>JBBMOL010000075.1:2199279-3650154 GCA_037954665.1 Laguncularia racemosa
AAAAAAAAAAGATGGCAAAGAGAGATAGGAGAATAGAGAAGAAGAGAAAAAGAGACATGATATGCTGTTGGTGTGATGTAGAAGGATCATGAAACTTTAAGTGATAAAATCAGTGATGTCTATGAAAAGTTAAAAAAAAAAAAGAAATATATATGAAAGATCTTGAAGGCAGTAAAGGTATTAATTGAATTTAAAGGAATTAAATAAAGTCAATTTAGTAGTTAAAATAAAACTTTGGAATAAACATTTACTAATTTGACTCTACATGTGTAATTTAGGATCAACGATAAAATGGTAATTAATTAATCAAGATATTTATGAAAAATATAAAAAATTAAAAAATATTTAAATATTTTCTACAAGCCATAATTAATTTCTAAATCGAAGTTTCTTAATATAACATTAAGGGAATTATTTACTTAAGGACATAGTAGTAAAATGAAAATTAGAAATAACAAGTCCTAAATGAATTGCACGTTACTAAAGTATCCCCATATGTCGTATTTAGCTAAAGAGGTTTACTAGGGGTAAGTTGGTAACCTAATGACCCAAGGGTGGTTTAGTGAGGCTATATAAAGTTAAATCGAAATAAGAAATCAAATTAAGATGAGCTCTCCACTCTTGCTCTCTCTAATGGTGTGAAGTTTCAAGACAATATTAAATGGATTTTTGGTTTTTGCAAGGTAAAATTGGAGAATTGGGATTAATCCAAGTGCACTAGAAGATTCAAACTAAGAATCAAGCTCCATTTGGTGAGGTTTCAACTTTAATTTTGAAGTTTAGATTAATTTTAAGATTTAATCAATAATAGTTCTAGTTAAGTATTTCAATTGATGAACGAAATATCTAGAAGTGGAGACCAAGAGCAATTGAAGCTTGATGTGGTATGATTTTATAGTATCAAGAGTAAGTGGGATTTTAAGTCAAGAATTTAAGTTGATTTTTATATGTTATAGAGTATCTTTTGATTTATAAGTTTAATATGAATATTATGTGTTAATTTTGTATTTTTGAAAGTCCATTAGAAGTTTAAAGGAATTGTAAAAGCTTCAAGGTATAATTGAAGATTCTTGGAATTAAGGAGGCAAGGTAGGTGGTTAACTTATACTTAATTAGAGTTTGATATGAGAATTCTTGATGAATAAATGTTGATTCTACGTTGGATATTGATTTAGTAGATATGGATTAGTGTTTGATGTTTTGATGCAATGACTATTGAACATTAGCATGATGACTATGGGTTTCATGAAGATATGAATGTGTTCTTAATTTGATTTTCGTGATTTGGTATCATAGAATGTGTAATTGCAAGTTAAATATGTTAATTAAACTAATGGAAGTATGTTGAAGAGAAAATAATAAAATTGGTATGTTTTGTGGTGGTCAAATCATGTTATACTAAATAGGTATTTAGGTCTTACAAAATGGTGTTTTGATGTGTTGAAATCAGTTGTGATAGACAGAAATTGGTTTGCAGTGGTAATTAGAAGGATATGATTAGATGGTGTTGATTAGTGTAGGCTTGAGCATAAATGGGTAATTTGAAAATTTTAGTTCGCTTTTGGTGTTAATTTGGAAATTTTGGATGTTGATTTGATGCTACAAAGAAGTTAAGATCTTAATTTGATGGTAGCGAGAAGATGTGAGTGATTTAGATTTGGTTTGGGTTGATTTGGAGATAAATGAACAAGTTATGTTGAATTTGATGAAATTCGTATCAAATATGCTACTGTCATTGTGGGAGGCATAATTTGTTCAAAATAATTGTTTGAATGATGAAATGGATAGGGGAAGTGGTTAGAAATCATGTGACATTGGTTTGACTCAATTTGGTTTTAAAATGAAAAATTTAACTATGATTTCGTAAAGTATGTTTAAGAAAGTGATTTTATGGAATGTTGTCAAGTTCATGATGAATTGTGTTAATTCTAATGGTGTTTGAGTGCTATTTAATAAAGATGTTAAATCAAAATTTTTTTTATGATTATTCATAAATTGGTATGTTTTAATACATTAAGATTGTAGCATTGTTAATAGTAGTTGTTAGTGCAAATTGACTTACCGAATGACTCAATGAGTTGAGTTTGAATGCTATCTTGTGTTCATGAAGATTTAATTCATTTTTTTTTTAAATGCAAGTTTGATCCAAATTACTCATCTGAAATCTTTAAAAATGTGTTTTCATGTGACATTTGAATTACTTATATTTTCATGTACAAATTTGCTTCGAGAGTTGATTATTATAAACTATTTTATCAAAATCACAACAATTTTCTTCCAACATGTGAATGAAGATTTGGATCAAAGTTGATTTGAAAAATGAGTATGATCTTTATAATAATGGTTAGTGATACTAAGGTGTGTTTATGATAATTACTAGGCTTAAGTAGTAACATATGGGCATAAGTGGTAATTAGTATTAACAAATAGTAATTAGGCCTAAAGACTAATATGAGTTAAAATTTAATTGGACTAAGATATGAAATAAAATAATGCGACCATATGAACTTAAATTTAGGCGACCCCTTAAGGATGCTATCCTACTTTCAAATTGGCTCAATCGAACTAGTAAGTTCAAGTTCTAAACTAGTTCTCCCTGATCAGTTTTTAACCTAAATTAATTAATTTGAATATTAAATTGAATTAGTTTAGCATCGAACACCTTAAAGATAAACCAAATTAAAAAATTATCCCCAATTAGTTCAATCTTATCCTAAATTGATTCACTATCTTTGAACCAATTCAATTAATCAAACTAATTCACTAAATAATCAATGGAATTAAATGTAATTGGAACTTAATAATTAAAATTGCAATTGGGCTAAATAGTGGGTGATGTGGCCATTGGTTCATGCAATCAAGACCCAACGACTTAATTCAAGTTTTGCAAATGAAATGGGTGAAAATAGGGGCCTAGAGATGTAGTCGGCCATGTTCTTTGGGTGTGTTTACGTATGTGGCCATATTCTTGGGGTATGTTCTTTTGGTCATGTTGAAGAAGAGAGATGAGGGCCAAGAGGTATATAGGCTAGAGCATAGTCGTATTTCAAGCATGTGTTGAGTTATATGACATCTAATGAGTGTACATGACCATAACGTATTTCAACTTGTTTATTTTATTTTATTTAAAGATTATTTATTTATAGTTTTGCCATTAGTTTGGGTTTCCTATTTTGGCCCCGGGGATGCTAGGGTTTTTCTATAAATACTCTTTTATAACTCTTTTCATTAATTTTTGAATTTACTAGTTCAATGAAATCCCATGAGAGTTTCTCTCTATCCCCTTTATCTTATCAATTCAAATGGAATTGTGGTGATAAACCTTGATTTCAATTAGTTATATGTAATATCAAATAATTGACTTTAAAACCATGTTTAGTTATAATCTGTGTGTCATATTAAATTATAAATAAGTGTAGTTTGGATTGATCATTCAATGCATCATATCATTCGGATTAATTCATCCATATTTCTTTATTTTTCATAGAAAAGCCTAAAAATATTTCTTTCCCTTGTTTTACAGCTTAAAATTGACAAAAAGATCAAATCTTGAATTTGCTACACCACATTGATAGATATTTGGATCTAATTACTGGATCTAGGGCATATCAAAATTTGGCATCAACGCATTTGGTTTGCACGCTTCGATTGTTGTGATATTCAGATAACTTGTGAAGATCTGATTTAAGGAAAAAAAAGAAGTAATGTAGGCATAGTATGTAATCCTTGGCAAGCATTATTTAATTCTTTGATTGGGTTTTGGACTTATAAGATATAGCCTAAGATAGTAGATATGGATTTGGAATTAATTTTGAAACTATGAGTCTTAAGGAGATTAAATAAGAGATACTTGAATTTGATAGGTATGATTCATCGAATGAGTATTTGGACTCAGAATTTTGAGTAGAAAGAATTTTTTGGAATTACCCATATCTTGGACATAAGGAGGGTGTAATTAGTGAACGACTTCAAGGTTTCCCTAGTGAATGGTGGAAAAAATGTGAAGATATGAAAGGTTCTTAATGAGAAAGACCTTACATGGAATTTAACGAAGCACTTGATGTGGAGAAAATTTATTCCACCATATTATCAAGATGAGTTGTATGGAAGATTGTTAAAATTGAGATAGGGCCACATGAATGTGAAGGAGTATGCTCGAGAATATAAGAGTCATTGGAGATGGAGTGAATTAAATGATCTTTGTAGATGTACCATAAAAAGATTTATGAAGGGTTTGAATTATGAAATTGCTAAAGTCACCAAATCTTTTAGATTTGTGACATTGAATGAGGCTATCTAGGAAGCACTAAGGTTCAAATGTCTCTATTTAGGAAGGTTCTTTATCTCACATGTATTGAGTTGGCTAGAAAAACTATAGGTTACTTTAGAAAAACCAAGTATGGAAGAAAATGTGAGCTATAGTAAGCAAGGTCATAGTGATGTAAAGTGAAACTAGAACATGCAAAAGAGAAGCCAATAAAGAAAAAAAATGCTTTAGGTGTTTAGATTATGGACACTTTGCTATTTAGTGTCTAAGGCATCAAGATGAGATCCATGTGAAGGAGGAACATCAAGGGAAAGAGTAGAGGGCTCAGATTGATGAGGAGCATATAGTTGATGTTATAAGAGTGGAGGACTCCTGAGATTGATCAGGAGAATATAGTTGATCTAATAACAAGGGTTGAAGAGGGTAATTGTGGAGACGTGAAGGGGTACATTGATCCACAGAAGTTGATGAGGAGGATTTACAAGAGAAAATAGTGATTGAAGATGAAAGTATTCTTGAGGCAAAAGTAGAGCACTCCTTGATAACGGAGGAGGATAGAGATGTGTTGCAACCATTTTAGACACTTGATGTGGTATCTTTATTACTGATTCCTCTAGCTATTGGTGATTATGGGGTCCAAGATGCAAAGAAGGAATTATTATGGGAGTTTTTGGTTTTGAGAGAATTTGTGGAGTTTGATATGAAGAACTTGCAGATGATAGCCATTTCTAAATATAGCTTAACTGAACATGTTTATTGAACCTATTGTGAGTTTGGTAGGTTGATCGTTTTTCTAGGAGGATTGCAGATTTGGGTCAAATCTTTTCCAAGAGGGAGAGAATGATTTGGATGTAATAAAGACCTAAGGACTTAATTCAAGTTTTGTAGATGAAACATAATAAAATAGAGGCCTAAAGATGTGTACAGCCATGTACACAGCCATATTCTTTAGGTGTGCTTATGTACATGGCCATGTTCTTGAGGTGTGTTCTTTTGGCCATGTGCCTTAGTTACGTTGGTGAAAGGAGATGAAGGTTTAGAGGTACATAGGTTAGGGCATGGCTGTGTTGAGTTATATTACATCTATGAATGTACATGACCATATACATAACCATGTTCTATTTTGACTTGTTTATTTTGCTTTATTTAAAAATTGTTTATTTATAGTTTTGCCATTAGTTAGGGTTTCCTATTTTTTCCATGAGGATGTCAAGGTTTTCCAATAAACACTATCTTATAACTCTTTTCATTAGTTAATGAATTTACCAATTGAATGAAATCCTTGAGTTTTTCTCTATTCCCTTTGTCTTATCAATTTATGTGGAATTGTGGTGACAATCCTCGATTTCATTAGTTGTGCATATTATCAATTAATTGACTTCAAAACCCCATTTAATTATAATTTTTGCATTATATCAAATTATAATTAAACATAGTTTGGATTGGTCCTTTTGTATGTCATATCCTTCAGATTGATTTGTTCATATTCCTTTATTTTCCATTTATACTTATACAAAAAATCCCAATAATATTTCTTTCCCTTGTTTTAAACCTTAAAATTGATAAACATATCAAACCTTTAATTTGATGTGCAACACAAATAGATGTTTGGATCCAATTACTAGATCTAAGGCATATTAGTGCACTTATTCAGTAATTCTAAACAGATTGACTAGTCTAAATGATTTATACTTGGTAAAATACTAAGTTAAGTCATTAGGCGTAAAAGATAATAAATACTAAATAATTATACAATTGAACTGATTTGAATTAGTTCATTATATACTAATACTGATAAATAATAACTATGTTTTTATTTGCATATGCTTTCTTCATTGAGTTGGAGGACTCTTGATTAGTGTTTAGCTTTTGGTATTGACTTCCAAATATGTGTTAGTTAATATGTATTGCTTGCTTGCTAGGATAGAAGTTGAAATTAAACTAATTAAAAATTTGGCTAAATATCTACTTATGCTTGGTCATTCTAAGATAGCGGGTGACACTCTTAGATTGGGGTTATGATTGCGGCCATAAATATTAGGATGATGTATTAGATCAAGTGCAGGGGCCACTATAAGTGATGCAATAGGTAGTCAATAGGAGGGAGTCATATTGGTACAATTAATGAGTATGGAAGGATGCATTAGTGGGTGTTTTATGGAGTTATGGGCTTTATGTATAATACATTATTTGTGGATTGTATTCACTAGTGGCAGCTTCTAATGGTGAACTCTATATGAGATTACTAGATATATGGTTATCATTGGACATGAATTTGGCCATTCATGTCAACCCTCAATTATGTTATGGTAGATTAGACCCCTTGTCTTTTGTTATGTTGAGGAACCATGAGCTACTCCAGCTTTCAGGATGTTGGTAGTGTATTGTTTGTTTAAATTTGGCTACTACATTAGAATTAGGTATGTGTGCGAGTGATATAGTATGTGTTTGTGTGACTATTATCATGATAAGTTCCTTGTGACTCACTCCTTTTACCATTACAAGTGTTCTGTTATTAGATAACTCATATTTAATTCCCAACCAAGGTTTAGGATAGCGCTAGCTAGAGTGATCTATCATTTAGTTTTCATGTCTATTGAAGTTGTACTAGGAATTAGACTTTAAGCGATTTAACGGTTTTAGTAACCTTACATGTAAAACATGTAGTGGGTTTCATGGGTTTGGTCTTGAATTGCCAGCGCTAAGTGTAATTGTCCTTATTTCTTATAGATTAGTGTTTGATCTAGGTGGATACTTGCAGTCCTCAATTCTTAGTTTTAAGGGAGAATCTTTGCCAACTAGTGTAATAGTGATGGGAATCAAGGTCTAAGATAAAGTTTCAAAGGCAAGAATCATATATGGAATATTTTTATATAAGTTTGAGGGGTTATAAGGTCAACTAGAAGGCTCTAGACACAATTAGGCTAGCTAGAATGCAATCGGGTCAACTAGAAGTGGACCTCCATCAATTGGCTTATTTTAAGACTAAGTCAACCGTACATTAGAATAGGCTGACCATATTTGATATTTTTAGCTTTTTGACATCATACTGTGCCCTAATAAACGATTTTCATTGTTGCCTTTACAACATAATAAAATCTACTTGACAGAATTATGGAGTATTATAGAGGCCCTCTATCTAGTTCAGCAGTGCAAGCCGAATGATGTTATAATAAAGACGGATTCTGAAGAAGCAGTCCAATTCCAGTGTTTAAAGAATTCACATGCTTATCAGTTTTGCCTGCCCATTGTGGACCACTTTAAGAAGGTTGCAAAGAATGATGGCAATATTGTTATTTGTATGGTCCCGAGAGATATGAAATTAAACTGCTGATGCTCTTGCCAAGGCAGCCGTAGCTCATCAGAAATATTTCTCTTTTAATTGTGATGTTCCTGATGAACTTTGCTCTTCTTTGGGTGTATTGGATATCAGTTTCGAGCTGTCAAACGTGAGGTTTTTGGAGAGCCCAGGGTTGTTGCGTTGGTATTTTTAAGAATGGTGGTTGATGTTTAATTTGATGGATTTACCCAAAAAAAAAAAAAATCTACTTCACAATTCACTAAATTGAATTATATGGAATGTTATACCAAACAGGCCTGAAACGATTACCGATGTCATGAGAAATTGATTAAATATAGAATAATTTACATACGACGGACATGACGAGGAAGAAGTAAGAGAAAAAGGAAAGAGACAAAACGGATGGGAGTTAACACTTGGATACAGCTGCGCGTACTTGATTTTGAGCCGAAAAAAAAAAAGAAAAGAAAAAATCTTATTTAATGAGCCTTCACTTTCCTGGCCAAAAAGAAAAAAAAATCTTTTTTTTTTTTTTTTTCTTTGCCGAATTTAAGGAGCCTATGTACTCTCTATACTTCTTTTATAACGCAGTAACAATTATATTATGAGTCCGTATACTAATACCATGTTTGGGAACGTTAAAATCGATATAAAAACAATTAAAATAAAAGAAAATCTGATGGTAATGTTATATTTGAATATTTAAAATACAATGAAATAAGTGAAAATGGAGATATGTATATGAAAATAATGGAAATTGATAGAAATTAAAGAAAAAAATATTTCTTAAAACAAGATTAAAAAATATTTAATTAAATATATATTTTATATTTTTTTTTAATTTTCCTTAGCGCTACATGAATAAAATGATATAAAGAGAAAACATGCTTTTTTTTTTTTTTCTTCCCTTGTCAAGACGTAAGTCATGAAGAAAACAATTTAAACCATATCCTTGAGTACAAATTACGTCATCTTCCATTTGCTTTCCTTCCTATTTCTTACCACTTTGACATGCAAAACGTTTTTGTAACCATATAAGCAGAACATAGCTTAGGAAAATCATAAAGCAAAAAAGAAAATGGAGATGAAAGTAGAGATTGTGGAGAGAGAGACCATCAAACCATGCTCTCCAACTCCTCCTGAGCTGAGACATTTCAAACTCTCTCGCTTTGATCAGATCAACCCAAGTGTCTACATTCCTCTCCTTCTGTTTTACTACGGCAACGGCGATCGACATGCCATGTCCACCAAGCTGAAGACATCACTAAGCCAAACGCTCAGACATTGTTATCCACTTGCCGGGAGAATTAAGGAGAACGCATTCATCGAATGCAACGATCAAGGATTGGATTACATAGAAACGACAGTCCATGCCCGTCTCAACGATGTTCTCGAGAAGCCCGATATCGTGGCGCTCAAGAAGTTCCTTCCATGTGAAATAGAATCGCCGGAAGCCGCAACAGGGTGTTTGTTCTTGGTTCAAGCAAATTTCTTCCAAAGTGGGGATCTAGTCATTGGTCTTTGCATATCCCACAAGTTTAGTGACACTTCCGCCTTTAGCACATTCCTCAACGCCTGGGCTGGAGTTGCGCAGGGATCCCCCGAAATCGTGCTCCCGAATTTTGCCATGGCTTCCATCTTTCCGCCGCTTGACATACCTGCGCCATCCTTGCCCGCGGTGGAGCTGAAGACAGGAAAGTGCATCATGAGGAGGTATGTCGTTGGGCCTCGTGCCATAGCCATCCTGAAAGATCGAGCCGCAAGCGAGACCGTTCCCCGTCCCACCTCAGTGGAAGTCGTGGTGAGCCTCCTTTGGAAATGTGCAATGAAAGCATCTGCCAAAGGACGCACGGTGCTTACGCAGACGGTGAACTTGCGTAGGCGATTCGAACCACCACTGCCCGACAATTTGGCGGGAAACCTTGTGGGCTTTTTTGCCGTAGAAGCGGAGGGAGATGAGTTTAGTCTAAAAAACTCGGTTGCTAGCATGAGGAAAGGACTTGATGGATGCTGTAGAAATTATACGAAACAGCTTTTAGGAGAAAATGGGATATCGGCGTTGTTTGGAGCGGTTAAAGAGTTCGGGGAGTTAGTAGTGAACGACCAAATTAATCACTATAACTGTTCGAGTTGGTGCAGATTTCCGCTGTACGAGGTTGATTTTGGGTGGGGATGTCCTACTTGGGTGTATATGTTAAATATTGAGGTAGAACGTATTATGGTTCTGATAAACAGTAAAGATGGTGAAGGGATCGAAGTATGTCTGACTTTGAGTGAAGAAGAGATGGCTTTGTTTGAAAAAGACCAGGAATTGCTTGAATTTGCTGTTTGTAACCCTAGTGTCTTGTAATTCTGTTTCTTCCTCTCTTTTTTTTTTTTTTTTTGTAAGCTTTTGTTGTACACATGTTCGTCTTTTCCTCATGTTGTTATTTGCGTTTGGGAGTGGGAGTCAATAAGTCAATCATGTGTTCTTACGTTGTTTTCTCTTTAATATTGGAAACATGATTGCTGATGATCTATGTATCTCGACCATAATAGAAGATAATCACTGCCGGCCGCCAGACTAATTTTATTAATTCAATTTGCGTGAATTTGTTGTTTTCTGACGTACTAGCTTCCAATAAATAAAGCTCTCATTAATGGAGGCCGCATTGAATTTTAAAGTCATGTCATCGTCACGTAATGGACTCATACTGAACCTCTGGCCATTTTTAATGTATTGGCGTCATTAGTAATTCAATATTATATATATATATATATATATGTATGTTTGTATGTATGTTAAACTTTCATATTCAAATCTACTCATAATACAAATAAATATATCAACTTAAATTTATAGTGGATCCTAATGTTTGTAGCAACTATTAAAGTCTCTGAAAACAATTTAGAAAAGTCATTAATTCACGTATATCCAAACTAAATTCAACTATGGTTTGCACTCATTTGTATAATGGGATAGGAAAATAGAGAGATTTCAAGGCGTAAGGGAAGGGAGAGAGATAGAGAAAGCTTTTCTATTGTATTATACAGAAAACTGTATCTTGAGCTTTCACAGAAGAGGACAGAGTGTCTATGGGCGTTTTCTAGAAGAATTACGCTAAGAAGACCTAGAATATGAAACAAATCCTAGAACGCGGCAAGAGCTCAAACGTAACAAAGCATGGCAATTTCAGAGACGAATAAATACATAAAAGGAACTTATCATGGTAAAAAATAAAAAAAATAGCCTGAAAATGCTAAAGAAAGGAAGAAAATTTGTAAAGCCTTTAGTGTTATTTCCTTCCATTGTTATTAGGGTTATTATTATGTTATTTCGTTTCATAAGTTATGAGGATTTTTTTTTTTTAATATTCAAATTGTTTCTTTTTGAAGATAACTAGGATTTATTTCCTAAGCTTATAAATAGGCAAACAATGTAACAGAATAATTAATGAATTATTCAATGAGAACTTGTTATTAACATTGTTATGGTTGACACCATTTAGTCTCATTTATTGAATATTGAGAATTATAATCTTCTTTATTCTTAAGTTATTATCAATTTATACTTAATTTGTGGTGAACCAGTTAATTGAATCAACATATGTTATATTTGTTTTTTTTTTATAATATCCTTGATAGTTTTACAAATTATGCATAATTTGATTTGTGATTCAATCATGAATCATTTTATTTTAATGTTCATGCTTAATATCAAATATTGATATGTTTATATCTATTTTAACTTTCATCAATTCATAAATCCACATTTTGATTGTAAGGAACTAGTTGATTGAATTAGTTTGTGCCATATCTGTTATTTTTAATACTGGTAATAGTTTCACAAATTGTCCATGATATCTGTAATGTCCCTAACCAGAGTGAGTATACTTCTCACGAGTCTTTACTAGGTGAAGATATGTCAAGACTCAGAATCTGCTAAACTCCACAACTAATATCCAATTACAATGCTAATCAATTAAGAATTCTCCACATATATAAATAAGTGACTTAACACATTCCACTCAGTTTCTTTATATAAACAAAAATTGCAAATAACAATCTGTTTACAACAATTAATCATAGTCTATCTCTTGCAATCAATCACAATAAAGTATATTTAGACTTAAGTATAACCAAAGTCTCGGATATAACATAACTAAACAAAATCATCTAATGATTATCTTTCTCTTAGCTTGCTTGTCACTCCTCATAATATACATATTCCACATCATCATTGTCCAAGTCTTGACTTGTGTTCACTATGTCTCATCATACCTCACAATCTTATCAGAAGTATTTGTAGCTGAAAAAGGATCTCATGAGAGGTGAGTTAAAGCTCAGTACAATGTATACTAACAACCATATATGTATACCATTCCAAAGTACAAACACAAACATAATGCAAACACGATATTCCAGCACAACTTATTATCTTTCATATCAATTATTCCAACACACAACCCTCAACAATATAAGCTCCACATACATATGACAATGGGTTTTCTCCATTGTTCATGAGTCCAATATTCTATGAGTCTTTCACATACATATATACATATACGATAGTGGGTGCTCCATACTATTTATGAGTCCATGAGTCCAACTATCCTAAATCTATTCGGATCATCTCGGTATACAACTTTAGTAGGGACAACGTCATGTATTGATCATTAGGATACCACCTCGCGATTACTGACATTTTCGGTTTCTCAGGCCCAACTAATCACAATCACACAAATAATTAATTTCAATTATAATTTAGATTGGTTTACATTTCTAACATGATACACACAAACAACAAACATGGTATACATGTAACTGATAAACAAATAAGTGATCTCTTCACAACTCTATACTCTCGTAATCTTTAAACCTATCAACAAACACGTACGTTTAGAGAATTTACAACAACTACTTTAATCTACTTTTAGGTACTTTGATAGGCTATGAGAAGTAAGGAATCGAAATTTAGTGGAAAACTTGACTTCAGAAAACATAGGTTTGATATGTTCAAGTACATAGGTTCTCGTATGTGTATTGTGTATGTTATTGCAGTAGTGGGACACGAGTAGATACATGGCTATGTTTTTTTCCCAAGTACCTTACTATTCACTTTGCAATTTTTGGCATGGAACTGTGCTCTTGCTAGTGTATCTTATTGTTCATTTTGTGATTTTTGGTATAGTCGTACAAATCTCCTAAGTGGTTGTGTACTTGAAGTACACAAGGTGTAGTACGACTGTGTTGTGGCCGTGTACTTTTGAAATTTTGTCAATTCTAAAAAATTTCAATTTTCATCAAAATTTCTAATCTTTTAATCATGATTACCCTCTAATCCCTTCTAACTTTGCAAATCTTGTAATCCTATACTTAATTCATACAACATTATTCTTAATTTCATTCAAATTACACTAAATTTAGAGAACTTACTCGAATTGCCGGCCTTTGAGAGATCTTCTAAATTCCAGTTACTTTGAACACTAGATTGTTCTTATATGATTTCCTCTCTAAGATTTGGTTGAGATGGTTTCATTTTAGAACGATTCCTCTTCTTTCAATTGATGCTAGATGTAGTCACTTGGCTTCGTTTGGTGGGTCCACACATTGATTAGAAGGTTATACTGTTAAGACTGTGAAAGGTTTGAGAGGAAAAGAAAAGCAAGGCACGTTAATGACTTGTAAGGTCCCAAATTCTTACTTAGACAACTAAATCCCTACTTAATCTAGAAATCCCAAGATTGCCCTCAGTTTAATACTATCATTGATGCGGACATCATGGTGGACACGGGTTGACACACAGGTTGATACACGGGTTGATACACGGTCGTGTATCGTGTTAAGGAACTTCCAAAAACGCACACGGCTGCATACACGGCCGGGAGGCACGGCCGTGTGAGAAACCTGGATGATTCCCAGAAACGTACACGGTCTCCTACACGGCCGGGAGGCACAGTCGTGTGTTCTGTCAAGATCTCTCCCAGAAGCAGACACGGCTGCAGGCACAACTAGGAGACACGGCCGTGTATTACGCCAGACATATTCCTAGAAGCATAAACGGCTTTGAGGCACGGCCGTGTGTACGACAGAGGACGGACGTGTATACTTATATTTATTTCCACGTGTACATCTATATTTCCTTTTTTATGTATTTTCCATAGGAGTATATATATAGTTGTTAGGTCATTTTAGGGTTACGCATTATTCAATATTCAATACACACTTTTAGAGATGGGTTTCTCTGTGTTTTCGATTGTGCACAATCGAAATTTATCGAAGAATAAACTCTTATTCATCTTTGTTTATTCTAGAGTTCCAATCCTAGAATTGGTCTCGGGTTTACGCTTTCCTCGCTGCGTCAGTTGGTATCAGAGCAAGGCAAATTCCTGCGGAGATGTCGGCTAACGATGGTGTTGATGGCGGTCGCGTTCTCGACCATGATCAGGATGCGGAAGTCCAAGGAGTCAATCAATGGGCTTCAAGGACGTTGGTCGAAGCCATGGAATAGAGGCTTGAGCGTGTAGAACAGCGTCTGGAAGACCTGGTTGCGCGTTTCGATACCATGGTGATGAGCCACAACGGGAACAGGGGTGTTGTTGGGAATCGACCGGGAGTAGCAGTCGCTCGCGGCGGTCCTATCAATGAACTTGCTACCGGGAATCAATGGAACCGAAGGCTTGATGAAAGCTCCTCTGAGGAAGAGGGTGAATTTCTGCAGAGGAGGGGACATCCACCGAAAAGGGGGTGGCGTTGGTGGTGGCAGGTACCGCGGGTTGGATGACCGAATTGATCAGGAGTACGGTGGTGGATATCAACGAAACCACCAGGGACTCGATCATGCCGATGGCGGTGACTTTCGTCTTAAGGTAGAAATTCCATCCTTTAATGGTAATCTCAATATAGAAGATTTTTTGGACTGGCTTGCGGAAGTCGATAGGTTCTTCGACTATATGGAGGTACTTGAGGATTGGAGGGTAAGATTGGTTACTTGTAGGCTGAAAGGAGGGGCATCTGCATGGTGGGATCGTTTGCAAAACCGCAGACAAAGAGAAGGGAAGCAACCTATTAGAACATGGTACCGCATGAAGAATCTGTTGCAGAGGGATTTCCTACCTCCCGACTATGAGCAAATCCTTTTCCAGCAGTACCAACGATGCCGTCAAGGATAGAGGACGGTGCATGAGTATACCGCCGAGTTCATGAGGCTGGCGGAAAGGAATGATCTGAGGGAAACCAAGGGTCAGCAGGTGGCACAATTTGTAGATGGATTGAAGCCCCAAATTAGGGATAAGATAGGGGTGACGGTGTTCAAAACCGTCAATGAAGCAAAGAATTTGGCCCTTCGAGCTGAAATGATGATCTAAGAACAGAGTGCAAGGTTAGGTGGAGGTAGGAGAAACTATGTTTATGATAGTCTCGGCAGTAGTAGAAGGGTGGTTGGCGAAAGGCTTAGAGGAGTAGTTGAGAAACCAGCGGGAAGCATGGAGAGAAAAGAAGACAAAGCTGAGGGGAAAATTCAATCGGCTGATGTAATCAGCCGGGACACCGATCTAACGAATTCCCGAATCGACGAGCTATAAACATTGTTGAAAGGGAAGAAGAGGAGGAAGTGTGCTGTGAGCCGGATGGTGACGATGGTTACTATGATGAGGATGATGATGCGGTGGAACCAAACTATGTAATCAAGAGGATGATGCTAGCCCCGAAATAGGAGGGTAGTTCACAACGACACCAGCTGTTTCGCACTAGGTGCACGATCGGTGAGAGAGTGTTTGACTTAATTGTTGATAGTGGGAGCTGCGAGAACATCATCGAAAAGGAGGTTGTGAAACGGCTCCAACTACTGATAGAGAAGCATCTGAATCCTTACACCATAGGATGGATTAAGGCAGCGGAGCGAATCGAGGTGAAGGAGAGGTGTCGGGTTCCATTTTCGATAGTCAAGTATCGGGATGAAGTATACTGCGACATTGTCGATATGGATGCTTGTCATTTGCTATTTGGACGGCCTTGGCAGTTTGACGTGGATGCTCAACATGCTGGGAAAGAAAACAAGTATAGATTAGAGAAAGGGGGCGTGAAGTATACATTGCTGCCACTGACGGATAAGCGACCTAAGACCCAAAGAACGGAAGGAAAATCTTTTCTGATGATCACTCAGTCAGAAAAGGAAATGACCAAAGACCTTAAAGAGTCTCGTTTGATGCATGCTCTTGTGGTGAAGAATGCGGGAGAGAACATGGATAGTGTAGAAACTCCGGAGGAGGTAAAAGGGATATTAGAAGAGTTTAAAGAGGTAGTGCCGGAAGGCTTACCAGAAGGGTTGCCTCCATTGCGAGACATCCAACACCACATCGACTTGGTGCCGGGAGCTAACCTTCCTAACCTCCCTCACTATCAGATGAGCCCCAAAGAAATGGAGGTCTTATAGGAGAAGGTCCATGACTTGCTAGACAAAGGATTCATTAGGGATAGCATGAGTCCATGTGCCGTCATAGCGCTATTGACGCCCAAGAAGGATGGGAGTTGGAGGATGTGTGTGGACAGCCGTGCGATCAACAAGATCACGATTGGGTATAAATTCCCAATTCCGCGCATTGAAGATATGTTGGACCGGCTGAGTGGAGCGGTAATCTTCTCAAAAGTGATCTCAGAAGTGGGTATCATCAGATTCGGGTCAGACCTGGGGATGAGTGGAAGACCGCTTTCAAGACAAAAGAAGGGTTGTACAAATGGTTGGTTATGCCATTCGGCCTCAGCAATGCACCGAGTACCTTCATGCGCTTGATGAATTAGGTACTTAAACTATTCATAGGTCAGTTTGTAGTTGTATACTTTGATGATATCCTGATATATAGCAAGACTAAGGATGAGCACCTAATGCATTTAAAGAGCGTATTGACTATGCTGAAAGAATATAAACTCTACGCTAATCTCAAAAAGTGCATATTTATGTCACAAAAATTGCTGTTCTTAGGCTTTGTAGTGAGTGGTGAGGGTATCACAGTAGATGAGGATAAGGTGAGGGCCATTAGAGATTGGCCCACTCCCAAGACCATTACTGAGTTGAGAAGCTTTCTGGGGTTGGTAGGATTCTATAGGCGTTTCATATGGCATTTTAGTACAGTTGCTGCCCCATTAACTGAGTGCCTAAAGAAAGGGAAGTTTCATTAGGATGAGGAAGCTGAGTCGGGTTTTGCGGTGCTCAAAGAAAGATTATGTAGTGCGCCGGTGTTGGCCTTACCAGACTTCGACAAACTATTCGAGGTCGACTGTGATGCCAGTGGCGTAGGTATTGGCGCTGTGCTATCTCAAGAGAAGAGGCTCGTAGCCTTCCATAGTGAGAAGCTCTGTGAAGTCAGGAGAAATTGGTCTACCTACGATAAAGAATTCTATTCTGTGGTCAGAGCTCTGAGGATGTGGGAGCACTACTTGGTTGGCAAAGAGTTTATCCTATACTCAGATTGTGTCGTCCTGAAACACCTGAGTAATCAGACCCGCATTTGCAAAGATATGCATGCCAGATGGATACAGTTTCTGCAAAAATTTCCATTTCGCTTGATGCATAAATCTAAGGTCCAGAATAAGGTGGCAGACGCATTAAGCAGAAGGGCGGATTTGTTGGTTACCATGAGGGCAGAAGTGGTAGGATTTGAGCAGTTGAAGGAGTTGTATGAAAAAGATGAGGATTTCGGAGCTACATGGAGAAAATGCACCAATAAGGAACCCAATGATAGTTAATATATCCTGGAGGGTTGCTTAATGAGCGGTAACTAACTTTGTATTCCCGAATCCTCCTTGAGGGAGAAATTGATTAGAGACCTACATGAAGGGGGATTAGTAGGACATCTGGGGCGTGACAAGACACTAGCAGCAGTGGCTGCAAGATACCATTGGCCTCAGTTGAGAAGGGATGTAGGGCGCATCGTGCAACGGTGTTACATCTGTCAGACATCCAAAGGACATTCTCAAAATACTGGGCTATACACTCCACTACCAGTACCTGAGAATATCTGGGAGGATCTATCCATAGACTTCGTGTTAGGTTTGCCTTGTACCCAATGAGGTGCTGACACTGTTTTTGTGGTTGTAGACAAGTTCTCCAAGATGGCTCACTTCATTCCTTACAGGAAGACGGTTGATGCACAAGGTGTTGCCAAGCTATTCTTTAAGGAGGTGGTCAGGTTGCACGGGGTTCCCAAGTCAATCACTTCTGATAGAGATACCCGGTTCCTTAGCCATTTCTGGAGGACGCTATGGTACATGTTTAATTCTTCCCTCAACTTTAGCAGTACAGCCCACCCTCAAACCGATGGGCAGACAGAGGTGACGAATAGGACCCTTGGAAACTTGATACAAAGTATCTGTAGAGAGAAGCCGAAACAATGGGACTTGGCACTCTCTCAAGCCGAGTTCACTTACAACAATTCCATCTATAGAACTACTGGGCAATCGCCTTTTTCAGTGGTCTATACCAAGGCGTCTTCTCACGCCTTAGATTTAGCTTCTTTACCCAAGGGTGTTGAAACCAATGTTGCTGCTAAACATCTAGCGGAACAATACCACACGGTGGCATCTAATGTGAAAGAGCGAACGGAGAAGGTTAATGATCAGTATAAGAAAGCCGCAGACAAACACCGAAGGAAGAAATTGTTCGAGGTAGGAGATCAAGTGATGGTGTTCTTAAGGAAGGAACACTTTCCCATGGGCACGTATAACAAGTGGCAACCAAAGAAATATGGGCCCTACAATATTGTCGCCAAGATTAATGACAACGCCTATGTGGTTGGGCTTCCGGAAAGCATGAAAATCTCCAAGACCTTCAATGTAGCTGACTTGTCCCCATTCTACGCGGATGATGAACCCCTTTATCCAAAAGAGAACTCGGGGTCAAGTTCTTCATTGGTGGGAGAGAATGATGCGGACATCATGGCGGACATGGGTTGACACACGGGTTGATACACGGGTTGATACACAGTCGTGTATCATATCAGGGAACTTCCAGAAACGCATACGGCTGCATACACGGCCAGGAGGTACGGCCATGTGAGAAACCTGGATGATTCCTAGAAACGTACACGGTCTCCTACACGGCCGGGAAGCACGGCCGTGTGTTCTGTCAGGATCTCTCCTAAAAGCAGACATGGCTGCAGGCACGGCCAGGAGACACGACCGTGTATTACGCCAGACATATTCCCATAAGCATACACGACTTTGAGGCACGGCTGTATGTACGATAGAGGACGGACGTGTATACTTATATTTATTTCCACGTGTACATCTATATTTCCTTTTTTACGTATTTTCCATAGGAGTATATATATAGTTGTTAGGTCATTTTAGGGTTACGCATTATTCGATATTCAATACACACTTTTAGAGACGGGTTTCTCTGTGTTTTCGATTATGCACAATCGAAATTTATCGAAGAATAAACTCTTATTCATCTTTGTTTATTCTAGAGTTCTAATCCTAGAATTGGTCTCGGGTTTACGCTTTCCTCGCTGCGTCAATTATTTAATTTTATTTATGATTATTACAATATCAATATGTGATTTGACTGTAAATCAATTCATTTTTAATAATCGTGTGTAATATCGAATATCGATTTTCATTCATATCTTTTTAGTTTTATTTGTTCATAAGCACAAAACCCCAATATACATAAAAGAATCTCTTTTGTTAATCATAATCCCTAAAATATAAAAACATTTATGAGATTATTCCAAGGTGAACTCAGATTCACATTAGTTGGTATTAGAGTAATCCAATTCCCAATCACTTTCCCTTTATTTTAATGTAAACTATTGGGATATATCATTCATCCTAAGTAAAATTTAGTCCTATATATACATATATATATTGATGATGAGAACTTAGGATACTTGTTCTACATCACCAATTTTGCAATTGTCTCTTTCTTGGCATGGCTACATCAATGAACTACACTCACTTTCTTAATTCAAGCCTCAACCTCTACCCTTTTCTATCCATTTTTTTTACTATATTTAAAGGAGAATAGTACAACAAAGCATAAAGAGAATAGTACAATTCAAGTTTTTTATACCATATTTAATATGTCAAGTGCAGTATAAACATTTTATGCTATACATTGTTTGTTATACACTATACTACATTTAAATAGCAATTTTGATAGTCATATTAATTATGTTATTATGTATTTATTTTCCATTCAATTATTGTTTTATTATTGTCATTGCCATTGCCATTGTTGTTAACACTACTACTACACCACTACCACTATCACCACCACTATAATATCACCAATATTATTGACTCCTCCCCATATGTAGTTTCATTATGGTGATAGTAGTATACATTGGTCCATTGGTGGTATCAATGGAGATGTTGAGTGGTGTCTATGAGAGGTTAGATGATGATAATAGTGATGTAGTACAGTTGAGGTATTAGTAATATATGGATTGTCAAGATTTCATTATATTGGTGGTAGTGAAGTTGTGGTAGTAATAGTGGTTATGTGGTATAAAGGTAGTAGTTTTACATGAGATTTTTTAAGTCATAATAATAGTAGTGAGATTAGTGTCATGGTGGTAGAACGAGCAATGGTGGTAATAATATAGTGATGGTGATAGTGACAATCAGTGTTAATGTTATATTGATAATTGTGGAGGTGATAGTGATGATAATGGCAATGGTGGTAATGATAGTGGTGGCAATGATAGGGGTAGTAAGGTCAAAGTAGTGATAGTGAAGTGGCAATGGTGGTGGTAGTGGTGAGGTGAGGTGAGGCGAGGTGTTGTTAAGATGATGATTGAAAAGAAATATTAATTTGGGGTTTTGATCAAGGGATTTCATTCATCCTATCCTAAGATTTTCATACCACCAAATGTAAAGGATAAAATTATTGGGATTTATCTACTATTATAAGGGGAGATTTGTTGAGTATTGGACTTATTTTATAAACCAAATATAGTATAATGAATTTTGTCCTATCCAGTATGTTAAAAAAGTGGTAAATCAAATGCTACCAAACTATTAACTACATGATTCTTTTTAATTTGTTGCACTTTACGCCAATTAAAGTACTTAATGAGCGCATAAGTTGATTTGTGGATCATAGTACCTGTGAACATGGTATGCGTATAATTATCATTGAGAAATTGTTTAGATTCCCAATTTGTAACCTATTGGATGCTTATTGGAAATGGTTTGGTCACTTGTTCTCTAAGTTCGAATCCAGCATAGAAATTCATTTTTGTAACTATCTAGATGCAGTGTATATTGAATAGATGGATATAGTTGCATGCATTTAATAAAATCGGTGGGACTAATTTTTTACACATTAAATTGGATTAATATGAACCATTTATTTGTATACTTAAATAACTCTCATTACAATAATCACAAAACAATCCCTTTTAAATCTCACTCTCTCTGCAATATTGATAATTTTGTGACATTGCATACTTTTGCTATTTACCACAAATAAAGTTCAATCCCTTTTTATGTCGCCACTGTAATTTTTATTTTTGGATCTCCACTATGATTTCATGACTAAGCAGATCATCTTTGTCAACCCCGTCCCATGTGCTGTCTAAGTACTTCCCTTGCTCTTTCTTACTGCCTGAGTACATGAAAGCATAGTTTATGGGATCCGATCCGAGTCTCCCCAAATGTAATCATTTGCAAAATCAAAATCTGCAAGGCCCACCTTCCGCCGTTGACACCACGAGTTACTACAGTGCTTAATAAACAAATTCTTCTTCAAGCTATGAAATTAACATTAAAAATGACATGCACTCAAATCAACTACTTTAACGAAGAGTTCCCAATTTTTTACCCTAGCATAAACAAAATAAACTTGCATTACTTTTGTCAAATCCAAATCACTAACAGCAGTGTGAAGCCAACACTTAAGATCGAATTCACTTTGTAGTTGTTGCATCCAAAGTTTCGACACATACATATCTGTAATAGTAAAATATCTCGAGTCCTTGAGCTCTAATCTTTTTGCCGTCGTCACTAATTTTGCCAGGGGCTCCCTAACTTGCTTTCGGTCCAAAGGGCTTGCATATCACGCAATCCTCTTGGACATGTAATGCCTTATGGACTCTCCTGCGACAATTAAAGGATATATTAACAGTGTATGTTGGGCCTAGATGGTTAACAGCCTGATACCCAGTTTATCCGCAAGCAAAACACGTTCCACTTAGCCTACAACATATTGAAAATTGACCGTTATTAAATATCACTATCTCCAAGTACACAAATTATAAATCCTTATTTTGTGACATATATTGATCAATATGTTATGACATCTTCCCTTAATGTTCAATATCTTGAAAAGAAGTTTATTGGGTATTATAGTTATATATTATATACGTGTGATGTGTAAATATAAATAAGATTTTAACATCACTATAAGAATCATCACAAATTAAGATAATCAATTTTTATATAAAAGGCTTAAAATTTGTTGCAATATATCTATTGAGAGAATTTAAATTCACTCAAGTAAATCGTTGAGACTTTTCCATATTGTGAGGAATACTTTCTCACATAATATATGCGACAACTCAAAATTCTTGCAATAGCTATGATATTTGTGAGAAACCCGCTTCTCTCAAACTTTTTGATGTGTTAGACATTGGGTATTTGTGACAAATGGTATTTTGCAATATGTAATAAATTTATTTTATTTATTTGTTATTATTATTTTTAATACCGGGCATTATCCTGTTAGCAATAAATAGAATTATGATCTTTCCATATCTAGTATAAATGTCAAGATACATCATTAGTACTTGTAAAGCATGTCCTTAAAATTTTTCTCATCAAAATATAGATAAATGATAATTAATCTAAAATTAATGAAAAAACACTTAATTAAACATCTTTTCAAAAGTGTTCAAGACAATATCAAAGTTAAACAAGTCACATAACAAATACAAAAGATGGCTAATATAAAATTAAGCTACATTGATAAATAAATCCATCATTGACGCAGCGCGGAAAGCATAAACAACTAGAGACCAATTCTAGGATTGGACCTCACGAATAAACAAAGAATAGTTCTGAGTTTATTCCTTAAACATCTTGACTGCGCACAATTGAAGAAGCAGAGAACAATCTTCTCTAAAAGTGTATATTGACAAAGAAAAATAGCCGCCCCTCTAAAAAAGACCTAGCAACTATATATAGTCCTTAGGGAAACAAGTAAAAAAGGAAATATATATGTACACGTGGAAATAAATATATGTATACACGTTCGTCATCTGCCTTATACACGGTCGTATATAAGACCGTGTAGGCTTCTGGGGATACTCTTAACATAACACACGGTTGTGCCCCCTGGCCGTGTATGAGGTCGTGTATGTTTTTGGAAAAGATCCTGACATAACACACGGTCGTGCCTTTTGGCCGTGTATGAGGCCGTGTATGTTTCTAGGAATCAACTTGGTATAACACACGGCCGTGCCTTCTGGCCGTGCATGAGGCCATGTATGTTTCTAGGAGCTTCTAGACACATTACACAACCGTGCTTTGTAAGAGACACGCCCGATCAGCCCGTGTCAGCTACGATGCCCGCATCATTCTCTCCCATCAATGAAGAACTCGACCCCGAGTTCTCTTCCGGATATAAGGGTTTGTCATCCGAGTAGAATGGAGATAAGTCAGCTACATTGAAGGTTTTTGAGATTTTCATGCTTTTAGAGAGCCCGACCACATATGCATTATCATTTATCTTGGCGACAATCTTGTAAGGACCATACTTCTTTAGTTGCCATTTTCTATAAGTGCCCACGGGAAAGCATTCCTTCCTTAAGAACACCATCACTTGATCTCCCACCTCAAACAGTGTCTTCTTCCGATGCTTGTCTACGACTTTCTTATACTGCTCATTAGCCCTCTCGATCCTCTCTTTCACTTCAGATGCCACAGTTTGGTATTGTTCCGCCAGGTGTTTAGCAGCTGCATTGGCTTCTATACCCTTGGGCAGAAGAGCTAAATCCAAGGCTTGAGACGGCGCTTTTGTATAGACCACTGAAAAAGGAGATTTCCCAGTAGTTCTATGAATGGAACTGTTGTAAGCGAATTCGGCTTGAGAAAGCGCCAAATCCCATTGTCTTGGCTTCTCTCCACAGATGCTTTGTATTAAGTTGCCAAGGGTCCTGTTCGTCACCTCTGTCTGCCCATCAGTTTGAGAGTGAGTTGTACTGCTAAAATTAAGGGAAGAATCGAACATGTACCATAGTGTCCTCTAAAAGTGGCTAAGAAACTGGGTATCTCTATCGGAAGTAATTGACTTGGGAACCCCGTGCAACCTGACCACCTCCTTAAAGAATAACTTGGCAACACCTTGTGCGTCAGCCGTCTTCCTACAAGGAATAAAGTGAGCTATCTTGGAGAACCTGTCTACAACCACAAAAACAGTGTCAGCACCTCGTTGGGTGCGAGGAAAACCTAACATGAAGTCTATAGATAGATCCTCTCAGATATTCTCAGGTACTAGTCGTGGAGTGTACAACCCAGTATTCTAAGAATGACCTTTAGATGTCCGGCAGACGTAGCACCTTTGGAAAATTCTCCCTACGTCTTTTCTCAGTTGAGGCCAATGATATCTTGCAGCCACTGCCGCTAGAGTCTTATTGCGCCCCAGATGTCCGGCTAGTCCCCCTCCATGTAGGTCCCTAATCAATTTTTCCCTTAAGGATGATTCGAGAATACAGAGTTGATTGCCCCTCATTAAGTAACCCTCCAGGATGTAGTAACTGTCATTGGGTTCCTGATTGATACATTTTCTCCATATAGTCCCGAAATCCGCATCCTCTTCATACAGTTCCTTTAGCTGCTCAAAACCTACTACCTTAGCCTTCATGGTGACCAATAAATCCGCTCTCCTACTTAATGCGTCTGCCACCTTATTTTGGACCCCAGATTTGTGCATCAAGCGGAATGGAAACTTTTGCAGAAATTGTATCCATCAGGCATGCATGTCTTTACAGAAGCGGGTTTGATTACTCAGGTGTTTTAGAGCGACACAATTCGAGTACAGGATAAACTCTTTACCAACCAAGTAGTCCTCCCACATCCTTAGAGCTCTGACCACGGAATAGAACTCTTTATCATAAGTGGACCAACTCCTCCTGGCTTCATAGAGCTTCTCACTATGGAAGGCCACGGGTCTCTTCTCCTGAGATAACACGGCGCCAATGCCCACGCCACTAGCATCACAGTCCACTTCGAATAGTTTGTCAAAGTCTGGTAATGCCAACACCGGCGCACTACATAATCTCTCTTTAAGCACAGCAAATCCAAACTCAGCTTCCCCATCCCAATGAAACTTTCCTTTCTTCAGGCACTCGGTTAATGGGGCAGCGACCGTACTGAAATGTTGTATGAAGCGTCTATAAAATCCTGCTAACCCTAGAAAGCTCCTCAACTCAGTGATTGTTTTGGCAGTGGGCTAATCTCTAATGGCCCTTACCTTGTCCTCATCCACCGTTATACCCTCACCGCTCACTACAAAACCCAAGAACAGCAACGTTTTTGACATGAATATGCACTTCTTGAGATTAGCGTAAAGCTTATTCTCTTTTAGCACAGTTAATACACTTCTCAAATGCACTAAATGCTCATCTTTAGCCTTGCTATATATCAAGATATCATCAAAGTATACTACCACAAACCTACCTATGAATGGTTTAAGTACCTGATTCATTACGCGCATGAAGGTACTAGGTGCATTGCTGAGGCCGAATGGCATAACCAACCATTCGTATAACCCTTCCTTCGTCTTCAAAGCGGTTTTCCATTCATCCCCAGGTTTGACTCGAATCTGATGATACCCACTCCTAAGATCCACCTTCGAGAATATTACCACTCCACTCAGCCTATCCAACATGTCTTCAATGCGAGGAATTGGGAATTTATACCTAATTGTGATCTTATTGATCGCACGGCTGTCCACACACATCCTCCAACTACCATCCTTCTTGGGCGTCAATAGCGCCGGAACAGCACATGGGCTCATGCTATCCCTGATGAATCCTTTATCTAGTAATTCCTGAACCTTCTCCTGTAAGACTTCCGTCTCTTTAGGGCTCATCCTATAATGAGGGAGATTAGGAAGGCTAGCCCCAGGCATCAAGTCAATGTGGTGTTGGATGTCTCGCAATGGAGGCAACCTTTCTGGTAATTCTTTCGGCACTACCTCTTTGAACTCTTCTAATACCGCCTTTACTTCCTCCGAAGCCTCTACACTACCCACGTCCTCTTCCGCATTTTTCACAACAAGAGCATGCATTAATCGGGATTCTTTGATGTCTTCGGTCATCTCCTTTTCTGACTGAGTGATTGTTAGAAAGAATTTCCCTTCCGCCCTTTGTGTCTTGGGTCGTTTATCCGTCAATGGCAGCAATGTATATTTCACGCCCCCTTTCTCCAATCTATACTTATTTTCTTTCCCGGCATGTTGGGCATCCACGTCAAACTGCCATGGTCGTCCGAATAGCAAGTGGTAGGCATCTATATCGACGATGTCGCAATAGACTTCATCTCGATATTTGCCTATCGAGAATGGAACCTGATACCTCTCCTTCACCTCAATTCGCTCTGCCGCCTTAATCCACCCTATGGTGTAAGGGTTCAGATGTTTTTCTATCTGCAGCTGGAGTCGTTTCACAACCTCTCTCCCGATTATGTTCTCATAACTCCCACTATTAATGAGCAGGTCAAACACTCTCCCACCAATTGTGCACCTTGTGCGGAACAGCTGGTGTCGTTGCGAACTACCCTCCTGTTTCAGTGCCAGCATCATCCTTCTGATCACATTGTTCGGTTCTACTCCATCATCAGCCTCATCATAATATTCATCCTCTCCATCCGATTCACAACACACTTCCTCCTCTTCCTCCCTTTCGACAATGTTTATAGTCCATCGATTCGGGCATTCGTTGGATTAGTGCCCCGGTTGATTATACCTATATACTTCCCCAGAATCGGTTTAGCATACAGATTAATTTGCCTTGGGGTCTCTTTGCTCTCAAGAGGCTTCTTTCCCTCAGCCTTGTCTTCTTTCTTCTCTATACTCCCAGCTGGTTTCTCGACTATTCCTCTAATCCTTTCACCAACCACCCGGCTGCCACTGCCAATATTATCATACACATAATTCCTTTGGCCCCCACTTAGCCTTGCACTCTGTTCTTGAATCATCATCTCAGCTCTAAGGGCCAAATTCTTTGCCTCATTGACAGTTCTAAACACCATCACCCCGATTTTATCCTTAATCTAGGGCTTCAATCCATCCACAAATCGCGCCACCTGCTGACCCTCTGTCTCTCTCAGATCATTCCTCTCCGCCAGCCTCATAAACTCGGCGGTGTATTCATGCACTGTCCTCTGCCCCTGACGACATCGTTGGTACTGCTGGAAGAGGATCTGCTCATAGTCGGGTGGTAGAAAATCCCTCTGCAATAGATTCTTCATGCGATACCATGTCCTTATAGGTTGCTTTCCCTCTCTCTGCCTCCGGTTCTGCAAATGATCCCACCATGCAGAAGCCCCTCCTTTCAACCTACAAGCAACCAACCGTACTCTCCTATCCTCAGGTACTTCCATATAGTAAAAAAATCTATCGACTTCTGCAAGCCAATCCAGGAAATCTTCTATATTAAGATTACCATTAAAGGATGGAATATCTACCTTGAGACAGAAATCACCGCCATCTGTATGATCGTATCCCTGGTGGTTTCTTCGATATTCGCCACCGTACTCCTGGTCAATTCTGTCATCGACCCCGCGGTATCTACCACCACCAACACCACCCCTTCTTGGTGGTTGTCCCCTCTTCTACAGGAATTCACCCTCTTCCTCAGAGGAACTTTCGTCTAGCCTTTGATTCCACTGATTCGAGGCTGCAGGTTGATTGATAGGATCGCCACGAGCGACTACTACTCCTGGTTGATTCCCAACAACATCCCTGTTTCCGTTGTAGCCCATCACCATGGCATCAAAACGCGCAATCAGGTCTTCCAAACACTGCTCTACACGCCCAAGTCTCTGTTCCATGGCTTCAACTACTGTCCTTGAAGCCCATTGATTGACTCCTTGGACTTCCGCATCCCGATCTAGGTAAAGAATGCGACCGCCGTCAACACCGTTGTTAGTTGACATCTCCGTAGGAAATTGCCTTGCTCTGATACCAACTGACATAGCACGAAAAGCGTAAACAACACGAGACCAATTCTAGGATTGGACCTCACGAATAAACAAAGAATAGTTTTGAGTTTATTCCTTGAAAATCTTGACTGCGCACAATCGAGGAAGTAGAGAACAATCTTCTCTAAAAGTGTATATTGACAAAGAAAAATAGTCGCCCCTCTAAAAATGACCTAGCAACTATATATAGTCCTCAGGGAAACAAGTAAAAAAAGAAATATATATGTACACGTGGAAATAAATATATGTATACACGTCCGTCATCTGCCTTATACACGGTCGTGTATAAAGCCGTGTAGGCTTTTGAGGATACTCCTGACATAACATACGGCCGTGCCCCCTGGCCGTGTATGAGGCCGTGTATATTTCTGGAAAAGATCCTAACATAACACACGGTCGTGCCTTTTGGTTGTGTATGAGGCCGTGTATGTTTTTGGGAATCAGCCTAGTATAACACACGGCCGTGCCTTCTGGCCGTGCATGAGGCTGTGTATGTTTCTGGGAGCTTTCAAACACATTACATGACCATGCTTTGTAAGAGACACGCCCGATCAACCCGTGTCAGCTACGATGCCCGCATCAATCATGGAGGTTCTTCTACTGGGGGTTGTGGTTTTTGTTGTTTCCAAAGTTGTCAAAGTTACGATTTTATGTAGAATTGTTAGGGTCTTTATAGAATTACAACGTAGAATTGAAATGTAAAAACGTAAATTTTTACAATTTATATAAAATAACTTTCAAATATTATAAATTTACTTATAGTAGTCATAATAAATTATGATGGATAATAGAAATAAAGAAATTTAGCATACATTTTGGCCATGAGTTACAATAAAGGTCATACTATAGATAATCAAGTATAAGTTGTAGACTCATAGTATAGTATAAATAATCAACTATAAGTCCCAATAAAAGTTATGAATTCATAATACAAAATAACAACTAAAACAAATCATCAATTGCCCCATCATCATCACAATTGCCACTATCTCTCCCATCGATATCACCATCATTGTCTGCATCTTCAGCAGCATCATTTTCATCATCAATGTCAACATCATTATTGGGGAGGGGGGGAGGGTGGGTAACTATTATCAATGATTTCCATATCTTCTAATTCCAAATCTTTTAAAGTTTCCATTTGTATTTCAACTTCAATAGCATCAATATCATGAATCTCTATGGGGACTTACTTCCACGACTCTCCAAATTTACATAGGTACCAATTTTCTCTACATCATCCTCTTTATCTTTTTCTTCACCCTTTGCACTTGAAAGGATATTCAACACAGCCTCATCCTCATTTAATGAGTTAAACATATGTTCTTCCTCAACGATCTATTCATCATCAGATGTGAAATCTTTAATTGTGAAACTAGAAGTGTCATCAATATATCTTTTTTTCCTATTTCTTAATTTCATGTTATGCATTACAAATACTAAATCATTCATCTTTTGTTAGTGCAACCTATTCCTCTTTGTCATGTGAACCTAAAAATTTAATAGGTTATATGTAAGATTGATAATCTTAATAACATATAAAATCAAATAAAAGTACTATTTGCACCTTACCATTTCAAATGCATTCCAATTATGCACACAATCTGAAGAACTATAAGTTAAACTTAAAACATGATTAGCAAGCTTTTGTAGTTTTGGGCATTCATCTCTATATGAATCCCACCATTTAGCTAGTACTTTTTCGTCTCTTGCTAACCTTGCAGTTTTAATACTAAATAGTCCTTTAGCATCTTTAAATCTTTCAAGTTGTATATCAATCTTACACTTTTCAATCGGATTAGAAACCATATTCTCTATGTAATGCCATAATCAAATTTTAACATTAGCATCAACTTTAAAATTAAGACTATAATGGTAATGGGGGTTTAAATAATAAGCTATAATATGTAATGATCTATGAAGTTGAAGCTCCCATCTCTTGTTAATAATCTTGAAGATAGGTCCATAACTACATCAAATAAATATGATATCAATTTACAAATAAAACTTTAAAATGAACACTAAAGCAAAGTATATAGCTAATAAGTTGAGATGTTACCTTTTTTTTTTTTTTTTTTACATTGTTGAAATTTGCTTTAATCTTCTCCTTGGCACAATCCATTTCTGGATAAATGAAACCCATAGTTGGTTGTTCATTTGAATCTATCAATCTAAGCACTTTGATTAGGGGAAATACAACTTTAAGGAAAATAATAACATTCTTCCAAACTTACTATCCAAAACTAACTGATGAATCTACTTTCTATCACTTGTACTAGAATACTTACATGATTTCCAGTGACTAGAAATGAAGATCATCATTAGTGCACCCTTTAACTTACTAAGGCAACCAAATGTCAAATAAGAAGTGGCAAAATGAGCTGCACCGAGCCTAATCCAGTCCGTCTCTTTAGTATATCTCCTTAGGATTGAGATAAGTACAATCTTGGAATAAATATATGTAGTAATTTGCCTCCCTTTTGCAATTGTTCCACAATAGATCTTCCAATTCTTCTCAAAGTCCTCTCAGATCAAATCAATGCAATGTGTTGCATAAGGTGTCTAATATAAAATTTTTCTTTCTCCATCAATTTTTCCCCTATCACTTTATAATTTGCAACATTATCTATGATTTCTTATACAACATTCTCCTCTCCAACCTTCTCTACAATATCATTTAACATGTTAAAAACTTTTTCAGCTGTCTTGAATATATTAGAAACATCTATAGATGATAAAAAGGTCGTTCCTTTGAAAATTTTTAAACTAGAAAGCATAAGTTTTAGTGAATTCTATATGATCCAAAACTATTAGATTGATTGCTTTAAGATTTAACAATAGAGGGTTCTCTTTTCCTTGATATCTTTTCTTCTAGTACCTGGAAACCTTGGTGTAGACTGAATTTATGATAAGTTAATGTTAGGTGTCCATGTCCCCTCTTTTATTATTTCTTACAATTACATTTAGTTGGCTGTTACACTTACATGGATGATCTTTGCTAATTGCTTTTGGTTATGGTGTCCTTGTCCTCTCTATTGTTTCTTACTTTTGAACATTATAATGGGCAATATAACATACATCTTTGAGCACTAAAGGTAAACACAATATAATAGGAAAGTTAATTAACAAAAAAAAAAATTCCTAAAGCTATAAAGCACAAATGCAAAATGACATGCATGAAGCAAAGCAAGAGTAACCCATTACTTAACCATACCTTAAGGCTTAATGCAATAGCCAATGTAGCAAGTGGCAATGTAGCAAGTGGTAGCACACTATAGCAGAGTAGTAGGAAGCACTCGGACTAGATCACGAATGACAATCAACTGTTAAGTGTCAATGGCAATGTAGTAAGCACAAAGATCAAAAGACACCATGCTAGTATCACTGTAGTAGAGTAGAACACAAAGTTATGAAGGTCGAAGCTAGCATGAAAGAGATGAAATGGACTAACTCACTAATAGACTACACTACTACAGAGTAAAAGAAAAGAAATAGAAAGGGGTCAAGATTCAAGATCAAAACACCTCATTGTAGGTCCGTCTAAAGCAACTAAGCATGCAAAGCAGTAATAGTAGCGATAGTAGTGATTGTTTAGCACACTCACACATCAATGTAGTAGAGCAAGCAATAAGCAGTGTGTGTACCAATCCTTCTCCTTTGTAACAAGCTAGTAGCACACGAAGACAGAACATGCTAAAAAATATAAATTGGATTAACTACTAGGACATAACATGGTAATAACTTAAATAATTAGGACATATAGAGATATACAAATTTAAATATTGACTTTGTCTCATAATCTCATTGCATTCAATTTCTAAAGGAAGTGAAAAAGATACTCAATGTGAATGAGATACAAGTTTAAATACAGACTTAATCCCATAATCTCATTGTACTTAATTCCTCTAATATTGTCTACATATAGAAATGGGCATACCAAACAGATTCTTGCAGAAAATTAAAAATGGGATAGAAAAATAAATATTTTTTGGTACCTTGCTAAGTAGAACATTCATAACTAATTTTGTGCTAGCAATGTGGAGATATTGCAACTTTCCTTAATTCATAGTATTGATTGAAAAATGTTTTTGCATGAAAATGAAAATAATTACACTATTATGTATAAACACATATAACATGAATATTAAATAAGAAAATTACCTTATGATACGAGTCATTGTTAACAAAGTGAAATAAAGTAACCTAAATGTTTGGTTGCTGACCTAAACCCTTTGGCACTTTCTAACGTATCATCTCACCCATACCATATTGCTCATATTTCTATTTCAATTAGTGTCAAAACTCACTATATGTTTTACCAACAATCCCCTGAAGGACTAATGGCCACCAATCATCACCTTATAGACCAAGATCAAACTTTTCCTATAAAAATCAACAATATAGGTGATATGCCTTAATTTGATAAAAGCATATACACACAAACAATTGATGCAAATCCGGACAACAACCCTCCATAAATGTTGTGAACCCTAAATCCTTTTGAATCCAATTTGTAAATCAAATACCCTTAACACCTAATGATGATGTACTCAATTGGATTAGTACTCAATACAATAACAAATGGAAATCCAATGATTAACAATACTAAAATGGCATGAACCTCTTATGCAAAAGCTTCCATGCAAAAATAGCAAATTCCACTATAATTGAATACTTCACAATGACAATACAATTTAGGATCTAATTTCACTAAATTGCAAGCAATCCAATGATAAAATTGATCCTAAAAATGACGTGAAATCAAGAACAAATAGAACACAATCCAAATCAAAACTAGATATGACACACTAGCATGAAATGGAATCAACTAAAGGAATTGATATGACTCACAAATCCTTAAGTTACTACTCGCCACAATCCTCGAAGAATTGATAAGAGTCTTATGAAAATTTAAGTATGAACCATAATTCTCATGAAAATGGGTAGCAACTTTGTTTACTCTCAACTTACCACATAAACCCTACTTCAACAAGTATTTATACTTTCTCCATTTAGGGTTATAATGACTAAACAATTACAATTATGCCACTAAAAGATAGCTAGTCCTATACCTACAATTTCAAACAAATAAAACATCCCAAAAGTTTACAAAATAAATGGTTTAAAAATAAATTACAAGTACAAAAGATAATAATCTTCAAAGAGTCGATTCGTTAAGTCAATATTGATCAGGGCAGGCCATTGGATGTGAATCCGATGATGTCCCTAATTGACCAATAGTGTAGTTCATGCGGCATCCTATGAAGAATGATCGTTGTACCTACTAGATTTCCATTCAAACTTTTATTAAATAAAGAAAAATGTATGCATGCAAGTGATTTGGATCATCATCCAAATCAAATTCCCTAACCATCAAGATCGCAGGGTAGATTCCCATCAATAGGGGAGGATTTCAAGGACATTCCTTCGTAAGTCAAATAGAATTCTCAACAAATAAATAAGAATGCTTTCTTGATATACTAAAATTTGAAATCAAAATAACAAACGGAAACCATCTTCCACATCAACTAAAAACCATTAGCCAACCTTTAAACAACATTAATAATAAAATAATGTTAAGAAATAGTTTGACATGATATCCCCATGTCTATGCATAATAATGATATGAAATAAAACCTTATTAAATTAAAATGACTTATCATCTTACTTCCCCTTGGTCAAGAAGTCATGAAATAAAAAGGGTACTACTTGTACTTTCTTCCCTCAAAAGCAAACCTTATGTTCATTTATGACCTTAGCAAAATCTACACAAAAAAGAAGTAGTTTAGGATAAGATGTTATTAATCAACCAAAGATAGGGAAACCACAATAACTAGTAAAAATTAATTATAATCTATCTTTAAAGTAGCTTTCATCATGTAATTATATTTCAAATAAACTTATCATGTAATTAAAATGAATAGACAAATAACAAAACAACTTACCACAACAATGCTAGTTACCCTCTACTGTAGTTCTAGTGACACTATCGACTAAACTTTACCTTTAGCATTAAGATAGCATAATGGGGAAGAGTGACAATGTATTAAAGTAAACTCTTTGGATAACATTCACACATTGTCACATTTTGGAGCGTTATAAATTTCATCTTGCTTTTAAATGGGATTGCAACTCGTACTCCTCTTAATTTGCTTGTAATGAGTGCCTTTGTAGACACCTTTACGCCTAGGCTCTTGCTCGTGGTCCAATATATCATTCTCTTTTTCATGCTCATCATTAGAAGAATCATCATGCTATTGGTTAGCTGCTTCATCCTCCGATGCATTTGATGACCCGAAGGATCCCAATAATTAAGCCGCTCCTAAATAGCATCAACCCTAAACCAATCAATGAGATCATCTCTCACATGACCAAGCCTAGGAACATAAATCACATAGTTATGTTGCATAAAACACCCTACTTAGAATCAATAAAAAATAAAATCACATAAAAGATCCAATAATAAAAGAATGAATACCAAATAAAGATTTAACATGATGCAAAATTTGTAAATGAGATTCTTTGATGATGTTAATTTATCAAATTGCCATACATAATTAAAATCCCTAACACATAACTATTTCAATAGACTTTTAGTATAAAAATATAAATGATAAACTATGAAAACTAAGACAGTGCAATTAGAGCATTCAAATATGATTTGATTGAAATAAGTTAATCTCCTTCATTGACATTCAATATTTTAAATGTTACAATAGGGTACTCCAAAATGTTAGATATTAAAAAAATATCAAATATTTCAAAAATCATAATGATATACTTTAAATATTGAATAGGATAAATTACCTATAGCATAGATAGTGGCTTCTAATGGACAATTTTCTACATCAACAAGTAAAAATGTCGGAATTTAGGGCACCTTATTTTCTCTACTAGAAATATTATATCCTATTAAGAGTATGAACCCTAGAGGATAAAAGATTAACAAGATTTAATTAATAGTTTCTTACTGAGTAGCACATAGAGAATGCATTTTCTATTTGGTAAGAAAACAATATTTAATATAATATATTGCTCTTAGATTTAATCTTTAGTAGATTACTAGGTACTTATCAAGCTATTAAAAAAGATGCTATGAAGTAACCGCACAAAACTGAAATTGAAAATATGGACATATAAATACAATATAAAACTAGCTTTACTGTCTCCATACGTGTGCCTCCTTGTGATTTCATGTTTAGTAATCATGTGTCAAAATAAAATTAAAGCAAAGTAATTCGTCTCTTCTTAGCATTCTTTTAGAATGCATGGAAAATGCTAGTGTTTAAGTGAATGTGCATGTTTGTAATGTTTGTATTATCATACATAGATCACAAGTAAAGGTAGCCTTATTTATTGTTTATCTTCTATTATTTAATTTCATGTCCTTGTCATATTTCAAGTTTGTGAGAGAACAAGTTTATTGTAAGCTTCGAGATTTGACAAAAAAAAAGAAGTAATGTTCTTAACAATTAAAAAAAAAAATCGACAAGATTTAATCAATAGAACCCAACATAGGAAACAAAGCTAAAAAAATAAAAAAAAAAAAAACCAGCACTAACATCCACTAGAAAAAGAAAAAAGTAAGCTAATGTTATAACATGTGTGTGTATGAAACATGCAAAATTTATGGTAGCTATATACCACCTCAAGCCACTAATAATAGAACTTACTTTTCTAATTTGTTATAAACATCTTTTCTAATACCTAAACCCTCCTAAGTACTAATAATTACAAAGGTCATATCATCAATAAAAGTTTAGAAAATATTTATGTCTCATAAAAGGTTAAAGCTTTACCAATTTTTTTATATCCTAACAACCAATACTTCCTAACTTACACACAAAAATTAAACCTTTCTTGTGGAGCACACAAAGTTTCACTTCCTTATTATGGAAATCAACGTAAAAACCCAAAAACCCTAAATGTAAGTAGGAAGTCGTATGGAGTTAGGGTAAGAGAGAACTTGTCAATTTAGAGTAACAATGAATAATTGTAGAAAATAGAGGTCATTACTCTCCTAGTTCCCTGCTCCTTGCATAAAAGGAAAAAAAAAAAAAGTCCCACCTACAATGGTTAATGACTACTAAGACAAAAACAAAACCAAATATGAGAAAGAGAGACAGGGGGAGAGAGTGTATGTTATGTACCTTAACTTGTGCTTGGCGATTGGAAATTGTTAGGGTTTCATCCTCTTGTTTTTGGTTTGAAAGTAAGGTTTACTAAAGAAAGGAGTGAAAAATATAAAGACTTATGCATTTAGTGTGAAATGTGTATAATAAAAAAAAATTTGGGGATTTTTAGGTTTTATAGTCAATGAGGAGTGGATTGCCACATAAACACATATGTGACAATTTAATTCTCACAAATAGCACATGCGAGGATTTAATTGCCACATTGGCCTTATTTAGCAATTTAATTCTATCATTTTGTTTTTCAATGCCGACATTTTATATCCTCGCATTTTTTCTTCTCACTATTTCTTGATTTTATTAGTATATATAGGTAGTTTCTAAAATAACTAGTATTTGTATTCTACATAAATATATATATTAAAATGTTATTGCTATTTACATATTACATGTACATAATACATGATGTGTAATATCTAATGAATCTTTTCTCCTCATCTCTTTTTCCCTTACAAGTTGCAACATGACTTGTTATGGTGTTTCACATCACTAATATCAAGTATCACTATATTCATTCGTAAATAATCAACTCTTTTCAAAAATCTAAATTAGAAGCATTGCCATTGGGGAACACTCGTAAATATTTTAGTTTTTTTTTTTAAATTCACAAATATTGTACTCACAAAAATTATTCCTAAAATAGGTTTCGAAGGCGTGCAGACCTGGTTTATGACTTCTTTCTTTTTCCAAAATTTGCAAAACTAAAGGTGTAGACCTAGTCTGTGCTTAAAGGTGAAAATGTTGTCTATGTCTTTAGTTTTTTTTTTACATTTCGACAGATGGAAATATAGTAATTTAACTCTTATAAAAATACCAAATGGCAATGTGTTTGATCTTAACTATAGTACATTCAAATCAATCTTTTTTGATATATTATGAGTTTCGTAACTCTAATCAAGTAAAAAGTTACGACTTTTCAAAGTTGAAAAAAAAAAAAACTAATACGATTTGCTTTTTCAACTTTAAAGAGTTACAACTTTTTGCTCGTTTAAAGTTATGGAATTTATAATATATAAAAAAAGACCAATTTAAGTGTATTATAGCTAACATTAAATAGCATTACCGTTTGGTATTTTTATAAAGGTTAAATTGCTATATTTCCATCTATTGAAGTGTAAAAAAAAAAAAAAAATTATACTAAAGGCATAAACAACGTCTATGCCTTCAAGCAATATGCTTGACGGCATGGATGAAATCAATACTTTTAGTACAAATTGTATTGAAGGTTCAGATTCGATTTATACTTTTAGTTTGTAAATTTTGGAAAAAAAAAGTTATAAATCAGATCTATGTTTTCGAAACCTATTTTAGGAATAATTTTTATGAGTATAATATTTATAATTCTTTTAAAAAAAAAAAACTACAATATTTATAAGTGTTACCCATTGCCATCGTCCCAATCAACAGCATGGACACGGGTTAAAGTTAAACAAAGATTTCTTCTGTTTCACTCACTTTTGTTATCACTTTTGTAAATACTCTCCAATGTTTGTAATGCAATCTTTCCATAAATATATCCTACCTTTACATGTTTGTGGATTGCAAACCAAGGGATGGGTATATAATCTTATCTTAAATCAATGAAGTTCACTTCAATCTATCTCAAATCTGCATGTTTTCGCAAAGGTGCCGTTTCTTTTTCCCCCGTAATTGCATAAAGCATCGAGTACCGTGGTCTAAAAATAAATCAAATTTAAGTATTTATCATGTCAGAAGATGGCTTTTGGTTCTTAACCAATTCCCGTGGTAATCAGTGCATAATAGTTTTCATTAAAGATGGCGTAATTTGATTTAGGGCAGTTCGTCTTTTGAATTAAATTGAATTATATATTATGGTTCAGTTTTTTTTTTAAAAAAAAATAGACTCTAACCATCCAATTCAATTTATAATTTTTTCAAACAGTAAAAGAAAAAACAGTTTAATTGGTTTAATTCATAATTCAAATCATTTTTAAAGTGTTATTAACTTTTAAAAATATACAATTTAATAAATTATAAAAAATTATACTAGACATAAAAAAGTATTAATTTATTATTATTTTTCAAAAATATTCACTATCTGAAATATTCATTAGATATATTTAAGAAGGTTTTATTATTTTTCTCAAGATAATTATGCATTCAATATCAGTTAATAAATAAAAATATAAAATAAAAATAATAAGTTATTTGGTGAAAAAAAATAAAAAAAGAAATTAAATAAGTAATACAAAATCTTTTTTTTAGTCATATATTTTTTAGATTTTTACTATTATATTCTTTTTCTTTACTTTTCATGGTTTGACCCAGTTTGAAATGGTTTAGTTCTATTCAATTCGGTTTACAATTTATTTAAATATAAAAAGATAGTTTAAACCTAATTTATGATAAGATTTGATTCGATGTAGTCCAATTCACAGTTTGATCGATTTTTTTAACCTACCCTTAATTTTTATTTGTTAGATGATTACCTTTATCCGTCAAGATAAAATACGACTTTGGTAGACCAGAATTTACAGAGTGGCATGTAAAAGCAGAGCGTTAAAAATAAGTTTAGTTGACTAATTAATTCATAAATAAGGAAGTTACTATTGCAAAGGGGTTTTCCATATACTGTGAAAAAGAGCTAAGCACAGCGAGCCATTACTTTAGGGCACGGCCCCTTCACTCGGTAATTAACCATTAAACTAAAAAGAGGAGTGTAGAGATTAAGCCCATCCACTATTCATATTGGTGTTGGCCCACACACCGTTCTCTGCAACAAGTCCAAGCAGTTCCTTATCCTTTTCAAACATAACCATCTCCTCCTCCTTCAAATGCACATAAGCCTCTATTCCATCATCCCAGTTAGAGTCTATGAACACTACCACATTCCTAAAAGGAAAGGCTCCTAGCCCGACCCATACCGTCTTTCCCCATCCGAAATCCGACTCGTTTATCGGAAACCTGCAAAGACTCGTGAAGCTAAACGGAACCCCCTCTCCTCTCGCGATACTCTCCGACCTTTGCTTCATAAAACTCACGTGTCCTTCGCCTGCATCTATAAGCTTCTTCACGTAACCCGCGTCCACTTGTCTTATGGCGTCTCGAGCTCCATTTATTATCTCAAATCCTCGGGCTTTCGGCCCGGGTAGTGATATTGCGATCCGGGTCATATTCCCGAAGTGGAGGTCCCATAGAGGTGGGTCCATCCTGGGGCGAAGATTCACCGCGTGGAGCATTGAGTATTTCTTGTCCGGGTGTCCACCGTCCGGCTGGGTGCTTGCCATGTAGCGGCTCCATAGGAAAGCCGACAGTGCCTCCACGCGTGTCGGACGGCGGCGGTTATCTCCATGCATGGCGTCATTTTCTGTGAATGTCGCTCGGAGTCTGTTTATTGCTTTGCCGTCGAAAACAAACCTTTTCACGACTATACCTTCCTTAACGATACCCGTGCTCATATGTTGGAAATACGAGAGCGGTTTCGGTGGGAAAATCGTTGCTGATTCGAATAGCGGCGTTGCTATAGTTTTCTCGGGAGCACCTCGAGCAATCGCGGCCCATGTGTTAACAAAAGTTAAAAAGGACAGTCCATCCGCCACCTTATGTGAAATGCATAAGCCAACCGCAACCCCGCCGCAGTCAAAAAGGCTCAGCTGCACTGCAAGAGGAATTTCATTGAGATAGGTGCTTTCGAATGGACACAGTTTGTTGAGATCCCCAGGTATTGGATTCTCCAGGATACACGAAAGCGGACACGTGACTCGGGCTTCCGTAAAACGAACCCCCTCATCACTGCATTCAATGTACAGATGATTGTCCTTGGCCCGGCCAGCTAGCGGGTAGAAACGGGTTAAAACGATCGCTAATGAGCGCATGAGCCTATCGCGTTTGGCTGAATAGTCAGTCTCATCGTTCAGGTAAAAAAGCACAAGGGGCATGTAAACAGGAGGAGCGAGTTGGTCGATGAAGGAGAGTGTATGGCGACGAAGGTGGTCAGGCGTTGGAGAAGATGGCTTGATTAAGTGAATTGCTTGGGTTTCAATCTTCATATTGACTGAAATATTATTTCCTACGAATATGTAAGGCGCTGGGGGAGTTTTGTGTAATTGAGTAGTGGGGGATTGTGGTGAGATATGGCAGAGGTTTGGTCTTTGCAGCGGTGTTATATAAGATTTTTACTTATTGTGTAAGTACATACATAATAGTAAATGTCACGGGCATGGATATGCCCAGAAATAATGTAGCCTAGGGGCATTGTCTTACATAAAAGCTTGGTAATCGTGCCGCTTGCGTGCCCAAAATTGCATGGCTTGCGCGTTCGTGTATTATTATTTTTTTATTTTTTATGCCGGCTCATGTCTACGAAGGATAATATTACAAGAATAAATAAAAATAAAAATTAGGAAATAAATTTATAAAGATATTAAATGTTGCTCATTTATTTTTCAGTTAAAAAATAAAATATATAAGATTAATAAATGAGTATATATAAATACAAGTATAATATATATATATAAACTACGATGTACATGAATAAGGTTTGGTATATATATATATTTATATATATATATATGTATACATGCACGTACATGTATACAAACACATTTACATAATTACATATTTTCACGGTGCATATATATGTGTACATGCATATTTTCATATATATCATACACTAAACACCTACATGCGTACTCGTGCACGTAGACAATATAAGCGTACATGTACTTATGTATATACATGTAGATGTGTACTATGTACATATACATTAATACATGTTTCTTATTAATTTTTATTATAAAATAATATGTTAACATTTGATTAATAGGTACATAAGAATACAAGTACCATAGTACATTTATAGTGAGATGTATAGAAAGTTTATACAATTATAAAATATACTATGTTCTTATATATATAAATATGAAGTACAATAAGTAGAATGTGTATGTAATTACTTACATGTGTACATATATGCATACTTGTATGTATAATATATTATTCATAATATAAAAGTAGTATATACGTATACATAAATGTATGTATTAAAATATACTTACATATATATAATATTCATATTTCATTATGTATATATACATATATGTATGAACATATGTATATAAAAGTTGTACTTTTAATATATTTACATAATATTAAAATATATATAAGTATATGTATATATACGTATGTACTTATGCTCATGTATGTATACATAATATACATGTTAATTATATGTTTATAAAAATATATGTGTTTACATACACTATAAGAATTTTTATATTTGGCGACATTTGTATATTTTACAAACGTCACTGATCCCACTATATGTTAGTCATGTTTATTAAACGTCGTACAAAATATATTATTAGCGACGTTTATGACTAATGTTAAATATATAAACTCTAATTCAATAATCTTTTTTATTATTATTATTATTAGAGTTGATTTTTTTCTTGACATAATTTTTCGTTTACCGAGTAATTTTTTTAAAATAATTAGGTTCTTTTAGATTTGAAAACTTGGTTAACTAAAAAAAAGCCTAATTATTAGAAGAAAAAAACCAAAAATGCCTTTCTTTGGTGAAAAAAAAAAATTAAAAAACCCCCTCTATATCTAACCCACCCTTTATACCTAAAAATTGTAATTATTATTGCCCATTGTTTTTCATCCCTCACCTCAGTCGTCCCTCCTTCCCTTACGTATGTCTGTCTTGGCCTCTTTCTCTGTTTTTGTCTTCCCATTAACTTCCCCAATGAGGAGCCACGAGGAGCAAACGAGATCAATTGAGCAACTTAAAGAAGTCCAGGCCAACAACGTCTCTCACTTAAGGAATGAAGATCACTTAGCAATGTGAACCCTAGTCTTCAAGGTGAGTTTTGTTATATTGAGCATTCAAAAAGATTAAGGTTTAAAGAAATTATTTTGGGCAAATCAATTTTTTTCTTTAGGTCTCTATTACCTTATTCATAAATTGTGAAGTGTAGAACTATCTTTAATTTGCGAGAAATAGGATGTTGCAGTGTGATTGGTTTCCTATATATTTTTTTTCTATTGATTTGTTCCTGGTTAAGTTTGATGATTTTTGTGTTCTTTACTATAAACAGATTTGATTTTTTTTTTTTTTAAGTATATGATAACATGGACTCAAGAGATGTTTGATTGTTACTTTGGAGTTTTTAGATCTTACCCCAAGTGAACATGTCATAAATGAAAAACACACTAATTGTACACATTTGTGGAGAATTGAACTCAATTGGCATACATATCAGTGAAGATGTTTTGAAAAATCTAGAAAGAAAGTAGCTTTTGGTGACCTTCCATTGAGGTACAATATCATTGAACAAGTTATGTAGAGCTAAAACATTGTAGCCTCTACAAAGTGTCGGTTGATCTACACCCTTAGTTGCTGTCCTTTTCGACATTTTAGGTGCATGATCTAGGGAAAAAGGGCTTAAGATGCAAACAACATCATCTTCTTTCATGTCCTTGAACACATAGTACTAAAAACTACAATTATGCTCTTTATGTGAAATGCAAGGATTAGAATGTTAATACATTTTTTGTTGACAACTTGAGGAATGGGGAAAAAAGAGGCTAACGAAGGTGTATTTTATGATTTTGATGTGGAACACAAGAATTGATGGTAGTTGCCCCTTGTGTACAGAAAGCAAAATTCATTTTCACCATTTTTCATTGTCACTTTCCACTAAGAATAAACACCATATTAGTCATTAATTGTTGTCTTCACCTCCATCTTCATTTATTGCTAAAATCATCTTCTATCCACAACTCCTGTAATAAAACTCATAGTATTTGACAATTATAAGAACTTGATTATAGTAATAAACGTTTGAGAAAACGTTTGTGAAACATTGTCTATGAAACAAAGAATCCAAGTTGTCAAGCTATCCATACAATCGATTCTTGTAAGTAGCAATTACATTAAGGAAACATTTACAATAAATACTAGTGGTAAAAATAAAAAAAGGAAGCCCTCAATAGATACTTGCAACAACCGTGATAAAAGATTAAAATGGCACTAGCTATAAGTTAGACAAATTAAATTGAGAGTAGGATGCAAATGGCAAAATAGCTATTTAGTTAAACTACACTATCACATGAGCAATTGCCTTTTTGGGCATAAAACTACTGATTTGGTAAGAAAGTTGTAATTATAGGAATTGGGATATCCTATGACCCTTCTAGCATATGTAGAACCTTTTTCATTGTTAAGCAAAGAGCCAAATCCTCCACGATGCACCAAAGCCCTACCTTGACAGCCTCTTCTAGTTCTCTCATGTCAATCTCCTCATCACCCACTAATTTTATACATTAGCCTATGAGGAAGCAATGTCAAACGGAATCTTCCTGGACAGCTTCACTCTCCAAGAGACACCAATTAATGTTCCTCCTACAAGATATTATCTCCACTAACACTACTCCAAAGTTGTAGACATCTGCCTTAGCAGTCACAAGCAGTCTCCGATGCCACTATGGAGCAACATATCCTCTTGTACATCTTATCCCTATCTAAGTCTTTGTTTGGTCTAGTGCTAGCAATTTTGCTAATCCAAAATCAGAAATTTTTGCACATTTCCCCATCAGAATGTTTTGGGGTTTAATGTCACAATGAATTATTTGTGTTTCACATTCCTCATGTAAATATAAGATGCCTCTAGCAATGTCTCGTGTGATCTCCATCCTTTCTTCCCAGCATGGTAGTTGCCTTTTAGGTGTAAAGAGCATATCTGCAAGTGATTTGTTGCTTATATACTCATACACCAAAAGCTAGTTTGGACCTTTTAGGCAATAGCCAAGCAATCAAACCAAGTTCTGATGATTTGTTCTTCCAATAACTTCAACCTCAATCTAAGACTCCTTTTCACCTTCTGATAGCCATTTATCTAGTCTCTTCATAGCTATAGGTTTCTCACTACCTTGTATCATCCCTTTGTAGAAAATCCCAATTGCATCCCTACCAATTTCTTCCTTGATGGTAGGTTGTTCTGCTGTCATTATCTACTGAATGATTTCGTTGTCATTATCTTTATCTATTTACAATTTCTGACCTCTACTAATGGTGTGTTGTTCTACTATTGTGTGATACCCCAACGTAGTGCATGTCCTTCTTTATAGGAGTTTAAATTTCTTCTTTACATGTCACTTTGATTGATAGTTAATTTTCCTTTTATGTCGTCATGATCAACAATGCTGTTGTTGATGTTAATTAATAGGTGACATTGATTTTTTATACATTATAGTAGTGAGACCTCGGTATATTTTCTTCTGTCTATTAAGATTAAGTTAATCACCTTTATGATAGGCAAGTTGTCATATTATAGTAGTGAGACCTCAATATAGTTTTTTATACATATATTTGCCTATTGAACAGATTGTCAAAAGTTGCCTCGAGAACTTTTTGGAGGAAGAGAAGTTCTATCACTTGGCAGTTGAACTTTGTTTAGCTTACCTTTTCATTTGTTCCAGAGATAAGAAATCAAATGCTATGTTGTTTCTTGTTTAAGTAGTGAATGCTCAATCTCACTCTTCGTTTTCTTTTATTCTTTTTTTTTTTTTTACCTCTGATGCACTATTAGTAGATTATTTGAACTAGGAGAATTGCAAATACCTATGTTATTGCGTCTTGCTCTGTTTGAAGTGTAATGTATGATTTTTTTTATGTCTTGGCTTGATCTTATTTGATAAAGATCGTGTTGTAGGCTTGATAGTTCTTTATATTGAAGAAGAATAATAAGTGAAAGATGAGATGTTTTCAATCCAATTTATTGGACATATATCTATAGTGTTGACTTGATCTTTGACTTAATGTGGATTTTTTTTTTTTTTGGTGGTACATATCGAAATTTGATTTGCATTTTGAGGGAGCCCACCTTCTATGTTCTATAGCATTTTCAGTCTAGCTCCAGCAGCAGTAGTGCCCATTTATATTCTGGTGGTTAACTTCTAGCAACAAAATTACATTTCCGATGAATCCCTAATTCGCTTCATCTACCTAAGTCCTTTTAGAAAGAATTATTTTAACCCTTTTAGGCCCCTTATATTTCTAGACTAAGTAAACTTACAAGTTCACAATTTAAATGCTTATATGTTTATCATTTTAGGTCTAATTTACTTTAAAATAAAGTTCATTATATGTTTACCATTTAAGAACTTATGTTTTCATTATATGTGTGTCAAACATTATTGATTGCACTTTTTTCCCCAACAATCTTATTGTAAAACACTTTTTCATTTTGATTTCCTATGGGATTCTTTTACAGTCATGGATAAGAGTTAGATGAATTGTCATATTGAAAGTGAAGAGTACCTACGAGGTGTAGAGTTTTTTATTGCATACTTGCGCATGAAGTATGAAATGGATAAGAGTTTAAGTTGTCCATGTAGGAAATGCTTAAAGGTCAACTCTCACACTATGGATGTAATAAGAGCACACTTGCTTGTAGATGGGATAAATATAACTTACCGTTGTTGGATATACGATGGTGAGGGGCTAACCATTGAATAGCCAAGGAGAACTCAAGGTAGGATACATCATGAAGAATATGATTTGAGAACAAATAGAAGTGAGGGGTTCAATGAGGAAAATGATGACGACATTGACAGACTAGATCATATGCTAGAAGATTTAGAGGCATTTACTGACAATGAAGCTGAAGGTCCAAATCCTACTGATGGATTTGATTTCCCATCTAATTTTGTTAATGGGCTAAGAGTTGACTTGCAACAAAAGCTTTATTCATCGTGTAAGTTATCAAAATTCTCATTTACCGTAAAGCTACTACACTTAAAAGTATACAACAAGTGGAGCAATAAGTCTTTTGATATGCTTCTTCAATTTCTTCATAACGTGATCCCTAACGGAGAGTCTCTTCCTAAGTCATATTATCATGTAAACAAGTATTTACGGGGATTGGGCATAGGTTTCCATTATATTCATGCATGCAAATATGACTGTTGCTTGTTTTTGGGGTAGTAACAAGCACCTCACATAATGCCCCATATGTGGTACCTCAAGGTATAAGGTGTGTGGTGGATCTAGGAAGGTTATTCCTCAAAAGGTATTGTGTTACTTTCTTGTGAAACCAAGGTTGCAATGCCTTTTCATAAATGCTAAAATCGCTCAAAAAATGTGTTAGCATAAAGAGGAACATAACAAATAAGACAACTCTATAGGTCATTCTATAGGTGGGCTATCTTGGGTCAATTTTGACATTGAATTCCCTGAGTTTTCCAAGGGCTCTCGCAATGTTAGGTTAGGGCTAGCTAGTGACGGCTTCAATCCCTTTGGATCTATGAGCCAATCATACAACATGTGGCATGTGGTTCTACTTACATATAACTTGCCACCTTGGATGTGTATGAAGAAAGAGTTTTTAATGATGTCATTGTTAATCCTAGGACCTAAAGCACTAGGGAAGGAGATTGATGTCTACTTGCAGCTTCTAATCGATGAACTGAAAGCTCTTTGGGTTAATGGATTATGGACATATGATGCATATTCTAAGTCTTCTTTCAAAATGCATGCCACTTTGTTGTGGACCATCAATGACTTTCCTACCTATGGGAACTTGTCTGGGTGGAGTATAAAAGGCTACAGTGCTTGTCCAATATGCAAAGACCAAACACCATCAATAAGGCTTAACAGCAAGATTAGGTATGTTGGTCATAGAATGCGGTTACCAAATGACCATTGGTGGAGACACAACTTAAAATTCGATGGAATGTGTGATAATCATGAAGCCCATGAAGAATATTGTGGTAATGATATGCTTCACCAATTACAATCTATAACAGATGTACCTATGGGAAAGCATCCAGACAAAGTGAAAAGAATCCATTACGCTGATGGGTTTAATTGGACAAAAAGGTCGATATTCTTTCAGTTTCCATATTGGTCCAAGTTGATGCTTATGCATAATTTAGATGTTATGCATATTGAGAAGAATATTTGTGAGAATGTTCTTAATATAATTCTTGGGGTTGAGGGTAAAACAAAAGATACCTACGAGGTTCGGCTTGATCTAGAAGACCTCGGCATTAGAAATTGTTAAAGCGGCTCGATGGCAAGTATTCCATGCCATTGCTAGTTATTCATTGAGCACTAGCGAGAGGAGATCATTCTATTAGTTTCTAAGGGGAGTTAGATTACCCAATGGTTATGCATCGCATATTGGGTGATGTGTCAATAATTCAAACTCAAAGCTTTCCAGTCTGTAGAGCCATGATTGTCATGTTTTGCTTAAAAGGCTATTACCTGTGGGTATTTGTGGCATATTGCCTAAAGAAGTCACCATGGCCATAACTAAGCTTGGAATCTTTTTTTGAAAGCTTTGTAGACGCATTCTAAATGTTGAAGAGGTACAAAAGATGTTGAGTAATATTGTCACCATACTATGTAAGCTAGAGTTGATCTTTTCCCCTGCATTTTTTGACATAATGGTGCATCTAGCTATCCACTTGCCTCGAGAAGCATCGATGGCTGGACCAGTTGCTTATTGATGGATGTATCTTATTGAGAGGTATGATATTGGTTTTCATATTCACCAATTATGTGCTAATATTAGTCTACCTTCTTACACTCCATGTAAATTTATGAGTGTAGATACCTGGGTTTGTCAAAGCAATTTGTTAGAAATAGAGCTTATCTAGAAGGCTCCCTTGCAGAAGCATATGTTGTTAACGAGTGCTTGACTTGGTGCTCACTTCACTTACAAGACATTGAAACAACATTTAATCATCCAGATAGGAATTTTGATTCCTCGGAAGAAGGTGGTGTTGATGTTTTCACCAATAGAGTTGGCCTGATTTCCCCTCTTACATATGTTGTGTTATCAAACAAGGAGGTTGAAGTCATGACATGGTATATCATCAACATCTATCACGAAATTCAGCCTTATTTAGAGTAAGTGTGAATAGGTGCATCTCTAATGTTACAATATTGCTATAAATTAATAACTAAACAAAGTTGACAACTGTGATGTAGGGAACATAAGGTCATTTTAAGAGCACAATATGGTGTCAACATAGATGAGCACCGCAAAAGGGAATTTTGTCATTGGTTTATGAATAAGGTAAACATAATAACGTAATGTTGTGTGTAATTGAGAAGTTGACTTTTTTCAGATAAGCATTCACTTTCTAATTTGTGGATGGTGCAAATGAGACCATGGTATGATAGTTGTGACGCAGTCATCAATGCATTATATGCATTGTCCATAGGACCCAATTTATACTATAAGAGATATAACAAGCTGATATATAATGGTGTTTGGTTTCACACATCAGACTTCGATAGTAGGAAGAAGACTCAAAACAGGAGAGTTCTTGTAGAGGGGAATCATGGGGATGTGCAGGCATCAATAGAATTTTATGGGGTTGTAACAGATATATATGAGTTCAGTTACATATAGAACAAGAGAGTGTTCTTATTTAAATGTAAGTGGTGGGACACAGATAACTGACATCATAACGTTAGAGTTGAGAATGGCATTAAAAGTATTAAGGTCACTCATACTTGGTATGTAAATGACCCATATGTGTTAGCATCACAAGCTAAACAGGTATATTACTTAGAGGACATGAAATTAGGTGCTAATTGGCATGTGGTGCAATGTTTTGAGCATCACCATATTTATAATATGGACTATTTAATTGGTAATGTAAATTTGTTTACCAATGTGGAGGCTTAATTGGTGGATGAGAGCTTGGACGATCTAGTCATAGGGGATGAGGGAAGAGGAAATGAGCGACATCCAATTGTTGATTGTGATGTTGATGTGCTATTAAGAACTAATATGTGTCTTGATACAATCTTAAGAGAATTAGTAGAAAGGACAGTTCAAGCATCTAGTGGAGTGCAACACGATGCTAGTATTGAATCTAATGATGATGAGGATATAGATGAGGCACTCGATGATACACTTCTTGAATATGATACGACTGACAATGATTGTATGAATGTTATTTATTTTTCATCTACATGAAATTTCTAATGTTATTTTGATTTTATTCACATATTCATTAATCATATATGCTTTTACTAAATTTTATAGAACTGTAATGGCGGGGCGACAGAGGAAGACTCAAAGAAGGGGAGGAAAGGTTAATCGAGACACTCGACATGCAATTAGAGGTGAGTCGAATTCACACTATAGTGATGGGGAGGTGCGTGATAACGCTGCGACAAATGCCTTCATAAATCAACAAAAGGAGCCCACAATTTCGTCTAAGGAACATGCCACACCAAATGCACCTACATAAAATGATGCTTTGACTAATAATGCAGTTGATGTGTTCACACAGGCCGATGATATTCCCTTTAAACTTACTTGATCCTCAAGTAATCTACGTAACTGTGAAACTAGAATCAAAGTTCTTCGCTCCTTCATAATGATGGACTTGTTTTTCAAATATTTGCACTAGCGGTGAGCTTAGTATCATATATAGGCAAGAGGAGTGCATATAGGGACAAGCATTAGAAAGAGAAAATAGAAGACGAATGAGTAAAATGGTCATTCAATTCATGACATCTGGTGGTCATCCGTTAACACCAGACCAATCAGCCAAGATGGCATCGGAAATAGGGAAGGCTTGTCAGGACTTGCTACCACTTTATATTGAGGATTGAAGAAAATTTGATTTATCACAAAAACAACGTGCTTGGGAAAGAGTACAGGTGAAAGCAACAACGAATATGGATTATCTCTATTTCAATTATTTTCTCAATAAAAAGTGAATATTTCATATTTTCATTGTCCTTGTTATTATAACCTATTGCAAGGTGTTTCTAACATGTATATTACACCCTTATCCCATTTTTATTTGTAGAATCATTTAAATATTAATGACATCATAAAAAATCCAGAGAAGTTTCATGCTGCTGATCGATGGATGAGAAATATCCATAGAAATCATCGAAGTAAAACTAAAAGTTCATGGATAGAGATTGATGATGCAATCCGACCTAAGGGTTCAAGTGATGATGACTGAAAAAAGAAAACAGAGGAATGGAGGAGAGAGATTGCAAAGGAGAAGGAGATTCTGCAATAAAGAGATCCATTTGCAAAGGTAAGCTAAGTTAAGTCATTTTTTTTTAAGGTTTTGACTAAATGATGTCATTAACTTGATGATCTCTTAATAAATAAAAGACTAAGGCAATGAATGGGAAGGCTGCATGTAGGAAAGTAAAATATTTACATAGGTCTAGATCTAGATCATTTGAGAGTAGGAGGAATGAATATGTGAGTATTTCATTTAATTTAAGTATATAAGACTTAAATTGATAAAGTCCTTAACTTTATGTATATTGTGTTATTAGATTGAGAGGAATCACCAACCACCGAATGCAATCGAGTTCTTTAAGGTCACCCGATACAGTGATCCAAGGTCTGATGGTAATGGCTGTTGGATTTCCTAACAAGCTGCCTAGGGTTATGTAAGTTGATGGGTTAATTTACATATAAGGACTCTCAATATGTTTTATGTTTCTATCTACATTTCTATTATGTTTATATTGTATATTGTTGTCATCATTAATTTAGGAGGATATGGTCAAGATGTTTCAAGAATCTCAATCCGTGGACAATCCTAAGACTACGAAGGAGATAGTTGATGAATTTATGGGTACAAACATGCAAACTGACTATCATCCTTGTAGAGGATATGGACCACCAGCCATTGGGAAACCTACACATACACAAATTTATATGAAAAATATGGAAGCAGCGCTACAAGAGACACAGGGAAAGCTTGAAGAAGAAAGACAACAATGTAAACAACCGTTGTCAATGCTTCAAGAAGAAAGGGAACTACATATTGCCTAAGCTAAAGATGTTAGTTTAAACTTGTACTTTGTAGTGACGTTTTAACATTGCCAATATACTATTTCACAATGTTTAAACATCACGCATAATTACCTTTGGCTAAGTCTAAATGTTGCCAATGTTACTCTTTTGCAACATTTAAACGTCGCAAATGTTTGTTTAACCACCATTTTTTGCCAACAATATCTTTATTGTCGGTTTATTACATTTAAACATCACATATAATAACTTTTAGTTACGTGTAAATGTTACTGATGTTACTCTTTTACTACGTTGAAATGTTGCCAATACTACTCAACTACCTTGCTTTTTTATGTCAATTAATTTTTTTTTAATTGTGGTTTCACAATGTTTAAACATCACATATAATAACTTTTAGTTACATGTAAACGTTGCTAATGTTAGTCTTTTACTATGTTCAAATGTCGCCAATATTACTTATTTATTGCGCTTTTTGTGTTCATAATTTTTTTAATTGTGCTATTACTACGTTTAAACGTTGCTAATGTTAGTCTTTTACTACATTTAAACATTGCTTGTACTACTCATTTACTGTACTTTTTTGTACCCTTTAAATTTTTAATAATTGTTTTATTACGTTTAAACATCACGTATTACCTATTTTTAGCAACGTTTAAGTGTTACCCTATACAACACATTTAGCTACGTTTCCATCTTTAACAACGTTTATTTTATAAACGTCATAGATATTTTTTGCGACGAACCTTTAGCGACGTCTATGAGCAATGGTTATTAAACGTGGCTAAATCTTTTTTGTAACGTTTATTTCATGTTTAACAATGTTTATTAAACATTGTCTAATAAATATGTGTATGTATAATGTGTGGATGAAGGATATACTGTGTAAATATGTTAATATCTATGTAAAAATACCACAAGGCTTAGAAGTTAAGAAAAATAATATGAAATACATAAAATTTGTAAGAAAAGTAAAAATACTAAAAAAAAATATTGCACAATTAAGAAAGCCAAATAAAAAATTTGTTTATTACTAACAATGGTATTATCAGTTACAAGATAAATATTGAAAGAAAAAAAATAATTAAAATTTTAAATATTACCAAAATGTGGGTATGGAGAAGCAAATGACTATCTTTAATGACCATCGAGATCTAGGGGAGGCGATGGTAGGTAGCTTCGATAAACTTCAATAGCATCTAACCTTACACTTTGCTATGCCTAGTGGGATCGCATTTTAAGGAGTTGTGATCAACCATCTATGAGAATCTCTTCAAACTATTGCTAGGTAGTGACTAATCAATCCAATTAGTTGAACATTCATAGCATATCATATCGGCTAGGTTGCCATTACATACCCAGTGTTGAGTGTTGTTGTTGTTTGACCCCCCCTTTCGTGAATTAAAGCATGGCCATGAAGGCGGTGTATCATAGTCCACAACATCTAGTGGTTCCTCCTAGGGTTACGTTGCTTGGTGATGTGGTCATCCTTGTTGACTCTTTTCCCTAAATTAACCAGTTGCTTCATCTTTTTCCTAATTGAGCTTGTTTTTAATGTCTTACAAGTTAACCAACCCCCCTCCCTCTGGAGACATATAAGGCATAATCATCTAAATTGAAATCATAAGAGTGAAGTATGGCTGTGATTAGATGGTTGTAGCTTAGATGTGCATCCTTCTACACCAATGTATGTAGTAAGCATTGAACCACAACATTGCCAACATTAGCTAGTCTATACATATAGTCTATTAGAAAGAGATCTTCCTTGGAGAAAAAATGGTTGCTGGATTGTAGCACTATAACGTTAGAGATTATATGGTAGAAGACCCTATTATGTAGCAGCAATTCACAAGCCCTCATGTGCCTCAAGTGTTGCACTTGTATCTTCCCCTCACATATTAGCTATTGAAAGATTTGTAGGAAAGCATCAAACATGTCTTATTCTAATGGCATTTTTGCATCATTGGTACCAAGCAGATTGTTGACAAATTTCGGTCTAGATAAAGGTATATGAAATGCCTCTACTTTTGAATTTGAGCAATTTAGTATCTAAAGTTTCATTTTTTAAAAATTAGTTGTCTATACTTTTGAAATAAGGCATGACATATTATCTCTATTAGACATTAAATTAAAAAATAAAATAAAATTTTAGATACTAAATTACCAAAATCTAAAAATACAAACACCTTGTGTGCCTTTTTCCTAATTCAAGTGTTACTTAGATGACATGTCTAAAAATGTAAGTAGTGAAGTAGTTAGGGTCCCATTGCGAATCTCACTATGGGACTATGTCTTTCCTTGTCTATAACTTGTTTTGAAGTCGCATTTGAATAGAATATGAGCAGTAAATTAGGATACATCTCATTAGCCTATTGTATCAATTATTAGAAACTAATTTCTTCTAATGCAGTATGAAAATCATAAATCAATCCTAACTCCGCCCATGTAACATGCCCTTGTTGATCTTATGTTGATCCTACGAAATCCCTCAATTATAAATTAAGATTCGGGGCTCTACTTACACCTTTAGTAGATTTTCCAACCTTTGATCGGTTACATAGTTTATGTTTACACAATTTTATGTTTTGTAATCCTATTTTCCATCTCCATTTATCAACAAAGTGGTAGGCATAGTAATCTACAAAATCCTTCATTCCCATTTAGCCATGACAATTCATAGTTAATATTTGGTGATCTATTCAGGAAGCAACCATACTTAATTATCCAAATCATAGTTTTACTAATTTGATGAATCAAGTTGGGAATCTTAGGTTTCCCACCTCTAGTTGCTTACTTAGGGTTCTTGTGAATACACCATTTATTTAGCCGGAGTGCGATTATTCCACTTAGGCTACTACAATGGAGACTACAAGACTGTGATCCATGGTTACCGCTAACCATAACCTTGCTTTGGTAAATTATTATTTTTTAGTACTTAATGCTTTTGCAAAATGTGAGTTCATTGTGATTTCCACAATTGAATGTATTGTGTTGTAACTTACAAATCACACTTATTGATAGGAGGATGAAGATGGAACAACCCCCTCATAAGTTGAAAGCAATACCGACTCTATCGCTATTGATGGAGGGAAACATAAGAAGCGTACAACAAATGTCTAGCAATATTTCTATGATCCTGACAACAAGGATACACCTACAGTTATGTGTCAGACTTGTGATAAGGTATTCTCCACTAAAGTAAGATTTGACATGGGTCATCTCAAGCGCCATATTAAAATGCATAGGAAAAAAAGGGCAAACATTGGTCTTTGTGCAACCTTAGTAGGCCACACCTTTAACATCCATTGGCTTTGGCATTGAAATTGATCCTGATAATTTTGTATTCAATAATACATTTGCACATGGGGATCTCAAGATCATGATGGTTGTAACTGGTATTTCTTTTTCATGCTATAGGCCATCAATGTTTTTTAAGATAGGCTACGAGGGCAATGCAACCAAAGTTTAAGAGGTGTCAAACCCTTCAAAAGGAAATAATGGATGTTTTTTATAAGAAATGGGATGCTTCGAAGAGGAGTTATCCAACATCCCATGCAAGTGCATTATTTTTTATTTTCTCCACTACCAAAATTGTAGTAATAGTATAATTGCTTTTGTTTTCATGTAGCATTTTTTTTTTTTTTTTGACATTTGATGTATGGAGTTCCTATTGAATGATGTAAATGACAATTATATGTCTGTTATGGTATATTAGATCAACAACAATTGGATGCTACAAAAGAGGATATTATCCTTTATTTATTTATAGAAGCTCATAAATGTGCAAATATTCCCAATAAGATTCTCGACACCTTACAATCCCATGAGATAAAAAAGTGTATCCAGTATTAGTTATGACAATGCCTCCAATAATGCAACTTGAATCTAACCATTGAAGCATGTCCTCACTCTGATTTTTTATGGCAAGTTTTTTCACGTACGATGTGTCTGCCATATATTGAGCCTAACAATCAACATAGGTATCAATCCTTGTGGCCTTAATGATCATTTGGTAAAAACTCGGTATGTAGTCAACCAATTTCACTCATATAAGGTAAAGTCCTAAAATTACAAAGATTGCTGCTAGGATTACATCCACATTTAGAAGCTTTTTCGCTTAACTACTAGATAAGGTGGAATTCAACGTTTAAAATGCTAAACACAACATTGTGAGTTAGAAAGGGTTTAACCTCATTTTATAACATATACATTGTCTCGATAGTTCGGAATTTGAAAATGTAGTGATTAAGGATTGGAAGATATGCAAAAGAATGAGGGAGATTTTGAAGGCCTTCCTATGACCCACAAATCACTTATTTGGGTCGTATTATCTTACCAGCAATGCCATCCTCTTCCACCTTGTGGGCATAATGTATGTGATAATTTCACACGTTAATGAACCAATACTCCACTCAACTGTTCGTGTAATAGTATTTAAACTGCATGATTACTTCTGCCCCTTTCCTTATTTGTTATGTATTGCAACAATTTTAAATATGTGGTACAAATACTATGGTACTCAAAATCTCTTTAAGGGGTTCTATAGCAACATTGCCATTGAAAATGCTGAAGTAGAATCAAATGTGCTTATTTTTGAGGCACTTGGTTTACTTAGGGAATTATATTATTTTCACTCCAGCAGACTTCAGCAAAAAGCCCTAATGCATTGACTTAGATCTAGCAATCATTTGTACAACTTGTCTTCTAAAGGAAGTAAACAAATTGCACAAGACGCGGGGTTTAGCAGCAATTTTGGCTCGGAAGCCTATGGTGACTTGACCGTATACAATTTGCAGCACATCCAACCAGTTAAGGACAAAGACAACTTGGATGTTCTTGGTTGGTAGTCAACTAGGGCATACATGATGACAACCCTTTCCTTAGTGGCATGAGATGTTTTGGCCTTTTCAATTTTGATGGTATCATCTGAGTTAGCTTTTAGTTTGGGTAGGTGAGTCATGAATCCTCATCGCTTGTCACTTAACTCAAAGATTGTTGAAGCATGTGTGTACTTGAAAGATTGGGCCAATGCTGAGGATAGAGAATAGCGTAACCCACATTTTTGGTTTTTTTTGTGACAGCGAATCAAATAGTATCAAATCATCACCAAATAATCGAAGGGAGGAGGAGTAGGAGAATGAGGATGATGATTATTGATTCATGTTCTGGGCTTCCTCTTCTGTATAATTTCTATAATATTAATATATCTATGCTATCAAATCTTTCCACTCCATCTTATTGCACTTTTAATAGTTTTTATGCGATTTCCAAATGATATGCAAATCTACCCTTCAAATTTTCAATGCAAATTGCTAGATCAATATGTAAAATGTTCCCCATAACTTATTTAAATGCCCAATCACATAAATTTCATTAACAATCTTTTACTAAAATTAAATTGGAAATCTCCTTAACTAATTTCATAATTTAAATTAAAACTTACCTTTAATTTTCAATTTCATCATAATATAACAACCAAATAATAGATCCATACTATTTAAATAGCATAGTAATTTTTTTATTAAATATAGTGACACTTTTTTAAATTTCCCTAACTAAATTAATTAAATCTCATCCAACATAAAATATACTTTAAAAAATTTATCAACAATATATTACTAAAAAATATTATTTAATTTAAACATTTTATACAATAAAAATAAATATTAACTTAATTCTTTATCATTAATTTAAAATAATTATATTAATAAATTTAAATATTTTATACAACAAAAAAATATTTAGAAAATTCATTAACATTAGTTTTAAAAAATAATATTATTTAATTTAAATATTTTATATAGCAAAAAATATTTAAAAAATTCATTAACATTAGTTTTAAAAATTAATATTATTTAATTTAAATATTTTATATAGCAAAAAAATATTAAAATAATTCATTAACATTAATTTTAAATAATTATTAGGCTCATGTGCCACTATGTGTGCCTATATGCTCATGCTTGGGTAGTTGATGAACTTTACACACCTCATGTGTTCGTGCCTCGCATAACACATGCTCGGCCCAAGCATGCTCTTGCTCACATGCCTAGCCCATTTAGCATCCCAACATAATTAACATATAAGTAGAAAAGGAAGGTGGTCCTCAGTCTATGTTGGAAGGAGTTCCACAGGGTAGACTTATAATAGCCCTACTAACTATAGGCTAGTGAGTAACCTTTATATTAGATGTTCACTCATACCTTACTTGATTGAGTAGATTTCAAGTGGATATTAAGAGCTATAGGTAGGTTTCATGTATAGATCTTTTAGAATTTTCTTTCCTAAGTTATGGTACGAGTATAGGGTCTTTCTATCCTATATTACCCATGTAATCTGTACCCTAAAGTATATAAGGTATGAATTTCAATGTATCCTCTACTCATCTTATACAAAATTATTAAATAATGTTAATAAAGGATAATATTATATTTTTTGGCTAAAAATTATTTTGGTAAAAATAAAAAAAAAATCTAAGCCGATAAGTTAATAACCTTAAACGGTTAAATCTAATATTGCCTCTCATACTTTACAGTTTTTATTCTTTCCCATTTACTAAATGATAAGATCACCTAAATTTAAATAATGAGTTTAGAAAAATTAATCTTTTAAATTCTACAAATTTTGCTATAAGATCCATAAGTTTTGCATGTGTAAAATTTGTAATATTACATATAAATTAATTTTTAATATCACATAAACCTAAAATTTATAAGAAAACAACAAAATTTATAGGTTCATAAGTTACTCTATTTAATGGTAGTTTTAGGATATTATAAGATAAATTTCGGTTCTAAAATTTAAAAATTTGTACCTTACTAGATAGGATACGAATAAGATCTTATCGTTTGCCTATTGATACTCAACCAATTTTTGTAGTAATTTTAAATAGTTTTTGTAAATTCCAATTTAATTTTCCTAATCCTTTTCTACTTATTTTTGGCTGCTAAACCATAAAAAATGTGATTTCCTTGCTGTTTTATTTTAATCCAGTAGGTGGACATAAAGATTAATGTCATCTATGTTTTAAGTTGTCACTTTAATTAGGTATATTACTTTGTCATATTTCATGAGTTAGATGTCCTTACCTAATGAAATGGTAGGTTGATTCATCCCTAATGAAATGGTAGGTTGATTTTCATATAGTCGATGACATTAAATCGAGTCCAGTTATTTATAGTCCTATACGGTGAAAAAAGTAAAAAAATTATAAACAGCCAAGGTATTACTAATAAAAAAAGGGAAAAAGGCAACAGCATTTCAAAGGTTATCATAATTGTTATTTTAATAATGTATGTTGTACATTGTTATAAAGAATTGTTTTAATACTATTATTTAATTATATAAATATGTGATTTTATATGACTAATAATGATCTTCATTATATTGATATGAAATATTATGGTATTTAGAAAAAGTTACAATTTTTTAAATTATAGAAATATAATATCATAAACTAAAAGTTGCGTCTTCAATCATGCTAAGGTTGCAAATAAAGGACATGTATTGAATATGATTTTCAGTAGTGAGAAGGAGATCCTTCCTTTTTGTTTGGCGCTTACATCAATGAGCCAATAGCTAGCCGACAAAATGACAAATGGCCATAAGATTTTATTAATGAAAATGTACAAATGACAAAAATTTTCGATATATATAAATTAATGGTAGCTTTTGAGAAATTCCTAATAATGAAAAATTAGAACCAAATAAGTATTGTTTTTTCTTTTTAAATTCACCGCAAAAAGATACCGTAACAAAATAAGATTTGACTAAAATAAAATGATTTTAGTAGTGATAAGAAGAATTTCCCTTTTGGGTACCTACATCAATCAGTTGATAGCTAACATACAGCCATGAAAATGTATAAATGACAAATATATATATATGATGACTTTTGAGGCATTTCTAATGACCAAAAATAAATATTGAAGATATACCATTTTAAAAAAGTCACACCAAAATGTTACCATAATAATAATTAAAAAAAAGAATCGAAATTATATATATATATATGTTATAATAGAAAATAAGTACATTTCAAGCTAGTCCTTACACTGTTTACCACTTAAGAGTTGATTTCTTAATAAGCACTATATACAACATGGCGTGGGCATTATTTGTGGACGGTGCTCTTGGGGTATGAATACGCCACGAAACGCTTGCTTACACAACATCAATTAATAATGCGTTGGCTTGTCTTAAATTTAAAACTCTCTACCGATCAACGAGGGAAAAAGGACACGGAAGAAACTATCAGAACTTTCAGTCACAAGCAGGCATTTCACCAAACGCAGATAATGGAGGATCTCCTTGTGGTGTTTTCTCGCCAGAAGTCGTAACCCGTGACCCGACAGGCTCGGTTTAATAATTTTTCCGGGTCCACCGCTTCAAGGGTGATCCTACGTTGTAGGTTGGAACTTGAGCAGGACGTAGGATGATTGTATTTCTCATGGAAATCCCTCAGAAAAGTCGAAGGCAGTCTCCATCAGTGGCCCCATGGAGAGAGCAAGATTGCAACCCTCTTAACTATATTCTATTAAGGCTAATTGCATCTCTCAAATTTTCAAAAGGTGGGACTACGTTTTGCCTATTTTAAACTTATGAGATTTTTTATTCCTTATTTTAATAGAATCACTTCAGTTTTTAATGTTATCGCTATTTAGTTATATATGTTAAATCTCTACCGATGATCACTATTAAATCTATACCATTATTATAAGAATTAATTATGAGATTGAAGGTAGAATTGATTTCATTAAAAGCGCGGATAAAATAATAGAAATTTCCAAATCCTATTATGGATATTAGTAAAGTTTGTTTGTTGTGATTGGTTCAATAATTTGTATACAAATGTTTCTAGGGTTTGATTTTAGGGCATAATCCATTTAATAAACCAGTCAAAGGAGTTAATCTCATATTATTACGACACTATGATTGAACTGGCAACATAAATAGAACCTATTTATTGACGATTGGGTTAAGTAGGCCTTTTACTTTTACTATCTATAAATATATATAAAAAAAAAAGAAAAATATTTAAAGCCTGTTGAGTCACAATTAATCATGCAAGTCGATTATAATTTCACGGATTTTAACTTTTCCTTTTTAATAGTTATGGAGGGGCCCTTAATCTATGGCCACTCTCAAGCCACCTTAGGGCCCTGCAGTGGTTAAGTAACAACCTTGGAAGAGTTGTGCGATTCCCATCCGCATTAGCAATGGCTAGCTGCTCCTCCTTTTAGAGTGGTTGAAAATTTTTCTTTTTCCCTTTTCGTTTTCCAATTCCCACCCCCTAAAATGTTTAATTATTTGATTGATAAAAATGCTCATGATTGTACCATAAAAGCTGTAACTTTTCAACTTAGTTGGCGAAACCATTTTATTTCTTAAATTTCCAACAATTGAATAAAACTAAAAGTAATTGTTTTCAACAATTATAAATTCCCTTGAAAATTTTAACTTTATATAGTTTTGTAAAATATCATAATTCACTCAATAGAATATAAAATATTTTGAAGTTCATAAATAGACTTTAGTGTGTAAAAAAGTTTCAACATTCATAAATTATCTTTAATCATTCACAAAATTGGTCAAATGTTTATAAATCTACTTAAGATCTTAATGTTCAGTTTTCATAAAAGCTCTTAGAAATTCATAATTTATCTTTTATTAGTATTATGGCATAAGCTTTAATAACTTCTCTTTTACTTCATAAATCAATCTTCTAGCAAAGTGATGTTTTCACCAGAGATTTGAGGTCGGGCAAGCAGTATCAATTTGTACGGTCACCCAAGTGAGTGTAAAATCGACCCTTTGCAAAGGCGGGTAGCTTTTAATGGTCAACGAATGGGGAAGAAAGAATTGTGGCTAATCACCCACTTCATGACCACCGCATACGACCCATTTAACAATAATGGGAATAGCTATTTTGGAAACAATAGGTGGATATAAAGGAATAGGGTGTGATACTTTATTTCTACCTTATATTATTTGTACATATTTTTAAATATTGAAATTGAGATCTACTTTATAACATGTATAAACCATTTTAGGATACGTACTATGTAATCTTGAGATGAAATTTTATTATATTTTTATAATATAAAATTTTGAAAAAAATATATATATTTTTAGTCCTCATCATTTATCTACTCTTTTTTTTATTTAAATCTTTATTTTTTTCGTTTATTTGAGGCTTTAACATTTTTAGAACTTTACAAAAAAAAAAAAGATTAAAAAAAATCTATTAAGTTTTCCATTAATTCATGATACATATCAACTTTAAATCGATCTATAATAATTAAATTGACAAAATGATAATATTAAATATATTTATTTACACAATGTAATAAAAAATATTATTAACTATATTTGATGATATAATATAATAAAAAATACAAAAATAATAGCTAAAATTACGACAAGTGGTTGAAAAAATTTGCGTAAACTCTAACCATCTTAAGCAATTAGCTTAAGGCTAATCAAAAGCCAATACATATTTAAAATGAATAGAAAATTTAATGTATTTAATAAAAGTTTTATTTTTATAATATTTTGAATATATTAGGTACTCAAATAGAAGGGAAAAAAAAAAGATTGAGGACTTAAATAAAAAATGTAGCTAAACGTTAAGGATTAAAACTAAACTTTTTTTTTAATTTTTTAAGATAAATTGCCAATGATCTATCAATTTTGTAGGGTGTGAGTTTTAGCAATTTGAAATTAGAATTTATTGTAAAACCTTCAATACTCGGAATATATCCAACAACACAGGATAGGTTTTATAGAGTTACTCACCTATATTCATATGATGACGGGTGGTCATTCACCATTGTGGATGAATTGTGACCCACCAAATTTGTTGTCTTCGGACATTGTTTAGGTTTGTAGCAATTGGAATTTTTTCTCTCTTTTATATATTTCTCTCTCTCTCCATAAATATATATATATATATATATAAAAAGTGATGTATATTGATTGGGACTTTGAAAAATTAGGTTACATAAATATATATATATTATTCACACCTAATCGTAACCAACATACATCACTTGCATATCAAATCTCATCTAACCCTTTCCTAATTGTTCTGAGTCCTAATCAACATACATCACTTATTCCCTCACTTCACTGTCTCTTTCCTACACCGCATCACTACCCTCCGGTCTACCGGCAAGCTACTCATCAATGAATAGGGTAGCCGGTGGATCATAAGCTTACTCCGTTTTGTTACTTTTATGACTAAAACTATTTTTCGTGGATATGTCATTTAATATTTGATACAGTGAGTGATTTTTGTAGTTACTTTATATTTTTAGGCTCTTGTATGAATATATAAAATCGTGTAAGATAATATAGGTATATTTATAATATTATATATATATATATATATATATATTATTTTCTATCTTTGGCAAACATGTGCTGTCTTCTATTTTTTTTTTCTAAATGCTTTAATGCTGTGTGTCGATAAATTTGCACCATAGCCTGTTTCTTGTCTTGACTTTTGATAATATCACTGTGTTTCAAAAACTAATTTATTTTTGGAAAGCACGATTGAGCCTAAGCCAAGGGTTTTCTTGCTCAATATAAGAAAATACTATTTTGCTAAGATTTTTGTATTTTAGTAGTATGAACATGAACCTATAAATGAAATGAATTAGATTTAAATTTTTCTTCTAAAAAAAAAAAAAGAAAAAAAAACATGTTTCAAAGTATCTCAAAAAAGTATTTAATACACAAGCAATTCGCTAGAGATAATTTAAACTACTTAATATTGAATACTTAGTAATTGAATCGGTTCTATTGGAGCCACGACGAAATTATGTGTCTTGATTTGATGTTAATTAAAACAATAGTTTTTACGGTTGCTTTTGCTATTTGTTTCCATGATTTACGTTTTCTCAATCCCTTTTTAATTTAGTTCGTTAGATAAGATTACTTTTTAACTAGTTCGGTCATTAGTAGTTTACATTCCTTGGAACCCCCCCAAAAAATGTCTTAAAATAGGAGCATCATGGTACAAAGGCATTGTATTCTCATTGTAAGAAAGTAATGTGGCTCTTTATTCTTCTCGTTCTTGTTTTCGAAAAAAATAAGAAACTTGCTTCCCTACTTTACGATGGCACCACTCTTATACTCAAGGAGCCCCCGGACGTGGATTGTTAGAGAGATTAAACTATGATTACGACTGCTTCTCTTTCCCCTTGTGGCTTCTCATTTTCCTTAATTTAAGTCGTGTTGCGTAGTGTTCCATTTTGATGAAGAAGTCAAGTGACTTGTGATCCTGTGGTGAAGCGTGTATATAGTAGTTGTGTGTAGTGTTAGCTTTTTACATGCGGGAAAAAAAAAATCATTGATATTAATATATTACGTCTTTGATTAAGTGGCAGCAAAGAAAATATGTGATGTATCGAAGTGGACTGTCATTTCATTCGTAATGGGATATTGAATGGTAACATACAACTGGTACATGTATACACATCAATGCAACTTACTGATATTTTCACAAACGCATTGGGAAAGGATCATTTTGGTTTTCTTCTTCACAAGTTAGGTATTCAAGATCTTTATGCTCCAACATGAGAGGAGGTATTGAAATGGTATTTGTCAATTACCTAAATTAATCCATTGATTTAAAAAAAAAATTATTTTTTGAAAGTTCACGCAAATTAAGAGTTTTTTATTTTAGTTTGATAAGAGTTTATTTTTATATATATGTCTTTTTCCTATAACAATAGGAGGGGGATTTTCTCATTCCAAAATTCCTCGTCATTGTTCAGTTAATAATCATTTCCATAGCCCAAAAGAAAAGTTTTTGATCGGTATAGTTAGGCATATTCATCATTCAACTGATTAAAAGCTTGAAATTGGGAATTTGAACCGGATTATTTTGGAAACCCCAGACTTAATTTATTAATTATTATCGAAATCAAAGGGCTTTTACTGGACTTTTCTATGGATTGACAAATCATAAGGAAATGGATCGCGTGGATAATGGTCACTTTGAGTTGAATTCGGCAATTCTTGGTTTTATTTTTATCTGTTTTCTTCTGGGCGTTTTAGGATAACTTCGTACTTAGTTGATCCAACCAGTGCTTAAAACAGTCACATCCCCCACACTTAGGATGCCCGGGATCATTTTGTCTGTAATTTCTGACTCCCACCTTCACAAGATGATTAATCAGGCATGTGCTTGATTTCTCTCTTCTATGTGCATTAGATATTTATAAAAATAAGTTTATGTGCGATTGTGACGTGTCAATGTCTTTGTAGTGGTGCTTTTTCACTGGACTTCGTAGCTCACCATGTTTGGGATCCTTGTTTTCAGGCAGTAAAACTTCTGACGATGCAGATTGTTATGATAGTTTGGAATACGATTTTTGGATTGACAGTGCATGTGTTGAAAACTCCGGCTTCATGTTGATTTTTTTTTTTTTTTTTTGGAGATTGATCTTGGTTTTACATATGTGAATGTTCTCATATGTGTAATCACAATTTGAGACCTGTTTTTAACATTAGAGCCTAAATGGCCAAGATAAAGGTAAAGGTTACTTTTCCTAACTTCATAAAAATAAAATAAAAAAGATTACTTATACAAATAGCAAGAAGATCTCTTATTCTATCAAGATTCAACAAGCCTATATAAAATTTATTAAAATTATTGATATTTTTAAAAATAAAATTATACTTCCTAGAAGTGATTAATTAGCACGATGTAGAGGAACCTTTTGGTAATGGGCTTGGCTTAGTTTACATTGTGGATTGACTCTTTGGGCTAATAGTAGAATGTAGGGAGTCAAGCCAATTTATTAGGAATATACTAGGAAGATGAGGCTTGGTCTTGGTCTTTCTTGTTAAGCTTATGCTAATAGAAAACTTATCCAAGGTGCATTTCATTAATTGATCTCTAAGACGATTTAATTGATATATAAAAAAAAGGCACATCTTGCCTGTCGATTTTTGGAGTTATTTATGCAACAGTCGAAAACGAGCTCCCAAATATATATATTATATATGTCTCCATCTCCTTATTTGTCAATTGAGGAGCTTTAGATGAACACCATTGTACTGTAGAAGATCAAACAACCAACCAAACGAAGAACATTCAAAACCTGCTAAAGACCGGTGAAGTCGAGGCTTCCTGTCCCTTCATCTATCACAAGCTCTAGAGAGCTATTAAGTTGGCTTATTCCTTCTCTTAAATCTCTTCTCAATCATGTTTCTTCCTAATAACATATCTCCACGTGTCATTAGATGATGGCTTCTCCAAGGTCATATTCTAGAATGCAAGAGCGCAGGAGATGCATGCACGTGACCAGCATCACCCATAAACGAGATAATTTGCAATTGAGTTCACTTCTCCGGAAATGTGCTCTAATGAAGAAGTTAAATCTATTTATAAGGAAGTTGGGTATAGTGCTCCTCATGCGTGAATTCCCAACAAAAACTGTTTTGCCTTAGCCAATGAACTGCCAGCTGAGAATCTGATTCTACTTCCGCTCTAAAGAAATGCATTCCTCTATAGAGTTCTAGTTCATATTACGATGCTAAAAAAGCTCTACTTTTCTGATACTCGCATCATTTAAAAACTTTCCAAAAGCAAACAACATTCACCCTTTAAACCAACATCAGTATTCACTTATCGACTATCGTCTACCAAGCCTACGGAGTACCCATTTAACAAAAATAATGCATTGTTCTTCTCTTTGCTATTGATAATCAAATCGAAAGACAAAGCCACTTCCTTTCTATACCTAATTGAGTAGAATTTAGAGGAAATTTTCTTGTCGAATTCCTCAATTGTATACTAGTCTTACCCAAGTACTGAGTTTGTGGAAAGCGTGTTTCCATTAAAGTTGATGTCATTTGGAGTAATCAAAATTGCCACAAAACATACACATGTATTAGAAGCGAAATACAGGTTAACTTGATCAAGATAACAAACCAACCCAAAGCTTCGGTTGTGCATCAACTGGGGGAAAAATCTTAGAGTAGCAGAACAGAATCGCCGGTCTCATTAACGGCTTCAAAGTGAGGCTTGTATGTCTTATAGGACATTTCTTAGCTTTGCAAAACCAGTCTGATTGGACTAAATAGTTTGCTTAAAAAAAAATACTTTGAACTGCTCCAACTCGCTTAAATTGTGTTGACAACGTGTTGCGTGCTTGATTTGGACGTACCTTGCGATATTGGAACAAAGTATGCAAGATTTCATACTTTCATTCGATTACCACTTATTGCATTCACGTGGAGTATAAATACTTTTTCTTTTTTTCAGTAAAACCATAATGCTGTAAGTAGGATTTAATCTTATTCCTCTTCCAATTATATAAAACTCTAACGTTTATTCAATCACATGATTAAGTTCGGCTACACCATCTTGGCTTATCTTAAGTCAATATTAAGAAAGGTATCATATTTGATATTTCTTGACTTATCTAAAATTTAAAAGTATCATATTGGTATTTAAACTTTTTGAATTTTTGCAAGTAATTACTTAAACATTACTAATTTTTATGCTCAACTATTCAAATAGAATTACGCTAGATACTATAAATAGTCTTCAAAAGTTTATAAATAGTAAATTAATACTTTTAAATTTAAGATAGTTAAAAGTCTATATTAAATAGAGTTACTCTAGATACTATAAATAGTCTTGAAAAGTTTATAAATAGTAAATTAATACTTTTAAATTTAAGATAGTTAAAAGTCTATATTAAATAAAATAAATCATATATATATATTATTTTATTTTGGGTATGGGTTTTTGGTTCAAGTTTGGCTTTATCTTGTCTTAGTTTAACCAATAGTGGTAGATTCTTTTATTTTCTCTCTTCATCATAAAAGAAATAAAGTAATTCGAAGGTATACTATGGAGACCGAGGAAGATATTAGAAAATGCTTCTTATCCGAAATGTGGTGATTCAAATAAGCATCTAATACATGTTTGGAATCATAGGATGATTTACTAATTAGGAAAAATATACTTTTAGTGTCTAATGTTTGATTATTTTTTTATTTGGGTTTTTAACCTTATTATTATTATTATTTTATTTTATTATTATTATTATTATTATTATATTATTTTATTTATTATTATTATTATTATTTTCTATTTGAGTCTTCAATATTTACAAATTAAAACTTCTATAAACATCTTTAATTTTACCATCACATTTGACACATGGCAATGTCTAATTTATTGGAATATTAATATAAATAAATAATATAATTAAATATATATTAACTAAAATAATAAAAAGTTCCAAAAAATAAAAAAGGAAAATACCCTAAATAAAGGAAAGAAAAATAGCAACGGCCACTAGGATACTTCAAAATGAAGAGCTTTTTTGAAGCTCAAAAGATACTTCAAAGGAAGGGTAAGACTTCTTCCTGAGAAGATGAAAACTTGAAGGCGAAACTTGTGAAAGCAAAGCCAAGTCTTTTCGTTAAAGCTTCGCCCTTAAGCATTATCAACCTGACCTGAGGCCGATGCTACAAAGCAGATGGTGCAACAAGAAAAGAGCACTTGTCGGATCAGGGAGTTGGCTAAAGGAATTTGGAGCTAGATTCCTTTTTATTTTTTTGGATTTCATTTTTTCATTTTTTATTTTTATTATTTTAGTTAATTTATATATATATATTTAATTATATTATTTATTTATATTAATTATTTAGACTAATCATGCATTGCCATGTGTTAAATGTGGATGGGAACTTAGTAGTGTTAACAAAAGTCTTAATTTGTAAATGTAAAAAAAAAATATTGAGACTCGAATAGAAAAAATAAGATTAAAAAATAATCGAAAGTTAAGGATTAAAAATATTTTTTTCTTTCATTAACTCGGATTAAAAATAATTGTCACATTAAAAAGAATGAATTGCCTTTGAAACTCCTCCCAAAAGCTTTATGGAAAATATGGTAATTAAGGAATTGTAAGTATGTTGGTTCTCTCTCTCTAGCCTTCTAGAGAGAGAATTTTCTCTCAATAAGAGGGCATTTACACCCATATGGGAGTTGGTTACGTCTTCTATTGCTTCTCTCTCTTACATGTGCATCGTGTGTTTTAGTGGTTAGTCTGCATCAATTCATCGAATTTGACATTCATTTTCCATATTTGAGCTTGTTTCTTGGGTCATATTCATTAATATTTGCCTTATATTTTGTGGGGATATTGGCTCGAGTGCATGATCACATGAAAATTATGTGCAAACACACTATATGTGACCTAATGGGGAAGTGACATGTGTGAAGATGATCAGCGGGTGATCGAGACGGGAGGATTAGTCAGTCTTAAATAAGGCCCAACTTAATGGTGGTAGGTATATAATTTGTGAAATAAAACTCAGAATATTCGATATTCATCTTGTTCCTTGTCCAATTTGCGTTTACATACTTTTCGATTCTCATCATCTTGCTACGGTACAAAACTTTTCTCTTGATTCGTTTAATTTGAGCTAGTTTGGTACTCTTCATATTCTCGTATTTAGGCTGTCTCCTTCGTTTCTTTGCTAGTCGTGATACTCATTCTCTGTGCAAATTAATGGCTTCTTCTTCTGTCACTGAAGTTCTAATGAGTCCAGATGATGATGAAGTTACTCTAGAGATCTGCATTGACCTGGATCAATCTGGAGAAGAGAGAACTGATGAAATACTAGTTGTGGTGAAAATAATTGTTGACATAGTGATTAACAAGACTGCATCAATTAATTTAATGAAGAATAAAGCATGGAAAGGGTATGGCATTGCTTCCATTTCACACATTAATGCAAATATGTTTTCGTTGCGTTTCAAAACAAGAGCCCAGCTAAAGAAAGTATTAAATGAATGTCCATTGTCTGTTATGGGCCGTTGCATGGTTTTTGAAGAATGGATTGGAAATTGGAAATTTGAAGATAATCCTCTACATTTATTAACCATTTGGGTACAAATCCATGGTTTGTGCCTAAATCATATGTTAGTGAATAGTGCGAAATTGATTGGGAGGAAGGTGGGTGAAGTTTCGAAAGTGGAGCCATTGTCTTCAAGCAGGGGTGAAAGGTGTGCTTTCTTGAGAGTTCGTGTTAAGATCTCCATTGGCAAGAAGCATTTGGGTGAATTTGGGAAATAGTGAGATGTATCAAGTTTTTCTTAAGTATGAAAGGCTTAATGATTGATGTTTTAACTAGAGTCGGAAATATGGGTAAAGCGGGCTAACTTGCCTTGACCCACAGGTTGAAGCAAGCCAGCTCGCGTTGGCTTGCACCAAATGTAGGCAAAAAAAAAAAAAAAATATATATATATTATATATAGCCTAACCCACCTCGTAGGCTAAGACGGGTTAGGCGGGCCAATTTGCCAACCCGCAAAAACCACAATAATTTTTTTTTTAAATCATATATTTTAAGAACAATAATGTACTCTTAATACTTGACAATATATATATATCACACAATAATTAGATTAAACCAATAACTACTAAGTAGAAATTTGAAAAAAAAAAAAAATCTCATATGATAGAGAACAAAATAACCTCAAACGATAATCAAACAAATGTAACAATTATCACAAAGTCTTTTTCGCTAATTATACAAGAAAACAAAATCAATAACAAAGGAAAAAAAAATACTAAAACACCCATCATCACTTCTTATTCTTTATATATCTATCAATCATCATCATCATCATCACTTCTTCATCTACAATTCACCAAATCACTCATATAATTAGATGTTAAAAGCTTGAAATAATACATTAAAAGAAAATATTACCAAAAGAAGAAAAAAAATCACCTTCACAAGCAAATCCTTATAAACAATTACATGTACAAATTAAAACTTCCACATTTGTTGGGAGTATAGAATTATGGTACTTATTAAGAACAACGACACCAATACTGAAAGCTGATTTAGATATTATAGTGATAATTGGAATACCAAGCACATTAGAAGCCATGGTATACAAATCAAGATACCTTTAGCTTTGAGTCTTCCAATATTATAATACATCCAATTCTGAGTAAAATTTCATATTCATTACTAGCTCATCTAGATAAAGATCCAAAGAAGACTTACCAGAACTTTATATTTGGTAGTACTCCTACATCATTAAAAAAAAAAAATTTAAATACTGATATATACTTTAGAAGTTATTATTGAACTTACTTCTAAAGTAGCAAATCAATCCCCAAAGCTTTTCCAATTTTCAAATCTCATGCTACTACTCCTTTACCTCTACCTTCAAATGCATCTTGAGCTTGAGAAGATCTAACCTGAAGACTTCTAAATATGTGATCTATTTTGCTCTTATCATATTCTCCAAAGAGCTTATATAGCTTGCTTTTTTATGTTAGTCAACTTCTTTTCACAAGCGAGATGATCAATTTTATTAGCAAAACTTAAAAAAATTAAACTTTATCCGAGAATCAGTGATTGCTCCAAGAGTAAACACAATACTATACTCCCTACAATATTTATTGAACTTTTATTTCATTTTAATACACATCTCCCTTATGACATGATTTTTACTACTGAAATTCTCATTCAATACATATTTAATTCTCCATTCTTATAAGAAATAGAGATTTGAAGTTAGATATGAGGATCCTGATATCAAATTGGTGATAGTATAAAAAGGGCATAAAAACTTGCATATCTTCTTTGTTCTTCCTCACTCATCCATTGTTAGACAATACTTATAATGAGAATCATTCAATTGAAGGCAACAAAAAGCACATTGATACCTTAGTGCACTATTAAGCATAAGGTAAGTGGAATTCCATCTAGTAGTTGCATCAAAGCGCAATCCAATACTAGTATCAATGCCACCAACCTATTTAACATACTTCCAAAAATGTTTCATTCTACCTTTGGAGCCCTTGACATACTTTATACTCTTTCTTATTTTAAGCAAAGCTTGATGAGTTACCATCAACCCTTCTTTAACAATTAAATAAAGAATATGGGCACAACATCTAATATAAAAAACTCACTACCACATAATAAACTATTTTGTAAGAAATCTTGCATACAACCATTTACAGATGCACTATCTAATGTAAGAGAGAATAACTTTTTATCTATGTCCCATTTTTTTTAAATTCAAATACTTTCTTAGATAACTCAAAACTTGAGTGAGGATGGGGCATTTTACAAAAAGAAAAAAAATATTATTAAGTTTCCATTTCTCATCCATAAAATGACCAATCAAACAAATATATCATTTACTGGTGGAAGTAGTCCATACATTAGAGGTCAAACAAACTCTCCCATAAATTTTCTACAAAATTTGTTTTAAATTATCCTTTTGAGCCAAATATAAATTCCAAACATCTAATAAAAAACTTTTCCTAGAAATTGGTTTATAATCAGGATTGTATATATAATCTTATAAATTGTGTGATTCTCCTATACTCAACAAATGAAAATGGGAGATCATGTTCAATAACAACCATTGACATAATCTCACAAGCAACTTTTGGACCTAGTTTTCTTGACCTTAACCAACCAGTATGATTAATTATCATATCACCTACATCATTATATTTATGAACTTGACTTAAACGGCACTTTTTAAGATGTCGTAGTAAGGTTGAAGTTCCATGTGTATGTCCACCAATAACATATTTAGTCCCACACACTTTACGTTTGGCTTTATTTTTACCATCTTTCCCAACACCTATTCGTGCAAATTTCTCCCAAACTTTAGAATTACTTGATTGAGAATTCTTACCTATAGCTTCTTCAAATTAAGAAGATCTTGCTTGTATAATAGCATTAGGCTCATTGACTTCGAACTGATCATCTACATTAATACATTATATTGTATTTGTAGTGTCATTGTCTGTAGGATCCATTATGAAAATACATCAATAAAAGAAAATGTTTGATTACCTGTCTTCTAAACTAAAATGAATTTCTTGTAAAAAATAAATATAATAACCCACACCATATCTAAAGAGAATAAACTTGAGCACATTTAAGTAGCAATAGATGAACAAATTATTGGTTAAGTTGTTCACTAAGGAGTAGATTGATCTATAATCTGCTCCCTTTTTGCTCTATCCTGGATACAATTTAGAATCACCATTAGCAAATAGAATTAGAGCTCGAAGTGTGTTGAGGTAGGTATAGGGCTTAGGTTAAGGGCTAATGCAGCAAAGAAGTGGGAGGTGGGGGAGGATGGTATAGATAATTCCTTTTCAAATAAGGAAAATAGTGATCCTAATCGCAACACTCTTTTAAAATCAAATAGACCATTATGTTCCCCAAACCACCAACCTACACATGAGCCCTCTGAGTCCATTAGCGCATCACTTCAACCTATTTCAATTGACTCGATATAGCCACAACTTGATGTTATTAGTTGCATTTCTCCAAACACATAATCATATAGTTTCCCAAGCTTCTCAAGTCAACCTTAACCATGTTAAATCATTGTATCCTTCTACCCTTTTACATGAATCCCAAACCTCTTATCTTAGCCATACCCCCATGTGCAAGCCCATTATTTCACAAAATAAAAACTCTTCTAGCCTTCCTATTTTTAGATCCTCTTATGGTAGTGCAAAACAAATCCATTCCTTTATATAAGAGGTAAGGTGTTAAAAAAGTACTTGATTTTGATTTGGAGCTTAATCTATCTTCTAAGTCTTAGAAGAATGACTCTAGAATATTACTAGTACTCTCAAAGTCCTTTGTTGATCTTGTTAACCTTATAAGTATCATAGCAACCATGAGAAAGTTAAATTTGAAAAGATCAGGTGATTGTATTGTGGAGGATGTTTGTGTTAAAAAAATAAATAGATGGAAGTTTGTCGGAAAATTAGTTGAAAATGGAAAAATTATGGAGGAAGAGCAGGTTAGGGGAGATATTGAGGAGGGAAAGGTATTGGATGATAAAGAAATGAGTGAAAAAAATATATAGAAATTTAAAAAAGAATAGCAAAGGGGCATGTAAAAAGGGAGGGAAAAAGAAGAAGACTGTGATAGTTACTCATGCAACTGTAGAGGAGTTTTATGTTGTGAGTGATTGGGTGGAGGTCTTCATTATGTGTTGTGATAATATAGGCGGTAGTGGTTAGCTTGTAATAGCTACACAGAGACCATGAATTCCTTATGTTAGAACTGTCAAGGGATTAGACCTCTCAAGACAATTAGTAAGTTACATGGCCTGATAAAAAAAAAAATTAATCCTAGTATAGTCTTTTTTATGTAAACAAAAAATAAAATAAGTTTTATGAAAGTGTTAAGAAGTAGATCGAGGTATGGAGGGAGTTTTTACGTTGATAGAAGGGTTTAGCTGTAAAGATTGGGGTTTAAGTGGAATAGAAGATGAGGAGAATTGATTGTAATTCTCATTAATGTGAAAGGCAAATATACAGATATTTATAACTGTTAATTACAAGCTAAATAAGGTAATTAACAAGAAAAAAAAACAGAGATATGATTAAATATACACCTAAGATACTCGATATGTATTAAGGAAAGCAAAGATATGACAGAACTTTACATTCCCTTACACACCCTCTCAAGCTAAAGCCGGAGTAGGATAAAGGCAAAGCTTGTCTCAAAAATGGTGAAATAACTGGGTACCCAGTGGTTTGGTAAGACCATCAACTAGTTGATAGCCTTAGAGATGAATTTGACCGTGAGATGACCCAGCTTGGCTTGTTCACATACAAAGTGATAATCCAACTCCACATGTTTCATTCGCCCATGAAAAACAAGATTCGTTGTCAAGTAGATAGCACCAATGTTGTCACACCAAAGTTGCGCAGGAAGAGCGCTAGGAAAACCAATTTCATGAAGCAGTGAACCTAACCAAATAATTTCTGCTGTGACATTACCAATAGCCTTGTATTCAGATTCAGTGGATGAACGGCAATTGTTGGTTGCTTCTTTGAGGACCATGAAATAAGATTGTCACCCATGTAGACTAGATACCCACTAGTGGATCGACGATCATCTGGATAGCCTACCTAATCATTGTCAAAGAAGGCTTGAAGCTGAAGACTAGACCGTTTGGTGAAAGTGAGACCAAGAGAAGCTGATCCACGAAGATAGCGAAGGAGACGCTTGATTGCTTACCAGTGAATATCAGTTGGACTGTACATAAATTGAGCTAACTTGTTGACAGAAAAGGCAATGTCAAGCCTAGTGAAAATAAGGTATTGAAGGGAACCAAGAACTTGATGATGTTTCTCAAGTTGCGGATGAGAAGAATCCATTGCTTTACTCAAGGTGGGAGCCATGGGCATCATTATAGTATACGGTTTAGAAGTAAGCATATTGGTCTCATAAAGAAGGTCCTCCAAATATTTTTGCTAACTGAAGACTAATCTTATGGGCTGACAGAAGACTCGAATGCCTAAGAAATAATGCAAAGGACCATATCCTTGATAGGAAACACCTGTTTAATAGAATGAAGAAACCAATCAAGCTTGGTAACATCAGAACAAGTTAATAAAATATCATCCACATACACTGAGACATAAAATTTCAATGCCCCAATTGTAAGATAGAAGAGAGAGGCATCAACCTTAGAAGGTGTAAATCCAAGTTGAAGCAAGTAGTTAGTGAGTCGTTTGAACCAAGCCCTAGGTGCCTGCTTAAGACCATATAATGATTTCTAAAGCCGGCAAACATGAATGGGAAATTGTGCATGTTAGAAGCCGGTTGATTGCTCCATGTATATTTCATCCTCCAAGTGACCATGAAGGAAAGCATTAGAAATATCAATTTGTCTAACAGACTAACCATGAACAATAGCTAATGATAAAATAGTGCAAACAGTAGTAAATTTAATGACTAGAGAAAATGTTTCTTGATAGTCTACACCTTCTTGTTGAGCATAACCTTTGGCCACTAACCGAGCCTTATGCTTGTGAATATTGCCATCAGGATGCCATTTGATTGAAAGACCCACTTTTTGCCAATAATGTTTTTTTTTTTTGAGGTTAGGGAACTAGTCTCCATGTTTGGTTCTCAAGCAGTGCATTAAGTTCATCCTGCATAGCCTTGCACCATTCTAGAATTGTTTTTGCCTGTGTGATGGTTTTTGGTTCTTGGGTAAGGTAATTCGATTTGGTGTAGGCTAGGTGAGCTTGCCGTTTGTTTTTTGTATTGAGGCTAAGTTCCATTACATGGCTACGGATTGGAATGGGTTTTGAATTAGCTAAGGGTTGGGGGTTTGGTTTGGTGAGATTGCATTTGGTAAGATCAACTAAAACATTTAATCCAGGAGAAGATGTGGATAATTGAGGAGATGAAGAGGATAAGGATTGAGGTGTTTCAGGTGAGGTTGAAGGATTAGGACTCATACCTGATGAGGGGAATGATGTAGGACCCGAATTGGAGTGCATAGCAGTGGTAATGTTGAGCCAAGAAGCTTGTGTAGATGCAACACTTAATAGAGTATTAACCGAATCAACATATGGAAAAATCTGTTCATTGAATTTTACATGACGGGCACAATAGATTATACCTGTTTTCTTGTCAAAGCATCTATAAGCAGCATGATTTGGATTGAGTCTAAGATTAACACATATAATTGTTCTAGAGGAAAATTTATGAGTCTGATATGGTCTAAGCCATGGAAAAATTGCACAACCAAATGATTTAATTTGTAAATAGTTAGGATTTTTCTTGTACAAAATTTGAAAAGGAGATTGTTTAGATTGGACATGACTCGGCAATATATTAATCAAGAAGGCACTTTGTTCTAATGAAAAATTCCAAAACTTTAAAGGTAAAGATGCGTGAGCTAGTAAAGTTAATGTAGTATCAATTAAACGACGAATTTTCCGCTCAGCCATTCCATTTTGCTCATGTGTATATAGGTAAGCAATTCTATGATGAATACCAACTTGTTTAAAATATGCATTTAATTTATGGTATTCACCTCCCCAATCAAAATGGAATGATCAGATTTTTGCTTGAAATTGTCTTTCCATTAATTTTTCAAATTGCAAGAAAATGTCACAAACCTCACTTTATTTTTTAAAAAATGCACCCAAGTGTATTAGGAAAAATCATCAACAAACAAAACCATATAATTGTGACCAACGAATGATAGGATGGGGGATGGCCCCCAAACATCCGATTGAACAATATCGAATGGAAAACGACTCTTGTGTTCAACAACAACTAATGGAATTTTAGACATTTTTCCTAATAAACAACTAGAACAAGGACTTAATTTAGTAGAATTACTAAAAATGCTTTTATTTTGAACCAAAGTTTGAAGCTTCTTAATATTAAGATGGCCAAGCCTAGTATGCCACTCATCAAGCGACGCCACCTCAGCTACCAAGGCCTGCTTAACTAGTTGCAATTTGTACACTTCGTCCTCACTGGGTCCTTGCATCAACACCCTCTTGGTTACTTGGTCCTTAATAACAAAATGAGTGGGTCAAAATTTAAAGAAGCAAGTGTTATCAGTAGTAAATTTTTGCACTGACGATAGGTTTTTAACAACTTTTGGAACGTAGAGTACTTGATTTAAATGTAAGGTATCAATTTTAGAATGGAGTGAAACATTAACAGTATGAGTAATCTATAAGCCCTAACCATTACCAACATGAAGACTATCGTTCCCATTGTAACCTTGAGCAACCGTTAGAGCCTGAACATCCGGAGTGATGTGGTAGTTAGCAGTCGTGTCGGGGATACCAAGCTTGTTGAAATTGAGGTGACATTGAAGAAGCTTGATAACCATAAGGAGAGTAAACATAATTGGCTTACAGAAAATTATGGTGGGGTCCAGAATTGCATGGCGATAGCCACTAAAAGACGGCGCATTCCTAGGTGCATCTCTACTATAGCATATGGCAGCTATGTGATTCCCTTTTCTACAGATTTGGCAGGGACCACGAGGTCACTAGTGGTTGCTATTTCGTGATCCATTGTAGCCTCCAGTGCGTGGTCTAGGTGAAGAATGAGAAGGAGTAGAGGTAGCAGATTGAGTGAAATTTTTAAGAACTATATTAGCCTATGGATTATGAAGACCTTGCACCAAATTTTCATGGGCGACTAATTGCCTGTACAACTCATGAAATGAGACAGGGTTAGGATATGATGAGATCCATGATGAGAGCTAAGCCGGAAGAAGAAATGTGGATCCTCTTGAAGTGCCGCCTGGACCGATCACAAGAAATCAAGCGAAACGATTCAAGGAAGCACTTAACGGGTTGATAAAGGTTGTCCATGAAGCCGGAAAGGATTAGAACAATCATGAAGTTGGAACGGATTGGAACAACCATGGGAAGACCCTTGCTTTTATACAAGTCACACTAGACACGAGTTGAAGAGGGCGTGTATGTTCAAGGCACGGCCGTGTAGGAATTCCAAGATTGCACAGAATCATACACGGTTAGATACACGGCTAAAAGGCACGGCCGTGTATGGAGACAAGCAAATCCACAGAAAGATACACGACTAGAAGTACACGGTCGTGTATGTGACCGGAATGTACACAGAAAAGTACACGGCCAAAGTACACAGTCGTGTACACGGTCGTGTATCCCCTACCGGCCAGCTTGTTCTGTTTTCGTGTTTTTACGCAACTTATCTAAGCTACGTCGTTTTGGACTTGTTTTTCACGAATTGTAACCCTAGTATAAAAGCTCCTAGGGTTTAGAAAAACTAAGAATTTACATCTTTGAACATTAAACACTTTTGAGAGGCACCTCTCTTGGTTCTTCAAGAACTAAATCGAACTTATCGGATTAATTTCCGTGGCGTTCATCCTGACTTATCAATCGGTCTTTCATTCCGATTGTGGCGTCTTCATTTTATACCAAGGTTCTTGTCTCGCTTATAGACAACGGGTCGCGGTTTCCACTTTAGGTGTTTGGGCGTCTTAGGCAACGAATTCCGAACGTATTGGTATTGGGTTTTGTCATGGGTTAGCGTGGTTCGTATCAGTTTGGTATCAGAGCTTAGGTTTGTCAAAACATCAAGTTCGGTTGAGGAAGGTAATATCAAAAACCCTAACTCTAATCGTTCATATCAATTATCGTATTCAATTTTGTACTATTGATTGTCTTTTGATAGTGTAATATCGACTAGGCGATTGTTAAAAAAAAAGAGAGTAAATATCACGATAAAAAAAAAAGAAGAGAAAAGAAAAGAAAAGAAAAACGTGATCAAGTGCAACAACCAAGACGAAAAAAAAAAATTCTTATAGAAAAATAGAGGAAAATTTATGAACCATAGAGTTGTTTTAAATTCTACGGAAGGGAATTGGTGTAGTTTGGGTTAGTTCCAAGAGAATTGAGAAGAGGAATTGGTGAGTTGATATCATCATTGTTTGTGAGAATACACGAGTGACTGTGTGATATCATCATTTGAGCGAAACACGTAAGGGAGTGTATCGTGAGGCTTAATTTTATATATATTTGTATTAGTACTAATCTTTTCTGCAGGGACAATGTGAGACAACATTCTCCTGAAGGTGAGAGGGGAAGGTTTGATGCTAGGTTAGTCATTGAAGCGTTGAGGGGTGAGATGAAGAGGATGTTCCAAGAGGGAATGGAACAAATTAATGAGACGGTAGAGCAAAGACTAGAGCAATCCACAAACGTATTGCAAGGCCGTAAGAGGGAGAGTCGTTCTAGGAGAGTACCGAGGGGTGGAGATGAAATGTCAGATGATGACTTTGATGAGCCTTCTGTCGGGAGTTATAGAGGTTATAGTGGTTGGAATAGAGGAACTAGGGATTGGGAAGATAGAGGAGATAGGAATAGAGAGGATGATCAATTGAGTAGCAAAAAGATGAAGATTCCTCCTTTCCAAGGGAAGAATGATCCCGAGGCGTGCTTAGAGTGGGAGAAGAAGGTAGAGATGGTATTTGATTGTCACAACTATAGTGGGAGAAAGAAGGTAAAACTTGCTGCCATTGAGTTTTCGGATTATGCTATAGTGTGGTGGGATCAACTAATGTTGAATAGGAGAAGGAGTGGCGAGCCACCTATTGAGTCTTGGGAAGAGATGAAAAGAGTGATGAAGAAGCAGTTTGTGCCTGCGTATTACTATCGTGAATTGCACAACAAGTTACAAACTCTGAGGTAGGGAAGCTAAAGTGTAGATGAGTATTTTAAGGAGATGGAAGTCACTATGATTAGGGCAAATGTAGAGGAGGATAGAGAGGCTACAATGGCTAGGTTTCTTGCTGGGTTGAATAGAGAAATCCAAAATGTGGTTGAATTGCAGCATTATGTAGAATTGGAGGATATGGTTCACATGGCTATTGATGAGATCCATGATGAGAGTCAAGCCAGAAGAAGAAATGTGGATCCTCTTGAAGTGCCGCCTAGATCGATCACAAGAAGTCGAGCGAGACGACTCAAGGAAGCACTTAACGGGTTGATAAAGGATGTCATGAAGCCGGAAAGGATTGGAGCAATCATGAAGTTGGAACGGATTGGAACAACCATGGGAAGACCCTTGCTTTTATACAAGTCACACCGGACACGGGTTGAAGAGGGCGTGTACCTTCAAGGCACGGCCGTGTAGGAATTCCAAGATTGCACAGAATCATACATGGCCAGACACACGGCTAAAAGGCACGGCCGTGTAAGGAGATAAGAATTGGCACAGAATCATATACGGCCAAAGTACACGACCATGTATCCCCTGCCGGCCAGCTTGTTCTGTTTCGTGTTTTACGCAACTTATCTATGCTACGTCGTTTTGGATTTGTTTTTCACGAATTGTAACCCTAGTATAAAAGCTCCTAGGGTTTAGAACAACATAGAATATACATCTTTGAACATTAAACACTTTTGTGAGGCACCCCTCTTGGTTCTTCAATAACTAAATCGAACTTATCGGATTGATTTTCGTGGCGTTCATCCCGACTTATCAATCGGTCTTCCATCCCGATTATGGCGTCTTCATTTTGATACCAAGGTTCTTGTCTCGCTTATAGACAATGGGTCGCGGTTTCCACTTTAGGTGTTTGGGCGTCTTAGGCAACGAATTTCCGAACGTTTTGGTATTGGGTTTTGTCACGGGTTGGTGTGGTTCGTATCAGTTTGGTATTATAGCTTAGGTTTGTCAAAACATCAAGTTCGGTTGAGGAAGGTAATATCAAAAACCCTAACTCCAATCGTTCATATCAATTATTGTATTCAATTTCGTAGTATTGATTGTCTTTTGATAGTGTAATATCGACTAGGTGATTGTTAAAAAAAAAAAAAGAGTAAATATCACGACAAAAAAAAAAGAAGAGAAAAGAAAAGAAGGATAAGAGAAACGTGATCCAAGCAAAAACAGAGACAAAAAAAAAAGTTTGGATAGAAAAAATAGAGGAAAATTTACGAACCCTAGAGTTGTTTTGAATTCTACGGAAGGAAATTGATGTAGTTTGGGTTAGTTCCAAGAGGATTGAGAAGAGGAAATTGGCGAGTTGATATCATCATTATTTGTGAGAATACACGAGTGACTGTGTGATATCATCATTTGAGTGAAACACGTAAGGGAGTGTATCGTGAGGTTTAATTATATATGTATTTGTGTTAATACTAATCTTTTCTATAGGGACTATGTCGAGACAACATTCTCCTGAAGGTGAGAGGGGAAGGTTTGATACTAGGTTAGTAATTGAGGCGTTGAGGGGTGAAATGAAGAGGATGTTCCAAGAGGGAATGGAACAAATTCATGAGACGGTAGAGCAAAGATTAGAGCAATCCACAAATATATTCTAAGGGCGTAAGAAGGAGAGTTGTTCTAAGAGAGTACCGAGGGGTGGAGATGAAATGTCGGATGATGATTTTTATGAGCCTTCTATCGGGAGTTATAGAGGTTATAGTGGTCGGAATAGAGGAACTAGGGATTGGGAAGATAGAGGAGATAGGAACGGAGAGGATGATCAATTTAGTAGCATAAAGATGAAGATTCCTCCTTTCTAAGGGAAGAATGATCCCGAGGCGTACTTAGAGTGGGAGAAAAAGGTGGAGATGGTGTTTGATTGTCACAACTATAGTGGGAGAAAGAAAGTAAAACTTGCTGCCATTGAATTTTCGGATTATGCTATAGTGTGGTGGGATCAATTAATGTTGAATAGAAGGAGGAGTGGCGAGCCACCTATTGAGTCTTGGGAAGAGATGAAAAGAGTAATGAAAAAGCGGTTTGTGCCTGCGTATTACTATCGTGAATTGCACAACAAATTACAAACTCTTAGGCAGGGAAGCCGAAGTGTAGATGAGTATTTCAAGGAGATGGAAGTCACTATGATTAGGGCGAATGTAGAGGATGATAGAGAGGCTACAATGGCTAGATTTCTTGCTGGTTTGAATAGAGAAATCCAAAATGTTGTTGAATTGCAGCATTATGTAAGTTGGAGGATATGGTCCATATGGCTATAAAGGTTGAGAACCAACACAAGCGGAAGGGTAGTAGTAGTGCACGGTTTCAACAGGGTACTGGTTCATCCACTTGGAAGGCCAACCAATGGAAGAAGGAAGAAAAGCCTGTACCAACCAAACCAAAAGGGAGCTGAGGCAAGCGGGTTCTACTCCTGGTAATCAAGGTAACCCTGATTCTTCTACTTCTAGAAATCGTGACATTAGATGTTTTAAATGTCAAGGTAGAGGCCATATTTCTAGTCAATGTCCAAATAGGCGTGTGATGATTTTGCGTGATGATGGTGAGTATGAGATTGAGGGGGATAGTGAAGAAGATGATATGCCTCCATTAGAGGATGCTAGTGATGATGAGGAGCCTGCAATGGGAAGGCTAGTGGCAGTAGTGAAGCGAGCTTTGAATGTGCAGGTGAAGGAAGAAGAGGAGGTGCAAAGAGAGAATATATTTCATACTAGATGTTATCTAGGATATCACATTTGTAGAATGATCATTAATGGAGGGAGTTGCACCAATGTAGTGAGTAATTTTATTGTTGAGAGGCTGGGGCTCAAAACTGTTAGACACCCTAGTCCATATAAATTGCAGTGGTTGAATGATAGTGGAGAGACTAAGGTGAGTAAGCAAGTATTGATTGGTTTTTGCATTGGTAGGTATGAGGATGAGGTTTTATGTGATGTAGTGCCAATGCAAACATGTCATGTGTTGTTGGGGAGGCCATGGCAATTTGATAGGAAGGTTGCTCATGATGGCTTTTCTAACAAGTATACGCTTGTTCACCAAGGGAAGAGCTTTAATCTTAAACCGTTAACACCTAAGCAGGTGTATGAGGACTAGTTGCAACTACAACAGTCTTTTGCAAAACATAAGGTGAGTGAAAAGCAGAGTGAGAGTGAGAGAGCAAAAGACAATGAGAAGAAAAAGGAATATAAGAGTCAAGATCAAAAGGAAAAGGAGAAGAAGGCTGGAAAGAGTGTGAGAGGCCAAGTTGAAGGGGGATCAACTTTGGTGGTGAGTGAAAAAGAGAGGGTAGCCTTGCAAAAGGAGAGTTGTGTGGCAAGAGCGAGTGTAGTAAGGAGAGCGTTAGTGATGAGGCAACATATATTGTTGCTAGTTTTTAAGGAAACATGTTTGACTACTGACGACTTATCTAACTCTTTGCCCAGTGTGGTCGTGTCTCTTGTGTAGGACTTTGAAGATGTCTTCCCTGAAGAGATTCCTAAGGGATTACCACCTATTCGTGGTATTGAGCACCAGATTGATCTTGTACCCGGAGCATCGATTCCAAACAAACCAGCTTATAGGAGCAATCTGGAAGAGACAAAGGAACTCCAAAGGCAGGTCGATGAACTGATGGAGAAGGGGTACGTAAGAGAGAGCATGAGTCCATGTGCAGTGCCTGTGATTTTGGTGCCTAAGAAGGATGGGACATGGAGAATATGTGTTGACTGCTGCGCCAATAACAACATTACGGTAAAGTATCGTCATCCCATTCCTTGCTTAGATGACATGTTAGATGAGTTACATGGGTCTAGTGTCTTTTCCAAAATTGATTTGAAAAGTGGATATCACCAAATTAGAATGAAAGAAGGTGATGAATGGAAAACTGCATTTAAGACAAAATATGGATTGTATGAGTGGTTAGTAATGCCTTTCGGTTTAACTAATGCACCTAGTACTTTTATGAGACTTATGAACCATGTTTTGAGGACTTTTATTAGAAAATTTGTGGTTGTCTATTTTGATGATATTCTTATTTACAGCAAGAGTTTGGAAGATCATATGTCTCACTTGAGGGATGTTTTAGAAGTGCTTCGAAAGGAACAATTATATGCTAACCTCAAGAAGTGCACTTTTTGCACAGACAAACTTGTGTTTCTTGGTTTTGTTGTTAGTGCACAGGGAATACAGGTTGACGAAGAAAAGGTTCGTGCAATCCAAGAATGGCCTAGTCCAACCAATGTAAGTAATGTGCGGAGTTTCCATAGACTAGCGAGTTTTTACAGGAGATTTGTGAAGGATTTCAGCACCATTGTAGCACCACTTAATAAGGTAATTAAGAAGAACGTGGGGTTCAGTTGGGGAGAGCAACAAGAGAAGACATTTCAGACGCTTAAAAATAAGCTGACTCAGGCGCCGTTACTTGCTTTACCTAACTTTGCTAAAACGTTTGAAATTGAGTATGATGCTTCAGGATTAGGTATTGGAGCAGTGCTTATGCAGGAGAGAAGACCGATTGCATTCTTTAGCGAGAAGCTAAGTGGGGCAACCTTGAATTACCCTACTTACGACAAGGAGCTATATGTATTGGTTCGAGCCCTGGAGACGTGGCAACATTACCTTTGGCCGAAAGAGTTTGTGACCCACACTGATCATGAATCCTTGAAGTACTTGAAGGGGCAACACAAGCTAAATAAAAGGTATGCTCGTTGGGTGGAGTTCATCGAAACATTTCCATATGTTATCCACTACAAGCAATGTAAAGAGAATGTTGTTGCTGATGCACTATCTAGAAGGTATACTCTTATCTCTACTCTTAGTTCTAGACTGCTTAGTTTTGAGCACATTAAGGAGTTATATGCTGCTGATCGAGATTTTTGTGAGGAGTATGTATATTGTGAGAAGAGTGGGCATGGAAAATTTTATAAACATGAAGGATTCTTGTTTAGGGAGAGTAAACTGTGCATTCCAATTTATTCCTTAAGAGAATTACTAGTGAGGGAGTCTCATGGAGGGGGTTAATGGGACACTTTGGCGTAGCTAAAACATTAGGGGTATGGCAGGAACACTTCTATTGGCCTTACATGAAACGAGATGTTGAGAGGATTTGTGAGCGATGTGTCACGTATAGGCAAGCGAAATCTAGAGTCTAACCTCAAGGGCTTTACACCCCACTTCCCATTCCTCATGAGCCGTGGGTAGATATTTCTATGGACTTTGTGTTAGGATTACCCAAGTCTAGACATGGTCGGGATTATATTTTTGTAGTTGTTGATAGATTCTCTAAAATGGCACATTTCATTCCTTGTCACAAAACGGATGATGCTTATAATATTGCTAATTTATTCTTTAGGGAAGTTGCGTAATTGCATGGTATGCCTAGAACAATTGTATCAGATAGGGATGCTAAGTTCTTGAGCTACTTTTGGAAGACCTTGTGGGCTAAGTTAGGAACTAAGTTATTATTTTCTACTACTTTTCATCCACAGACTGATGGTCAAACTGAGGTAGTGAATCGAACTTTATCTACTTTGTTGAGGGCTGTAATTAAAAAGAATATTAAAAGTTGGGAGGATTGTTTACCACATGTTGAATTTGCCTATAACCGTATAGTGCATTCTGCTACTAAATTTACTCCTTTTGAGATTGTGTATGGTTTTAATCTACTAACTCCTTTGGATTTATCACCTTTGCCTATTTCTGAGTATGTTAATTTAGATGGCACGAAGAAGGCCGAATTTGTTAAACGGATCAATGAGAAGGCAAGGCTGAACATTGAGTGACGAATAGAGCAGTATGTGAAACAAGCCAACAAGGGTCGTCGACAAGCTGATTTTGAACCTGGAGATTGGGTTTGAGTTCACATGCGCAAAGAGCGGTTTCCCGTGCAGCATCGATCTAAACTACTTCCTAGAGGCGATGGACCATTTCAAGTTCTTAAGTGCATCAACGACAATGTATACAAGATAGATTTGCCTGGTGAGTATCAAGGAAGTGCCACATTTAATGTTACTAATCTGAGTCCTTTTGATGTAGGTGACGATTTGAGGACAAATCCTTTTCAAGATGAGGGGAATGATGAGATCCATGATGAGAGTCAAGCCGAAAGAATGAATGTGGATCCTCTTGAAGTGTCGCCTGGACCGATCACAAGAAGTCGAGCAAGACGACTCAAGGAAGCACTTAACGAGTTGATAAAGGATGTCCATGAAGCCGAAAAGGATTGGAGCAATCATGAAGTTGGAACGGATTAGAACAACCATGGGAAGACCCTTGCTCTTATACAAGTCACACCAGACACGGGTTGAAGAGGGCGTGTACTTTCAAGGCACGACCGTGTAGGAATTCCAAGATTGCACAGAATTATACATGGCCAGACACACGGCTAAAAGGCACGGCCGTGTAAGGAGACAAAATTGGCACAGAATCATACACGGCCAAAGTACACGGCCGTGTATCCCCTGCCGGCCAGCTTGTTCTATTTCGCGTTTTTACGCAACTTATCTAAGCTACGTGTTTTGGACTTGTTTTTCACGAATTGTAACCTTAGTATAAAAGCTCCTAGGATTTAGAACAACATAGAATATACATCTTTGAACATTAAATACTTTTGAGAGGCACCTCTCTTGGTTCTTTAAGAACTAAATCGAACTTATCGAATTGATTTCCATGGCGTTCATCTCGACTTATCAATCGGTCTTCCATCCCGATTGTGGCGTCTTCATTTTTATACCAAGGTTCTTGTCTCACTTATAGACAACGGGTCGCGGTTTCCACTTTAGGTGTTTGGGCGTCTTAGGCAACGAATTTCCGAACGTATTGGTATTGGGTTTCGTCATGGGTTGGCGTGGTTTGTATTAGCTATAAAGGTTGAGAACCAGCATAAGAGGAAAAGTAGTAGTAATGCACGGTTTCCACAGGGTAATGGTTCATCCACTTGGAAGACCAACCAATGGAAGAAAGAAGAAAAGCCTTTACCCACCAAACCAAAAGGGGAGCTGAGACAAGCGGGTTCTACTCCTGGTAATCAAGGTAACCCTGATTCTTCTACTTCTAGAAATCGTGACATTAGATGCTTTAAATGCCAAGGTAGAGGCCATATTGCTAGTCAATGTCCAAATAGGCGTGTGATGATTTTGCGTGATGATGGTGAGTATGAGACTGAGGGGGATAGTGAAGAAGATGATATGCCTCCATTAGAGGATGCTAGTGATGATGAGGAGCCTGCAATAGGAAGGCTAGTGGCAGTAGTGAAGCGAGCTTTGAATGTGCAGGTGAAGGAAGAAGAGGAGGTGTAAAGAGAGAATATATTTCATACTAGATGTTATCTAGGAGATCACATTTGTAGTTTGATTATTAATGGGGGAAGTTGCACCAATGTAGTGAGCAATTTTATTGTTGAAAGGCTGGGGCTCAAAACTGTTAGACACCCTAGTCCATATAAATTGCAGTGGTTGAATGATAGTGGTGAGACTAAGGTGAGTAAGCAAGCCTTGATTGGTTTTCGCATTGGAAGATATGAGGATGAGGTGTTATGCGATGTAGTGCCAATGCAAGCATGTCATGTGTTGTTGGGGAGGCCATGGCAATTTGATAGGAAGGTTGTTCATGATGGCTTTTCTAACAAGTATACGCTTGTTCACCAAGGGAAAAGTTTTAACCTTAAACCTTTAACCCTAAACAAGTGTATGAGGATCAGTTGCAGCTACAACAGTCGTTTGCAAAACACAAGGTGAGTGAAAAGTAGAGTGAGAGTGAGAGAGCAAAAGACAATGAGAAGAAAAAGGAATATAAAAGTCAAGATCAAAAGGAAAAGGAGAGGAAGGCTGGAAAGAGTGTGAGAGGCCAAATTGAAGGGGAATCAACTTTGGTGGTGAGTGAAAAGGAGAGGGCATCCTTGCAAAAGGAGAGTTGTGTAGCAAGAGCGAGTGTAGTGAGGAGAGCGTTAGTGATGAAGCAACCTATGTTGTTGCTGGTTTTTAAGGAAACCTGTTTGACTACTAACGACTTATCTAACTCTTTGCCTAGTGTGGTTGTGTCTCTTGTGCAGGATTTTGAAAATGTCTTTCCAAAGGAACTCCAAAGGCAGGTAGATGAGTTAATGGAGAAGGGATACGTGAGAGAAGGCATGAGTCCATGTGCAGTGCCTGTGATTTTGGTGCCTAAGAAGGATGGAACATGGAGAATGTGTGTTGACTGCCGCGCCATCAACAACCTTATGGTAAAGTATCGTCATCCTATTCCTTGTTTAGATGACTTCTTAGATTGGTTATATGAGTATAGTGTCATTCCTCGTGAGCCATGGATAAACATTTCCATAGATTTTGTGTTAGGATTATCTAAGCCTAGGCATGGTCAAGATTCTAATTTTGTGGTTGTGGATAAGATTTTTAAAATGGTTCATTTCATTCCTTGTCATAAAACTGCTGATGCTATACACATTGTTGATTTGTTCTTTAGAAAGGTAGTGCGTCCGCATGGTATACCTAGAAGCATTGTTAGTGATCGAGATGAGAAATTTTTTAGTCATTTTTGGAGAGTATTGTGGGAAAAGTTGGGAACTAAACGGATGTTTTCAACTATCTTTCACCTACAAATTGATGTGGTTAACAGGACTTTAATTCAATTGTTAGGGGCAATCATAGAGAAGAACATTAGGACTTGGAAGGATTGTCTACCATTTGTGGAGTTTGCATATAACAGGGCTTTATATAGCACTACTCATTGTTCACCATTTGAGATTGTGTATGGTTTTAACCCATTGGTTCCTATTTATTTATTGCCATTGCCACTTAACAAGTCTGTGAGTTTTGATGTTGATTCTAAGGCAGATTTCGTGAGAAAGCTACATGCACAGGTAAAGATTAGGATTGTAAAACAAAATGCCAAGGTCGCTTCAAGGGTGAACAAGGACAGGAGACCCAATATTTTTCAGCCTGGAGATTGAGTTTAGGTGCATTTTCTCAAGGAGAGTTTTCCATTGTAGAGGAGATCCAAGTTAAACCCTAAGGGAGACGGTCCATTTCCGATGCTTGAGAAAATCAATGATAATGCCTACAAGAAAAATTTACCAGGTGAGTATCCAGTAAGTGTCACATTTTATGTTACTAATCTGAGTCCATTTGATGCAGGCAATGATTTGAGGACAAATCCTTTTCAAGAGGAGGGGAATGATGAGATCCATGACGAGAGCCAAGCCGGAAGAAGAAATGTGGATCCTTTTGAAGTGCCGCCTGGACCAATCACAAGAAATCAAGCGAAACGATTCAAGGAAGCACTTAACAGGTTGATAAAGGTTGTCCATGAAGCCGGAAAGGATTGGAGCAATCATGAAGTTGGAATGGATTGGAACAACCATGGGAAGACCCTTGCTTTTATACAGGTCACACCGGATCACGAGTTGAAGAGGGCGTGTATGTTCAAGGCACAACCATGTAGGAATTCCAAGATTGCACAGAATCATACACGCTAGATACACGGCTAAAAGGCACGGCCGTGTATGGAGACAAGAAAATCCATAGAAAGATACACGACCATAAGTGCACGATCGTAGTATGTGACCGAATGTGCACAGAAAAGTACACGGCCAAAGTACACAGTCGTGTACACGGCCGTGTATCCCCTGCCGGCCAGCTTGTTCTATTTTCGTGTTTTTACGCAACTTATCTAAGCTACGTCGTTTTGGACTTGTTTTTCACGAATTGTAATCCTAGTATAAAAGCTCCTAGGGTTTAGAACAACTAAGAATTTACAACTTTGAACATTAAACACTTTTGAGAGGCACCTCTCTTGGTTCTTCAAGAACTAAATCGAACTTATCGGATTAATTTTCGTGGCATTCATCCCGACTTATCAATCGGTCTTTCATCCCAATTGTGGCGTCTTCATTTTATACCAAGGTTCTTGTTTTGCTTATAGATAACGGGTCGTGGTTTCCACTTTAGGTGTTTGGGCGTCTTAGGCAACGAATTTCTAACGTATTGGTATTGGGTTTCATCATGGGTTGGCGTGGTTCGTATCAGGATGGAGATTTAGAGTAGTGATAATTGTGTGATATTCAACACCAATATTACGATATATTATCGCATTCAACTCAGCAGGTGTAAGTGGCTTACTTGCAGCTTTGAGTTCATCTACCTTTGCTTTCGCCTTTTGAAGATATTTAGAGACAGACATATCATTACGCTTGAGTTCTTGTAATTCAATATGTAATTGAAGTTGTCGATTTTGTGACATGGAACCGAAGGTGTGTGCAAGAGCTATCCAGACCTCTTTTGCCATTGTAAGTTCGATAAAATAGGGAAAGATTTCTTCCGTTAGAGATGAGAAAATCCAGAAAGAAGCATCTGGTCTTTTTTGAACCACTCCTCATATTCTAGGTTCGGTATTTCATCATTGGTAGCATTGAGAATGGTGGGAGAGGGAGAAGGATCAGTGAGAAGTAATTAAAATTCTGATAATTAAGAATAGGCGAAAATTGAGTCTTCCATGCCAAGTAATTTTTTGTATTCAGTTTGACAGAGAACAACTGAGAATGAGTAAAAATAACGATGGAGTGAGGACGTAGATTGGCTGGCGAGACAGTAGTAGGATTAGTGAAAGAGCTTGTTTCGAATGAAGAAGAGGCCATTATTGTAGCTCTGATACCATGTAAAGATTAGGGTTTGAGAGGAATAGAAGATGAGGGGAATTGACTGTAATTCTCGTTAATGTGAAAGGCAAATATATAGATTATAACTATTAATTACAAGCTAAATAAGGTAATTAACAAGAAAAGGAAAATAAAGATATGACTAATATACACCTAAGATACTCGGTATGTATTAAGGAAAGTAAACTAAATATACACCTAAGATACTCGGTATGTATTAAGGAAAGCAAAGATATGACATAATTTTACATTCCCTTACATTAGCAAGAAGATTAGCATTGTGGTGGAGTGATAGTGTTGAAATAATTTTTTTGAACTATTCTGATTTCTTTATTGATATGGAGGTTCTATGGGCTGATGGAAGTTCTGCTGGTCATATTACTTAGATACATTCATTAAATGATTTTGGCTTAAAGAAGAAGTTGTAGGATCAACTCCATTTGTTCTCTCCATGTTAGAGAAAGAATAGACAGGAGTCTTGCATCTATGGGTTGGATTGAAAAATACCCAAATAGTAAGGTGGAGCATGTCCCTACTTTTGTGTCTAATCATGTTGCTATTGCTCTTCATTTGTTAGCAAATAATAAAAAGGGAATGAGAAGTTTTAAGTTTGAAAACATGTGGCTATCTTCAAAAGATTGCAAAGATGTAGTTCAAGGGAGTTAGGGTGAGTAGATGCATGACGATGCATGGGGGATAATTTTGAATAATTTGGATAGGTGTAGGAAGCAACTTATAGATTGGAGGAATAAGTGTTTTCATAATTCTAGGAAGCAAATCGATTAGGTGCTTCAAAGTTTGGTTAGGATAAAAAATGACCTAAGAGGACTTTATTTGGAAGAGGAAGAGAGATTATTTAGTGAGTTGAATGGGTTATAGGAAAGAGAGGAAAAATATTGGCACCAAAGATCACGAGTTAATTGATTAAAATGTGGAGAGAAATATGTCTTTCTTCCATAGTACCACAATTAATCATAGGAACAAGAACAAAGTTTTGAAACTACAAGGAAGTAATGGGGAGTGGCTACATGAGGAAAATCCGATTGCTAGAGAATTTTCTTTACATTTTAATAAGCTTTTTTCTTTTGCTAAGGTTAATAATGTAGATGAATTTTTTAGTTGGTTAGAGAGAAGAGTTAGTGTGGAGATGGTTGAGTCCCTTTGCGGTATGGTGGATAATTAAGAGATTAAGCATGCTATCTTTTAGCCTGGAGGCCTTAAGGCTCTAGTTCAAAATGGAATTTTCAAGGTATTTTATCAATAATTCTAGACTATAGTTGGAATTTTGGTAATAAGAGAGATCAAAGCCTTTTTCTCTACAAGTATTTCCTCCCTCCCTAAATCTTATTGCTCTTACCTTGATTCCTAAAATTCACAGTCCTCAAAAAGTGTCTCATTTTAGGCCTATCAATCTTTGTAATTTCCTTTATAAGATCATTTATAAAATTCTTGCCAACAGATTGAAGCCCTTTCTTAGTGAGCTTATTTCTAAAAATCAAAGCACCTTTATTTTAGGAAGAATGATTCATGACAATATCATTATTGCACATTAAGTATTCCATTTTCTCAAAAATAAGAAGAGGGGTAATAAAGGTTATTGTGCTTTAAAGGTTGACATGAATAAAGCATATGATTGTATTGAATGGTCTTTTTTTAGAGAAGTATTGTTAACATATGGTTTTGATGTTGAATGTGTGAATTGGATAATGATGTGTGTTACATCTATTGAGTTTAATATCATTTTGAATGGTAAAAAAGTGTCTCGGTTGAAACCTAGTAGGAGTTTGAGACAAGATGATCCTTTATCACCCTATCTTTTTATTCTTGTAGTTGATGTTCTGTTTAAAGGAGTTAAGAGACTTATAAGGGATGGAGACTTAGCTAGATTGGTTTTGAAACCCTCTTATCCTACTCTTTCTCACTTGTTTTTTTGCAGATGATTCTTTCTTCTTTCTAGAGGCTAATGTGGAGGAAGTAAGCAAATTGACAAATATTTTGGAGCTTTATTACTCAACTTTGAGTTAATTGATTAATCTAAAGGATTCTAGCATATTTTTTAGCCTTAATATTGCTGATTGAGTAAAGGTTGAGATTGGTAATTGGTTAGGCATTCCTGTCATTTAGAATCTAGGGATGTATTTGGGTTTGCCCACTATTTGGGATAGGTCAAAGTATGAGGCTTTAACCTTTATTAAAGAGAACATAATGAAAAAATTGAATGGAAGCAGTGTTTGTTAACAAAAGTAGGTAGAGAAGTTCTAATCAAGTTGATAGTTTCAACTATACCCACTTACTCTATGTCGTGTTTTAGTTATCCTGTGAAGTGGTGCAATGAAGTGAATTTAATGATTGCTAAATTCTTTTGAGGTCAACGAAGGGATGAGTAGAAAGTTCATTGGAGTAGTTGGGAAAAGCTAACTTTTGCTAAGGAATATGGGGGGATCAGGTTCAAGGATTCCCATACCTTCTAGATGGAGGGGTTGTATTTTCCAAATGGAGATTTTAAAGATGCTTCATAGTGTGGTAAACCATCTTAGGCATGTAGTAGTAATTTGAAAGGGAAGAAGTGTTTATTCGAGGAGAGGCCATGGAGGGTTAGTTTGAGCGAGAGAATTGATGCTAGGTTTGATAGGTGGGTTCCTCTATTAGAAGGATATACCCCTCAGGGTGTAGATAGTGGGAGTTTATAGGGGTTAAAGGTTTGTGATTTTAGAAATACTTCGGACCATACTTGGAATGTTCCTAAACTAAGAAAATACATGCTTGTAAAGTAAGTGTTGAGCATAAAGGAAATACCTTTAGGAGTAGTCAAGTAATGAGACACTTTGGTGTAGCCGTATAATTGCCAAGGTATTTGCACTGTCTCGTTAGTCTATCATCACTTGAAGGAATGTCAACAAAAAAATGATGGTTTAATAGCCTCTTCATCAAGTTGCATTACAAAAGTGCAATGGAAGAAAATAAGGAATATCAAAACTTTACCTAAAATCAAACACTTTATGTGGAGGCTTGTTTTGAATACTCTTCTAATTGTGAAAAGGCTATTTTGTCGAAGAGTACCTTATACTTAGTGTACATTCTATAGTGTTAAGGAGACGATTGAACATGCTTTGTTGCTTTGTGAGTGGGTTAAAGTCATATGGTTTAGCTGTATTGGAATGAGGATTCATAAATCTTGGATTGGATGTTATGTTGACTTGTTTGAAGAGGTCACGACGATGGTGGTTGGGGAAAGACCTAAGCTTGAAACCATAGTTAACACCGTTGCGTGGTATATTTGGAAGATGAGGCATAAGGTAGTTTTCAAAGGAGGTATGGTTCACTGTAATGGTGTGATTGGAGTAACTAGGGCTTTGTTGGAGTAGATGAAAGGGGAAAGTGGAATAAGTGAGTGTGGTAAAGGAAGATAGGGTTTTCTTAGGTTCTTCCACAAATGTGTTTGGTTAGGTAAGTCCAATTGCTCTTGCTGTGAAAATAAATGTTGATGGTTCGCAGAAATCTAAGGAAGATGTGTGGCTGTAAGTATCATGGTCCGTGACAACAATGGGAACTTAGTCCTATGTAGGGCAAAAAGGTGTAAATGGGTTGATATAGAAAAAACAAAAAAAAAGGCTCTTTTATGGGGAGTACAAATTACATGTGATGATGGATGGCATGTGGTATAATTGGAGTCAGATTATGCTATCATTGTTCAATTTTTAAATTGTCATGGAATGGATATTCACTAGGCAGTTGTGGTCAATTTACAATTTGTTAAGTTTTCAGTACAGTCTAATCTTGATAATCAGAAAGGGTCAGTTCTACCATGTGAGCCTGCTCGGATTGGCCAGGCTAGCTTAGGCCTCATGAACTGGCCCATGGGGGCCAATTCATCAATGGTTAAAACCTACCAGGCTGATAGGTTTGAGCTAAGTTGCTTAACGTAACTTAAACGAACTGGCAAGTTGTGAACTGACTCATAACCTGACAATTCTAGGCCCTTGAACTGGCGAACTAACTTGCCGTATATAGCAAAAAAAAAAGGGAAAAGAATAGTAAAAAAAGGAAAGGTTATAACTATAGAGGAAAATATGTAGAAAAAGAATAGTAAAAAAAAACAAACAGTTGCAACTCCTTAAAGTTTAGGAAGAAAAAGAAAAGATAGCTAGAGATGAATGCGAGAATTTGACAAAAGAAGAGTTACGCATGGATGAAAATAGTTGAAGCCGACAAATGTTTACAATGAAAGGAGCACATTTTGAAAAAATTAAACGCGTAGGTTCATAGGATTACAAGTGATGAGTAACACATTAGAGCTATCAATGGAGAAAAAGAGAAATTTAAGAGGACAATTCATGCCAACAAATGTTTGCAAAAGTGCAACGCTCATTTGAATAAATAGCACATAGGTAATAGGCTTGCAAGCGTAGGTGCAAGCGTTCAAATTTTCGAATTTAAATGTTATGATGGAGCAAAAAATTTCAAATGGTTGCTTGGATTTTGTATAAATGTATGCTGCAGTTTGACAACCAGAATTCTCTACACACAAAAATTACACTCACTCTTGTACTCCCATCAACAATTTTAGTACTCTTTAATATCTTCTATTTTAACGTTTGTTATTTCTTCAATATTTTACGTGCTCTTATCAATATTTTCTGTACTCTTCAATATCTTCTAAATAATTTTTGTTATATAGCTTGCGAACTCTTGAATATTTTCTCTCCTCTCATCTACCCATATCATTATTTTCTTGTTATCCTAATTTCAAAAGATGGCAAGTTTTTTCCGCGATTCATCTTCTTCTAAGAAGAGTGGCTCTGGAAAAGGTGATAAGGGGGAATTTGTGCAACTTGCACTCGAACAAATTTTTGAAGTAGATGATTATGATATCCACGACTTTACCAATGAGCAACTGGAAGACTTGATGATGCCACTCTCAAGTTTTGATTAAAGGCTTTTCGATGGACAAAGCCAACTACTACCACGAAAGGGCAATGAAGAGGAGGTGAAAGAAGAATGGGAAAACGATGTCTAAAAAGTACTAGAGAAAGAAATACCGGGCCACTTATGTGGCCCATCCGACTCTTTGGGCAAGCCCCCTGCACTACTTAAATCAAACATTTTTACTAAACACTTTTGTAAAGTTACAGGGAAAGAAGAGAACACCTATGCTTATTATAACTACTACCGATCAAGTTACACATGGAAGAAGGGAAAAGAGTATGGCACTCTCAACAAGCAAATGTGATTAAAGCATCCCACGGAGTTTGGCATAGATAAGTCATAGCAACGAATTTCTTAGTGAGGTAGATCACAAAGAGGAGGCCTCTTTCGATATTCCATTGAGAGGCAATAGTTCTACTCGTATAATATTTAGTGAAATGTAACTTGTCATGGAGTCATGCATTTTCCAAGCACCGGTTGGAGTATGAGCAAGAAGCCTTGATTCTAAGCTTACATAGTTACAACCTAAAAACGATACAATGAATCATCATGAAGCTGTATCACAATGGTAAGTGTGAACTTGTTGCTATTTTTAATTTTCTTAGGATGCATCTTTCTATTTATGCATATATATATATGTACTAATCTATGGTAGGAAGATTCATACATGGAAGTTACATGCCATTGGATAAACGATGCATAGCAGGTACAAAAAAGACTAATAGCATTAAGGATTTTCAATGAATGTCATACGGTGCAAAATATTTTTTGTATAATAAGTATTAGTTTAGGTGAATATAGTTTGACAAAAAATATATTTTCCACCGGTTTTGACAATGCAGCTGCTAACACAACATCTATGGATAAACTCCAAGCTTTATGTCAACCCATGCTAGATTTGATTTTTTCCCATAAATGATGTGCTTGTCATATTTTAAATCCTTGCATTACGAATTGTATGAACTGTTTAGATTTTAAGACATCCCTAATAAGATAATTAATTAGCTTTTTAATTGACCATCCTTATGTAAATAAGGTATGGCAAAGATTTTGTATTGAAAATAGAATGAGACCAAAAAAATTTTAAAAGGACATTAAGTATAGGTAGAATTTTACATATTGACTTCTAGAAAATACAGTTACTTATAAAGATGCATTATGTACTTTTTGTTACCATGAATATCCTAAACATTTCATTGCACCCCAACGATTATGATGTATGTAACAGAATGTTTAATGTTTTAAGAGTTTTTTATGAGTGTGCTATAACATTTTCTCAAGTGTATCATGCTAATATTCACTTTTTTCTTATGAATGCCATGAAAATACTATCAGTGTTGGTCGAAGCTCGATGCAACCATTTTCTTTAGGTAGCTATTAATGGCATGGTTGAAAAGTGGTAGTAGTATTATAAACAAATTCCAATAATTTATTCTGTTGCTTCTATTTTAAATCCCTATTATAAAAAAAAAAGACATGTTATTAGATTATCTTAATTTATATTATTCCATTGTCGACACCCTTCTCCAACATTGAAGACACCTATGCCGTTGTCACCACACAGGAGTTATGTTGAGTGATCTAAGTAACAAAAGACTTATATTCTAACTTTTTCACTACATTTGGTGGTCAAGTTTCCGGAATACCCTCACTATTCCCTAGCCTACATGGTACCATGCATGGTCACACTCTTCTTGCACAACGAATGATGGTGCAAAAGTTAAAGCAACACCATTTCGGGTCGAGTGAGTATACGAAATTTGACCACTATTTCAAAACAAATTTCGAATTTAGTGATAGCAATATTACAAATTTCAACATCTTGGACTGGTAGAAGAGGCATATGAAGATGTATTCGATCCTCTCTCGAATGGCTCATTAGGTTCCGACTACTCTCGCATCAACGGTAGCTGTTGAACAAGCTTTGAACACAACGTGCCTTATTTTATCCCAATGGCAATCAAGATTGTCACCCGTCAATATTGAGATGCTAGCTTGTGTGAAGGATTGGTCGAAGGTAAGGAATCGAACACAAGAGTTGTACGAGACATCCAGTGAAGAAGATGAATATTTCAGTAACTTCATCTCGTCGGGTGGGAGCTTCGTTGGTTTAGATCCTAATATCGAGTAAGTCAAATAAATTTGTAAGGATAATAATACTATCTTATTTATTTTTTATACTAGGTTAGAGATATTTTATAAGGGAAGTAGTACTTCCTAATTTATTTATGTTATTTACTTACAAAGTCTTATTATCATGTACAAAATATAAGGCCAAATGTCCTCCTCTATTTCTGTAATCTTTTTATTTAATAAATAAAATTCAGGACTGCCATCCCTCCCATTCCCCCCCTCCTCGATAGTGTACGGGGTATTGCTACCAAGTAATTTCCTAAACATCGTATATTACCCTGAAAATTGTAGATTAAATTTCAACATTGCTAAATTTAAGCAAAAAAAAAAAAGAAAGCCTACTCAAAAAATAGACATGAATAAGTAACAAATAATTTGAAAAAAAATGAAAAATAAGAAATAAAAAATGGCAAAAAAAATAAAAAACAATCTAAAAAAAAATTGTAGGCTTGGTCATGGGTCGAACTAGCCCATAAACTACTAGGTCAAGGGAACTAGCCAAGCCATTCCTCCATTAGGCCAATTCCAGTTTCTCCACACGTCAGTTCATGACCCAACGATTCCTAGCCGATTTTGAACCAACTTGATGTCTAGTCTAGTCTTTGTTCTTTTTTGTTTGGTCATGTGTCAAGGTATGCTAACCATGTAGTTGATTAGGTAGCTTCAATAATTATTTCTGAGTGTTACATTAAAATAATAAAAAAAATGAAGTAAAAAGAAAAAAGAAAAATGAAAAAAAGAAGAAGAAGAAGGACGATACATACACAAGGGGGGCTCCAATGGTAGTCAACCTCCACAGATGTGTTGGATGACTTCATTGAGTGGTGCCGATGCTAATGGAGTCATCAATTTGCGATGGTTGGCACTATGAGATGGTGGTTGAGTGAGCTAAGTTTGATCCAAAATGTACAACTTAAAATCAACTTGATTCAAGTGAAGTTTTAAGTGATTCTTTGTCATGCTAGGGCTTTTATAGTTTAGGTATGGATCTATTACATCATACTTGATTGAACCATTTATCATAACAATATGTAATTTTCTTGTTTTCTAAATTGATCAAATTGTTTGCCACATTATATTTTTTTATTTATGTTTTTTAATAAATTAGGGATTCCCCATTAATGATTAATAAAAAAGAAAGTCGTAAATGTGATTCTTAGGCTGCCTCACCGAAACCAAACCGCTTTTGTACAGATGGATCGGATTCCTTTCCGAACCATGCAAAGCCGTCCGGCTCTTAAGGCCTTGGCAAAGTGAAAAGCATTATGTCCATCGGCAAGCAAGCATTACTTGAGAACGTCCGCTGTTCGTTTCTCTTCTCCTTTCTGACTCTCAACACTGTTTGCTATGCTTCACGTCATGTACACGTACATAGAGCTATAAAAACTCTGCAAGAGGGTTAGCTTTTTTGGCTGCGTCTATTTTTCATCTCGTATGCTAACCTATTCTTCTTGACTTCTGAAATAATATGGATTCTGTACGGCCAAAAATGAAAATTATGTAAAAGCTGTGAAAGATCTACTTTCAGGATGCTAAAATTCTTTCTTGTTCGAGGTCACATCATTGCTTAGCTAAAACAACGTCGCAAATATGTTTTTTTCCTAGTTCTCCTACGTCTTTCTTCTCAATGTATGTGGAGAGACGTCAAAGATCATTTACTTTATAATGTAAATATAATAAGCAGATATAGTAATAATTTTTATATAAATATTATTTTATTATTTAAATTAAATTAGATATAATTTTATTATTATTTTTTATTTGATTAATTTTTTTTATTTTTATTTTTAGAATTTAGTTAAATTAGTATCTTTAGTTTAAGATACTAAATTATTTTTATTTTTCTTACTTTTCTAGAGTATTAAATATTGTTATGTCTATAAATAGGTAAGGAATAAGGATCATAATCACTTTAGGATATAATGACTTGATATTTAATAACAATTTTTTTTTTTTAAAGTAGGGTGTGAGACCATCAAAATTCATTGTGTGGCATGAAGGCATTATCTAAATTTAGTAGTATGAGGTTGCTGAATATATCCCTTTTAAATTATTATTTCCTTTTATAAAAAAATTAAAAAATATTTATTTTTTATTGATTTTCTTAACATTCTTAATATAATCATTATTTAGATTAAATTTTCTCATTAGTTTCTATGTTTTTTCACAATTTTCATATTTTTTGTTTTTTTGCTTTCGTGTCCTACATCAAATTTAGTATCAAAGTCTACCTTTAAGTTTCTTCTTAGAGCCTAAATTTAACATTCATTCTTGGATTAAAAAAAAAACTTTCTTTTTGTTCCTTGAAAAAAAATATTATCCAGATAAGGATATGATAATTGCAACTAGAAAAGAAAAAGATAAAAAAGAAGAAGAAACTAGAGGCATTATACAAGACCAAAACAGATCTTACACCAATTTGCCAGAGATTAATTTTCTTAAGCCAAGATGTATTAGTGGGAAATATGATGTCATGAGTTCAAGATTAGTTTTGCATATTACAATTTGACTTGAGGTAGTAAATCTTTTTATTTTTGTTAGTTTTCTAGAATATTAAATATTGTTACGTCTATAAATAGGTAAAGATTATAATCGCTTTAGGACACAATAACTTGATATTTAATAATAAAATTATTTCTAATTGGGTGTGAGACCATTAAAATCCATTATATGGTATGAGGGCATACAAACTAGAGATAGTGTAATGCCATCAAAAATTCATTGTGTAATATGAGGACATATAAATCAAGAATGATATAAGGCCATCATCTAAATTTAGTACTGTGAGGCCACTAAATATATCTCTTCAAGATTATCATTTCCTTTTATAAAAGAAAAATTCTTATTGATTTTCTTAGCATTCTTAATATAATCATTATTTAGACTAAAAAAATTTTATTAGTTTTTATTTTTTTTTTCACAATTTTCATATTTTATAATTTTTCTGCTTCCATGTTCCATGTCACTTTGTCCTAATTATTCTTTTTTTTTTTTAATCAATTTGGCCAACAAGTGCCTCCTAGTTAAGAAACTTTATCTACAAGATGAATATTTCCTTGTTTGGTATTATTCTATCATTTTCTCATTCTTTCAATGTCCACAAGGACATTGTATCATGGAAACGTAGAACGGTGTTGACCATTTAATCAGCCGGCAACTATGATGAGGGGTAAAAGAATTTTATTGCTTCCCGAAACGTTGGTGAAGATTTTGTATTCAGTGAATATGACGATCTTGTCGCGGAACTTAGTAATAGGAAGCAACTTGCCGCTGGAAACACACGGACAATGCTGTCAAAGCATCACATTACAATTACAAATGGACACAACATCACTATCTGGACGGACCTGTGAGACAAGGAAACGAATAATACTAGGAACTCCCCATATGCTTGGAATACGATGACAATTATAGGGAATGTACTCTGATTGCTCTATGACACTTTGTTCTATGTCTTGATGAAGCCTAGCAATATGGTTATTTAACAATTCTTTTCACAGTGTAACATAAATTAATAAACAAGATTGAGGTCGTTATCTCCAATGTATTCTTCTTGCAACGAGGAGAATGTCGAGTTACGTTGAAGAAACGATAAAGCGTGGAAAGTAAATGTATAAATGCACTAGCGAAACCACAGATGAATTCTTAAAACTTCACCAAGACCTTGCCTCTGTTCATAAAAACATGATGGCTACAGGACGAACCATGCATTCCGAATACTGTGAAGATGATGAAAAGGATATACTAAATGATCCCGATCTCAAAATCTCTAACACGCCCGACTTTCCGGTCTCACACTCACTGAAATTGGAAAGCATTCCTGATCCTCTTTCCTGGACCGCTCCATCGTTCGAAATCAGAAGCTCCAAAAGAAAGCAAGTGGAGCAAGACCTCGAGGAATCCATTGGAAGCAGTGGTGGCTTTTACAGTGGCGCGAGCAACCTGAGCACTGATAGAATAAACCGATTGCCACGGCTTAATTTTCGGGACCATGTGTGGATTTATACTGAAAGATACTTGGCAGTTGAAGCCATGGGTGAGGCTGCTGCATCCATAATGGGGAATGATGAGAATGAAGCCACGGAAGAAGGCAGTAGAGATGCAATGAAATTAGTCCAACAGCTCATCGCTTGTGCCGAGGCCGTGGCATGTCGGGACAAAACACATTCCTCAACAATACTCTCTGACCTCAAATCAAAAGCTCTGGTGCTTGGAACATCATTTCAACGCGTTGCGTCCTGTTTTGTTCAAGGCCTGTCTGACCGCCTCGCGTTAGTCCAACCTCTAGGAGCTGTAGGAGTTGTTGGTCAAAGTGTAAAGCCAATGGTTCTCGCATCTGAGAGAGAGGAGGCCTTAGGACTTGCCTATGAGATTTGCCCATATCTCCAATTTGGACATTTCATTGCAAATGCCTCCATTTTGGAAGCCTTTGAGGGAGAGAGTTCAGTTCATGTTGTAGACTTAGATATGACCCTAGGACTGCCCCATGGTAATCAATGGCGCCACCTAATGCACAGCCTTGCTAACCAATCCAGAAAATCGCCACCTCATCTTAGAATCACTGGTGTAGGAAACTGCAGCGAACGACTCCAAGCAATTGGCTTTGAGCTGGAGCATTATGCAAAAGGCTTAGGGATGCATTTCGAGTTTATGGTGGTCGAGAGCGGCTTAGAAAATTTGAAAGTAGAGGAGCTTCGCCTGCGTGAAGGGGAAGTCTTGGTAATCAACAGCATTCTGCATTTGCATTGTGTTGTCAAGGAAAGCCGAGGAGCGCTAAACTCGGTCCTACAGAAACTCCACAAGCTCTCCCCGAAACTTCTGGTACTAGTGGAGCAAGACTCGAGCCATAATGGACCTTTCTTTTTAGGGAGGTTTATGGAGGCACTGCATTACTATTCTGCTATCTTTGATGCATTAGATGCAATGCTACCCAAGTATGATACAAGACGGGCCAAGATAGAGCAGTTTTTCTATGCTGAGGAGATAAAGAACATAGTAAGCTGCGAAGGACCGGCTAGGACAGAAAGGCATGAGAGGATCGACCAATGGCGTCGCAGGATGAGCCGTGCCGGGTTCCAACCATCACCTATTAATAAGATGTTATCACAAGCTAAACAATGGTTGGGAAAGGGTAAGTTCTGCGAAGGGTACACAGTAACAGAAGAAAAGGGATGCTTGCTTCTTGGATGGTACTCAAAGCCCATGATTGCAGCTTCCTGCTGGAAATGTCCTAGAGCCCAACTGGTTCAATCTGTTGACTTTGCAGCTCCATTAAATTTTGATTCATTAAGCAAAATAAGACTTTGCCAGATACTCTTCAGATTTTTACGAAAAATCGAGTAAGCAGTTTTATGTTTCAACTTTCTACGAAAATAAGGTGGTCTTGATGACTTTCGCTAGCTCATCCGTAGATCCAGCATGGAAAGTCGCCACGTGCTATCTACAGCGGCTCTTGTCTGGATCGGCAGAGGTGTGATGCTTGATGCCTGTGCTTGATATCCTGATCAAATTTAAATGCTTGTTTACATTTAATTACAGTTAGGTGCATATTATTTTCAAGGTAATAGGTAGACCGCCTGTGAAAGTAAGACTAAATAGAAGGTTATTGGGAACAAATAATCTGGTTAGATAACAGGAATAATCCAAAACAGTAAAAGTGGGACAAAGGCACACAAAATGCCGGACTTTTGTATATCGGCAAATGTGAATTACGTGAAGAGGAAAAGTCTGGGACAGTTTTACACCTTATATTGGCATGCAATTACAGACCAAATACAAAGATATGCCCCCCAAAATTTGAAGAATCGCTGCACCCTGGTAATCTAGTATTGCATTTTTAAGAAGCTTGGCCAACATGGAATTTTACTCGCGTAATTTATATGGGTCCACTTTTGACGAATGTAGCATCACTTGTTAAGGATGCAAAAATACAAGCATATGAAAAAAGTGAAAAGTTTCTCTCTTTTTTTTATTTTTTATTTAGATTACTAACGAATATCTTAAAGCAACTACTTAAAAACACAAGCACAAAGTATATGCTAATACAATGCATTCGTCCTTCAGCAATCTTAACCGCACCAGTGTATATGTAACTAATAACTTTAAGATACCATGCTTGGATTCTATTCTTGTTGAGAATTCTTTTAGGTGGAAACACCCGTAAGAAAACATATGTAAGCTTCAAAAGGATGCCGAAGATGATTCTAGCATGGTTATTGATGCTTAAGTCAGCATAACAAGTATTGTGAAATCAATAAGCTAAAAAGAGTTAGTTAATGTTTTAAGATTTCGAATCTTAATCCAAATGGTGTTAAATCCCTATTTATAGGTGTTGAGGGTGAGACAACTTGGTAGGTGGCAGTAAGATGCAGTAGGTAGGTCCATCTTGTGTTTCATATCTTTGCTATTTCCCTATGCAAGTTACACCTTCCCTAGAAACTAGTCTATCATGTAGGTGTAGCTGATTTGAGCTCTTGCACGATCCGAGCTTTACCCATTAGCTCAGACTGATCTTCAGTTCTTTGATTAAGACATGGGCATCCGGTCTATGGTCTTTAAAACTTGGCTATGGGCTTACTGGGCTTGGTTAAGTTGGATTGGGCCTAGGGGGGCTAAGTCCAAAATGCATCATCAATACTTGCAAACCCTAGTGACTGATTAACAGAGGGGAGTTTGAGATGAGTTGGCTTTCAAGATCTTCAAGGTGAGTTGATGACTAAGATGATCTCTTGGCTTAGGTTGCTTACTTAGCTTCTAACTTCAAATGTTGTTTCTTAAGTATGTATGGAGTGACCAAGCAAGTTGGTGGTTAAAGCTTAGCTACACCCATTTTAGCGAAATTGGCGATAAGGAGTTAGTCATTAGTTGGCATTTTTTAGGTGAGGTTGAGGTAAGTGATTCATTGAGCTATTGTGTCTTGCCTTTTAGGCCAAGTTGAACTGGTGATAGCCTTCATGGATTGTCTAAACATGCGAGCAGCTAAGTTGAGCTCTACTCATGCTAATAAGTTGGGGAAAGTATCTTCTCAAGCTAGTATTAGGAAGATTGAGGTCAAGCATGCGATATGTTGAGTTATACCATGCTTTTGCCCTCTCCAAGATGAGTCAAGCTAAGCGAGGCTCTTTGTTAGAGTGAGGACTTTGAGAATCTTCTAACAATGTTTGAACTAAGGTTACAATGGCTTCTCGAGGAAGACTTAATTGAATTTGTTGTGGGCATGTAAATTTTATCGCATTTAATGGCAAAAACAGCTGTCATGCTTGTGTTTCATGAGGTCTACGTACATTAATCATGCACATGAGATCTTTGCCATCCATTTGAGATATGGGACTCATGATAAAATCGAGTCAGAAATCATTGTGTCTTGTCGTGCCATGTTGTTTTGGTTAATCATCTCTTTGTTTCCATGGTTGATTGCTTCATTTCGATGCTTTCAACTTTCACAATCACTTCTCTCTATCCTTGAGTGCAAGATTGATATCTTTCCTTCAAACTTCATTCAATTTTCATACTCTTCAAGTTCTTGTCTTTGATTTATGCAAGTATGGTGATTATTTCCTCTTCTTCTTCTCAAACCCACTTAGACCAGGAGAGTGTGAGGGCTACTACACCCCCCACCCTAAATTGCTAGGAATTCTCAGCACAACCAAGGAATCAAGTAGTGAGAATGTGGGGAGAGTAATTGATGTCACGGTTGAAATTGCTAGGATTCCTCATGATGTCTATCCTCAAATGGATGCCCCAACCAGGTTAAGGCTAAAGAATAAGGTTGGTGAGGGGGTTGGCAAGAAGAGACCTTAGGAGAAGGTCATCTAGTTGGATAAAGCTTACTCTCTCAAGTATTGATTCCAAAGGAAGGAGGTTAATTGAACCACCAATTTTGAGAGGAGAGGAGAGGGGACTGTTACATTAGCTCTTAGGTCAGCTTAGTCTTTTGAGGTTAGGGACAATACCTTCCAACCTATCTGGGAGGACTCAAACTTGGATTCTATGCTAGGGGGATGGTAAGAAAAGCCATGAGATTTTGAGAGGATCTATGCTATCCTAAGATGTAGTCACCATTGAGGAGAGCTTTTGAGGGTTAACTAAAGAGTTAATGGAGAGGTTGATAGGCACTAAGTTCCACGACGTAAGCATTTTGTGTTTTGACTTTTTTTTCTTAACTCCTGCTTGCTCAAGTCTACTATTCTAATTTTACTTCTACTACTTTGTAGTTCCTATCTCATCTGATGAAGTCTTTCAATGTTTAAGGGGCTAAACTCGAGCAAGTAAGGGAGCTCCATGAAAAGCATGAGCTTTTTGTGCAAAAACACTAAAGACTCTATAGAGGTTATCTCAAATTTTCAAATGAATTGTCTAACCTCGCATAAAGAATGAAGGCGACCAAGGTAGAAGTTTGAAGGGTCTAAGCTAAGGCTCAATGAAGGGTTACTATTGTTGTCAATGTTCAAATGAGGGCTGAAGCCAAGGTAAGTATCCTCAAGGCTTGGGTGAAGAGTGATGAGCCTCTTATTGAAGAGCAAGCCTAAGCTAGTGCAGAGTAAGGCTAAGCTACTACCAAGTAGGGCCAAGCTATTGTAGAGCAAAGATAAGACCTAGGTGTTGGCCAACTGGAGGAATGCAATCAACAACTCTCCAATCAATTGGTCGAAGTACAACGGCAATTACAAGCCCGAGAGACAAGCTATGTAGCTATAGAGAGAATCTTTTGGGAAGAGATGGAGCAGCTTGGAGTGAGGCTGATCAAGTTAAGATTGCTACTAAGTAGGATAAAGTGGCTATGGAGAAGGAGATCTTCAACAAGATCTTAGCTATCGAGGATTGAGTAACCCTTTAAGAGAACTTCACAAAGGGCATTGATAAGTCGCAAAATACCCTTATCTAGAGTAATGAAATTGTGCTTTATTATTGAATTTTTAGATGATTTGTTGAAGAAAAGGATGCTTAATGGAATGAATGTTAATTTCAGGACCTTCTAGAGTATTTTGGAGCTAAGGGAAGGAGTTTTGAAGAGTCGGATCAAGTTTGGAAGGAATTGGATACATTACATGTGAAGAGAAAGAATTCTGGAAAGTACACAAGCGAGATACACGCCCATGTACTTTGCTTGTGTATACTGAAACGGATGTCTGGAAAGTACACTAGCAAAGTACACGCCCATGTACTTTGCTTGTGTATCTAAGTTTTGCTTCTGTTCGATGATGTTTCAAATACACGACCAATGTACACTCCCATGTACTTGCTCGTGTATATTCACATAAGGACACTTGGAAGCAAGCATAAGATACACGAACGAGATACACTACTTGTGTATCCGCTTGTGTATATATCCAACCGGGGTACATGTATAAATAGACCGTTAGTTTGCCCTAGAAAAGGAGGTTACGAATTTTTTATTGGCTCCGACTCTCATAACAGCAAGGGAAAGAAGATTCTGTCGATTCCAAAGGAGATTGAAGACCCACGAAGAAGAAGATTCTATCTTTAAGGGTTGTGACTGTGAATTTTATTTATTCTTCCAGTAATTGCATTTCTTTTGTCCAATTTATGGAGGAGTAGACCCTAAATCTAGATTTTATTTGAAACTTCTCTGTCATGTGATGAATATTTGGTTTTTAATGCAAAGTTGTTGGCTTTCTTATGATTAATTGCATGCCCTTCAATTGTTTCTTAGATTCATAGATCCGAAATATGAATTTATGCATGATATCATATTAGTTAATTGAGAAATTGCTCTTATGATTAGATTTAATGCAATTAATGAGATTTGATTGTTCTTCTAGAGATAGGAAACAAGAGTCTTCTGTTTACATCGATTATTTTGATGCGAATTCATGTGCTTTATGCAATTCTAGGTTACTATTAACTAAGGAGAGATCCTATTTGATAAACCTAGGATTAGATAGGTTAATATACTTGAGAAAGTAGTTAACTTGACTAGAGAATTCGACAGTATAAGAAGTCAATTACGCCAATCTTCATAAATCTAATGAATTACATGACAGAGAAGGAGTAAAATAAGATCTAGGTTGCTTTTGTTAATTGATAAATCTTCATGACCATTGTTGTTAGTGAGTTATTAGTTTTAAGATTAGAGTAATTAAGTTTCAACCAACATATTTAAGCGGCGGTTAGATAATAGGAACGGAGTTAGTACTAGTAGTTGGTGTATCTCTGAGGGGCGACCTTGTGCTTACTCGCTATATTACGCTACGATAGGTGCGCTTGCGTATTGCTTCGTAGTAAGATTAAGAACAAGAATTCAATTTATTAAAACTATGATTGGCAATGATCAGGCATCAAGACAACTAAGTTAGAGGTGCTGAGTGTACATCCGAAGTATGACCTGAGCTTCTTGGCCTTCTATGATGACAAGGAGGTTATGGCTCCTAAGGCAGTTGATGGTGAAGAAGCCACTAAGGATATCGAACCTGGGGAGGAAGTGTTGCCTATAGGTTAAGGTTAAGGCACAATTGATGAGGCTCCTATTGAAGAGCAAAGCTAAGTCGTTGTAGAATAGGGCTAAGTTACTACTGAGTAGGGCCAAGCTGCTATCGAGCAAGGCCATGACCTAGGTGTTGAAGATCTTCCTTCCCCTCTACTAAGTTCTGATCCTCCACTTCCTACTAAACCACTTCTCATTGAGCAAGTTATTACTTCCAATGCGGACAACATCTTTTAGTGCCTAATGGAGGCTGGTTTAGATTATTAGGGAGTTTTGTAATCTTAAATGTGTCTTCATTTGATTTTTGTATTTTCCCTTCTTGTTATCATTGGGGTTCTAACCTAAGCAGATGTACTATGTAATTTCCCTCTAATCAATGGAAAAATTTTCTAAGTGTTTGTTGTCTCTGTATTCCTCCCTTTGCTTGTGTGATATTCTCTCCTGTACTTCCTAGTCTTTTACTTTATGCTCTTTGTAGGTGCTCAAATGTTTGGATTAAGGTCTTATTGATGAGACACGGGTGAGGTCGAAAGGTATCGCTCCTTTGATGTGACTTGAAGAGGTCAAGTTCTTAGACTTTTAGGTGGTTAAGGAGCATAGGCTTAGAGGTACTTAGATGTCTAGACTTAAGCCTTATTGACGAGTATCTAGCGTGGTTGAAGGTTATTGCTCCTCTAATGTAACCTAAAGAGGTTGGGTGCTCAAATTCTAAGGTAGTCGAGGGGTTTGATTTTAAGAGTGCTCATACATTTAGACTTAGGTCTTGTTGACGTGCATCTAGTGTGGTCAGAGGGTGTTGCTCCTCTGACGTGACTTAAAGAGGTCAAGTGCTCAAAATCTAAGGTGGTTAAGGAGCATGAGGTTTGTTCACTTTTGTAGAATTGTAGACTTAGAAAATATTAGAAGTTCATTTACTAAGTCATTGACGTGGACTTGGAGGCCCGCTTGCTGGAGTGCAGGTGTGGACTTAGTTAGATCAAGAGTCCATTTGCCAAGGCACTAGTGTAAGCTTTTGTGCCTATTTGCTAAAGTGCTAGCATAGGCTTAATATACTTTGATTATTGAGAGTCTGTTCACCTTGGGTGGATGATGGGACTTAAGTAAAAATTTTCAATGAAGCGTGGTACAAGCTCATAAAGTAAGGAGAGACTTTTTGTTATAATTAAGTACATACATCAACTTATTTTACACTTAGTCAAAATATGGCCTAACTTTTACAAACTAGGTCTTTTAGTTAAGCCTTCACATTGTATTATAGGATGCTTACTATCATTATGTGGGTTCGAGTTGTGTCTTGCATTTCTTCAATCTTATTGATGTTAGCTTATGGTTCGATTAGATTGGTCACCAAGAGTAATTCTAGCTTAATTGGGAGGATTGCCTTTAAGTTGAGCTCAAGTATAAAAGGGACTTCTTCATTACTGCCTTAACTTTGATTAAATTGGCCATTGCCTGCTAAACTCTTGGTGCATATGTTGGTTCAATTTACAATTGCACAAACTGACTCGAGATTACTAAGTATGGAGTCTTTGCTTTTGCTTAAGGCCATGCTGAGGTGATAGAAGATCTCTTGTTCATCGATGATTGTTGGTATAATGTAACATGAATAGAGATATGTTAATTGCATAGTGGAGGTTTGCTAGGTCAAATACTCTTAAAACTGTCATTGATAATTATTTCCTAATATCTACCATCCGATAGAGGTCTTGCTTTCATTTTGGTAGTTGTATGGGCAGAATGGGAGTGAGTAAGCCTCTCATTACCATGTCCTCTATGATGAGTTGAGCCTTACTCATTACTATGTCCTCTATGATGAAGGCAAGGCCATTTCGCTTCCAGTCTTCTTTGAGGACATTGAGACCTACTCATTGACATGTTATCTATGATAACGGTAGGGCCTTTTCACTTCCTTGTCTTCTTTGAAGATGTCAAGGCTTGCTCATTATCATGTCTTCTATGATAAGAGTAGCTTTACAGTTGGAGAGGATAACTTTTGCACTCTTCCCCCCTCTCCTTTAGTTGATTAAATTGTTGGGGACTCAATTTTAGTGATCATTGTTATTATCTTCTTCAACTCAACCTTAATTAGCTCACCTCCTTTGCATTGGCTGCTCTATGAAGTTATCTAAGTTAGCAATATATTTCATGACATATCTTTGTTGGATGAAGTCCTCAAAGGCATTCTTGAGCTTGTAATAATCTTCTATATTGTGACCCTAGTCCCTATGGAAGTTGAAATATTTGTTGAAGTCCCTCCTACTCGAGTTACTACTAAGTCGCATTGGCTTCAGTAAGATGCCTCTATTGTGGATTCCCTTAAATATATCCCTTGCTAGTTAGTTCAATGGGGTGTAGGGGGTGAAGCTTAGGATGGTACATTGCCGATCTTTAGCACCATTATTCGATGATGAGCCTTGTCCATTTCTAAAGCTAAGTTAATCCTTAATGGACCCTCCCTCCTTATCCCTTCTTTTATTCGACCTATGTTAGTATGTGTACTTTCAAGCTAAGATGAACTCCTCCTATTGTATGTACTTTCTAACTTTCTCTTGGAATTTCTTGAAGGTTGCTAACTTGCTCTTCCTCAATGACTTAAAGAAGTTGTTGCCTAGTCGGACGCCTTAGATTACAATGTTTAGAGCAATGCCCTTATTGACATTTGGGATCTCTAATATAGCCACTTTAAATTGAGAATGGTAATTCCTTATTGGCTTGTCGTGGCCCTATTTGATGAGGCTTAGGGTTGATGAGTCTTTGACTATGAGCTTGCTTACCAAGAAATCTTGTTGGAACTAGTTCACTAACTCATTTAAGGAGTTGATGAAGTTTTTGGGGAGGTTGTTGTACCATGTCTAACTAGCCTTATGTAAGGTGTTTGGGAATATTTTGTAGGCAACCGTGCTGCTGAAACCATGTAAATTCATCATGGTGTAGAAGTGGCATAAGTGGTAGTCCAGGTTTGTTGTGTTGTCATAAGTGTCAAGCTATGGCAACTCAATGTTTGGTGGAAGGACCTTATCCTATATCACTTGCATGAAAGGTGTTTTGTTTATAGAGAACCTCATCAAAGGATCCCCACACTTGCTTTCCCTAAGGTCGAAGAGCCTCTTAATATATTCATCAATTTGGTTAATGTCCATGTCATCAACTTGATGATGGGCTCTTGTGTAAACGTCTAATAGCTCAGGTTTATTATTTCGAGCTATGGCACCATCATGGTTATGGGATGCAACTAGTAGTATCGACACTAGTAGTGCATTCCCATGTTATGCTACTAGCAGCAATTGCTCAATAGGAGCTTGGTTATAATTCTTTACTAGTCGATCTTGCTGATTTTCTAGTGGCACGTTTGCCACCAGTAGTGATGGCGCATTATTTTACCCATTCCTTAGGGAGTGTGTTGACACATCTTCTAACTCCTACATGTTGTTCAACTACCTAAGCTCCACCACTTAAGCTTGTAACTTGATGTTGTTCATTATTGTTTCACTCTATGTAGCTAGTGTTTTGCATAGAGTTTACAAGTCAAGCAAGCGTTGGGCATCAATTTGGTTAATATTTGGGTTTTGAGATGCCATGGCTTAGACAGTTTGGTCTGCAACTAATGCTTTGATAGTTCTTTTGTTAGTGGTGAATTTTGTTTTGGGTGCTGTCGAGTCTAGTTTTAAATTTTTATGTTCCTAATTCAATTCATATTGGATCCTATGCTCATCCAATATAAATCCTTGACTTGGACTAGGAATCTTATTATTTATCTAAAGTCACCACCCAACTGAGGTTAGGAAAAATTATGAAATTAGAACTAATTGAGCGGATTAATTCTAATTTAGACAACTAGTCAACGGAAATATCCTCTTTTTATAAATGAAAAAGAAGAAAGGAAAACTAGAGATTCTCGACTCGGGGGGGCTATCCTATTAAAACTCTAAAGTGATAGGAATTAAAATCCTACAAGACCTATCATTAGGGCAGGAGTCAAAGGATTTCAAATCTTGGCAATGAGGGTCCTTTTTTGAGCAAATTGACCTCGAAATTATTTATTTACTAACCTCTTTTCTATTATTCATGTATTGTATATTCCAACAGGCACACTTATTATGCTTTACAAGGTAGTAGACAAACTCACTAAGACTCTGCTTATGGGTTATTCATGGACTGACCTAAACCGGCGATGAGCTGGGCCAACGAATCCCATTGAAGAGATAGCTCGTTGAAGATTATTTTGTACTTGTAATTTATTTCTTGGAACCATTTATGTTGTAAGTTTTTTGGGACACTTTTATTTGGTTGTAATTATTACTTTTAGGACCGGCTACCCTAAAATGGCATAGTTATAATTTTGTAGACATTTTAACCCTAAAGGGAGTAAATATAAATACTTGCTTAAGTAGAGTTTTGAGGAGAGAGTTGAAATTTGCAGCAAACACTTTTTTCGTGTGGAGATTAGGGTTTTTCCTAACTTCATCGGCTCTTATCAATTTCAATCTAAAAATTGGAATTGTGATAAGTTACAACATAGAGAATTGTGAGTAATATCAATTCCTTACGTTGTGTTTTCCTTTTCATCACTAGTGAGTCATATCTAGGGTTCATTAGGTTGGTTCTTTTATCTGAATTTGGCGTCAATTGTATCCTCTTTTGTCATTATATATCATTGATTGGTTTTTGTCACTTGTTATTGCAATCAAATTCACTACATATGGTTTTGCGTGGAAAGGCCTTGTTGTGAGGAGGGGTCATGGTTTTATTGTTGATGTTTTGACTGGAATTCTCTTAGAACTTGAGTTGATTACGTGGTTCAATTAAGAATTATCATCTTTGTGATTTAATCTCATTGATTTTTATCATTTAGATTATATTCCATTAATTAAGGTTCACGCAATTTTGTCTCACTTTGAACCAATTTCGATCTTGTCCTTTAGGGGTTGTAAATTGGTTCATTTGCATGTGCTTAAACCTCCTTTTAGGCATATGATCTTTTGGTGTCAGAGCTTGAGGTTTAAGAGAAGGGATTTTGCAATTTAGAATTCAGAAATTAAGGGTTGTTGAATTATCACATTGATTCAAATTGTGAAGTGGAATTGAGTTATTTCAATTGTGTTGTTGAACTGATATCCTTGTTATTTATTGTTGTAAATGTGGAGACTTGTAATATTTTTGGCTTCTTTGATAATTGGCCATGAGTGTTAAGTGATCTTGAAGTGGACCGTGAGTAGTAGGGATTGTTGATCCTTTGTGATCAATTGGAGAAGTGTGAATTATGTAGTGTATTTTTAGAAGTGAGGAGTAGTAGTTGTGAATTTTCATATTTGAATTTTCAGAATTGAAGTGTGAGTTAAGGAAGCAATTTGAATTTCAAAACACACATTAAGTGATTGTTTCATTATGTGTTCATTTGAATTTGAAATAGCTCCTTACCATTTGTGGAATCTTGCACTTATTGAACTCATTTTGAATTTGAAATTTGAGTTGCCTTTGTTGTTGAAGTTGCGGTTTGATATTTGGTGGAAGTGGGGAAAGTGCACCGTGACTTGAAGAGGTGTGTGTTTAGAGTTGTGTTTTTGTAAATTTAGTGAAGGGTATGTGTAATTGGCGTTGGTTGTTGTGTGTGTTGTATAGATACTTGTTGTTGGTGGCGTAAACATTGTGGAACCGAGAGCAAGGAAGTTGTGTGGCAGAGAAGTTGTGTATTTTTGTATGTGTTGAGGTGCTGCCTATTGTGAAGTTAATTGGTGTGAAACCAAAGCAAGAAAAGGAAGCTTTTAGTAGTAGAATTTGAATTCAAGCAAAACAATTAAGTGTGAAAGTAATTGAACTCATTACTTAAACACTTGTGGTTGAATTTAATTCTTAACTGCTTAGAAATAATTGTGTGTACTTCATTTATTTAACTTTACTTGAAGTACTAAGAATTATTTATTTGTGCTCCAATTATTTCACTTGACTTTATTTGAAGTAACAATAAGCATTTCTTGTATTGGTTGAAATGTGAGCTCCTTGGGTGTGTAAGGGTGTGTTGTGGTGCTAGGAGTGAAGTGTGTTATTAACTTGTTAAAGTTAGTTAATAACCATATCAAATAATGTGCATACTTCTACTACCTTGGTACATCAAGTATTGACTTCCTCTCCAACCATTGATGATGGATAAAGGGAAAATTTGTTCCATACTTCTTATAAGGTACAAGGAAACTTGTGCATAATTATTATTGATGGTGGTAGTTATATTAACGTTGTAGCTGCATCATTAGTATAAAAGTTGAAACTTGAAACTATCCCGCATCCCGAACCCTATGCATTACATTAGCTAAATGATCAGGATAGTCTTTATGTAACCTAAAGGGCTAAGGTACCCTTCAGTATAGGGGACATGTACTGTGATGAACTTGAATGTGATATTATTTTTGTGTGTACATCCCATGGTTGTATGCCAGAACGGTATTATATAATGAGTATAGAAATACTTATATGTTCCAACAAAATGGTAAACTTATAGTATTCAACCTTATGTCGCCATTAGAGGTCCAAAAGATGCAAAGACAAATAAGAAACCATCACAGATTCCTAAGGATCATAGCCACATAATCAAATCTTCAGAGGTTCCTGAGGTTTCTAGTTACACGAGCCAACCTATAAAGCACAAAACTTGTCAAACATAGATGTGCTAACCATTAGAGGATCCTGATGATTAGAGTTAGATGAGCAGACCACTAGAGGACCAAACTATTCAAGGGCAGTTGTGTTCATCTTCAGAGGTATTAGAGGCTCATGAGTAGTTGAATAAACCATTAGAGGATTCTGAGGGTTAGAGTCAGATGAGCCCATCATCAAAGGGCCAGACTATTCAAAGACAATTGTGTCCACCTTCAGAGGTTTTAGAGGGCCATGAGCAGTTGAGCTAACTATTAAAGGGCCATGAAGGTCAGTGACATATAGATGAGTTAGAAAAGGAGGCAACAATATCAATGGAATGGTTGAGACAGGGAAGACCTTAGTGGATAAAGGATCATTATTTGTGTTACAGATAAGATACATCCTAGAAATGGAGGAGAGAAAGCAATCACCCCCTGTGGTATTTCAAATATTGGGATTTTATAGTGATACTTCTTCAGATGGCTTGCTAAGAGGATACACAGTCTCTACTGCATTTGATTTGTCAGGTTTGAGGACAAATCTTTTTTAGGCTCGAGGAGATGATAGGAATCAAAATCCTACAAGACCTATCATTAAGGCAAGAGCCAAAAGATTTCAAATCTTAGCGATGAGGGTCCTTTTTGAGAAAATCGACCTTAAAATTATTTGTTTACTAACCTCTTTTCTATTAGTCATGTATTGTATGTTCTAATAGGCACACTTATCATGCTTTATAGGGTAGTGGACAAACTCACTAAGACTCAGCTTGTGGGTTATTCATGGACCAACCTAAACCAGTGATGAGTTGAACCGACAAATCCCATTGAAGAGATAACTTGTTGAAGATTATTTTGTACTTGTAATTTATTTCTTGGAACCATTTATGTTGTAAGTTTTTTTGGGCACTTTTATTTGGTTGTAATTGTTGCTTTCACAACCGGCCACCCTAAAGTGGCATAGTTGTAATTTTGTGGACATTTTAACCCTAAAAGGAGCAAGTATAAATACTTGCTTAAATAAGGTTTTGAGGAAAGAGTTGAAACTTGCAACAAACACTTTTTTTGTGTGGAGATTGGGGTTCTTCCTAACTTCATTGGCTCTTATCAATTTCAATAAAAAAAATTAGAATTGTGGCGAGTTACAACATAGAGAATTGTGAGTAATATCAATTCCTTACATTGTGTTTTCCTTTTCATCACTAGTGAGTCATATCTAGGGTTGATTAGGTTGGTTCTTTGATCTGAATTTGGCATCAATTGTATCTTCTTTTGTCATTATATATCATTTATTGGTTTTTGTCACTTGTTATTGTAATCAATTTCACTATACATGGTTTTACGTGGAAGGGCCTTGTTGTGAGGGGGGGTCACAGTTTTATTGTTGATTTTTTTATTGGAATTCTCTTAGAACTTGAGTTGATTACGTGATTCAATTGAGAATTATCATCTTTGAGATTTAATCTCATTGATTTTTATCATTCGGATTATATTCTATCAATTAGGGTTTCACGCAATTTTGTCTCACTTTGAATCGATTTTGATCTTATCCTTTAGGGGTTGTAAATTGGTTCATTTACATATGCTTAAACCCCCTTTTAGGCACATCATCCTAAAGTTACCACCTTATCCTTCTGAAATTTGAATTATGTTATGATACTTTTTTTTTTCATAGAAAAGAAGATATTAAAAAATGATATAACAATTACACTAATAATGATTTGAAAAATGATTTTTTATTCTTTTTAGAGTTACCCCATAAAGGTGCCTACGTACCTGTTATTTGATATCAAACAAGCCATAGGTCGCTTTTTATAAAAAACTTTAGTGGATTGTTTCGATTTTAATTATGAAAACATGTTGGGTTTATGTTTATTATTATTTTAAATTTTTTTCAAAAAAAAATATAGGTCTAAGCTTTATTATTTTTAATTAAAAAAACTAAAACCTCTAATTTGAAAAAAAAAAGATAAATTATATATATATATATATATATTTGAAAATTTTTCTAAGCGATAAAAATATTTATTATTTTTTTATTAATTTTAAATTTTTTTATTAGTTTTTATTAATTATCTATTAATTATAATAGACATATATATTTATTTTTTAGAAAACTCTAAACCTAATTCTAATTAACATATTCTAAAAAAAACAATTTTTTTATTTTCATATAAATATATATTTTATTTTTTCCACACATATTCTAATAATAAATAAATAAAATCTGGTTAACTTGGATACAAATCGCAGGTCGGATCGGTCGAGTCAGGTTGGATCACAGTGGTTGGAGACTCCTCGTCGACGGTGTTCCAATGGCTTTCGAAGGCGATTGAGGGTTGCTTTAAAGCTTTCCGAAGGTGGGAAATCCAATTGTAGCGGTGGTTTTCTCCAAAAACCTCTCTAAGTGGTGGTTCAGAGGGTGGTCATCGGTCGCAGCTTGGGAAGAACTTTGGCGAGCTTCGAAACCCTCTAATTTTCACTCTTTTCTCTCTTTTAATCCGTGATTTAACTTCCTCCTATCGTGCTCTATTTATAAGCATAAGAAATCAAGCTGGATAAGCTCGGATTTCCCTCCAATAGGCTTGAATTGGATTTACAATTAAAACCCATTTTCGATTTGCTTTAGATTCATGTAAATCCTCGATTTTGTTACAATTTGTGTTAATTGGATGATGTTTATCTTATTTTAGTTAAAGATTTGTTGGATTTGTGCAAAAAATCGCATCAAAACGGCCGAATTTCATTTTTCACACAACTAGCGACTGTTTCGGATGGAGGTTGAAGACGATCACACACCCGACACGTGCGCTTCCTCCATCTAATCAGAAGTTGCCACATGTCCAAGGTAAGAAAAAAAAATGCAAAACACGGATCTATTTCTCCCGTGTTTCGAACCCTCGATTGAGCGCCCCCCTTCCCTAGTTCGCGCTTAGGCTAAAGCCCGGACCAGTTAGGCTAGCCCATTTCTCAATTTTTTTTATTTTACGCAAATTACATATATGCGATGCAACTTTTATTATTTTTATATTATTTTGAAATTCAAAAAATTTATAAAAATTATTTTATATCTTTTATTGTTATTCCTATCATCATTTTCTAAAATTGGTATATTTTTCCTATTTATTTTATTTTTTCAATATTTTCCCTTTATTTTTGCAAAATAGAAGGAAAATTGAAAAAATGAAAAAAAAAATGACAAAATAAACATTATTTGTGATTAAGGAGCAAAAATGGGGTGTTTTAGGTGCCATTTATGTTTTCATCGTGAGTAAGATCCCACAATGGCACTAAATGTTGTAGCTAAGAAATCTCCTAAATGGAAACACCTACAAGAGAACACACATAAGCTTCAAAGGGATGCCCGGGCTAGTTATGATATAATTTCTTCAATGCTTAAGTCATCACAGTAAGTATAATGGGATAACTTGGTAAGTGGCGTTGAGGCATAATAGGTAAGTCCATCTCATGTTTTGTGTCTTCACTATTTCCTCATGCAAACTGTCTTATCTAGAACCTCTCATTTATCAAGTAAGTGTGGTTAATCTAAGCTCTTATTTAGTCCAAGTTGCACCCATTAGCTAGGACCAATCTTTAGTTCTTAGACTAGAATCTAAGCATCTAGTCTATGGTCTTTAAAGTCTAGCTATAGGTCTAGTCAAATTGGATTGGACCTAGGGGACCTAAGTCCAAAAGGCACATTGATAGAGTCATTTTATACTTAATCTTTATAGTATAAATTGTGTTAATTCATTATTGATTTTATAGAAATCATAAGGAAATGGTACTTAATTCTATTATGGTGATAAATCAGGTTAAATGGAGTCAAGGATGCTAATTCAAGTAAATTAGAGAAGTCATCTACAACTTGGTTCAAAGACAAGGATTTACACCGCCGGAGGAAGTACATGGGCGTGTAATTGAAGTACACGGCCGTGTACTTGGTTTTGAATCAACAGAAAGATACACGGTTGAAGTACACGGCCGTATATCGGAAGCATGGTTTGAGGCATGGCCATGGCGCAAACTATGTTACACACTGGACAAGAAAGCGAAAATGAGGACTTTCAACAGAGGATGACACGGCCTAGGATCTAGCCGTGGTGTAAACCATGGTATACACTGGACAAGGATGAAGACTTGTAGATCATGCACAAAGGAAGGCACGGTTGAAAATCTAGCCGTGGGTGGAGCCGTGCTACACACTGGACGCGGAAGATGATACGTGAATTATGCACAGAGGAAGGCACGGCTTGACCCACGGCCGTGTGGTAGGGCGTGCCAGGCAGACGAAGATTCACTTCTCGAAATCTACTTGGAAAAGGAAAGATATTTTCGTATCTTGCTAGCAAAAGATCACATGCCATCCCTCTAACAATATAAATAGAACCAACCCTAGAAGGTGAGGACAACTTTTAATCTTTAACTTTTGAATCTTTGGATCTTGAAGAACCTTGGATCATCTTGGAGGCAGAGCAGGCAACCGGGTTCATCATGTCTTTACTTTTTATTTTCGTTTTATTGATGAACATGAGTAGCTAAGCTACTTTTCTAGCCAAAGGGTCATAGATGTTTAATTCTCCACGAATTGTGAGGTCTAATTGACTTGTATTTATTCTATTCTTTGCTTTCGGGTATTCATATATCTTCTGATCGTTTTGTCATTATTATCTTTGTTGATTGGTATGAATAGAGCTCTTCTACTCAATTAGCAAGTTAATATATTGTCAACTAGTACGTCAAATCCGTAATTGTTTGATTGTTCTAGTCTTAGTGACGCAATAACATGTTTGGTTATAAAAGAGATGATCGAATTCATGTTATGGAGGTGTGTGATCATGTTTAAATAGGTTATCTTATAATTTACTGGCATGAATTGGTGGTCTCTCTAGATTTAATGCTATTGGTAGATTAAATCCTAAGCGCTTGTCTAGGATTGTCTAATCGATAAGAGAAATAATCAAAGAGCTTCTCTTGATTATCGAGGAAGTACGGAGAGATAGGTTGTTAGAGCTTGTTAATAACCATAACCAGTTTATCTAGAAATAAGAATAGAAAACATTTGCATCGATGATCAATTCCTATAATTAAACTATCTTGATTCCTTTGGCTAGGCTTTTATCAATATTCAATTTTCTTATCTTGTTTTAACTTTATTCGATTCACAAACCAAACCCCCATTTTCCTTTTCCTTTTTATTCTCCTTGGATAGAAATAAATTTAACCAATCTCTGTGGATTCGACCCTACTCACCGCTATATGCAAATCATATAATTGTCTAGGAATAGGTTTTATTTTTGTTGGATTCGACACCCATCAAATTTTGGCGCTGTTGCCAGGGATCGAACCCGGGTCACCCGCGTGACAGGCGAGAATACTTACCACTATACTACAATAGCTTCCAATCTTTAGTTCTTATTCAATAAGTGTGGTTAATCTAAGCTCTTATTTAGTCCAAGTTGCACCCATTAGCTAGGACCAATCTTTAGTTCTTAGACTAGAATCTAAGCATCTAGTCTATGGTCTTTAAAGTCTGGCTATAGGCCTAGTCAAATTGGATTGGATCTAGGGGACCTAAGTCCAAAAGGCACATTCAACAAATTCCTTTAGAAGTGGAATGGTTTCAAAAAAGCAAAAAAAAATTAGTCATGGCCAGTTTTTGCCGACATATATGGTTTATTACCATATTGGTGAATTCCAACATGTTGGCAAAATCATGCTCTAATATCATTGGGAGGTCAACATATGATAATGCACAAAATTTTGGTTTTGTAGGAGGAGGCTTCTCTTGGCTTATTTGGATAGCTTAATCCACCATTAACTTAAGTGGTAAATAAAAAACATCCCTTGAGATGGTCCGGTAAAATCGACTTGTAGTCATAACTCAACATTTCCTATTCATATGTCATTTCCCTTTTTGTTTTTGGTCTAGCTTGCTTTCAACTTGAGATATATTTGTTTTGCACGATATATCTATACTATCTAAACCTATCCATTCTCAAAACTCGCAATCTAATATTATTATTCAAAATTTAATATATGCACATTTTTGTATTAGTTAACCTAAACAAGGTGTTGACCAAAAATAAAAAATAAAAGCGTAAGTATCCTCATTATAAGATTATAAGATGATGTCACAAGCATATACATTTACAGACCTCGAAATTTCAGATTATAACTCCAAATTTAATCTAATCAACCCCAGCCAAGATATAAACACCAAAACCGCTTGAATTGCAATATGAAATGATAAAATGACATCACAAGCCTAATCCCTATAAATTTCTGAAAGTTCTCAATGACGACCAAATCAAGTAAAAAATTACTCCATAAACGCTAAACCTCATCCGGTGACTGACCTAATCGACTAATTCCCTGTATGTACACCCATAATTTGAATTTCCCTATATAAATTTCCCTATAATTTTCTTCAATTAAGTTATCAGAGAATCCTCTCAGCCACAGACCTTCATCCCCTCGAAATCTTCGAACCCCAGCCAACTACAGCAATTACTCCGACGTCGTAAATTGGAAATCCAATGAAGAAAACGCACGTGATCAGTCCGGTTTGCGAAGGAAACCGCGACCAGTTTAATTCCAGTTCTAAAAATTGAAGGTAAACATTAATCATCCCAATTTCACAATTATATGTTTATATTCAGCAATTTCATGAAAAAAAAAAAGAAAGAAAGAAAGAAAAACTCAAGTTTTACAGCTAAATCCTAAATTCGAAAATTTTCTTGCATGCATAAGCAAATCCGATTAATTTTTTAAATGAAGTTTGCACGCACAAGTGGCTTGAACTTCTCCGCAGTAGATCAAGTAAACTTTCAGAGGCAAGGGTGTCATCTAGTAAATGGGTGTTCCATGTGACTCTACATGCTTAAAAATTATGTGTTCGATATATTTGTGCTTTTTGTGTCCCAAGCCTAGCATGCCTGCATGTGTCGCAGGTTGTTTTCCCCGAAGCTCATCTTTTCTTTTGTAATATAGTATACAAACCCACTGTATGTAAAGTCTATGATCAAAGTTCAATCCATTATTAAGAATCTTTTGAAAGAGTTCGGACACTTGATAGGTGGAGTAGTTGAGATATTTAAGTAAATTGTATATTAGTTGGTAAACCGAGTAGATTTTGACCGTCCGCAAATGGAGACCTCTCATATATAAGGGGATGATCTCCTCATTTATAAACTGTCTAGAAATACAAGTACTTTTCTTACTCTATAGCATGTCTCATTCTCTATAGACAGTCTAAATGCCACACGTGATGGTCTTAGATCCCAAATGAGTACATTGGAACCTCTATGACTCCTTTAGTGGATGAAGAGTACTCTCTTTAAGGAAGGTTCTAGGAAAGTGGAGTCCTCCATGGAAGTTTGGATGTTTAGAGTGAAGCTAGCCATTGCTGACATAGTTGATCAAGTTCAAGGGGTCAAGGAAGGCTTGGAGAAGCTAGAGAATGAGCTGACAAATGAGATGTTAATGGCATTAAACCAAGCCTCAAGTGATCTACAAAGAAAGGATGCTGCCTTAAAAGAGATGGTTAAGTCCTTGAGAAGGGAGCTAGAGGAGCTAATGGGTTAGGTAAAACAATGCATTGAGGCCAACCATGGGCTAGTCCACATGGGGGTGATGGCTCGAGTGGAGATGCCTAAGACCAAGAACTTTAGTAGCCCTAAGAATGTGAAGGAGATAAACAACTTTCACTAGAGCCTAGAGTAATAATTCGATGCAATTGGGTTGTTGGTTGATCCATCAAGGCTTAGAGTGGCTCCAATGTTCCTAAAGGATGTAGCTACCTTTTGGTGGAGAAGACGGTCAAATGGTGCCAGGCAATGAGCTAGGGAGATTAGGACTTGGAAAGAATTCAAAATTGAGTTAAAGGACTAGTTCTACCCATGCAATGCAGAGCAGGAGGCTTGGACTAAATTAAGGTGCTTGCAACATAAGGCATATGTGTGGGAGTTCTTAGAGCTAATACTAGAGATTCCCGACATAAGTGAAAAGATGCAATGTTTGCATTATGTGATAGGATGTAAGAATGAGCCCAGATTGAGTTAGAGAGGCACGAAATACAAACCTTGGTCTAAGCCATGACTACTTTTGAAAGGCTAATGGAGTTTTAGCCTAGTGAATGGCTTAAGAAAGAGATGAGAGAAGGTAGCTAAAGAGCAGGTGGGAGAGCCTAAGAGGAGGTTAGTCTAAGCCCAAAAAGAGGTAATGGTATGTTGGCCTAAGGGGGTAGAATCCCTCTAAATGAGAGGGAATACCTTAGGAGAATGCTATCTTGTTTCCTTTGTAAAGGGTGACATAATGATGGGGAAAGTCCAATTTGAGATTAGTTAGCTGCCCTAGTTGTAAAGGAAAATGAGGAATAGGGTGCTTAAGCTAATCATCAACTTAGGGCCTTGAAGTAGTTAAGCTCCATATAAAGTAAGCCTACTAAGGAACACTGAAGCTTAATGTATATGGAAGCAATCGTTGCAAGCTGATGGATGAGTGCTTTAGTGGACATAGGAGCCACATACATTTTCATCTCTAAAGAGGTGGTTGAGAAGTTGGGCCTCAAGATACAAAAAAGGTAAGGGGAGATTGAAGATGGTAAACTTAGAGGAAGTTCCTACAGCTAGGGTAATCTAGGATGTTGACTTCCAATCGAGCTAATGGAAGGGAAAGGTAAAGTTGGAAGTCATCCCCTTAGATAACTATGAGTTAGTAATTGGGATGGAATTCTTTAACCAAGCATATGTTATTAACTGTGTCATGATAATGGATAAAAGGTAGCAATGTGTGGTCCTTGTTGGCCATAGCTCAGGCTAAACCAAGAAGCTCTTATGTTTCGTGTAAGCTACGAGTGGATTAAAGTCATAGAAGCCCACAACCCAAGGACTAAAGGGAGTAAATTAGAAGGCGCACGAAGTGCCCAAGTCACAAAGGAAGACTTAGGTAGAGACTCTCCAAGAGCTTCTTAAACCTAATCCCCTTAGAGAGAAGGTGGACTTAAGGAAGGAGAAACCTAGGAAAATACATTGGTCTAAGGGGCAGAAGACTTAGAGCTTGAGGAAGTATTAAAGGAAATCAAGACCAAGTTAGCATAAGATCCTTAAGCCAGGTTATTGTTAGAGCAAGGAGGCTAGACCATGAAGTACTACTTAAAGGATGGGCTACTTTATAGGAAGGGATAAACGATATATATCCTGAACCATGAAGGTCTATAAAGAAAGATCATTGAGAGGCTCTATGACCTAGGGAACTTGACCACCCTAATGTTTACCGAACGCTAGCTAAGGTGGAGTACAAGTTTCATTGGCCCAAGATGTCAAAGAATATAGTAGTATTCATTGAAGCTTACTTAGATTGACAGATAAAGAAGGAAGAGACTATAATAGCTATCAAAAGAAGAATTCTAGCAAGTATAAGATAAGAAAGTGGAAGGGAGGTAAAGAAAATTCTTTAACGGTGCTCAACAAGAGGTCCAAGCTAACTGTCTTGCCTGGAGTAGTTGGTAAAGTGAAATAGTTTACCTCCAAGTGAAGCAACCTAGGAGAATACTGTAAATTGTGTACCATTCAGACATCTAATGGAACAGTTCTCTAAGTAAAGTAAGGTAATGGGGACATCATTGATTTAGGTCGAGGAGAGTGCTTTCTCCAAGTCCATTCTCTTTTATAATATGGTATATAAGCCCATTATATATAAAGCCCACGACCAAGTTCCAATTTATTACTAAGAATCTTTTGGAAGAGTTTGGACACTTAGTAGGTGGGGACAATTCAGATATTTAGGTAAGACTGTAAATTAGTCGCTTGGTCGAGTAGATCTTGGTCATCCATAGATAAGCCTCTTGTATATAAGAGGATAATCCCCTCATTTGTAAATCATCTAGAAATGCAAACACTTTTCTTACTCTAGGTTTCTCTCATTCTCTATAGACTTTCTCTTTAGTAAGTATATTTTGGACAAAAAGGCTAACTTAGCCTCTCTACAGGTAGCTAGGAGAGTTTAAGTGCCGCACATGGCATGTGACGATCTTGAAAGCATTCCACACATGACATTTTCTTATTGGCTTGCATGCCCACACGCTTTTTCCTCTTGTGTGCTACTCGTGTGTCTTGAAATGGGTTAAAATGTTTGTGGAAGATATGTTTTTCAACTTTTTCAATATTTTTCTATAGTATTGTAGATATCCTATTTTTCCCTTTTAGTTTTTAAGTTTTTTTTTTTCTAATAAGGAAAAGGCCCTAATTACAAATATATATATGATGGAAAATAGAAAAAATACAAAAAAAAATGAAAAATGTGAAAAGTATAAAAAAAGGAAAAAGAAATTAATAAAAAGAGAAAAATGAAAAAGAAAAAAGGAATATTAGGAAAAGTAAAATTTTAAGTCATTGAATGATCGCTGGTTTACGTTTAGAGGTCCTTTACATTTTTAAAGGTCAAACAAAAGTTAAGATGCACATATATGATCTAACTATTTTTGAGTTTTGGATGAGAATATTAAATTTTTAAAAAAATGTAATTTATTTTTTATTATTTTTTATCTTAATCCTGATTAATTTTTTTATCATAAAAATAAGGTTAATTCAAGTTAATTGTAATTTGAAATGGTTCCTTAATTGAATTTAAATTAATTTATTTATAAAAAATAATAATTAAATTAATCAAAATAGAAACTCGTAAAAGGTTAAATTGGATTCGTAGAACATGTGAACTAAACTTGTTATTCAACATATTGCATTATGAATTTTATGGAACCACTCGACTTAACTCGAGTTTAGCCTGAAGCGAATCTGGATTACAAAACCCGCTCAGACTAACCTAAATGTTAAAAGGTTGCACGTTAACCATAGAAAACGTGTTTTCAAGACACATTATCAACTTCTTTAACATCTAGACACTGCTACACTTAGAGCTGGTAATTGCGGGGCGGGTTCACGGGTTAGCCCGCGGAGCCCGCAAAAAATTACGGAGCAGGCCAAAAATTTTAGCCCGTTCAAGCTGCGGGCTATTTTGGCCCGTGCCCACGTAGCCTATAAGGCGAGACGAGTAAGTTCGTGCGGGCGCGGATTGGCTCGCTGACCTGCAAAAAAAAATTGCTGTATGACTAACGACTGACGAGATAATGCCAACGTCAACTGATGAGACAATGTCGCTACTCGCTAGTATGGCTTACGTAGACAAAGATGACTCCTTGTAGTCGTAGGTAGCCCGCAGCAGCTAAAGACTTCGGTGAGGAGAGGAGGAGTAAGCACACGCACAGCAGACAGACACTCTACACTCGGACTTAGACTGACACTCGACCATTCGCCAACAGTGTTCGAGTTTTCCACTTCCACTCATCAATTCCTCGTCCTCTTCCACTTCAGTTTCCATCTTCCTCTCCTCTTCCACTCTTCCTTCTCCAGTTGTCCTCACTCTTCAGCCCTCACGGTTTGAGATTTCCACTCCACTGATCGTCGGTCGCTTGTGCCATTTCCTTCGTGCCACTGTCCTCGTAAACGTTAATTAAGGTAAAGCAATAGATTTTGTCCTTTTACTTTTATTGGAGAGTAGGGTGTGGTGTGGCCGTATGGGGTGATGACGGTCTAATGGAGAGTATGGTGTGGTGTGGTGCGGTGTGGCCATGTGGGGTGGGGGTGACACCGGTGGCTTAGAGAATGGAGAGTGTGGTGTGGTGTGGCCATGTGGGCTGACACTGGTTTATTGGAGAGCGGGGTGTGGTGTTGGGGTGACACTGGTGGCTTGGAGAATGGAGAGTGTGGTGTGGCCGTGTGGGGTAACGGTAGTCTAATGGAGAGTGTGGTGTGGTGTGGCTATGTAGGGTGGGGGTGACATCGGTGGCAGTGGCTTGGAGAATGGATAGTGTGGTGTGGTGTAGCCGTATGGGGTGACGGCGATCCAATGGAGAGTGTGGTGTGGTGCAATGCGGTGTGGCCGTGTGAGGTGGGGGTGACGCCAGTGGCTTGAAGAGTGTACTATGGGCACCGGCCGTGGCTTGGAGTGTGGCCGTTTTTGCAGGTCGTCCCGGGCCAGCCCGCGACGACCCGCGGGCTAGTGTGGGTCGGGACAGGCCGACCCATTTGGCCCGCATTCCCAACTCTAGCCACACTCCTAATCGCGCACCCCACGTGGTTAGCTCACTTCATGCTTATTTTGCTCACATTTTCCAGACGATTTCACCAAATTAGTGTTGAAATCATGTGGTATACATGGCATACTTCCAATATATCCCAAAACATGTCCTAATTCATTCATCTAGCTGGCTAAAATAGTATTCAAAAATCGGAAAAAAGTGATTTTGGCTGGTGAAATCCATTTCATTCAATCTTTACATTCATTGTCTTTTTGAACTTTCTGAGCTTGATTGAGGTTGAAATAGTATAAAAGGGGGTCGAGAATCACATTAGGCACGGTTCATCACTCAAAACACTCCCTTCGATCTCAATTTTGAGCTTTCTCTCTCTAGATCAAAACCCGCTGGTGCTCTCTTTCTCTCTAGGATTTCTCTTTCCTCATCCATTGCTGAAGCTTGAAATTGCTCTTAAATGATTCCTCATGTTTTTTAGTTTCAGAAAATACCAAATTTTAGCTTCAATTCTCCTTCAAAAACCGTCAATCGACAAACCCAGATTCACCCGTCGTCGACCACCGTCACCCACCACCAACCTTTGCATCTAGAGATCAAAGACCGCCATCATGACATTCGGCGTCCTCCACAACCCCTGGTCGATATCTCTTCGCACTTCGACAGCCACAACAGGCAGCCGCACAACTCCCAGAACCCCTGTCCATTTCCGCCAGTTGACCTGAGTGATGGCTTGCATCCAAGCCGCTCAATCGATCCAAGACCTGCACGGACCCCAGTTCGTTTATGTATTTTCTTTCTTTTTTGTATTTATTTCTTTTATTTAATTAAACAAAAAGTAAATAAAACTTTCGTAACAAAAATAGTAATAGAAGAAAAAAATAATAACAAATTAAATAAAAAACAATGAGGAAGAAGATACATTTTGAATGTTTTAGTGCTTTACTTTTCCTTTTTGTAAATACGTTGATTTTTTTTTAATATTTTTCATTAGGTTTTCCTATTTACTAAAGTTTTATCATATTAGCATAATATTGTTTTTCAGAGATTTAGGATAAGAAAGAATAAAAAAGAAACATATATTACATGATAGCTCGTAGTTCATTTTCACGTAATAATTCATCACAAACTCATTTCTTCAATACTTTCAAATTTGGTCTGCTTTTCAATATGTTTCATCAAATAAGATTTTCCCTACTAAGCCAACTTCGTTTTCAAAACAAAGAAAAAAAAAGTAAAAATGAACATAAATTAAAATAATAATATTTAAGTAGATCGAGTTGTTTCCATAATAAAAATATTGAAATAATAATAGATAGATTTTTTTTAATGATATATTACTTAGTGTTTTGAAGCTTTGATATTGACTTGTTTTCCTTTCACAGGATCTTTTGTGGCTAATATGGAATAAACCGTTCCTAGTATCTCCAAATAAAATTATCCTTTTCCTAATTAATCCATTTTTTATTGGTACCTTTTATATTGATAGATCTCTTATTAGCTTTATATGTCTCTTATTATTATTATTTCTTTTAGTGTCTTCCTCTATAGCTTTCCATATATGTCTACAGCGGTTATTTTCCTCTTACAAACATTTCCTAAACTTAGGATTATTTTTAACAAAAGGATATTTTGATAAATAAACTCTAATTAGAATGGTTTAGATAATAACCGCTTATGTTTTAATAGGTTAGTCCCCCTAACTTAAAATCCGTGGCTTTTCAAGATTTTTTTAAAAAGATTTTCTTCATAGATTAGTGGTTAAGTTAAAATTGATCCACTTAATCAATTCAAACTTATCTTCTTCTTTTTTTCCTAACCCTAGTTAGGTGGCAACTCCGGATGGTTTTATAAAAATATGAAAAACTAAACTTTTTAATGAATTCCTAGTTGAGGGTTCATATTAAATAAGTATAAGGTTTAATATAAATTGGATTAAAGAAACTAAAATTTAGGTTCAGTAAGTATTATCATATATTTATGTGTTAATAACGGTAATTCGTTAAAAAAAGTAAAAATAGAAAAAAAATGAATATTCAAAATTTGTGATTTATGCTAATAGAAGATTTTATTTTATTTTTAATTACTTTCTTGGTGTTTTTTTGGTACTACTCTTAGTGGTATGAGACATTACTAACACCTCCAACGTTGTTGGCCTCATACGAGTCAGCTTTTAGATTAGACGAGCGAGTTCTCAACCGTTATTACCTTCGACTCAAAGACAAAATTGTTGAAGCATGTGAGTACTTCAAAGATCAGAGGAATGCTAATGTGAAGAGAAAAGGGACCTACATTTATGGTTTCTTGAGGATGTTGAAATGGGGATTTCTAGGACCTGGAAATCACCATCCAACACATAGACAAAAGAGGAGGAAGGGAAGGGTTATTGATTGGCTTGATCTCACTGGGTTTCCGCCTATTTCTTGAAAAATCTTCCCTACGAGAAAACATTTGAAATTGAAAACTTTTGTTTCATTTTGAATATATGGTTGGAGTTGGATTTATATATTTCATAACTAATGTTTATGGAAATTGCAACACGAAATTATTAACTTAAGATGCAAATCATTAAACATTTTTTCAACACTTATCTAAAAATATATTAAAATATTAACTAAATTAATCAAATTAAAATAATTAAATTACTTAAATTAATTCATTTTATTTGGTTATTTAAATTAAACTAATAAATTAAATTTCAAATTAATTGTGTTTTTTGAATTAATTGAATAAATTGTATTTCTTAATTAATTAAAATTTGAGTAAAGAAATTGATTTTTAGTAAATTAATTATTTAATTCCTCTTCCCTTAGTTATTCAAATTAGAATAATTATATTAATTGAAAATAAATTTATTAATTTATTTAATCAATCATATAAAACTAATTAAATAATAGTAGTAATTCATTAATTAATTTTAATATTTAATTTGTTTTTATTTCATTAATTCTTTAGTTTGAATATTCAATTTATGATACTTTTCAAAAAATAAAACTAATTAAATTAATAAAATAAATTATACAAATAAATTAAAACTAATTAAAATGCTTTTTCAACTTTTTTAAATAAAATAAGACCCACATGCTACCAACATGCTTTCATGCTCATACTTAAGTAGTCCATTAACCTTATCATGCCTAACATGCCCATGTTAGTTAGCATGCTCAAGCCTAAGCCTAAGCATGCACATATCTTTTATTTATTTCTTTTTTTTCACATGCTCATGCTTGGGGCCTATGGGACAAGCCCATGCATGCTCGACCCAATTACCATGCCTAGAGTCATCAATTGAGAAAGAAGTGGTTTTGTTATTAGCAGTATTTATATTCAACTAAAAGGTCTAATTGAAATATCAAACTAATAATGACTACTAACAGACTCAAAAATACTAATGAAATCACACACTAATGAAGACTTCCATGGTAAATAGTAAAATGTAAAATAAATACAAGTTAAACTAAGAAATAAATGAAGCGACAACATTATTCTTACATGCATGAAGAAAATTGAAACTTTTACAACTTCATTAGGAGGTCCATCATGAAAATCGGCGCCACCACAGTCTTTTTGTTGCCATTGCCATTGTAGCCACTATCTTGGCTACCACGAAAGGTTCCACTACCTCTTAGAGGTTGCATTTTTTAGGAACTATTGTAGAAATGTGCTAGTATTGGATAAAAGCTTGCAACTAAGTATATGATATATATCTCTAGTTTTTAGTTCATTGGTTTCACCATTTGGTAATTGTAGATTTTCTAAAGTTAATGGATGATTTTGTGTATATTGTTCCTATGATGAAAATTTCATTGGTCCTATTCCTTTTATTTTTTCATCAAATTGCATTTTTACCAACAATTCACTACTAAGAACACAATGCAATACCCAAATTTTCATCATGTGGAAGATGCATATGCCCCAATGTAATTCATGATTTGGACTTAAGATTTTAATTATGGAAAACAAAATCATATCTAGAAGTCACGATTTCAAACCAGTTTGATATTTTGACTTCATCTCACAGTTTTCAGTGTGGTATTTTTTTATTACTCTTAACTTAACTGTATTTTTAGGATTATTTTATAAAATACTATTTTTTTTTTCCATTTCCCAATTGGTGCAATGCCTTTCTTCCTCTTTTGATGGTGTATCATAGTTCCAAGTATGGTGTGATGCCATACCAATTCCACTTGTTATTGTGATTCCACCAAGAATGTGTTCAGGTGAAGCCTTTAAGAAAACTTGTGTTGTAGTGTAAAGCTATCAACAACAAATTTGTTGGAGTAAAGCCATCCAAAATTTTATCTTTTCAAAATTATAATTTCTTTTATAAAGATGGGGGTGAGTTGTAGGACCTTAAATCATATAGAGTAGTAGGACTAGATGGTGCTTTGGTTGACTTTCTTCCTCTTCTTCCTATAGTGTTCGTAAAGGTTCAGGCTCATTGTAAAGAGAACCCAACGATCTCAATTTATTTAAAATATTGTTGAGATAATAGGACTTCCCTTTCATTCCTTAAATTTCATAAAGTACATTAGGCTAGTAGCAATTTTCCACAAGTAACGACTATTCCTAATATCTCTCCATGATGACTCCATTAATATTAGACGACATACAATCAATGTCTAACCTATATGGACTCAATTTAATACTATCCTACTTACATGTATACATAATAAACACACAATAAGACTTAGGAAACATTAGATGATGACAACGATGGACATTAACACTTAACATAGAATATTTCCAAACACATATATGGAGATAAACCATAATAACTAATAGGCATAAAAGCTATTTATCTAATGCTTGTTCCTTTTGCTTTTGTGACTATAGACACATGGGTAGGGAACTATAACATCACCCCCTCCTTCAAAAGTGCACATGACCTAATGTGTGAAAGAAGGGTATTTCTATCACATGATTTCTTAATCCTTCCATAAGGCTTCAATCAGTGAGTATCCATCACAATGCACTAAAACTTCTTTACAATTGAATTTTTTCTGTTGTCTAATATGGCTTTAGGTTGTGGAATGTTGACCCCCTGAGTAGTAGTAAGTAAAGTAGGTTAATCGGGAGCCTCACCATGGAATTTCTTTAGTCAAGAGGCATGAAACACCAGATGTATCTTCATGTGTGTTGGTAGATTGAGTTTACAAGCCATAGGTCCCTCTTTCTTTACAATCTATAAAGTTCCATAGAAACTTGGAGAAAACTTGTACCTTCTAACGGCTAGAGTCAACTGTTAGTGGGGTTGTAGTTTGAGGAGATTTAGCTCCCTAACTTAGAAATTGATATCTTGATGTTTCCTGTCATAATTTATTTTCATTACTTCCTATACTTGGATAATCCTCTATCATAGCTCATGTAAAACCTAGTCACACTCTAGCAATCCATACATAACTACCCCTAACTTCGCTTCATCCAAATAATATGCTAGAAGCTAGATAGGTGGTTAGCCATAGACAACCTCGAAAGGGTAACTCTAAGAGGTGTGGAATTTTGTATTATAACAATACTTAGCCCACATTATCCACTTCACCCATTTTTTAGGAATATCTCTAGTGAAACATCTAAGATACATTTCAGCAGTCCAATTTATAGCTTTAGTTTAACCATCACTTTGTGGGTGATAAGTCGATGAGTAAGAAAGTTAGGTAGCACTCAATTTAAATAAATCTCACTAGGAGTTACTAGCCAAAGTGACATCATGGTCACTTACAATGGACTCCAACAATCCATGAAGGTAAAAAATGTGTTAAAGAAAAAAACAAAAACAAAATAAAAAAACACCTTAATAATAGATATAGTCATGTATGGATGGTTTAGTGGGATAAAATGAGAATATTTGGGAAAATAGTCAACAACCACTAAGAGAATAGATTTCCCATGCGACTTTAGAAGGCTATTGAAAAAATCCATGGAATATCGAACCATACTTAAGAAGGAATTGGTAGCGATTGAAGGAGCCCTAGTAGTTGTAGCTGTTCATATTTCTTTTGCTAATATAAAGTACATGTGTGCATGAAAGTCTTGCACATGTTTCTTAATTCCTTTCCAATAAAAATCGCAAGTCACCTGATGTAAGGTTTTTTTATAGCCTTCATGTGTTTAATTGTGAATAACCATTACAATCATATGACATAAAGTTGATGATGAGATCAAAATACCTTATCATGATAAAGATGAGCCCATCCTTCACACTCCACTTTTCATCCAGCTCCTTAACAAGAATCATGGTAATCAATTACTACAATTCATGCTTAGAGTTAATTTCTTGCTTGATCTAATCAAATAACTGATGTTACAAAAAGGAGATGGCTTACAGTTCACCATTCTGCTCGTCATGGTGAGAAAGAGCATTCGACACTTTGTTCCCGTGCCTCGCCTTATTTTCAATTTGGAAATCAAACTCAAGTAATTTACTAATCCAATGTTGTTGTGGTGAAGTATTTACCCATTGTTTTAACAAAAAAAATTAAGACTATAATGGTCTACTTGCACCATAAATTTCCTTTCTCACAAATATAACCTCTAATGTTGAACAACCTATGCTAGCCTTATCAATTCTTTCTCATGTGTTGGCAACTTTAGATGCCTTTGTGTAAAAGGATGACTAAAGAAAGTAATGGATTGTCCGTGCTATTAAAGAACTACCCATATCCTTAGTATCAAAAGCATCACACTCCATTGTAAATAGAGTAGAAAAATCCAATAAGGAGATGATAAGTGCATGAGTTGATGTACGCTCTTTTGATTGCATCAAATTATAAATTTGTAAACCCAAGGAAATCTAACGACTGAGATGGAAAAGTGTACCTATTTAGTATAGTATAGATTTTATCAAATGCCATCCTCAAGGATTTTAAAAACAAGTACTAGTATTAGCATTTTTCTACTATCTAGTCCAAATCTTAATATGATATTAATAATTTAAACTACTAATTAACTAATCTAACAACCTTAAGATTAATTATAATTGCTTTAATAGATGAATTCAATCACAAAAATATACCATTCATCTTGATCCACCTTAAACCTTAGCTTTCTTATAATAAGGTATTGATTAACAAATTGTTTATGTTTTGCATTATAGGAATTCTCAATTAAATTAATTACTCTATCGAGTTAATTAATTCTTAACCCTACATGAAATAGTGGAAACCTCTCCCTCACTATCGCTATATAAGATTTCGTTAAAGTTCATAATTCCCAAATAAAGATTTAATCTTTGTGTAGAAAATCAAAGTTTTCTTACCTCTAAGCAAAACATACAATTTTTCTATTCATAAAGATCTATCCTATTAGATAAAACCTCTTTTTGTCTAATGAGAATCATACATGCAATTAATTTGCACTCATAAATTAATCACGAAACAATCAAAATACATGAATAGATACAAAGGAATAAACTCTTTATTAATCAATAAACAATTTAGTCGGATGATTTAAAGTTTCACAATATGTAGGATATATAAATTCACTCCTCTATGGAATTTACAATAAGCACAAAGATTCTAGAGGAATAACAAATAATCATGATGAAAAGAATAAACCCTTATAGATGTTTTGTGTTCTTTGATGATGCTGCAACAATTTTTCTCTTCAAGTTCGTAACTTTGCTCTCTCAAGGTTTTTAGAGTAACTTTAAATGATAAAAAGTCAAAACTCCCCTTAAATTGCGAAATAAATCGAGTATTTATAGTTTTAGAAATAAGGATAGCATGCACAACCTATTGCATGCCCGTTGCTCGAGGTCATGTACTCTAGAACAAAGTAAGTGTTTAAGGCTCTACACAGTTGTGCTTGAGGTTATACACTCTAGAATTCCTTCATTTTCTTCTCTACTCAGATTTTCTCCTTCAACACTGCCCTCTACACAACTTGTGCAACTGCCAGAGCACATTTTCAAGATGTATTCTGATCGCATTTTGTCCTCCAACATTGGTGTCTACATGGACATGCTAAAGGTTGTGTACACATGGAAATCACCCTTTTCTACACTTTGCCAAATTTCACCTCGTTTTTTGCTCAAACCTTCTTTAAATTCTTCAATTATTCTCTATAAACCCTGAAATCAAATATTAAGTACTTAAGTGTCCTTTTTTTTTTGATAAATTCACGTAAAATTCATATAAAATAATATCTAATAAGTACTAGAAATAAGAATATTTCAACACTTATCATGAGTCATGGTGTAATTAAGTTGGTGGAAAGCTTACCCTACTTCATATGTCTATTCAAAATTATTTTTCTTTAACATTCTAGTCAAAAGTGCAACTATTACCCTATAATTATACATTAACTTTTGATAATACCCCATTAATCCAATAAATCCTCTAAGAGCCCTAATTGTTATTGGTTTAAAACAATTAAGCATAGCATCTACCTTGCTTAGGTCAACTTCAATTCCTCTTTTGGACACCAAATTCCCTAAGTAAGATACTTAAGTTTACACAAAAGCACATTTAGTCTTCTTAAAGAACAATTGGTTCTTCTTAAGTAGTGAAAACATTGTGCCTAAGTGTTGAAGATGCTCCACGCAAGATCAGTTATATATTAAAATATCATCGAAGAAAACTAATACAAATTTCCATAAAATGCCTTTCAAAACTTCATTCATTAAGGTTAGAATGTTGATGACGCATTAAGGAGGCTGAAAGGTATCACTAAGAATTCAAAATGTCTGTGATGCACATGAAAAATAGTTTTTTCAACATCTAGAAGGGAACATTCTCACATGATGATAACTAAAACTTAAATCTAATTTAGAAAGATACTTGACACCACATAGCTCCTCCAATAACTCTTTAATCACTAGTATGAGAAATTTGTCCTTTACGGTCTTCTCATTAGGGGCTCTATAATCAATACAAAATCTCCATGTTTAATTAGATTTTTTTACTAAAAGTACTAGAGATGAATAAGGTGACTAACTTAGCTTGATGATTCCCTTAGCCAACATATCTTCACATTATCATTTTAATTCATCTTTCTAATTATAGGGGTATATACAAGGCTATACTACTACTAGTGTCATATTTGGGACAAGATCTTTTAGAGGAAAGATTGTGAGGGGGCTAGAACAAATCTTGAAACTTAGAAAGGAGCTTATTAATTTCATTTTGTTTTTCCACTTCATGCACTATCGATGTTGTTGGCATTGAAACATAGGTATCTGCTCCCTTTAACCATACCTCTCTCACTCGATATATGAATTTCATTCTCGAGGATAAAAATCCTAAGCTATGGGGCCTAAGGATTTTAGCCAGTTGATCTTAAGTACCACTTCTACTCCTGATAAGGGAGGTGAGTATAAATCGACTTCAAACATTTGCTTCCTTAACTTTAAGGGTACCCTCCTACATATTCTCATGCTTTGAACTTTCTCAGCATTCAAAACCACCATCGCCAATGCCTCCTTGGCCTTTAATGCAAGTTGCAAGTTTGGTACAAGGCTATAGTTTATGATGTTATGGGTACTTCTTGAGTCTATAAGCACAACGAAGGGGTTTCTATGCACATACCCTTAAATTTATATTATTTAGGGTTAGTTGAGTCCAATTATAGCATGTAGAGAGATTTCTAACTCTTCTTCCACATCATTTTCCTTTTCTTCTTCTTCATCTTCTTCCTTACCGCCCCCATGCTCTTTCAACTCTATCTAAAACATTTTTTTACACCTATGTCTCATCGAAAATGGTTCATCATAGTTGAAACACAACCCTTTATGTAATTAAGCCTATATTTTTTTAGCATTATTACTTGTACAAGTTCTATTGAAACCATTCTCATTCATGGCATAATGCAAGACATTCATAGCAATTTCATTTAAATCAAGTTTTCCAATCATCATCGGTATAATTCTTTTCTTCTTTATTTTGTATCTTCTATGGTCAAATTTTATTTTGAGCCTTTAAAAATATTCTCATCCTACACTTTCAATGTGGATAGTTATCACTAGTTAAAAGAGGGGTTATATTAATAGCTTAACCTTTTAAGAATCCTATCCATTAGAAGCCATGATCTTTACTCTAAGATGTAGTTAAGCAAGTAATAAAACTTATAAACTAGCTCTAATACTAAATGTTAGGGGGGAGGCTCTAAATGGAGTTTAATTGCAATTTATCTTAAGTTAATAACTTTTAGCAGAAAATTAACAAATAAATAAAATGAATGAACAATAACTAAGTAAATAAATTGCTAGAAATAAAAAGAGATAGGGAAGAGAAAAATCAAGCCTATTTTTACTATGGGTTCATACCACCACTTACCCTCTAGGATCACAAAATCACCTCTAATTAAGGACTTCATGCCACTTTTATTGATCATACCAAACCAATGGCTCAAGAGCCTTATACATCAAGTTTCTTTACAGTTAATTAGAACAAGTTGTAGTGCTTTACAATTTTGTAAGTGAAAGTTCTAGCTACTATAGTATAATTCTCTTAGAGGATTGTAAATTATGAGAAAGAGACAAATGTAATAATGGAAGTAGATACAAGTTAATAAATTGCAAGTTGAGCTTCTAAAATTTGCTATAAAGTGTTCTTGAGCAAGCATTTATAGGCCTCCAAACAAATTTTTTTGTTGCCACCTTCTCCATCTTCATTTAATGCTTTAAGTAGACCTACATCAGCTATTTTTATAGAAAATGTTCGTACCAATAATAAAAGCTCTAGACTCTGTTGACTCATAGATGCTCGATCACTCTATTGAAGAAAAGGTGTGAACTCTTTCTAAAAGTTCTGAAATCTTTTGTTTAGCATGAGCTATTCAAGTTATGAATTGATGCAAACTCTCTTATGAGGCTTCGAATCACTCCATGCATATACACAATGCTTCAAACCTTGTATGTATGCTCTAGATTCTTTTTTGCTAGAGCCAAGTGATTGTCATTTCTTAAGCTCTATTATCGTTTTAGTTTGATTCCTTGTAAACTTAACTTCTTTTTAAGATTAAACACCAAGCAATAGGATAACTTAGACTAAATAATTGAACTTTGGCTTTTACGAAAATGTTGCATGACAACTTTTGAAGAATAAAGTGAATATTTACCAATATAAGTTCATTGTCAACTTCTATGGCTATGTAGTCTTTAAGTTCACTTATGAAAATACCCACTTTATGTATTGGAGACAAATCTATAATTTGTGTTGTCAGTTGCTCAAAAAGCTTCTAATATTGCTCTACAAACACCACTTGATTTAACTTAGAAAGTTCTCCCACTTTACTACTATCTATTAGGGGTCCAAATCTCATATTACAAAGGGATTTAAAGTTCTCCCATGTTAAATCTAGTCAACCACTCTCAAGTTTTAAATATCATAATTGCGCATCCCCTTCCATGTGAATTGCAATCAATTCCACTCCCTTCTTGTCATCTATCCTTTTTAGGTACTCAACTTTCATGAAATGGAAGATATCTGGGTTACCATTTGTTCTTACTGTGCCTCCATGTGCATCTGATCCTTTTGGTTCTCATTTGATCTTCTTGGCAAACTACAAAGAAGAACTCTAGCTACTTTTGTAAAGTTTTTATCTCCTCCATATAACCTTACTCCGATACCAATTTGTTATAGGACCTTAAATTATATGGAACAGTAAGATTAAATCGTATTTTGGTTGGCTTTCTTCCTATGGTGTTAGTAAAGGTTTGGGCTTGTTATAGAAAAAAAAAACTTAATGATCTCAATTTAATTAAAATATTGTTGAGATAATAGGACTTCCCTTTTCATTCCTTCAATTGCAAAATAAGTACATTAAGCTAGTAGTAGTTTTCCACATGTAACTACCATTCCTAATATCTCCCCACAATGACTCCACTGATACTAAACAAAATACAATCGACATTGACTTGGTCTAACAATAACCCACTTATACGTACACATAATAAACAAACCATAAGATTGAAGAAACATAAGACAATGATAATGGCAGACACCAGCACTTAATAAATAATATTTTAAAACATACATACGGAGATAGAACATAATAGTTAACAAGCATAAAAGCTATCTATTTAATGCTTGTTCCTCTTGCTTCTGTGACTATAGACACATGGGTATGGAACTATAATAGAGTGGATTTCACTTTGCATATCTTTGTTTATGATACTTTCTACATTGTGTTGTTTCTCTATCTATCATTATTAATTAGTCGATGTGTAAGTTTTTTATTATTCCACAATAATTGATTTAATAAAATAATATTATTTAACATGGTTAGTTCTAATGAAATAAAAAAAAAAAGTAAAAAAAGGCTCAAAAGAGGCATAGTGATCACTCCATTGAGTAATCCCTATAGCACATGAATCTTATTTATTTGTAGATGCAAGTTATGTTGTTTAATTCACAAGTATCCTTTAAATCTAATTTGTGCATTTGAAGAAAAGGTGTCTAAAATTATAGTTGGAGGGCCAACTTATGGTCAATTAAAAAGTGGCAAGAATAATAGTAATCAGTAGATCAATAAAGCACCATCCACCATCATCATTGGCGGTAGGAAACAATAATGATTAATTGACCTAGTGCTTTCACATAGCTAGATTTGAGAAGAATTTCTATCATCTATCTTTCAAATTTTGGGCTTTCTTAGGAAATTTAGGGCTTTTTCTTACTTGTCAAGGTGTTGTAGAGACTTAGACAAGCAACTTTCATCGGTAACATGTGGTTATGCTAAGTTTTCGAAAGATGGTTAAATTACCTACAAAATGGAAACAAATTAGGCGATAAGGACGTTGAAGTTTCTTCTAATGTAGCCACTCCAATGTATAAGTTAGTACAAGAATAATGAGAGGGCCTTTAGAGTATTAAAAATAGGAGAGTTCAAAAAAATCCTTTACATGATCGCCCTTCTCCTCTGTTTATAAGTGTTGTGGATGATCATAATTGAGGAAGTGTATTAATTCCCGAGATCCTCTCCTAATATAGCGGGAGTATATCTTTGACCAACCCCTTTCCCTATTTGAATCACTCTCCTGTGCTTATCCATTGTGGGGGTCAAAGTACAAATCCAATTTAGAGGAGGAGGTTGGAACTTGAGACTTTTAGTTAGATCGTGCAATTTTGTGTTGAAAGAGGTTAACATGGGTGAGAGGAGCTCAGAAGGGAATTTGAGTGGGCTAAGATGGGCCTTAGGGGGCTAAGCCTAAAATGCTTTATTGACACTTGCCCCACCACTACCCCCCTTCCCACTCTCTTTATTAACAGGTTAGCAAAATGAGATAAGTTGCCTAAGACAATCTCTATGTCATGAGCCTTGACCTCTTATTGGCAAAGACATCGTTAGGTAGCCAAGCAAGTAGGTGATCCGACCTGGATCTTCCTATGCTAAGTTGTTGAATTTTTTAGCAAGCAAGTGTCCTAACCTATGCTAAATATTATGGTAAGCAGCTTAGGTGCCAAGGATAACTAAACAGTCATCTTTGAGATGTTTTCTTATTGTAAGACATTGATGATTGCAAAAGTCTTCTGCATTGACCTAAGATTGTGAATGTCACTTTAAGGAATGGCACTATTAAGGGTCCAATCTATTGATGAAGAATTTAAGGGGACATGTTGCTTCCTGAGTTAGTATTGATTTGATTTGTCTTTAGGCACATAAGTGCATGTGCATTAAATGCGTTGCATAACTGTCACTGCTAAATTAAATGAGGTATGGGCGGGAAATACACAAAAATGTAACCATGGCCATTGAGGAGATCATTTTAAATGTGTTTTAGCTTAGTCATCTAAGTATTACATTGTATGGGGACTAGTAGTCCACCACTAAGAATTCTATGTTGTATTAGGATACAATATTATCATCTCCGAGCTCCATAGGGAGAGTGACGATGCCCATTACCCATACAAGTTGGTTATCAAATCTATACAAATCATGATTGTAGGGCTTCATATTGGTCATGAGTTTGGGTTGCATCTAGTCGAAGGCATGTTTAAAGATTATATCTACGAAACTACTTATGTCAATTGGGATTTTCCTTACATCAAATTTGGTAATCCTTGCACTGATCATTAGGGCATCATCATGAGGGGTTTAAATCCCCTCAATGTCATCATAAGAGAAGGATACAAATTTATCCACTCTTGGTTTTTTACCATACAAGCTCATCACCTATTGGCTGGATGGGGCATTAGTTGAGCTCAAGGAGTTCAATTGGCCTCCTTTTTGGGAAGCCCTAACAATCGTGTTAATAACACCATTGAGGGCTTGGTTGGGGCAGTTGTTATTGTTGGCTTCTACCAGCCCATTGTGACCTTGCTCTTCTTACCATCTTTGAGTAGGTCATTCAATGAAATTATTGGGATTAGCAATATATTCTCAACGATATCCACATTAGATAATATCTTTGAGGGCATTTTTAAGTTGATAACATTCATCCATATTGTGACCCTTGTATCGGTGAAAGTTGTAGTATTTATTAGAGTTTTCCTTATTCAAATTACCCTATAATCTTGTTAGTTTAAGTATAATAGCCATGCTGTAAACTCTCATGAAAATGTCCCTCACTAGCCAATTCAACGGGGATTATGTTGTAAAGCTCAAGATGGAGTGCTTCTTATCTTTTAGACTATCATTATGCGATGATCCTTTAACTTGGATTAAACCTAAGTGGTCCTTGATGGATCCTTTATTATTTTTCTTTTTGTCTGACCTACTCTAGTCGAACTATGTCCTGGCTAGGATAAAGTTCTCCTATTGGATGTACTTCCTTGCTTTCTCCCTAAACTCTTCAAAGCTATTGGGTTTATTATTTGTTAGGGATCTGAAGAAATCTCCAACAAGCTTGATACCTTGAATGACTATATTAAAGGCAACATCTTTATCAACGTTGGGTATTTCCAACATCATAGTGCTAAACTAAGTAAGATAATCCCTATGGATTCATCATGAACCTATTTAATCAATTTTAGGGTTGATGAGTCTTTGACAGGGAGCTTGCTGGCCAAGAAGTGTTGCTAAAACTAGTTAGCTAATTCATCAAATGAGGAGATGAAGTTCTATGGTAAATTGTGATACTACGTACAAGCAACCTTGTGGAGGTTTCTTGGAAAAGCTTTACAGCTGACTACATTGCTGAAGCTATGCAAGCTCATCATTGCTTTAAAATGACCAAGGTGATTGTCTAAGTCAGTAGTTCTGTCATATGTATCAAGTTGTAGGAAGCGAACGTTTGGAGGTAAGACCTCCTCTTAAATTACTTCAGTGAAGGGGGTTCAATTTATGGAAAATTTGGCTGATGGATTAACCTTCTTACTCTCCTTTAGGTTGAAGAGCCTCTTAATATAATCATTGATTTAGTTGATGTCCATATCATCGACTTGCTTATTAGCTTGTGTACAAGCATATGAAGGCTTAGGCATGTTATTTGAAGTAGGATTAGCATTGTAGCTATGCAATGTAGCTAGTACAACGATATGGGAAAGCACTTTGCCTTAAGATGTAATAGGTAGGATTTGGTCAATAGAAGTAGGGTTACAGTTGTTCGTAGACCTAGCTTATTAGGTTACTTGCATAAATGGTGTAAGTTGAGGTGGTGTGATGTTATTGCATGATGGTTCTAGAGAATATGTGGATACATTCTCTAGTTTTGATATGTTGTTGAGTTACTCCAATTTTGCTACTTTAGCTTGGAGTTTAGCATTTTCATTCCTCATGGTCTCATTTTGAGCTGCTATCAATTTGCAATGGTTTTCCAGATCTAGAAAACGTTAGGCATCTATTAAATGGGAGTGTGTGTTTGTAATTTGAGGGTGAGGTTGTTGCTAGGACGTTGTGGCTTAGGTGGTTTGATCCACCACTAGAGTATCCACGGTTCTTTTGATTTAGATATTTTAGAGCCAAGTGCGATTTTTTTTATCATGAGTAAGATCACAAAGACAGTGCCAAATATTGTGATGGGTTTCCAAAAGATGATTAAATCACTTGCAAAATGAAAACAAATTAGGCTATAGGGATGTCAAAGTTTGTTCCCGCGTGGCAACTCCAATGCTTTAATATAAGAAGAATGAGAGGGTCTTTGGAGTAAAAAGAATAGGAGAGTTCAAAAAAAAATCTTTATGTGATAGTTCTTTTCCTCTATTTATAGGTGTTGTAGATTATCTTAATTAGGAAAATGTATTAATTCCCAAGATCCTCTCATAATGTGGTAAAAGTATAACTTTGACCAACCCCTTTCCTTATTTGTATCACTCTCATGTGCTTATCCACTATGGGGGTAGCAAATCCGATCTGGAGGAGGAGGTTAGAACTTGAGACTTCTAATCGGATTATGCAATTCTATGTTAAAAGAGGTCGGCATGGGTGAAAGGAGTTTAGAAGGGAATTTCAGTAGGTTGAGATGGCCCTTGGGGAGCCAAGTCTAAAACGCTCTACCAACACTTAGACACTGCTATTGATTGTATATGCAACCTTTACGTTGATGTCAACTTCATTGGAGCTATTAGCTTAAAGGCCAAATGGTATAACATCGCTTTACTAAGTGACTCAGCTAACGAACTTAAGGTTGAATAAAATGAGTTTAAGACAAATTCTTTGACCTAGGCTTTTTACTTTTTTTGAGTGTTTTTGTTTTTCTATTTTAATTTATATGTTTTTATTATCTTTTTATTATTTATTTAGTTAAATTAATAATATTATATATAAATTAATTATTGTGGATTAAATAGAAACTAACACTTGTCAACTGATTAATAATAACAAATAGAAAGAAAACACAAATATGTAAAGTTCCAAAAATGACGAAACAATTATGTCAATTGTTAAATGATGAAGCATAGAATATGCAAAGTGAAATTTACCTTAAGGTTCTAGTGATTTCCTTAGCAAACTTAATATTGTTATTGTTTACTTGAATATTATAATTGATTTCTATGTGTTTTCCTTTAGTAATTTGTTTTCTTGCTTCAAATTTGCTATTAAACAATCATTTCCATGATCACATAGTGTTTTCATTATATAAAAAGATGCTTCTACTATCCTACATCAAATTGATATCAAAGCCTACCTATATTAATCTTTTGATAACCTACCAGTACGCTCTTTTTCAAAGCTTAATTTAACATTCTTTTCTTATGTTAAGCACATCTTCTCCTTTTGTTTCTTACAAATAAAATCTAATATTACAAAGAAAAAAAAAAAAGCTCATAGTGGTATAATTTCTACAAAGGACTTCATAAAAGAATATTTTGTCACTGATTTTTATAAGGAGGTTATGTCTAAATTGGATGAAGTTATGGCTAGCTTACATATACATAGTAGCTAATTTAAAAACCATAGTAATGGATTCTAATAACTATTCATTTCTCGTGGACCAATTCTTGTATTTGATTGGTGGAATAGCTATTCTATATAATTGTTATTGTTACAAAATGAGGAGTTATAATTTCTTTATAGGACCAAAGGAATAGCTTTTTTTTTTTAATTTTTTTACCATATTTTTATATTTATCCATGGGACTTAAAAGAACTATAAAGATTAAACATTACTACTCTATTCAATTATTTAAGAATTGCAATTATATTATTAAGAAAACTAAATGCTAAAACCTAATTGAATCGATCATAATTGATGAACACAAAACTTATAATAGAAGTCAAAGATGAATAGAGAAAAATGAGAGAAGTAGCAAAGTTTTTCTATTATTTCTATTATGCATTACTTCAACAAGTATGTATAGGAGCTATTGTTTACAAGCAAAAACAAGGTACATGACTAGAACAGGGAAATAGATAAAATAATACCTTACATTTCAATAACCACCTTTGAAGTAGGACTTTGTAAAAGGCCAAACTTGGAAGAAAAAGAAGATTATTGAGTTTCATTAATAACCTTGGCCATGAATTCACAAATCAATATGTAGATGGAACATAAGAGGTATGAAGAAACCCTAATGAAGTATGGTCTTATGTGAAATAAGCATCAATCCCAATGTGTTTTATCCATCCATGTAAACATGGATCTTTTACTACTAATTTTGTAGACCTAAAGTAAAACACAGAAATTGGGATCGCATAATATGAACAAAACCCAAAGCAATTATTTAGTAGTAGATGCTATATTATGATACTCTGCTTTCAGGGATGATGCTGAACCATAGGTTATTTTTTTATTTTTTTTGGTCGTCCAATATACTGAAGAAGAACCTAGAAAAATGCAGTAGCTAGATAAAGATTTTTGACTAATTCTACAAGAACCCCAATCTACATCAAAGTACCTAAGAAGTGAAAGCAGACTATCTAATGACAAAAACAACCATGTGATGATTGTGCCTTTTAAATATTGCAAGATATGAAAAATGATAGACAAGAGAGAAGTCCTTGGTTGAGAAACAAATTGACTAAGTTGTTGGACTACAAATTATGAATCCGATTTAGTAAGTGTAAGATATAATAAACATCCCATAATTTTCCTAAAAACTATGGATCAAGAAGCAAATCACTAGAAGACTAATTAAGGTGCAAATTCTATGGAAAAGGAACTTTAGTTGGTTTTGCTCCAATTAGACCAACATCTTGTAGTATATCTAAAGAAAACTTACATTGATTCAATAGAAAATCATTAGGAGTATGACAAATCTCTATTCCCCAAAAATATTCAAACTTCACCAAGATCCTTAATTGTGAGTTTCTCATAATGTAATTGTTTAACTAGAATTAAAGCCTCCATATTATCTCTTGTAACAAAAACATCATCTACATATACCAAAATAGTAAGAATTCCATCTTGGATATCTCATGTAAATAGAGAATAATCATATCTAGATTGTTGAAAATTGAAGGAGAGAATGAATTTTGTAAACTCCTTATTTCATTATCATGAAGCAAGTTTGAGATTATATAAAGATCTTACTAATTTGCAAACTTAACCTAGAGCTACTAAAGAATATCCTTAGTTGGAGTTATATATATTTGCTCATCAATGTTACCATTGCAAAACTGCATTATTTACATTAAGCTGATGAATAAACCAGTTGCAAATACATGCAATTGCTAAAAGAACGTGAATTGTAGTAAGCTTTATAACTAAACAAAATGTATGAGTATAATCTATCCTATTAACTTGATTACACCCATTAGCTGCCAACTTAGCTTTATACCTTTAAATGGATCCATTGAGTTTGTGTTTAATTTTATAAACCCACTTGCAACCAATTGCCTTTTTATTTCTATTATTTCTATTAAGTGTAACTTTAATAAGTATGTACATGAGCTATTATATACAAACAAAAACAATGCACATAACTAGCACATGTGAATAAATAAAATAGTAATTTATATTTTAACATATATTCCTATCTCATTTCATTCTACAAACCAAACGTACCATAACTTTTCTTTTCTATTTATTTTTTATTCTAGGATGTAAAAATATTATTTTTTGTTTTAGGACTTACCATTTTCAAAAGGGAAAAGTATGATTTTAGTCCTTAACATTTATTTATTTTTCTATTTGAGTCCTCAACCTTTTCTTTCTTTTATTTGAGTCCTTAATATTTCAAAATCTTACAAAAATAGGACTTTTATTAAATATATTAAATTTTCTATTCATATAAAGCATATATTGGCTTTTAATTAACCTTGGGCTAGTTGCCTAAGGTGGTAAAGGGTGGTAAAGGTATATACAAAAAAATTTTTCAATTTATTTTCTCAATTTTAATTATTATTCTTTTTATTATATTATATTATATCATAAACTATATTTAATATTATTTTTATTATATTATTTAAATAAATATATTTAATATCATTATTTTGCTAATTTAATTATTATAAATCAATTTAAAGTTAATATGTGTTACTAATTAATGGAAAACTTAATAGATGTGACAAAAGTCTTTTTTTTTGTGTGTGTAAGAAGTTAAAAATATAGAGAACTTAAATGGAAGAAAAAAAAAAGTTGATAACTTAAATAGAAAAATACGTAAACGTTGAAAAATAAAAATATAACGCCCCAAAACTAGGAGCATAACATCCTGCCACATGTTACTGCTATTTAGTGACACATAAGGCTCTTAACTTGCTTAATAATAGAAAAACTCCATAGCATTCATTATTATCATCCCTCCCAAAATAAAATCTGATGATCATAAATAAAATAACAAGTATAATACTTCCAATACATTGATAGTCTTCTTGATAGAGAATAAATCTTCTAGCTACTCTCAAATAAACTTCACTAATCTTCATAATAGTAATAATAGTCTACTTACTCTTTGTTCTAATCATAGTATACCCTTAGCTCATCATAAAATGAAGTATCGTTTGGACCTACAACTAGAAAAAAATTCCCACGAGGAGTGCACTAATACCTAGTACATACTACCCATAAACACATGTGCATGACAAACACATACAAGAATCACATGCAGTAGAAAAACATCGAACATGTTATTATCTTTACCTTAGGTCCATCAAACTATACAAGAATTCTCATAATCTCACACACTATAATTAATAGAAGTGTTATTAATAATTATATAATCTTATACTTTCGGGATACTACCACTAACGACCCCGATGATATGATGTTGGGAATTATCACTCCTGGCCTCAACACTCATAAGTCATCTTAAACCTACCCAAATCATTTCAATGTGCGACTCTACTAGGAATAACGTCACATAAAAATCATTAAGGTGTCTCTTAGGGATTTGCCACCACCAACCTAGCCTGAGCCAAACACAAGTAACAACCAATTCATTTCCAAATATTATTTAAGTTTCTTTCAATACGACACTACTAAGTACAAACAACAAATAAGATAGTCATGTACCTGAAGGAACTGTTTTAATTTCACTGGACTAGCAACTATGAATCTTAGTATAACCTATTATAAAAAAACTAAATTTAATATAAACTTACAATTCAACCTAGATTCATCTAGTTTGTAATTCTAAGTGTTAGTTAATATTCCCCTTCCCAGTGGCTTTAGTTGGGGTAAAAAGGGTTTTGGATAGTAGAAAATTCAAGAAAAAGGGTGAGAAGAAACATTTTTGATGTGTCATAGAGTAACACGGCTGTGTATGTAACCATATACAAGTGCATGGGTAGAAACATGACCATCTAGCTTTCTGTGCATCAAGGCCTTTTGATACGCTCAAATACACGATTGTGTACTTAGCCATGTACTTCAACATGAGCAGGCACCTGGATGTGCACCACATGTTTCACACTTTCCCTTCACTTTTACCATGAGGAAGTACACGGTCATGTAAATTGGCCATGTACCCCTTTGAATCTCATGAATTGCTCAATTTTCCTTCCAATTTATCCCCTTTTCCCATTTCAATCCTCACCAATCTTTTCCATACTTCTAATCCAACATAGAAAGTTATTTAATTTATAGAATTTAGTGTAGAAAAATTGACTTACTTGATTTGATTCACTTAATTGATTTCAAGATTTTTCCAACTAATCGTACCCTCAAGTTCATTGGTAGTTGATGTGTCCCAACTATAATAAAACTCCAACCTTATTCTAATCACCTTTAGATACAAGGGAATTTACACGAAAATAAATTAAATCGACACTTACCTTGTGAATTCATTATTGAGTTAACCGGTAAAGACTCCCAAATCACATGTTTAATAGATGTTTGTAGAAGAAACTTGGTTTAGAAAAGATGAGAGTAAGGTTTTGTGAGGGCTTATATAGTCTAGGGTTAAAAAGTCCATATTACCTTCTACATAACCACAATATTACTTAACTGTCCTATGAAATAAAATTTATTGATTTTCTTATTTTCTAGTATTTACATCCTTCTTTCCTTATAAAAATTTTCGTCCTTGAAAGTTACCCAGATTTAGGAAGAGTCCTGAATAATATCTTCACATCTCTTCTTCCATTTCCTAAGTTACCTCATGCTTCGTTCAGTTGGTCCATTGCACCTTAACATAGGGAATCACTCGTCTCCTCAATACTTGTTCTTTGATATCTACTATCCTTATAGGTTGTCTATGGAAAACAAATCCAGTTGTATAGGGCTCTAATGTAACTATTTGGTTAGAATTTTGTACAAATTTTCTCAACATAGATATATAGAACACATAATGTACCTTAAACTTGGTGATAAAGCTAACTTGTACGCCACCTTACCATCTTTTCTAGAACTTTAAACAGTCTAATATACCTCGAGTTTAACTTTCCTCTTAAACCAAACCTGATCACCCCTTTAGCTAGAGAAATTTTCAATAGCACCTTATCTTTTACTTGGAATTCTAAGGGACGCCATCTTATGTCAGCATAGTTCTTTTAACAACTCTAAGTTGATTACATTCTTTGTCTTATCAATTTTACCTTATCCACTACTTCTTGGACCAACTTAAGTCCCAACACCTATCTTTCCCTCACTTCATCCTAATGTAATGTGGATCTAGGTTTCCTTCTGATAAAGCTTTATAAAGGGGCATTTGGACAGTTTCTTAATAACTATTATTATAGGCGAACTCAGCCAAAAGTATGTGTTCATTCTAGTTATTCCCAAAGTCCAATGCACAAGCTCTGAGTAGATCCTTTAGGATCTAAATGGTCTTCTTAGATTATCCATCTGTCTAAAGATGGAAAGTAATATTGAATTGCAATTTTGTACCTAAAGTTTTATGTAAACTACCATAAAATCTACATACAAAGCAAGTATCTCTATCATAGGTTATGGTTATTAGTACTCCATGTAGCCCTACTATCTTTTATATGTACATCCTAGCCAATCTCTCTAGTTTGTACCTCATGTTGATGGGCAAAAAGTGGGCAGACTTGGTTAACTAATCTACTATTACCTATACTACATCATGTTTTTCTTTAGTTCTTGGAAAGTTGTAACAAAATCCATCGATGCTTGTTCCCATTTCCACTCAAGTACTAAGAGGGGTTGCAATTCACTAGTTGGCCTCTCATGTTTGATTCATATCTACAGCAAGTTAGACACTTCACTACATATTTAACTATCTCTCGTTTCATGTTCTTATACTAATAGTGACTTTTAGGTCTTTGTACATCTTGGTAATCTCAAGATGAATTGTGTATCCAGAGTAGTGTGCTTCTTTCATGATCTCTTTCTTTAACTCTTGAGTTCCATACCATAGAATACCATTTGCATAATATTAAATTCAACCATCATATTTTGTTCCACTTTAACCTTAATGCCCTCTATATATGTATCCTTAACCTAAGCAACTTTAATCTTCTCTACTAAAGAGGTTTAGATACACAAACTTAGTAATCTTATTCCCAAATCTCATGTTATTATTTCTAAATCCAACCTGCACATGTCCTCCAATTGGTTTCGTTGAGATCTAATCAAGGTAGCGATATTGTCTCATTTCTTTCTACTAAGAGAATCTACTATCACATTTGCTTTTCTTGTATGGTACTAGACTTCCAAATAATAATCCTTAATTAACTCCAACCATTTCCTCTAGTGCATATTCAACTCCTTTTGAGTGAAAGTGTATTTTAAGCTTTTATGGCTAGTGAAGATTTTACATTTTCTCCATAATGATATTATCTCCACAACTTGAGTTATAACACCGCTTCTACTAGCTCTAAATTGCCCAATACACACAATTGAGTTCTATACCATAGAATACCATTTACATCAATATTAAATTCAACCATCATATTTTGTTCCACTTTAATCTTAATGCCCTCTATATCTGTATCCTTAACCTAAGCAACTTTAATCTTCTCTGTTAAGGAGGTTTAGACACTTAACTTGGTAATCTTATTCCCAAATCTCATGTTATTATTTCTAAATCTAACTTCCACATGTCCTCCAATAGGTTCTGCTAAGATCTAATCAAGGCAGAGGTATTGTCTCATTTCTTTCTACTAAGAGAATCTACTATCACATTTGCTTTTCTTGGATGATACCAGATTTCCAAATAATAATCCTTAATTAACTCCAACCATTTCCTCTAGCGCATATTCAACTCCTTTTGAGTGAAAGTGTATTTTAAGCTTTTATGGCTAGTGAAGATTTTACATTTTCTCCATAATGATATTATCTCCATAACTTGAGTTATAACACCACTTCTACTAGCTCTAAATTACTCGATACACACAATTGAGTTCCATACCATAGAATTCCATTTACATCAATGTTAAAATTCAACCATCATATTTTGTTCCACTTTAACCTTAATATTAACTCTAAATTACTTGATACACACAATTGAGTTCCATACCAAGGAATACTATTTGCATCAATATTAAATTCAACCATCATATTTTGTTCCACTTTAACCTTAATATCCTATATATTTATATCCTTAACCTAAGCAACTTTAATCTTCTCTACTAAGGAGGGTTAGATACACAAACTTGGTAATCTTATTCCAAATCTCATGTTATTATTTCTAAATCCAACCTACACATGTCCTCCAAAAGGTTCTATTGAGATCTAATCAAGGTAGTGATATTGTCTCATTTCTTTCTACTAAGAGAATCTACTATCATATTTGCTTTTCTTGGATGGCACTATATTTCCAAATAATAATTCTTAATTAACTCTAACCATTTCCTCTAGTACATATTTAACTCCTTTTGAGTGAAAATGTATTTTAAGCTGTTATGGTCAGTGAAGATTTTACATTTTCTCCATAAAGATATTATCTCCATAGCTTGAGTTATAACACCGCTTCTACTAGCTTCAGGTCATGAGTTAGGTAATTCCTATCATATGGCTTTAGCTATCATGATGCATAAGCTATTATTTTGCAATCCTACATTAAAACACATCTTTAACTCTAATCGATGCATCATTGAAAATGGTAAACTCTTCTTCACTTTTGGGTAAAGCCAATACTAGAGCTAATACTAACTTTTGCTTCAACTCCTAGAAACTATCTTCACATTTTTCACCCAGATAAACTCTATTGCCTTTTGTCTCAAGCAAGTTAAGGGAGTTGCTATGCCATAAAACCCTTCAACAAACCTTTTGTAATAATCAACTAAACTTAGGAAGCTTCTGACTTTTGTTACTATCTTTAATTTGGGCCAGTCTACTACTACTCTTACTTTTTCTAGGTCTATAGAAATCCCATTCTTATTCACTACATGACTTAAGAAAGTTATCTATTTAAACCAAAACTCACACTTTTTAAACTTAACATAAAGCTTCTTAGTTTATAATCTACACAACATTAGCCTCAAATGTTCTTTGTGATCCTCCTTACTTATAGAGTATATTAAGATGTCATCAATTCTGGGGAAGGGTTACTTGTTTTTAATAGTGACCCTATTTAACTCCTTGTAATCTATGTAAAGTCGTATACTACCATCTTTCTTCTTAACAAATAAAACCGATGTACCCCATGGAAGCACACTAGGTCTAATGAACCTTTTGTCTTGTAACTCCTACAGTTTTGTCATTAACTCTGCTAGTTATGTAAGTGCCACTCTATATGGTGCCTTGGAGATTAGCATTATACGTAGTATTAGATTGATGCTAAACTCTATTTCTCAAGCTAGGGATAATCCAGGTAGTTCATCTAAAAAGACATCTGAGAACTTCTTCACTATAGGTACCTATTCCTACCTTGCTATCTCACTCAACTTTGTTGTTATTACTACTAGCATACTTGTGTCTCATAATTCAAAAGTGGGCAATCCTGCTAATCTTTGAGCATCTAATTTGAAATAAAAAGAATTCTTGCCTAAGAAGCTAAAGTAAACCACCATGTTATGACAATCTATGGTGGCATGGTACTTTAACAACCAGTTCACTCCCATGATCACATTAAAGTCTATAACATTTCCAATACCAATAGACTAGCTAGTAATGCCTTACTTTCCACTTCTATACTAACATCATGACATATTTGATTCAAAATCCTCCCAACCCCCAAATGTATGTTCACATCTAAATGTTCATTATTTAAACCACACATATGCATAAATGTATTAGAAATGCAAGAGTGTATGGCACCAACATCAAAAAGCACATAAGCACTATGAGAGTGTACATAAAGCGTATTTGCTATAGTGTCTATGTCCAGGGTGTCCTGGTATTGTTGTTATAGAGCCAAAACTTTTGCTAGTGCTCTCTGCTTTTGACCTCCCAACTGGGGTATACTCACTTGAGCTATGGTTTGTGGTCTCATTATTTACACTTGTTGTACTAAGGTGATATGATCCCTCATTTTACCACAATCAATCACTTTGTGTCCCATTTGTTTGCATAGATAGCAAAAGGTGAGAAAGACAGATTTCTCTGTGAAATCCTGGCTAATGTGTCATAGTCTCCCAAATGCATTACAAGTTCCTTCTGACCATTTGCAATCCTTCAGCTCATGTAGCCCAAAACATATGGTACATTTGATAATAGGAGCTATGAAAAGGGTTAAAGGAGTTGATCTGGTTTAAACTAAAGGAGTCGTTATGACCAAAGGTCTGGTCAATCGCACTCAAGCCTCTTTCCTTTATCTTGAATGATTATTCCCTAAGTAGACGTCTTTCCCAAAACTATACTTGACCTATGACCTAAGAGCTCATTTATTCATTTTTTGCTATACTCTATATACTTTGCTTTGTCTACCATTTTTACAAAGGTGGACAACTAAAATGATCCCACCTAATGTTGTAGATTGGGCTATAACCCCATTATAGACCTCCTATTTCTTGAGGCATCATCTACTCTAATTGTTTTGGGAAAAAACTTGATCAAGCAACTCAACTTCGCCTCATACTCCTCTATAATCCGGTTACCCTGCTGACAGTTATAGTATGCTACCTCCATCTTGTCTCTAACGCTGTTAGGGAAGTATTTGTCATAAAATAGTTTCCTAAATCTCTACCAGTGGACAACTGCTCCAACTAGCTTGGAGAAGCAGGCCCACCAATCCGCATCTGATCCTTCAACACAATGGCAGCATAATCTACCTTCCTATCCTCTAATACCCTAAATGCAGTAAATGTTTTCTCAATCTTTGTGATCTAATGTTCAGCTTCTACTAGATTATCAACTCTTAGGTTAAACTCTTTTGCTAGCCTAATGAACTTGTTTAACCTAAATTGGTCTTCTACTAGCCTAGCAAGTCTTATGGCTTATTGTTATTGTTGTGTTATCATTCCCACTAGAGCATTCACAATCTCTAGCAACTGTACAATCATGTCAACTGCTGGTATTGGAGTTCCTTATTGTGGTGGTCCTTAAGGGTATCTTTTATCTGAGGCATCCCTATCTCTTCCAATGCTAGATGAACTAGGTCTTGTAAATCTTCTAGGAGGCATTCTACTTAAGAAAAGGTAAACAAACATGTAGATTTGACAATTAATGAGAATCAAAAGTAACTAAAATAGTATGCACATACAAACATACACAAAAATAAGATTACGATTTAAAGAAATTTTCAATAAAAATTAAAGTAAAATAAAAGGAATTATAGGCCAAAAACTTTCAAACCCATTATCTTACTCACTCTCTTCATATTTCACTATCTTACAGATTCGATACCTAAATTTTTCTAAAGATCATGACCTAAGTTCTATTAACCGTTGTCTAACCTTATTAATCACTTGCTTGGGTTCTATGGATAATCAAACTTATGCCCTACTGATCATAACTTGGTTTTGATACCACTTAAGTTGTGATGCCTTAGAACCCAAAGCTTGACAATCTGTTACATGTCACTACTATTTAGTAACATGTAAGGCTCTTAACTTGCTTAATCATAATCACTCAAGTAACTTGTTAGCCACATTCAATTTATAGAACAAACTCCATAGTATTCATTATTATCATCCCTTCCAAAATAGAATATGATGATCATAAATAAAATAACAATTACAATACTTCCAATACATCAATAGTCTTCTCAATAGGAAATAAATGTTCTAGCTACTCTTAAATAAACTTCACTAATCTTCATAATAATAATAATAGTCCACTTGCTCTTCATTTTCATTATAAGCTACCTTTGCTCATCATAAAAGGAAATATCATCTGGACCTATAACTAAAAGAAGTTTCCCACAAGGGGTAAACTAATACCAAGTACATGTTGCCCACAAACACATGTGTATGACAATCACATATAGGATTCTCATGCAACAGAAAAATATCAAACACATTATTATCTTTACCTTAAGTCCATCAAACAACATAGGAGTTCTCATAACCACACACGTTGTAATTAATAGAAGTTCTATTAATATTTATATAATCTAATACTTTCAAGATACTACCACTACCAACCTTGATACTACGTTGTTGGGAACTGCCACTCTTGACCCCAACACCTATGACTCATCCTAAACCTACCCAAATCATTTAAATGTGTGACACTATTAGGGATAATGTCACATAGAAATTATTGGCGTACCCCTTAGGAATTTGCCACTATTGACCCCTAGGTTGAGCCAAACATAAACAATAAACAATAAACAATTCATTTTCAAGTATTATTTAAGTTTATTTTAATACTACACTACAAAGTACTAACCATAAATAGGTTTGTCACGTACCTGGAGGAACTATTTTGATTTCACTATGGCAACTATGAATCTTAGTATAACCTATTATAAACGAACTAAATTTAGTACTACCTTACAATTCAACTTAGATTCACCTAGTTTGGAATTTTAAATGTTGGTTTATAATTCCCCTTCCTGGTGACTTTAGTTAGGGTGAAAAGGGTTTTGGATTTGAGAACATTTGAAAAAAAGGGAAGAAGAAATATTTTGGATGTGTTATAGAGTAACACGATCGTATATATAGCCATGCATAGGTGCACAAATTGGAACATAGTTATGTACTTGGCCATGTACCTTTTTATACATCAAGGCCTTTTGACACGCTTAAGTACACGGTCATGTACTTCATCGTGTACTTTAACACAGGCATGTACCTAGTTATGCACCACATGTTTCACACTTTCCCTTCACTTTTACCACGGGAAGTACATGGCTGTGTACCTTCACTATGTACCCATTTAAATCTCACAAACTGCTTAATTTTCCTCCCATTTTTCCCATGCCAATCCTCACCAACCTCTTCCATTCTTCTAATCTAACATAAAAAAATTGTTTAATTTATAAAATTCAATGTAGAAAGATTGACTTATTTGATTTAATTTGCTTAACTAATTACAAGATTTTTCCAACCAATCGTACCCTCAAATTGGTTGGTAATTGATGTGTTCCAAATGTAACAAAACTCCACCCTTATTCTAATTAACTAAAAACACAAGGGAATTTACACAAAAGTAAATTAGATCAACACTTACCTTGTGAATTTAGTGTTGAGTTAATCAATAGAGACCCCTAAATTACCTGTTTCATAGATGTTTGTAGAAGGAACTCAATTTAGAAAAGAGGAGAGTGGGGTTTTATGAGGGCTTATATAGTTTAGGGTTAAAAATTCCATATTGCACTCTACATAAGTACAATATTACTTAAGAGCCTTGTGAAATAAAATTAATTAATTTTCTTATTTTCTAGTATTTTACAAAAAAAAAAAAAAGAGAGTACTTTTTCCCTTTGAAAAACTCATGTTCTCAAGACATCTCCAAGAAGCATTCCTTAGCATGCCTTTTTACACAAATTTAACCTATCTAGGGTTTCTCAACATTGAGAAGGTGTTCCTTATGAAGGTGCAGTCCCTTGTGAAGGACTACATGTAACTTAATTTTTTTTTCTTTAAAAAAAATTCTAACACTAGCTGAAAAGTGAAGGTAATAGGGAAATTATACAGCAAATATTAGCACAATGGAACTAATGAAAAGCAAATACAATGAAAACTAAACAATAAATGAAAACGGTAAAAATTAAAACTCCAATTGTTATTTTCCTTTTTCTTTAGATTTGCAAGGCAGCTCTTATTTTCCATTTGGTGCATTTTTTTTAGGCCTCCCAAATTTCGAACATTCTCAAAATTTCCCAATTATGAACTAAAACCCGCAAATTTGAATCAAGCATATAATTTCAATCAATACTTGAAAAATATGATACTGCCATATTTTTAATATGTTCCTCAACTTTTGTCCAAAAACATGCAACAATACACTTTGGCCACTTGCCACAATACCTAGCAATAGAACTTTATGATATCCACAATTTTCCATACAAATAAATTTAAGAGATAATAAAATAACGAAAATGAAGAAGATGAAGGTTATAGGAAAAAGTGAGCAAAATGATGTTGGAAATAATCAACCGTTGTAGACTTTTTAGCAATGAGTCCATGCAAAGTTTGAGGAAGGACAAATGTTTGAAAAAGAGAAGAATCCACAAAATAAATAAATAAAATATGGCAACAATGCAAATCTTAGTGGAATAAAATCTCAAGGATGCCATGAAATTACAAGCATATTGTGACTAAATAAAACAACAAGCACAAAGCGAGAAGAATGAGCATGATTATATAAAAGATACTCATGATCTATTTAAGCAAAATGAGAAAAAAGAAAAAGAAAAGAAAAGGAAAGGAAAGAAAAGAAAAGCATGGTTGAGCATTATTGGTTGATATTGTGTGACAAACAAAAATAGAGGTCTTAGATTGGAAATGCCGAAAAAAAGTGAAAGCAAGCAGACTAAAGTGAGTACATCTAGAGCATATACTAGTTCACCCTCAAATAATGATGTATCGATAAATAATGAGATTAGCAAAGAAGTCATTTGTCTACCTAGTAAAGCAGTGGCTAAGAGGAAAGGAAAATGGAAACTAGAAAAATTGTGAGGAAGTGATAGGAGTGATTGAGAAGTTGCAAGACTTAAATAATGTAGATTGTGATAGAGTTAAGGTATTACACAAATTTAACGAAGTTATGGAACTAATGGAATGCTGACAGTAGTTGAAATGGGAAAGATTAATTATTTTTGTTGATACATCATTAATGGATAAAGTACAAAGGCAATTGATTGAGGAGTTGAGTAAGGAGATTTCAAAAAAAAGAAGAAGCAACAATTAGTTCTATATCCAACTAGCCATTGTGTAACCTTCCGTTTATGTGCTTTATAAGGTTCCATTGATGAAATTAGCTATAATAATAGTATTTATCAATCAAATTAAATTTTAAAAACTAGCTATTATTGAATTTTCTCTTAGTAGAATTAGTTTTAAAAAAACTAACGGTTGTGAAGTATCCATCAATCAAATCAACTTTGAAAAGTAGTTGTTGTAAGAGTATTTATTAATCAAATTGATTTTAAAAAAACTAGTTGTTGTAAAGTAGCAATTGAAATTCTATAAATATAGGCAAATAAACACATCTTCGTCATTCACATTTCCCATTTCCATTTACATCTATGCTTTTCTTCTCTCCTCTAAATATTATGTTAACAAGTAGCTCTAATTTCGACTTTGAGCCAAAGAAAAGGCACATGAAGCAATTGAAGAATTAATTCTATTGGAGATGAGCAGTACACGGGTTGAGCTAATTAATTCTTTACATCAAATGCTCCCCAATCTATATGAGAGTTCTTCTACGAGATGACATAGAAGAAAGAATAATAGAGGTTATCTTAAGGGCCATAATCTTTATATAACGACTACATCTTAGATAACCCAATATATATCAATGAATAATTTTGGAGAAGATTTTGAATGAGAAAAGCCATATTCCTCTACATTGTACAAGCAGCATGGGATTACTCTCCCTTTTTCAAACAAAAGAGGGGTGCTATTGATAAGCTTAGTGCTTCACCACTACAAAAGTGCAATGTAGCTATTTGAATGTTGGCATATAGAGTAGCAGGCAATGCTTTAAATGACTACTTACGAATGGCTGAAGGCACAATAATAGAATGTGTCAAGTACTTTGTTCAAAATATCATTACTTGTTTTGGTGATGAGTATTTGCACAGATCTAATCCTATTGATACTCAATGCTTACTTACTATTCCAAAGCAACATGGGTTTCTTGGTATGTTAAGGAGCATTGATTGTATGCATTAGGAGTGGAAAAATTGTCTAGTTGCATAGCATGGAATGTATACTTGAGGTGATTAGGGTTGTCTAATAATTATGCTTGAAGTTGTTGCTTCTTATGACACTTGGACATGCCATGCATTTTTTAGAGTCATAAGCTCGAACAATGTTATTAATGTGTTAGAGTGCTCACTTGTATTTGAGACATTATAGAGGGACGGCTCGTTTGATTAACTATACTATCAATGGCAGAAACTATAATTAAGATATTGTCTTATAAATGGTATATATCTAAAGTAGTCAACATTTATAAAATTTATTTCATACTTGTGTGGTCTAAAGGAGTAATTATTTGGTAAGCACTAGAAAAGGATAAAGAAAAGATGTTGAATGGGCTTTTGGAGTACTACAATCTTGTTTTGATATAGTTCATGGGCCTTCATGTTTTTTTTTTGGATAAAAAGGTTTTAGGACAAATCATGAGAGTATGTATAACTCTATATAATATGATTGTTGAGGATGAATAGAATGGTGACAACTTTGATTATGAAGTTTTAGATTACAAGTTGAGGGGCACAAGTGATTTGATACCTCATACTCCTTGCAATTATATTGCAAATTATGCAATGTTCATTCACAACAATATTTGGCTTCATGATAGCACAAAGCATCATTAGTTATGGATCAACTTGATTGAACATGTTTGGCAATGACTTACGTTTACTAGTTAATGTTAAGCAGTTGGTAATTTTAATTTATATGTTAGCTGTTTTATTTTTATTTATTTTTCTTTTCAATTTCTAGCTATGTTCTTCAACATGTTTCAATTTAGAATTAAAAGTCTTTCTAGTTTTACCTATTTATAATATTGTTGGTTAATTAACTATTAATAATAGCTTGTTTCCATTGTTGTTATGTTGTATAGTAACGAACTAATATATAGGATGAAATTGAGACAAAGTAAGATAAATTTAGAGCTTGTCTAAAATCAAATAGGATTTAGATAAAAAAAAATAATATAATTACACATGTACCCTCATTAGAAAAACTAAATATCTAAACTTTATTTTGAAATATAAATGAATTCGATATGTGTCAAACAGTTTATCTAAATACTGATTTTCAAATAAACACAAATTATATACAGATTCGATGCAAATCAAATATAAAACAAATATAGATAAAAATAAATAATCCAAACAAGCCTTTAAACAACATATATTGATTTCCATTTTTTGAGTTCTTTTTGGCCGTTATGCACTTAAAAAACAATTAAACTAAACTTATTAATTATTTTTCTAATGCTTGGATATTTGGTTGAAAGTAATTATAATAGGACATCCATAAAAATTTTAAAAAATGTTTAAAAACTCTTTCTTAAAGGACCATATAAATAAAATAAAGAGATTATTAAGAAGAAAAGTTAAAATACAATTGTTTAGTTGTAAAAAATTTGTAGTATTGAATTAAACAAAATATTTTATTATTTGTTTGATTTGTATATTTTCTTGGTTATTAGATGAAAATAATCATAAAATATTAGATAAAATACTTATATTTTATACTATTCAAAATATAGTATAAAAATCAAATTTACTAAACAAACATATAAAAATTTTTATTTAATATTTTGTATATTATTTTTAGTATAGTATTTTATATATTTAAATAGTAAATATCACAAAAATCTTTATTTAATACTGGTACACTAAATATAATATAAAAAATATATTATTATTTTTTTATTGTATATTATTTAATTTTTTTGTATTGTTTAATAAATAACCCAAAGGCTAGCTAAAAAATGGAGGTGGTTCGAAGCGAGTCTTGGCAAACACCACTACACTGAATATTCACAATCACAGCGTTCGTCATCAGCCACACGTATGGCTCACTTTCACCTCCCCGTTTCTATTCACTAAAATATAAAATCTTGTGGCTCTGGATAAGACTACACCATAATCCTCATGATTTGTTGTCTGTCCCTGCACCTCGAATGAACCCAAGAGAACCCCCCTCAAAAAGGCCATTCTGTCCCTCAACGAAGACACCTTTCCATTTTCTCCTTCTCTTCTGAGCCAGATATGGAGGTGGGTATGTCTCTAAACGCACTGGTTCGGCTTCCTCTGTCCAATTCAAGCGTGCAAGAAGATGGGTTAGTGAAGCACTCACTTTTCACTTCACGTACGAGTTCGACTAGAAAGTGCCAGAAGAGACAACTGTTGGTTGTTGAAGCAAAAGGCAAGAGGGGCATGCAATCTCGTCAGTTTCAAAAACCGCCAGCTCCTGTCTTGCCCAAGATTGAAGACGATGGGAATCCTAAATTTGTTATCTTCATTCGAATGGCTAACGTTAGCTACTACTTTCTTGTTTTATATTTTGTCTCTTTTTGTTCAATTCATAGTTTTGCTGCTGAAGTTTTGTTTTCTTCGTGGTGGGTGTTCTTTTGGTAAATTGATTAAATTTATCAACTTGCTTATTATAAGAGGATGGGTAGTTTTGGTCCGAATATTTAGTTACTTTTCTAGACGGATGGTGTCGTGAACATATAAACAATGGTGAAATGTTTCTTTAGAGCCGGGATACACAGCATGAATTCGTGCAAAACGAATGTCACTTTTTCATCACAAAACTACCTATACCTTGTCAACAATAGCATCGTATGTGTCTTTGTGACACATTTGTATGGAATTTCATGATAATTTTCTGTTGTTTTCCAATTCCATTTCGTGATAAGTTGCATGCTTTATAGTTTCATTCTCTATCACATATGCTTTGATCATTCCAGTACACATAGACTTTTTAGGGATATTCAATGGGATAGGATTTTGAGGAGTTCGTCTTCCATTGTGTTTAGTCGTGAGTTTGGTGTAGATTTAGTTGTAAGAATAGAAAGAAAATATGATTCTGTCGACTTCAATTTTTCGAAATTTGATTACTGGGTCTCATTTATAATTTTCATTCTAAGGAATTAGAAATATCATGACCATATCTCTTACCCTCATTTGTGCAGGTTTACTTATGGTACCCACTTAGCTTAATAACTGGGGGAACTACTGCCAAAATCATGGTAGCGGCTAAAGATAACTTTTTGGGAAAATATATCTACAAGGACACCCTGGCTAGAAATCTTGCAGCCGTCATCTACCGGGTATGTACTTTATTTCAAATGAACATCTTCCTCGTGAAAGTGGTTGTGAGTAGTTATTTTTTGTGCTACTGGAGAACAGTGTTTAGCGCATTGTATGGAAAAACTGATAGATGAAATCTGTCAGGATGCATTTGGTAAAAATATCTATATAATAGTATTATTATAGTTAATGAAGTTGTAGGGTCTTGTTGATGGTCTTATATGATGTAGCCATATGGTAATAACTTAAGGGGTTACAGTTAGTATAAATGATACTTACAAGGGTTGGATTAGGATTTAGTTATTTCTTATTTATTGGTATTGATAGTTGGAGCTATAAGCTTCATGTAGGAGCATTAGACATTACCGCTCTTACTGCTCTTGTGCAGCTATGACTGCATGCCAGCCTTTACTAAATTGGTTAACCATTCTTTTTTCTTAATATATAATTGTGGTTTTCAATAAAATGACTTTCATTTTTTACTAATACTAATTTCCTTTTTTTTTTCCCTAATTTCATTTTTTTTTCATTTATTATGTACTTTTTGTTCCTAATCATCCTCAAGTCTGTTTTAGTTATGTAATAACCATCCTCAAGCCAGGCTTTGAGGAAAGTCATACTTAGTTATGTAATAACCAAGTCTGTTTCTCTATCTCATCAAACAGACCCAAGTCTGTTTTAGTTATGTAATAACCATCCTCAAGCCCTGCTTGAGGATGTAATAACCAAGTTGAGATAGAGACCCAAGAAGCTAATAACCATCCTCAAGTCTGTATTGATTGTTGGAGCTATAAGAAACTTAAGGTATAAGCTACACTTTTTAGTTATTGTGAAAACCCAAGTTGGAAAGGATTTCTTCCTTTCAAGTAGCTTACACCTTAAGTTTCTTCTTCCCTTCCTCATACAACCATCTCATGATGTATGATTCAAACACTCTTAATCCATTATTTGTGTTGGAGAGAGAAGAGAAACTGCTGGATTGAAGTGGGAGGACTTGTATGACAACAATGGAGGTTGATGTTGATTTCACAGAGAAATTGATGACCTAATTAGGAGGTGATCAATGAGTTACAGAGGGAATTTGCTGTACATAGAGTTCAAATCGTGGAGATTAACTGATGAATGAGTGTGATTGAGGATTGAATGAGTGCTGAAGATGATGATGAATATCTACAACTGAGTATGAAAAGGAAGAAGTCGAAACTGGTTTCCGGTGATGAGGAGTCACATAAGCTAGTGGAATCATCCTTGATTTGGGCAAGTTTTTTGTCAATGTTCTTCAAGAGAACAAACTAGCACTGGACAGTGAGATTTACTTGCCCTATGGTGTGTGACAAACAAAATTTGAATTAGTTTGCATACCACAGCTCTGATCATGTACAAGCATTAAATGAAATCAATCTCTAATTCATGTAATACAGATCCAAATGCATCTTGGGTGTTTTACAGCAGTAAGTTGATGAAGATCGCAAATGAAGTAGAATTAACAATGAACCTGATTTTTACCGTGAAGGAGACTGATAGACCCAACATAACCTAAGTCTATGTTAGGCGTAAGCGAGGAGGGCAGGGCAGCAATAGAAATAAAAATGAGGACATAGTTGGTTAACTGTTGAAATCAGTTAGAGAGGTTGCTAACTACCAACCATCAGGTTGTTAGGAAACCCAAGTTTGTTAACAATAGGAACTTAGTATAAAAGGGAGAATGTTAATTGGTTAGAGGCAGAGAAAAAGTAGAGATATTGAGCCATAGGCTGGAGGTCCTGGTCCTCTAAACTAGAATTCATTGTAATACTTGTGTTTTGGTTAATAAAAGTTCATGGATCCTATCTTGAGTACGGGATCCTATCAACTGGTATCAGAGCCACCGATCCTAGGAGATGGCTGCTAAGAAAACTGACAATCGGATAGAAGGAATTGAAAAGGATTTGGAACTTTTTCGTGAAGAAAGGTGAAATGACAAGGAAGAGGTTCAAGAGCAATTAGTCAAGTTCATTAGGAGTTTCAAAGGCAAATTGATCGTTCTAACCAGGAAATGTGTGATCGCTTGAAATTAGAAATGAAAAGCATGATGTTGTCGGTTTTGCAAACATGGAAAAAAAGTGACAATGGGGAAGGTGTGGGGATGAACAGAACTGAAGAAATTCGACCCGAATTCCATCGTAAAAAGAATTAGGGAAAGATCCAATTGAAATAGATGAGCAGTTTGAGAGCAATGAATTACGAAATAACTCGGGAAATCACAATGACCCACCTTTAGGGTTTGTGCGTAACAGTGAGATTCGACGGGATTGTCGAACTAGGAGGATCGAGATGCCCGTTTTCGGAGGTGATCCGGATGGGTGGATTTATAGGGTCGAACGATTTTTTTCAGTAGGGAGATTCTCAGAAGCGGAGAAGATGGAGCTTGTTGGAATGAGCTTGGAAAAAGACGCGCTGACTTGGTTTCGTTGGGTAGAAGGACGAAGGCCGATAGTGGATTGGTAGGAGTACAAGAAGTTGTTAATACAAAAGTTTAGACTGGCTCATGAAGGCACGCAATGTCAAAGGTTACTGATGGTGAGGCAGATTGGAACAGTAGCCGAGTACACCAGTAAGTTTCTTGTACTTGTAGCTCCACTTCCTGAGTTACCCGATTCTGTATTTGAAAGTACTTTCATGAATGGATTGGTGGATGATATAAGATTGGAGGTGTAGATTCTGAAGCCAAGGGGTTTGGGTGAAATGATGGAATTAGCACAACAAGTGGAAGAGAAATTGAGAAGGATGAGTGTCAATAGGTGGAATTGTGGTGGATTAGGAGCTAGGATGGGAAACACTGGATCAAAGTTGGAAACTGTAGGAGTTGGAAAAACGAAAGATGATTTGGGAAGTAATGAAAGTCGACTTAATATGTTACCCCGTAATAGGCTAGCAGAGGGAAATAAGGGTCAGAACACTGGAGGATTTAGGAGGTTGACTTTTGGAGAGTTACAAGACAAGAAAGCCAAGGGAATTTGCTTTAGATGTGATGAGAAATTTAGCCCTGGGCATAGGTGTAAAAAAATGGAATTGCAAGTACTTGCCACAATGGATGATGAAGAGGAATTGGAGGAAGTAGATGCAGAGGAGGTAATAGAAGAGACTCTTCAGACCATAGAGTTAACTGAAGGTTCAGTTATGGGATTTACTTTTCCTAAAACGATGAAGGTGAGAGGAATGGTGGAAGGAAGAGCCATTATTGTACTGATTGATAGTGGAGCTTCACACAATTTTATTTCTTGGGAGTTACTGACATTATTAAATTGTAATTTGGAGAGAACTGGGAAGTATGTGGTAGCTATGGCAAATGGGTCGAAAATTAAAGGTGAAGGGGTATGCAAAGGGGTGGTATTGTCAGTTCAGGGAGTGAAAGTAGAAGAAGAATATTTACCAATGAGGTTGGGTAGCTGTGATGTCATTCTAGGAATTAAGTGACTGCAGACTTTGGAAAAGGTTGTGCATGATTGGAGTAAGATGACTATGGAGTTCTCACAAGATGGGCAGACTTTTACGATTGTAGGAGATTCTGCATTGTCTAAGACACCTGTAAGCATGAAGACTTTTACAATTGTCTAAGATTCTGCATGGACTATGTCAAGAAAAGTTGTACTACTTGCAGACAAGGTGATTTTTCATGGGTGTGGTATTTATACATTGTACAATCACAGCATTAGTAGAGTTATTCAAGCTGTATAGTCTTGTGTTGACAGTCCAATAAGATACAGCCATGTGGCAATGGCTTTAATAGTAGTTAGATGGGTTAGACTAGGAGTTCTTGAGCTGTTTAACTCTTTATAGGAGAATTCACTCTGTGTGTCTTGTTCTGGCAGGGTTTGTAATTACTTGTTCCTCAAATGAAATCGGTTTTAGCCCTCTGGTTTTTGTCAGGCATTTATGGCATTATTATGGCACCTATTTGATGCCTAAGTTTTTACTCATGCAATGATGTGGACAAAGCCAGTTGCTGGAGCTCTTGATTTTGAGTTACAAGATGTCGGAAGAAGAATTGACTTGTCCTCATTGAACTTTAGTATGTATTTCCTCATATTTGCTAGTCATCCTTTCGGTTGTAAGTTATCACTTTTTGAGAAGTTTTTAATTTTTGGGATTGTGGTATCATCTTTTTATTACTACCATGGAATCTCATACATCAGTGTCATTGTGAGTTATTCCTTGATTCAGCTGGTGGTTCGACAGTGCTTGCCATCCAATTAGAAACAACTTCATGGTTATAGTTTTCTTTTTCCCAAATTTATTGTTATAGTTGACTAGATCAATAATCAATCTCAGACCTCTTCTAGCACAGACTTGAGCTGAATTGTACTACTCAAGGCTGCACCATTGCTGCAAACATTCCCTATCCTTCTTGTTGTTAGAACACCAATTTTATGTAATTCTGCTACAATAAAGTCATTTTAATTGAATAATTTATTAAAAGTCACTCTCTAACATTTTTCCTCTCTGTTTTATTCAAGTGATGCATAAAGAAGAGGTCCACAGGAGACATCTTCCAGAGTCCATATTTCTTTTGTCTTGCATCTAGCCTACGATAGTCTATGAGACTCATTTTGCTGTCTTCTTGCTATTTTAACTATAAGCTCCTGTGGCAAATAATATTTAGTGCAATCAGCAGGGCAAATGAGGTCATCCAAACCATGCTTGCACCATTGCCTACTCATGAACGTTACACTTGATGTTGTTTGCTTGTGCAGAGGAGATAATTTTCTTTAAATTTTTTTACAAGACATAGCATATGTTGGTATAAGGAGTATTGTTAAGTGTGCATTTATTTCACCAGAAATGCTTGCAACCATTGGTTGCACAACATTTTTTGATGGCTTTTATAATCTATTGTTTGCAATGTTCATTACTGTGGTAATCAAGATTAGTAACTTTGACCCAAAAGAAAATCAAGAATAATTACAATAACTAACAACTTTTAGTATTAGTTTGTGATTAAGAGCAAGCTATAGTTTGGTGCAGATAGTGTTAGTGAGAAAATCAAAGTTTGCCATCTCCCATCAACATTTTCTGCTTTGGTTTATAACTGCCTACTAGCCACCTGCGACCAGCTTCCTATCACTACCTGATGTTACAAGTCACTAATAACCATGTTCTATTGAGATTACTGCTAGTTGCAATTAAGGTATTATCAATATTAAAAAATGTTAGGAATGCAATTGCTTAGTAATAAATGCAATCTAATAGTTGGGCTTGAATCTATCATTTTCTTGGGTAATCTTTTAAAATTCTTGAGTAGTAGCAGGAATTATCTTGGTCAATCTCTTTGGTGCCACCTGCCATCATGAAAGATTCTGTATTTTATGTGATGCAATTTTTTTTTTATTTTTTTTTTTTGTGGTTGAATATTTGAAGATCTCTGACCTAGAATTGTTCTATGCAGTACTGTTCCTCTGCAGCTACTGAAATTCTGTAGTTATGTTATACCTTTATTTTACCAGATTCTCCACTTGAATTCATGTCCAATGTTATGCAATAATCATTTTTGTGCCTTTCTTGTTTTAACTTCAAATGGACAGGATGAGAAGGAGATTCAAAAGACTGCATTCAAGCAATTTCGAGTATTGCGGTCTGCCACTGAATTCAGATATGGCTACAAACTTGTGGTAGTGTTTCTATAGCATACTTTTGCTCCTCTGATGTCCCTGATTACATTTCCAAAAATGTGCATGTGAAACTGGTGCATTGGATGATTTATTTACTTTTTTATCTGAACTCAAATTTTGAAATGCAGGAAAATGGGAATGTGAGAGCAGCACTTTCAACAACAGATGTTATTGAGGTCTGGAAAACTCTCTCTCTCCTCCTCCCCCCCTTTTTTTAAAATAAAAAATATGAGCTGCTTAACAGTTCCACAGGTTTATCTTTGCCACTAGATTCTATCCAGGAAGAGTGGATATTATAGTGGACCTTAAGATTCAAAATCTGGTTGTCGAGGATTATCCATCTCATTCATGTTTGTCTTTTCACATAATTTCAGCTTCCAACACCAGACCAACTGAAAACTGTGCTTGATAAAGTAAAAGACTTCTTTGGGGATGCCAAAGAATCTTTTGGAAAGATAACAACCCTAAATTCATCATCAATGGAGGACTCAGAGGAAACTGCGAAAGAAAAAGCCAAGTGAGTTTAGTTGGTTTTTCTATATAAGAATATATGATACCATTTCTTGCTTTCATGCAATGTATCGAAATTTCCTTCTCTGGTTATACAGCTTTTATTTGAAAACTCAAAATGGTGATATTTTTTTCCTCTTCCAGAGTTAAAGGATGAAAATTGAAGAGAAAGGGCCTTAATGCCCACTGCTTTTCATATCAAGAGGATTTGATAGAGGCCTTATAAATGCGCCGAAGAGTAGGATGTACACATGATGTTATGTAGCTTAGTTTTGTATATTTCTGTGAATTTCATGTCCGTTTAAGGGAAATACTCTTACAGAGTTTATGCTTAATTTTCTTGTCTTTATAATTTATTTTATTTTTTTTCTGAAGCTATATTATCTTTTTCTTCTGAAGGAAACGATTCAAGTTAGCTTACACTCATTAGTAAGAAACGAGGTGGATTACAGAGAATTATTTACATCCTTCTGAAAATAGTGCCGATCATTGTTACATTGGTAACGGAGAAAAAAGAAAGGGACTGTCAATCAATGTGTAAAAAGACAAAGTAGTGCATTCTGCTGATATTGTCTTTCTAGTAAGTTCTAGGCTCTGTGGCCTGTTGGGACAACAGTGACTGCAGATTTTTTCCTTGTGGCAAGCCCAAAAATCTCATTAAGATCTACATCACTAGCACTCTTTCCTTGTGGCAATGACCAATCAAAATGAAATAGGAGTTTGGGTAGTGTAATCTCTGTGGTTGCCAACCCAAAAGTGTAACCGGGGCAGCCTCTCCTTCCTCTGCCGAAAGGTAATAATTTGAAATCGTGGTCCTTCACATCAAGGTTGCTACCTTCAAACCTCTCTGGAATGAACTCCAGAAGATTTTCCCAAAACTGTGCGTCCCTCCCAAGGGCATAGGTATATTTATAAGGAGCCGAGTTTTTGCAGGTATTTCATAGCCATTAAGAATGCACCTTTCTATGGATTGGCGAGGAACCAGTAAAGGGACCAATGGATGCAATCGCATTGCCTCCTTAATCACTGCTTTCAGGTAGTGAAGGTGTTGGAGCGGGTCTTCGGTAATTTTTTTGGTAAATTATATATATATTTTTTGGGTAAATACTGGTCTTCGGTAATTGCCCCTCTGCTTGATGTAATTTCATGAACTTCTGCTTGTGCTTTCTCCATCACCCTTGGGTGTCTAGCAAAGCTCTGTCATTGTCCATTCCAAAGTTGCAGAAGTTGTATAAGTCCCGGCTACAAACATGTCCTGTTAAAAGTTTGATTAATGAAGATGTTTAGTTTTGTCGATTTATATCCTACTTTTGCATGGGGGTTTAAGCTTCCCGCTGGAAGGCCTTTCTTTTTGGGTGAAATTGTGAGCAGATCAGCAGCCAAAAACGGCTAGCCTAAGTAACCAATGGGGAATATAGTAGAGAACGCATAGACTGAAAATCCTGATTAGGTTTAATACTTCAACGATGTGCTAGTACACCATGGGATGGCACCAGTCGAAGCTACCGTGCAGATTTTTCATTAGTGTAGATGCAGAAAGATTGTAAGTAATGTTGTGGATGCCCCCATTAAGATAGACTGTTATTGAGTTAGTTCAGGTGAAGCATAGTCAAAGATCCGTTGATCTGGAAAACAGTATTACCAGAACGAGGGCCTTTAGATTGTCGCCTGCGATCGGCACCTCCAAGTCCTCTTTACGCTGCACTTGAAGCAGTAAATCCACGAAATCTTCCCTGGCTGCTGAATAGCTTCTATTTTCAATTTTCTCTGCATGTTCCTCATTAATTTCATCAAACATTGCTCGCAAATCCTCAAGAGTCCTCTCCAACCTTCTCTTTAACCCTGTCCTAGTGTTGACCCATTCCCAGGCTGGGAAAAAATCTCCAAGGCTTTCGGTCAAAACATTTACTGACTGATTCTTCTTCCCATCTCCTGAGTTCTCCATGAACCTCTTCCCGAATGCTACTCGACTCAGTATGTTATTCGACAGCTTGCTGATGTCAACCTCGGATCCACATGAAGATAAGACTGTGTTTCTCAATTGAGCGGTCTCTTCATCTCGAACAAGCTGGAGTGAACTGACCCTTCTCATGCTGAGCAGCTCGGTTACACAAATTTTTCTCAGTGGGCGCCAGTATCGTCCATAGGGGGAGAATGTGACATCAGAGCAGCCAAAAGAGAGGTACTGAGCTGCAATGAGTTGAGGCTTACTAGCAAAGATATGGTCGCAAGTTTTGAGGCTTGGCTAGTTCAGCTGACGAAATGAACAATGGTGGGAACCTAACCTAGCTGGAGGTAAAATATGGGATCAAGCTGGTCTGCGAGCTTAGCAAAGGCATGGTGGGGCATGTATCTGATGAGATGTAGGTGTCCTATGATGGGAAGTTTAGGTGGTGATGGTGGTCTTTTGGTATTGGTGTCTGACTTCTTGCTTTTTTATTTCTGTGAATGAAAGATGTAGAAGAGGAGAATAAAGGAGATAGGAATCATGAGAAAGGGAATTAGACGAGTGAAGCATTCCATGATTGTTACTTATCTGATTCAATGCTCTCGCTTTCAAGGAGGTGTGCACTTTGCGCTGCATTTTGTGTCTGTTGTTTCTTTTGAAATAGTATGTGAGGTTTGTGCCTTTTGTGAGTGATGAATGAAAGTTGTTTGGGGTTCAACTGTCTGGAAGAAAAGGACGAAAAATTGCTTGATGGAGTTGTTGGCAGATTGGCAGACGTATGAACTTGCTTTTGCAGGGTTCGCCACCTCTTATCATTTTTTGGCACTGTTACCTTTGCAGTGAATAGTGATCATACATTGCACGAGGCTCCTTTTTTCCGAGCTAAATGTGCAGCACAATGCCAAATTCAAACTTATCATAATCTTTTTAACCATCAAAACTCCATTTAACTGAATAGAAGAAAAAGAGATGACAAAATAGATTTCGATAATCTATAGATGGTGACAAGCTTAAGTAATTTGCCTGTCAATTTAATGATAGTATTATTGGATAGGCATGGATTAGAGGAGTTGATAAGAAATGTTGTAATTGGTAACTTAAATTTAGAGTAGAAATGAAAGGAACTTTAAAATTCATTAATCCTTTCTCTAAGGTTGAAGAGAAATGGGTTAAAAAATGGTTGAAACGCAACTCAAATTATAAAACCATATCTTATTTCAATACTTATTAGTTCAAATTAGGAATTCCTATGATCTAAGAGTACAATAAAGTAATTGAATAATAATTAGTTAATAGCATTAGTAATTTTAGGGAGATTTAATATGCGGCTATGCTTTTATTGATAGGGGTGTAAGCTATAAATAGCTTAGTGAGCAAAGTATCTTAAATCACCGGTGAAGCAAAAACACAGACAAACAACTTGTTAGTTATTAAGTGATATGTAGCAACAATAATGAAGTGTAACATCGCATGTGGTTAGTTGGAGGTCATATGAGGTCTAAGGATAATGAAATTGAATAATAGTTAGTAAATTAGATTAGTAATTCTAGGGGGATTCAATATCCGGATATACTTTTAATGATTGTTCTTCTCTTTAGTTTACTCGTTGTTTGATTTTACTCACTTCACTCAATTTTTTAGATTAAATAATAAGAAAAAGGTTAATTACTAGTAATTGTAATCTCTATAGGATTGACATTTGATAAGGTTTTCCCTAAATTCCCCCTAAACTGTTCGTTTTTTTTTTTGGAGGTGAAAACCTTAACACCTAACATTTGTTAGGAATTTGGGAGAGTGAAGACCATGTTTTGGAAGTTTGGAGGGGTATCGGGCCAGCTCTTTACTTGGCTTTAAATGTGAAGTTTCTTGTTATGAAGAGAAATATTTTATAGATTTGTTTTGAAGGTTGTTGATTACTAGCATCTTTATAGTTGTCTAAGAAATTGACATTTTGATTGATAATTGTTATAAAATACTTATCAAATTGTAACATTTAGTATTTTGTTTAACTCTCTTATATTTTGTATGGATATTGCACTTAATTGTTCTTTATTTTGATTTCAAAGTTTTGAAATGTAATTTCTAATGAAATAGAAGAAATATGTGAAATTTGGAACAAAAATATTAAAGATACAAAGTTAGGAAGCATGACATGGGGCACAACATGGCCATACCTGAGGTCGTGTTGAATAGAGTAAGAAATCAGCTTGATGGAGCAACTGTGCAAGAGACCATGCAAAGTTACATGGCTAACTATATGCTCATGTTAAAGGGCATGCTGATTTTTTTTTTTTTTGAAGATTTTCAAGAAAAAAGGAAACAAGCATTAGCAAGACATGTAAGTGTGATGAATCAAGTAGCATTTTTATATCGCGACTAAAAAAGGTCAATAATAAAGCCTTTCTCTTTAGAAGTTGGTGAAAAATTAGGTTTAATCTTGTTTAAGTAATATAATCAATAATTGATGAATAAAAATTTTTAATTTAAAGTTAGAAGCTATAATCATCAGTAACTTGGAATTTTTCTCCAAAAAAGCATACTCTAAGTAATGAGGGAGCTGCTTTAATTCTACTATCGATGGGTCTTTAATGGATGGTTTTAGCCTTAGTTCCTTTTTCATATTGATTTGCTTAAACCATTCTTACCATTAATAAAGTCATTGGCCTCTAAATGAGCTACTACTTTCCGTTTTAAGGACACTAGTTTTAACTAGATTGAACTACAATACCTACAATCAATCTTTTTTGCTTGTACTATCAATACGAAATAATATAAGGTTGGTTGATGGTTTAATTCTAGTGATGTAGCCTTGTGCGCATTATTGAAGTCCTAGAGACAATGATGGACATTGATTTGGGATTTCCTAGGCTTAAAATTTAGAAACTCTAGACTAAAATGATATTACTAATCAAGGATTGAGAATTTGGTTTTTAAACTTACGTTGACATAGAAATTGCAAATTGTACTAGCAACTAAATCTAAATCTTGAATCAATATCCACTAGTATTGATCAAAAGGAAAGTTTTAAACTAATTGTTTGGAAAGTTTTTTAAATTTAAGTAATCAATCTACCAACCCCCTTACCCCCTAACAATTAGTATTAGGGTTAAGCTCGATAGTGATTGAGTTTAAAGATCAATGGCAAAGCATTTGACAGTTTAAACTAGTAATGCACCTCATTTTGAATCTAATTTTGCTTATTGTAAATATAAGATGGAGACTTTCATCAATGCATGAGACTATGAGACATTGGACATTATTGCCATAGAAGACAAAATAGTTAAAGGATGGAATAGGATGAAGTAAGATAAATTAGGGTAATTATTGCTTAAGATAAAATAGGATAGTGTAGGGTAATTATGGCTATTTCTCCCCTTCTTTTGAATCAGTCATGAGATGTCCTTAAATATAGCCAATATGTATTGATAACCTCTATAATATTTATTAACATGATTAAGGCTTTATTTGGATTTTTTTTTGTCTATATCTAATCTGATATGTATTTGTTTGTCTTGTGATTTTGGTATTACCTTCTATAGAAGGTTTTAGAGATTTCTATAAACATTTATACATCATTAGAGACTTAATATTATTGTGATCATGTATCAATATACTTTTCCTAATTTCTCATTATTACTTTTATCCATATCTCGGACATTGCTAAAGGAATTTGTAGGTGCATTTCTTGAGGAGTTACTGAAGGGATTATCTCCAATGTGAAGTATTGAGCATAATATCAACCTTATTCCAAAATCTATGTTACCTAATAAACCAACTTATTGAATAAATCCATAAAAAGTAAAGTAAATTGAAGGGGCAAGTTAAAACAACATTGCATGGTTATGTGGTATCAATCATTAAGGATTTTGTATTTGATTGTTTCATATTGTGAGTTGGCATGTTACTTTATTGAAACTTCCTACGCACTAATTGCATTTATGGTCGAGTTATATAATAACAGGACACATAATGCTAACACCAACTTTCGAAGTGGATATCTTTAGGAGTTGGAGAGGATGTTAAATGCAAAGATACCGAATTGTGGTTTAAAAGCTAGGCTACACATAAAGTTGTAATGGCTACCTTTGTCAAGTGGATTTAACCCACTAATGGCAAATAACATACACTTAATGAAAATTTTCCTTATGTGTTTAGTCATGCCATTTAAGCCCATGAGCATATAATCTTACTATCTAGCATTGTCTTCTTATTTCTCCTATTAAAAATAGTCTCTTAAAGTGTAGCAAGCTTGAAATCGCCATCATTTTCTCTTACCTACAACAACACCATTCAAACACAAACATACTTGATTAGGAATCAATTGAAATTACAAGTAGGAAATTGAGAAGAGAAAAGTTAGGGTTATGGGAGATGGTTTTGTGGTAGTGTTTGGGGAGATTGGGGGTAAGACATGGTTTCAAACATAGAATTTTGTTTCCAAGTACTAATAGAATCCAAAGGCGTTGTCTAAATTACTAGTTGAGGTTTAGCCACTCCTCTATGATTCCATCATATCTAACACTTCCTATATGGCCCAATCTACCACATATAAAGAAAAATTCCAATAATCTCTCATATTTAAAGAACACCTTATATTTAACACCCTTCACTCTACCAACCCAAGTCTCCTTTTTCAGGGGCAATTCCATGTTAATTTTCACCTTAATCCTTAGAGAACTCCTCCCTCATTGAGACAAGTTGAGCTAGGTAAGGCTCTTCATTGAATTGAGCACCTTGAAAGTCTTTTGATAGCTTTCGATCCAAGGTCTTAGTAACTTCTCAAAGAATTCTTAATTGAATTTGTCATGGGTGCATAAATTTAAGTGCACAAACTTAGTTAGAAAGGTTAAGAGCGGTCGGGTCAATCTGGCAGTCCCCATTTTGAGCCTATTAGGCCAAAATTTCCTAAGACATCCCTAAATAAATGGGTCTATCCTTCAATTAGTCTAAAGAATTGATCCATGGCATAAATCTTGGATAGATTTTCAAATATCCTAAATTCTTAGAGATTATATCCTAGGTCAGTTCGAACAAGGTCATAATACTATAGTTGACTTGGTGAATTGAGAATTGACATGGGTTAACTCGGTGAACACATAAGTTGAATTGAGTCAACTTGCTAAAAATGAAAACATTGACTTGAGTCAACTCCATATTAGATGAAGAAAGACTTGAGTTAACTTGAGCTTACTAATGTATCTGTTTTCACATTTCCATGGTTTGTTAGCACCTATGGGAGGAAAGGAATGTACATCATGTTGGGAAAATAATCTTGACCTTGGCTATCATTCTATTGGATTGCTACCATTAATATTGTTGACCTTTTGCCATCTGTATATCATTATTTCAATAATAATGGCATACACTGGTTTATTAGTAGTAGCAACAGTGATAACAAAGCAACACTAATAATGGTGTAATACAATAAGGTGTTTGTAATGCACTGATTGTAATTATTGTGACAGTGGTGATGATGATGAAGGTATGGCAAGCTACTAGTGGTGTAGTGTGATTGTAATAGTAATAGTGATGGTGTATAGAGTTTTGTGACACACACACATAAACCATCCCCACCCTCGTAGGGCGACACTTACAAAATGATAATTTTAGTTGCTAGGTTCAAGGATAGATGTAATGCAACAAAATTTCTCATCTAAATAGTCATGTGAATTGAATGATTAGCTTTAATGTAATTTACCTCAATATCGGTTTCACCTCCACCTCGGAAAATTTGGGCAAGAGTCCTTTTTAGTGTCTTAAGTATCATTAACATTTATTTATTTTCCATATTATCTAACTAATCTTCTCTCTAATTTCACTAAAAAGAAAGCTACTATACCATACTCTATCTTATTATTTATTTAATTTTTTTTTCAAATTATTTTAGATTTTATTTAATTAGCTTAATCATTAGTTACTTTTTTAAAAAAAAAAAAAATTTGGGCATACACTTTGTGGGCACACATCCTACTAGTTATATAGGATAAATTAAGTTTACTTTAACAATTATATTGCTAAATTTAATTTGTAATAATTTTGTATTATAAAATCATTATGTATGCCACTGTATAGTACAATACATGTCATATTATTAATTTAATGTAAATTATTAGAATTTAATTATTAAGTATGATGTGGGGCAGAGCTTACCGTAATTGGGCCCTGCTGTCATGGGAACATTATTTGCTGTAGGAAAATATCCGATTATTTTCCCCCCTCCACAACAAGGAGGACCATATTTACTAAGATAGATATTTGTTGTCTTAAATTTTTTATTTCAAATATATTCTAAAGTAATCGTATGTAAGCATTTATAATAATAAAATAATTTTTTATAGTTATGTATTAATTTTTTATTTAAATATAATTAATAAATACATATTTGATACAGAAAATTCGAGATGCAAATATTTATCCATATTTACTATTAGTAAGTAATATTAATACAATGGGGAGCCAATTAACTAAAGTTAGAACTATATTTATTGCTGTTGGAGATCGTTTATTAGTTACTAGGCCAAAGTAGCTGTTTAAATGAACTGATTAATAGGAAGCAATGACAAATCAATAATAAAGGTGGCCATTAATATACCTTTATTTAAAAAGGTATATTAGTCATTCCAATAATTTCCCTTCTTTTTTCTCAATGCTTGTGGAAATAACACTTTTTTATGGGACCATAAAATTGATTACTTCACTCCAGACAATGGAAAATTAAAATTATTTTGTTCTTTCTCAATTCTTTCCTTCCTCTTTTCACTCTCCCAAACATAGTGTTAGTTGAAAAGAAATATAGGTTGTACTCGTACATGGCACACCTCCTTAGCGTACTTTTCAAGGCTTAAAAGCCCAACTTGAGGTCCTTAAGCAATGGGGCCGTGATATTTTTCAACTTTTTAGGTTCTACCGACAACGATCTTTGGACCATACATAATATCAATATCAAGGAATCCATTCAAGATTATAGATGATACCTAAGCATCTTAATAATTTTTTTTTAAAAAATAAAAACTCTTCATTTTATTGTTAAATTTTTTTAATAAAATTTTGTAAAATTTATTTATATTATTTATGAGACCCCGTAATAGAAATTTAAATTAAAACAACACTTTAAGAAAAAAAAGAAGAAGCCCAAAGTGGTATCTTTTTAAGGTCCTTAGCTAAAAACTCTAAAAAAAGTTAATCTCTTTAATTTATTTATTTTTTACCTTTTATGTCACTTTTATATATTTTTTGTATTGTAAATCTTATAAATAATAGTAATAAATATTAAAGAATTCTTTTCAAGAATTTTTAAGATAAAATAAAGAAGTTCTTAAATAAGAATTTTTAAAAATTTTGATGTGATATATAAAGATTTTAAATGAAGCTCTATGGAATGGAGAGATGGAGAATAGTAAGCTTTAGTAGAGAGGGAAAGGTATTTTGATGAGGAAGAAGATTCTATTTTCATGGCACAATGTGAATATATGACATTATAGAGGAAAATGAACTAGGATTGGGGTGCTTAAAATAAAGGAGACAAAACTATTAACGCTAACGTGAAAAAAAAAAACTCATAATATGATTAGAGTAAATATATAAGTTTTTTTTTAAAATATTTTATATATGTAAAATATAGAGAAGTTATATATAGTACTCTTGATAAGAAAATATGCTTAAAAAAAAAAAAAAACTACCACCAGATCTATTTTCTTTGTAACTTACTTATCACCTTCAATTCCATAGAAATGGATAGGTTATAATCTAGCTAATAGATAAAATGAAAAAGTAAGAAAATTCTCTTTGGAAGAAATTGAGACCAAAATTCTATATATCCTTTTACAGAAAAAAGACTAAAAATATATGCACCCGTAGCTTGAAGAATCAGTCATTCAGACTACAAAAAATATACTCCTAAATAAGAAAGATTCCTAAATACAAAATAACTTCTTTACATATATACATATCTACCAAAGATATATTCAAATAAGCCCCCCTCCCAAAGTTAGTGCGTGAAGATTTCGAATGCCCAACTTGCGTAGTATGTACTCAAACTGTTGTTTGCTCAAAGCTTTGGTAAAAATATTCGCCAACTGCTTAGAGCTTCGAACATAAGAAGTTGCAATGTGTCCACATTGAATTTCATCACACACAAAATGACAATTGACTTCTATATGCTTTGTGCGCTCATGAAACACCAAATTTGCAGCTATATGCAACATTGCTCGACTATCACAATAAAGCTTCATAGGTCTAGAATGTGCTATCCCTAGTGACAATAACAAACCTTTCAACCATTTCAACTTACACGCTATTGTAGCCATTGACCTGTATTCAGCTTCAGTAGATGATCTTGACACTATATGTTGTTTCTTAGTCTTCTAAGAAATGGGTGAGTGGCCCATTAAAACAAAATAACCAGTAAGTGAGCATCAAGTTAAAGGACAACTAGCCCAATCTGGATCACAATGTGCATATATCTGTAAATCACAATCAACACGAAGTAATATTCCTTGCCTCGGATTACTCTTCAAATAGCGCACCACTCATAAAGCTATTAACCAATGTTTTTCCCTAGGGTGCTGCATAAACTGAGCCAGAACATGAACTCCATACAATAACTCAGGTTGAGTAAGAGTTAAGTAGATTAACCTACCTATCAACCGTCGGTACTTCTCTAGGTCAGCCAACAACGTCCCATCTACCATTGCTAATTTATGATTCTGTTCCATAGGAAATCCATAATGCTTATCACCCAATAACCCAACGCATATTTGGGTTGACAAAGGAAGATACCCTCCTTATTTCTAGCCACCTCTACTCCTAAGAAGTACTTCAAGACACCCAAATATTTCATGTGAAAACACTAACACAAATACTCCTTGAATTTCTGTATTGTAAAATCATCATTTCCAGTAATAACAAGATCATTAACATAGACCAAGATATACAATTGTATCTTGTCCTGAGTTAAAGTAAATAATGAATAATCAGAAGGAGATCAAGAAAACCCATACCACTTCAATGTAGTTGTCAACTTGGCAAACCAACATCAAGGAGGCTGTCGCAACCCATAAAGAGATTTTTGCAATCTACACAATTTCCCTAGATGTTGAGTTACAAAATTAGGAGGCATCTTCATGAACACCTCTTCTTCTAAATCTCCATGTAAAAATGTGTTTTGAACATCCATTTGGTGAGGTTCCCAATCCTTGGCTGTTGCCATTGACAAAAAAATTCTAATTGTCACCATCTTTCCAACAAAAGAAAAGGTTTCATTATAGTCAATTCCCTTGACTTGATTGTTTCCAAAAATCACCAAACGTGCTTCATATCATTCAATAGTGCCATATGAATTATATTTGATCTTGTAGACCCATTTACTTCCTATAGCTATCTTACCGGGTGGTAAGTCTTCCACTATCTATGTCCTATTATTTTCGAGTGCTTCGATCTCATTCTTCATAGCTTCTCTCCATCAAGTATCTTTCATTACCTCAACATAAGAATTTGGCTCCTTGGTAGCTGTCACAATTGCTAAGAAAGAACGATGTGGCAAGGAAAATTTAGCACAATTCACATAATGTGCTATAGGATAAGGAGTACTTGAAGATGGAGCTGGGACGGATGGACATATAGAGGGGCTCACACATCGAGCAGTATAGGTCACATAATTTTTTAGCTGAGTAGATGGTTGCTTTATCTTATGGCTACGCCCAAGTTGCTCACTTACAAAATTGTTCACTACCTCTGTTGTACCCCTCCTTATTTCATCACTCACATCACTTTGATCCTGAGTTGTATCACTAGGCGCCATACTCACAATTGAGGACTCATTTCTCAATTATCCTTCCTCATCTCCATTCCCAACAACCCTATCACCATTTCCAACAAACATACCTTCCTCTTAGTCATCTTCAGCAAGGTCAGACATTCCAAAAGAACTTAATCCTAAAATATCTTGCTGTGTGTCATGTGCACTAACATCTATATATGAAAAATTAACTTCAGAAAACACCACATCTCTTGATATAAAATATTGTCTTGTTTCAAGATCATAGAGTCTCCATCCCTTCTTGCCAAAAGGATATCCCACAAACACACAACACCGACTCTTATTAGCAAATTTATCCTTCTTTCAGTTCAAGTTCCATGCATAACACAAAAACCCAAAAGTGCGTATATGATCATAATTAGGTGACTTACTAAACAAAACATCATAGGGTGTTTTGCCCTTTAGAAGTTGAGATAGAGTCTGATTTATCAAATATCTTGCAGTCAGCACGCAATCTCCCTAAAACTCAATAGGAAGATTAGCTTGAAATCTCAAAGCTCTAGCAACATTCAGAATGTGACGATGTTTCCTTTCAACCTACCCATTCTGTTGTGGTATTCCTACACATGAAGTTTGATGGATGATCCCATTTTTAGCAAAAGAATTATCCAAGCAATTGAATTCTATCCCATTATCATTGCTAACAATTTTCACATCCTTATTAAATTTTCGTTTGATTATGGCAAAGAAATCACGTAGTACATTTCACTTCAGTTTTATCAATCAATAAATAAATTCATACACCCTTGAAAAATCATCAACAATTGTAAAAAAATAAGATGCACCACAAGAAGCAGTAGTTCTATAAGGTCCCCATAAATCACAATGGATCAATTCAAAAATTTCATCTACTCTATTTTCACTAGAAAGAAATATCACATGCTTTATTCTTGATAGAGGCATCACTAATAAAATCAACATTGAGAAGCATCCCTACTATTTTTTAAGATGGATGTCCCATTCTTCTATGCCACAATTTAAATGAATCCACACGACTTGTTGTGCGTACTTAGACTGGTGCAATTAAATTGAGGTAGTAAAGCCCTTTGCGCTATTCACCCACTCCAATCACCATCCTTGAAGTGTGGTCCTATATAACACAATTTATCAGTGAATTGGACATTACATTTTGATTCATCAGGCAAATGTGAAACTAAAATCAAATTGCAATTAAACTTGGAACATATGAAACATTTTTTAATTTCATGTGTTCTCCCAAACAAACTGTCCCTTCTTTTAATGCCATCACTTGCTTGCCATCAGGAAATCCTATTGGACATGCTACTATTTCTCTCAAGTCAGTCAAACATTCTAAATTTCCAGTCATATGATGGGAGGCTCCAGTATCAGTTATCCAGTTCAGTTTTTTCTTACCCGTCATCTTCTCATTTGTACCCAATTTGTTAGTATTTAGCAAGTTTAAGAAAGCTATCCACTATTCACTTATGAGGGACCCAAGAGTTGCTCGATCTCCTTTTATCACCATCATAGATGATGAAGACTGACCAATGACCTAGGCAAAATTGGCCCTTAGCATACCACCATGTCCACATCCTGTAGTTCGTCTTCTGCGTCTATGAATTGAACCGTGTTCAATTCCTTTAGGCCGATCACCTCACCAATCGTGGTATCCAATGATTTGAAAGCAGTATACAGCATCATGTCAATTCCGTTTGCAATTCGAGAGCACCATAGCTTTATCCTTCGTATATTTTTGGTCTCTTGTAATTGCTTGCATCGTAAAGCTCACAGGTTCTCCATGTTCCTCCTTCCCTCGCGAGATAGTCCAGATACATTCCTCTTGACATACCAATGAGCACGCCTTGTTCAAACTGGGCAATGGACCAATGCTCAGAATATTGGAATGAACTGTTCCATACATCACATCATCTAAACTTATAATAAACTAATGGAGTTTTTCTTCCTCTTGTTTCTTATCAAGTTTAGCCGAGATATTGCACTTGCATCCTCCACATTGACACGTTGAGATTCGATCATAATTTGCAAGTTCTTCCCACAATTGTTTCAATTTTCCATAATATGTCACGATTGAAAGTCCCCGCTGTTTGTAATTGGCAAGTTCGGCCTGATTTGATGAACACGAGGACCATTAGCAACGAAAAACCTTTCTTGAACATCTTCCCACAAATCCATTGCTATCTCCATATGAGTTATAGTAGAACGTAAAGTTGGCTCAATTGTGTTAAGCATCCATTAGACCAACATTGAATTCACAGTCCACCAATCCTCTGGTTCAGGTGAATCATCAGTAGGTTGCTTCATTGTTCCATCTATGAATCCAAATTTCTTCTTAGCTCTCAACAAGGTTCGCATTGCCCGAGCCCATTCATTGTAGTTGTTCTCTTTCAATTACCCCTAGGTGATTATATTTCTAGGATTGTCATTCGAGGTTAAGGTATATAGCGATATAGATTTTTTTCCTTCACCATCTATGGCTGCCTTCTCTTATTGTCGTAACCAACCTTACTCTAGTACCATAAGAAAATTCTCTTAGGAAGAAATTGAGATCAAAATTCTATATATCCTTTTACAGAACAAAGACTAAAAATATATACACTCGTAGCTTGGAGAATCAATCACTGAGACTACCAAAAATATACTCCTAAATAAAAGACTCTTAAATAAGAAAGATTCCTAAATACAAAATAATTTCTTTACATATATACATATCTACCAAAGATATATTCCAATAAAAAGTGTAAATCTAATTTATAATAGTTACTTATTTTTCTATTTGAATAATTTACATTTTATTTATTCTATATAAATCAAAATCTTCAAAGTTTTGTAAAAAAGGTTTGAATCAAGCTTTTTTTAGAAATTAGAATACCATAGAAGTTAACATGTGTTAATTTTCAAGTGGTCATCCATAATTAGTTTTATAAAATAATAATGATAAAAACATTTATTAAATAATATAATAAAAATTAAAATTTTGAAAAAAAAAGAAGAGAAAAAAAAAAGCAACTACAAAAGCTTATCGAGAACTAGTATACGATAACGATGCGTATTCTGGAGAAATCCAGAATGAGAGACTGTCGTCTTCCAGTTCGACACTTTCCAGAATGTCCGCAAGGCTTCTCTCTAGCTCAAGCCCCTTTTTATATTCTGGTCTTAACCTCGATTACCATCCACCACTTCAATTCACATCGGTATTCCATCGTGAGCGAACAATATGGCTCAGAGCCTAAGCAACTTCGAAGCTTTTACACTACCTTCCCTTGCTACAGTGCTGGACGTGGACGTAGACACACCAGCAAATGCATCAGGGTCATGGCATCCAACGATAGAGACAACCTTGACCACTTGCAGAGAGTAAACAGGCAACAGCAGCAACGACCCAAGAGAACTATTGCACCTGTCGGTCCCGTAGGTAATTGGAATTACCTTCTCCGTTTCCATATGCATGTCCTATTAAATGGAAGTTTCCTTCGTAACTTTCCTATAATTATGATTTCGACCTAGTCTGATTTTGGCATCCAGTTCATTTTCCAAGTTATGCTCTCATTATATAATTACATCTAATCCATGTAACAGATGGTAAATTTACCGACTTTAAGTTTTGTTGTTAATGTTTGCTTAAGGATCAAGCTACACAGGGATAGATATGGAATTTGGGTTCATGTTTCCATTTCAATATACTGTAATGCCTTCCTGGGTGATTAATACAACATCAGAGTCAGTAAATTACGGGGAAAGCTGCCGCCTCAGTGATAGAAAATATCGGTGTTTGATTAAATAATCGGTGTAAGGCCTGTGAGATAATCCGCCCGGGATGAAAGATTCATTGGTATTATATATATATTTCATGTAAGGAAATTGAATATGATCATCACGGGCCTAAGGGCCCTTGTAAATAAGTTACCGGTTTAAGGAATTCTTTTAAGAAATATTAATAGTCCTATCCTTACGTGTAAGCTAAAGTTGTGACATCATGGCAATGAAACAGGACCTCGTCGTGGATCAGACTTGCTCTAAAATTATATTCGTGTGCAGGTTTATGGGACAGATTTCCGACTGCAAGGACAGTGCAGCAGATGATGGAAACTATGGAAAGGTTGATAGAGGATCCATTTCTGTATTCCAGTGGGTGGCCATCGCCTTTGCCTGGCGAAACTGGCAGTTACAGCAGAGGGAGAACCCCTTGGGAGATCAAAGAAGGTGAAGGGGAGTACAAAATGCGTTTCGACGTGCCCGGGATGACCAAGGAAGATGTTAAGGTTTGGGTGGAGGAGAAGATGCTGTTTGTTAAAGCAGAGAAAGTGCCCGAAAGGAAGACTGGAGAAGGGAATAACGGTGAAGTAGAAGAGGGAGAAGAGGAATGGCCCGCGAAGAGCTATGGAAGGTATAATAGTAGAATTGCATTGCCTGAGAATGTGGAGTTTGAGAAAATTACAGCTGGAGTGAAAGATGGGGTTCTGTATATATCCATTCCTAAGGCTGCAAGCACTACTAGCAAGATACTTGATATCAACATGCAATGACTTGTTCAAAGTGTAATGCATGTAACTTGTATGTTGTATACTAAAAAAAGTTATTGTTTTTGTTTTTTCCTTTTACTAATTACGTTCTCATGTTTTTCTACCCCCTTATTCATATCGGAAAGCAATTGTGACATAATTAAGTGCTAAATAGGAAAGATTATCTTTTTAATTCATAAGCCATTTGATATGTAGTTTCTTTTTGAGGAAATGGATACAAGATTACTTTCAACGTAGAATACATTTCATTTTGTAACTTGTCCAAGGTACTGGATGAAGCCTATTGTCTGTTCCTACCGCAGGAATATGCGATCAAATTAAGGATAAATGTTATAAAATTTATTATAATTAAAAGAAAGATGGTGTTTGTTCAGTTTCGTACATAACCCATCGGAACATGAAATTATATGGCTTCGCACTGGGCTCCTTTCTCTCTACCACCGTCTGTTTCCCCATATCCTCCTCCTTCCTATATCGTTCCCATACCAAGGATGCTAGGCTCTTGGTTCAGTACCTCTCGCCATCGAATGACCTTGGTTAAAATCCCACGTGAATGTTCCAACTCTACCTTTACCTCTCCTTGATATTGCGAATGGCTAGGTTCAACCCCCTAGGATATCTAGCCATATGTTGATCCTTGCCATCATGTTTGCACTCAAATATCGTGACAAATAAAAACCAGTCCCTTAGGCCATCGTTTTGGTATCTGTTGACATAAAAGTTATTTGGTCGAGAGGAAAAAATTTCGTGCTTAAAATATTAGTATTCATGATACAACGCCTTGTTCTCAGAGAAGCCTCTCGCTTCACGCTCCCTCTTATCATGTATTCTCCCCAAGCAAAATAGAAGCTCAACCCTTCAAACGACACGACAACAAGGTTTCCAAATAATTAAGTAGCTAGTTAAGAATTCGCACAATATGCAGATAGTAAAATGAATTATAATTGTAAAATAAATTTTATGCAATAAATCATATTGTATTACATGGATAGTTTTTAAAAATTTAATATAACAAACCAATTTTCTCAATTAGAAGAACTTAAATTCAAAGTCAACCGTATTGAAAAGAAACATGAGTCAGCATTACATTAAATTTGGCAAAAAAAAAAAAGAATTAAATGAAAAAGAAAAATCTATATATATTAAAAAAAAAGTTCCCTGATATATTACAATTTAGTAAATTATAATATATAAAAATCTTCATATTATAAAATTGAGATATACCACATCACCATTCTTATATAAAGTTGTAAGACTCCAACCTAAATAAAAATTAAAACTAATTATACGATTTTATTGTCTTGTGAACTCCTTGCAATTCCTTAATCAAGATTATTTCATAATGTAATAAAAGAGAAGCTTAGATAGCACTTAAAAGACTAATATAAAAATATCAAATTACATAGATTATACAAAAGAAAAAAAAATATACAACCAATTATGTTTATACAAATACCCAAAAGAAAAAATGACTTAAAAGATCATAAATAATGCACAAATTTTGTGAAATTTTTTTTTTTATGTTAAATCTAAATTGTGGATAAAAGTCATGGATAAAGTAATGTCCCATCAGCATAAAACAAAGTTTTTACGTAATGTCATATAGAAAGGAATAACAATTAAATTAATACATTCTGTTTAAGACAAGATTCCAATTGAGAATAACAAAATACTATGAAATTAAAGTATTAAGGAACTATAAAAGCTATAGTATGAGATTATCATATAAGTTACACAAATGAAAAAACAAATATATAAAAGAATTTAATTACCTACTAATTGAGCCGGTAAAAAAGTGAAAATAAATAAATGAAAGTTATAAGAAAGATGATGAAATCATTTATAGAGAGACAAAAAACTGTTAGAAAGTAAAATTTTTGGAGCGTGAAAAAGACCACATGATGGTCGAAGAGAATTAACTTTTATAGAGAGAGAGAGACAGAGAGAAAGAGAATGGTAGTTAGATGTGGTGATTGCTCTAAAAGGATTGTTACTTTTGCGAAAAGAATGAAAGTATAAAAACACATAACAAACAAAGAGTTACATAATATATAAACTAAGTGCCAACTCTTTAATTTATAAGGAAGGTGTTTATTTTATGAGATGTAATAATTTGAAAAGGTAATACTAAAAAGATACAAATACGAAAAATGATAACGAAAATAGTTGACAAATTTTGAAAAGATACAAACATGAAAAGTAACAACAAAGAAGTATATAGCAAAAAAAAAAAAAAGAAAGAAAAAAAGAAATTATATATTAGAATATATACTCATTATCTATTAAGGAGTCTTGGAAAATCAATTAAACAGTCATAATTGTTAGTAAAAGAGGAAAAGACTTTTTTCAAAATTTCACCCATAGCTTTAACTCATGATTATGAGCACTAACTTACTTATTGCAACCACTAGAGAATCCTAAGACCCATGAAATCAAAATAAAAGAAATATATGATCATAATAGTTAGCCACTAACATTTTGAATCATTCACTCCATCCACCCCTTATTTCAGAACTATATTCCTAATTTTAGCCTAAAAGACTTATGCTTTGCTTGTCAAAAAGACTTTGTAAAGATATTGGTTGCATGCTCATTTGTACTACATAATTGTAGCATAATTTTTCCATTAACCCCAACTTTTAGATGAAGTGATGTTACACTCGATATGTGTAGTTTTGTCATGAAAAGCAAGGTTGATGTGTTTAGGAAAGAGATCACTAAGCTAAGTCAATTTGTAGAGTAATAAAATATTGAATCTAGGGAAACAACCACCAAAATTTCATAGACTACAATTATTTATGGGATTTTATATAATAGATTACAATACAAGTAAAAGGAAATTGTGCTCTTCCGTAGGATATAACACATAAATGGAAGATCGAACTATGTTTATCCTATCTGATGTGATGCACATATAGAACAAACGGTTTGTTTGCCATGATTGCAAAGGATTTATGAGAACATGGTATTGAAAGAGAAAAAGTTAAAAACCTATTCAATGGGGCAAATTTTCAATAATATTCAACAATTGATCTTCCTATTGGGTTATAAGCACTATTTATACATAGACATATATTGATAAGAAATAATTGTCACAAGAAAAGTACATAAGGAAAAGAGAGAGAGAAAGTAACCGCTAAATAACTATATTAGATTTCTAGGGTCTAGCCTTAATAACTACTATACACAGATCAAGGGAATATTACAATTTAAATAATTTCCTTAATGCCTACTCTTTGTAATTAGAATCCTTTATAGGATTAGAACCACATCCTTTGGCAAACACATTCAAAAGTAGAACCACTCGAAACAAAATCACAGGCATAAATAGCCTTCTGATAATAATAGTACCAAAAGCTACAACTTCTTCTAATAGTGACAAACTCCTTCCCATGGTAATATGTTGAACTAGAAAATCTTCCAAGAATATTTGTTCTTCTTCCATAGCACTAGTAAGAAACCTTTGAACCAAGTTACTTAAAACCTCTAGTTCTCAATTGAGTAATTGGTTCATCTTAGGTTAGAATTTGGTTCCTATTAAAGATTCTTTGCCATTATAATTGTATATTTGTTATTATAAAATATCTTTGTAGCTTCCTTTAGGTTGTGATGAAATTTAGCTAGAAGCTTTTAGAGTTATAAAGTTTATCTTGTATTTAAAGTTGTTGAATGTCAAAGCTATTGCTTCTTGTTTTTTTGAACTCTGGATCACTACTTTAGAACTAAAATTGAAAACATTGCCAAAAGTTATCTACCACTCATCAAGAAATTCTGATTCTGTGAAACCAATTAATTTAAAATTTGGCATTTTAGAATACCAGATACCAAAATCAATAGTTCTAACCACATAATCGAGTCCTTGAGAATCTTTTTCACTAAGCTAAAGTGTTGCTTTTTAGGACTATGCATAAATCTAAACACAACACTAACAGAGAAAACAATATCATGTCTAATGCATGTTAGATAATTTAGACCACCAACTAAACTTCCAAATAGTCTCAAGTTAGCTTTCTCATGTCCATCTTCATGTTATAGCTTCTCATTGATGTTCATTTGTGTGACTGCCTCTTCACAAAGGTCATATTATAACTCTTCAGAAGATTTGCATCTTGTGACACATGAAAATCCCATCTTCACTTGCAACACTCTAAGTGCTAAAAAATGTTGCAATAAGCCTAAATTCATCATCTCAAAATTTCTCATCATTTAGGACTTAATTGTCAATTAAAGCTGGTGAGAACTTATATAAATCATATCATCTACATGAATGCAAACCAATAAAATATCCCCATCACCATATTTCTCCTAATATAGAGTTGGCTCATTTTTAGTTTTATTGAATTCACTATTTTCAAACAAGGAATCAATTTTGCTATACTATGTATGTAGTGCTTGTTACATCCAACAAATGAGCTTTTCTTAACCTATAGACTTTGTTTTCATTACCATTGATAATTAAACCTCGAGATTGCAAAATATAAAACTACTCTCTTAAATCACCATTCAAAAAAATGGATTTCACATCAATTTGATACACAACAATTGCAATTGAGTAGCGAACTAACACGAGAATCACCTAGAATGAAGAACAATTTAAATGGATGTTGCATATAATCCAATTTAATTTTGATTATTATACTTATATAAACTAAAAAAAAAGGGGAAAAAGTACATATTAAGTCTTTGATATTTACCTATTATTCTATTTGAATCCTCAACTTTTTTTTTTCTTCTATATGAATCATTAACATTTTCAAGCATGAGCAAAGATAGGATTTTCATTAAACTGTCCATTCTTGAAATGTAGTATCTTTTAATTGGTGTTAAGGTGTTGAGTTTTGCTCAATTTATTGCAACTTCTTAAATTATTTTTTATTTTTATTATTTTTATTAGTCTTAGATGTAGACTTCCAAATAAAAACACCCTTACCAAAAAAAAGTAATATATCTTGTATAGCATTTGTGTGCTAAAACTCACCAAGTCACACCAACATAAAGTAGGTGTGACCTCCACTCTACCCCCAAAAGAAAACACACAACACATATGGATACATACCGTATTTGCTAAATTTTTTGTGATATATATAAATAACTATATTAGGTATCTAAATAAATTTATGATATACAATATTATTACATAACATGTATGATTATATTATCTAAACACGCTTCCTAATGTAAGTTCAAGTCCTAATGTTTGTCTTATATCTCTTTTAATGAATTGATCTTGGAAAGCATTTTGCTTGGATTTATTTATTTATTTTCTTTAGCTTTGTTGAATAAATTCAAAACGTTAACATTAAGGCTAGTTTTGTAAAAGCCTTCTTTCTTTCTTTCTTTCTTTTTTTTATTAACAAAATTAAGAATCAGACTCTATTAGGAAATTTGGATATGGAAATCGATGAATAACTTAGAGGTACGATAGAAAAAGAGCTAATGCCCCCTATTTTAAGTTTGTTAGAGGGATAAAGATAGATTTTTTTGTAGGATATAACTAAGTCAAAAAAAATTATGGGTAATCAATTATTTTCCAACACCACACTTCTTGAAATTTGGTAATTTTTTGGTATTGATGTGTTCATTGATTGAAGAGAGAGAAAATATGTAAATGTTTAGAGAAAACAATCTTTGATAAATTACAATGACCTATAGTTTTATAAACACTCAAGCAAACCAAGCTAATACATCTATTCAAAAGGATACAACTATTGAATCTCATCCTTTAATCTTATATCTAGTCATTAGATACAATATAAGATAGATCATGACCAATAAGACACCTCTGTATTGCTTGAATAATTGATACTTTGATTTAACCAAAAGTCATAAGGGATGCAAAGTTCCATTGAAGACGATTTATTCGAATCTCACAAACTTCATCCAAATAATGTGTCATCGATAAACACTGTTCGAGCTCTCAATATGATCGTTCAGATCTAATCTAGTGAGATTAAAAAGAAATCCTTTTACTCATCACAGGCCATGGGAAAATAGAGCATGTTACTTTATTCATTATCTTTGAGCATAAGATTCGAATTAAGTGGTTGATTATATTTCTTTATTATATACTACATTATGTGGATAAGGTCCTCATCTCATTGCTTGATCTTGGTTCTATCCTTGACCAAATAATGAATTTCCAAATACATCCATGACTTATTTAAATATTCATTTAGATAATTCCAAACATGTAATTAGTAATCTAAATAACAAACTCTTATTATAAGTTTAATAAATTATATTCTTATCATGTGTTATATAATGCTACATGGTATGTCTTTATTAGATAAGCAATGCCTAGATGGTGTGCTGAGTGTAAGTAATAATTTCTGCACATCGAAATAAAGACGTTGGTCCACAATCAAGTAAACAACAATTTTCTTGTAGATGCTTGTTTGCGACAGATGCATATGAAATTGGTCCACTTTATAGAGCCACCATCAGAGTAAGTTGATGTATTCAAGCAATTTACTCAAAAATTGACAAGATAAACCTATTTGACTCAAAGAAAGTTCCACTTTTTCTTGCAAAACCATAGCTCTCTCCTTCACCTCATTTCCTTCTTTGGATAACATAGATCTTTTTATTGAAGAATGATTCAAAGTCTAGATTTGTCATTGACTAAGTCTTCTAGTTTGTTAGCTTGTTTTTCTTAAGTTGTTAATAATGGCTTAGCTAGCCCTGATTTGTTGCTCAGGTTGTTGCCTTATAAGCCTATATATATGCACTAGTTGTTTACTCATTTTTTTATTAAGGAAAACAACAATAATAGAGTAGAGTACTCTTCCTATCCCTCTATTTTATCATTTTAGTTGAGTTTATTCCCAACAATTCTAGTATCAAAGCTCGATTTTGAGTGTTTTAGAATATCTGGGGTAAACACATGAGTGAGTAAGTGAGCAACATAAACAGTATGACAACACTTGGCTTCTCTTTTGGTTTTTCTTCTTTGCAACCACTCTTACCGATCTTCAATGGTGAGAAATATGAATGGTGGAGTATCACGGTGAAAACACTACTCAGATCTCAAGAGTTATGGGATTTAGTTGAATATGGATTTGTTGATATCCTAGAACCTAATCTAGAAGTTGAAGAAAGGCTGAAGGAAACAAGAAAATGAGACGCTAAAGCACTCTTCATAATTCAACAAGCCATTCATAAAACAACTTTCTCACGTATTACAGTAGCAACAACATCACATGAAGCTTGGATGATTTTACAGAAGGAATTCAAAGGTGATGGCAGAGTTATGGTGGTAAAACTACAAACCTTAAGATGCGATTTTGAAACTCTGAATATGAAAAATGATGAGTTAATTATTGATTTTTTTTCAAGAACAATGACAATAGTTAGTTAAATGCGGTCCTATGGTGAAAAATCTTAGATGCAACAATTGTCGCAAAAATTCTTAGGAGCTTGACGTCAAAATTTGACCACGTAGTAGCTACTATAGAAGAAGCAAAGAATTTGGATACTCTTTCAGTTGATGAACTGATGGGGCTTCTCTAATCTCATGAGTCCAGAATCAACAGATTGCAAGAGAAGGAAGAAAAGGCATTTCAAGTACAAGAAACAAATGTTAATTTAGCAAGCAGAGGAAGAGGAAGAAGAGGAGGCTTCTGCGATTGTAGTTGCAGTAATGGTAGAGGTAGAGGACAAAGGCATTTCAGCGAGCAAGAAAACATAAAAAATATCAAATGTTATCATTGTAATAGATATGGACATGTTCAGGACAATTATTGGTATAGAAATCAGACAACGAATATGGTGATTGAACAATGTTATCACTGTTGCAGATATGGGCATGCACCTGATAATTGTTGGTACAAAGATCAGAATGTTAATGCTGCTGGAGAAAATGAAGAAGACAACAAACTCTTTATGGCCCTCTTTGATTCTAACCAAAAACCAAGTGATCTATGGTTTGTAGATAGCAGCTGTTCAAATCATATGAGAGGAACCAAATCCTTATTCCAGGAGCTCGATGAAACACGTAAGATCAAGGTTTAGCTCGAAAACAATAAAGATATGTAAGTTGAAGGCAAAGGCACAATTAGAGTTGTCACTGGTAATGGTAAAATCAAATTTCTACATGATGTTCATTTTGTACCTGACTTAAGCTATAATTTGTTGAGCGCTAGACAATTATTGGCTAGTGGTTATTCTATCTTATTTGACGATGATGTGTGTATCATTAGCAATAAGAAATCAGGCACTAAGATTCGTACCATTATGATACTAAACTAGATGTTTCCATTGGATGTTTCACAATTGGAGAATTTTGTCCTTGCTGCAAGCACAATGGATGATTCACGATTATGGCATTTGAGGTATGGACACCTGAACATTAAAGGGTTGAAACTGCTAAGTGACAAAGGTATGGTTTTTGGATTACCCAAAATCAATTCTATTGATCTATGTGAAGGATTTATTTATGGTAAAAAAACTAGAAAATCATTTCCTATTGGAAAAGCTTAGAGAGCTAGACAATGTTTAGAATTAATTCATGCAGATTTATGTAGACCTATGTAAACAAAATCCTTTTGGTGGAAGTTGATATTTCTTGTTGTTTATAGATGACTATAGCCGCATGAGTAGGGTGTACTTTCTTGTTAACAAATAAAAAACCTTTAGCAAATTTCAGAAATTTAAAGCTATGGTGGAAAAATAAAGTGGCTACTACATCCAAACATTGCGCATAGATAGAGGTGGAGAGTTTGTATCCAAAGAGTTCGATTTGTACTGTGAAGAAAATGGCATTCTTAGGGAATTAACAACCCCTTATACTTTGGAGTAGAACGATGTGGCCAAATGAAAAAATTGAACCATTGTGGAGATGGCAAGAAGTATGACATAAACAAAGGGACTCATGAATCAACTTTAGGTAGAAGCTGTAACAACATCAGTCTATTTGCTAAATATATCACCAACAAGGGCTATCATGAATCGAACTCCCTCTGAGGTTTGGCATGAAAGGAAACCATTAGTAAGTCATTTACGAGTTTTTGGGTGTATTGTGTATGCTTTGGTAAATTCTCAAGCTTATCAAAAGTTTGATGAAAAATCTGAAAAATGAATATTTGTTGGTTATTGTACTCAATCCAAAGCATATAGGTTGTATAATCCTCCACGAGGAAAGATTTTAATTAAAAGAGATGTAATTTTTTATGAGAAAGCAAGTTAGGATTAGGGCGAAGAGCAATTGCAATAGAAAGGTTCCACATCTGTTGATATCTTTGCGGAAAACAAAGAGCCAAGTCTTGAAAATTCCTCCATGTCATCAAGTTTGACAACTTCAACCGCACCAACATCAAGTAGAAATTCTTCATCTACAGTTGATGATTCTTCAGATGAAACATCAACATCACCTAGGAAAAATATAAATCCTTAGTTTACATATATGAATCTTGTCAATTTGCTCTTATTGTTTTGGATCTTATAAATTTTTTTGAAGTAGTTGAAAAAGAAGAGTGGCAGAAAGCAATGGTGGAAGAGATTAAAGCTGTCGAGAGGAATGAAACTTGGGAGGTGGTAAACTTACCAAATGACAAGAATGTTTGGTTTGAAATGGGTGTTTAAAACCAAATTTGTCGCAGATGGAAGTATACAAAAGTATAAAGCACAACTTGTGGCAAAATGGTATGCACAACAACAGGGTATTGATTTTGACAAAACTTTCTCTTCGGTAACTCATTTTGAAATTGTGAGAATTGTTTTAGCTTTAGTAGCTTAATTGCAATGGTCAGTTTTTCAATTCGATGTCAAGTTAGCATTCTTGAATGGAGATTTACAAGAAGAAGTCTACGTGACACTACTAGAAGGATTCGTATTGTAAGGTAAAGAGACAAAGGTGTATAAATTGAAGAAGGCATTGTACGGGTTAAAGCAAGCTCCCTGAGCTTGGTATAGTAAGATTGATGGATATTTTCAGCAAAAGGGGTATGTAAGAAGTGAGAATGAACCCACCTTGTACATGAAGAAGAAAGGTAAAAATGATTTAATCATCATTTGTCTTTACGTTGATGATATCATCTATACTAGTTCTTTAAGTTCTCTTGTGAATGAGTTTAAGATGCAAATGATGGGTGAGTTCGAAATGTCAGATATGGGTCTATTGCATTACTTTCTTGGTCTTGAAGTTCATCAAGCTGAATACGGGATTTTTATTGCGCAAAAGAAATATGCAAGAGATTTACTTAATAAGTTTGGCATTTTTAGATGTAATCCTGTAGCTACACTAATGAACATGAATGAAAAACTGCAGCATGGCAATGGCTCAGCAACAGCATATATGAACAAGTTTAGAAGTTTGGTCGGAGGATTGATTTACTTAACACATACACGACCTGATATAGCATTCGCTGTCGGTGTTATCTCACGATTTATGCAAGAACCGTCAAAGATTCATTATGGGGCAGCGAAAAGAGTCTTGTGCTACATTGCTAGAATGGTGGTGTCTAGAATTTGGTATTCAAAAGCTTCCAACTTCAAATTATGGGTTTATAGATAGTGATTGGGCAAGTTCGTTGGATGATTGATGTAGTATTTCAACAAATGTATTCACCTTGGGATCAGGAGCAATCACTTGGAGATCAAAGAAACAAGCAACAACGGGACTTTCAACCTTAGAAGCAGAGTATATTGCTGCCACTTCAGCAACTTGTCAAGCCATTTGGCTAAGGAGGATGCTCGCTGATCTTCAACAAAAGCAAGAAGGACCTATAGAGATATCTTGTGATAATAAAGCAATAATTTGCATAGCAAAGAATCCAACCTTTCGTAGCAGAACAAAGCACATCGATATACAGTATCATTTTATTCGTGATTTAGCTGCAAAAGAAGAGATATCCTTGAAGTATTACAGCACTCAAGAACAAGTAGCTGATGTATTAATAAAGACTTTATCTAAAGAAAAGTTTTGTTATTTTAGGATGTTGTTGGGTGTATGTGACTTTGAATCAAGAGAGGCTATTGAAGAATGATTCCAAGTCTAGATTTGTCATTGACTAAGTCTTCTAGTCCGTTAGCTTGTTTTTCTTAAGTTGTTAATAATGGCTTAGCTGGCCCTGGTTTGTTGCTCAGGTGGTTGCCTTATAAGCCTATATATATGCACTGATTGTTTACTCATTTTTTATTAAGGAAAACAACAATAATAGAGTAGAGTACTCTTCCTATCCCTCTGTTTTATCATTTTAGTTGAGTTTATTCCCAACACTTTTAATGTTATTTGCTATGTTTCCTCGTTCAAACTCATCATCTAATTGGAGACCCACTTTCCATACTTGGCTTAGAAATCCAGCAATGATCCTCTGGTCTCCATCACAAGGCCAACACAACATTGATACACCCTCACAAATGCTCTCCATTGCTGAAGTCCACCCGTTTCGAGTCCAAAAACAACCAATAGCTTTGTGTGCTAAGACCTCTTGTTGGGGTGCCCACTTGATAATTTTTCCTCTTTTTTTGGTTGCCTCCTTGAACTCCTTAGGCAACAGTTCAGTTGCATCCTCCATACCATTGACTAGACCAGGCCGAATAACCCACAAGAAGGGTTGGTCACTATCTGCCAGTCCATGAGCCATCTCGACCAATTCGCTTTCAGTAAGTGTAATCAAGCTGCCGGTGCTTACATAGAGTACCGAATTTGGAGGATGAGAATCTAGCCAGGAAATGCAGCTTCTGTCTTCTTCTAGTAAACTGAATGAAGGAGCATTGGAGTGCTTATGAATAGGACCAATAGGGAAGATAGGAACTGAAAGGGTAGCTTCTATTTTCTCTAGGAACTCATGTTCTAGAAATTCTAATGTGTTCCAAATGATTGCTGTACCTTCCTCAGTCCCTTCGTGAAATTTAGTGAGAACCTTCTCAGTAATTGCTTGGTCGGATTTGTTAAACGCCGGCATGTCCTTCAATCTCACGAAGGAAAATTCTTCTAGTATTTTCTGGCGTTGGTGTCCTGAGGCAAGTCAGTTGCCATAATCAGTCCGTATATCTGTTAAGTCTTAACTCAAAAAAAAAAAAAAAAAAGGAAGAAAAAGCACCCGACCTAAACTGTTGGGGAAAGTTGCAGAACACGTAAAGGAAAACAGAGCAAGTAAAAAATTGTGTACAGATCTTTGGAGCAAAAAAACCTCATTCCATAAAATAAGTTTGGTATCTTAAATAGGCTTTACATAATAATTAATTAACACATAAATAGGAGATTATTTTGTCACTAAATCTGATGTTTATCTAAGCTAAAATTGACAAATAACAAACTAAGATAAACTTAAACAAACCGATATATCTTTTTGAATCATCCGTCAACACTCCCCATTAATTCAAAGTCGCACACTCTAAGTAAAGATCTAAAATAGACATGCTTGTCTTGAGGAAGTGATTTTGTTAAGATATTTGCCACTTGCTCATCTGTACTACAATACTTCAAGATGATTGAATCATTTGCAATTAGCTCTCGGATGAAGTGAACTCGTATATCAACATGCTTAGTTCTTTCATGGTAAGCTGGATTTTTCGCCATTGCAATTGCTGATTTGTTGTCACAATAAATCTCAGTTGCTTCCGTTTGATGTTGGTGAATGTCTGCAAGGATTCTCCTCAACCAAATAGATTGACACGCTGATGCCGTTGCTGCTCCATATTCAGCTTCTGATGTTGACAAGGCGATAGTAGGTTGCTTCTTTGAACTCCAACATATGGCAGCTGATCCAAGTCCGAATGCATAGCCTGATGTGCTTCTCCTATCATCCAAATAACCAGCCCAATCACTGTCACTATATCCAATTAACTTAAGCTTCGAAACACGGCCATACCATAGTCCGAAGTCCACCATTCCTGCAATATACCGTAACACTCTTTTGGCAACTCCAGGATGATGTTTTGAAAGGACAATTCATAAATCTGGAAATCACTCCTATTGCAAAGGCAATATCAAAACGCATGTGACTAAAAAATATTAATCCTCCAACTAAACTTCTAAAATACTTTGCATTGGTCGGATCTGTTCCATCATCAACCTGCAATTTGTCGCTCAGATTCATTGGCATGGCTGCAACTTTACAACCTGACATATTGAACCTCCTCAACAAATCAACTGCATACTTTCTTTGTGATACAAAGATCCCATCTTTGACTTGCTTCACTTCGAACCCAAGGAAATAATGCAACATGCCTAAATCTGACATTTCAAATTTCTTTTTCATGTAGAATTTGAACTCATTAATAAGAGAAGAAGAAGAACTCATATAGATAATATCATCTACATAAAGGCAAACAATGAGGAGATCATTGTCACCTTGTTTCTTTAGATACAAATTGGGTTCATTCTTACTTCTTTCAAATCCATTCTCACACAAATATGAGTCTATTTTGCTGTACCAAGCTCGAGGAGCTTGCTTTAACCCGTAGAGAGCTTTTCTCAATCTATATACATGATCTTCCTTGCCCGTGACCACAAATCCTTGAGGTTGTGATACATATACTTCTTCTTTCAATTCACCATTTAAGAAAGCAGACTTTACATCAAATTGAAACACATGCCAATTCATTTTAGCAGCTAAGGCGAGAAGAATTCTTACAGTTTCAAACCGTGCAACAAGGGAGAAGGTGTCTTCATAATCCACGCCTTGTTGCTGCGAATAACCCTTTACAACGAGCCTCGCCTTATGCTTTTGGATACTGCCATTTTCCAGATACTTTATTCGAAATATCCATTTCACTCCTATGATGTTCTTGCCTTCTGGTAGCGTGACCAGTTCCCATGTCTCATTTCTTTGAATTGTTGCAATTTCTTCTTTCATAGCACCTTACCATTCTTCCTTTACAGCTGCTTCTTCACATGTTGTTGGATCAGCTACATATAGTGCTTGTGTTGTCTCGTACAACTCTGTTAGTGGCTTGTACTTCCTTAGAGGACTATCATCTGATGAGGACCCTTCACTTGACAAGCTTGAAGTAGATGAGCTTGGAGACGCCACTGGAGATGAACTTGAGGAGGGTTGTTGTACTTCAATTTGTGGATGTTCACTTTCAGCTGGAACTTCGAATTGAATGCTGTCTGATTTTTCATGCCAAGGCCAACTTGCTTCTTCATTAAAGATCACATTCCTGCTAATTATCACTTTGGCACTAATGGGATTATACAGTCTATATGCTTTTGATTCATTGCAATAGCCAATAAAAATGCATTTTGTAGATTTATCATCAAGCTTTCTACGATTATGTGAATCAATCAAAGCATAAGCTACACACCCGAACACTTTCAAGTGAGTTACCCACGGTTTTCTCCCGCTCCAAGCCTCATATGGTGTCATGTTCAGAACAGCCTTCGTTGGTGAGAGATTCAGCAAATGGACAGCTGTTGCAATGCCTTCTGCCCACAAATCATTTAGAAGTCTTCTGCCTTTTAACAAACTTCTTGCCATCTCAACAGCGATACGGTTCTTCCGCTCAACTACGCCATTTTGCTCCGATGTATAAGGAGTTGTCAGCTGCCTATGTATGCCTTCTTGCTCATAGAAATGCACGAACTCACGAGATAGAAACTCACCTCCTTTGTCTGTTCGTAATATTTTGATGAAGCTTCCACTTTGCTTCTCCACAAGTGCCTTAAATTTCTTGAACACCTCAAATGTTTCAGACTTGGATTGCAGAAAATACACCCAATTGAAGCGGCTGTAATCGTCTGTGAACAGCAAGAAATATCTACTCCCACCAAGTGACATTGTTTGCATCGAACCACACAAATCAGCATGAATAATTTCAAGAATACTAGATGCCCTTCTAGATTTCCCTATACGAAATGGTTTCTTACATTGCTTACCATATACACAGCCCTCACACATATCTAATGACTCTATTTTAGGCAAGCCAAAGACCATCTCCTTTTGACTTAACAATTTTAGACCCTTTACATTCAAATGCCCATACCTTAAATGCCACAAACTAGAATCATTATTCTCCTTGACAGTAAGCACAGGCATTTCAACATCAGAGACTTTAAGTGGAAATAATTTATTTGGTGTCATGTGAACATTAACTATGATCTGATTTGATTTTTTATCTCTAATTACACATGAAGCATCATCAAACAAAATTGAATATCCGCTAGCCATGAGTTGCCCAATACTCAACAGATTCTGAGATAATTTAGGGATAAAGTAAACATTATAAAGGAGCTTAACATTACCATGACCACTACTGATAGCCACGGTTCCTCTGCCTTCTACTTGCATTTGATTATCATCACCGAGTCTCACCTTCTACTTAAATGACTCGTCGAGCTCCTTGAACAATGGCTTCACCCCTGTCATATGGTTAAAGCACCCACTGTCTAAGAACCAGATGTTGGTGTCTTATGTGTGCCCTTGATAGGCCATGAACAACTTAAGTTCCTCCTCCTCTTGTTCTGCATAACTTGCTTGTCTCTCTCTCTTCCAACATTGAGCCTTTACATGTCCAAACTTCTTGCAATAATGACATTGAACATCAGCCTTATTCCTCCACCGTTGCTGCTGCTGCAACTGAGGATTCTGATCTACACCTCGTCCTCTACCATGACCACTATGACTAGGAAATCTGCCTCTACCACGTCCCCAACCAGATGTACTCCTTTTGTGATTAGATACCTCTCCTTTCTCGTGGAATGCCTTCTCACTACTTTTCTCCTCTGCTTTATTCAATCTTGCCTCATGAGATTGTAGAGATCCCATTAATTCATCGAATGAATATGTTGCAAGATCTTTGGACTCTTTAATGGTTGCGACTACGTGATCAAACTTCGGTGTCAAGCTCCGTAACACCTTTGCAACTGTAGTTTGATCAGAGACAGCTTCTCCATATGACTTCATATGATTAACAATTGCTGCTACACGAGTCGTAAAGTCTTGCACCGACTCTCCACTTTGCATTTGCAAAGTTTCAAAATCACGATGGAGAGATTGAAGTTTGATGGTGACTACCTTGGATGAACCTTGAAATTCCGTTTTCAGAGTTGTCCAAACTTCTTTAGCCTTGTTTGCTGCAGCAATCTTTGAAAATATTGACTCGTGAACAGCTTGTTGGATGAAGAATAATGCCTTGTTATCCCTTTTCTTGTTTTCTTTCAGCCTGGCCTCTTCATCCGGATCTTGATAGCCATGTTCAACCAAGTCCCACAAATCTTGCGACTTGAACAAGGTTCTTATTTTGATGCTCCAAAAATCGTAGCATTCACCTGTAAAGATAGGAATTGCTGGTTTAGACAGATTCACAACATTGTTGGTTGCCATGTGTTTCACGCCCAGTTTCAGACGAACTTGGCTCTGATACCAAATTTGTTGGGGAAAGTTGCAGAACACGTAAAGGAAAACTGAGCAAGTAAAAAATTGTGTGCAGATCTTTGGAGCAAAAACAACCTCATTCCATAAAATAAGTTTGGTCTCTTAAATAGGCTTTACATAATAACTAACTAACACATAAATAGGAGATTATTTTGTCACTAAATCTGATGTTTATCTAAGCTAAAACTGATGAATAACAAACTAAGATAAATTTAAAGAAATTGACATATCTTTTTGAATCATCCTTAACATAAACAAGGAGAAGGGTATAAGACATACCCCTACCCGGTAAAGGAAAAGGTAAATATATATTTGTTCAGGCAGATCCAAATTCGAGCCAAAACTAGGACTTCTAATCATGGATTTCTTATTTCGGCCAAAAAAAAAATGAATAATAAAATCCCGGATTTCTTTCGGGGAATAAAAAACATTCTAGGTTTCAACACCAAGTCCAGGTCAATAATAACACTACAGGGATGGTTGAACTTGAACATGGTTTTCTAGCATCTAGTATTTGTGATTCCTATATGCCATAAAAATAACGCATGCACGGTCGCACGAGTGTAGATTTATGTGAAAAAACATCCTTGTTTTCCCCTTTATGACTGGGATGCTTTAAGTAAAGAAACTGCAATATGTATAAATGATTTGAATCAGCTTCACGTTCACTGAAGCAACACTCGGTCACTTACCTTGGCCAGGGAGACTGCCCTTTTGGTTAAGCAGTGAAAGTCCCAGAAAATTAGCAGCAGTACTTGTCCTCAGAACTAACTTTGGAACTCCCAGCTCGCTAGCTACCTCTCCGGAAGAATACATTACTGCATCAAATATTATGCACGACACGCCGCCTCTCCATCCATCCGAGACGATCCTTGCTAAACAACCTCGAAAAGGTGCTTTATACTTCAAATTACGAGTAAACAAGAAGGTTATGACATCCTTACCGGAACAGCTTCGTTCTTCTTCCGATAAACCATCATCGATGGGATGAGGAAGATATCGGAATTGACTTTGTCGAATAATGGTAATACTGAAACCCCTAGATTGAAGAACATTAGCTAAATGAAGCATTGGGTTAATGTGCCCTTGTAAAGGGCATGGACCTAGCACAAGATGGTGTTGAGGATTAGATACACCCCCCAAGTTGTTCTTGCCCGTGTCCATAGCTACATTAACCTATATTGCTCAACCAGAGCTCGACTCTCAACTCATTTATATAGACTCCTCTCTCTTTAATGTCAGCAGTTGCCAGTTATTAGTGACTGCTTGATATCATTTATTTACCCTAAAGTAAAATGGTGGATCAGTGTGGATAAAATTATATTACTGTGAATTTGTGAAAATCTTCTATCTTTTCAGAGCATGGCTAGTTAGAAAACAAGTGTGATTACCCCCTGCAAAGGAAAATATTCCGTGCACTTTTAGCTCCTTATACAGGAAAAAAAAAAAAAATTCATTGACGGTGAATACTAATTCATGTGAACTGTTTAATGATAAGCAAGAATTAATAAAAACTGCTTTAAAATCCATTATATCAGAAAAACTTCTATGATAATTATAAGTTATTGTTAAATTTTCATTTATTCAAACCTATTATTAAGCAATTTGACATGATAATTTAGTTCAGTTAGTTGAACTTTCCTAACCAATAGAACATAGTATAGGGTGTATTGATTTTTTTTTTTTTTTTGATAAAATGTCAGATAGTACATTGATTGTGCCATTAGAACTAGGATCACCACATTTTTGGGTGGACTCCACAAACTGAAAAAGAAAATCTTTTACGTGTTTTGCTCGACTAAATGCGAAACATCCATAATTTATCAATAAATTTTTAATATATAAAAATATAAATAGTATTTTTTCAAAATATATCTATTATAAATACGTAACGTATTAATATTTTACTAATGGAAGAAACTGCATATTAATATTAACAAATCTTTTTTCTATGGATGGAAGAAACTACTGCACGTATCCCGCTTGCCGTCTCCGCATTCTTGTATGGGCGACCAATTCAATGGAATCCTGCCATATGTATTACGGTACATCTAGTAAGTGACAAATATATTGAAACTACAACAAATGTTATTATCATGAGAGTTGTAGTAGTGATCCCAGATATTCTCTGTTTCGTACTCGAATCTTTTGTTTTATGCTGTTCTCTGAAGTAATTTGCTAATGTAATAACATATATTAAAACTCTATCTATTATATTGAATTTCCCTTGTTCCACCGAAAAAAACAAAACAAGTGTTATTATCAAAGGTGATAAAATATATGGTAGCTACAAATTTCAGCATTTCCAACTTAGACAGTAGTGCAACAGGAAAGAAGGGTCTTCATCGTTTAGTTTGATTCGATTAAGGACCAAAAATGACCAAAAGTTAACTGCATCTAAGACAGTTCAGTTCACATTTTTAGTGAATCAAGTTACTTTTAATAGTTTGAAATTCTGAATTAAATTGTTTTTAAAAGAACCTTATTGTATGTTATCATCATATTTCACTATTTAAAAATAAACATCTATCACTATTTTACTTATACAATTAGATGAGAGAAGAGTAGATTATAATCAAATATATGTATACAAACAAGAAAATGATAACGAATAATAATTCTCCTAAAAAAGCTCTTTTAGTTCACCAGTCTCAAATGTGTAATATGAATTCGTTATATTAAAGTTTATCTTTGAGTTTTGCAAATATTCCCCTTTTAAATTTTAAGCAGCAAAAACACTTTTAAATACTCTTGAGTTAACGTATAGCTTAGATATGCAAATGTTAAGTGAGAGAATAAAAGCCTAGGTGTATGAATGTTCTATTTTGTGTATCAATCCCCTTTACTAGCAGTACCACCTCTATTATTGGCATCTATTATAAAATTTTAAAGATCAATTACATTGAGTCTATGTAAACAAAAAAATCCTTAAAATCACAAGTAGAAGCTCTTAATTGTTGTGTCCTTTGTGGTTCTTTTAGGTTTTGTCGACTCTCCTCGGTCTAAACCCTATAAAACACTTTATGCACAACTTTCTAATTTCTTGAACTTACATCTAAGATCCAAATCTTCTTTTGCAACCAAAAACCTCACTACGAGCAAATATCCCACACTTGACTCTTAAAACGTAAACACAACAAGTAGTCAAAAATTCCCATAAAGAGCTATTGCCAGCTACAATCTGGTAAGCTTATTCTTTCAATGCAATTTGCTGAACATGTCTTAAACACATACATAACCAACCAATTCAGCTGATCTTCAATTTATAAACTTGGTTGAGCTCATCTTTGAGTAAGAATTAATCTACCATAAATTTTGAAACGATAAAAGATTTTTTAAGAGAATACATTAATCACATTTTGAAAGAATAGAAATATTACTCAAGTTAGGATTTTCAAGACAACTCATATAAAAAGTTGGTAGAATCACTTTCCATAAATAGCTTCTATATTCTAAAACATTATAAAATTTCAACTTAAGTAAAATATTGACAACCAGCACCTAAGGATATTTATAGGTCTTCAAGCCTAAATTTTTGCTTTTTTCCCTTAATTTTTATCTTATGTTAAGCTCCTCCCACTTAATCTAAATTACATAGTAGAAAAAATTTAATCCTTTTCAAGGAAGATACTTTTATAAAAATCTTGACTCACCAACCAACAAAGTTAGTAAAATAATAATAATAATAAGTTAAGATTAATGAATGGAAAGGCTTTAACTTAGCTATTGATTTGTGATGAAAATTTTTAAAAACAAATTTCTAAAAACCATTGATATTAAGGTTTAATAACAATATTATAAAGTTGTAAAGAACTACCCATAAGAATTTCTTTTTCCTAAATTTAAGAGGGGTTATTTAGTTTTCAGAAATTTGACTAACATAAGCTTAATAAAATGAAAAAAAAAAAACTATTTACAAACAAAAAAAAGGAAAATAATTATTTTTTAATATTTTCCCATTTTAACAATTTTAGATAGACAAAAGAAAAAGGAAATCTTTTAAGTTTTCAAAAAAAAAAAAATTACTTGATTTGTATTATAGAAAACCCTAAGTGTGAGAAAAATCTTAATTTTTTGTAAAAATTTTTTTAAAGAAAACTCTAAATCATGCAACAAACCATCTAATCACACAATCACATAATTAATTAAGACTAAACATGCAACTTTTGTGATTGAACATAAAATAAGACATTAATTATGCAAATGGTTGAGTTAACATACTACACATGCAAATATCACATTAAAGATGCAAATACATCCACCAATCATATTAAACATGTCCATAGGCTAGAACATTAATGTATGGTTACTCTCTCTCTTTCTCTTTCTCTTGAGGCTTATTAACAAACCCTAGTGCAAAGGGGCGATAGCCTCTCCTATCTTAATTTCTTATTGTTTAACTTCCTAAATTTGTAGATCCACCACTATTAATCTTAATATTTGCAGATCTATCACTATTGCTTTAGATTTAGGTGTTTTCTACCATTCTCATCATCACCAATCTATTTGCATTACATTTCCACCACTGCACGTCATGTCCACAAATCTTATTGATTTGAAAATTGTGAAGATCAAGCTAATATTGTTTCTCAATAGTATTTACACTAAGCGGGTCTTATTATGTATCTTTTGTTTTTGTTTTTATTCCTTGTATGAGATTATGCTATTTTTTTTTATGGGATTTAGTTCACTTGCCAATAGGTTGAATTTCGTTCTCTTAGAAGAAACAATAGTATCCCCTATGTAAGACATTATTATTGTAGAAAAGATGTTGTTTATATGGTTGGGTTTTCATACCCCCACCTCTTTGTCATTTTTTTTGTATTGATCTATGTGATTGATGTAATTTTTTCTAATGAATGAAATTCATCTTTTTGGCCAGAAAAAAAAAAAAGAAAAGAGAAAATTGTTCGTAGGCTAATTAAATTTATTAATCATATAAATATACTAATTAGTTACTTGATTCATGCAAACACAATTGAATGTGCAAATTATTGACAAAATGTTCAATTATTCACACTAGATATGAATTTTAATCAATGATAGTACTAAAACGATAAGGCAATTATTAAAAATGCAATCAAATAACAACTTTTTGTTTTTTTTTTTCTCAATTTTCACATTTGAATTTTAAATAAAATCAACAAAACAAAGAAAAAATTGAGAATAGAAAATGTACAATAGGTTAAAGTTAGGTCGAAGCATAGGTTTGCATACAAATTTGGGCTAGTTTTGAGTAAACTTTCGGGTCTCAAATCATACATTTTCAGCTCAGAAAAAGTGATCATTTTAGCTCCGTTGATTCTTGACATCTTTAATTGGGTGGATGGTTATGGGCTTTAAGAATGGGTTGAACTGCTTAAAACAAGATCTCAAAGTCCTTAAAATTTTTTGAGATTCTTTTCATCTTTTCACCCTTTATTATTTAAAAACATTGAAATGAATCAAGTATTCCTATAATGCTTTCCTCATATATTCTTTTCCCTTATATGCTTTCCTTCCTATTGTCTTCTCTTATGCCAAGAATGTTAATATCTTAATTGTAAATTAATCTTCTTATCTCAATTCCTTCACTTTTTCTTTTCCATTTTTACTTTCACCTTTATCCAAAACAAAAGAACATGCACAAATTCATGCATTTCCACTATCATTATTTCTTTTTCTATCACAAATATTTCAATGGACTCAATTTTTTTTTTCTTTATGCAAAAATCGAGTTACAAATCTATAAAAGAAATTAAAACATGGCAATTGAAATGGAAAGAAAGAAATTTCAACACTTCCTTTATTATTATCTCGTTGATAGATATTTGGATTCTCTCAGTTTCTCTTAATTTACCCCCTTAAGATATTGATATGTCTAATTAATAACATTGTTGTCAAAATTAGGATTCTATAAGTTTACAATATTTTAAAATGTTTTTCTAAGTTAACTCGAGTATACAATCATTTTCATATAAACTCATAGTAGAAGTGTTATTCTACATATAAATTCAATGAAATCATGTGTTTTAACCGATTCTACTAATTTGTTTTACCTATTTGAGTTAAATGGATTAAAAAAATGAAAAATATAGCTAGCCTTGCACAAGATATCAATATGATTAGTACTTTAAAAGACTTACAATTACAAGATAGGGATATTATTGGTAGTAGTACTTATTATGATGTCAAAATTGACAATAAAGATAAAGATGATGATGGTGGTGGAAGAACAAGCACAATGTCGATAATGAAAATGGGCTAATGATTTGTATTGGTTATGTATTTCATCATAATAACTTATGTTGTAACACATTTCATATTGATATTATTATTTATATCGCAGTTTTATGCATTAGAATAGCAACTTATATTAGATTTTCTATATTACAGTTATATAACTTTTTGTTGTTAGGCATGGTTAAAATTTACACCGAATTTTTTTATATCCATCTTATATTTCAAGTTTTTTTTTTATAATTACTAAGTATATTTACAGTTTTTTTTAATTATTTTACATTTGTTGTAGGAACTTATGTTACTTTATGTCTTGATTTATATTCCAATTTTATTGATGCTTTAGCGATTTTAGATAGAATAACGAGTTTGATAATATTGATTAATAGTTGAGATTATAAATGATATTATAATGATATCACATGGAATTTTGAGAATTTAAATATTTTAACTATTAAATTTTAAATTAAAAGAAATTAAGAGAGGTAGATTTTGAGATTTCTTTTAGGATAAAATTGGATTTCTCAAAGTTGTGACTGATATGTACCGAACGTACATGCCATAGCTCCTTGGCACGTGGACGCAGCTTTTTGGTTTCTCCAGCCTTGCTGGAGGACACATTGCAATGAGGCCAGTAATGTTGACTTGTCGTGACCTAATACTTCAATAACTATTTAGTGTTAATTGCGAGAAGTTGCGCTTCAATTCGAGAAGAGAAAACCGGATGGGCAGACACAATTCACGTCGTACTTGGTAATTAAGTACAACAACTAAGTTTGGCCCCAAATGGTAAAAAAGAAAAAATCGTACGAGATAAAAAGCTAAACGAATGGAAAAATAAGAAATTATTTATATCTGGACTTGAATAATATATTAAGGCCTTATTTTATTTTTTATTTTTTATAATTTGCCAACAAGGTCCTTTTCTTTTCCTTTTTCCGAAATATCTCCATTCTTTATTACTTGGCCACATTTTGACATGCCATTATCATCAATATTAGCATTATAGATTACAGTTTTTAGATCAACCTGCGGATGATGTATTTGCAATACGGATATATGGTAAAAATAATTTTTAAACATGCTTGAAAGTCTGATATAAACTGGTTTTATGGAAAGATGAACAGTTGAATTAACATAGTATTATACCAAACATGAAAATTTTAATTCGATAGTGATAAAAAATTAAACTAACTTGTTATGTAGAAAAAAAGAACCATTCCAAATATAAACTTAGTAAACAACTCTAAAAAATCTCTAAGCAATCAATAATAAAAGTCAAGAAAAAGAGCTTTAAATTTTCACAACAAAATTTATCAAATCACCATATCATCCTATAATAGAAATTGAAATTGCTAACTATACATTCCAACATAAGATGATGTTATGCATCCGTTTTAATCAACCAAATATAATGTAAAAGAAAAAGAAAAGATTGTATGGAAATAATTTGGTTTTTCTAGAATTTTATAAATTTACTAAAGAACTCTTGAAAAGCATCTTTCAACAACCAAAAATAAGATTCAAGAAAAAATTTTAATTCCTATTATGAAATTTATCAAATTGCCATATCATTTTATAATTGAAAATTGTTAACTATGCATTCTACCGTACACATTCTACCATGAGATCACACTATCTATACCATGTTTGTGGAAATCATGATTTTACCGATAATTAGAATTTATAGAATCGATGGGATCATATATAATTGTAAAGAATTGATAAAATTAAAAACCTATAGAACTACACATCTAAATTCATTCTATCAAAGGTCTACATGTAAACAATTTTACATCCATTATTTTTACTAGGAAAAATTTCATAAAATAGTAAATTCATAGAATCGTTACTTTTGATTCACGATTTTGACAAGCATAATCTATATTTTATTTTATTTTTTCCAATACCTATGTTACCCTTAAGCATAATATTGTCCACCATTTCTAGTTTTATTCCTTCAAACACTACTGGAAATCGGAGAATGGTAGTTTCGATTAAAAAAATAAGCTACATATACCAGGGAGTCGTGTGACTATGCTTTTGGCTTCCAATGCCAAAAGTTCTTTGCATGCAGAAAAAAGAAAACCTTCTTAGTCTCATAGTGGAAGGAGCTTTTTATATGGAGCATCCAAAAAGTGGTGGGTTGTATTCGGACTATTCTGGAAATGCAAGTTACATTGATGTACCTGTTAAATTTGTTTTGTGTGTAAAAAAAGAAAAAAAGAAAAAGAAAAGAAGAAGAGTAGATAGGGATTATTTTAAAAAATGAAGTATAAAAAGATGATGATTATAGACTTCATTAGTATAGATGAGAGAACAATTCGTAGTAGAGAAATTTGAATAATAATTAAAGCATGAGAATGGCGGGCTTTAACATGCGGTAGAGAAATGACAAAAATAACTGGAGATTGAGATTGGTTGGCATTGGAAAGAGAGAGAAGAAAAACTTACTATATATTTGGATGGTTTCGATCCGGAGATTGGGTTCTAAGGCAACCCCTTGCTACTGTGTCAACTTTTGCCCTAGCACATCATTTATTTACACTTGAAAGAAAACATGCATTATTTGGAGAATTAAAGAGTGCTTATAACTTTTCTTGAACATCTATCTATTTTATTAGGCCTTGTAATCATGCTTTCGTGTGTCGTCTGCTTGCCCAAATTTGTATGCCTAGTATATTTGTGCTTTTTTGCATATCGGTCCATATGTGCTTATACATATGTGTATGAGTACATATAACATATTCTTCATAAAATAAAAGTTATATATATGTATACATAAATGTACATATTAAAATATACGTACCTATACGTAATATTCATATTTCAATATGTATATATATATGTGTGTATTTACATATGCATATAAAAGTTGTACTTTCAATATATTTTCATAATATTAAAATATAAATAAGTATATGCATATGTACCATGTACATATACATTTATTTGTACATTTCTACATATATGTATTTATATAGTAAATTTATATGTGTATAATGTGTGAACAAGTGATATACATATACTATGAATATGTTAATATTTATGTAAAAAAAAGATAAGGTTTAGAAGTTAAGAAAAATAATATGAAATACATAAAATTTGTATGAAAAAAAATGCTAAAAAAAACAACATATTGCACATTTAAGAAGAATAAATAAAAAAATTGTATATTACTAATAATGGAATTATCATTTACAAGATACATATAGAAAAAAAAAATTAAAATCTTAAATATCGCTAAATGGTAGGTATGGAGAAATAGATGACTATCCTTGTTGACCATTGAGATCAAGGGAAGGCAGTGGTGGATAGCCTTGATATTGATAATATTTCTATTTTTTATTCCAAATTTATTCTACACAACCTTTAATAGCATCTAACCTTCCATCTTACTACGTTTGATTGGACTGTATTTCAATGACTTGCGATTGAACATCCATGAGAATCCTTCCATACTCTTGCTAGGTAGCGATTATTCGATCTAATTGGTCAAATATTTGTTGCATATCATATGGATTAGGCTACCATTGCCTATTTGACATTGAGTGCTGCCTTCCCTTGATTTGAAGTATAACCATGAAGACGATGTATTCATAACATCAAGGGATTCCACCCATTATTACATTGCTTGGCAATGTGATCTTCCTTGTGGAGCCTTTTTTGTTAATTGACCAATTGCTTCATCTCTTACCTAATGGAGCTTATTTTTAACTTCTTACAAGTTAAGAAGCCCTTTGGAGACATACAACATAGTCATCTATGTTAACATCGTAAGAGTGAACTATGATAGTGATCAAATGCCTATAGCTCAAATGTGCGTCTTTTTATCCCAATGTATGTAGTAAGCATCGAACCACAACGTTGCCAACATCAACTGATCTTTGCATTAGCATGTAATATATCAAAAAGAGATCTTCCATAGGGAAATTGTGGTCGTTGGATTGTAACGCTATAGCAGTATAATTTAAATGGTGGAAGGCCCTACTATGTAGCAGTAGTTCACTAGCCTTAACATGCCTTAAGTGCTCTGTCTGTATCTCACCCTAACATATTGGCTATTGGAAGATGCATAGGAAAGCATTAGACATGTCCCATTCCAATGGCATTTTCATATCATCATCATCAGAGCTTAACAATTCCTTAATAAATTTTGATGTTACCTAAATGACATGCTTAAAAATGTAAGTAGTGAAATGACTGGAGTCCCATCGCCTCTCTCGCTATGGAACTACGTTTTCCTCCTCTATAACTTGATTAGGAGTCACATTCAAATAAAATAGGCATACCAAATCAAAATATGTCTCATTAACCTATTGCACCATTTTTCATAAATCAATTTCTTCAAGTACAATACAAAATCATAAATTAAACTTAACTCTGTCCAATCGTACATGCATCCTAGAAGGATGGGTTTTGTGTGAAACTTCTCGATATAACGTAAGTGCATGAATGATATCGGGAGATGATCTAACAACTCATTAGTAAGAGGACTACCACCTAGTAATGGTGTAAGATTGAGAGAATGATTCTCCCTTAAATGTTTAGAGTGGTTGATAGTGGATTTCTTTGACATGATAAGCTTATTATGAAAATTGAATAAGAAAAAAGGTTTTTTGGTTTTGAGAAGACAAATATGTGATTTGTATGAGAAGTGTGAAAATTAAAAGGGGAAAAAGCATATTTATAAAGGAGATGAGGCAGTTGATTGTTAGGCACCACATGGGCACATTTCCAAGTGATGTTGGTAGATTGCTAGCACCAATTTTTGAAATTTGTGTAGCGTGCCCATGTTGTACTACAATATGCTCATGTTATTCCTACGAATTCCCTCTGCTATAAATTTAGGTTTTGTTTCCGCTTACAACTTCAGTAGATTTTCCATCATTTCATCCTTTATCTAATTACATAGTTTTTGTTCACAAAAGTTTTCTTTTAGTAATCTTATTTTCCATCCTCATTTTATTAACAAAATGCCAGGCCATAATAATCCACAAAACCCTTCATTCTCTTTCAATTAGGATGATTCATGGTTAATATATGGTGATCCATTCGGGGAGCAATCATACTCTAATCATTTAAATCGTGGTTTTACTAATGTCATCAGGTGGGGAACCTAAACCCCAACTTTCCTGCCTCTGGTTGCTTACTTGAGGTTCTTGAAAATATGCCATTTATTCAATTGGAATAAAATAATTCCACTCCCACTACTATAACGGGAACAACAAGACTAAGATCTATAGTTAACGGTAACCATACTTTGGTAAATTAATATTTTTCAATACTTAATGCTTTTGCAAAATATCAATTCCTTGTGATTTTCACAATTAAATGTATTGTACTATAACTTACAAATCACACTTATTGATAGGAGGATGAAGATGAACTAAACCCCTCACAAGTTAGAAGCAATATGGACTCTACCACTACCAATGGAGGGAAATTTAGGAAGCGTACAGTAGATGTCTAGCAATATTTCTATGATCCTGACAACATTGATGCATGTACAGCTAAGTGTAGGACTTAAGATAAAGTATTGCCCAATAAGGCAAGATCTAGCATAGATCATCTCAAATGCCATATTGAAATGCATAAGAAAAAAGGGCAACATCGGTCTCCATGCAACTGGGGGAGGTTGGACCTTTAACATCTACTAGTCGTGGTGTCGAAATCGATCCCATCAATTTCATATTCAATAATACATTTGCACATGAGGATCTCATCACCATGATAGCCATAACCGGTATTTCTTTTCACACTATAGGCTATTAATGTTTTGGAAGATGAGTTATGTGGGCAATGCAACCAAAGTTTAAGCATAGGGGTTGTAAAACCCTTCAAAAGGAAATAATGGATGTTTTCCATAAGAAATGGGATACCCTTAAATAGGAGTTATCCAACCTCCCATGCAAGTGCATTGTTATTATTTTCTTTTTCTCTACCAAAATTATGGCAATACTATAACTTTTTTTATTTTCATGTAACATTTCTTTGACATCTAATAGATGGAAGTCCCCACTAAGTGACGTAAATGATAGCTATATATGTGTTATGGCACATTGGATCAATGATAATTTAGATGTTGCAAAAGAGAATCTTATTATTTATTTTGTTTATAGAAGGCCACACAGATGCAAATATCCTTAACCTTTTTTTTTTTCCTTTTATTTGAGTTCTTAATATTTTTAAAACCTTATAACAATAAAATTTTCATTATAAACGTTAAATTTTCTATTAATATTAAGCATATATTAGCTTCCGATTAACCTTTGGCTAGTTGCCCAAGGTGGTAAGGATACATACAAAATTTTTCAATCCATTTTCTTAATTTTAATAATTATTTTGTATTTTTCCTATATTATATCATTAAACATATTTAATATTATTTTTATTATATTATTTAAATAAACACACTTAATATCATCCTTTTGTTAATTTAATTATTATAGTCCAATTTAAAGTTGATACGTATAATGAATTAATGAAAAAATTAATAGATTTGGTGAAAATCTCTTTTTTGTAAAATTTTAAAAACATTAAGAACTCAAATAGAAGGAAAAAAAAAAAAGGGTTTAGGACTAAAAAAAAAAAGAAGGTAAGTAAAGATTGATGACTAAAAATGTACTTTTTCTAGTAGAGTTTAACAAGGTATGATTTCCGAGCACATGGGAGAGGCCTAACTTGGTGCAATACTTTAGGCACTAAAATTCAAGGAAGATTAGCTTAGCTGTCAATTGATTAAGAGTTTGATTGCCTAATGGCATGGCTAACCTGTAACCAATGGGCACGATCTAAACTTGGCAACTGATATCGATCTATCGTACTATCTTAAACCTATAGGCAAGTATACCTATTGATTTTTATAGTATAGTGTATAATAGTATTGAGTGTCAATCCCACAAGAATTATGATTACTAGTAATTTCCATTTCTCTTATTATCAAATCACAAAAATTGAATGAAGCAAATAATAAGTAAATTTTAAGAAAACAATAATCATTAAAGATATATCTAAATATTGAATCCCCTTAGAATTACTAATATAATTAACTAGTTATTATTCAATTTCATTATTATATTCTTGGACCATGAGAATTCTTATATTAAACTAATAGCTCTCTCGAGTCTACTAATTTATAATTTCGTGTTGATTAATTGAAATCTCTTTCTAATTAAAACCCCTAAAATCGCATTATCTTTAATATGTGAATTTCACTATTAGGTTTGACCCTAATCTGAAATATTTATATTGTCCTATTTCTAGGATTATGTGTAACTCATTCCAATTATGCTAGATCTATTTAAACATAAGATCTGTTGACCTCTATATAATGTACCAGAGTTCGACAATATTAATTTGAAAATAATGAAGCACACATAATTGGATTATAAGAATATCATTAATTTCATTGAATAATAAACTAGAAAATCACATATTCATTCTAAGGTTCATTATACCCAAGTACAAAAGAAAATTAAGTTAGTATTATATTAAAATTAAAAGAAAAAATATAAAAATAATTCATGAAGAAGAACATAAAAAAGACATAAATAATGGTAAAATCTATAACTACACTATTGCTAAAGAAATTCTATATCTATTTAGCTTTTGTTGGAACTCTATACTCCTTTTATTTTAATCAAATTCTTTCCATCTAGCAAAATTACAATTTCCTAAAATAAAATTGGAATCTTTATAAATGAGGAAATACCGCTTTGATAGGCACAAATGACTTCTCTAGGAAATAGGAAACTTAACTTCTTATGAAAAGAAATTGAATCTTTAGGATGGGTAACACTTTAGAAAAGTAAAATTAAGCTTGAAAAGTTAAATTGGAAAGTTGAATTTCTACTTAGCATGGGTATAACACGATCGTACTAACTCCCGTGTATCATTTAGTCTTGAAAATCTCCAAAATTTTCCTTCAACACGTCTTTTGATACAAGCTTGTACTTGGTCATGTAACTCTACACACGACCTCTTACACAGTTACTCTAGTAAGTTCTTCTTTTTCTCTATTCAACACGATCTCATTCCCTGTCATGCTTCCTAATCTTGTATTTTTGATATTTTTGCTCTAAATTTCATATATGTCTTCTATTTCATTAAAAATTACATTTTAAAACTCTAAAATCAAAATAAAGAATGATTAAATGTAATATCCATCTAAAATATAAGAAAATTAAACTAAAGACTATTTTCAATATTACAAATATTAAGTATTTTATAACACATATCACTTATTGGACAATTTAGTTGGCTAAACTATTTTTACATTAGCATGCATTAGATTCTCACTTGAGCTAGATAAACCTTAAGGCATGAGGTAGGTAGGTGTCAAGCGGATACCAAGTTGAGTTAAAAGGATGTAGTTTTGAGTTGATTTAAGCTTAAGAGCGAATAATGCGATACTTCGGGTAGTCTACTAAGTAGCTAAGTTAGTCAATCAAGACATTACCCCACTTCACAACTAAGCTAGATTAAGGAAGAGACATTCTGAGTGGACTTTGTCGAGTGTTGGATTAATTAACCTAAGACTCACTTTATGGTGCTCAAGCCAAACTATTGATGAGCCTTATTAGATATGCTTCATTGTAATGATTGTACTTCTCAAGATGGTTGCTACTTTCCAATTCTAATGCTTTAACTGCTTAGCGTATATGATTGATCATAATTTGATTTGATTGTCAGACATGTTGTAATGTACATTCAATCCTTTGAACACATATCACATAAGTATTGAGCTTGTCTATATAGACACCATCACCAAGCATTTAGTCTCATACATTGAGATCTAGTATGGAACACATGAGTGGTTAGGATATTTTTAATGCATTTTAGAGCCTCGTAATGGCATTAATTGTCTATCACACCTTTCCAGTATTTTCTTGTAGTTACTCTAGAAAAACCATTGTTTTTCCCAACCCAAAGTAGTGTAAATAAGGGACCTTGCATCCTAGATGGAAAAATCTTTCTTCACTTTGCTTACAAGGTTCCTTGATCTATATGCATTTTCTTTCAAGAAATTTCCTTCTCTCTTATCTCCTTGTTTTTCCTATTTAGGTACTCAACACACCTTAAACATTGACACAAAGGGGTTCATTTCCTTGTGCCTTATTCCCCTCCTTGAGGTAGCAATAAGAGCGATGCCTCAAAGTAATGCACCTATTGTGAGTAAAAGCTATGTGACTTATAAGGTTGTATACAATGGTTTGATGGGATTAAGATGGTAGTGGTAATTGGTTTCCTTGTTGAGTATGGGTTTTTCAAATTCCATATGCACTAATGTTGCTCTTTTTCTAAGTTATAGTTCTTGTTATTCAATTTTATGAAGGTAGGGAGAAAGGGCTTTAATTTTCGTAAAAGTTAGGTGTGGTGCGTATGATTGCACTTCTCTAGTAAGGGGGCTATTGTGCTTATTTGTCTTTTCCCTTTTTGCCATTTTTTTTCTAAGTTGGATAGCTTTTCCTCCTTTCCTCTTTTTTATTTTTTTTATAGCAAGGATTTTAAGGGGTGTGTGTGAGAAACATAGCTTATGTGGGGCTAGGGCTAAAGGCCTTCAAGATTATCGCACAAGGGAGTGAACATGCTCTACAGGTTAGAATGCCCATTTATTGAGTAGGATCAAGATTAACGGAACCATTTGAATGTGCTATCTATCTCTAAGTCCTCTAAAGCATGCTCCTAGAGGAGCTCTCAAGTGATTAATTCCATTAGAATGTCTAGGAGACATGGCTTCATAGAGCACATGTCTCCAATTTAGTATACAAAAGAAAAGAGATTGGGTGTGTGGGTGGTGGGGTGCGGTTGCATCTCTTGATGGAGAGAGAAAGGACACTAAGCACTTAGGGGAAGTTAAACAATGCCAACTTTCACCACTCTTGCTAGCTTTTTTCTCCCTACTTTCATTGGAAGTATTGAGTTAGATGAATAGATTCTAGTTGTAGATTCGTAAGGATGACTAAAATAACTCTCATAACTTATCCCGAACACTATAAACAGGGTATCAAACCTCATTTGTAAGCCATTGTTGCCATAGAAACTCTTGAATGTAGTGTTTTTCCTATTATCTTTATTTTTCGTATGTTCTTAGGTCAAGATATTAATGATAGTATGCAAGTGCTATTTAGCTATTCATGAAATGAAAAATTCTTTTGTAATACTTAGTTATTCTCTCTCTTTTCTATTTTGTCTTTCCATGTTTGAGTAATCATGTAATAGTTGATCTACTTTAGTGAGACTATTAAGTTTTAAAGTGACTAAAAACCCTTCTTTCTGTCATGAGCATCCCATTCTTAAAGGCAAATATGTGATCTAAGATATCCCGATTTGTTGGGTTAAGATAGGGCCTAACCAACTAGCTTTTCATGGACATAGTTCAATTAGAAGAGCTTTATCCTAAGGCCTCTCTAACACTATTTTTGACATGAGGAAAGAAATTAGAAAGGAAGAAATATGAGAGGAAAGAATGTAGGGAAAGAATTATAAGAATATTTAATTCCTTCTTATGTGTTTGGATAATGAAGAAAAATAAAATAGAAAGAGTTATAATCATTACTAAAAATAATATAAGATATAATGTAAAATTACCAATATACCCCTAAAATCATAAAAAGAGAAAATAATAGATAAAAAATAGGTTGATTGGGAAATACAATCTTTTTTCCTATTTTTCTTCTCATTCTCTCCAATATAGAAGGGAAAAAATAGGTAGGGCTTAGGGAAATAATTCCTTCCTCATTCCTTTTCCCTCATAACTCTTCCCTCTTCTTGAACAATAGAGTTGGACATTTTCCTTTCTACTTCTTTTCCTTCTCCTTTCTCTCTTCCCAAACATAGTGTAAGGCTCATAAGCAATAGAAGGACCTTCTTCCCTTCTTTTTAGAAGTTTCCATGTATTTCAATATCAATCATGAATGACCTACTATCAACCAACCAAGGTCTTCCTAATAGTATAGTTGATGCATTCATGGGTGTAAATTCACATAGGTATTTTGGTTGCACATTTGTCCTCAATGGAAATATGAAAGTCCACCTAGTTTATCATATAGACAACTGCCTTAGCATTAAGCAATGCAATTGGTATGGGTTTGGATGTGCACTAGTTACTAGTCCCACTTCTCCACTATCACAATAGTTACCACATCAATATAACTTCTAATGTTGACAATCAATGCACATGTGTCCCCTTCACTCTGCATGTGAAATAATTTTTTTTTTTTTAACTATTGGTTCAATGCTTAATGTGCACTAAATAGCCATCACCATCAATCTTCGACTCTTACATTTGACTATCTATCATGTTTCTCATCATACACCTATATTTCTCAATTTTGTCTAACTACTCCTCTTGCTTAACTTCACTATTCATCTCAATATCAAGATCATCACCTCTAGCTACTATAACTCAATAGTTTAGACACTATGTAATCATGTATCCATAAACTAAGCATTCAAAATACTTTAGCCTAACTATTCTTCTTCATAACTTACCTTTACTTTAACTCTTATATGTCAAATGTACTAGGGGTTTTACTTCAACTACCTTCCCCTCACTCAAGTTTTCTCACATCTCATCTACTAACATCACATACTTCACTTCTTATCTCATGTTGCCTCACATCTCCTCTATCAAAATCGTGTACTTCAACTCCTTACTCATTTTATCTCTTCTCTAAAATTCTAGGCCTCTTAAGACCCATCAATTTTTGCAAACCAATCAATGGTTGGAACGCAAATTCGATTTTTCAATCTCTCTAATTTTACTACCAACTTAATAGTATCTTTAAAGTTTTTTATGACTATAACTCAACAATACTAGTAATCTTAAGATTTAGTACAATATTGAATCAACGATAGTTGGCTCTTGAGGCTCATTTACTTTATATTTTGTCTATAACTTCTTAAACTTCATCATATAATCTTCAACACTCATGTTGCCTATCATGATAACTAGAGCTTCAAAAGTATTTCATGAAGATAATAATGCTTTTACATGGCTACTTCATGAGATGATAAGTGTTAACATCTTCTCCATTATCTCTATGCTTTTGTGTCTTTAAATTTTCCAACCACATGCATCATCAAAATTTACAAATGCAAGGGTTACCAAATGCAACTTAATGTGCTTATGTTATTAGTTGCACTTAAACACCTTCTCAATTTATATACCCAATCTAAGTACTCTTTCACTTAGTTTCTTCCCCGAAAAGGTGGCACTTTTATCTTGATAATATTTACACTCTTGTTTGGATGATTTCTATCCTTGCCTTATCTAACATTGAAATCATCATCTTCAATGTTCCTTCAATTCCTCGATCTCTTCTTGATCTTCCACTTGTTTGTCTCATATTAATGCTTAAGAAGAATTGAATGTCCCCCTTGTGCATTCAAATGGTAATAATAGAGCACATGGACTTCAATAATTCATGTAATTGCTACTTATAGTTCATAATGCAACTTCTCTAACACATCCCATCACATAATTATTAACACTCTCATTTCACATCTTCTTAAACTCTCTAATGCAATGACGAACTTACACTAATTCAAACTAAAAAACTCAAAATCTATTAAAAAGCAACCAATAATCACCATCTTGCACCTCACATACACAGTCACACATCACTATAGACTTCACACAAAAGCATCTTAATACTTCTCCCCCCTTAGAGTTTTTGCATTAATCCCAATCAAAATACTCCAAAGACATGCCTGCACTTTAATAACAAATATGACGTACATGGGATGATGATTTGATACTAAACACAATGAATAAATGAATCGAACCAATTTAAAATTGCCTTTGTTAGATCAATAGGGATATGAACAATTCTTTAGAGTATGATGTAACTAAAGAAATTAACTAGAGTACTTTCAATTTGATATGATACACAAATCAAGATTACTTGGTGTTCAAACAATCAAAAGCCTGATAAGAATATGGATTTGAAAGGGTAGAATTGAATCAAGGCTCTACTTTAAAAGTGTAATAATATTCATATTACAATAATGGATCCCTTTATTAGGTTAATTTAAGCCACTAACGGTATATTCATAATTGAAATAAATAATTGAAATGTAAAATTACTATAAATTGTAGACTTCAATGGAATGATGGCTTGAATCGTTCAAATTGGATGAATGTTCCTTCGAATGGGAAGAGTTTCCATCAAATGATCATAGGTAGAAGCTTCTATCTTTTACTCTAGGAACTCTATCCAAATGGCTTGATTAGCTTTAGACTTTTGCTTTAAAGGAACTTTATCTGAATGACTTGAGGAATGCCTTGAATGAAATGGCCTGAGGGTCTAACTAAATGAAATGGCTTTAATGCATTTTTAGATTCTCTTTATGACTTGTATACATCCTATTCCTACCCCCATTATTAAGGAAAATTAAAAAAAAAATCAAGAAATAGGAAAAATATAAAAAAGTAGAAAATAACTAAAAGTATAGAAGAAGTGAAAAGCCTAAAAAATACAACCAAAAAAAAGAAAAAAAAATCCTTAGAAATTGCAAAATCTTAAAATCTAGGCATTATTGAGCTAAAAAAAAAAAATTCAAGCCTTAATATGTATATAGATTCGATAGTAATTGAGTTCTAGTTAAAAACAGGCTTTATGTTATAGAAATAATAAACTTTGCACTCAATTTGGGTCCAATCACTTTAGGAACATTAAAGAGGATGATTTAAGTGAAGCATGGCTTCAAATTGGGCCTTGTGAAAAGCCTCGCCTTCTAAGTGTTCGCTTACCTATTGACAACCTATCCCTAGTACTTGAAAAACAAGTCGTTAGCCATTCTTAAAGTAAGGATAAGGCTTAAGAAACTTAAAACCTATGATTCAAACATATAACACATAGATTTTCATGCCACTTCACCTTCTGTGATACTATTTTATCTTCTAAGTTTAGATCTTAACATTTTACCTTCTAGTATAAACCTTCTAACTTTATGATATGACCTTCTATTTTGTTTAATTCTGAGTTTAATTTACCTAGTTCTAATTAGATAATATACTATAAGTGTATAAATATAACTCCTATAATGTGTATACACCCATTAACATACTCAAAAGATATTTAAATGTGGACTTTACATGTTAAATAGTGCATTTTTAACTTCTTGTTATATTGTGGAACTTGCTATTCGAGTTTGCAACAATAACAAATTAACTTTCTATGTTTGAAAGGAAACTAGAAAAGATTGCTTCTAATCCTAGCTATTGGTTCAAAATCTAAGGGGGTCTTACACCTTGTTTGGACTTAAATTGACCAAAATAAGCAAAAATGAAGTTTTGGATGAATCAGACTAGCAATGAACCAAAACTCGATATTGTATCAAATTGGCTCATTTTCAAAAGTTATATTCTATAGTACATATATTAGGCTCAAGTTTTGTGAACCAACGGGCCCAAACCAAATAATTGGCCAAAATCCCTTTTAGGCCTAATTAGCCTAAGTCACATCTTATATGCTTATGTGTAATTCAATTATATTAATAAATAAAATGGGTTTATGGTCTAGTGGATAAGGTATTAGGCTACATGCTAAGGTAGAGTTCAAACCTTATTTTAAGTAAGAATATTTTTTATTGTTTATTTCATTTCTTCATCGATTTTTTTTTTATTTAAAAAAAAAGGGGGGGTCCTACACATGCCTTCTTTCTCCATTAATAGAGAGGAGCTTAAATTTGAGATCATTTCCTCTAGTTTTCTTTAAAATCAAGTAAAGGAAACTCCAAACAGTCGATTTCTAAAAAAAAAATCTTCTAGGATGGAATTTGCACATCGTGCTCTTGAATCAAAATTAATGAAGATATGTTTGAATTCAAGGAGCTATAACTCTTGATCATCTGTCTTCCTCAATGTTCAATCTATGCTCCATTATATATATTGAGGTCCTCCTATTCATTTCCATTAACAAATTTCCCTCAACCTTGTAAAAAAATGAGCTCAATCAAGCTCTTTCTCACTCTAAATTTTCGAAGACTCATCACCACTCTCTCTCCTCTCTCTTCAAGTTTAGCCAAAATGAGTGAAAATTGAAGTAAAATATCATCATTAATAGTTTCACTATTGCCTAAACTACCTAAAGTCACCTCCTTTTCACTATAAACCACCATGAATGAGCTTCAATTGAAGATCCAAATCAAGTGTCTACAGCAAGCTCCAACCCTCCTTTTCACCGGCCACTTGTTAGTGATTAACTACCACTAGATGATAGTCCTTGTTAACTTATATCGCTTTGCCATCCTTAAGAAATCGATGATCACTAGAGCACAACAAAGAACTCAAATTAGCCATCTTAATCTATTCTTGACCGTTTCACCCTTTAGCCTATAACCGACTTGTTAGCCTAATCTAAACCAACTTGAACCTATGACTGACCTGACTTTTGACCCATCTAAGTCTAGCCCCCGTTAGCCCATATTCTTCTTGATGAGAGCCATGATGAGAGCCAAGCCAGAAGATGGAATGTGGATCCTCTTGAAGTGCCACCTGGATCGATCATAAGAACTCGAGCGAAACGATTCAAGGAAGCACTTAACGGGTTGATAAAGGATGTCCATGAAGCCAGAAAGGATTAGAGCAACCATGAAGCCGGAAAGGATTGGAACAACCATAAGAATGCCCTTGCTCTTGTACAAGTCATAACGGATACGGGTTGAAGGGGGCGTGTCTTTACAAGGCACGGCCGTGTAGTGAGTCTGGAGGCTCCATAGAAACATACATGGTCGTATACATGGTTCAAAGGCACGGCCGTGTATGGTGTCAAGAATATCTATAGAAACATATATGTCTAGAAAGGCACGACCGTGTATACACTCTATGCCGGCTCAAATGCCGTCGGCCTTTAATTTCCTGTTTTGTTATTTTTCCGCAACTTAATGATGTTATGTCGTTTTGGGCTTTTATTATTACAAATTGTAAACCCTACTATAAAGCTTCTAGGGTTGAGAACAGAAATAGACAACATACAAGTTTGAATAACACATTTGAGAGAATTCCTCTCTTGGTTCTTTAAAGAACTTCCCTTGAACTTATCGGATTTTCTTCCATAGCGTTCATCCCAACTTATCAATCGGTCTTTCATCCCAATTGTGGTGTCCACATAATATACCAAGGTTCTTGCCTCACTTATAGGAAATGGGTCGCGGTTTCCACTCGATTGTTTGGCATCTTGGGTAGTAATTCCGAACGTATTGGTATTGGGTTTCGTCACACGTGGGCGTGGTTCGTATCAGTTTGGTATCAGAGCCTAGGTTTGTTAAACATTAGTTCGGTTTGAGGAAGGTAACATCGAAACCATAACTCCAATCGTTTATATCAATTGTTCATATTAAGTTCATAGTGTTAATTGTCTATTGAAAGTGTAGTGCTTCCTATTCAATTTTGTTACAAAAAAAAAAAATTCACAACAAAAAAAAAAAGGGAACGTGATCAAGAGCAAAAACAAAGGAAATAAAAGGAAAGAAAAAAGAGGAAAATTTCGAGCCCCTAGAGTTGTTTTGAATTCTACGGAAAGGATTGGTGTAGTTTGGGTTAGTTCCAAGAGAACTGAGAAAAGGAATTAGTGAGTTGATATCATTATTGCTTGTGAGAATACACGAGTGACTGTGTGATATCATCTTTTGAGTGAAACACGTAAGGGAGTGTATCGTGAGGCTTAATCATATATATTTGTGTTAGTACTAATCTTTTTTCTGTAGGAACTATGCCAAGGCAACATTCTCCTAAAGGTGAGAGGGGAAGGTTTGATGCTAGGTTAGTGATTGAGATGTTAAGGGGTGAGATGAAGAGGATGTTTGAGGAGGGGATGGAACAAATTCATGAGATGGTGGAGCAAAAACTAGAGTAATCTAAAAACGTCTTCCAAGGGCGTAAGAGGGAGAGTCGTTCTAAGAGAGTACAAAGGGGTAGAGATGAAATGTCTGATGATGAATTTGATGAACCTTCTGTCGGGAGTTATAGAGGTTATAGTGGTAGGAATAGAGGAACTAGGGATTGGAGAAGAGAATAGATTGGAAGATAGAGATAAAATAGAGAGAATATCTTTCATACTAGATGTTATCTAGGTGATCATATTTGCAGTTTGATCATTGATGGAGGGAGTTGCACTAATGTGGTGAGTACTTTTATTGTCGAGAGGCTGGGACTCAAGACTACTAAACACCCTAGTCCATATAAATTACAGTGGCTGAATGATAGTGGCGAGACTAAGGTGAGTAAGCAAGCCTTGATTGCTTTTCGCATCGATAGGTATGAGGATGAGGTGTTATGCGATGTAGTGCCGATGCAAACGTGTCATGTGTTGTTGGGGAGGCCATGGCAGTTTGATAGAAAGGTTGTTCATGATAGCTTTTCTAACAAGTATACGCTTGTTCATCAGGGGAAAAGCTTTAATCTTAAACCCTTAACACCTAAACAGGTGTATAAGGATCAGTTGCAGCTACAACAGTCTTTTGCAAAATATAAGGTGAGTGAAAAACAGAGGGAGAGTGAGAGAGCAAAAGATAGCGAGAAAGAAAAGGAACACAAAAGTCGATATCAAAAGGAAAAAGAGAGGAAGGCTGAAATGAGCGTGAGAGACCAAGTTGAGGGGGGATCAACTTTGGTGGTGAGTGAAAAGGAGAGTGCAGCCTTGCAAAAGGAGAGTTGTGTGGCAAGAGCGAGTGTAGTGAGGAGAGCGTTAGTGATGAAGCAACCTATGTTGTTACTGGTTTTTAAGGAAACTTGTTTAAATACTAACAAACTTTTTAACTCTTTGCCTAGTGTAGTTGTGTCTATTGTGCAGGACTTTGAAGATGTCTTCCCTGAGAAGATTCCAAAGGGTTTACCACCTATTCGTGGTATTGAGCATCAGATTGACCTTGTACCAGGAACATCTATTCTAAACAAACCAGCTTATAGGAGCAATCCAGAGGAGACAAAGGAACTCCAAAGGCAGGTCAATGAATTAATGGAGAAGGGGTACGTGAGAGAAAACATGAGCCCATGTGCAGTGCCTGTGATTTTGGTGCCTAAGAAGGATGGGTCATGGAGAATGTGTGTTGACTGCCGCGCCATCAACAACATCATGGTAAAGTATCGTCATCCCATTCCTCGCTTAGATGACATGTTAGATGAGTTACATGGGTCTAGTGTTTTTTCCAAAATTGATCTGAAAAGCGGATATCACCAAATTAGAATGAAAGAAGGTGATGAATGGAAAACCGCATTTAAGACAAAATATGGATTGTATTAGTGGTTAGTAATACCTTTCGGTTTAACTAACGCACCTAGTACTTTTATGAGACTTATGAACCATGTTTTGAGGACTTTTATTGGCAATATTGCTAATTTGTTCTTTAGGGAAGTTGTGAGATTGCATGGTATGCCTAGAACAATCGTATCGGATAGAGATGCTAAGTTCTTGAGCTACTTTTGGAAGACCCTGTGGGCTAAGTTAGGAACTAAGCTATTGTTTTCTACTACTTGTCATCCACAGACTGATGGTCAAATTGAGGTAGTAAATTGAACTTTATCTACTTTGTTAAGGGCAGTCATTAAAAAGAACATTAAAAGTTAGGAGGATTGTTTGATGCATGTTGAATTTTCCTATAATCGCACAATGCATTCTGCTACTAAGTTTACTCCTTTTGAAATTGCCTATGGTTTTAATCCACTAACTCCTTTGGATTTATCACCTCTACCTATTTCTGAGTATGTTAATTTAGATGGCAAGAAGAAAGCAGAATTTGTTAAACAGATCCATGAGAAGGCAAGGTTAAACATTGAGCGAAGAACAGAGCAGTATGTGAAACAAGCCAACAAGGGTCGTCGACAAGCTATCTTTGAACCTGGAGACTGGGTTTGGGTTCACATGCGCAAAGAGCGGTTTCCTGTGCAACGTCGATCTAAATTACTTCCTAGAGGTGATGGACCATTTTAAATTCTTGAGCGCATCAATGATAATGCATACAAGATAGATTTGCCAGGTGAGTATCAAGTAAGTGCTACGTTTAATGTTACTGATCTGAGTCCTTTTGATGTAGGCAATGATTTGAGGACAAATCCTTTTCAAGAGGAGGGGAATGATGAGAGCCATGATGAGAGCCAAGCCAAAAGATGGAATGTGGATCCTCTTGAAGTGCCACCTGGACTGATCACAAGAACTCGAGCGAAACGATTCAAGGAAGCACTTAACGGGTTGATAAAGGATGTCTACGAAGCCGGAAAGGATTGGAACAACCATAAGAATGCCCTTGCTCTTGTACAAGTCATAATGGATATGGGTTGAAGGGGGCGTGTCTTTACAAGGCACGGCCGTGTAATGAGTCTGGAGGCTCCACAGAAACATACACGGTCGTATACACGGTTCAAAGGCACAGCCGTGTATGGTGTCAAGAATATCTACAGAAACATACACATTTAGAAAGGTACGGCTATGTATACACTCTACGCCGGCTTAAACGCCGCCGACCTTTAATTCCTTGTTTTGTTATTTTTCCACAACTTAATGATGTTATGTCGTTTTGGGCTTTTATTATTACGAATTGTAAACCCTACTATAAAGCTTCTAGGGTTGAGAACAGAAATATACAACATACAAGTTTGAATAACGCATTTGAGAGAATTCCTCTCTTGGTTCTTTAAAGAACTTCCCTTGAACTTATCGGATTTTCTTCCGTGGCGTTCATCTCGACTTATCAATCGGTCTTTCATCCCGATTATGGCGTCCACATAATATACCAAGATTCTTGCCTCACTTATAGGCAACGGGTCGTGGTTTCCACTCGATTGTTTGGCATCTTGGGTAGCAATTCCGAACGTATTGGTATTGGGTTTCATCACACGTGGGCGTGGTTCGTATCACTTCTTTTTTACTTTTATTCCCATTATTATATATTCAATTGATAAAATAAAATAAAAAAGTTGTTAAATAAAAAGATATTTTTTATTTAAAGTTCAAAAAAATAAAAATAAAATAAAGTAAAGATTTAAAATAATTTTTTTTTACCTACTCACTTTTAGTTTTATTTTCACAAATAAAAATCATTAAATTGGTTTTTTTTTTTCAAACTTTAGACCTTTTAGGAGTTTTCAAAGAACATGAAATCAAAATTAGAATTTTAGGAGTTTTCAAAAACAAAAAGAGCGAAAAAAAAAAAAGATAAAAACATGAACTTGATGAATTTTCAAAATTAAAAAAAAAAAACTAAAGTTTTACAAAATTGAAAATGAACCATAATGATCTAATTCTAGCTAACACATACATGTGCATTTGTGTTATGGCCATGAAAATTTTGAAAAGATATATTTTTTCCTCCCAAAAAAAATTAAATCTTCTATTTCTTTCAATTTTGTTGATTTGTCAAAAATAAATTATTTGCAATTATTCAAACCAATTTATTTTCAAAAATTATTTTCAATAACTCATTTTTTGAGTTTTAAAATTAAAGTCCCCTAACCTGAGATTTTCTATTTTTTTTATTAGACTAGTGGCCAAGTTAAAAATTGATCCTCATTTAATTTTTAACCTACACTTTTTTTCTAAATCCAGTTAGTAGTGACTCCTAAAATACATATTTTCAAAGCCATTTTGAAAAGTCATTTAATTTCTAATTAAGTATTTCACATTAGATAGATAGCACCTAATATGAATCGAAATTAAAGGAGAACAATTTTTGGGCTTGAACACTTAGTTCTAATGTCTCAAGGCTGGTGTTTAACAAAGTAAGTTTGATGCATTTAAATAGTGAAATATGTAGAATCTTCCTTATTTATGCCTAACATGCTCTTACTTCTCAATAACATTACATGATATACATGACCCTCTAAACAATCTAGTTCCTCTTTTCTTTCTTTTAATCTTTTTCTTTTCTTTTTTTTTTCCTACCGTGGAGTTAAATGAAATCCTCTAAACCAAAGTAACTTATCTTAGGCTCTAACTTTAATAATAGGCTCAACATGTCCTTGATTCTCATTAAAGGATCTCCCAATCAAATGAAAGGCCAATAAATGAATTTAGTTGCTAGTAGACCTAAGGAGTCAAGGCACATGTGCTGATTTCCTATTTTGATATTTCTTGTTATTTTAGGTTACTTTCCAATATTGTACTTTAAGTTTTAAGCTTTATGACTTTATTTTAAATACTATATATATATATCAAGGTAGTAAAACCTGAATAGAGCTTTGACCCAGATAAGGCTAAGGGTCAAGGGTTGAAGGGTTAAACCAAGGTCATTAAATTTATCAATTATAATTTATATTTAAGTATTCAATTAAATTATATACTCAAATAAATGAAAACATGATCAAGTCCATGCCAATATAAATGGAAATAAGAAACATAACTCACATGTCTAAATAAATCCATCAACTTAGTGTAAACATAAAAACAAAACACAAATGTTAAAACTATATATTTAGATCAATAGTCTAATTAGGTATCATCAACTCATCACCATCATTACCTAATTTCAAGTCTTGTGAATCACTTGTTGTATCTCCAATGACACCAAGTGACTCTAAATTCACCTCTCTTCATTCTTCTCAATTTCAATGTCATCTAAAAATCAAAATACAAAATGTTAAAGCATTTTCTTATTTTCATTTAAAGAAAAAATTCAAATCTTGTCAGACTTTGATAATGGTCATCATCAATGATGGGGCTAGTATTATCTTCATATATTGCTTGCTCTATAGTATTGTCATAATCAAGTTTGAGAGGAAAAACCCCATTATCTTCTATTATCTAAAAATCCATATTGTCAATTTTACCATAATCAATCAGGTTAGAGTTCCTTCTTTTATAACAACTCCTGAACAAAAACAAAAAGGATAAATACAAATAGATTGATTGCTAACTATTATATATTGTTATTTAAATACCTATTTTTCAAATGAAAATTGTATGTTACACATAAATAAGGTCATTAAGCCTTGGATGCTCTAATCTATTTCTTCTCTTTGTATGGATGTGCTCAAAGAAGTTCCAGTTGCATTCACATCCCAATGAAAAAGCTATTTGGCTCAATATACAAATAGCAACTTTTTGCAAGAGAGGTGCACTGTGCCCAAATAGTCTCCACCATTCATTTATAAATCAAATAAAATAAGTTAAAAATTTTATAAAATTAATTAAAATTTAAAGAAGCTATTTTACATTAAATGCTTACCTAGATGCATTGTTTATGATTTGGAGCCATTTCACAACTAAAGCTTCCTTCCCATTCACAATATAATTTGATCTCCATCATTGCTTTCTTATTATCACTACAAATGCTTTTCTTTTCTAACATATCAATAAGTCCTTGCATAACTTCTATAGTTTGAACAAACTTTGTTGAGTCATACATGCAAGTCGAATTAAAAAAGTAGGCTGCAACATGAATATTGCAGTGTAGATGCTTATCCCACCTTTCATTAACAATTTTAATATAAGGACTATGTAACCTTTACTTGTTTTTGCAAATAGATATGATTCTATTATGAATCCTAGATATGCTTTCATAAAAATAACTCATCAAAGGATTTTCATCAGCATCTACAACTCATAAAAGGTTAATAAAAGGAGCTGTACCATGAACAAACAATCATCCCAAAATTTGTTATCTAAAATGATTGCACTAACAACTTTTCCTATGGCACATTTAGATAATCTATGGCCTGTATAATGCTTGCTTGTTATCAAAGCTTGTAAATTATACTTATGATCACAAATACACTTTAAGTAAAAAACAAAAAAGGAAAAAAATGGCAAAATGAGTTGCTCCCAGACACACAATTTCTTTCCAGCCAAGTGATTGTTATACTTGCTTTGTAATGCTAGATAGTAAAACTGCAACAAGTTTTCTAATTTTTATGTTTGCTTTGCCTGGCCAACATATTGTCGAATACACGAAAGTTAAAAGAGAATATAAGTGAAAGAAAATTTCTTTAATCATGTTTACATCAATTAAAAAGCAACACAATTAAATTGCTATAAAATATAAATCAATAACTGCCCTTAAAGTCAAAGCACCATTGAAAAAAAGACTAAAATAATAAAACTTAATCTTATACAACACTTATTGGAGCCGAGTTAATACTTAAAAAAAATTAGGATACTGAATATCTATAAGATATGTTAATTTTGGAATTTACTAATTCAAATATTGTTTTTTATGTACATTTAGTAAATACTGATATCGTTTTTTATTTTTTTTCAATATTGAAAAAAAATATATAACTATTTACATTATGACCAATTCAACCTATTTAAGTTTTTACTGATGCAAGTTTTTGGGATCAAATTGCCCACTTTAACCAGTCGGATCCATTGAACCAATCGGATCAAAACAGGTCTGTCTACATTGATGTATAGTGATTATAAGTGAGCTATGAAAAATCATATGGTTTCAGTATGGAAACAATGTTGTGTGATTGAGTTGGAGAATCCTACACCGTTGCTGATACTTTAGTGGATCAGTCTACAATCTTTCATCCAATTTTTTATGTTTTATTACATCGTGTTCCATTAACCTGTAAATGGATCTGGATTGGAGTCAAAGAAATTGATGGTGAGGGTGCTTCCATCTCTCTGTGTCCCTAAAATCACAACAATTAAATTATTCTCCATCTCCGTCTGTTTTTGGTGTAATGAACTAAGATCGGATCCCCCATAGAATTGTTAAAGACTCCAACGATCCTAACATCCGCTAGTTCATTTTAAAAATTGCGTTTAAGAAAGTAGATGATGATGAAATTGAGACTCCCTTTACATTAGAAACACGTCGTGCATAACATTCTTGTAAAGGTCTCCGTTACTTGTTTACTCTCTTACACATTCCTTCCTGTACATGGACATGGTCAATTTTCTTCACAATTATAACCTCCTAATGCACATCAAGTTAGCACGCCAGTATCAGACTGTCAAACTTCCTTTCTGCTCGTCTTTCAATCTTAAATGGTTGGAGACACAGGTCCTCTTAACATAGACTTCTTGTTCTGAGTTGGACTCTACGCTAGCCACCAAGTGGTGTGCAATATAAAACAGGCTAGACCAACAGCAATGCCGTGGCAGCATTAAAGACCAAATTACAATGCCAGTTTACTGGACCGAAAGCAGTGAATCCAGCTCAAGACAATCTATATTAGACCACAACACTTAATTCCCAGTGACCTAAATTACAAAATTTTCTAGGACTACTGCTGAAACTCCTGCTCGTTCACCATTAGCAGCATTACAACATTATACAGACAATAATCTCAAGACCATGATTTATTCTGGAAGGTTCAGAGGAACAGACTTATTCTGCATTAGCATCAGCCAGACTTGTAATGTACACAGTTTCAGCATCCAATCTTGAAGGGTCATAGAAATAACACCCAATCTTATGTTGAAGTAAACTTAACTGGTGGGTCAATAAGTATTAACAGCATAGAATGATCCATGGGTGGAGCCAGTCATGATATAAATAGACCTTGATCTATCACCGACAATTCTGCTGGGTCTGGGAATTGCTCATAATCAAACCTAAGGGCATCGTACATGTTGATAGGAATTCCAGCAATAAAGGCTGGGTCACCATATTCTGCAAATTCTAAATTTTGCGGGCCAAAACCAATGGAAGAAGAATCACCCAGAAGCCAACCATCATGAAAGTTGTCATTTGATGCAGCAAAGAGAGATGTGTTGCCTTGAGTGAGGAGTTTTGGTGCAGAGTTCATTGCAGTAGTAGAGCATGTGTTGACCTGACTTTCGACGGGTAAAATATCGGTAATTGGCTGAAAAGCTTGGTGTTTTATTGGAGGGCACTTATCCATGACTAGAAGAGAGTTGGTCTTTGCTATTGTTGGACTGTCCTGGCAGGCATTCCTACTTCTGTACTCGATGCATAGAGGCTTATATTCAACAGAATCAGATACTTTATTTTCGGTTGACAAGGGTCTACTAATGGATGGAGCTTTCTGTAGTTGATCGGCATTACGCGAGGCAGGCTCTGCTAAGTTTTTCAAGCCATCTTCTGTGTGAAGATGCGGGTCATTTTCCTGTCTAAATGGAACTTCAGGAGCCTCTGTCCAAGAATAATGCGCTGAAAGGGTAGAATCAAATGAATTGTACGTCAATTCTGAATCAAGAGGGGAAAAGGAACGATCAAAGCTCATATGTGAATTCCCAGCCATGCAATGATCAGGTGCATGTGCATCAGTATACGAACTTCTTTTTGCTTCTGCCGGCATTGACACAATCCCTTTTGAATCTATTTCACGGACTTTGGTGTTTAAATTTTGGAGCAGCTGATTGTATCCGGAAAATTTTCTGCTCTCATTCGCAAGTTCATTCAGTTGCATGCTGGATTTTTGAGCGCTAAAACTTCCAGCTGGCTCTTTGTTAACCGTATCTGAATGTTTCACCCCACCAAAAGATGTTTTCAGATCATTTTCTTTCTGCAACCTGGACAAATAGAGCCGATACTTCTGCAGAAGGAATTCGTCATTTGGTGTATTAGATTTCTATTCCAAAAGAAAGAGGGGACTTCATGAAGTCTACATGTAAGCCTTTCTCATGAGAATATTACCTATAAAGTAACAGAACATTCTCTAAAACTGATGATCGAGGGTTCCATTGGGATGAAAAAAAAGTAAAAAGGGATTGTGGAGAGAACAAATATGAATTCGTCAAGAAGACTTCTAATTGATTACAATTCTATCAAGTTTTCAGTATCCATCTAAATCGGCAAACTTGCATGAGTTGAACATGATAGCACTTTTTATTAAGCATTTATTAATCGAAGCGAAAAAGTGGAGCATGTTGCAGAATCCAAAGGAAGTTGGAGAAAGGAAAGCCAGAAATGTAAAAGATTTTTCTAGTAAAAATAACTAGAAAACAGGGTGTGCTCACTAGTAGATTCAAGTTTTGAAGAAAAATCAGCTAGCTCCAGTAATCTGTGGACGTGGGCATTCACTAGCATAATTAACTTAATAATTACTGCTCATGATTCATAACGCTTTGCATAAAATACAAACGAACTTCAAGTTTTTGGCAGAACTATTACCTGCAAGTGGCTGGCAACATTCTCTCGCGTCAGCCATGGAACATTCATCAAGTCAAGTATCCTTTTTGGACCAACTTCTGCCAAACAAAAAGCATACCTTGAAATTTTAAGTACTTGGCCCAGGTCAATCATTTGCAGGTCAAGTACATAGCGAATTTACATTAGAGAATTAGACATGTGTGATCTACGCATCAAAGGAGAAGAAATGTTTCAGTCTACTTACTATCATAGCCAATCTGATTTACTGCTTTCACAAATTTCTGATGAAGATCAACAGACCAAACTACTCTAGCCTTTTTTGTAGAAGATGAAGCTTCAGTGAAGTCCTTGTCATCATGTTTATTTTCATCCTTTCTTTTCTTTGATGGTGTGAATGTCTCCTCTCCACTATAGATGCGGCTATCATCGGATGCATCAGATCCATTTCTCATTATCTGATGACCATCAATGCCTTCAAGATTTTCAATATCCCTTACCTCATGTATCCTCTTTCGGAAGACATGTTGCCATATGTTGCGGAGTTCTTTCATTCTTATAGGCTTAAGAAGATAATCACATGCCCCATGCTGAACACCTTTCATCACTCTGCTTGTTTCTCCGTCAACCGACATCACTGCCCACATATAAAATTTGTCAGCAACTGACTATGTTCATATTAACTTATATACATCAAAGCAAAGAAAGAGAACCAACTTATAACAGGAAGATCCATCTCGAGGCCCACATGCTCTAGTAGTTTAAATCCATCCATGTCGGGCATGTTGACATCACTTATAACAATATCAAACCCATCCTTCCTTTCACGAAGCAACTTCAATGCATCTCTGGCTAAACCACATGTAGTCACTGCAAAACAGGTTGAGTCAAAGCAAAAGTTATTATGCTTACCCAAAGCTTACCCTAATAATCAGATGAAAATATTATAAAAGCCCCCAAAGAAAGCATTAACAGTTTGAAAAGGGGGCTTCTTGTGGTAGTTTTTTCTAAGGTCATTGGCATTGATGACAACCAGAAGATATAGCTCTATAATCATTTAGGACCCTCTTTGAGCTATATTAGAATACACATCATAAAACCTGTTTAATACTATAGGGTACATGGACATTTTTATTGCACACTGATTGGATGATAATATGAATAAAACAGGTGTAGAAAATGGCAATGAGCTCAGCCTTAAGTGAATAATAACAAGCGAAAATTGAGTTTGCACTGAATTCTTCTTTGTTCAAACTTTTTGTCACTTCACTTCCAAAATCTGCTTGAAACGTAAGGGAAACATATTATAGATGCTTTAGCCACATTACGTGACCTAATAAGGGATTAAAAATAACCTAATGCCCTTTGTACAACCTCTCTTGACCTGAAGATATTAGCCATCGCATAGAAACATTCTCTATAAACACTTTATATACTTAAAAGCATCTCCATTATAGGTATCTGCAAGATAGCCTAAAGCAAAACAAATGGTCCAGTAAATAATTGAAAACTCATTTTCTTATTGAATATTAAAAAGTAAGCAGATTTGGTTACTCATCAAATCCTGACCATCCCTATGCAGTCTCCTTGACTTGCAAGACACCATCTAACTAGAATGCAAGCCACGCCACAAACAGTGAACAATACATCATCGTACTCACACAAAATGCAGGGCATGCTAAGTTTCCCATGCCTAGGATCAGGATAAGTTAGTATCACAGGCAGAAAATAGCCTAGTACATGCAATACAAAAAAGTGCATCAATCAAATTATCCAAAGTCATGCCCAAGGGGCTGATTGGTAGCTATAATTATCAATACTATCATCATGGAGCTGTTTGATCAAAAAAATAAAATAAAATAAGATCATCATGGAGTTGAATACTTAACAGATAATTTACAATCCAGATAGTGGCATATATTGTGAAATCCGTGAGAAGCCATAATTGCCAACCTTAACTTCAATTCCTTCGGGCTTTGTTCATTCCATGATTGCTATAGCATGCATAATTTCATCTGCTTGCACTTTATATGGCAAAACTAGATCCGTAATAACATTAAAAAGATGTTTCCAAACATTTTGCCAATTTACCATATATCTACATGCTTTTGAATATATGTTTGGGATCAAATTATGTAAAGTTTTACAACTTGCATCGAAATATACAGCTACGAAGCATGCTCTTTTCACAGATTAAAGACTGATATAGAAAATAATCAAGATTTAAAAAACTAGTCCTTGAAGTTGAATCTAAGCAAGCCCTTTTCACTGCTATTGCTGAACGATAACAAAGTCCCTACACATGGAACCAAGATCCTGAATTCATCACGGTTACTTTCTTCTAGCGTGCCCATAGAGATGCAAAAGACAATTTATGATCAGTGATTATTCACAAAGTGAACACGCAAGATTAAAGAGAGAGAGAATCAATTACAAAAAAAAACCATCTTAATTCTCACCTTCGTAAAGACATTTCTTAAGCATCTTCTCAAGAATCTTTAACCAAGTGGGATCATCATCGACAACAAGAACACGTAAACCAACAGGAAAAGAATCATTTCTGGGTGAAGAGAAACCGTTCTCCATCGTCATCATCATCAAAAGAAGTGTCAACAAGATACAAGTAAAGTAGTGTCAAACGCAGAGAGAGAGAGAGAGAGGTGTTTGAAGTTGTATCTGCTGTATAGAGATAGATATGTGGAGGGGAGTTCAGAAGGAAAAGGAAGGAAGAAGGGAAGAGTGGAGAAGATAGAGAGTGGAGTTTAGGCACTTAAGTATAAAATTACAAAAAAGGGGATGGTTTGTGGGATTTTAAGAAGGGAAGTGAAGAGAAGACAGAAGCCTATGTCTTTAACGAATATTTTGGTGCCGGCTTAGCTTAAAGGTCCGCGTTTGCGCCGTGTCAGCTTTTGCTTTCGATCCTTTCGGCTTGTCTTATTTTATTTTATTTTATATATATGTGCAATGTATCTTTTTTTTTTTTTTTTTTTTCGTTTACTTTTGTCACATCCATTTTCCATAGAATTTGCTGTGCTAAATTTGTCCTTGGAAAAAGCGCCAACTAATCTGTTAAGGTCGTTAGAACTTAGAAACCGAGCGAGCGCCATTGGCTCCCTCCTCGCTGCGGCAAAATTTTACAATAACTAACTAACTAACTAACTTCTGCACGACAGCATCTAACATCTCTATTTTCAGGTCCATCATTTGCCAAAAATTTAAATAAAATAAAACTTGTTGGATAGTCAAAATAAATAAAGAGGATATTTAAAAAGAAAAAAAAAAGATATAATAGTAATAATACTTTTATAAATATAAAATAACTTTAAAAAATATCTATTAACAAATAGACTTTTCTCTCTTTTCTTTTACAAATTACTCCGGTAAGAATTTTCTTATGATACCTTTTTCTTTTTTTCTCTCTTTTTTAGTAATAGAATTATGAATTGAATCTAATAAAGACTTTATAATGAGAGTTATAATAATACAGGAATTAAGATTCTTACAAAATAAAAAAATAAATTCGAAAGTGATAAAATTAGTGTTACTATAAAGAAATCATAAATCACAAAGTAAAATCCTAAAATAATTCAAGAATTATGAAAAACCAAACACTAAGAAATTGGTAATAAAAGGATTTCTTTAAAGACTAGGGTTGTTATAATGAAATCAACCTTAAGAAATTTATAGATTTCAAATATTAGGATTTCATAATGAATTTAGAAGCTACAAACTTAATTTCTTGAATTATGGATTAAACCTAAGAATCTATTCAAGAAGAAAGTTAATAAACTCCAAAGGGTAGGGTTTTATAACATAATACATATTGCAACCTTAATCAAATTGTCAATAAGAAAAAATCTTAAATATTAAGGATTAAGATTTATTGCAAGAAAAAGGAACAAAAGAAAACAAAGGAAACCTAATTGAACTAGATGGGTAGATCTATTCTTTTCCTAAGGTCAACTATCCTCAAGTCAACCACCTTGATTTCAATCTATGCAAATCCCTAAAAAATTTACAAAATTTGAGCATGTTAGTTAACCTAATAAAATTAGGTAATACCCATAGATAAGAAAGAACAAAAAAAATAAAAAATAAAAATATTAGTGTTTAATAATGTAACCCAATGTTTAGGATATCTTGTCAATGAGGAATAAGAGATGGATTCTTATGAAAACAAAGTCAAGTGACTACTATATCTACTTGTTGGTTGTACTTCTTAAGATAGTTATTTTGTATCTATATTTGTTTTATTTGTATATGTATGTATAGCAAGTATAATGTAAATTGAATGTGAAGCTTAGAGTGGGTAATACATCCGAAAATAGTATCGAATGGGCCTACACTTCCAAATCCTAACCCTAGGAAGCTACTCTACACTTTCAAAACTAGCTTTAGATATTTGCCCTATGCATTCAAATCTAACTCAAGGAACCCACTCCACACTTTTAAAACTAACTTTACAAATTTTCTTTGCACTTTCAAAGTTAACTTGAGGGATTTGAGGATCCAAACATTCAAAACCATTATAGGGAACATTATGGATCTATATTTTTAAAACTAACTCTAAGGAGCATGATGAGATCATGATTTCAAAACTAACTCTAGAAAGAATTATGGATTCATACTTTTATAATCAACTCTCTCGGTGCATAAAGAGCCCATACTTTCTGAAATGACTCTAAGGGTGTAATTCCTTGTAATAAATGATAGTCATCCATGACCAAGCTATGACTAAGTAAATTGAATAAATATGGTTATCATAATCACAGCTTAACTTGGGCAATTTTATGAGACTTTTTTTAGTAAAACATAATAAAGTCATCTACATGTAGACTTATGATGGAATCATAAGTTTGAATGTCTAATTCTATGAGTTTACCATTTTACAAATTTTATATGATTCTAAAATTTTATTATTCTGTCAATTTTACATCTTGTTCAAGGGTTAATAGTATAGTAGAAAAAAAGTCATTTTATTTCTAAAAAGGTCTATAGAAATCACCCCCACCCTCCTTTGTTTTTTTTTTTGTATTTCATTAATTAATCTACATTTGATTTTTTTTCCATAGATTTGCATTTGATTAAGATGATAAAATTTTGTAAAAACCCCCACCTTCCTTAAAATATCATAAATAGTTCCCTTATGTTGAGTACCTTTTTCAAGAAAATATGAAATAGCAGGAATATTTGAATAGGTTTGATTATTTATCATATTGTAAAAACCTACTTTCCAAAGATCTCTTAAAAATTAAGAAAAAAAAAAGGCACTAGGCTCCACATTTGAAACAAGTCCATTAAGTTATGAGTGAAAATGATACTGTAATTACTTCTTTAACTTAAATTGATTAATCTACTAGCTTCAACATTGAAGGTCTCTCATCTATTGTTGCATGGATAGTTGGAAAAAGATATATTTAATATATTGAATGAGAAGTGGTTAGGTATCCTCTCAAGTGAAAGAGGTTTGGGAAGAAATGAAGGTGATATTTTAAAGGAAATTGGCACATATATAGATTTTGTGAGTTGTAGGAGTAGGACTCAAAATGATTTGAAAATTCATAAGATTCATGCTATTGAAGATAAAGTGCAAATAAGTACTTCAAATAACTTGGAATTAGAAAATATGAATATCATTGGTAGTAATACTAATGACAAAGTTGGCAATGATAATGGTGATAGGGGAGCTACTAGTAGTTTTGATGTTGATAGGATAGCTAATGGTCAATGATTTATTTGCATTTTATATTTGATGGATTGTCTTTTTTATTTATATTTTATCTACATCTTACTTATATCTATTTTGCATCCGATTTGTATATGGTTGATATTTGGCATTTGAAAAACTATCTTATATGTATTTGATCTATTTTTGCTACATAATTACAACAAAAATGATGATTAGGGAATGAGATTTAGGAAGTGAAATTTCATATACTTAAAAAAAAAGTTTAAAAATATAATTTAAGAATTGGAAAAGAAAATTTTAATTATTATTTTTGTAAAAATGAATAAAGTAAGGAGTATATTAGTCCAACTTTATGGGGGATTCATTAAGTACTAAATTTTGTAAGAGTGGTATATAAGCATTTATATTCCTTTTTTTTTATTTCTTATTTTTAGCAAACACATGTTTTGAACATATGCCAAAAAAGAAGTATTGAAAAGATTTAAAAAAAAATGAAACAAATAGGCCCTTTATCATAATGATCTATAGTGTAATTTATATTGACACTTCTATTTATAATTTTGTTTTTCAACATAGTGATTTGTGCTTCATTATTTGTATTATAACTTATATTTAACTAAAATTTATGTTAAATTTCTTTATTTCTATGATATGTTTAAAGTTTTTTATGACTACAATTTTTAAAAGCTAGTATAGACAAGTTTACATTTCTATGTTTTGATCATACATTCTAATTTTACAAACCCTCTTGAGTAGAATTATAAATTTGAAAACCTAGTAAAATATGTACTTCTATTATGATATGTTGATTAATGCATTTAGCTATCTTAAGTCACACGTGGTTTGGCATAAGCACAAGTGTGCTTATATGGTTGGTAATTATTTGTTATACTTTGTGCTCACTCTAGTTGGGAAACCCCTTTTTTTCCATGTAATTACAAAAGGACATAAAGAAATGGAAAGCATAGGATTGAGCATTGTGTACCCTATATGGGCATATAGTGGACCATGGTGCCCTTTAGGTTCAAGTCGTTACATTAATATTTAAGATGTTGGAGTTTATGCATAGGAATTGAGACACCTATGGGGATGCACCATATATTTTTAAAAAGTTTATTAAAACCAATAAACAGGTCGGGTTTTGCATTGTAGAAATAAACTAATAAGACAAAGGGACTGAGTGACTACATTATGGAATTTTCTCAAAGGAGCTATAATATTAACTACTAGTTATATCAACTCTATCCCAGGCTATCGAAGCATCATTCATAAGAAATTAATTAAACTAAATTCAAAGAAAATCGTAAGACAATAAATTCAATGAATAAAACATAGGATATTAACTAAGTTGTCATTTGTATGAATTAACCTATGCATATTATATAAGTTAAGATAATTACTCAGACTCTATTGAGATTCACAAAGACCCCCTTTCCTATTGATTTGAAAAAAATCTTAATTACAACACTAACTTCTCTTTTGAGTTGTTTAATTTGTAATCATCCATTAATAACTAGATTTCTCTCACAAATCTAATTAGTTTAATTAATACCAATTATCTTGTGCATGTCTATATCAAGCATCAAGATAATTAAAATCAATTGCATTAAGTACATGAATCCTGAATTCAATCTGAGATACACCTTTCCAAGTCATAATTAAATTGAATTGACTCTCGTATCACACAATTCTCTAAATTCATTTTTGAATCATTGTGGATTTCAATTAACAAAAACTATTACTAGTTGCATAATAGATTAGTGAATCATTATGCGAAGAAAATAAAAATTGGCAAGAAATTTAAACATAATATATAATATAATCATACATTAATCTTTCATCTAGCATTGTCAATATCCCAATTACTACATTCAAATTATTGTTACATGAAAAGGCACTAAAAATTGCTCAAATAACTATGAGTGCTTATGAGATGTTTTAAGTACCTTATCTATTATCAATATTAAATTACAAATTTAGTTCAATTTCCATAAGCTTTTCATGTACTTTATTTACACAATCATATGTTAAATGCACTAAGAACACTATATAGCAGTTTAAGCACTAATTAGTGTAATGTGAAGTCCTATCACCCTATTTGATTAGAGCTTATTCTTCTCAAAGTTTGGCCTAACATAAAAAAGATAAGAAAAGGACACATTCACTTTACAAGTTTAAGCTAAAATATATACATTCCCCTTTTCTATGTCATCATGCATTTTACATCTAGAAGAAGTGCATGTTATATGGACTTAACCCCTTTTCCAACCAAGGCTTTTCTATTTGCACACTTTTTTCTCTTTCCTCCTTTTGAATAAAATGATTTCCTTAGCAGCAAGTCCTTAGTTAGATGACTTTCTACTGTTAGGTATTAAGATACCTCTATAAGCCTCTATAGCTTTGATCAAGTTTCGATAATTTAAGTTATTTCCTTGGTTAACGAATTCTAAACATGTCGACCTTAAGCTATTATGTGTCTCAAAATATTCCTATGTAGCTCTATTACTTTCATAATTTTAATAAGAAACTTGGCTTTCTTAGACTTTCCTATTGAATTGTGTAACAAGCTTTCATTGATATTCTTGATTTAATATCCAAGACAACAAGGGACATTCCTCTAAGGGCACTCTTTAGACCTAATAACTTGTGTTGATGGGGTCCATTGCTAAATTTTTTATTTACTTTTGTATTGTTGATTTAATAAAATCCCAAGTTTACTTCTTCTCTAGGAAATATTTTAAGTCAAAAGTCTCATTTGTTCACTCACTCTAAGTTTTCTAGCCATCATGGTTTCTAAGGAATGAACATAAATCTAATTAAAACCTAAAAATGTACATACATGTTCTTATTAAGTGAGATTGCCCTAAACTAAGTTTGAGGAATAAATTTTAAATATAATGTAACTAATCCTAACATGGATTCCATAATTATACCCTAGAGAGGTGTTAAATTTTTCCATGATTAAGTGATTATTAAGTGTAAAATTAAAAAAAAAAATTCAAAAGTTGCTATCTACATAAAATAATGCAAGTTGATTTAATATTTTTGTACAAGCAATTAGTATTTTATGCAACAAATTATTCAAGTGTAATTTTTTAATCAAAGTTCAATAAGATGAAACTATAACCATCATCAATCTAATTCCAACTATAACCTTGTACTTTATGAATCAACAAAATTACTTTTCATTCCTAACTGTAAGAACGACAGTGGTCTCATTGTTAATGGATATGTAGAAAAGAGTCAAGGGTAAAAATCAATACTCCCTTGAGTGTTTGACATCTTATAGATTACACTAATGCCAAGTAGCTTTAGTTTGATCCTTTATGCCTTATGAATTGAATGCCTTATCAATTGTAAACTACAAATTTAAATTTAAAAGGAATAAAAAAAATAAAAACAAAAAAAAAAGAGAAAAGTGAAAGAATAATGGTATGCCTCTTCTAAAGCACTTGTTTTATAGTCATCAACGTGACTATCCTATCAATTCATTCTACATTGCAAGTATGCCCATCAAAAAACAAATAGGGCACATCTTAATAGGGTTACCAGTTCTTCCCTCAGCACAAATGGCTTTAATCACTTGAACCTAAATTTGACAAGAAATAACTTCAATAGACAATGGTATAATAAAACCATCTACACCATAATTACTTTCTTACCATGCCACCTATTGGTCTTTTATTTATAGATCTTAGCATTTTCAATTATCTCATTCTAAAACTCCTCTAACTCAATGAGTTGAAAAGATTAGTGGATTCTTATAGCATCTCTATCAAAGTACATATCACATCTTGAAACTAAGGGATGTGAGTAGTCTACCATACACTCACACCACAACATGCGTATGCAAAAACTTAGAACAAAATAATGTCCACAATTGATATAATTCATTAGATGCCACAATGATTCATACTCATAATTCTTGCTTTCAATGTTTTATAACCCCGAGTTATTAAACAATTTGTTAACTAATATAACATTATAGAACATACACCATAACATCCTATAGTACAATCTGACCTAACTCTAGCATTAAATCTAATCCCAAGAACTAAAGTCTTAATCATAACATTTAAACATCTTTTGTACCTTAAAAAAAAAAAAAACCTAAATACTAATACCTAACACATAGCCACATAAACACATGCACATAAACAAGCAAATGCAAGTGAAAATCATAATTTATTATCCTTTATATCAGTCATTCAAGAAGCATAGTTTGGAGTTATTCATAACTAACCCCAAACTTCAAGTAACTTTTGACTCCTAAACAATTTTGTACTTGTAAAAAGTAAAACCAAAACTAGAAATTGCATTATCCTTCAGGCAATTTCGAGCTACTATTAGTATATTGATTCACTCACAAGCATTCGTACAAGTTTCCTATTCCATAGGTGTGACCCGCTTGTGTTTTCATTAAATAAGTTCACCCAAGTCAATGACTCGCTGAACCTATGTCAATACTTCTTTTGTACAAGGCTAAACAATGGCCAAATAAATCGTACAAATCATTAGGTGGATTGTTCCAAATTACTGGCATCTACTCATATCTTTTTTAGCCTTCTCTAAGGACAAATAGCACATAATTATTTAAGTTTCACTTTTCATTAAATTAATTATTCTTTTATCCTAGCAAGCATACTCAACAAATAATGACTACATATCTGTATTCTAGATTACTTGAATTCTACACTTTAATAATCTCACTTGAACTTGATTCACATTCGTATTTCATGTCATAAATCAACACTCACCTACTACTAAGATCATAGCCTATTTCTAAGTCCTTGATCAATTGCATAAGGGTTTAATTATGAAGGGGAGCTAATTAATTTAGTAATTAGCTTTAGGTTTAATATATCTTGGGGATTTATAACTATTTACTAATTAGTATTTACTTCTTGTAACTTAGTAATTTAATATTTTATCTTACTACCAGCATACTACTCATTAACTATTTAATAGCTATCTACCTAACTAACCTTTAACTAACGCACTAATAGGTTATTATCTTATTTCTAACAACCAACTTTTTAAATTACTAATTAATACTTAATCCTAATTATTTAACCACTTACTAATCAATATTCAGTTTAAAAATCACTAACAAACAATTTATCAATTAAAAGCTTTTAACATATGTTTATATATTATTAATATACTTATATATACTATCATGTTCACTTATTTATGCCACCATATATTTATATATACTTATATATGATACTTGTATATACTCTTCCTTACATTTATATATATATATATATATATATATATATATATATATATGTGTGTATATATACTATTATGTATACCATTATATAAATGTTTATATGTACATATTATAAACATTTATTGTTATATTCTTACTATTATATATACATAATTATGATTATATATAATCTTATGTTCATCATTATTGTTATACTTATTATTAAAGGTAAATTACACTTGTATTTTTGTCCTTGTCTGCTTTAGGAACCTATGTTTTACTTTTTAACATTTAAGTTACCTGTGTTTTGTAAAATTGAAAAGCTCAAACCTTAGTATGCATCCCTTAGTTTTAACACAACCAAAAAAACACAATAGGTGGGGAAAAAAAAATCCCCTTGTTCTTTCTCTAAATTAGTAGCACATGGCGACTTGAGTAGAAAATGTGTAAACATTCAAGTAATTACTCCTACTCTTCTGACATTGCTAACTCAATTTTCTTTTTACATAAAAAAACATTTGAATATTTTTTTTTTTAAAGTAGCTTAAGGAATTGATGAGTTGAGACCAACATTTCTTTTCTAATATTACCAATTATTGAAATTTAACAAAGGAAACTTTAATCATGAAGCTGTCTTTTGCATGGAGATTATTGCTTACAATTTTTTTTATTTCTTAAAAAAAAAGAAGAACCTTTTGATCCACATAAAACTGATTTCCTCACATGGATCTTGGGAATTTAGATTAGAAGTGAGTAAAGTTTGGTTCTTTTTATGGAGAAGCAAGATGGTTCTTAGACCATAGAGTTGAAGGATAAATGTGACATTCTATTTTTTTCCTCACGTGTTTGCTTAGGCTATGTTAAAACTAACGAATACATAACGGTGTTTTTAAAAAAAAATTGTAAACACGAGTACTTTAATTATTAAAAATCAAAATATAGGTACCTAAAATGAAAAAGGACAAAAATATAATCATCCAAAGTATAATTTACCTTATTACTCATTTACTTTTATATTATCTAGGCACTCATTTATATATATATATATATATATATATATATATATATTATTTACTCACCCACTTTTATATTATTAATGTTATTATTACTACTTATGATTTAGTTACTTATATATATTCACTTGAGTTATTATTATTATTACTTGCGTAGGTATTCATCTACATATGTATATTCGTGCACATATAGATGTCATTGTTACACTTACTATTGTTGTTGTTGTTGCATATAGATGTCATTGTTAAACTTACTATTGTTGTTGTTGTTGTTATAATCGTTATTGTCATTGTTGTTGTTGCTGCTATTGTTATTATTTACTCATCTATTTAAGTATACGTATAATTTTTATTATCAGGGTGTGGGATTGGGCATAGAGTGTGCTAGAAATCGCTTTTAGTGTCAATTTATCATCGCTTTTGAAAAGTGTATGTATGTATAGATGGTTGTTTTTTGTGTTAATGCTCTACTTTTATTAGAGAGTAAACTTGTAAAGTTTTAAAAGTTAGGTTTATGTTTGTAAGGCTATATAGTAGGTTTGTAAGAGAAGCTATAATATAGGTTTTGGAAGTTGAATTGAGCAACTTTAATATGACCATAGGTAAGTTTACTAAAATGAGGACATGAAGATGTGTATCAACTAAAGGTCTAAATGATTTCATTAGATGGTATACAACACATATATATGATTGTGAGAGATAAGATATGATTATGAAATGAACTAAGACAGGTTATGACAATGAATATAGTATTTTGTGGTATTTTGAACATGCCATGTTAAAGGGGAACTATGAATATGATCTGAAATATATTTATAGGTATAGATTCAAAAACTTTTAGTTAGTCTTATTCTTAATTTGAGGTTGGCGTATAACTCATCTTTTGAGTATCAAGATTGGTTGTGCAAGTTTACAAAGAGGTTAAGTAGACACTTGGAAGGCTAGTCATTACAACTAGGTTTACATTTGTGAGCATTTTCTTAGGATGATACAATGGTCAAGTGCTTTAGCTACCAGATGGTTGGTAGGTAATCTAGAGAAAAGGAGCATCGTTGTTGATGGGTCGATAAGTAAGGGAGAAAGTTATAGTGGAAGTTATTTGAGATTATGTGACCCAATAGATAGTACGTTATAGATAAACTATGGTCATCAATGGTCAATATAACGGTGATCTTTGCATGAGTTACTACCAATTTCAAGATGCTACAGTCATACTATTTGCTGTCACTAAGTAATTATTTTTAGTGAATCTTGATTACTACATTAGAATTATGTATGCACGCAATGTGGCATAGTGTGTTTATGTGGTTAGTTTATCTCCAATATTATAATTTTATATGTAAGACTTTTTATATGGATTTTGTAGACTTTGGATATTTATTTATTTAACATACTCCTGTTGAATAAAATTTTTTTTCAAATAAAATTAAAGAACAATTTCTGAAAGTTAAAAATGAACCATAACAAATTAATGTGGTTAAATGGTTTTTGGTATTCTTAAGGAGTTTTACTTAAATTGGGCATGTAGGAGACTGTTACATAATTATGAAAGCTAACTCACTTTCCAAAAGAAAAAAAAAAAGAGAAAAAAAACACAACAAAATGTAATTTCACATCAATTATTTTTTTGTTCTCTTTATTTATCAGTGTTCAACAAGTGTCATTACACTCTAGTGCTTCGTACGGATGGAAATGTGACATGCGTTTGAATATGTGGACTCAACCTATATGTCCCTATACAAATGCTTAAATTAATAAAAGTGAAAGGTTTGAATGGCTAGATACCCAATTATTCTTTCTATTTAAACGGGGTTTTGGGTGATGGCATTCTAAAGAATAATTTTGCAGAGCTATGGGGGATGCCACTAGGGCCCAAAATCTAACCTAAGCACGTCCATGCTATCAAGACAAAAATTCCTTCCTTTTCAACGAGTACTTTATTAGGACATCTTCAACCACAATACCCATCATAGGGGCACAAAACATCATTGTCAGGTCAAATTACATTCCTGAGAGTATATGCACTGTCTCCATCCGAATGGAGCGTGAATTGCACGCTTATTTGTATTAGCATGGTCGTGTTTGATAAAGAAAGCCAAGTGAGAAAGATGCAATTCGAGAAGCATTATACTATTATTTACTAAGAGCATTAACTTTCGACCTAAGAAATTTCAAAGTAGCACTAATTATAAACAAATGATTCTTACTTTTGTTTTCCAGCTAATCAGTTCAATCTTTAAATAGAATGACAACTGACAGGCAAAGTTTCATCACAAGAAATAGGAAATGGGTTTAGAAAAAAGGCAAGCCAATTATTAAAGGAAGAATGAATCCTTTTGCTGAGAGTTCGTTTTCTATGATTTAATTTCTTGAGCCACTAGGATAAGGCTTTTTTACTCTCCCTTGATAACATCACTCTGGATTTGGATGCTGTCAATTTAGCAACAAAATAATCATCTTAATATTCTTCTTTTAATGAATAACATGTAATAAATTTAAATTATAATGATTGATCAATATTATTAAAGGGCAAGTGAGGGTTTTTGGTATCTTTTTATTAATTTTTTTCAAATCACTCATATTTGATATTTTTACTATTTGTACTTTTACAATGGTATCATTCATTAGGGTTATAAATGTTTAATATCTTAATTCACCCTTTACACTAAAAATGGTTATTTCTATATATAGCATCATTCAAATCTATTATCATTATTATTTTGTCCATAGTGTCATCATTATTATTGATTGAAATTATAAATATATTTACTTGCATTAAATTTAGTATTTCATCTATATTATTAAAGTGAGTGCATTCACATTGATACCCTTAATATAACATATTTTATCTTTTTTCCGTCCAACTTTTGGAATACACCCTATACACGAGCATATCTACTTCATCACTAATGTAAGGTTATCATTGTAACTTCCCAAATTAAACAGTTTCTTTCCTTTATTTTCCCGATTTAAAGTACCTTATAGTAGGTTTAAAAACTTCCATTTAAGAACTGATATCCATTATCCATGTTTACCTCGTATACAAGGCAGTTTCTCACACTGTTCTAGTCTTACGATTAGCTCTTGGGCTATAGAGAACGACTATTTTCAAGAACCTCATCATGTTTGTGGCTTCCCATTCTCTCTCTCTCTCGCTTTCCAAAATGAAAATATTGGTTTGTTTTGCTTTACCTCATTATTTTTTCCCGTTGGCTATATGTAGGAGGCTTAATGTCAAATAAGACTGTTAAGTTATGTCTTATTTTATTCTCTTTTTCTAATCGGGCCACCTACAGTCATCTTATTTCAAAAAATATAAAGATGCATTGTAAAGTACCACTAACTACGCCATTGTCGATTCTACGACGAGCATGGGTTTGATTTCAAATTTATTTCCTTTTTTTTTTTCTTTTTGTTTAGCTTTGTCATCGGGTTTAATGGTCATTTGATATTGCAGGTGACAGCATCACCGTCGATTCGACGACAAGCACTGATTCGATTTTGAATTCACTTCCTTTTTCTTTTTGGTTTGTTTTTGGTTTTTTCCCCTGGGTTTAATGGTAATGGATGCTTAATTTGGATTAACAACATAAATAATTTTTAAATTATCTATAAAGTTTTATCTTCTTTTTTTTTTACACTATTGCAAGCAATAATAATGAGAATAGCTATGAGGTTCATAAGCGAATACATTTTAAAAATAAGGGGCTCTTTTTGTAGGAAGACGTAGATTTTCTTATGAATATCAAATATATATGAGTGGATGATAAATCCTCTTGAATTTCTCGGAATAATACAACAACTTATGGTAGAAGACCCTCACCATTGTGAAATCCTCAAACTTCAATAACAAAGAAGAAAGAAGGTTCTTTCACACATGTGACCTTAGGTCTTGAGACTTAGGACTTTAGTTGACATTTTCTATTTCTATTCAAATGTTTAAGGCACGATCACAAAAGTAAGTTAAAGTGATCTCGTAAATTTAAAAATATATATATAGAGATATTTTAATTTAGTTATAAATATAAAAAAATTGTTATGGTTTGTTATTGCATGCATACATATACACACACTCTCTCATTAGCGAATTATACTGTTACAATTTGGCTTTAGAGAGATGAAATTTTTATAGAAACAAAGAGAAAATCCATAATTGCTACGATTTCAATAGGACATAAAATAAGGCCTATCACTTCCATTTTGAATTGGATTGCTTTGAAAACACGAAGAAGGTAATGGAGGAGGTCATGGACATTGTTGATTATCACTTCCATTTTGAATTGGATTGCTTTGAAAACACGAAGAAGGTAATGGAGGAGGTCATGGATATTGTTGATTGCTCTTGTCATCGTAGGTTAACCTTAGATTGAGTTAAGTCTTCAAACTGACAAAATCTTACTTATAAGATGAACAAATGTAAACTATTGGATACCAAAGATGTTTTTGGTGCTTAGACTCTGACACTCAAATCAGAAAATCAACTTAATGTCATAACAATTGAACTTGTGGAGAGTATTAAATGTCTTCCTCGATTGGAGTAATCCCCTATTTATAGTGTTACAATAGTGTGATATTTTTAGCAAGTAAATCTTTTTAAAAAACACTTAGTTTATTCTAGGAAAGATTTTGTAGAGTGAGTTCTAAATGGGATAGTTAGATTACTTTCCAAATTATCTCAACTAATTAAGGTACTTACTTAATTTGACGCTAGGCTTAGTCAAGGTGGGCCTTTGGGCCTTAAGGCCGTATTAGTCTATAACACTAGCACTAATGAGAGTAAAGGCCAAGGCGAGCCTCATTTGCATTAAACAAGGCCCAAATGTGTTGAGTGACCCATGGTTTAGCCAAAAGGAACTTATTCGAACTAGAGAATTTCACAGCCGACTTTGGCATTCAGAGCACATCAACTTGAGCTTTTTCGCAAGCTACCCTTAAAGTCACGGTGCCTTGCTTGGATTATCCCAAGATGAGGAGTAACTTACCCAAGTTAGGAGGTATACTATTGAGCCATTCGAGGGAATCTGACTCAAGGCTTGCTTAGATAAACCACGTCTATACTAACAAGTTGTGGTGAGCAAGTCTTAAGTTTTAGGTTGCCGCCAAGCTCAATGGGGTTGGGGAAGCTTACTAGATATGCTTCCATCATTTTAACTATTAATCAATTTCAAATCCTTTATAGGCTTGCATTAATCAATGCATTTAATGCATAGGGGCATGTGTCAATTTAAGAAAAGGGGTAGTCGTAGAGGTCAAAAACATCATAGCCCTTCATTCCAATAGTGAAGAAAGTGGCAAAATCCAATGTATCCTTGAAGATTGTGTCCAAAATCCATAACTATCTATATAAGGATATTAAATGACCACATTTTCGACTTATGCATTCTCTCATTTCCTTGTGCCTTCAAAATTCTTTGAATTTCTACATGTGTTCTTATGTTTTTGCAATTTCTTTATTTCACTTTCCATAAAGCTTTCTTTACAAGTTCAATTTGAAGATATGGCTGGGTCTTCTTCTTCTCAAACCCTAATCCCACCCTACCCCCCCCCCCCCAAACGTTTATAGCGATGGACATGGTAGGACCTTCAAATCAACCCTAGATTCCAGTGTCGCAAGTTGAGGAGGTAGACAATGCAGTTTTGAGGTCTTTTGAGGAAAAAAGGGATGAGGATGTTCGTAGGGAGCTCGCCTTAGATATTTATCTAGATGATGGGGAGGATTACAAGCTAACCAAACAATTGTTTGACAAGCCTTCTACTTTTAGGTTGAGCTTTGATGAGATTAAGGGCATTATTTGCAAGGCTAGTGCAGATGCAGTGGGGCTACATTGCACACCCTCTCACATGGCTAGATCATCTGACCATCATATGAAGACAAGTAGGTTGCTTTGATGGTCACTTTTTTGTTTAGCAAAGTTTCTTGGATTTCAAGTTGTGGCTGCCCTTTAACAAGTTCTAGAAAGTGTTGTTCAGTTACTACTACATTAACCCCTATGAGCTCATACCAAGAATGTACACTTTGCCAATGGTGTTCAAGAGCTTATGCGAGTTATACAAGGTGAGGTTAACCCTTTAATTGTTCCGCTACTTCTACTATGTGAAGCACTCTAGGCCTTTGCTAGTGTGGCTTTATCTATCAAGCTATCCTATGATAAAGTTGCTGGATGGCTTAGTATCCTCGGTTCAAAACTAGAAGGAGAAGTTCATCATGATCGAGACTTCTAAGGAGCTAGACTTCTAGGTTCACTGGGTGACCCCAATAAGGACAAAGGTGATCAAATTGATGCCTAATGATAATCTCTGAGTCAAGATACTAACTTGTGCCCTTAAAGAAAATAGAAAACCTTTTGGCACCTTAAACTTAATGAGGGCCTTTTTGGGAATTTCTATAAGGACTCTTGAAATATCTGAGGTCAAACCTATGCAAAGAGGGGAAGCCTCAAGGAATCAAAGTAAGGCTAGAGAGGAGCAAGGTGAAGGTAAAGGTCTGTCCTCAAGATGGCCTTAGCTTGAGGGAGGCATGGTTCCCTTGTAAAATTTCTATCTAGTAAGTTTCATACATTTTTTAACTAACTTTATCTCCTCTATATTGTAGATCTCCCATAAGACTGGTGCGTATATCCAATCTTGCTTCCCACCAGTCTAGAAGATGCAAGAAGGAAGTCTAGGGAACAAAAAAAAGCTACATAGGGAGTGCCTCCACAAAAGAAGGCCCCAACTAGGGGCATTAGTATCCTAGGTTTGAAACCTCCATAAATTGTTGCTCCTGTTCCTGCTACCACTTCTAAGAGAGGAAAGGAGAAAGCCGCTTAGATCAAGGGTCACCATAGCCATAAGTAAAGGGTTGTTGTAAGTAAAAGGCCTCCACTAAGTGAGATAATCCCTATTCTAAGAGTTGGAGGAGCTAGAGAGGATAGCTAGGGATCGATACTGTGAGGAGATCTAGCTTAGCAACAAATATGCTAAGCAATTGGTTGCTTTGATTGAGGGAGGCTAACAAAAGACAAGATGTTGGATCTATGAAAAGGATTTAAGGTACTACCTGAGTTGGCTTGCAAAGAAGATGCAAGAGCCTAATACCCCTTTAGAAAAGAGGAAAGAGTTAGAAGCTAAGAGGGCAAGTGATGGTAGCTAAAGCAAGATGATAATGAAAAACACCTTCACCACTTGCTAGAGATGAAAAGCCTCCTCCTCCTCCCACAATAAAGATGAGCTGCCCCCACCTCTTTTGAGTGAAGAAATGCCACCTATTCCCCTAAGCAGTAATCAAATGAGACCCCTATGCCTCCTACCAAAGATTTTCCTTCCTTTATGTAAAGACCAACCATGCTAATCCCCTCTTACATTTATCTTTATGCTTTTTTTTTTAAGACTTATACAAGGCCAATTTACTATCCCTAAAGACTTTTAACTATAGCTTTCAAAAATGTTAATGAAAGAAGTTAGTTTTATCATTCCCTCTATCTTTATTTATGTTATTATTACTGCAAGTTTATGCATTATACTTAATCCGTAGACTAGGTTATGTTCCAATCGGAAAATAAATAAGACAAGAGGTTCTATCCTCTATCAAGAGTATCTTCGACATTCAGGCTTAAGCTTGGTTAGTGAAGATATCTCTGTGTAGATTACAAGTCCACTCAACTTAGCCTTTTGGGTCCTAAGGCTCATACAGGGGGCTTTAAATATCTTATTACCTTAATGAAGTTTAGGACTTAACTTGTTAATCACACTTGTGTGATTGAGCTCTAAGTTCATGTTCTTTATAAGACGAATTAAAGTAAAACATAAACTTGCAAATCATTGACACAAATTGTAATTTCATTAAGTTATAGGAATGTTTAGAATGTGTAAAACATTTTAACTATGCTCTAAAACTTATTCAATATACACACATAAATTCTCTAAGTACCATGTCCTTAGGATTAGGTGTCCATTGAGGTTCTAACTCATATGCCCTATGACTAACCATTCTTCGTACACAAACTGGGTCTTGCCAATTCAAGGCTAATTTGCCTTGGCCTTCCCTTGATCCCCTAGTAACTTTAAGCTTCCTACAAACTAGTTATACGTTTTGAAAGATTTTGTGTTTTACCTTCTTGTCTCTTAACTCTTCAAGGAAGTCCAAGTTAGTTTAGAGACTAATCTCATTAACTTATAGGTCCAAGTTGCGAGTGTAGAGGTTGGGACATTTGACATTAGCCAGGAAGATTACCTCAATTCCGAAAGCCAACTTGAAAGGAATCTCCCCTGTGGCTACTCTTGGAGTCATTTGCTAGCCCCATAATATGTAGGGGAGTTCATCAACTCACCCCCCTTTGCTTGGTTGATCTTCTTCTTAAGGTTCCAAAGGATAACTTTATTGCTGGCCTCAACCTATTCATTTAGTTGCGAATGGGCCACCATAGTGTAGTGGATCTTAATCCCATACTTGACACAAAATTCTCTAAATATCAAATTGTTAAACTAAGTGCCATTGTTAATGATGATGGCACTCAGTATACTAAAGTGGCATAGTATGGCTTAATTGGCGAAGTCTCTTACACTATATTTGGTAATCTTAGCTACAACTTTAGCTTCTAACCATTTTGTGAAGTAGTCAATGGCAACTATGATATATTGACATTGACTTCTTGTGAGAAATGGTTCAAGGATATCAACTCCCCACTAGGCAAAAGGCTATAGGTTTGTAATCAGCATAAGGGTACTGCTTGGTTACCTATCAACTAAGGTGTGCTTCTAATACTTGTCGCACTACTGTACAATCACCTTAGCATCTTTCATTATAGTAGGCCAATAATACCCAGCTCGAACCACCTTATTAGCTAAGGCATAACTCATAGTGATTATTGCATATTTCAGCATAGAGCGTCACTAGTAAGTGCTCAACCTCAAAAGGTTAAAGACACTTAAGGAGTGGCAAGTTATGCCCATTGAGGAGCATATACTATGATACCTTTTAAATCAAGGCCCTAACCTTTTTCTTCTCTTCAAGGATGATACCATTTGTCAAATATGCAATGATCAGATCCATCTAACATGGCTCCATAGTGGTTTGGGTCTCACTAACAAAGCACCCATGTTAACACCTACTAATATTTTTATCATATAAGAATTTCGTGAATACTTTCTTATCCAAGTCAGAAAGGCATGACAAAGCCAGCTTTGATAGTCCATTTGCTTTAACATTCTCAACTCGAGGAATCTTCATAATGCAACATAATGGGAAGTTCGAGCATAGGGATCTGATGACCTCATTTGGTCATCCATTCATCTTTAACTGCATACTTTCAGTTTGGCCTATTAGACTATGAGTTGTGAGTTTGAAAAAACTTCATCCTTTTCCACTCCAATTCCCTAAATCATCTTTGATCCAGTAATGAGGGCTTTGTATTCTACCTCATTGTTATAACTCTGGAACCTAAACTTCAAAGCATATTGGAATTTGATGCCATATGATCCACACAATACGAGTCTTGATCCACTCTGACCTCAAGTGGATGAACTATCCACATGAAGAGTCTAAGTAGGCTTCTCATGAACTTTGGTAGGCATTTCATCTTCTACTGTTGATTCGGCAATGAAATAAGCTAATACTTGTGCCTTCATCACCTCGCATGATCAATATTAGATGCCATATGCACTAAGTTATATTGCGTAGTAGACCATCCATCCTAATGCATTTAACTTTTGGAGGATTTGCCTCAAGGACTAATCCGTAAGTACCACCACTTGGTGAGCTTTGAAGTAAGGGCACAACTTCTTCACAAAGGCAACCATAGCTAGGGCAAAGTTTTTTCATTTTTGAATATCTAACATCCAAGCCCCATAAGAAGTGGCTAATATAATAAACAAGTCAGTGCTCCCATCCATCTGCTCGAACAAGGATTGAGAAGAGGGCACGACCATTGACAAAGAGGTAGAGGTAAAGAACTTCTTCAAAGATTGGTTTTGAAAGAACTAGTGGTGTAGCGAGGAAGTACTTTAGCTCATCAAATGCTTTTTAACATGCATTTGTCCATTGGAACTCCACTAAGTTCTTTGGGGTCTTGAAGAATTCAATACATTTATCTGTGAACTTGGACACAAACCTACTTAGCGCTATAATTCGTCCTGCAAGTCTTTGAACTTCTTTAACTATCTTAGGAGGTTCCATGTCTAATATGGCATTGATTTTCTTAAGATTGGCTTCTATTCCTCAAGAAGTGACCATATAACTAAGAAATTTCTCAGATGTTACCCCAAATATATACTTTTGGGAGTTTGACTTCATATTATATTAACGAAGTGTTTGAAAAGTTTCTTCTAAATCTATTAAGCGTTCTTCAAGCATCTTGCTTTTCACTATCATATCATTAACATATACTTCTACATTATGGCTAATTTGGTGCATAAACATCCTCATCACCAGTCTTTGATATATTACCTCAGCATTTTTTAGTCTAAAAAGCATGACATTGTAGTAATATGTCTTGAAGTTGGTGACAAATGAAATGTGGACCCGATCGAGATTGTGCATCTTAATCTAATTATAACTTAAGAAGGTATCCATCAAATTAAAGAGTGTATGGCCCGAGGTCGAGTAAACCAATTGATTAATCTTAAGGAGGAAAACAGTCCTTTAGGCAAGCTTTATTGAGCCTAGTGTAGTCAATAAATATTTGCCATTTCTCCTTGGACTTCTTGACTAGCATACAACTTGCTAGTTAAGTGGGGTAGGGCTCCTCTATTATGAATCCTACTTTTAATCATTTTAACACCTCCTTTTCTATGGTAGCTTGGCGCTATAGTGCGAAATGCCTATTCTTTTGTTTTATGACCTTAGTTGTCAAGTCAATGTTGAGTCAGTGTGTCATTACTTCAAGTGGGATTTTGGGCATGTTTGAAGGGGACTATGTAAAGACATCTATTTTTGCTTGGAGGAAATCAATGTACTGTTAGCATAACTCCATTGAGACTGTCGTTCCAATCTTCATGGTTTGCTTAAGGGAGTCACCAATTTGTATTACTTCAATTTCTTTAGTTAGTTCTCCCTTTAAACCTTGTTTTTCGTTGAGAGTAGCTTCAATTGTAAGCACTTCTCATTGTGAGATGGCCTGATGGTAGCAATTCCATGCTACTTACTGATCTTCTTTACAAATTCTCACCCCTATAAGAATAATGAATTTGTCCTTCACATGCTTTATTGAGACAACCATTCCTACTACATTTTGTGATGTTTGTCTTAGGATGATGTAGTATGGCAACCACATTTTAATGATGATAAAATCTACAAGCAGTTAGGTTATATGTGGTCCATCTCCGAGCTCTAGAGAAAGGGTTATGATACCCCTTAGTTTGACATATTGATTATTGAAACTATAGAGCTCATAGTTGTATGGCTTTAGCTTTGGGTCAACTTGATCCTTCATTTGGTTAAAGGCGTTTTTGTATATAATGTCCACAAAGCTGCCATTATCAATTGTAACTAGTGGACCGCAAAGTTGGTGATTCTTGATCAAATGATGAGGGCATCATCATGAGTCATGATGCCTTCTAGATCATTGTCGGAGAACAAAATGACATTGTCTACTTTTGGTCTCTTTGCTTGTGCATTGAGCATGCTTTGAGAGTTCCTTGATTGGGCATAAGCCTTGCTCTAAAAGCTCAACTACCCTCTTGTTATTGGTCCGCCCACTATCATGTTAATAGTTCTTTATATGGGTCAAGCTTCTAGCTCTTACTTTCTTCACAATGGCCTCATTTTGGAGGTCATTTAACCTCTGTAATATATTTGTGAAGGTAACCTCATCGAATGAGATCCTCTAAGGCATTCTTCAACCATGTGCAATTCTCAATTGTATGGCCTCTATCTCGATGAAAGTCTCAATACTTATCTAATTTTCTTCTTAATGGGTTACTCCTCATTTTATCTGACTATGTTATAATATCGCTATCTTGGATTTCCATGAACATGTTAGCTCAAGGCTTGTTAAGTGGGTTGTGCTACTCATAGAAAGGAATGGCTCATTTTTTGCTGCCTTCTCCATTTTAAGTAGATCTACTATTATCAACCTTAGGGCCAAGCCTTTCTTTTGCTAAAAGTCGGTCCTTACCCCCCTCTTACTTGCCTAAAGACTTATGCTCGACTTGTTTCCTTACCAATATTGCATCTTTATGGGCAATATAATCTATTGCTCACTCTTGAAACTCCTTAACATTCTTTGGCTTATGGAGCATTAAAGAGTAAAAGAGCCGAGATTGGTCTTTGACCCCATTGATAGTATGTGATTTCGAGTGTAAGTTTGTTGAACCTTAAAATGTAGTCTTGAAGTATCTCATCCTATTTCTGTCTTATCAAGTTGAGGGTGAAGGAGTCACATTCTAGCATTATACTCATTAAAAAAAATTTGGTGAAACTACATAGCGAGCTCCTTAAAACTTGGGATGGAGTTTGGCTTGAGACCTCTATACTAAGTACAAGCTACATACTTAAAACTACATAGCGGTTAATTAAGTCACCTAAAAAGCATGTGATAATTGAGAAACGCCCCAAAACACAGGTAGTTCATCCCCATTTCTTCGTCCAGCAGCAAGAAGTCAGTCGAGAAAATGCCTTTGGGTGTACATAATCAAATGCGGTGGAGAACTTTGTGTTAAAATTGGCATTTTTCAATTGACTGGTTCGTCTTGGTTTTAAACGTGCTGGTTTTATTCATAGTCAGTTGTAATTTCAATTCATCAGCCATGATGGACCAATTCAAGTATGTGATTTCCCTTTATTTTTTATTTTTTTTCCCTGTTTCAAGTTTGTACATTTACGATTGGGGTCTCTATTAAATTAATTCACAGTATCAATGAACCTATAACTGTATGGTTTACTTATTTATTATTATTATTATTTATTGAGCATTGTTTCGAGTCGTAGTTTTTATATGTTCCATTTACATGATAGGAAAGTATTTCTGATCAAATAGTGATTTTGGAGGGAAACGAGGACGTATACTTAAACATGAGCGATTTCTTGGGTGATAAATAGAGTAAGGATTGGCTAGGGTTTTTCGTGATTTTTTTTTTTTTTTTCTGCTGTTGGATGAGGAAGTGGGGATGAGCTGTGTTTCGTGGCATTCTTCAACGATTGTGACAGCAAATTGAATGTGACATAACCAATAAAAACATAAGTCGTCTCTTTATATATAAAAATAATAATAAGAACACAGGCCATGTATTTAAAAAAAAAAAACATAGATATATTTTTTTTTATTTTTTCATAAAGATGAATTTACATACTTGTTATGTCTATATATTAAGACCCATTTATAGTTTTAATATTGGTATATAAATATAGTTGTTAAAATTGCAAGTTAATTATACGATTTTATGAGTTTATAATTTTATAAGTTTTTTTTATTTAAAATAAATATAAAATCTTTTACCTAGAAACTCTTGATAAAATTATGAATTTAAATATATGGTTATACAAATTTTTACTTCTACCCATTTTATCAATTTTATTGATTCTTTAAGCTCTAATTGTAGATAGAATCATGATTTTAACTAAGCTATGCCTAGTCTTCTCATCTAAAGTTGTCATTGAATTTGAAGTAAATAATTAAATGTGAATTAGATTTGAAGATATCCTTTTTGCTATAGAACATAGGGATAGATATATTTGTAAACATGAATTCATAAAATAAATGGCTGCAAAAATAACTGGAGAGATAAAAAAGGGAGAGAAAGTAGAGTTCCGGTATTAATTTTTTTTTATGTTAAAAATGAATTTATTCGATCTTAAATGCATTTGTCACTCATTTAAGTAAAAAAATAAAAAAAATAAAAATAAATAAAAGCTGATATGGTCAAACTATAATTTAATTAAGAGGATCCGGATACATAATATAATGATCTTAGTTTTGTTCATTGACAAATATAAACCCTTTCAATTTTAAATGCATGATGTGTCACTCGTTTAAATAAGAAAATCGGAATAGTCAATTTTTAGCTAATTCAAAGGTCCAAATCGAAAGCTACTTGCTATAATAACCTTAAATAAAAGGAACAAATTTCAACGATAAATTATATTATTAAAATATTGGTTAGATTGAAATTTTCGCTCATGAACTCTTTCAATACATAAAGATTGTAAATTTAGCTGTTTTTGATAGAAACCATAAGCACATAGTAAAGAATATACAATCTCTCTGCCTCTTATTTAGTACCATCCACCTTCCCAATCAATAATTGTTGTGCAAGTTTTATTATGACTCAAGGTAAGGGTCTTCATGGTTTGGTTTAGGTTGATTTAAGAGTCGAACTAAATTGATTACATTTGAAATAATTTGATTCAATGTAAACCAAACTATTTTTAATGGTTCAAGGTTTTAAACTAAATTCCTTTAAATGCAACTTAGTTCAAGTCATTTTTAAAAATACTTTTGTCCTAATTGATAATATTAGTAGTCATTGAAATTTTTGATCAAATATTGATATTCAAATTAAGAAATATTATATAAGAATTTAAGCCACATAACATTTTATCATGTTGATATTGCATCTTAAGTAATAGTGATCGAAAATGCGCAAGTCTACTTGAGAGACAAGAAACGGCTATAAAGGAAAAGGAGTAGACTGTGAAGGCATAAAGTGAGATGAGATATGATAAAGAAGAAAAGTTAAAAGAGTTAGGTTGAAATGCCAATAGAGTTTAAAACTAAATAATGATACTTATTTTTTAATAAAAAGCGGTTCCATTTGGGTTCAAACAGTTTGATTCAAGTTCAAATAGTTTGATTCCATTCAACCACTCGAACCAAACTAAAAACCCCTTTGACCTTATCTAAACCAAACTAAAATATAACATTATTGTATTTTACAATTTGGTTCAATCTAGTTCGGTTTAGTTCTTGGTCCTATTTATCAAACAACCTTACTATAAGGTAAGAAACTCTAAATTCCAATTAAATTATATATGACAGAAAGGATCCTCATTCCATATCTAAATTTCTATTTGAGGAAATTGGAGAATAGGATGTACTAAGCCAAAAACTTAAGATGAAGTGAAACTCACAATTATAGTGCGTCTATGTTGAGGTCTAGACTATAAATCCAAATTCGATTGAGATTAACATAGAAAAAAAAACTTAGCAAAACCATCCCTTGGTTAAAATCATAAAATATGATGAGATTCAACTTTGAAATTAAAGATTAAATCACAATATCATCAAACTCATAATTTTGATGTAAAATATGCAGTGATTTTATCAACTTACGACGAATCATAAGATATCATTATAGTAATGGAAAACGTATAAATTGACCCACTTGATTCTTGCAGTTAACCAATAATCTCATGATTATAGGATCAATAAAGGTTAAAGAAGTGATTTAGGGTTCGAAGTTCGATAGAGGATGTCTTAGGTTGAGTAACTAACAAGGAATATCGAAAGAGTAAGAATAAGGCAGAATGGCTAATCGAGTTGAAAAATAACTAATTGCATCATGAATTGTCCAAACATATTTATGACCCAATCATTTGAATTTAGTGATGGGAAAATGGCCAATACAGTTTAGAAAGCAATCAACCACTTTGTTACTTATGGAATCTAGTTAACCCATTTTTGCTTATAGCCAACAAGATTGGGTTATTTTAAGGTTCTAAAGTTAGGAATACAATTTTTTAGTATAAATAAGATATTAATTTATTATTTATGTTTGTCTATAAGAGTTTTATCAAATTCAAAATATTTACATATTTATGCATTGAATCTGGGTATGTGGAATGTTATTTTATAATGTATGCACTAATAAGTTTAGATAATAAATTTAATAACAATTTGACTATTAAAGGATTTTTGTTATTGATGCAAGTGTCCATGTCATAACCAATCAGATAGGTAAGTCATGAACTAAATATACACTGCTTAATTGAGAGTCACGCATTTGAAATGAATTGACTAGTAGATTAGTTGCTAAATCACCACAAGTAGGTATGTGAATCACCAATATGGCTAACTAATCTAATATGAGTCGTGCTTTCTAGAGAGAATTTGAAACTAGGTCATACTAGTAGCATGAGACACTATTATAGATGATTATCATGGACCAATTGATTGCTAGCTGGTATGAGTAGTGAAAATAATATGGCGCAATTTTATCTTAGATCTTATTTCTTAGGATATGAAGATTTGCATTTGATCTTGGTAACTTCATATTCATTCTAAGATGATAGGGATGCTTGTGTTAGTGTCACATTTGAAATGCTTCCAAGACCGTCACATACAGTACTTAGACTCTCTAGACTTCCTATAGAGAGGCTAAGTCAACCTTCCTATCTAGAACACACAAAAGCATATTTATTGAAGAGAAAATCTAAGAAGATGAGAAGCACTCTAGAGTAGGAATAATGTTTGTATTTCTAGATGTGTCACTAATAAGGGGAATTCCTCATTATTTACAAGAGGCCTCCATCAATGAATGGCTTAGATTTATCTAATCTGATGGCTAAGATATATTCCTACTTAACATTCTTAACTACTCCCACTCGTTAAGTGTCCAGACTTTTCTAGAAGATTCTTAGTAATGGACCGGGTCTTGGTCGTGGGCTTTACATATAATAGACTTATACCCTATGTTACAAAAGAAAGAAATGGGCTTGGGGAAGTAGCCATTGACACTTATGCCCCACTACTACCCCCCACTTTAAGGAAGATAATTAACTCAACTTGTGTATGTTGTTTACTATTGCTTGGACATTAGTATAAATGTTTAGGCTTGTGTCTAATAATGTCTTACATATGTGTTTTGTATGTAGTATATTTTTATTAAGCTTTGTAAACCCATGTTTAGGATTTACAATTTCAAATGTAGGTGAGTTGTAGGAAGTTAAAAATTGTGATAACCTTAGGTATGGTTTATGATGCATAATTGGGATTGTAGATAGTGTAACTTATGATTAGGAACATTAGCTAACTTTAACCAATGGCTAAGGAGAAATTATTAATATTTAAATAGATTCCACTAATGGATTTGTTATGTTTAGGTTTTCTTATGAATTATAAATACATAGGCAAATGATTCTTTATGAGTTTAGAAGATAAACTTATTATATTGTTGATTGTAGTTACAGATCCTTGAGCCTTATATTTTTCTAATGATTATAGGAATACATAGTAAAGTTGTCATATCCCAATAATCTCGAGTGTGGCAACTCTATGTAGTATCGAAGCTTATAAGTTTATGATTTCTTAGGAAACCTAAGAAATTGATCTTTAAGATAGTTAATTAATAAGCATCAATAAAAGCGGGCTAGGCCCTAAACTTGATTCAATGATTACATTTGTGATTATCTCATTTTGTGGAACTTTGGTTGTGTACTTATGACTATATATATGCATTATTAGTATGCAAGAATGTGTAATAGTTTCCCATTTTATAGAACTGTGGTTGTATACTTATGACTAGATATGTACATTATTAGCATGCAAATATGTGTAATAGTTGCATTGGATTATTAAATGCATTGCTATCTTACAAAGAAATCACTGGTTTATTTTTGTTGAACTTGGAGATAATATATTACTCACCTTACCCAATCTTCTTTTCCCCTTTTTAATCCCATGTATGTAAAAAAAAAAAAAAAAAAAAAAAAGAAAAAAAGATGAGTAACCTTAATAACCAGGCTACCAAGAAGGAGTAAATACCCAATACTCATTAATAACAATAATAATGTGGCTATTCTACAAGGATTGAAACAGGCAGGTTATTAACTTAGTCTAGAATTTGGTGGGTCCAATTCAAGGACAATAGCAGCAAATGCAGCACAACATTTAGGTAAGGTAGGATTATATCTTGTTGATGTAATAGAATGACCATAATAGATAGGCTAGTGAGAATGGAGGAGAAAATGTTGTGCGAAGATTAATAGGATTTGTTCATAGTGAGGCTATTCCATTCTATGATAGTAAATCCACTCAAGGCTCTAAAATGGAATTGGTGGAGGAATATAAAGCCAAAATGAATTGAATCATTAAATTTGCACCAAAAGCTCTTAAATTAGATAAGGAGTTAAAGATTTAGAAGTTCTTGATTGGTTAGACTAAGATTACAACAACATGGTGAAGTCCATTGAATTGTCTAGTTAAGCAAAGGTGATAAATAAGGCCAAGCAATTGAAGTAAGGCATAGGTAAATTTGAGATTATGACCATCATAAGGTATAACTAAAGCTAAGAAAAGGCCTACAAGTAGTGCTTTAGGCTTGATGAAGGAAAGTGGTCCATTATCGAGCAACAAAATAGCTAATGTCATCTTTACCCCCATGCAACCATCTTATCAACTTCCACTAATACTAATGTCATCTTTGCCCCTTTGATTCACCTCTCCCCTTGATACATCTCACTCATCAATCTCCACCACTATTAATACTCATCATATGATCACCCACTACAAAGTGCATATCTATATATAATCAACTGCTTAATCTCTAAACCAAAAAAAGGCCTTCCAAGTAAGATCACCACACAACAATTTTATGAGATATCTTAGCAATTGAGAAGAAGAAGAAATTTTTATTCTCTCATCAAAAAACATAGATTAGGACCTTATACCTCTTCTTCCAAGTCAAAATATTATGGGCATCACCTAGAAGAATTGAATAAAATGCAACTCTATGTATCATATTAAAAGCCTAAAGTAAGCCTTGTTGCCTAAGGGTTTACCAGCATAAAGCCATCAACTATATTAAAACCTTTAACTTGATTGACAAGTCTACCATAATTCATCAATGACTACCCTACTAATCTAGTATGTAAAAAAAAAACCACATTGTTGTATCCAACACTAGTATCCTTATTATACACGAAAGTTAGAGAAATCCTTTATGGACTCAAGCAAGCACTTAGGCTCTAGTTTTAATAGTTTAACAATCGATTACTATAGATAGAATTCACTTGCAATAATGCTAACACACTTATGCTTATTTACTCTTAGGCATCTAACACTCTTGTCTTGCTTCTTTACATAAACAATATCTCTTCACTAGTAGCAACTTTACTCTCATTTCTCACCTCATTCGGCTCCTTTCTCACAAGTCTCCTATGAAGGATCTCAGGGACCTTTGATCTTCCTTGAGATATGTTTGATCTATACTTTGCATAGCCTATCAAAATATGTCCAAGACTTGCACAACGTCACAATGCAATATGCACTTATTAGTGCCAATCCATACACCTTTGTTTGGGCTATATAAGCTAAATGTGGTATTTTTCTAATTTTACATAACCCTACAACATTTCCTAATATCATAAGTGTGTCATAGCACCTCATTATAAGTTATGCAAATGTCACATTTGCAATTAATTAGTTTAGTTAATACATGTACTCTCATAATACTACTCTTATGTTAAGAGCAAAATGAAATCTTGATTATATCCTCTAAAAACTCTCCCTTAGTAGTTAGTTGTTATCAATTTTACTATTATTTCAATTATAAACACAATACTATATAATAGATTATTCAGTCTACCATGGGCACAATTTTATACCCTAAAGACAACAAACTATATCCTAAAGCTCCATCAAAACTAGATATTGGGTCAATTTCTAGGCAATTGTTAAATCGACATAGATCTATCATTTTTCTAAGGAATTTGCATCATTCTTCAGTGTCCTATGATCCTTAGTTCTAAATACCTTGGTGTTGTCTACTAATAACATTTGAAAATATCACATTTCAATATGCAAGACTCCTAAATTCAATATGTGGTTATTCAATGTACAAATGGAAATATATATATATATATATAGCTAAACATTCAAGAATAAAGGAGCATATGTTCAAAGCCATGTTCTCATGAGTCAAGGATTAAAAAAAGAAAGAAGAATAACAAAAACATTGTTGTTTCTCCCTCAAGCATCAACTTGTGCTAGACAAAGTGCAACTTATCTGAGTAAAGTTGCCCCTAAACACAAAGCATCATCTTTGCATAACTTCAATCGACCAAAGTCCACTTCATGTAATTTTGTTCAACTTAAATCAATTCCTTGAGGTGGCTTGATTAATTGTTACACGGTTCGTACCAAAAAACCACTTTACAAAAACACAAATCTCCTTTAACCACTTGTTTTAGCTATTTTAAATTAACCAAAGCCTTAGTCTTGTAGTATAGACTTTTATTATCCGATATTAGTGAAATTAATCCTAGTTTCAGCTTAGCTTGAGTATATTAGTGTTGTTTTTCTCTAGTTCTTCTTCGTGTTATTTTTCTTTCTCTCATTAAAACTTTGTTAGTTTTTCATTAATGGAAAGTTGTATTGACTAGTATGAATAATTAGGCAATTGATGGTTCATGATATAGCTATAGCTTGGTCTAACTGTAGAATAATGGGGTGGGCTTTATGCAAATGGGTGTGTAAATTTTAGATGGTTTATTTTTTTTCATTTATTTTTCTTTAATGTTCAATTCTAAGTTAGCTAATGGAAGTCTAGATGATTTAAACTAGCAAAATACAATAATTGAAAAAAATGTAAAGCTTTCTAAAGTCTCAATGTTCTACTTTTATTAACTTCCTTCGGTAGATTGGTATTCAATAGCAAGCGATTGAATTGTTGAAAGCACTATATGTTAGCAACATGATTTGCTCTTAAAACGAGAGTACTAAGTGAATTTGTAAAATTTATTGTCCATGGATTATTAATGTGTTTCTTTTTTTCATCAATGATGGAAAAACATGGTTTGGTTAGACAAATAAGCTCACTATAGCTCAAGATAGTATAATGAGTACCTAAGGAATGATTCAAACCAACTTTTGAACACATTTTCTAATCATTGTATCCTAAATTCAGTAAATCAAGGCAATATCATGAACCACACTTTTGTTAATCTATTCTTACTTGATAGTTGAAAGAGTAGCCTTATAGTTTGCATTTGGTTTTAATCAATGAAATCTTCGCTTATTCCAACCAATCTATGCATGACTTGCTAATGTTTTTACCTTTCACATAGGAATGAATTGCTCCATTTACTTGAGCACACTCATTATTGTTATATGTCCACCAATCTTGTATAACATGGTTGTACAAGATACATGGACATCGACCGTTACTTTGTACATGAAAGATAGCAAATGGTGATGTTCTTGTTTGGTATGTTTGCACTTTGACAACAGCATGTTGACACTCTTACCATGAACCTCTCCCTTCTAACTTTGGTGATTAATGCCCCAATCTCACATTGAAAATTGCATTGTAAGATTGAAGGAACATGATGCCATAAATCCTATACTTTAGAATATCTTAATGTAAATCTATATCATTTTAAGTGGTTTTTGTATGTACTCTATTTGTGCATTACTGAACACATTTAACACTATATAGACCCCCCTTTCGTATCCAATTTTTATTTCTTTTTTATATATTTTGTCTTTATGCAATGGTTAGCAATTACTTTTTACTGTTAAGTTTACTTATAATTTCTTTTATTGTTCTATCTTCTTTATCTATTAAAATTTCTTTTAGGATACTTCAAAAGTCTCTATGCATATGATCATTATTGTATTAACCAAAAGTATTGAGAAGTTGCTCCATCCTAGGAATTGATTTGAACTTTGGAAAGCGAGAGCCTACCTCTTTGCTTCACGTCTAGGGTGGCATTTAGTTAGTCAATTGTCTTTCCAGGGGGTGATCCAGAATGTACATTTGACTTGGTGATCATTGCTCGATTGGATAAGATGAACTTGTTTGCATATGTAGGCATTGTTGCTGGATACACAATGCTAAGTGCATGATTTAAAAAATAAAACGGCTAAAGTAGAGGTATTAATATAATTTTAAAGGCTTATAGGAGTGATCGTTCTAATGTACCACCTTGTTGTTTGGCATTAAACTGTATTTTAATAGTGTTCTTAGGTATATCAAAACTTTAATGATAAATAAGTTGAACTGATACCAATTTTGTAACATGCCACTTCGAGGAACCATCTCCTGATATTTACACAATTCTAGCGTTGTTAGACTAACACTGTTGGCTACATTTTGAAGAGAGGAACATTAGAGCAAGTGCATGTTTAGTGGAGACAGTCCATATTCCTCTAAGTCTTAGAGTGATGTCAGTATGTGTCACCGCCACTTTGATAATGGTTCTTACTCGACAAGTTCAATAATAGGGTTTAAAAGTGGTCTTTTGGAGAGTGGGGCAAGCAAAGAGCTTTTATTTATATAATTAAAAAAAAAAAAGACCCATTGGTTTAAAAAGGAAAATGCCCACCAACAAGTCCTTTGGGTGGGAAAGAATTGTTTACTCATAGGATGAGCATGACTATTGGTGGTGTATAACATATTTGAAAGGATGAACTCCATGCAACTTCTCTAAGTGGGGTATTGCCTTTTTAGTTGTTAATTTCAAAGTAGGGAATGTGGTAATGTGATTCGCCTCGTCTCCTTGCTCTTTTCCAATTTTATTCCTTTTTTTTATTTCTCCTTTTTTTTAACTAGTCTTGCTCTATAAAACTAGCTAAAGATGATGGAAAATGCAACCAGTTATTTGTTTAGGGAATATGCTAAAGCCTAAATTTTTGCTCCTTCTAAATGGCCACGTATATGAGGTATAAATAAAGCCAACTATCTAGCAATGTGCATAATCAATCCGATAGGCTAGCTCAGATTAATTTACTAAGAACAAATGGAGAAGAATATAGTCTTCTTATAAATGTTATCAAATATCACTTGTTAAAGGTTGAAAAAAAAATTATACGTTTTTCAAAAGGGTAATTTGTGCTTATTTTTCCTAAAAACTATTATAATTGCACGAATATTCCCTCCCTCCTCCCCCTTCTTAAAATTAAGTACTTATACCCCTAAAATAAATGCAAATCCTCACCACCCCCCCTTTTTATAATTATGCAACAATTTGCATTTCTAACTTGCTAATGTTGTAATATTATAAAATAAATAATTTATCACGTTATTTAAATGTTGGCATAATTTACATGCCATTAATAACCTTTTTTTTTTTTGCATTATAAATATAAATTTTTAAAAAGCTTATATTTCACTTTAATCTTCTTAAACTATATACTTTTTATGTTACAAGAAATTAAATATATATATATATATTGAGCAATGCTATGCTACTTGGATAGAAAAATAAAAATAGAAATTCTGATTGATCCATCATTGATCACCAAAATTTTGAGTAATGACAGAAAAATAAAAACCGAAATTCAATGCATTCATTCATTGATCAGCAATATTTTGCTTTTGTCGACTTGACCTTCAAATTAGAATGAAATTTGAAATCAATTTCATAATTTATTAAACATATATATATATATATTATGTTTTTCAAAAAAATTTAAAAAAGACTTCAATCGATACCCAAAAAACAATTGAGAAGATTCTCCTTATTCACATATCACATGTGAATGGAATTTCCCCCAGTTGCCTATACTAGACTAGAACCTTAACCTTGTCGATGCTCAAATGGAGTATCAATTAGTGCTGTGATTATTGGGTCCAATCGAATCCAACGGAGAAATACGATAACCTTTGTAGCTTTCATTTCTGTTATTAATTTCCGATGTTGTTCGTAACTTTCTTCTAAAAATCGTGCGTAAATATCCATTTATACTTCGTAACTGAGACCTTCATAGCAACATCCTATGAAAACGTAACAAGATATCCTAAAACTATCCTCTAGATTTTCGTTATTTTTCTCTAATAGATTTCCTTTCTGTTTCCCATAGTAGTTCCTTTTTCTTTTTTTGTTCTCATTATTGTCCTGCTTTTTTCTTTATTTATTAACCTGCCTAGTTAGGTTTAGTGGATTACCACTCCTCCTTCTGATCTGATCTCTCTGTCACTCCCAAATCCAGCTAGCGTCAACAGAACCCATCACCAAATTTAGATCTCTTTAATGCCAATTTGAAATCCCCACATCAACTTTCAACAATTAACCTCCTTGGCCTCAATCAAACCCATTCTATCTCCACCTTATACATACATACAAAACATAGCTTCAGGTTCTTCAACCTCTACGTGTTACCTCTATCCACAGGCTTATATACTCAGACCCGATCTCTTTTCTCTCTCTCTTTACTCTCGGAAGCAGCACGGCCTGCTGTAGCCATTTCGGGTTCAGAAATGAAGTTTTGAACCTGAAGTGGGTTCGTACGCCGTGCTGCTTCAGGATGCATTGAACCCAAATTGAGGGAGTAGAAATGAACGATCTTGTAATCTTTAAGGAAAATTATATATCACAATCCTCAAATCCACTTGCAATATTCTTATATGTTTTTAATGTGACTATATACTTCTTAACTTACCACAGAATTAGTAAATACCCCGTTTTTTTGAAAATTTTCTTTCTATTCATAGATGTCCTTACTCTTTTATATATAATATATATATATGTACATATATGTATAAACATCCCTAAAAGTTCATAACCCAGCGATTGGCAGATAAACAGTTTTGTGGCGACTAAACTTTAAAAGCTCCAGGGGGAAAAAACTTGTGTTAGTGCCTAGTCTGCCTAAGTTACTTATTTCCGATATTCAGAAAGTAGATATTTCCAGCAAAGAATTATCATGCATTTAGCTTCTTTATTATTCTCGTCAACATGCTTTCCTGAATTGGAAGTTTTATTTATCAAATTGAAGTCATACTTGTTTCCAGGATTGATCCTGAAATTGAACATGATGAAGCGATTTCCTTCATTTGAATATACAGGACTCGGGAAGAATGATGGTTGTGCGATTTGTTGCACTATTAGTTTCCTTTTGAATGACCCACTTTTCCGAATGTGGAAGTTCCTAAAAGCATGTAGTTTTAAAAACCATAAGAAACTAAATCAAAGTGGTTTTTACTATGACAACAGTTGTGAAAGTGCTGTTTAGTGTTTGATCGTTGATGCCTAGATTGCTATGCTGACTCAAAGATTTTTAACGGGTAAAGAGGGTAGGAATGGTTCGAGAACGTAGCGCCAATAGACACAGAAAATCTTTCATCCTGAAACGAGAGGTGACCTCAGATTGGGATCTTGCACTGCACTCATCTCTACTCACAATATACAGCATATGAACAAAGGAGATCCGTGAAAACATCATGACAGCACGAGTCCGTCACGAGTTACTCAAGAGGATACTCGTAATAAAACATCACATGAGTCACAAGTAAACTTCTTGTGTTTCTAATTGCAGTAGAGAGAACGTCAAAATGACTCGTGAAACATGCCGTCCGAGTTTTATGAGCATCACTGAGGTATTCTGTCTTTTCATGTAATTAATGACGATCCTTGTGGGATTTCTTAACCTTTCATGGCAAATGGCAGTGCCATTTGCACGATACTTTGTACAAGCAGTTAATCAACGGTTATGTACAAATGACTTTTCGGCCAATCCTTGACTCAGATCATGTAATCCAGTAGAAGAACATGGGTTGCAGTCATCATAGGGGGAAGAGTGTTTATATAAAGGTAAAAATTTCTCAGATTTTCTTTTGCTATAGTATCAATGTCAGCTACATCATTTTTTCCTGTTAAAACCCACAAATCCGTAGAGCTAACGTTCCATAAACCGCAGCGGCAAAAAGGACAGGATTTAGATCTTGCATTCCTGAAAGCATATACGTGAAATCTTGCATGAGTATTCAATAATCAAAGAAATGGCAATAGCTTAAGTGCGGAATTATATACGACAGTTGAAGGATACCACTCAAGAAAGCAGCTAATGCACATGGAATGCCCACAAATAGGCAGAACCATCTTCGTACGACTTTCCATGCAAATCCCACATTCCTCGTCTCTCTCGAGTTCCGTGTTGAACGTCTCTTGGCCGCCACGTCCCCTTTGCCTAGGCATGACTTCTCCGGATAGACATTCAATACCTTGTGCTTCTGCAAACTGACCTTCCAGTTGCTTAAGGGAAGGGTATATGACAGCTACAAGAAATAAACGATTGACCATAGTCAGTTTCTTGGACAAAAAGGGAGAGTTTGAACATATGGCATCTAATGTTTTATGAAATACATATTCAATAAGCAGACCATAAAAATCCCTTAAAGAGGCTTTCCTTCCATTTGAGGAAACCGTAGGCATGCCATCAGCATATATCTGCAAAAACAAATAAGAGAAAATACCAAGGTTCAAACAAGAAAGACGATTGAAAGGTGAAGAATAAATCATGTGTGCAGGCTCAACAACATTCACCTTGTAGATAAGAACGTGAAGGAGGCCCAAGGATGATGGGATGGTGTCTGTACAGCTATAATCCAACCATTCAATTAAGAATAGGAAAATTGGAGCAAATGGACTATAACACAATCTCATCTGGATTAAATATCCACAAGAGTCTCTTGAAAGACCGGCTGCCCTGAAGATTCCATTAACCCCATCAAAATCCAGCCGACTATTTCTTTGGTTGATTGAATATATCAACCGATGAATTTTGACATTCTTGGCCATTATCACACGTCTTAAGGAAGATAGATATTGTGGGTTCTCATATATATATACATCAATCATCTCATGCTTTCATTTCAATTACCTTACAAAATTTTAGAGTTAAATTACCCATAATTTCAGTGTCTCAACACGATTTACATCAAATTATGCGAAATTTTATGATGAATGACCTGCTTGTAGATTAACGCAGGTTGACGCCATAAATGCTCTAGCTTGGTATTATAAGACGGAATGATCTTCAACGATTTGATGATTTTCGAGATTTATTTCTCTGATTATGCTCAAAATACATAGATTATGTCCCTGGAAATCTTAAAATTCTAGTTGTGATGCTTATAATGTCAGTGACTAGAGCATGGCAACTCAATAAAAGAACCTGCAATACCTTCCATATAGCAACGTCAAATAATAATGCAGCAAAAACATATAATAAATTACTAAAACGACAAACGAAATGGGAATGGAACATTTTAAAATCAAAAGAAGAATTATGATGCAATACAGGACATATACATTGACGTGCATATGATGTGTGCTGAGAAGTATCGAGAGGTCTTACAAGTTATTGGCATGATGTATATCTACTTCAAGGGCCTTGATGGATTCTTTGAAAGAAGACCTGCAAGGCTGCTTTTGCCACATGTCCTCCAACTTTTGGTGCTGACAAAGAGACAAAATGGAGTAGGAAAATGGGAGGAAAAAATGAACATTTTTTGGGAGATAAATCCGTTTATCCCGTCGGGAAATTATTAAGGGAATCTGGAAAAGATAGCAACTTTTTCTAGAGACAACAGGTTGCTTAGTGCTTAAACATCAACATATTTTCCCACTATAAGTAAAGAAAAGGATGCCTTCTCTTCCTCATGTACGTAGTCTTTCGTTTTCATCATACCTTGCCTTCATCAACAGTTATCACGAACCCTTGTTGACTGTAAATGCGAATCAAAAAAATTGACAATTAGTAATGAATTATTTGGGCAAGTACTAGATTAACCATTAGATGAATGAACAATATGAGTTTAAGTAAGCATCATAGAAGGTTGGAAAAGTTTCATGGTCGATTATTCTTTCGAAAGCTATTTAACCATGTGACAAAGTAGGAAGTTGTTCGCATATTGTAAAGGAATTCGTTGTAGAACATCTTATCTTCCGTAGTTCTCTCATCGTCTATCCATATAATGGATACTTTTGTTCCACACGTGATTGTTGCTTTATTTTCATACGATTAAGATGTGGTGTAAATAACAGGACTTTCTACAAATCCAATTCAAGCTACTGGACGATAGCCACCCAATCTTTATACCAATAAGAGTGACGAGATTACGGTTCATTATTTACTGACTAGTTTAAGCAGTGCGTGCTAGTTCGGATTGAATGTGCTACTTTTGGCATTCTGCTCTCTCAAATAAACTTGTAAATTACAACCAGGGGTCAAGATGAGTTGGAAGACTTATATTGATCGATCAGAATTACATTGCTTGAATATAAGTAGTAGCATGTGGTGACCTGAACATACTTTCCCGCTTAAAGATCAGTCTAATTCTATTGATTAAAGTGCACACGAACTAGACTAGCAATTCTCTGAATTCCCTCACACACGATTAGTTATTTGAGAGCAGTGTTTAGATGATTAGCAAGATCGAAAGCACTACCCATTACGCTTGATTTCACACTTAAAATTAGTTAGGAGGTTAAGAATGAGAAAAGAAGAAAATGGAACAAACAAAATGCATGGGAGGAGCTCTTGGATGGCACCGCATGCATTTCGAGGGTTGTATGTGGTAAGTCATACATCGTAGATTATTCTCCCAAGGAACATGTCTCAAGTCAAGACTAAATGCATTTGTTTGTTTGCACACTCAAGATCAAATATCAGTTATTGAATGAGACAAACAAAAGGCTTATATCCATCATTCACAGGCATGCACATTTGATCATTATGAACACTTCGATTATACCACATGGAATTCATCTAATACCCTAAATACAAGGCTTTCGAAAAAGATTTAGGTAAAGCTTTCTAAGAAATGATGGGATAAAGCCTATTTTACCATGCTTGGTTTTAAAATTAGCCTGACTTTAAACAAATCTCAAAATATTTTTCCCATTCCATTTGATCATACAAAACTCTTAAGATATGACCAAAAAAAAATCTCTCAATTGAAACTATTAAAATAATACTACTTTTTAATAACCATTTTTCTATCATCATTATCATCACTACTACTACCACTATCATTGCTACCTTGACCTTACTACAATACCACCATTGTCATTACCATCATTGTCACCATCGCACCATCATCATTATCACCTTAAAAACCTCATGTACCATTATTACCACACTATTTACTATTGTATATTTTTTTGTGATCTATAATATCAATTAATTGTATATTATTGATTATCTAAATGAGTTAAGAAATTAAATCACTAAATAAAAGTGATTATTTAATTAATTAATAAATAGAGCTATTAAACTCATCTTATAGATTTTTTTATATGAGCAACAATATGTAGAAATTCATATATTTTATTTCACTTATTATGATTAACCATATTGAAATAAAACATTAAAAGCTATAAATAGCATTGGGTTCCACTCTAAGCAATATACATCATTAGGATTTCTTTTTCTTTTTTTTTTTCTTTCCCTTTTGCTATATTTCTACATACAAATTTAATTATAATTTTGTGCCATAATTTCACACATGAGATCTTGGAATTTTATACATGGAAATATAAAGTGTTTTATCTTCAACAAGTGGCATTAGAGTTTTCATCTGTAAAATTAAAGCCCTAATTTGATGATAAAATTATTAATATCTTTTAGGGTTTCAAGGAGTAATTATAGACCTTCAAAATACGATTTTTTTAACTGTAAATATGGTTATGCTTTCAATTTCAAGACCATGTTAATAATCAACTTTCTTTCACAAATTGCCTTAAGATTTTTTTTTTTTTTTAATTCTCCGTGAAACTGCACCGACGGCAAACGGAATATATGTTTTCCGTTTTCAGTTAAGGATAGAGAATATAAAGAAATCGGTACTCGGTTTTACATCGTACTTTCTATTTTTTGGAGGAATACATAAGCGTGTCGTTGCCCTTCAGCGGAATGTTGATAGTCCGGCAATTTAGTATAGGGGTTTTTCAATTTGTTTCGAAGGTACATAGTCTGCCAATTATTCACCATCGGTATTAGTTATGCTTCCGTGGATACATGAATGCAGATCTTGTTTAGAAGTAGATTTTTTTTTTTTTTTGCCTATTTATTTTTACTTAGCAAATCTTATTTAATATTTGAAGATAGATTGAGATAATATGTTGTCAAAATAGCCTCTATTATTTAGATTTATTTCGAGATATTAAATATCAAATTAAAGTTTTGCATTAAGTCTATGTGAATAATAATGGGCCCAAAAGAAGATTATTGTTTAATTAGATAGTAAACATATGATAATTACGATTTCATGCATTCAATTTGTCAACCCAAAGGAAAACATATCATTGACACAATTATTGTTATCAATATTTATCATTGATTTAGAGGATACGTTTACAATTGATTTTTTTTTTTTTTTTGTCCAAAGACTATATATCAATGATATGCCAAGTGTCTCATAAGGCCCAATTAAAGTATTTGTTTTATTATTCGTTTATGTTGACATGATTTATTGCGTATAATAATTATAATTTATGCGTTATAGTTATTCATGCATTAAAGTGTAGAATTATCATTAATTGTGAGCATATTTTATTCTTTATTCAATCAATGCTATCTCTATTTCTACCAATTTGAATAACATTCCAGTGCTTAATGGCACAAACTTCGAGAAATGGAAAGAACGTATCACCATTTTGTTAGGATGTATGGATCTTGACTATGTGATCAAGACTAATTAACCTCTCACTCTTACCGGGAAAAGTATTATTGAGGATAAGGTGATTTATGAAAAGTGGGAGCCTTATAATCACATGAGTCTAATGATCATGATGCATTCCATTCCTAATACCATTAAGGTAACTATGCCGAAGGAGAAAAATGCAAAAAAGTTCTTAAGCCAAATAGCAAACCAATTCGCAGGTTCTTGAAAAATTAAAACAAGCACTATTCTTTCACAGTTTGCTTCTATGCGATATAATGGAAAAGGAGATATAAGGGAGTACATATGGAGATGTTTAATCTTGTTACAAGACTAAGGACCTTAAAGTTGGAATTGTCTGATAACATTCTTGTGTACCTAGCCTTAATCTCTCATCCTACTGAGTTCAATCCTTTCAAGATAAGTTATAACACTCAAAAGGAGAAATAGACATTAAATGAGCATATTGCACATTGTGTGCAAGAGGAAGAAAGATTGAAATGAGAAAGGACTAAAAGTACTCACATGGTGACTCGTGCTTAAGATAAGACTCCTAAGAAAAGGAAAATGGATCATAAAGGTAAAGGAGTTGCAAATGTTGGAACTTCACTTATGCAGAAGAAATAGGATAAAGGCATTACTTGTTTCTTCTGCATGAAAGCTGGTCATGTGAAGAAAGATTGTCATAAGCATCCAAAATGGCTCACAAAGAAAGGTAAACTTCTCAAATTTTTTATTTACAAGTTAATTTAACTTTAATACCAACCCATACTTGGTGGATAGATACAGGTGAAACTATTCACATAAGTGCTACTATGCAGGGTTGTCTAAGGAGCCAAATGCTAAGTGATGCTAAAATATTCATCTATGTAGATAATGGCAATAAGGTTCTAGTTAAGGCTATCGATGCACTTAGATTACAATTAAAGCCTGGTTGTCATTTGGATTTGGAAGAGACTTATTATGTAGCATCATTCAAACGAAATTTAATTTATGTTTCTTGTTTAAGTTTAGTTATCTTTGTTCATTTGGAAATGGAACAATCGATCTTTTTCAATATTCAAATGTTATTGCTATCGGTACTTTGATTGATAATCAATATAAATTAAATTTGTGTGCCTCATATACAGAAGAAACTTTGCATACAAGTAATTTTGGTACAAAGCGAAAAGTATTAAGTGAGAATTCATCCATATTGTGGCATAAACGTTTAGGATAACTCAAACAAAGGATTCAAATGCTTGTACTAGAAGAAATTATTAATTCCCTTGACTTTTCTGATTTTGAAATATGCATTGAATGCATCAAGGGAAAATAAACAAATATCAAGAAAAAGGGTACTGAAAGGAGTTTTAGCATCTTGGAATTAATACACACTAATATATGTGATCCATTCCCTATAGCATCATGGAATGGTCAACAGTATTTTATTACTTTCATAGATGACTTCTCATTATGGTTATCTATACTTGATGCATGAGAAATCACAGTCTCTAGACATTTTCAAGAAATATAAAACAAAAGTTGAAAATTAACTTAATAAGAAAATTAAGGCTGTTAGATCTAACCGTGGTGGTGAATATTATGGTAGATTTGGTGAACGGTGTCTTGCACCTTTTCCGAGATACTTAAAAGAATGTGGGATTGTTCCTCAATAAACCATGCTAGGATAACTAAGTCAAAATGGTTTAGCCAAGAGATGTAATCAAACATAAAGGATATGGTTAGAAGTATGATTAGTCATTCTTCCTTACCAAAATCACTTTAGGGAGAGGCATTAATGACCAGTATACATCCTTAATCAAGTTCTAAGCAAAGTTGTAGCTAAAACCCCATATGAGCTATATACTAGTAAGAAGCATAGTCTTAAGCATTTCCATATTTAGGGTTGTCTAGCTGAGGCTAGGCCATATAAGCCTAATGAGAGAAAATTAGACTCAAGAACAAAAAACTTTATTGGATACTCAAAGCAATCAAAAGGATATAAATTCTATGACCGCTCAAGTAGATCCTTTTTTAAGACCGAAAATGCTAAATTTCTTGAAGATGTTAAATATAGTGGGAGCACACCAATCAAGAATAATATCTTTGAGGAGGAATGTGTTAACATTCTTATGGTTGTAACTAAAAATGTATCAACAATTAACCTGTTACTTTTCAAGATGCAAATATGGATGTTAAAATGTTCTTAGGATTACTCTTACTATTGTAGAGGAACAAACTCGTACTCATATTAAGGAAAAATAACAACCTTAAGAACAAGTGTCATTGCGTAGATCCACTAGGGAAAGAAGATTTGCAATTCTAAATGATTATGTTGTGTATCTTCAAGAGTATGAGTTTGATATAAGACTAGATGATGATCCATCATCTATTGATCAAGCCAAACAAAGTGCAAACTCCCAAAAGTGGATTGATGCCATGAAAGAAGGGATAAAATAAATGAAAGAAAATGATATTTGGGATGTTGTCGAATTGCCTGAAGGTATGTAGCAATTGGTTGTAAATGGATTTTTAAGACCAAGCAAGATTCAAAGGAAATATTGAAAGATATAAAGCACGTCTTGTTGCTAAGGCTTTCACTAAAAAAGAAGGCATCGACTATAATGAGACTTTCTCTCTAGTTTCATCAAAAAGCTCTTTTAGAATTATTATGGCACTTGTTAGTAATTATGATCTAGAGCTCCATCAAATGGATGTAAAGAATGCATTTCTCAATGGCAACATTAAAGAAAAAATATATATGGTGTAACCAGAAATTGTTGAATTACGAGAATAAAAAAATCTAGTATGTAAATTAAAGAGATTCATCTATGGATTAAAGTAAGCAACCTGTCAATGGTATCGAAAATTTGATCAAGCGACTAACTCTTTTAGTTTTAAGGAAAACATTGTCGATCAATGTATATATCATAAGATCAGTGGGAGTAAATTTTTTTTTTTTTTAGTACTATATGTCAATGATGTTCTACTTGCAAGTAACGATACAATCATATTGCATGAGACTAAGAGATTTCTTTCAAATAATTTTGAAATGAAAGATCTTGGAAATGCATCCTTTGTGTTGGGCATACAAATTCATCATGATTGTTCATAAGGTATATTAGGCTTATCATGAAGGGCGTACATTAATAAAGTACTTAGTGGATCCGGCATGAAAGACTGTGCACTATGAGACACTCCAATGGCAATGGGTGATAAGTTTAGTTTAAATCAATGTCCTAAAAATGATATCAAGAAAGAGGCAATAGAGTATATCCCTTATGCATCAATAGTAGGGAGTCTTATGAATGCTCAAATATGTATGCATCTAGATATTGCATACATTGTTAGAATGCTTAGCAAATATATGAGTAATCCTTGTATAGATCATTGAAAAGCAACGAAACATGTCATGTGATAGCTACAAAGAATAAAGAATTTTATGCTTACATATCGAAGATCTGATCATTTAGAGATCATAGGGTATTCTAACTCCAACTTCACTAGATACCTTGATAGCAAAAAGTCTACCTCTAGTTACATTTTCATAATGGTTGGTGGAGTTGTGTCATGGAGAAGTGTCAAATAGACGCTTACAAGTTCTTCTACCATGGAGGCAGAATTTATTGCTTGTTATGAGGCATCAAACTAGGGAATATGGTTTCAAAATTTTATTCGTAGAACTACAAATTTTTTATGGTATTTAAAGACCATTGAAGATTAACTATGATAATAAAATTGTTGAACTATATTCCAAGAATAATAGGAGTTCGTCAAAATCAAAACACATCAACATAAAATTTCTTCTTGTTAAAGAGAGAGTTCAAATTTCTCTAGTATCAATTAAATATATTAGTATAAATCTCATGATTGCAGATCCACTTACTAAAGGTTTACTACCTAAAATATTTCATGAACATGTTGCTCATATGGGTGTTGTTCATCTTGATAATGTGATAGTATAGTGGGAGATTTATTTTCAATTGTTGTTCACTTATATATTACATTTTATTATATTTAACTTATGTATGATTGTTTTGAATTCTCTAAAATAAAATATATATTCCTATTACAGTTGTGTATAAAGTAAAGAGTATATTATGAGTTATTGAGTTGGACCTTTTGGAAATAGGCATGTTAAGGATCACATTGCATATAATTTCACACTACACATCCATACTTGATCTATGTTGTCAACTGTATTGATATTAGTGATCATTAATGAGTCTTATCATGACAAATAATGATAAAGGTTGCTTTAATCCTATATTGTATGATTAATGGACTAGATTGTTTCAAGATGAGACTTAGTATAAATAGTAAAAGTTGAGCTCATAAAGATTTAACAATATATAATTATCAGATGATATGTGTGGCCGAAGTGGGAGATTGTTGTATATTTTTTATAGTCCACAATATCAATTAATTATATAATATTGACTGTCTAATTGAGTTAAGAAATTAAGTCATTAAATTAAAGTGATCATTTAGTTAATTAATGAATTGGGCTCATAGACTCATCTCATGAATTTTTTGATGTGGCTCATAATCTATAGAAACTCATATATTTTATTTCACTTATTGTAATGAGTCATAATAAAATAAAATACTAAAGGCTATAAATAGGGTTGGGTCCCTAGTTTAAGCAATATACATCATTATGGTTTCTTTTCTTTCTTTCCCTTTTATCTTTCCCACATCCCATCAATAAGAGAATAAAGAAAAGGCACTACTATAGGCTGAAAGGTAAAACCTTTCAAGATTTACTTCTACTACGGATTCAAATACGTTTCCACATACGAATTTAATTATAATTTTGTGCTTTAATTTCACACATGAGATCTTGGAATTTTATACATGGAAATATAAAGTATTTTATCTCCAACATTTACTTCATATTATCACCATCACTACTGTAACCATGTAGTTGTATTACTAATACCCCCATCGCACTACACCACAATCACCACCACTTCCTTCATAAGACCACCACCACATCATCTCCATACTACTTCTAATTGAATGGCACATTACCACTACAATAATAATGGTGCTAAGTTAGTGATGAGGGCTTAACAATAGTGATGGTGGTTTTATAGGTGCAATAATGGTAGTGTAATTGCAATTGTGATAGTAGTTGTAATAGTGAGGTGATCATTGGTCTAAAGGTTAATCACAAGATTATCAAACTCGTGATTTTATCTAAAATCATTAAAGCAACTATAGAATCCAAAAAGTAAAAAAAAAAAAAACAAAAATAAACATAAACATGGAAAAGTAACTTTCTACATCCTGTGTAAACTAGCTTTCTAAAACTATAGATATGCTTATAATAGCCATATATATATATAAACCTTGAAACACATAATGGAAATTAAAAAAAAAATAAGCATAAATTTTGGTTATATTGTAAGTTATTGCAAAATAATTAAACATAAATCATTATGCTAAAAAACTTGAATATAAATATTAGTTCCTATATAAATTACAAGGATAAATTATATCGATACCTTTGTAAACTTTTTAAATTACACTCACACTAGACCTTTTTCAAATAACAACACATTCCTCCCTATTTTTTAATAAGCCCCACACAAGTTGGCTATATTGCATATGACATGACTTTAGATGCCTGATGTGGCATTTTTGGTAATATGTACTAATTTTCACATCAAATTTTGCAAGAATTTAAGGGTGAGGGGGGGAGCCAGGAGGGGAAGACAAACTAAATTGGTAAAGAAAGAAAATACCCAAAGACTTCTCGACTCGCCCCAACCAAACTAGAAGTAATATTAAGACAAAGTAAAAAGGTAGACATTCAATCAAAACATAATGCTTTAGTAAAACACACACTCATTCAAACCCAAAATTGAAACAAATCTCAAATTGAACCCTATTTTGAGAAACCTTAATATTCTAAACAAGCTAATAAAAACTTAATAGGAATGAGTCTTAACAAAAGGACCAGTGGGAGAAATATAATCGAATCGAGATTTGAGATAAGTGCTATAGTTTATGATATGAGTTATGAACAGTATATGTTGTGTTAATCTATGATACTTGTTTCATTGATTACAAATTTTCTTACAATTGTATTTTGGTTGTGAATTTTTTATATGATTCATGATAGTTTCAATATTTTTTTTTTTTTTTTGCTAAGGATGTAGCTTACAACCTGATTTATGCTTATGCTTGTTTGGAAAATGAGGTAGAAAATAATTACTAGATTTTTCCATCATATAATGTATAACTATTACTTAATACTTTTGGTTTGTTTAGTAGTTTTCAAGGAGTCAATTTGAGTTTTCATTTCTATGACTTAAAAAAAATTCATCATCTAGAGACTATTAACATTGTTTTGTTCGGGAAGTTATAGACATGATTTGGTGGAAAAGTCCCACACACTCATATATTTTGAGGTATGCTCATAATAACAGCAACTAACATTAAAATTGGTTCTTAACCATTGAAAATTTGCATTATAATAGCATTAGCCTATGCATATTGGAGCATATCCCTTGCCCATGCATTTTTTCTATTTGTCTGTATGCATCAAAGGTTCCTTTGGAATTTCTCAATTTGGTATAATTAGAGTTTTATTGAAATTTCTTCGTAGAAATCTCTATTGGCCTACTTATATGCCTTGTGTGAATGGTTGAATTTATTAATTAGTGAAAATTGATATAACTCTTGTTTAGATGTGCTTCTTTTGTTGTTCAAAATGTTAGTACCCATTTAGACATTCTAATGAAGAGGAAAATATATATATTGTAGGATTCTTCATCAAATTCCAACATTAGGATAGGATGATTAGTATATCAAAATCGGAGATGTACATGTTGATTTAGAGCCATGGTCAAAATCTTTGAGACCAATTTAAACTATAAGAAGTTATATTATGTATGTGCTACCTGTGGACCTCAGATGATGTCTTCTAATGAAGTGTATTAGGAAGAAGAGTATTTTTCACATTCTTTATGTGAACCAACACAAGTAACAAATGATGTTATTATCAATCAAGAATGACAAAAATTAAGCAACTCATTGTGTCTGGAAGCTCAGAAACATACACGGCCGGATGCACGACCAGAAGGCACGGCCGTGTATTGTGTCAGGTAACTCCCAGAAACATACACGGCCGTGTATTGTGTCAGGTAGCTCCCAAAAACATACACGGCCTGATACACGGCTAGAAGGCACGGCTGTGTTACACGACCGTGAATATTTAGATATTTGTTTCATGATTATTTATAAATATGGCATGTATATTTTGTATTTTATATTTTGGTATAGGAAGATTTGTTTTCCTAGTTTGTAAGATATAGTTGCTTGAAAAAGATATTCTCCTGATGTATATATATATATATGAACATGAGTTATGAAAAGGCATTCAGCCAAATTTTCTCAAAAGTTGTTATGGTATCAGAGCCACACAACTGAATATTTTGTTGAATCCATAGCTTTTCTTTTATTCTTGGAATTGCTGGTTTATTCTTGGTTTTCTTTGGTTTTAGGTTGATTAATTCCAATCAACAATTTTCGTGATAATCAAGTTATGAGTGACAATTCTGTTTAGAATGTCTTTTGAGAAAACACATGAAATTTTAGCTATTAGATTTACGAGAAAGAATTATGCAGCATGGGAATTTCAGTTCAAGATGTTTTTGAAAGGGAAGGAGCTTTGGGGTCATATTGATGGGTCTTCTCCAGCTCCTACAGAGTCGAAAGATCGTGGTCAATGGGAGGCAAAGGATGCTCGGATTGTTTCTTGGATTTTGGGATCTATTGAGGTTAATATGATGAACAATTTACGATCCTTTGGCACAGCAAAAGAAATGTGGGAATACTTGAAGCGCGTCTACAATCAAGATAATACTGCAAGACGTTTTCAATTGGAACTTGATATGAGTAATTATATTTAAGGTAATCTCTCAATTGAACAATATTATTCTGGCTTTCTTAATTTATGGAGCGAATATTCTGGTATTATCTATGCTAAGGTGTCAAAGGAGAATTTGGCTAGTCTTCAGGCTGTTCATGAAGTGAGTCGTCGTGATCAGTTTTTGATGAAGCTCAGGCCTGAATTTGAAATTGCTCGGGCTAGGTTGCTGAATAGAGATCCAGTTCCTTGTTTGGATGTATGTTTTGGTGAATTGCTGCGCGAGGAATAAAGATTGGCGACACAAGCCGCTATTGGTGCAACTGGTGGATCATCTGGAATGGTTAATGTTGCATATGCTGCTCAGACCCGAGGGAAGGGAACAATGCAGTGTTACAGCTGCAACGAATTTGGTCATATTACCCGTCATTGTAGTAAGAAGTTCTGTAATTATTGCAAGCAAAACGGACATATTATTAAGGAGTGTCCTACAAGGCCTCAAAATAGAAGGCCACAAGCTCTTCATGCTGCGGTATCCGACTCTCGCAATCTTGGTTCGACATCCACAATTGCTGGCAATAATCAATCTGTTCTCGCACCAGATATGGTCCAACGGATGATTCTCTCTGCCTTCTCTGCTCTTGGTCTTCAAGGGAAAGGTAAGACTACTAATTCTGTTCCTTGCTTAGTTGATTCCGGCGCCACAAATCATATGACTAGCACATTTGATTTATTGCATAATCAACGCCCATATACTGGTACTCAACATATTCAAGTTGCTAATGGAAATAATATTCAAGATTGTTCACAATTTGCAAAAGTTGAACAGTCTGTTCTACTACCTAACCCTATCCCACTTGTGGCTATTGACCCTAGATGTTCCCTTCATTTAGGTCACTACGTCTAACACTCCTTACTATGCCGATCCAAGGATTCTTCTAGGAAGCATTCTGTTTAAAAAGAGATAATCAAATAGACTTGAGAGTTAATATCAGTTCAATGTTAATGTCATTATGCTACACATAATTGTATAGTCATATATAAATAACTTAGCTATTAAAAAATTACAAACAAAAACAAGTATAGTAAAATAAATTACTAAATAAAACAATCATCGCATAACTTCACCCACTTCCTTCGGGTCTCACTGTCCTATAGATCAAATGCTTAATTCCTCTAAAGATAATATCTTAATTTTTACTGTTTGAATCCTATACCTATTGATCATTACCTAGTTTATATGGTTCATTAAACCTAAGCTTTGATATCATCTAAGTTGTAACACCTCAGAACCTAGAACGTTACGACTCGTCACATGTCCTTACTAGACAAGAACACATTATAGCTCTTAACTCTACTTTAATGCCATTTAAACCTGTAACCTGTAATACTTGACATTTACAAATTTAATAATTCATCTAACAATCTTCATGCTAACTCTAGTAAAACCCATTAAATCTATCAAGCTCCTTAATACAACCTTACAATTATTCTCAATCAGAAACTAAAATAGTTGAACTTCTTAAAAAATTTAATACTCTATTATCTTCCAAAGAAAATCATACTTAGTATATAAAAAGAAATCTAATTCCTAGGTCCTTGTCCTCATTAGTGCATTCATTTATGCCTGCATCTAAAAAAAAAAAATCCTCAAAGGGCCAGTTAATGCCTAGTACGTATAACCAATAAACATATATGCATGATTAAGCATGAATTAAATCATAAACATTTATGCAAACACTGAACATCATACAACAAGTTATTATTTTACGTAAATTCACATAACACCAATGGGATACTCATGATCTCACTAAACATATAAAGATACTTAATACATAATACAATGTTGGAAACTGCCACTACGGGTCTCAACACCCATGTGTTCTCCAACCTTAAACCAACTCGGATCATTTCCAAGCATGACTCCACTAAGGATAGCGTCACACAAAGATCATTGGGGTGCCCCTTAGGGATCTACTACTACAGGCCCCTAGGTTGAGCAAAGCACACACAACAAGCAATTTAAACCAACTTAATCTAGTCCATTACAACTTAACCCAGTTCACTACTACCTTAACAATCATAAGAAACAACCAATGTTACACATACCTAGAATCTTAGTCTTAAGCACAACTTGTCATGAACTATTGGTTAGACTATTATCTGTAAAAATGTCAAAAGTTTACTCTTAGTACTAGTCTATGAATAATCTAATTTCTCACTTCTGTTCACTTAACTATTATTTAATTACTTCTCTTACTCTACTGGAATTCCTAAGGTTATTCTCCTCTTGATAGTCAACATTTTCTTTTGTTTGAGCAGGTTGTGCTTGTGACTGTTGGTCATATTTTATTGTACATACCTTCTTAGTTTGACCAAATTATTTGCAGGTCTTACACTAAACACGAAGCCTAACCCAACAATAGTTCTTTGTGTGATTTGTTCTTTTACATTAAGGACAAGGTGGATATTTATCCTTCTGGCCTCTCCACCTTCCATTTTTCTTTTTTTTTTTTTTCCCTTCTTGTGGATAGCCTAGTTCTTTGATCCTCCTTGTTGTAAACTTATCTTCTATGCTACTGTAAGTGCTTTCTCTTTTGCACTTTCTTCTTCCTTGAGTGCTTTTCTTTGTTCCACAACCAGCAAGGCATTGGTTAGGTTTAATCTGGGACATGTCCCAAGTGTCTTCAAAGGAAAAAATTTTTGCTTCAAATTTTTCAAGAAGAGTCATCATAACCTTTTCAACGATTCTTCTCTCTTCCAACTCTTCTCCCAATAATCTTATCTGATTAACTATCTTCATAATTCTATCCACATAATCTTGCACCTTCTTTCTATCCTTCATCTTTAATTGCTCAAATTATTTTCTCATATTAAAAACTTGCATTTGTCATGTCTTTTCAAATCCTTGAAATTACGTCTTCAACTTCTCTTATGCTTCATGTACTAATTCACATGCTATGATCTTGATGAATATGGGATCTAAAATAGCTACATGAATGTAGGACAAGGCCTTTGGAGCTTTGGCAACTTCTTCTTCATGTTGGCTTATTTGCTTCAACATTAGATTCTATCTTAGAGGAGAAACAACTTTATCTTCATCCACATACTACCATAACCTAGGACCTTTAAGATAGGCCTTCATTTTTACTACCCATACATGATAATGTTTGCCATCAAAGTGAGGAGGTGGAAGGGAAGTGTTGCTAAAAGCCATTGAAAACTAAATCAAATAAGCTAAGAAACTAAATGATTTCTAGTTTTTTCCTTAGACACTCACATAGCCCCTCAACATTAAGAAGCTCTAATATCATTTGCAAGAAAAAAATCAAAACTTTCCAAAAAAAAATGAAAGAACAAGAAAAAATAAGCAATATAAAAAATAAGATGATCACTTTTCCTTAATTGTTTTGGCATGTTTATACATGAGTTCTACAAAATTTTCTTAACCAAACTTCCATGATTTAAGGAAGTTTTTCTACCAAATTGAAGCTTGAAATAAGCACCTCCATATTTTTTACACCAAACACTAACAACTCTAATACATAACAAAAACAGTAGTACGTGCATCATTTATAGAACATGGATAGCTGCTTCATATCTTAACAACATTTGCATTTCCTTTTTCTAATTGACCATGACATGTTTGCAATTTGGCATTTAAGTATATCAAATATATCATGACAACTCGAATTATTGATAAGATCACATTATACTTATATTTTCTTTTGGGATTTATATTAAAATTATTTCAATATTATAAGAAAATATAAAGAAATGGTATTTAATGGTGTTTATTGTGAAAATTTAGGTTTTGAGGACCTAAAAGTAAAATACAAGTTAATTGGAAGAGTTTTTCACAAAATTGAAGAAGCAAGTGAAAAATTGCATTGAAGGCCGCCGGCCTTAGGCCGGCCTACTATTGAAGGCTGTCGGCCTTAAGGCCGGCCTAAGAGAAAAAATCATCCCAGTGCATCAAAGCCACCAGCTCTTGGTCGGCCTTGACTGTTTCTCGGATGTCCATGCGAAAATTTCTCCAAAACCTTATCTTGATTGATTTACTGACTCAATTCCTCATCAGATCAGCCTTATCTTCCTCCTCTTTGGATCTATAAATAGACCCCTTGTGTGAACCTTGGAATTCATTCTTGTTTTGATCTTTTGAATCATTAGAATTCCCTTGGGAACTTTAGGATTTTATCTTCTCTTTAAATCTTTTTCATTTCGTTGTTATTCCAAATTTTAGTTTTGAAGAGAGAATGTTACTTTGCTGAAGTTTGCTTTCAATTAAAGAATTCTAGGAATCATTTTGGAAAATTGAAGTTCTACAAACTCTTGAAGATTATAGCAATTGTTTCATTTATTTTATTTTCTTTTATGCAATTTATCAATTTATTTTTATTATTCAATATGAATTCCATTGCACCTACTCATTTAAATTGTTTTTATGCAATCCACACCATAATGTTCTAAATCATCTCTGTGAGAAATATGATGAAACCATAATTCAACTAAAATGATCATTGTATTCATGTTATAGGACATATAGATATGTGGAATTTTCATATGGGAATTTCTACTATGAATTGTATTTTATAATTGAATTCAATTCATAGAAATCTAAATGACTCGAAAGAGAAATTTAGGATTTATTAGGAACTCTCAAGTAAGACTTAATAATTTATGCGAAAGCGGCGTTATTGAATTTTATTAGAAATTGACCTAAGTGTTTCATGCAATATTTTTATTTAATTTTTTACTAAGGGATTAGGAGAAATTATTTTAAAGATATTAGGCAATCATATAATTGGGAAATTTATTATTGTAATTTAGAATCCTCCATTGATTTTATTTAGCGGGAGCTATTAAATTAAATTGGGGTTTTGATACTTTAAAACTTGAAAAATGATTAAGGTTTTGTCAAATTCCTTGTGAAAATCCATATAGCTATAAGTTATTATAACATGAAGGCAATATGATTAGTAGAATTAGGGTGGATTTTATTTTCCCACCATTAATTCATCCTTTTTCAACACAATTCTCTTTTTACACATCTAGTATAATTCATTCACATTTTATTCTCATCAAATATCATTGCCTAAATAATAGTAGAAATTAATATAGGTCTATTACTTAATCAATCTTCGTGGTTCGATACTCTTCTCTCACTATATTGCTTGATCCGATCCGGTACACTTGCCGGTATTTATTCACGCTTAATTTTATATATCTTTTTGCGTGGACCAATTATAAAACATGAATATGGAGAAAATGAGTAAATTTGAAACTTCCGTGGTTTCATATGCCCTATGAACTCTTGACGAATATGTCGGCAGTGAAATGCATTAAGAAAATAGTCATAGAAAAGTATCTTCTAGTATCAGGATTCAGATCTCTGTTAATATAGACTGTGTTTAAGTATCATGTGCAAGTGATGAAGAATGAAATAAAAAAATCCAACTTTAAGTCAAATTCTTGCACCATAGCTTGTAAGGCAAAAAAGACAAACAATCTATAATCATATAATATCTTTTGTAAGTTGTTATATTTCTAGCAGATATATTTCTGTATTCTCATTTCTAATCAAGAGTATTCACAAGATAAGTATCAAGCGTATGCTTGAGAAGTTAATAAGCGCTGCCAAGGCAGATGAGTTCATCCTCAAGAAATACATTCTCAAGGCGTTTGCTTGATCAATTTATAGTAGAAAACTCTCTGAGGGAGAAATTTAGCAGGATATCCATTTTGCTTGAAGCCGGTCCTATGCTAGAGCTTTATCTGATATATAATGCTTCTGATCAGCAGACCCATTTAGGTTCTCATGCGTACTTGATTTTTTACGAGGATCTAAGGAACTTCTTTAGAGCCTGATGACAATACTACTATTGTTACATGCATTTTTTATATTCTTCCATTCTATCTGTAGACTTGCCTTGTAGACTATTTAATTAAAAAAAAAATGTTTCACCGAAGAGGAAAAAAAAAAAAATCAGCACTAAACCTTTTAGGACATTACATAAAAGGATGTCAAAAGCATTCCTTATAAAAAGCAAGAGAAGCATTTCCAAAAACCTATATGCTTCCATACATCACTTTGATGAACTCCTACTCATATTAACAATGAGAGCTGCTATACAAGTATGTACACATTATCACCCGATTCCAGTGACACTCTAAAAAACTAATTTCATCCAAAAAAGAGGGAGGTACGTTCATGAAAAGAAAGAATTCCATTCCTCAGGGGACTAGTCAACTATACATAGATTTTACTTGAAAGTAAGAGTAGGAACGTTTATTAGTTCGCATGGTAGAGCTACTAGTTATAAACGGGCAAACGTGTCCATTTAAAGACATTTCCTAAAGTCCTCTGGCAAGTATCGACCTTAGCCACATTATAATTTTTTCGGTTAATTTGAAGACTATGATTGAATTAGCAAAAAAAAGACAGCAAACCATTGAAATAACTTCATAAAGAAAAAAAGATGCTGGAATCCTTTCTCTAGTAATGTTTAGGAAGCAAAAGCTAACCAAAAGGAGTAAGAATATGACAAAGGGTGCTTCATGAAAAAGCATTCAAAGGTGCTTAAAAATATGGTGAAGGATAAAATATTCACCAAATATGCCATAGAAAAGATAGATAGATGGAGTTCATGGGCTAATAACATAGGATCATCGATTGCAACAGGCAATAGAAAATTTTTGAAGTGCTCACTGATAGTCGTCGTGTCACAAGAGTTGAGGAGAGGGGGGCGGACACACACTGTTGACTTTACCTATAATTCACACACTTGCCAAAAGTGGCCAATATACTAAATCTCATGCTCCCACACCTATATAGTAGTTGTTTCACTCAGGCTCAATATTTCGGCATCTATACCGGATTGGTATTGGTGGACGCATGAAAAGCTCACATATAAGATGCACTTTATGCTCATAGGTAATGAGCTTAATTGGAAGCCAGTAAAATTTCCATCACTCCATCCAAAACCAAACCTTGCATGAAAAAAAGGGAAACCAAGATGAAAAAAATACCACATGGATATAGACATTAAGGAGCATCCAGATAAGATCACATGTAAACTTTGCCAAAAGGAAAGCCATAATAAAAGAACATACCTACATTGAAACCATAATGGTATACAATGAATAATCATATGCATGATTTGTCGAATATTAGCTTACCATTGCACATTTATAATATTGAATCATTGCCTGTATAATGCTAACATTTTTTTTTTCCATTATGCAGATTAAATCAAGCCTCTACCATTTCATCTACTCTATTTTAACACAATAGAAAGGAAATCTTTCATAGATGTTGTAATTTCTTCACATTTTGTAATAAATTATTTCACAATTGTTTCTGAATATTTTGTATTCATGAATGTTGGCGATTCTTATACGCTTTTATATTTTCTTACACAATTATTTGTAAACTTTTTTAATAAAAATTTATCAGACAAAGTTAATCTCCATAAATAATTTATCAATTCATTGAACTCACTTTATAGCACATTGTGTCCATCTATTATGCACCAACAAAATTATTATTTTTTAGTTATTTTTTATGTAAACTTTTAATTTTTTTCAACAAAAAAAATTATTTGAGAAATTTTATTTTTCTTTACATGATTTTTCATTAAAAAATTCAATAATAAAACAAAAAAAATGCACTAAAGGCATGGACACATCCATGCCTTCGCAACCTATTTTTGGAATAATTTTTTTGGATATGCTATTTCACAAATTTAAAAAAAATGCATTATTTAAGAGCATTCCTCCAAATAATTGACCCAACAAAGTTTTGAGGAAATTTTGATTCTCCAAAATTTCTAAGAATTTGCAATTATGGCAACTAAATATATCATATATTATTCATTATATACTTAAAAGAAATATATTGTTTTCATGTATGCATAAAACGTATCTTACTTATTTATAAATTTGAATAAATTAAAACAAAAAAAAAATTCTTTGTTTTTTTCCCTTTCATTTGCTTTTACTTTGGCTTTTTTTCTTTTCTAGTTTCATTATGATTTAAATGACTTCCAATCCGGAAAAAGAAATCAAATCGAAACGAAAATATAACAAAAGGTTATATGTGATACTATGTAATCGTTCAGGCAATAATACATCATTTATATATATCGAATGCACACCTATGATGCATGTTCAAAATTTAAATGCATGCGCTAGTATAATTAAAATTAGATCATAAAGCAATTATTAAATCAAACTAACACTTGATAATTTAAGAAAAAAAATTATGCATGAATACACTTAAGAATGCATAAAGAAAAGAAATAATGTAAAATAAGTGAATTTGTTAAAAGGGACTAAAATTGAGATAGATAGTTTTCGCTTGTTTGAAGGGACAAAGACAAGTCGAAAAAAAGAGTTGGAAAGAAAGGAGGGCTTGTGTACTAGTGCGAGAAAAAATTGGGCTAATGTGTTAGTTTGTTATTATAATGGAATGTGGTAGTTTCTTTCTTCTTCTTTTTTTCAACTACATATTATGAGAAGGAATTTGAACATATTCCTTTCCTAAATACATATTTACTTAGAGAGAATAGTCATTACATTCTTCCTTTTTTTATATCAATTAAAATTGCTATTATGATATTTGGTTGAATTTTAAACACCAAATAACTATTCTAATAAATTGTTATTATGTAAAATATTGAATAGTAATTCTCATCTTCAATTCATGAATTGCTATTCAATAGTCAATTTATCATTTTTGCCATAAATGCTCTATTCTTGTAAGTTGTGTTAAGTGAGTTGCCATAGAAGGTTGAGAAGGATAGTGTTTCTAGGGTTTATCAAGCAATTTATTTTTTATTTTTATCTTATTCATTATATACTTTTATATCGACTAAATAAAGTAATAGATGACTATTACAAATATATTCAATTTCTATTTAATTGTAATTCAATCATCCTTTATTCCATCTAGTGAAGTGAATGAGCTATAAGGGACAATAGTATTCATGTCAACTAAACTACAAAACCTTGGCAATATGATGTATTAGTTTAAATAGGCAATTTAGTGAACCAAATTAAGGAAACAATTAATGTCTAATAATTATTAGTAATAGAGATTATAACTTAAGCATAATTAATGGAAAATTGTGATAAAAACTTTATGGAGAACAAATGAAGTAGTACTAGCTTAATACAACTAAGATTCTATGCAGTGCATTGGTGATAAGCTAAAATATCTTTTTATAGTTAATCATAAATTAATAATATGAAGAATTTTTTTTTTAAAAAAAAAAGTAACTAACCAAACAACAACCATTGAAAAAAAAATGAGATGTAAGAGAAAAGGGTAACATCTTTCTAGTTCTAACAACATTTTTCACCATCCTCGAGTCTAAATATTTTAAAATATATTTTTTTCTTAATTTAAGTTTATACTAAACCTAATATAAATTATTTGATAGAAACCAAGAAAAATAGTTTTCTTTTTTATTTACTTCTTAAAAATTGGAATCACAATGACCATAACACTCTATGTGCGATCATGGTCATGCACTAGTGAAGGCTAGGAGTGGTGACACTATGTTGCTATTCAGAGAAATGAGCATGGTTTTCTAGGACATGATGAATGGTGGTGGTGTAGGGCCAGTGAAAATACCACTTTATTTTATTCTCCAGCTTCCCCTTTACATGTATCTCCAAGTGCACTTTAGTTTAAATACAAATAATGCTTTAATAATTTTTAGTTTCGAGTTTAAAATATAAATTTTCCTTTTAAAGAATAATTTATATCGGTCCATAGGTTCAAAACATGTGTAACCTAAAACCATTAAACCGGTGGCTCCATGGAATTGGCCAGGAATCAGTTTTCCCGAATCCGATTCCAGTTTAGGCAATCTGGACCTGCCGGTTCCCCCCGAGGAGGGCTCAGCACCCATGCCCCGGTCTAATTAGGCTCAAAGTATGTTGAAAAACAAATTAGTGCTAAGAAAAGCAATTACCAATGTAATATCTAATTAATCTTTTAGACATTTCCAGGGCGTAGAAGCCGAGCCGGATGGCATACATTAGAAAGTCACGCTTGGGTTTCGTACCAAAATTTGATTTTTTTTTTTTTTTTATTTAACATGTCATTCAATTGCATAATAAATATTTTGAAAAAATTAAAGGACGACATAACGACGAATAATTTTCCATAAAGTCCTGGCTTTCCAAATTGGATCGAAAGCAGCCAAATAAGCCACAACATAAGCTCTGGCTGAAATTTGGACAGCTGGAATCATGACTTTGGATAAATGACAAGCCCATCTTCTGTGGCTAATACAAACGGGACCATGGAAAATAATCACACGAAATCTTTTGTTATTATTTTAATAAGATTGGTTAAATTTTAAATTTTATTTTTTAATTAAATTTTTACTATTAATATATAAATTAATAATAAAATTAAAACCGAACCCATCTCATCAAAATTTCCACATTCATAGTGCATTTCAGCGCCCACAACGTTCATTTTCGTTACAGTCACATCGGCATATGAATAATGAAAAAATATACAGGAACAAAAAGATAAAAGAACTTTTTTAAAGTGTGTAGGCAGACAGAACCAACCACTGACATATGGATCCTCAACCTGTCCCCACCAACATTGCTAGGATTTTATTTATTTATTTATAACAGTTGTTCGAGCGAATTAAAAATAACGTATGCACACCCCTTTAAGAATTCAAGAACAAAAAAAATAAAAATAAAAATTGGCCCTTATAATAATAAAATCTGGATCGTTTCAACAATACATACCAACGTGGCTCTACATACAGCTAGCTTTGAAAGTCTTCACCATCCACCAGTTCCAAGTTGTGGAGTACAAGAGGATGGATTGTGGACCAAGCATTGCGAATTGATTCGTTTGATAACCTAACCAAAACCCTATAATTATTTATGTGTCCGTCATCATATGTAAAAGGAGTTGGTGGAGATCAAGCAATATTCAATTCACAAGTATAAGTTAAGTACTTAACCTATTAGTTAGTCTTCTTTGTTCAGCGGTTGCTTTTACCTTAGTCAATTAATATGTTCACAGATAGAAGGGTATAAAATATGCACCAAAGTGTATATTATGTCTGCAAAACGGTTTGACCGCCTCATTCATAAACTCATCTAAACCCTAACAATTGATATATTTATCATGTAAAAAGAAGTACCCATAAGATTTAAAACTGAAAATAATCTATTCTTATTAAGATTATAATACATACGATATTTCTTTTTAAAAATCATCTCTCTTTTTTTGGTTTTTTTCCCTCTTAAATAAATCTTAGGTACAACTTACAACCCTTAACAAATGTTGGGAAAAAATCTGGTGAACATAAAAACGAACGGTTGACCGCCAATCAACTGCATCGCGTCTACGAGGTGGTCCGAGAAAGGAGTAAAGACCGCCTCAAAGCCAAATCCTAAAACCATATTACGTTGAAAAAAATTATAAAATGTTCACACATGTTTGTGCTTCCTCGTTAAAATTAAGAGCTGAAACTTCTTTATTTTTTATACAAATACTCCTTGGTCTTTAGGATTTGAAATTGATAGATAACACGTTTAATCAAATTTTATTTATTAAAATTACTATTTTTATCTAATCATTTATTTTTGTACTTTCTAATCAATGGGTATTTATTACGTTATGCTTTAAAAATAAATAAATAAAAGTCATAAATTGGCATATAAAAATTCTATTGGATATTAATTTGCAAACCGAACCAAGTCAAACGGAAAATATGGTTTTTTTTTTTTATTTTTGTAACTTGGTTTGAAAATTTTTCAATCTAAACTAAATAAAAAATTTATAGTTAATTTAGAGAGATAATATAAACTAAACTGTAAAACTAAATTAAACCTTTTTGAAAAAATATTATACTAATTTACTTATAACTAAAAATATTTTTTTGTTACAACATAACATTTGAATGAATTTTTAATTCACATTTATTAAAAATATTTATGTTTAAATTTTATAACTATTATCTAACAACTATGTATATAAGTAGACTTAAAATTTATACAATATGCTTGGTTAAGGAATAAATTAGTTGTATTAAACATTTAAAATTTTTTAATTGCTTGATTATTAACTTTATATGATAATAATACATGTTATTATTAAATAAATTTAGTAGTGCTCATATAAGATTGTATATTATGTAAATATACTTTCTTAAAAAATAAGATATGGTTCAATTCATAAACCAAATTAAAATTTTATAATTTAAAAATGTTTTGAAACCAAACCGTATGATTAGTTCGAAATAATAAAAAATCAAACCATATTTTTGTGATTTAGTTTAGAGGAAAAAACAAACCAAATCGAACTATGTCCATCCTTAAATATGATATGTAACAAATTTAAATTTTAATTGTAAAATTTTATTAATAGATATTTGATTGGATATGATATTTAAACAATTTCAAATTTGACTAAAAAAATTTTTACAATCTTGATTGTGTTCCTAATATTATTCCTTTACATTTTTTTTTTAAATTAAGTGTGCAATCATTTTTTTGAAATTAAAAAAAAAAAAATTCTCTACATCTGTTGATAAACGTGGGACATTTTTTTTTTTAGCCAATTATATAGTACAACTTGAAAAATCCAATCTAATTCATAATATCGAGGACCAATATTTATTACCATTCGAATATAACTGTTTTAATAATATGCATGAAATAATGAATGAGTCTTTTGTTCCAAAGGGTATTTGAATGGTTAGCAACTGTCTACGTAACCTAATTGCCAAATAATAATGTTATCTTATCATTAGCATGATTTATAGTCTTGCTACCAAATACGATAATAATAATAATGCAGATCATCAATATGGTATAAACCGTACGAGAATAAGTTAATTAAAGATAAAGCTAATGAGAACTGACAAGGCAGTTGACCCATTGAGATGGAGTTCCCGAAACAAAAAGAAAATAATATATTTTATCATTTTGATTTTTATAATATATATATATATATATATATGTTACTTTTCACTACAATTTATGTGTAGTTATCTCCACGTGGTAATGCCAATAAATGTGCCAAGAATATAAATATTACTGTCTTACTAGATGCCATTGCCTCTTCTTTCTTTTTTTTTTCTTTTTTTTTAAGAGTTTGGTCATATTGTAAAGCTAATGATGGAGAGAGAGTGAGAGAGAGAGAATGAATCAAGTGCTTACCCGATGCTAGGCCTTACTTAGAGGAAAAGAAAGGGATATAAGTGAAAATGAGAAGAAGTATAATTTCCATTTGACGTTTAAGAATATAGTATAGTAAGGAAATGGGTGTAAATTGAAAGAAATATTTTATTTTTCTTGATTTGGCTGGTATTGTAAAAAAGAGAATAAAGGGAAACAAAATATGATTTGACAAAATTATTCCAAATCTTTCTCAACAATAAAGAGGGTTTCCATAACTTCATTTTAATTTCTTGCTATTTCCACTTCTTTTTCTTTAAATTTAGAGTGATTAGAAATGGGTTTCACAATAAAAATGTTCTCACTCATCTTCTTTTATTTTCACTAATTTTCATTATTTATTTAAATTATCAAATAATAAATTTCTTTCTATTTCATTTTATTTCTACTAATTTTCGTCATTAAAATATGTAAAAATTTTAATAACTTATAAGAAGGAAGGAATCAAATGCCAATCAATTTAGAGCCATGTGCCTTTGGTTCTCTATCTCCACCATTTTAATATGACCTTTACTCTCCTTAAAAGCATTAGCTATGTACTTTATGGCATCCTATTTCGAGCTAACAATTTAGTATATGATCTGTTAATTTAAATATTGCACAATATGATTATAAACAAGTTTATATCAAAAAAATTTAATACAATTAATAAATATAGATCAAATAAGGCTAATAATTTGTATTAACCAATTATGCCTCATGTCCATATCTAAACAAATTTGTATCCATGTACGAGCTAATATATATAATATATATATATTATTATTATATATGTATATAATATATATATAATCATATTTAAGTATAACCTATATATATGTGTATATATATTAATGCATAATATAATTTATATATATTTATATTTATGTTATATATATTATTAGTTATTTTATTATTAAACGAGTTCGTGGGTCAAATCTAAGATATGTTTATAGGATTTTTTTAATAAATGAGTTCATAAATAAATTTACAAGTTAAACTTAAACATGCATACAAATTTTACCATGTTTAAATGGATTTGACCTACTTTTGTCTTGTATCAACTTTTTTTTATATAAAAACCTGTTTATAATCTCATCTTGTCATATCTAGATTTGTAGGTCATGTCTGAAATTGCTAGCTCTAAAGTCAAACCCATTTGGACTCATTTAATTTATAAATGTGTTCAAGTTTGGGTTTAACACTTAAACTCATTTATGGACACATCTAACTTGTTTAAGACTAGAGTTATTAACATTTTTCTAAGTTTCTAACCTAAGTGCTACTTTAATTCTAGCACAACTCAAATAGAAATCTTTTATAATTGATAATTTGGTGCCTAGTTTTGTACTTTTATTTTAGTTTTATACTTATAAGCAATGTTTCTAAGTAAAAACTTAAAGATTTCAATAGTTTTACTTATGATAAGGAGTTTGCTTAACTTATGGAATCACATGGTAATAAATTGTTATCATTGGTTTTTTTTTATATTGAGTTTTATTAATGGACTCCTCTTTGATATATATATATATGAATTTTATTTTGAGATATTTTATATCTCTAATATCCATATTAAAATGTGGATTTAGCTTTTTCATAATATTAAGCACATCTCTTTTTGATAAGTTTATATAATAGAATTCTATTTCATAAAACTTTTAGTGTTTGAGATTTTTTAACATTTGTTATGCGAATAAACTTATCTTTGATTAGTATACAAATGTATATGATTTAAATATGCATTTCAAATCTAATGATCATTTAGTATACCCAATAAGTTTCGATGATATAAAAATAATAGAAAAAAGATTCAAAACGATGATGAATCATTCTTATTAATATTTTTTATACCATATTAGTAACTCTTTTCAATATACATTATTTAACAATCTCTTTTAAAGAGTTAATACATGATATAATTAATTTGAATAGTGGCACCAATACTTGACTTGGTCATGGCTTAATTTACCGCATTGATGAGATGTAGTAAATAAATAATTTATTTTTGTTATATTAATGTTAGAATTTCTTTTTAAGATTTTTGTTTGTCACATCATAGTTCATTATATTTAAAAGTTTAGGTAATTTGTTATTCTAAACTTTAATTTTATGAAGACTTTCATTTTGATCATTTTAATAAATATTATAATTGTGATAAGATTATTTTAAATTTTTTTATCAAAAAATGAGTCTAATCGAACATGAAACATGCTTAGTCAGATTATGGATTTAGATTTTAAAATATGATTAATAAATGGATCATGTTATAAATTAAGATTTTTTAGACATAAATCGTTTTTTACATAGATACAGGACACAACACGTAAACATGAATTACCAACCCTAATCCTATTAATGAAAAGCGATGGACAAGGGCTTAGACTAAATGGATTTTGTTTCAATGGCTACTTCTACAATTTATAGGAAATGAGTTAGAGTAGATCAACCCTTTTGTGGTAAACACCATATCACACCTCAAACTATGAGGATTTGTTTTCTTTGCGTACTTGTACTCATAGTAGAAACATACAAGATTTAAGAAATACAACTAAATCAACAAGAAAATTCTATATACTTTATCCATCCAAATTCTCAAATGTATGAGTTGTATTTATAAATCATTATTAAAATCTATTCATATAAAAGAGAAACTAGCTATTTTATCATTAATGTTAATCGCTAAGCTCCTACTTTTCATTATGATCTTAAATACTATTATTCATCTTACTTCCACGATACAAATCATATCTGAAATAATCATATCTACTAACATTTTTATCTTTTATCAATACTTAGAAACACAATCCCAAACGTTGATTAACAACAAAGCCTTGTGCATGAGTTAGTGCTTACAGCCACAATCATAAGACAAATCACACATGAGCCTATAATATACTAAATGTAACAACCATAAGTCCTCTTAAATATAATTAATCAGGTGAAATAAGCAACGTACATATCGGCATGCCAAGATTTAGGGTATTTAGATTCCGGCATCAAACATATATGTGCGTGTGTGCGTATCTACACATATACGTAGGTCATCTGACCAATAAATCATGAGGGTCATCTTATCTCGCTGCCAACATCAAATGTATGTGTAGGTCCTTTGATTCCTATACCAACACCAAATATAAATAATTGTTAAATAAACCGTATAAGTGATACCTTTGGTTCTAATACATCTCGCATTTTTACGATCAAGTACTAGAATTTTTAAAAACAGCCAATGGAATTCTAACATAATAATCAAAATTATAAAAGTATTATATAGCTAAAATTATTAAGTTTATCAAAATTAAACTAAAAATTTAAAATGGAAAAAAAGTTATATATAGTAAGCTTCCACAACCTCTTCGAGCCCCTCCCCTCTAGGCGGTTGGATCTAGCCACTAACATCAATTTATTATGGGATGTGGCCACCTTGGAGGCTGCATCTTAGAGCCTCTTTGTTATTCTTTTCTTTTTAATTCTTTTCATTTAATTATTAGAAAAAAAAGGACTTAACAGGTTTTAAATGACGTAGTTTTTCTAAATTCAAAAGTTTGATGTGATAAATTCTAGTAGGTTACTTTTTTATACAAGAAAAAGTACGCCTTGGTAGATTTGTGAGTTTAAAATACCATATTTGAAAGTTCAATTGGTTATTAAGGGTATGTTTAGCTCTTTTTTTTGTTGTTGGTTTGACATTTATTTATTGTCTATTCGAAACTATGTATTTGGGTCACAATATATGCAAAAAAAGATAAAAGGTAAAATTATACATATACCTTATTAATAAACTAAATCCCTATTAAAACAAAAACAAATCAAATATAGATTAAATAATTATTCAAATATCCAACTTCAAATAGATGAAAATCAGATATAAATAAGATATAGATAGAAAGATAAACAATTCAAACGGAGCCTAAATATGGCAATTGAAAAATTCATGTCCTTAATTGTATACATATATATATATGTTATTCAAAGGTGAAGGAGAATCTTGGTTAGGGGAGAGAAAAAAAAAAAGGCTAAATCAAATTATTCTGTAAACCAAACTAATTCAAGCCAAAAATATGTTTTTTTTTTATGCAATTTGGTTTGGAAATTTTCCAATTAAAATTAAACCAAAATTTATAGTTTATTTGAATGGATAATCTGAATCAAGCCGTAAAACCAAATCAAATTGTTTTGAAAAAAAAAATAATGATATTTACTTGTAATTAATTTTTTTTTATTATAACATAACATAAAAAAGAATATTTATTAAAATATATATACATTTAAAATTTATGATTATATTTTAGTAAATATACATATAGGTTGACTTAATTCATCGCTCACCTTTAATCTTGGTATAACATGTGAATTATCAAACTATCCCATTCCTTCTTAAAGAAAATAAAATAGTTACGAGTTGTAAGGTATAAATTATAAATTGAATTTTGAAAAATTTTGTGTATCTTAATGTTTTCAAATTTAGAAACAAAACAAAAATTTTCAAAGATAACGAAAAATTAAATATTTAACATCTTATTATATGATCATTTTATAATTTTAAGTACTTAAATCGTAGATGCGTTAGCATTAATATATACCTTCCTATCAATTAATTTATACTTATTTCAGAAGTAGAAAGCGTTCCATCTGTTCTTTAATGGCATCTTTCAAAATGGTTCCTACTTCCTTAGTGATTGTCACAAATAATGATTCGGAATTTTTCGTAATTTCAAATTTGGAAAAAGGAATATTTTCTTTTTCAAGATGATGAGAAACTAAAAATTAAAATTCTATCATATAATTATTTTATTTTATTTTTTGTATTTGTATGACAAATGGATTATAAAACAAAAATGATTAGAGGGATCCTAAATGAATTAGGGTCTTATCTTCTTTCTTTTTTTATGTTTTTTTGTATCTTTTTTATATTTATTCAAATAATGTACCGGTTAATAATAAAATACAAAAAAATTGAAATATAAATACGTATATGCTTTTCTTATAAAACAAAATATCTTATAAATCTTATAAAATTAGATTTATATTCATTTTTATTAAAAAATTAATTGAAATTTTCTTTTTAATATATAAAATATATTTTAAAGCCTTTTTTGTTATTGGCAAATATATTTTAATTATGATTCCTTAATTACCATCCATATCATAATTAGAACAAAAATAAATGTAAATAGTTTTCAAACGCAAATATTTAAACAGATGCAAAACAGAATTAAAATAAATTAAAAAACATCAAATTAGATTCGAACATATCCATCTATAAATAGTAAAGAAAAAGAAATTGTTAAGTTATTAAATATATTATTAAAATAAGAAAGCAGATAAGTCCAAACAAACACAATTGGCTTGGCTAAGCTAAGGTCATCAATGTCATCATCAAATATTCTGGATTTTCCGGGGAAATAAACGCGGAGCGGCGTAGGCAATAGGTATTCGTTCTTCTCTCTTTCTGACTTAATTGAACGCAACCAAAACCGAAAACCACGCCAAAGCAGTCATCATCAAAGCCGCCCTTTTTCAGTAAAAAAAAAAGAAGATAGTGAAAATTTTCATAGAGAGAGAAGAATTTATAAAAAGGAAAAAAAAAAACCCAAACTTTCTCCAACCTTTTGCTTGTTGTCTCTGTTGTTTGTGTTGGTGTTGGAAATCTCTATTTGGTTACATTACTTTCTTTTACCAAAACCTACCTCAACTTTCTCCTTTTTTCTGAAAGCTTGGCTCTTTCGTCCGTCTCTCTGTTGTAATCTTGATATTGAGGAGAGGGAGAGAGTGGAAGGGAGACAGTCAGAGACAGACAGACTGACTGACTATGGAGATGATGTACTATGAGTTAGCAAGGTCTTCGTACCAGGATTCTCTCAAAGTTTTAGAGGCTGATATAGAACACGCGAACGCACTGTTAGTATTTTCTTACCCTACCCTTTTTATTTTGCTTAATTTTTGGTTTTTTTTTTTTTTGGGGGGGGGGGTGCACTTTCCTTTATCTGTTGTTTTTTTGGTTGATATATATGCTATCGAGTTTAAAATTCATTATCAGTATCGGAAAATTTTTTCTGGGTTCTTGTTGAATAAACGAAAAACTATACCAAGTTGGGGTTTTTCTACCTTACCCATACATGTCTAGGTTCTTTCTTCTTCTTTTTTCTCCTTTTTTTTTTTTTTTTTTAGTGCGAGTTGGTGGTCAATATCGTGAATTTTGGCATATACCCAAATTGGGGGTGGGGGTGGGGGTGGGGGGCCTTTGTGCGTTTTTTTTGCTTAATCTAATTTTCTTAATACAGTCTACTGAAATTCTTGCATAACCCTAGTTGAAATTTTGGGTATGATTTTTTGTTTTTTTTGGATAATTTTTGGGTATGATGTTGATGTTGCAATACATATAGCAGCTCGATTAGCATGTTCTAGGGTTTTTAGCTCTCAGAGAGTTGCAACTTTTAATGCTACATGGAATAAGTTTTGACTTTCCAGAAACGGGAAAGGAAGTAGCTTCTTGGTTATTTTTGGTATTTGTTGAATTTCTGAGGTTATACGTGGAAGAGACATGTGGTTAATGGGTAATTTGATTACGCCAGGGCTGCAGCAATTCCCAGAGCAAAAGGCGGTGCTCGACTTCAAATGAAATTGGTCTACAATCACTTAGCTCCCCTTTTCCTGTTTCTGCTACAATGGATTGATTGTTCGTGCACCTGTTTGCTTCCCAGATATTTAGACCTCTTCCACATACTCATCTACAAGGTCAGTTCTGGGCCCTGAACTATCCAAGTTCATTTCTTTTTGAGAACCTAGAGTTTTCTTGTATACATCATTGGACTAGTTTCATTGTTCTGTTATACTGGTACTCTCAATTGAATTATATTCGACTGGTTTTACAGGTTTATACAGATGGGAGGCCCAACATTTCAACTCATGGAAGAAAAGCAACGATTAAGGAATTCTATGGTATTATTAGCCGTATGCAGTGTCTTGTATCCTCTAATATAGTGTTTCTGAATTCTGAACGCATTTGTATCCAACTGCAGCTGTTATATTGCCATCTCTTAGACGGATTCATGGGGACCTGGAGCTGGAGAAGTTGGATAATGATAAAGGCAAGCTTCTAGCTACAGACTCTGTTGGCAAGAAGAAATTGGAGGGGCAGTGCAGAGTTACCAATGTGGATTTGGAAAGAGAAGATGAATGTGGAATATGTTTAGAACCCTGCACCAAAATGGTTTTGCCTAATTGCTGCCATTCGATGTGCATAAAATGCTACCGTGATTGGTGAGTGCCATTCTGATTTTTTGGTTCCTTCTTATCCCTTCTGATTGATATCCACAATGCTAAATTGTGCCATTATTGTTTATCAAATTTAGGAATGTAAAGTCGGAGTCTTGCCCCTTCTGTCGAGGTAGCTTGAAGAGAGTGAAGTCAGAAGACTTATGGGTGCTCACTTGCAATGATGATGTTGTTGATACTAAGACAGTATCTCAGGAGGACTTGTTGCGATTCTACCTTTATGTGAGTAGCTTGCCAAAGGATGGGCCGGATGCACTTTTCCTTGTGTACTATGAGTACCTAATTTAATCCGATGTGAATGAAAATAACGTTGTACAGATAGAAAGGCCAAGCTCCAAATGTAGATAGAGTCGGGTATGCAGAATTCTCTCTGATTTGAGAAACAAGTACGCATTGTACCTCTGCTCGTTAAGCATCATTGTTGCTAGATACTAATATCAATGGTATCGTTGTTATCTGGAAAGTTGACTTCCTGATTTTCGTTACTTAAAGATGAAAATCACCAAATCTATATCAGAAATAAAAATACTAATTTATATGGAAGACGGCCTTGTCATCTGAAGTCGCGGAAATAATTTTTTGTGTTATGAAAGCGAAATTGCTTAACAAGTCGATGTGAAATGAACTGGGATGGCTGAAAATTTGATCCGACCTAAAGCCCTTTTCTATTCTCTAGTTGCCATCTATTGTCTCCCTCAACTCTCATTATGTTTGACTTTATTCGAGAGAATTTATGATGCATATGCAGATTTTGCTATGTAAGTTTCATATGTAGATTCCTTTGAAAGCTAATTCACATATAAAGCTGTCATGCTATGGAAGCATGTGGCGTTCAGTGTTTTCACGATCTTCGGGCATGAGAAGAACAAAATCGATACACTAAACAGGTGATGTTCTTCTAATCTATTGGAGTCTCAGGTGTGGGAAGCTTTTACAGCTTTCAAAGAAAGCAAAAACAATTCTTGTAGCAGCTGCCCGCGAAATGGGAGCAGCCTTAATAGAATTGACTACAATGCTTATTTATTATCCTGTCTAGCAACAATAAACAATTACCAGGCTTGTTGAATTTCTGGAAATAATCGTTGCTAGAACTGACCAGATAGAACTGTATAGATATAAGTTGGTTAGCTCTACATAATTTGCTTGCCGAGTTTGAAACTTTCAAACTTTTTGGTTGTCCTTTCGGAAGTCATGGGTTGTCATGTAATAAGTCAAGCTAGACGGCTTCAGAGTGTGAAATATTGTATTGGATATTTCATTCTTGTTCATGTCACTTTCTTCTTGTCTGGACTTTACGTGACTTTGGGGCTTGGGTGCTTTTACTTATAAGACAGAAATTTGTAATTTAATATATGATGATGCTTCAATTCGTATTACCCTTCAGAATTTTGGGATACAGAAGAAATAAAAAGATTGGGTCTGTAGGTGTAGCTGTAGCCCTTATGGGAAGGAATAAGATTACAATTGTCTCCACTGGGATGGTTTAATAAGCAATATACTTTTAATATATATGATTTGAAGTAATTTAAAAATTGTTCAACTAAAGTAACATATAATATTAAATATCACAAGTTCTGTTCTCTCTATTTTATATCAAGAAATGGTCCAGCACAATCTTACGAGTTTGGATTGAAACACATGACAAGGAAATGGATATGCCTAGAAATAGGTTGTCTATTCTTATTCCTTATCCCATTTACACGTATACTGACCCAACTTCGATCCTTGACAAAATTATTCCTTATCCCATTTACACGTATACTGACCCAACTTCGATCCTTGACAAAATTTGAACTCCTCTGGAAAATCGGGAGGCAGGACTATTTGACTCGTAAGGGTGTTTTGCCAAAGAAATTGAAATTTGCCCTTGAATGCCTAGAAGTTGGAATTGAATGAAAGGACTTGTTGTGGGTCGACTTCACAATTCAAATAATTAACATAGAAGGTTCTGGGGGATATATGAGGCTTGAAGACAGCTAGAATAAAACAATAAGAAGAGATACAAGGAAATTAGAAAATTATGAAGATCTAGACTTTTCAAATCTGTCATCTTCAAAATGGTAAATGCTTTATCTTCCTTTGATCAAAGAGGGGCAAAATCATTACAATCACCGCAACCCCACTGATTACTCACCTACTGGGTAGGCCGCCATATGAATTATGAAGTTCTAAAAATGTTATCTCATTTCTCAGATGTAAGGTGTTCCAACTTGAAATGCAATATGATAAAAAGGAAGCAGAAGAAACAAATCATTCTACACGCCATGGCAACTAAACCAGCAAATGATGTTATGTCACCGACAGGCAATCAATTGCACAGTGCAAACCTCATAAGATCATTAAATTGTTAGAGCATGGACCGTAAGTTGTCTACGGATGGTCGGTGGGGTTTAAGGCTGGGCACGGTTTTGAAACAGTACACCTCAAATTGAGTGTATATTATGGTTTGACTCTTTTGGTTTTCTAAATCGAACTTAAATAAATGGTTTAATTTATAATTTTTTTTTAAATATATAAAAAAAATAGTTTGATCCAATTTGGTACATGATTTGTATTATTATTATATGAGTTATTATTATTTTTTTCTATATACAATTTAGTAAGTTATGAAAATTGTATTTGATATAAAAAGATGTAATCATTTTTTTTTTCAGGTATCACCTATAATTTTCAATGCCATTTGATATTTATTTTTTTTTTCTTGAGTTTCTCTAGTTTTTATATTAATCAATAAGTAAAAATATTAAATAAAAATAGTGAGTTATTCGATAATAACCAATTAAGAAAAAGAATTGAAGAAGTAATATAATTTTTTATTATATATGTTTTAGAATTTTACTATCATTTTTTCCTTTTATTTCTCATAGTTTAGTTTGGATTGTAATTTTTTTTAATCTAAAAAAAAAAGTTCAATTTGATTTATAAATTTTTGAAATTAAAAAAAAATAAATCTAATTTGAAGTTTGGTTCGATTTAACTCATCCATCTCTTGTGTGATTGTGGCAATTATAATGGTAAATGGAAAATTCATGGAAATTTACATTCCTTACCGCGTAATAATGCACCTACACGTCTTCATCGATGTTGTTTTTCGACCAGAAGACCAGAGCTAATTATCAAGACTTTGAACTTTCCGGACACCTTTGATTGGAGAAAGACAGAGATCGAGAAGCAAGGACTTCTGCACCTTTTCTTCTCCTTTTCTTTTTCATTATTAATTTTTTTTACTTTCTCTTGCTTTTCTTTTTCAATCCTTTTCTTTTTTGATATTTCTTTTTATTTTTTTTATTATTGCTGATATAACAATGCTACGTAAAATCATTTGCCAAGTCGCCAAACTCATGTAAAGAAATCTATTTGATTTTAGAAAATTGGGATGTCAATGCAATCTAGTTGATTTTTTATATTTATAGACTTTGAAAAGGTTTATGCTTAAGGACTTTTATACCTTTGATTCATAACCATGACTTTTAATTAGGGATGGAACTAATAGGTAAAGAACATTTAAGTGAGGGTAAATGGGTATATGGTCGATAGGTAGAGTATAAGATCTTATTTTTATTCTATTTATAAGTATTAATTCCAAAATTTTATAAATGAAACTTATATTATAACACCTTAAAACCATATCGTAACATGTATCCTATAGAACCTATATAACATAGTATACTGTTATAATTTTTTTTTATAATATTAAAATTTTGAGATACATTTTTGATAACTTCAACCTGTCAATATTTTTATAAGATCCTATTCATTTAAATCGCATGAAGGAATACTCACAACAATTTAGAAAAGTAAAATTATAAAATCTATCCCATAAAATGTTATGGACAAAAGTAACATTATAAAGCAAAAGTTACAAATAACATATCCATGAAGAAGACACTCCACTTATCTATACCTTAAATATATTAGAAAGTTTAGTCTGCTTACTTAACATATGTAACATCAAATCCATTGCAATAATTTATAAATACAACATTTGATGGAAAATATAGCAATAAATATAGGATTCATAATGAGAAAGAAATGGGATAACAAAGGCGAAAAATAATAACATAGAAATAAGATAAAAAGTGGTGGAAGAAATGAAGTAAAAAATTCATTAAGGTTTCTTATAGATGATAGGTCTATGTTATAGCCTATATATTTGTTGTTGCTTTTTTTTTGGCCTTTATAGTAAAAATTAAAAGATAGAAATATAATAATATTTTACATTCATTATTATTATTTAATCATTTTTATGAGGTAAGTAAAAAATATCTTGGAACTTGTATCCTTATACCTTACAATATAGATTCCAAGATAGGTATAAAGTAATAAAACATTATATACTCATACCTTAGCTCATGAGAGTAGATTCTAGAAAAACGTACTTGGAATCTACCCCATTACCTTTAATACCTACCAAAAGTCTACTCGATATTATAAAATATAGGCTATAATAAGGTTATTCACTCACTCTTATTTTTAAAGTACAGTACAAAAAAAAAAAAACACTGCAATTAGCCCATATTTCCATATGTTTTAAAAGGTCCATTTGGCTACTAGGCACTTTATACATATGGTTTGCCTAATGTCCATATATTTTGTATATATCAAGACACTTCATTCAAATAAACTTGAGAAAACTTGAATAGTTCTCTTTTGACGTGGATGAGTTAGAACTATAAGTTATAGAATATTTTGGTCGTTGAAAGCATTAGAAGTAGAATAATAATTGAAATAAAAAAATAGTGGAATAAACAATTGGAATGAAAATTGGAAATCAAAAGTCATCTAGAAACAATGCAAGTTAGATTTCAAAGGGGCCAAATGCTATTGGAAACCATTGGAAAGAATTAGAAGCTACTAGTTTAAAAGATAAGGCTTAAATTTGGAAGCTCAACTTTGAAATCTCATAACTTTTTTATTTATAAAGTGTTACAAGGCCCATAATATGTTAATAAATACTAATTTGAGTATACTTTGAGCCAATATAGTTCACTTAACCATTTGAGTCTATTTTCGATATCAAATTCACACATTTTCATTGCTTACCTAAGCATTAAAGAATTTTTATCCATATTAGGAAAGGCTATTTTAATTGATTTAGTTTCCTATTGCATTTCATTTAGTTTTCTTTTGAGTTGTGCAAATAGATTATACCTTATAGACCAACTCGTTTAACCCGCCTAAGAAATGGGTTATGGTTGAATTTTTTAACTTGTTTAAAAAGTGGGTCAAACGTGCTTGGGTCATTTAACCTGTCGTAAACCGATCCACTAATCCAAAGAAATTAAAAAAAAAATTGCCATAACTTATTTTAGTCACATATCACATTCAAAATATAACACTGAGTTATCAAGTCACTTAACTTTTAAACTTAATTTAATAAATTACAAAACCTAAACCACATATCATCATTTGTCCTCATCTTCCTCACTCTTCTTTCTTACTTTTATCTTGATCCTTTTATCTTCCTCACTAGTTCCATCTCTTAATCCTTTTATCATTTTATAATATACATATTGTAAAGATATTGGAATATAATATCTATATTATAGTATAAAATATTAAATCTATTCATCATACTACTATATAAAATATAAGCAATATAGGATCATTATGGACTTTATATTTTACATAATTTTAAATAAAAATAATAAAATATGTTGTTAGTAGGTTGTAGGTTAGCCTATATAACTCACTAAAATGCATAAACGGATTAAATGAGTTGTATTAGTTCGTTTAACTCATCAGCCCATATAGGTTGGGCTAAGGCCAACAATTTCGACTTGTTTATTAAATGGGTCGTTATAAGTTAGTTTGTTTAGCCCACAAGCCAAAATGAATCGGGCCGAGTTAGCTCGTTTAACTCACTTGTATAACTTTATTTTTCTTAATAGTATAAATACTTGTTAAATGGTATAACCAAGGATTATTATTGCTAATTACAAAGTATTTTCTTTTTTATATTTTGGTGTTTATGCTTCACACTGTATCATCTTTTACAAGACAAAAATAGGATTACATTCACTTTTTTTTTAGAATATTCACTATTTAATTTAAACAAAATAGTTAAGATTACATCAACCTATCTGTATATCACACTGATTGACCTAACGACTTCTTTCACCAATTAATACAATCCTCAGCACAAATCACATATAATATGTTATATTTTATTTTCCAACCATTAAATCTTTGTATTGTAACTGATGTAAACAAATCTCAATTACAATGTGCTCATTACTTTAACGAGATGTGATGTCTTATTTCCTTTTTAAATGAAAATAAAAAAATATAAAGTGAAATGCAACATCACATTCAATGACACAATTAATTGCGGGATACACTACACAGATATTAGGCGAATGTGGCTACAACAATTCGTAAATATATATTTTAAAGTTGATTTAAAGTACACCCATTGCAACTCATAAAGTTCCGGTGCAGTTTAGAATTATACAGCCATGGAGTCCATATCAATAATATTTTGAATATAATTTAACTTTGATAACTTCATTGAAGTCAGTTTACCATTAATTTCTAGAATCTTGCGCCATTTGCGAGCATCTCTCGAGTTCATCCTTTTTGTCACCATTGGCCAATTTATTAAGGTAGCAAGTCATCAAGGTTGTTACGAAAGATGGGGCTTGAGGGTGCTTAGAGAAAACAAGATTAAGGAAACAAGAAAATAAAAAAATATGTAACGATTTAGAAGTATTTAATCACTATCTCTAATGAGTTATTTGTACTTTACACTATAATGCATTGAAACTCGAGACGCCATAACCTACCATGTGTCATTATCAGGTAAAGACATACTAAAACTTTTAACTCAGCTAATATTCTATAACTTGTAAGATTTATTACTCACATTTGGAATATTTCGTTTGACAACATTCATAATGATTCAAATAAATCCTATTATAAACCACCAAATTTTGAAAAGCAAACCTTGGTACATCATTCTTAATCAAAGTCTAGAAACAGTTAAACTTCTAGAAATTTACCATACTCCAATAGAAGTCACCATTCAACACATGCAAAGAACTTTAGTTTCTTTCTTTGCTTAATCATCATAGTAATAATAGAAATCTATATCGCTCTCTACTTACACGTATGAACCTAGGTCCTTTTTGTAGGAAATGTGTTCTCTTTTGCCTGCAATTAAAAAAAAAATGATCCCCGACGAGTGAGCTAATGCCCAATACGTATAACCCTTAAGCACATGTGCATGATCAAGCATAAATTAAGTCACACACATCAATGTAGATATCAATAGTCATATAATAAGTTATTATTTCATTTGGTTCACAGAACAACAAAAGGTTACTCATGACCTCATTAAGCCATATATATACATAATATATAGTACGGTATTGGGAATTACCACTATGGGCTCCAATATTCATGAGTCTCTAAATCTACTCAGATCATTTCAATGCACGATTCCACTAGAAATAACATCACACAAAGATCATTAGGGTGCTTCCTAGGGATCTGCCACTATGGGCCCTTAAGTTAAGCTAAGCACAACCAACAAACAGCTTAATCCAATCCATTGCAAATTATTCTACTTCCACAACTATCTTAACAATCACAAGTAACAATAAAGATTATATGTACCAGAAAGGGTGGTTTTACATATGACTTGTCTTTGACCAACAGTTAAGCTGTAATATGTCAAAATGTAAAGAATTAACTCTTAGTACTAGTTTAGGTATCGTCTAAGTTACTCAGTTTTGTTCACTTAATTGTTATAGGATCACTAATTCTAGGGTTGTACTAAGTATTTAGGTTTAATAGAGTTCAAATGAAACGAAAAGAAATCGTGTAAGACAATTTCTCAGGATACACAGTTGTGCATTAGGCCATTACTTTAGCACAGTAGGGTACATAACCATGTATTGTGGTCGTGTATTTTTCTGTGGACTTTCACAATTTGACACACCCAAGTATATAGGGTGTGTACTGTGATTATGTACTTTTCTGTGCACATTTGAAATTCTATATGGGCAGGTACACGAGCGTATATTTGACCGTGTATTATAGTGTCTCATCACAAACCACTTTTTCTCTTCTTTGATTTGCTCTTCAACCTAATTTATATGAATCTAAGTATAATTGGTTCTATTAATTTGTTAATCCTAATACATTATGTGGATTTGTGCACTTACTTGTTTCAGTTTGTGATTTGATTCCTCAATTTGCTTGATCCTACACTCGTTTTGTCTGGCTCCTTGCTCCAAAATCTAACAACATGTCATCAATTTTACTTAAGTCCACGAATCTATCATTAGAAATTAGCATTTTGATGATTAGAATCCTTACCTAATGAAATTAGATTGATCTTTGTGAGTGTTTGTTAGGTCTCTGAGAGTGTCTCTTTGATTGCTATTGTGCAAATGGTAAAAAGGGAAGCATTAGGTCAAGTGAGGCTTACATATCTTAACCATGAAAAGACTAAATTATCCCCGGATCTTTAGAATATTTACATATTTAACCTTGGGTTTTAATTTTAATAAATATTAAATAAATATACATATAACCGTGTATTTATATTCTCTCTCTCTCTCTCTCTCTTCCCCCCCTCCCCTACAAAAACTTTTTTCTTTGAAAGTTACTTAGGTCTAAAAAAAGCTCTAAGTGCTTCCTCCGCATATCTTCTTCTAGCTCCCACGTCGCTTTACATTCTGTCTGATTTGTTCATTGTACCTTAACGCAGGGAATCACTCTCTTCCTTAACACTTGTTCTTTGGTGTCTACAATTTTTATCGATCTTTCAATAGAGGACACATTTAGTTGTACATTTAAAGGCTCCAAAGCCACTACTTGATCCATATTTGGCACAAACTTTCTCGACATAAATACATGAAATACATCATGTACCCAATCCAAACCTAGTATTAGAGCTAACCTGTAAGCTACATTGCCAATCCTTTTCAAAATTTCAAATGGGCCCACATACCTTAAGTTTAACTTCCCTCTTAAACTAAACCTGATCACTCCTTTAGTTAGAGAAACTTTTAACAATACCTTATCTCCCACATCGAATTCTAAGGAGTGTCGTCTCTTATCAGCATAGCTCTTTTGTCGACTCTAAGCTGTTTGTATTATCTGTTTTATCAATTTTACCTTCCATAGCCTCCTGGACCAATTCCAGTCCTAACATCTGTCTTCCCCTATTTTATCCCAAAGTAATGGGGATTTGCATTTTTTTCCCTATAAAGCTTCATAAAGGGCTATTTAGATGGTTGCCTGATAGCTATTATTGTAGGCAAACTCAACCAAATGTATGTGTTCATTCTAGTTACCTCTAAGGTTTAGCGCATAGGCTTTGAGTAGGTCTTCTAGGATCTAGATGGTCCTCTCAAATTGTGCATTTGTCTGAGGGGGGAATGTAGTACTGAATTGCAGTTTTGTGCCTAAAGCTTTATATAAGCTATTCCAAAATTTGCTTACAAATCATGTATCTTTATTAAACGTTATTGTTACTGGCACTCTATGTAAGCTTACTATCTCCTATATATACATTTTGGCTATTTTCTCTAGTTTGTATCATACTCTAATAGGCAAAAAGTGAGCAGACTTGGTTAGCCGATCTACTATCATCCATACTGCATCTTGTTTCTCTTTAGTCCTTGAAAGGGTCGTAACAAAATCTATTGTCACATGTTTCCATTTCCATTCAAGTATTGAGAGGGGTTGCAATTCTCCAGCTGGTCTCTGATGTTTAATTTGGATCTGTTGACAATTGAGATATCTTACTACATACTTAGCTATCTCCTGTTTCGTGTTCTTCCACTAGTAATGACCCTTCAAGTCTTTCTATATCTTAATGCTTCCAAGATGGATTGTATAAGCAGAGTAGTATACCTCTTTCATGATTTCTTTCTTCAGTTTTACATCTCCTAGTATGCACAATCGTGTTCCATACCTTAAGAGCCCATCCGGGTCAACTTTAAATTCAGGAGCCTTGCCTTGCTCTAATTTATTCTTGATTTCTTGAATGTCCACATCCTCTACTTAGGTATCCATTAGAGTTGGTTGGATGCATAAAGTGGCCATCTTCACTCTAACTTCTTAAGTCAAAATATCCAATTCTAGTATACGCATGTCATCCAACAATTCTTGTTATGAAGTGATTAGAATAACAAGATTACCTTATTTCTTCCTACTAAAGGCATCTGCCATCACATTGGCCTTTCTAGGATGATATTAGATCTCAAGATCATAGTCCTTGATCAGCTACAACCATCTCTATTGCCTCACATTCAATTCTTTTTTAGTGAAGACATACTTAAAACTCTTGTGGTCAACAAAAATCTTGCATTTCTCCCCATACAAGTAGTGTCTCCACAATTTTAATGTCAATACTACTGTTGCCAGCTCTAAGTCATGTGTTGGGAAATTTCTCTCGTATGGCTTCAATTGACAAGATGCATAGGCTATAACTTGGCTACCTTGTATCAAAACATAACCTAGTCCTTGGGCTGAAGCGTCACTATAAATAGTAATTTTTTCCCTACTCTTAGGTAATGTTAGAATTAAGGCTTGTAAACACCCCATTTTTGCCCTAGGAATCAATAATTTTCAATAATAATCAATTTTCAATTTTTCCTAATTTTTCCCAATTTTTCCTTAATTTAGCATAAATAATAAAAATATTCAAAAAATGAAAATAAAATAGGAAAACACTTCAATTTTGAAAAATGATTTTAGAAATAGCAATAATGAATAATAAATAATTTTTACAAATTTTTGAAATTTCAAAAAATACAAAAAAATAAAAAAATTGCATCGCATATGTACAATTTGCGATGTAAATAAAATCGGGAAATTGGGCCAGCTCAGCTGGCTCGTGTGCGCGCATGGGAACCGTGTGAAGGCTGAAGGTCGCGAGTTCGAATCCCCCCGCAGGTGCTCGGTAAAAATTTTTCGTTCTTTTCCCTGGAGCTGCCACGTGGCAGCATGTGATTGGCCGAGGGAAGTCACGCGCGTCGCGCGTGATCGTCTTCTTCGCGAGCCCAGCCGGAGGAAAAAAATCCGACAGAAGTCCGACGAAGGCGAAATCGGCCGTTTTCTTTTTAATCTTCTAGATTAAAGTCAAGATAAGGCCAAATCCATCAGATAAACCAAAGGAACACAAGAGATTAACATCAAATCGCCGGGATAAAATCGAATCTAAGAAACGAAAAAATATGGGTTTATCTAAATCGGCCGATTCGAGCTCATCCAAGAGGAGTTCGAGGTGCCTATAAATAGAGGAGAACAGGAGGAAGCCAAAGCACGAAAAAACACGAAGAAAAAGTGAGAGAAAGGAGTGAATCGGAGTACGCCGGAGGAACTTGAAGCCGAGACCATCGATCGGAGTTGGAGCAACCGCTAGGAGGCGATCTGGGAGTAAACCGCCACCACCATCGGATTCAGCACCCTCAAGAAGCTAGGATTCGACACTTCACCCGCCGCAAACGACCGCCGGAACGCCGTGAACAAGCCAACCCCGCCGCCGTCTCTGACCGATCCGACCCGATTTGACCCGACCGACCCGACCCGCGTAGCGACCCGGATCCAGGTAAGTCGGATTTTCCAGATTTTTTATTATTATTTATTTGGTTTATTTATTTATTCCGAATTTATTTATTTATTATTATTATTTTGTTAGCCATTTATTTATTTATTTGTTTATATTTTCAATAAATAGGAAAAATGTAGAAATTAGATTTTTCTAGAATTAAGAAAAATGTAAAAAAAATAAATAAATTAAAATAAAATGTAAAAAAAAATAATAAAAGAATAAAAAAATAAAAAAATAGAATAAAATAATAAAAATATTAGGAAAAATAATAATAAAACTTTAGATTTCAAAATAGGATAGATAATAACTTAGGATAAAATGTTCTAGCATAAAAATTACAAAAATTTATAAAAATCACAAAACTTATAAAAAATCACAAAAATCATGAAAATCATGAAAATTCATAAAAATTTAAAAATTATGAAAATAGAAGAAAAATTAAGTTTTAACACTTAGAAAAATCCTTTTCTTTAAATAAACTCAAAATTGATGTTTTCCTTCAAAATCATTTTCAAAAAAAAAAAAAATCAAATTCAAAGTTTAGGCTTAGAAATTTTTAGAAAAATCCCAAAGATGTTAAGAACATAAATCAAAAGAGTTTTCGAAATTAAAATTCATCAACACACTAAAGGTTTTTCAGAAAAGCGAACTACGGCTTGTTTGATCCTGAATAGCAGGTACGTAGGCACCCATTTGGGTCAACCCATAAAATAAAGAAAAAATCATTTTCTCAAAATAATTCTCAAACATAATAAAAAGTAACAGAAACACAAATGAAACACATTTCTAAAGATAAACAATTTTGGGAGATTAGGTGGTAACCGTAAAGGTTTTAATAGGTTAGCCTCCGGACTTAGAAGCTCTGGTTTTCCCTTTTCCTCTTTTCACAAAAACGAGAAGAGGAAAGAACGACGACTAGTGGTCCAAATTAAGACTAATCCGCTCCTTTAGTCTTAATTCAATTTTCCCAACAAACAGTTGGGTGGCGACTCCAAAAATTAAACGAAATTCCTAACTCAAGTCGATGATCTAGATTAGATGAGCATAGGGTCTAGTTTAGATCGGATTAGGAATGGGAATTCAAAAATTAGACTCGACAGGATGGCGACTCCACTGGGGACTCCATACCAGCAGGCTAGCCACATGAATCTCTTCAAATCTTTATCTTAAAGAAATGTGTTTTTTAATTATTATTCTGTTGCTAACTTTTCAGGGTTTAGTTAGATTTTGTATTTTCTTTATTGTGGGGGTTTCTTGCATACATCCATATGCTTGTGTGAGTAGATGCGGTCGAACCCGGACCGTCCTAGCAACCTAAGTCGGGGAGCCATTGTGTAGGTTTCGGGCGAAGTGAGTTGATTCACCGTTCGGGACCGATTAGGCTACCCCACCCTATGCTTCGATATGGCCTGAGATCCATTTCTTCGAGAATGCGGGAGGCCATAGAGCTCGGGAACCAGTTAGAACCCACCTACTTGCATACATGACATCGTAAGAAGGGTTGACAATTGGATGACAATGTAATGGTTTGTTATTTTGTCCTTGGAGTTCAGGACTATTTCCCTGTAACGTTTTCATAGTTCTTGTTGTAACTAGGCTGTTTCCTATTGTAATAGATGGCTAGCAGTGCAGTCAACCGCCTCATCCGCAAAGAAATTCGGGTGTACAAACCTTTGGACCCAAAATTGGTACTGGACCACTGGTTTACCTTGTATAACCCAGAGGAGCAAGCCTTTATCCACCAAAAGATCGGCCCCGTCCTCTCACTGACTAAGACAAAGGCGAATTTGCCTATGGTCCGGGCCATGCTCCAGTTATGGGAGATCGAGCCCGCAGCTTTCTTCATCGGACCGCATGAGATCACCCCTACCCTGGAGGAGTATACCCAGTTGCTACAGGCTCCAGCACTGATTGATCAGATTTACGCGCCAGACCTTGAGGCCGGGCCAGCTGGTACGTTCAGCAGACTACTGAGCATCCGCAAAACAGTAGTCAATAAAGCCCTAGCAGACTGTAATGGATATTGTATACAGATGGATGATCTAGAAGCCTGGTTTATTGCCTGAGAAGACAATGGGGACAGAAAGGACATCCTGTGTGGGGACCCTCAGACTTACAGACAAAGAAGGGTGAAGGCTTTCATCTTGACAGCCTTCGCCACCATACTGTTCCCCACCGGAACTTTCTATATTCACTACCGGGTTGCAGAGCTGGTAACCCAATTCCTGGACGGAAAATCTTACATCCCGGCTTTACTCGCTGAACAGATCCGAAATCTGAATTTCCTCAAGAAGAAGGGGCATGGGATCCTCCGCTCCAGCATCAACCTTCTGCTGATATGGTTCGTAAGCCACCTCAAATGTTTCGGTCTGAACATGGTCAGGAAAACCCTGGCCCAACAGGTGGATCTGGTGGATTCCTGTATAGAAAAGGTGAAGCTACCCGACGACATTACCAGCTACAGTTGGGTAGATCTGCTTAGAAGCCTTAGTGCCGAAGATATTCTGTGGACAGCCAGGTGGAGTTGCTGCAATAAAATCATCTTAGCCTGCAGTAATTTCCAAGCAGTGCCGTTAATCAGGATCAATGGATGTATTGGATATCACCCAAACTCCGTAGTCCGCCAATTTGGTACCGTTCAAGACATAGTTTACCGACCTTCACTCGAAGCAGTCACCTTTGAGTATCAGGATCCGAACCTGTTGGTAGCCGAGAAATTTGCTAAGCTGGCAGAGGTCAAAGCGCTCTGGGGAGCCAGAATCGAAAGCCCGAATGTGGATCTAGGAGAGCTAGATGGCGAAGTGGGAAAACACCGAGCCACTAGAGAGTTTGTAATCCGCCAGCTATACCAGACAGGGGAAAGAGCATACCGGGTTCCAGACGTCACTCAACCAAGACCAGATAGGATCGATCCCGAGACAGAAATCTACCTGGAGCAGGTCAAAGCCCGGATGGAAGTGTACTTCGAAGCCGCAGATTACAAGAAAAACATTTGGAAGGGACGCTTCAAGGAATCCGACCAAAGGAACAAGGCCTTAGAAGCACAATTGGAGAAATCCCAAGCCAAGGTCAAAGAACTAGAAGCTATCATCAGTAGGAAACCTGAGCCCCCACAGCAGAAGACAAAGAAAGCTAGGAAATAGATTATCATTGTAATCTTTCATTTTTATTTGAACTCCAGAATTATTAAGTAAAGTTTGGATAATACATTGTCAATTAGTTGTCAACCCTCTTTATCTTTTAGCATTCGCGTGACACATGCATTTCATTCTTGCATTCATCATACTAAAATAAAAATAAAATAAAATCCAGGTATCGAAAATAGCTTCCAGGCAACCGAACCCGCTCAGAAGCCCAGTCCTTACACGCTCAAGAGCAAAAATGGCCAACAGCAGTGACAACCGCAATAACACTAACGCTGAAGCTGCCTCAGATTCCAGGTTCATATCCCTAGAGCAGACGGTCCAACAGCTGGCTGCCCAAGTTCACCTCTTGACTGAAAGCATCAGCCTCCTGCGCAACACCCAGCCGACTCAAGAAGAGTATTCAGGGGCCAGGCAGGGAAAAGCTGTGGAGGGACAGCCTCTGGAATACGAAGAAATCAATTCCCACCTAAACCCAGCTTTCGAGTATGAGCCGAAAGTCAGCCAGGGGCCGACCTCTGATGATCTGAAAAAGGAGATGGAAGAGAGACAAAAGGAGATGGAGAAGCGACTCTTCCAGCAGCTCAATGACAAAATGAAAACTATTGAAGGTCCTGATGGTTTTGAACAGGCCGGAATCACCAATCTACCAGCATACAGGGAGGAAGCATACCCTGACAAGTTCAAGACCCCAGATTTTGAGAAGTATGATGGGACCGGCTGCCCTAAGATGCATACCAGGCTATATGCCCGGAAGATGAGCAAGTATGCTCAATATGATCAACTCATGCTCCAGACCTTCCAGGACAGCCTCACAGGCCCTGCATTGGTTTGGTATGCTCACCTTGACTTCAACATCATCAACACCTGGGAAAAGCTAGCCCGGGCCTTTTATGATCAGTACAAGTTTAACATAGAAGTTGCTCCATCTGTAATTGATCTAGGGAATCTCCGAAAGAGACATACTGAGCCGTTCAAGGAATATTCTCAACGCTGGAGGGCCCAAGCTGTCAGGGTAGCCACTCCGATATCTGAAAAGGAATTAACATCCATATTTGTAAATACCTTGGAAAAAACTTATTTTTCACATTTAGTCGGCCAGACGTCCTCCAGTTTTGCAGAAGTAGTGGCTGCAGGTTGCAGGATCGAGAATGCCATCACCACCGGCAGGCTCCACTCAATGGAACCTCCTAGGGTTGCACCAACCCAAAGGCCCTTAGGAGGGAATAGAGTTAAAGAGTCCACAATCAGTACAGTGCATTCAAGTAAAACAGAAAAACCTGGGGCTCGGGTGACTTTCCAGACCCCGAATACCCCAGCCCAGCAACCAACGACGGGTCATGCACAAGCTGCCAGGCCCCCAAGGCAGTTCACTCCAATCCCCGTACCGCTCAGTCAGGTCTTCGCTCGGTTGAGGGCGGACAACTTGATAAGTTTTGAACTCCCCAACGACCGATACAAGCCCAAGAACTTTGATTCCAACCTCAAGTGTGACTACCACATGGGTCAAGAAGGACATTCCACAGATAGGTGCTGGAGGCTCCGGCATAAAATCCAAGACTTGATTGACGCAGGGATCGTACAATTGGATTTTGTAAACACTCCAGCGCCCAATGTCAACACCAACCCGTTGCCTAATCACAGGCCTACCATCAACATGCTCACATCAGAAGAGTCAGCTTCCAAAGAAGCCGTCAAAAAGAATCCGGCTAAGCAACCCGTTTCGGGAGAGACTCCAAAGGTGCACATTAAAAAAAGATGGTTATCCGGGGACCCTACGGTTGGCCCTTTGGGGGAATCACATGGGAAGTTTCAGTACCTGGTGAACTATTCTTACACCCCAACCGAGCAAGGGCCGCCTAGTGGGTGGGGGCCGGAATTCGAGAAGGAAGACAATCCAGCAAAGGAAGAGGGGAAGACTGTCAACATGATTAATTCCCATCAGAAGCCCAAGGTCATACGATGCTATGAGGGACAGTCGGTGGAGGTACACATCCCAAAGAAAAAATATGTATTCAATGTCCCTGTACCAGCAGAGAATTACAAGGCTGCACCGTTCGACTATCGGGCCCTCGAACAAGAGCGACCTCCTATAGTGGGAGGTATCACCCGCTCTGGGAGATTATACGACCCCATGTATAAGAGCCCGACTGAAGAACCCAATACAGAGAAAACGGAGGAAGAGGGAGAAGGTCTTGCTGCATTTACAAAGATGGTAAAAGCCAGCGAATACAGGATCATGGAGCAATTGAATAAAGTTCCAGCGCAGATATCTCTCATGGGCCTCCTCACTACATCTGAGCCCCACAGGGAAGCACTCTTCAAGGTGCTAAAACAGATTCAAGTCCCGGAGGGTATTGCTACAGACAAGATGGGTGACGTGGCAAACTCTATCTTTACCATGGATCAGATATCCTTTTCTCCAGAAGAGTTAGGAGAAGAGGGAGACCGACATACCAAGCCACTATTCATAGTGGTCCGGTGCAATGATACTATCGTTTCCCGAGTACTTATTGACAACGGATCATCCCTCAATGTATGCCCATTGGCAACACTTGACTTATTGGGGTCCGATCCAAGCAACATAAAACCTAGCTCCACAGTGGTCAGAGCTTTCGACGGATCAAAGAGAGACATTGTGGGGGAAGTGAACCTACCAGTGGAAATCGGTCCACAAGTATTTCACATCTCTTTCCAAGTCCTCGATATCCCAAGATCTTTCAACTTGCTCCTAAGACGGCCTTGGATACATGCTGCTGGTGCCATTCCCTCTAGTCTCCACCAAAAGGTCAAATTCATCACCAATGGGCAGATAATTACAATACTGGGCGAGCAGGATTACGCCATATACAAAGAAACTGCCATACCTTACATCGGAGATGAAGGTTCAGAAAGCCTGGGATTGCAAATTTTCAGCGAAGTGAATATGGTGACCAGCAAGGAGGGTCATCAGTTCAAAGAGGGGCAGCACGGGACCTTCGGACTGGGATATGTTCCTACGGCCATGGAAGAAGTACAAGCAAGGGGCAGAATGAAGGGGAAATTGATGGACACCCAGATGTGCATTCCCCCTCTCCAACAAAATTTCAGAAGGGCAAATACCATTCAAGAGCATCAAATAAACAAAGAAGACAACAAAGGGGAATCAATCTCCCGCATGTCCAACCAACGTCCAGATCTGAACAACTGGTTTTGTTGTCCTACCAATAGTGCTAGGTTAGCTCAAGAGTAGAAAAATCATTAAACAAGTTTTATTGAGACTCTTTTTAATCACAGTTTGTTTGCTTTCTCTTATATACGTGCCTTTATTTTCATGTCACTCAGATCTCTTACCATCGAACATCAGGGATATTTCGCGCAGGTAGAATGTAAAAACGCTAATATCGTTTCCAATGCTGCTGGGTCAGTTGTTGAAGACGATATCTTAAACCATGAAATAATACAAGAAAATTGGCTAAGACATGAACAAAGCGGAATCTCGATCGATGAGCCTGTGGAGACAGTAAATCTAGGAAGCGTGGAAAACCCTAAGAGCCTCAAAATTGGGACCAATTTGAGTGCCGAGCAAAAACGAAAGATAACCGAGCTATTAATCGAATATGCAGATGTGTTTGCCTGGTCATATGGTGACATGCCAGGGCTAGACCAGTCAATAGTAGTTCACAGGCTTCCCACAAGAGAAGATGTCAAACCTAAAAAACAAAAATTAAGAAGATTTAGGCCTGACATCTTGCTGAAAATCAAAGAAGAAGTCAAGAAACTACTAGAAGTAGGGTTCATCGAAGTGTCCGATTACCCAGAATGGGTGGCAAATATAGTCCCCGTCATGAAGAAGAACGGAAAAGTGCGAGTATGCGTGGACTTTCGGGACTTAAACCAAGCCACGCCAAAGGATAACTTCCCCCTACCTCATATTGATGTTCTAGTGGATAACACCGCAGGAAACCATCTCTTCTCATTCATGGACGGTTTCTCAGGATACAATCAAATAAAAATGGCCGAGGAAGACAAAACCAAAACGACCTTCATCACGACGTGGGGAACTTTCTGTTACAAAGTCATGCCCTTCGGTTTGAAAAACGCCGGGGCAACATATCAGAGAGCCATGGTCGCCATACTTCACGACATGATGCATCGTGAGGTTGAGGTATATGTCGACGACATGATAGCTAAATCCAAAGAAAGAGAAAGCCATGTAGATACTCTGAGGAAGTTGTTTAATCGACTGAGGAAATTCCAGCTTAAACTAAACCCAGAAAAATGTACTTTCGGGGTCACAACGGGGAAATTGTTAGGGTTCGTCATCAGCCAGGAAGGCATTAAGATTGACCCTGACAAGGTAAAGTCCATATTAGAGTTGCCTTCCCCACGCTCCGTTAAAGAAGTAAGAAGCTTGCTGGGGAGGTTAAATTATATAGCTCGGTTTATCTCACAACTCACTGATAAGTGTCGGCCGCTATTCCGTCTATTAAAGAAGAACGCTGAAATAGAATGGGACAACGAATGTGAAGAAGCGTTCAGGACAATCAAAGACTATCTTATAAAACCCCCGGTCTTGATAGTCCCGAAACAAGGAAAGCCTTTATTCTTATACCTCACCATACTCCCCGAATCCATGGGATGTGTGCTGGGGCAGAAAGATGAGGAGGGGAGAGAACGTCCCATATATTATCTGAGCAAGAAGTTCACTGATGGGGAACAGAGGTACTCAGAGGTAGAGAAGACGTGTTGTGCGTTAATTTGGGTCATGCATCGGCTAAGGCAATATACCCTTTACTACCATATTGAGCTGTTGACAAGACATGATCCTTTGAAATACCTGGCAGAGAAGCCAGCGCTGATGGGGAGAATCTCCAAATGGCAGATGCTTCTATCCGAGTTCAACATCACATATGTGCATCAGAACTCGATAAAGGGGCAAGCCTTGGCCGATCAGTTGGCCGAACACCCTGTCGAGACGGGTACCCAAGAAATACGAGTCCAATTCCCGGACGAAAACATATCAACAGTAGAAGACATACCAGTAGAAGACTCTGGGAGAGAGCAGAATGCTGGGTGGAAGTTGTTTTTCGACGGAGCTGCCAACGTATTCGGTTGTGGAGTTGGGGCGGTATTGATATCCCCAAACGGCACTCAATTCCCTGCAGCGACAAGACTTACATTTCCCTATACCAATAATATCGCGGAATATGAAGCGTGTATTCTTGGCCTCAAGATGGCCTGCCAAATGGGAATCCGCGAATTAGAGGTATACGGGGACTCGTCGCTCATCATACTACAAACAAGAGGGGAGTACAAAACCAAAGATCCCAAACTGGTACCATACCATCAACACCTAACAGCGTTAATCGAGGAGTTTAAGGCAATCACCTTCACGTATATCCCGAGAACTCAGAATCAGTTCGCAGATGCCTTGGCCACATTAGCGTCCATGGTGCAAATAACAGGGGGAGCCGAAGTTCACCCGATGAAAATAGACATCGGAAGTCGGCCCGCTTATTGTTTGACGGTTGAAAAGATACAAGATGATAAGCCCTGGTATCACGACATCAAGACCTTTCTCCAAGAAGGTAAATACCCTGAAATGGCTAGCAAGAATGACCAAAGAACGCTCAGAAGGTTGGCAAGCCATTTCTTATTAAGTGGGTCTATACTCTACAAGAGATCACATGATACCACCCTGTTGAGATGTGTGGACAAAGATGAAGCATGCGAACTCATGAAGGAAATACATGAAGGGGTATGTGGACCTCATATGAACGGCTACATGTTGGCCCGAAAAATCATGAGGTTAGGGTATTACTGGTTAACCATGGAGTCGGATTGCATAAAGTATGTTAAGCATTGCCATCTGTGCCAAGTATACGCAAACCGGATAAATGCTCCACCCAACGAGCTACATTTGTTATCGGCACCGTGGCCTTTCTCCATGTGGGGAATCGACATAATCGGCCCCATTACCCCAACGGCATCCAATGGCCACAGATTTATACTGGTAGCGATTGATTACTTCACCAAATGGGTAGAAGCGTCATCATATACCAATGTCACCAAAGGGGTAATAGTCCGCTTCTTAAAGAGGGACATAATAGCTCGATATGGAGTTCCTGAGTCAATCATCACCGATAATGGTACCAATCTCAACAATAAATCGATGACAGGTTTATGTCAACAATTCCACATAAACCACAAAAATTCAACTCCCTACAGACCTCAAATGAACGGGGCAGTAGAAGCAGCTAACAAAAATATCAAGAAGATCATCGAAAAGATGACAACAACTTACAAGGATTGGCACGAAATGTTACCATTTGCTCTCATGGCTTATAGGACTTCAATAAGAACATCTACAGGAGCTACCCCTTACTCATTGGTATATGGTACAGAAGCAGTTCTACCAGTGGAAGTCGAAATACCATCATTCAGAATATTGTCAGAAACTCAATTAACGGAATCGGATTGGGTAAAGAAAAGGCTTGATCAGCTGAACTTGATTGATGAAAGAAGACTCACCGCACTATGTCATGGTCAGTGTTACCAGCAGAGGATAGCCCGAGCATTCAACAAAAAGATGAGACCTCGGTACTTCAAAGAGGGTGACCTAGTACTAAGAAAAGTTCTCCCGAATGTCCAAGACTCCAGAGGGAAATTCACTCCTAATTATGAAGGCCCTTATATAGTAAAAAAGGTTTTGTCAGGTGGGGCCGTAATATTAACTCAGATGGATGGTCCAGAATTGAGAGACCCCGTCAACACCGACGCTGTAAAGATGTACTATCCTTAGGCAAGGGAATTGAAATTTTGCCAATGTTTATGAAGGCCAATGTTCGATACAAATTTCATTGAGTTGAGTTTTTACTTTTCTACAAGCAAAGCTAATATCCCTGAGTGGTCAACAATCCTAATCAATTCTCGTCACAATAAATACACCTAAACACATTACCCACCATTTCGTCAATAAAAGATAAACAATAAAATGATACTGAATCTCGATAAAATTTGTGATATAATTTTATTTATTCTTAAGCATTAGAACTTAGTGCATTAGTAGGATAACATTACCGACGAATGAGTCAAAAGCATCAAGAAGTGAAGCACATCAAGGTTTTTAACCCCGTATCAAGATGAGAAGAAGAGAAGCAGAAGCGAACCGACACGAAGGGTCGGTTGTTTGGTTGCTATCCACGGTAAACTGGCAAGCGTCTTAAAATGATTAACCATCGTCACATTATGAAAGGCATTACATCATTTAGCTCGATAGGAAGCATATTAGAAAGCATGAGATGAGTCCGCCCATAATAGGGCACTCGTCTAGTCATTCATTTTTAATAAGGTAGTTAGCATGACATGGGCACTTCCCTAAACATCATCTCCTAAGGTTAGCTCATGGGGGGCACCTTTTTGGAAATAAAAATTTCAATTCTAGGTTAGGCAGCCCATAGGGGGCCCTTTCCTAAAACTTTCCATCCTAGGTTAGGCAGCCCATAGGGGGCCCTTTCCTAAAACTTTCCATCCTAGGTTAGGCAGCCCATAGGGGGCCCTTTCCTAAAACTTTCCATCCTAGGTTAGGCAGCCCATAGGGGGGCCTTTCCTAAAAATTTCCATTTTAGGTTAGGCAGCCCATAGGGGCCCCTTTCCTAAAACAATTTCAATTCTAGGTTAGGCAGCCCATAGGGGGCCCTTTCCTAAAAACTTTGTCCTCATGGTCAGCCCATAGGGGGCACCTTTTGAGGCAATTCTTCAATCCAGGTTAGGCAGCCCATAGGGGGCCCTTTTCCTAAAACAATTTCAATTCTAGGTTAGGCAGCCCATAGGGGGCCCTTTCCTAAAAACTTTGTCCTCATGGTCAGCCCATAGGGGGCACCTTTTGAGGCGATTCTTCGATCCAGGTTAGGCAGCCCATAGGGGGCCCTTTCCTAAAACAATTTCAATTCTAGGTTAGGCAGCCCATAGGGGGCCCTTTCCTAAAAACTTTGTCCTCATGGTCAGCCCATAGGGGGCACCTTTTGAGGCAAATTCTCAATCCAGGTTAGGCAGCCCATAGGGGGCGCTTTCCTAAAAACCTTGTCCTCATGGTCAGCCCATAGGGGGCACTTTCTGAGGCAAATTCTTCAATTCAGGTTAGGCAGCCCATAGGGGGCCCTTTCCTAAAAACTTTGTCCTCATGGTCAGCCCATAGGGGGCACTTTCTGAGGCAAATTCTCAATCCTAGGTTAGGCAGCCCATAGGGGGCCTTTTCCTAAAAACCTTGTCCTCATGGTCAGCCCATAGGGGGCACTTTTTGAGGTAAATTTCCATTCTAGGTTAGGCAGCCCATAGGGGGCCCTTTCCTAAAACTTTCTACCTCAAGGTTAGCCCATAGGGGGCACTTTTCGAGGCATTTTATCAAAGGTTAGTCAGCCCATGAGGGGCACTTTCCTAAACCCTCCCGATTAGTCAGCTCTCGGGGCACTTTTCGTTCATATTTCTTTCCAAGGTTGCAAGTCTGATAAGACGCTTCCTATCATCCTTTCTCATACATTCCTACTCAAAGCTTGAGATATGCCCTGTCGCCAATTAGTTAGCTCATAAAGCACTTTTTGGAGAAGGAACATTACCTTGAATCATTTGGAACATCTTCAAATCGTAGGATTATCAGCTCTTGGGGCATTTTCCTACCAAAACCTAATTTAGGAGGCCAAAAATGGCGTCTTTTGTTTGTCTTTGTAGTTAAGTTTTTCAAACTTTACTACAAAGAGGGGCAGCTGTAAACACCCCATTTTTGCCCTAGGAATCAATAATTTTCAATAATAATCAATTTTCAATTTTTCCTAATTTTTCCCAATTTTTCCTTAATTTAGCATAAATAATAAAAATATTCAAAAAATGAAAATAAAATAGGAAAACACTTCAATTTTGAAAAATGATTTTAGAAATAGCAATAATGAATAATAAATAATTTTTACAAATTTTTGAAATTTCAAAAAATACAAAAAAATAAAAAAATTGCATCGCATATGTACAATTTGCGATGTAAATAAAATCGGGAAATTGGGCCAGCTCAGCTGGCTCGTGTGCGCGCATGGGAACCGTGTGAAGGCTGAAGGTCGCGAGTTCGAATCCCCCCGCAGGTGCTCGGTAAAAATTTTTCGTTCTTTTCCCTGGAGCTGCCACGTGGCAGCATGTGATTGGCCGAGGGAAGTCACGCGCGTCGCGCGTGATCGTCTTCTTCGCGAGCCCAGCCGGAGGAAAAAAATCCGACAGAAGTCCGACGAAGGCGAAATCGGCCGTTTTCTTTTTAATCTTTTAGATTAAAGTCAAGATAAGGCCAAATCCATCAGATAAACCAAAGGAACACAAGAGATTAACATCAAATCGCCGGGATAAAATCGAATCTAAGAAACGGAAAAATATGGGTTTATCTAAATCGGCCGATTCGAGCTCATCCAAGAGGAGTTCGAGGTGCCTATAAATAGAGGAGAACAGGAGGAAGCCAAAGCACGAAAAAACACGAAGAAAAAGTGAGAGAAAGGAGTGAATCGGAGTACGCCGGAGGAACTTGAAGCCGAGACCATCGATCGGAGTTGGAGCAACCGCTAGGAGGCGATCTGGGAGTAAACCGCCACCACCATCGGATTCAGCACCCTCAAGAAGCTAGGATTCGACACTTCACCCGCCGCAAACGACCGCCGGAACGCCGTGAACAAGCCAACCCCGCCGCCGTCTCTGACCGATCCGACCCGATTTGACCCGACCGACCCGACCCGCGTAGCGACCCGGATCCAGGTAAGTCGGATTTTCCAGATTTTTTATTATTATTTATTTGGTTTATTTATTTATTCCGAATTTATTTATTTATTATTATTATTTTGTTAGCCATTTATTTATTTATTTGTTTATATTTTCAATAAATAGGAAAAATGTAGAAATTAGATTTTTCTAGAATTAAGAAAAATGTAAAAAAAAAATAAATAAAAATAAAATGTAAAAAAAAATAATAAAAGAATAAAAAAATAAAAAAATAGAATAAAATAATAAAAATATTAGGAAAAATAATAATAAAACTTTAGATTTCAAAATAGGATAGATAATAACTTAGGATAAAATGTTCTAGCATAAAAATTACAAAAATTTATAAAAATCACAAAACTTATAAAAAATCACAAAAATCATAAAAATCATGAAAATTCATAAAAATTTAAAAATTATGAAAATAGAAGAAAAATTAAGTTTTAACACTTAGAAAAATCCTTTTCTTCAAATAAACTCAAAATTGATGTTTTCCTTCAAAATCATTTTCAAAAAAAAAAAAAATCAAATTCAAAGTTTAGGCTTAGAAATTTTTAGAAAAATCCCAAAGATGTTAAGAACATAAATCAAAAGAGTTTTCGAAATTAAAATTCATCAACACACTAAAGGTTTTTCAGAAAAGCGAACTACGGCTTGTTTGATCATGAATAGCAGGTACGTAGGCACCCATTCGGGTCAACCCATAAAATAAAGAAAAAATCATTTTCTCAAAATAATTCTCAAACATAATAAAAAGTAACAGAAACACAAATGAAACACATTTCTAAAGATAAAAAATTTTGGGAGATTAGGTGGTAACCGTAAAGGTTTTAATAGGTTAGCCTCCGGACTTAGAAGCTCTGGTTTTCCCTTTTCCTCTTTTCACAAAAACGAGAAGAGGAAAGAACGACGACTAGTGGTCCAAATTAAGACTAATCCGCTCCTTTAGTCTTAATTCAATTTTCCCAACAAACAATTGGGTGGCGACTCCAAAAATTAAACGAAATTCCTAACTCAAGTCGAGGATCTAGATTAGATGAGCATAGGGTCTAGTTTAGATCGGATTAGGAATGGGAATTCAAAAATTAGACTCGACAAGGCTGATAATAGCTTCTGTTTAAGTTTTTGGAAACTAGCTTTACACTTATCATCCCAATCAAATTTCACCTTCTTTTGTGTTAATCTGGTGAGAGGAATTACTATTTTAGAAAATCCTTCTATAAACCATCTATAATAACCTATTGAACCTAGGAAGCTCCTTATGTTCATCACTGTCTTCGATCTGAGTCAATTTTCTACAGCTCTCACCTTTTTTAAGTCTACTAAGATTCCATCTTTGTTAACCACATGGCCTAAGAAAACCACTTGCTCTAACCAAAATTCACATTTCTTAAACTTAGCATACAATTTCTCCACTTGCAATATACTTAGCACCAACCTTAAATGCTCTTCATGTTCCTCCCTACACTTAAAATATATCAAGATATTGTTTATAAAGATGATCACGAACTTGTCCAAGAAACCTTTGAATATCTTATTCATTAAATCCATAAAAGATACGGGTGCATTAGTCAACCTGAAAGGAATCATCGGAAATTTAAAGTGCCCATATTGGGTCCTAAAGGCTGTCTTCTAGATATTCTCTTCCTTAATTCTCAGTTGGTGGTATCCTGATCTTAGGTCAATCTTAGAGAATACATGAGCTCCCTATAACTAGTCAAATAGGTCATCTATCCTAAGGAGAGGATACTTGTTCTTGATGGTGACATAGTTTAGTTCTCTGTAGTCAATATACAGTCTCATGCTTCTATCCTTCTTCTTGACAAAAAAGATTGGCTCACCCCAAGAAGATGTACTAGGTGTTATGGAACCTTTATCTTGTAGGTCTTGCAACTGTTTCTTCAAGTCTTTTAACTCAACCGGTGCCATCCTGTATACCGATTTTGATATTGGTATAGTACCTTATAAAAATTAATGCTAAACTCGATCTATCTCTGCTTAGGGGTAAACCGGGAAGGTTTTTTTGGAAAGACATCTGGAAATTCTCTCACTACTGACACCATCTCTAATTTCATTGCTTGACTAGCTTTAGTTGTCACATCAGCCAACATACTCTTTTTTCATAACTCATAAATGAGTAATCCTATTAGTCTCCATGCTTCCAACATAAACTCGAAAGAGTCTCTTCCAACTGTGTTGAAGTGTACCACCATGTCATGGCAATCAATAGTGGTGTGATATTCTGATAACTAGTTGACTCATAAAAATATATTAAACTCTACCATCTTCATATTCAATAGGTTTTCTAGCATTATCTTGCCTTGTATCTCTATTCTTACTTTTATGCAAATTCTATCTAAAGTCTTTACACTCATGTACAAATGATTTAGACATACAAGAAATAGAGGCACCGGTATTGAATAAGATATAGGCATTGCAAGTGTATACTTGAAGCGTACCTACAATTGTGTCTATATTTGGAAGGTCTTAATGTTGCTGCTGCTTAAGTGTAAACACCTTGTGGGAACTCATTATTTGGGGCCTCTTGTTTGTGGTTTACTAGCCTGCACCTGTACTGGAGGTCTCGCTGCTTGTTGAGCTAAGTCTGTTTAATTCCCCACTTGACCTTAAGTACAGTCGACTGCCTTATGTCCCCTTTGTTTACACACATAGCAGAATACCAGTGGGACCGACCTTTCATTGCAATTCCAACTTATATGTTCTATCTTCCCATGGGAGAAACATACACCCTCTGGCCATTTGCAGTCTCTCATTTCATAGGGTCCATAATACCTAGTGTATCTAATTGCAGGGGTTGTTGAAGGAAGTGCTAAAGGCACTGGGTGGAATTGTAGAAGAGGGGCTATGGTAATTAAAAGTCCGTTTTGGAACATTTGGGGCCTCTTGCCCTTATCCTAAACTATCACACTAGAGGCTAGTCTCTTAACTAAGGCTACCCCTAACTTGCGGTTCGATTGTTCCTCTGTCCTTTTACTTTGCTTAAAAAAAATTGCCTTATCAACCACTTCAGCATATGTGATTAGCTAGAAAGATCCAACTTCGTATTGGAGATTTGGCTCCAACCCCTTCACAAATCTCTTTGCCCTGGATTCGTCATCTCCATAGATTGCCTCAAGTAAGAACTGAATTAGGAAATTCAATTCCACCTCATATTTCTCCATTGACCTCCTCCCTTGTTTACAATTATAGTATTCAGCTTCCATCCTAACCTTGGTATTGCTAGGGAAATATTTCTAGTAGAATAGTTCTCTAGACCCTATCTAATCCACACATTCTCCTACCTGCCTGGGAACTGATACTCACTAACTTGCTATAGTCTCTTTCAGCATAAACGTAACATAGTCTACCTTCCTGTCTTTTGGAACTTAGAAGATAGCAAAGGTCTTTTCTATTTCTTACATATGGTTCTCTACCTTAATCGGGTCATCGACTTTAGGGTTGAACTCTTTTGCCACTTGAATAAACCTGTCTAAACTTATTTGTTCCTATATGACACTATTATATTGGGCATTTTGTGCTTATTGTTGCTATGTTAACAACTCCACTAGGTTATTCACAGTTTGTAGAAGTTAGGTAGGTCAGTTTGCAACTTGACCCTATCTCCCTTGTGGCTACTGACCCGGGAGATTCCCTTCATCTGGGCTGCCATGCCCAGCACCTTTTGATGATACTGGCCTGGTAATTCTTCTTCAAGGTATTTTGTTTGAGAGGAGACAACTGGATAGACCTAAGAGTTAGTGTCAGTTCAAAAGTAAGTGTTGTTATACACTTGTATATACATATATACATCTACATATAATTGTATACTTATATATAAATAACATATAAATTAAAAGAACTGCAAACAAAAATAATAAGTAATGTAAAATATACTACAAAATCAAGCAATTGACCCATAATTTCACCCACTATCTTCATATCTCATTATCCTATAGATTCAACGCCTAATTCATCTAAAAATCACAACTTACTTTCTCATATTTGAAAACTATACCTATTGATCATCATCTAGTTTCTAAGGATCATTAAACCTAACCTTTGATACCATTTAAGCTGTAACGCCTCAAAACTCGAGATGCCACAACCCGCTACGTGTCCTTACTAAGTAAAGACATGTTAAGGCTCTTAACTTAACTAATATTCTATAACCTGCACAATTGGAACATTTCGTTTAACATTCATAATGATTCAAATAAATCCTATTACAAATCACCAAATTCTGGAAAGCAAATCTTGGTACATCATTCTTAATCAAAGTCTAGAAATAGTTGAACTTTTAGAGATTTACTACCCTATTATACTCCAATAGAAGTCACCATTTAGTACAAGTAAAGAACTTTAGTTTCTTTCTTCACTTAATCTTCATAGTAATAATAGAAATCTACATCACTCCCTTCCTACACATATGAACCTAGGTCTTCATCATAGGAAATGTCTTTACCTATGCTTGTAGCTAAAAAAAAAAATGATCCTCGAAGGGTAAGCTAATGCCTAATATGTACAACCTACAAATACATGCGCATAATCAAGCATAAGTTAAGTCACATGCATCAATGTAGATATCAACAATCATACAACATGTTATTATTTCATTTAGTCCACATAACAATAAAAGGGTACTCATGATCTTACCAAACCATATATATACTTAATACATAGTACGATGTTGGAAACTAACATTATGGGTCCTAACATCTATGAGTACGTAAATCTATCCAGATTATTTCATTGCATGACTCCACTAGGAATAACGTTACACAAAGATCATCAGGGTGCCTTCTAGGGATCTGCCACTACAAGCTTTTTGGTCAAGCTAAGCACAATCAACAAATAGCTTAATCTAATCCATTACAAATAATTCCAGTTCCACAACTATCTTAACAATCACAAGTAACAACAAAGATTACATGTACCTGAAACAACGGTTTTACGCATGATTTATCCTTGACTAACAACTAAACTGTAATATGTCAAAATGTAAAGAATTAACTCTTAGTACTAGTCTAGATACCTTCTAAGTTACTCAATTCTTTTCACTTAATCATTATAAGATTGCTCCTCTTACACTGATGGAAATTCTAAGGTTGTACTAGGTGTTTAGATTTAATGGAGTTCAAATGAGACAAAAAGAAATCGAGTAAAACAATTTCTCAGGATACATGACTGTACATTAGGCCATGTACTTTAGCACTGAAGGGTACACGGCCGTCTCACTCCTTATTTCGAAATCTAACAATGTGTCATTAATTTTACTTAAACCCATGAATTATCATCAAAAATCAGCATTTTGATAATCAAAATCCTTACTTGATGAAATTAGATTGATCTTTGTGGATATTTTTTAGGTTTTCTTGTGGGTTTCTGAGAGTGTTTCTTTGATTGCTACTACACAAATGGTAAAAAGGGGAGTATTAGGTCAAGTGAGACTTGTATATCTTGCCTATGAAAAGACTAAATTGCCTACATATAACTGTGTATTTACATATACTTAGATTGCTAAAGGGTTATATCAATAAATTTTCCTCAAGATTTAACTAAACCATGGGTTTATCTGGTTAATAATAATTCAATAGATTTTCAATCAAATTTTAAGAGTCATAAAAATATTTAGCATAAAATCTCGTAAGAATAACATCATTAATTTGTGAGGTTCCTTATATATATAGACTATAAAAAGTCACAAAAAAAAAAACATACATGATAGACTTTTGTCCTTTAAATCTATCTTTGTAATTTTCGGTTAGAACAGAATTAATAAGTGAAAAATCTTCTATTGTATATAGAATAAATAAAATAACATAAAATCAGCATGTTTTAGACCATTGGGGAAGTCACTTTTTTTTTTTTTTTTGCTACTAGACACTATTTGAATGATGTGCACTTCGTTTTAAAATTTTTACTTATATCCATAGTATATATTGTATATATTGGGGCACTTCGATTTCATCGTGAACTCCTCAATGTTTGAACGAAGTCCTCTTTTGCAGGACTACTAGATGTTCAGTTAACAGGATACGGGAATATAATAATGGCCTTTACTTGATCCTAATGCTCATTATTTCATTCGAAAGTTGTCCAACTTATGTAGACTAATCTATATATCGCACTAATTAATCCTGATACCACTTGGATCAATCGGTGTATTACTTTAAATGTTCAGTCAACATCATTTTACACGTAATGATGCTAGGAAAGCACCATAATAAGCAATCTTCCCAACAGTGCGTGTTGTTTCAACCGCCGGGCCCTCATGACAAATCATCCCTTCAATATCAATTAGGACATGGAATCAGTCTTCGTACGGGACTGTGCTGGTCTATTTAAGCCCATCTTCATAAAGGCTTCATTAGTATTTGTCACAATCGACTAACATTTTCTGTACCCATCAGCATAAGTTCAGCATTTCCCAAACTAGGATTTGCTAGTCTATTTTATTTTCATCAAGAATCCAGTAGTGAAGTTTTAGGAGTAAATTAATGTAATTCCAAAAATCCGCTTTGTTGAGGATGTTTACGAAACAAATCACAGCCTTTGTTTAGATTTCTTGTGAAGTCCATTCGCATATGTGTTGTGCTCCTTGAATTGGTTCCAAAAACATGTATCCGAGCACTCTAAACATGTTCAAATCGATTGCCGCCGTATATGAGGCCATGGCAAATCTCATGCCATTGCTCCTCAATATGCCCTTACACGAATTCAACTTTTTATTTTATTTCATTTTTTAACCTTTCACCCAATCCTTACTCATTATAGGCTCTTCTGCGCTAATTTTTATACTCGATTTGAGAGTGAGATTGAAAAGGAGAGATCACTTGGGATATAACATCATCTTCTGATAATATGTCAGCAAGTGTGGCAGCAAATAAAAGGCAATTCAGTTTCCATCTCTTTGAATATAGGATGATTTATAAATTACAATACCGGAATATATATATATATATATGATTGAAGCAAACGTGCTTATAATTAACCCGGTGGCAAATTAATGCAGCCACTCAGGGTCAAAAAAAGTATCGAGCGTCACGGGGAATACGATCAAACTCACTCTATCCTCTCCTAAACTACATGCCCTTCTTCTTCTTAATAACATCTAACAGGCACGGCGTGGTGTAGTTTCCCGAGAGAAACATCTTCGCCACGTAGCGGTTGACCTCCGCCGTGAAATGTATCCCATCCCACACCATGTGCATGCCTGCGTTGGCACATTTCAATGTATAAAGGGACCCGCAAGGATGGTTTATGTCGAAGTTCAATGGATTACCACCAAATCCACAGCATGCCCTGAAAGCTTCCACAAAGTGGAAGTCACCATAGTGGGACAGGATGGTGAGATAGGCTTTAGAGAAATCTGCAAATATGATGACACATTCCTTGTATTCTTTTTGGAGCTCGGAAAGCTGTTGCTGAAGTTGTTCGTTGTGTTTGTTGACGGCGGAGTTGGTGCTGGAGGAACAACCGTTGCTGTCGCGGTCGGATTGTGGAGTTCGGCTGAGCTGTAAGGGAAGACATCCTAAGGGTGGTAAACCTTGGACAACTATGTACTTTGCGCCTGCGTCTATTACTTGCTGTTCCAGAGGGAAAATAATTAACAAAAGCAGATGTTCAAGGTAATGGAGAATATCTATAGTGCAGTGGTATGAAGTAACGTGCATACCTTCAAGATATTGCAAGTAATATTAACAGCAAGATTAGCAAGCCAGTCACTAGAAGAAGAACTAGTTCCGCCGATAAGCCCGTAGTCAGTCGCTCCTATTGCACCAATCCAGAAGAGTGCATCATCCATATTATGGGAGCTACCACGACCGCTACCACTGCCACTAGGGCTACCGCTAACACTACCACTACCACCACCGGATTTTCCCTGGCTTTGTGCATATTGCAGGAACTCGTTGAACCATTTTGTTTGTAAATCGATACTCAGTGGAATCGCCTTCCACAGTGAGGACTGAATATTATAGTTCTGGGAAAAGAAGTTACTGGGAAGAGCTGTTGCTCCTGAAATTGCAAAGTTCGCACCGGATGAGAAGTTGGCAGAGGCATTTTTGTAGGGTGGCGGGGGTGGAATTCCGAGTGCCTGGGATATATAATCAATCACCAATTCCCCATCACAGAGTCTGCTTCCGGAGTTACTGCCGCTAGAGGTCTTCGAATTTGAAGAGCCAAAGAAGGATTTAAGCGCCTTCGTTAGAAATGCATTTCCAGTATCTGTGTAGGAACCCCCAAAAGCATAGATTTTAGAGAATGCATCTTTGCAATCGGCTTGTGTATTGAAAGATGCATTGGGTTGAGCATGACTACTGGAACTCGAACTTTCATGGTAGCCATGACTTGAACTGGAACTTTTGTGGTGTCCCTGACTTGAACTAGAGCTTTCTTGGTGCCCATGACTTGCACTAGAACTAGAACTTTTAGGGTTCCCAGGAGTGGTTTTGTTATGTGCATAAACAAAAGGAAAATCCTGTATTATCAGGATGATGAGAACAAAGTGGAAGAAGAATTTCTTAAAGGTTGCCATTTTGTAGAAAGCAATTTGACAATTTTGCTGTTGCAAGATGTTTTCACCTGGGTATTTTAGTTCCCTTTATAGGAAAACATTAGCAACAGCGTATGTGGAAATCCACCATTGTAGGAGTAATATGTGGTCTTTGGTATCTATCTTTTTTTCTTCTGATTGTAGTGAAAAAGAGTTGATCATCCATGTTGTATATTGGCCAAAGAAATTTCAAAAACCATTCCATGGACACTGCAAATACATGTGGACTCTTTCCCTTTATTATAGAAAGGACACTGTTCTAAATGGTTCTCACTTGCCATCCTCTCATACCAGAAATGTTGATTTCCTATTTCTTCTTCCTTTGGAAGTTGAGTGTCGCTTACATTGTGCCTTTTTGAGTAAATTATATGTTAAAACTACCTAATAAGGAAAATCGTTCATCTAATCAAGGACGTAGAGTTTAGTAGTAATTCCGTTTCATTCTAATGAGAAAACATTTTTTTTTTGGGCCAGAAGAAACTCAAGAAAACAATATTCATGATATATAGATTTTAAGGACATTGATAATTAGACTTATGTTATATTTCATATAATGGTCCGATTCAAATCATATGTTTCTAATGATATATAATTTCCTGGTATTTTAACGCATATAATTGTCCTAATCAAATAATTTGATTTAATCACCAAAGGAGTAAACAATATATGCACAATTCGGAGACTTCCATCTTCGGTTTTGAAAGTCTAATATGGGAAAAAGAAACTTGTAAAATTGGGCACCCATTCTTGCGTAAGGACATCTTTTTAATTAATAGAAGCAATAACGAGATCAAGCAAAAATATGAAATGAATCGAAACTTTGAACACGCTTTATATTTCTATTTTATCCAATAATGGTCAACGCATCAAACGTTACAACCATGTTGACGTTCGTACCTAAAATATTTATTTATAAGAATATAGTTTATAGATATAATTAAGTATTGGAAAAAGAGTTAAAATTGTTTTTAACGTAACTGATAGTACATCCATATAAAAGTTTACACACCTGTATTTAACATTTTTATTTTATTAATTTAATAAATTTTGAAGTTGTATTTTTTTTTTTCCATTTAGAATTCGAATTTACTCTATATGCTAAAAATTTTTCATGTCATGGAACGCTTATATTATAGTATGTTAGTACAAATAAGTCAATCCACCTAGCATCCATTTAAACCTTTCTCTATTCAACTCAAAACTTCCTTAAATTTCATTCAACTACGATTGACATCGACTCAAACTTAAACCCCTTGTGTATTTAATTGAGTTCGACTTGATTCTAAACGTTTCTCAATGAGCTCGTGGGTGCAATAATCTAGCTCAAGTTGAGTACAATTTGATTTCAAGTTTTGTTAAATTCGTGTTGAGTTTTGATGATTTTATCAAAAGAAATTTAATAGTTTCTAATTAATGAAACTAAATGAGCCGGCTAAAATTGAAATCAACATAGATAATATTTCAAACTAAGTTTGAACTCAATTTTATTCAACTTGATTCACTTGCTTTACACATTATACCTAGGTATATACTTTGGAGAGCTCTTAACATTATTTAAATAGTGGGACAAATGCACATCTATAGTTTGCTTACTTGGGGGGAATTGAAACATTCTCCTTTTTTCATAAAAAGTTGCTATTATAAATTAAATTAAATTAAATTAAATTTTAAATACCGAATATTCATTCTTAATGAATTGCTATTACTCAAAATATTAAATAGTAGTTTATATCCTAAATTATGAATTGCTATTTAATGAGTTATTATTTAATAACTCATTTATTATCATTGTCAACAATGTCCTATTTTTATAAGTTGTGTTGAATTTGTATTGACTAGAAAACAAAAAATGGTAGGGATTTTTAAGGATATGACAAAAAAAAAATTATTCCTATTTTATTTATTATTTATTTTTATATTAACTAATCAAAATAATAAACATGTAATAATTATTACATATCTATTCAATTCTTATTAAATTACAATTTAATTTCTCCTTTATTTCATTCGGTGCAGTGAACGAATTGTTAGTCCTCAACAAATGAGTCTTGCTTTTCTTTTTTCTTATTTGATTCTTCAACCTTTTTCTTATATAAGTCCTTAACATTTTCCACTTCCTATTTGAATCTTTTAACGTTTTTAAATTTTTAAAAGAATAGGACTTCCCTCAACTTTGTTAAATTTTCTCTTCATCCCTAACATGCGTTAGCTTTCGATTGACCTTATGATAGTTGACCAAAGTGGCTAGTGTTTGTAAATTTTTTTGTAGCCCTTTTTCTTTATTTTATTTTCCTTTGTTTTTATTTTTTATTAGTTTTATTGTATTATATAATTAAATATACGTAATACTATTTTTATTATATTAAGTAATTAAATGATTTAATATTATTATTAAAATTAATTATCATGGACCAACTAGAAGTCCATATATGCCAAAATGAATAAAAAATTAATGGAGTTGATGAAAGTCTTATTTTGTAAAAATTTGAAAAGAAAAGTCAAATAAAAGAAAAAAAATGCTAATGACTCAATAGGAAAATAAGTAAACATAAAAAATTAAATGCATACTCTCTCCCTAATAAGCAACTTCTAGGAATTTTTTTTTATTGGAATCTTATATGGTTTTAAGTATATGATTTTGATGAGAGGCAAAAACAATACCATTGAATGTAAATGAAAAAATTGCTAATACTTAACGAAACTTTTAGAGAAAGACTTCACTATCTACTTCTCTTATTAAAGTGTCAAGAGATCCTTTGGGCACCACTATTTCATCTTTTGCTTCTTTGTCACATAGAATAAGAAATTGAGTTTTTGAAGAAAATCGTGTTTGAGGGAACCAACTCAAATTTTATTTAATAATCACCGTAAATTACAAAGAGATAGAAATCACCCTGACTTAAATGAAGATCATAAATCCAAAATCCATTCATAATCTAAGATAATAAGACCTCTAAATTTAGGAATTTTAGGATAATTAAAAAACATAAAATTTAAGTTTATTTTTTTTTTTTCTTCCTATCTTAATGGACTTCCCAAATCATCAATTATTAGATTTGTTTCTCAAACAATGTAATGAATGTATGCAATTGCATTCATAGCTAGCTCTTTAGTTTGGCTAACTAATGTGTTTACTATTGAGCTTAACCCTTTTGCACCAACTAAAGCAATACCTACTTATAAACCATAGTCCTTTAGAAGTTTTTGGACTTGTGTATAAAGGTTCTCTCTACCTCTTGCTCCCTCCTCACCAACCCCAGCCCTATAGTCGCTCGTTGTGTAGTTAGTGGGGAACATTTAGAAATTTAACTCTCTATATCTCTCATGTTTATATGTTTGGCTCAATGTGAGCAATTATTTTGTGATTCTATAGCTTTCTTTTTGTTTGCAAGCACTATTAGTGATTACTAAACCAATTTTAGTTAGTATAGCTATTAGAAGGGGAATGAGAGAGAGGCACTAGACTTTCAGGGCCATAATACCCAATATCCCTATTCTTTTTTTTTTTCTTTTGTATTCTTCTTATTGGTGATTATTTCTAAATGAAGCTAGATAGTTATTTTCTCACTCATTAATCTAACTTCTTGTTAAATTTGCTATTTATTTTACACGTGAAAAAAAAAATCAACATTTATATGCAATATGTAAACTATGTTAAATAATATCTATGCCATTCTAGCACTCTTGTGCTTCTTTTAGCCAAGTTATAACAATTTCTTCTTTATCTTGAAAAACATTCTTAACCCTAGGGTTGTAATCGAAATAAACACTTTGAAAGTTGTTTAGTCTTCTCAACTTGTGTCTTTTGGAGCTAACCCTCTCCATTGGACTAAAACTTGTTGGGTAAGATGCCCTTATCTAGAAATAAATTTAGTGTCCATAATACTTAATGAAGTCAACAAAGGATGGCTCTAAATTGCCTTTGTAAGAAGGTTAAATGAAGGAATAATTCACCAATGGGGTTTTTTTTCTTCTTTTTTATGCTAAAATATGAAAAACATTATGGATTTTAGAATAAGAAGGTGGCTTAGGCTCATAAGCATAAGAATCAATCCTTTGCACCATTAGAAAAGGACCATAGCATCTTTTAGACAGTTTTGTGCTAAAAAGATTTGCTTATATGGTTGTAGGTTTACAAAAATCATATGTCTTGGGTTAGGCACATTATTATATCAATGTTGGGTTGCAAAATGCTTCATTTTAACTTAAGCTTGTGTCAATTTATTGCATAAATTACACATTATTTCTCTCATAAAGTCATTGATAGCTGTTGCAGATTTCAATACTAAAATATATAAAAATTGCAAAAACTCCTCCTCTCTATGTCATTGCAAATTTGTCACAAATCTATCACAAATCAATGCTTGTAAAGATAGGCATTTTTCAATTGCAATAGTTCTATCTCTAAAACCTAGTTTTCTTGTAGTGATTCATTTTATCTACCTTTAAAGTACCTTGAACATAGGAATGTATACTTGGAAGGACCCTGCAGAGACCACTTTAAATGGTTTAATTTTTACTCCTTTATAAAAATAAGTGCTATGGGCAAAATTTGCCGAGCGTAAATAACCTATTGTAATGGATAATCCATAGAAAAACTTCTTAAATACTATAGGAATGCTCTATTCAAACCTATGTTTGTCATTACTTTGAGGATGATAGGCATTGCTCATGGATAATTAAGTCCCACTGAGCTTGAAAAGTTTATTGCAAAACTTATTGAAGACATCATCTTTGTTTGATAAAATTGTCCTAGGGCACCCAGGGAGCTTCACAATTATCTATGGAAAAAGAGCAACAACTCTAGTAGCTATAAAGTGAGTACCATGGCCCTTAAATGATGATACTTTGACCATCTATCGATAATAATAGATATCACAATGAAACCTTGAGATTTTGGTAGGCATATAATGAATTCTATGCTTGTGGCTTCCTATATTCTCTTTCGAATAGGAAGTGGAGCTAAGAGACCTAAAGACATTGAGTAGAGTACTTGCTATGTCGACACACTTGATAGTTCCTCAAATATTCCTCCATACGTGTTATCAATCCTTCCTAATAAAACTCTAAAAAGCTAGATTTTATGAGTTTTTAGAATACCAAAGTGACTGAGCTAGCGGTACCACAAAATTCCAATAAAGTCTAAGAATGTGTTGATTAAAACACCAAGAAGAGCTTATCTTGATAGTATAAAATGCCATTGTTCCATGTTAATGCTCATTTCATAAAATCCTTGGCACATGTCAAATATGATTTGTTAAAACTTTAGTAATATTGTGTCTTCCTTCTTTAGTGTATCAATAGAGTTCAAATAAGGCATTGAAAAACCAAAACAAGAGTAGCTATCATCTTCTTGTCATCAAAATGCATAGCTACTTGATTGTCACTCCTTGACTTATATATAATGGTTTTTTCATCCTTTATTACCCTTAAGAAAAGCACCAATGTTGAAGCTTCACAATGTAATTTAGTGAAATTTAAGCTTATGATTCAAGATAAGCCAATCTCTTAGAATCACGTGAGTGCGGAGATATAGAAAGGAAAGTAATGGACAAAAAACTAGGACTTTTTATTCATGATTTTTTGTGAGTTGGTATCCTCCACAATAAGGGACTATAATAATATTGACTATAACCATTAATTTTCTAACTAGTTTAACTATCAAAATATTTCCTATTTGACTAATGTATTACTACATGACTTCTTATTTCTAGGATGAAGACAATTTGCCTCTTACATTAAATATTTTACAAAAAGAATATTCAAAATTTTTTTAAGAAATTATTAATATGACTTCTTAGATGCTTTCTACACATGAAACACACCTACATATGATTACTCATGTATATTAAATTATGAATGTAGAGACTTGTTAGGTTGCATGTGGGCACATGAGTCATACACTTCACATGTAAGAGATAAGTTTTGAGGTTTAAATGATATTTTAGGTAAGATGAGATAAAGAGAGGTTAGACAGAATGAACATGCGATCACATCAAACATGCATATTAGTATAATAGTTGGTGTTGGTTCCAGTAAACAATCAAGGAAGGGTAGGGGGGTTGGATTGATTGCTAAAACTTTTTAAAAAGCTATTTCAAACTACAGAAAATACTTTACAAAACTTAATCCTCTTCTTGACGTCACAAATTATAAAAAATGTTGCTCTTGCTTCGATTCCAACATATCAAAATCTATAATCATAGATAAAAAAATTTGCATGCATAAGCTTAATTATAATGTATTGATATGATTTTTTAATTACTTAATCAAATTCAGTAGTGAGTTAATTTGTGATATGATTCAACAATGCACAAACTCAAATAGTTATATCATAGAAAAATATAAATGTGATAAAGTAAAAGTATAGAGTTTGAGAAAATTAGGCAATGATATATAATGGTTCCTCTTTGTATGTTAGTTTATTTTTTTTAGCATCGAGTGCTAGATATCCCATCTATTCTTCTAAAGTTTCCACTATTTGAAAGAAATTAAGATGAGATGTACAAGTTTAACCATGAGCTATCAATTTCCTTACTTTGCCTTGCCTCCCCATTCCTTCCTATGGAATAATGCAAGTCAACAAACTATCCCTTACTATTCTCATAAATAGTTAGCACTAATGTCTATAGAGTTTAGTGACTCTTTGAGTTTACAATATATTAGCACACTTTAGCACAAATCTTACAATAAATAATATCAATACACTTTTGTTCATAATCTTTCTCTTGTATCATTCATACATGTATCACTTCTTATTTTTCAATTCTTCATCTTTTATATAGGCTTTAAACATCAAAATTCCAATGTTTAATTCATGGTAATGGCTATTGTGTCTTTTGAAGGTGAATATCTTCTTTCCTTTGACAAGCGATTTATTTGGCAGTTAATGTTACGTTTCCTATAAAAAAAATATTTCATTGACTTTTTTCCATATAACTCTATATTTTGATGCAAAATAGTAGATCTTGTAGAATCAAATATTACTTAAATATATTTAATCCTAGATGCTAAGTCTTGATATATAATACTTCTTTTTTGTAATTACTTCTAAAGTGTGTTTAGCTTCTAAAAATCTTTTATCATGTGTTCTGTTTTTCTTATTTTTATGCTTCTTTTGATTTTTATAGTATCCACATTTTGAAATAGTTTCTAATCTTCTTTGTCCTTTACTTTTCTTCTTTCATCATTACTCCTCTTGATTAGATCATCAGATTTCAAATCATTCCTTAGCTTTTGATATGTTTTGCTTCTCATATTTCTTATTAGAATGACTTCTGATATGTTGTTATGCTTAGCTTGTGATTCATATACCAATTTAATGCTTCTAATATAATTCTTGGTCCTGATATTGTTTCTACCATAAACTAATCTATTCTACACACTTGAGTAACTTTATTAATAAAACATACAAATAGTTTGTTATCATAAAAAAAAATTCTCTAAGTACTTAATAGTTGGAACACTATAATGCTTTAGTTTTATAGTGGTTAATCTCTAGAATAATGGTAGCTTGGAGGCCAAAGGTTTCAACCTTTAGTTTTATATAGTATTAGATTTGAGGTCCCTTAAGGGATAAAAGCTTGTTGAGAAAGGTTAAGACTAGATAGGCCAATCTTAATGGACTCTATCTAAGTGCACTAATCCAAAACTCCCTGTATGATCCCAAATATGGTACTAAGCATTTGGACCTTATCATTAATCTAAAAAAATAATCCAAATCATTATTGGACTAAGGCCATTTTAATATGCCCCCTAACTTAAAGTGCCTTAGATAAAGTTAAAGGATCTTTTAGGCATTTGTTAATGCTTTAAACACTTAGATTGCTACCTAATTCAAGTGCATTATAAAGTTGCTGCACCAATTCTTAGTGCACCTACGTGGTTTATGAGTCAATAAATTATAGTTACTTTGATTAATAAAGATGCGGCTCTAACGCTATTATTCATATGGTGTGCTATCTCATAACACCATTTAAAAGTATGCATTGCCTTAAGCTTGTAAAGAATTATGCGTTCCCTTTGATGATAAATCTTTTATGATGACCAACTGACCTTATACAGGTTGGTTCACTTTCTCCATTTGGTTTATGTTAGTTATCCATCTCACTAAGTTAACTTTTGCATACTAACTTCTTGTAAGTGATTTCAATTCATTTCTTAATTTTAGTTGATTGAAATGAATTGGTAAAACTCTATGTGAAGCACATATTTATTTTGAAGGAAACAAAATTCAAAACCAAACCAATTACATTACGATTGACACGACTCTATTTTGGCTAAATTCCATCATTTACCATGGATGGTAGATGTATTGGGTAATCAAATTGAAAACTTATGTTTGAAAAAGGCGAAGGATTTATTGAGTGCGAAGCATGATTGCAAGTACATGTGTTGCATCTCCATGAAGTCAACAAAACAACACTTTTATTTTTTTTCTTTAAGATTAGAGGAGTCACTTTTCATCGTTAAATAGTAATAGCCCATGTCAATCAATTAGCAGTATGACTTTCTTTAGCTTTGGTGTTCTCCTCAAGATCTAAAATACATTTCTAATAAAAAGATATCTACTTTAGAGGAGGCAACACACATGAGAGGCTTTCCCATGAGTGATATTCTATACAACTAATCATTATGCATGATATACTTGTTTGCTTACTTAATTAGTCTAGCCTTCTTATCTTTTGTGGCTAAGACATTAATTTTTAAGTTAAGCTCTCCCTCATCAAGTAGCTTAAAGTACTTGAGGTAATTCAACTATAGCTAGGAAGCATCTTTGGCCATTAAGGGCCATTGATAGCCCCGTGTAGTGAATGTAGTGATATAGGAATGACCCTTCTTCCCTACACTAGACCTCATGACATTTAGTCAATTTTTGAAGTGTCCCTTTCATTAAAATGCACCAAGAGAACATACCCTTTGACCACTTATGATAGAAGATACTATGGATGAGAATGAAATTTTTCGATATCATATTGGAGGCTACTTCTCCTTGCCATCCGGTGACCTTAGAATAATGTCAACTCCCCAATCAATGCCCTTTAAAGTCTTTATTCAATGTCAAACCACTACCTAAGGGTGTACTCACCACTAAGTATACACTAAGCATAACAACACATCATTACAAGCATTAACAAATGATTCAGATACACATAAATGAATTGCACTATTATAAAGACATAGAAACTATGAAATTGGACCATAAGTGTACTTGCCACAACATTTATATCATGATCATCCAATTGTTCCAAGGCAAACACTTGAGCATATCCCTTTAGCCTCTCACCTCCACTAGTCTATTTGTTCATCTAAGTTAGGATTATCTTCAAATTCAGACGTTACTTAAAATCAACCACATGGTATCCCATCTTCTTATATTTTATAGTAGAATGTAGGGGAATAAATGAGTTAAATTACTTGCAAACTAATTGAGTTTGATTCAATATTGAACTCAAGTGACTCAAGCAGTTTTTAGGGGCCAACTTGAGCTTCAAAATATTTAACTTGTGAGCTTAATTGAGCTTGAGTCACATTTAAATGGTAGATGAGTTTAAATCAATTTTAGATGTTGATATTATTTTATTAGAATAAAAAATATTTCTTAGATAAATTGACCCTAAAACAAGCTGAATTGAGTAGAGCTTAAACTTGATCAACGTCACTTCGAGTCGAGCTTAAGCTCAATACTATACCATCTCGATTTGATTCATTTATAACCCTAGTAGAATTGATGTGGATAAGATTTGTATAAAGCAATAACAAATTAAAGATTGTATCTTTTTATATTTTTATAGTTTTATCTAAGGAAAAGAGACATTTTTATAACTTTCTATAGACGTGTGAATGAAAATAGAGAGATGTGGATTATTATTTAATTAGATATGACACACTAATTCAATAAACGAACTGAGTTTTTATTAATTTTGATGATTGATATAATACACAATACTAGAAATAATCAATTTTGTTTTAGTGTGAGTCTAATATGACTCATAGATCCCAATAACAGATGTATGCCATAATCTCACAAAAGATTTAATGAGTACAAGTGTTCATCACAATTAATTTAATTGATTGTGAGAACCACTAATTTGCTAAAGTAACTCTAGAATCATAAAACAAAAAGCTTGATGATCAACTACGATAGTTAAAATAGGATTGACTAATAACACCACACCCTAAAATGAATTCCAATAAATTCAAGCCCAACAAAAGAATTCTTAGCCAATAAAAAAGAGATTATCAAATTAAAACAACCAAAAGACCTTAGCAATTAAACTAGTCACCTTAAATAAGTAAGACTCGAATTAGGGAATAATTTTACTTAAAATTAACCAATTAAAGGAATTAAGTGAAATAGAAACCCTTATCACACTAAGAAGAAGGACATCTTAAAGACATGGATAATATAAGATAAAATTAATAAATCTATAAGCATAACTCTACTATAGAAAAATGGAAATGGTAAGTAAGCAAACCAAATTGCCCTAAAAGTAAAAAAAAAATTATAGTAAAAGGTAAAAATAGGATAGTAAATTGTAAATTAAGATAGGTATATTAATAAAAAGGCAAGGTAAATACATTGTTAGAGACTTTTGTTACATGCATGTAAGACATCATCATGACCATCTCCACCAATAGTTTTCACACAAAAAATTGAGCAAATTAAATGAAATAATAAAATAATAGGGTATAATAAAAAAATGATAAAACATCTCATAAAGTAACCCTAAATGACCAAATAATTACCATATCACTCAAATATGACAAGAACATGTTAGGACATATCATAAATATCTTTGAAAAAGCAAGATAAAGTAAAGAATTAATTAATTAATTAATAATTTGCAAATCAGAGTAATTTTAGAATATTCTAGGTTTTTAGCAAAAACTTCACCAAAAATGACACACGTCCAAAAGTCACACAAAAATTACAAGACACATGTCAACATGCATGGAAACCCATGTCATTTTTTGTTACGTTTTGATTGAATTTTCTTATATTATTATTATGATGTTATTTTATCACATCCTTGGATCTATAAGTTCCTTACATCCCTACTTAGTTATGTTAATTTTCCTAGATTTAATTTCCTATATTTAGCATCTTTTATAATTTTCTCAAGTTTCGTTGATATATTAAGTAATTTTCTAGTTTTCTATGAAAATTAGAAAGTACTAGTTGTGGTCCATTCTTGTTCATCATATTTTTACACATATTAGTTAACATTATTTGTGATGTCTTGGAACCTCCATTATCCCTTGACCAAATATTTTCTATTTATTTTACAATTTAAACCTACTTTTGCAATAAATAAATAAAATAATTTTTAGAAAAAATAATGACATTGGTTTTTCATTAAGAATAGGCTATTTTAGCTAATTTACAATGCAAACATGCATTAAAAGTTCATTTAAAACTTCTTTATATTATTATTAGTCTATTACTATTATTTAAACATACCGTTTTACTATTACCAAAAGCATATATGAATATGACCTATACCAAACCTTTATAATATTTATCAATTATTTTATAATCAACATGGATCATCTTTTAACATTTATTTCAAAACTCTAGCTCTTATACACCCAATTATTTGCAACATGAAGAACTTATTTAGTATTTCCTTTTTCCTATATCACTCTTTCAACTTTACATGTCAAACTACTCTACTATCTTATATACTTTGTAATCAAAATAACTATCAATGACTTTCATTTTTCTTATCTTAAAGAATTCAATAAAGTTGGATTCAAATAATTTACTTATTAAAATGTCTAGTATAACTTAGAAAACTCATAACTATTGCACTAGAATTTTTAAGCCTATTTAATAGAAAATACCAAAAATGTCACCTATAACCATACTACATTTAGTAACCTTATATCATATTATAAATTATCACTCTCCTAAGATAAATAGTAAAACTTTACTCTATCTTAGGCCAAAAACTAATATCATAATAGGGACCATGATAGAACCTTATTTAGAATTTACCATAGTCACCATTATTGAACCTTCTTTAAAAATTGTTATAAACACTTTAGAGACCACATGTTATTTCCCTTGTCTACTAATGACTTAAATATATTTACCAGATTTTTCAAGATATATCTAAGGAAATATTGTATTCCATTGCTCAAGTAAGTGGCCCATCTCACGACAGTCTTTATTTTGCTAATAAGGGACTGTAAGTAATTATACTTGCTCATATTTGTAATATATATTTTGTGTGTGCATGCAACAAGTTTGATTGTAATAATTGTGGTAGTTGGGCCTACCAATTTTGGTGTGTCTAAATGTTGCTTATGAATATTAATTGTATAGTGGCTTGAATATAATATTGTTTGATCGCTTCCTAAATTGGATTAATGTTATATCTTTCTTAATAACCGATCATGCATTATATCCTCCCACATTATTGCTACCCCTCACCAAATACCACCCATTTGGTGAGGAATGTAGTTGTTGTCCTTCTTTAAATTTTTACGAATCTAAGTGATGGAGATGAGGCTGCTATACAAGTTAAAAACTATCACATTGAATAATCTTAATGGGTTTTAGGAGGATCCTCATGTGGATCCATTACACAAGCTTAGGTTTGGTGAGGTAGTGTTTGCATATTAGTAAACTCCTCAAAACCCAGGCTAGAGTGAGGTTAATTTCTCTAGTTGCATGATGTATCGATTAACATTGTGTGGATGACATTGTTGGTTATTGCATTTACTCTAAAGAACTTGTTTGCTTGATGAGATATATATAATTTTTATTCCTTGCCACTTACCAAGTACATGGTTTTTATTCATTTTCTTATAGATTTCTCTGTAGGTATTGATAATCTTAAGCTACCTTAATAGAACTAGTGTTAGTATATAGATTAAAGGAATAAGGTACTGAGTGAGGATCAACCTATAGAGTGACTTTAAGACCTATAAGTCTAAAGATTTGTAAAGGACATGAGTTTAATATAATAAATAAAATTAAATGGTACATTATTCTTCAGGATGATGAATTACTTCTATTTATGCTGCCACTTTGATTGTGAAGCCTTATGTACATTAATGGCATAATGATAGTTAAGGGCTTTATTCATCTAGGGCATGACATCGATTGATAAGAATAGATGAATAACTTAAGAGAAATCCATCTCATAGAAATATTCATAGAATAGCAAGGTTTAACAAAGTCATAATAATCTTAAAATGAAATATAACCCATAAAAGTATTTAATAATAACTACCCTAGCAAACCCTAACTTAAGGAGATAATCATAGTAAAATCTAAATAGAAAATAAATAAATAATAAATAAATAAAAATAAAGAAAATAAAGATTTAGTTAACTAAAGTATCTTCAAGCCAACATTGATATGAATAGTAAGCAAATCTTCATGAAATATTCTCTAGCCAATCCATGTGACAATTGATGAAGTCCTTAGTTGCGATAATAAAATAGATTATTGGAACCTTAATCCCATCATTCCCTCTCCCTTAGAAAAGATTCATTCTAAATCTTAAGAATGTAATCCACTTAGATTAAGTACAAGAAAAATAAAAATAAAAGAAAACAAATGTAAATGCTCTTCTCCAACATAGTAAAGAATGGAGCCTCATGAATAAACTAATTCCCACTCATATATCATGCATCATATCAATCAAACTCCTAAATCCCAAATGATCTTCAAATTCTTATAATGGAAAATCACAATATACATCGCTCATGATATATAAATTCTAAACTTTTGTGGCTCTATAAACAATAGCTCAATGACATTGATCGCATAAGATTGTTTTACATCTTTAGTTTCTATTTTAATTGAAGGTTCTTAGATTTTGGCTCCTTTGAATCTTTACACTATATTTTCTAATTCCTGCTCAATGGATATCTTATTATCCTCTTCCTTACTCCTACTCTTTACCAATCTCCTTTAAATCATATCTTTAATTATAATTAAGTCCTCTTGTAATTGGACATTGTTCTTAGCATAACTTGTCTTTCTTTAAAGAAGCAATAATGTTTTTTTTAGAGTCATGGATCATTGTATGTTGCTATTGCATGGCTTTCTTTAACTCATTTCGTAGTCACTCAAAATAGTAGCATCTCACAAAATCTCATCCTAGTAAATATTATAAGTAGAGAAAGCTACTCTAGCTTGTTTTGTTACTTGGATTACCTCACCCCAACAAATAAACTCATAAGAATGTAAGTGTTCAATTGTAGCTAGCCTTAGTACTTCAAGAACAAATTCTAAAATTAGGTTACATGAAGTGTCATCTATAAGTATGTGACAAACATTCCCTTAAACTAAAACTCACATGCAAAATTCACTAGTTGCCATCTTATGAACTATAACACCAACAAATGACACAACTCCAATGAGCCTTACCTAATGAAGCACATGAAACATTAGTCTTAACACAACTCATATTTCTTTAAAGGAGCAATAATGGTTCTTCTAAGGGTCATGCATCATTGTACATTGCCATTGCCACGACTTTTTCCAATTCATATAATAATCACTCAAAATAATCAAATCTCACAAAATCTCATCTTGATAAATATCAAATAGAGAAGGCTACTTTAGCTTGTTTTATTACTTGGATTAACTTGCCATAACAAACAAACTTATAAGGATGTAGGTGCTTAATTGTAGCTAGCCTTAGTATTCTAAGAACAATTCTAAAATTAGGTTACATTGAGCATCATCTATAAACATGTGCAAACATTCCCTTAAACTAAAGCTCACGTGAAAAAATCACAGTCGCCATCGCATAAACTAAAACACCAACAAATAAGACAACAACTCCAAATTCCAAAAATCTCAACAATGAAAATTGAAGAGATTTGAGACTTACCAAATGAAGCACATATGCCATTACCCTCATACAATGATATAGATAAAACCCATTTAAAGTTTCGTAGTAAACAAAAGATTTTATCTTTTTATATTTTAAGGTTTAATTTAAGGAAAAGAGAAGTTGTTATGGTCTATATATGTGAGAACAAAAATAAAGGTGTACAGACGACTATTGTATCAAATATGATGGACTGATTCAACAAACAAACTGAGTTTTGATTAAAATCTAGGATTAATATGAGGTATAATAATAGAAAAATTCAGTTTGTTAAGTAAAATTTGATATAACTCATAGATTCTAATAACATGTGTATGTCATAATCTTGCAAGAGATCTATAAGTATGAGTGTTCAACATAAGCAATTAAATTGATTGATAAGAACAAATGGATAATTTAAAAGAAGTCCATCTCATAAAAATACTCATAGAAAGCAAGGCTTAATAAGTCTCAAAGTCTTAAAATGAAACACAACCAATAAAAGCCTTTAAATACTAACTACCTTAATAAATCCTAGCTTAAAGATATAATTGTAATAAAGTCCAAACCTAAAATAAATAACTAATAAATAATTGCAAATATAGAAAATAAGGATTTGGTTAACTAAACTGTCTCTAAGCTAACATTAATACTAAACAACAAGCAAATCTTTATGAAATATTCTCTAATCATTATCTACGATTATGTCAAGTTCTTCTACCAAAGAAACACATCCTAAGGGTCTATTTCTAACCTTTTTCTTCAAGGGGCCCAAGACACCTACTACACCTTTGATGACTGCTTAGGGTAACTATATATTGATCAAGTCAAACCATTTGTTATATTAGCCTAGGTTATCTAAACATAAGCTTCTTTACTTTGTCTAGCATATGATAATATTGGTTAGTCTCTTGCCTAAAACTATTTGGGTTTTATGATAGTCATGATCCCTAATCTAGTGATGATTGCACTATAATAATTTCACTTTATTCACCGCTATTATATAAGTGAACAATTTAAAGGACCTTATTTCATGTTGAAGCTTGGACTAACCCAATTAAAAGTTTCTATATTATGGACTCCTTGTCCATCCTAAAAGATTTTAACATAAATTTGATATGTTGATTCAAATCAATCTCATAATTCTTAACTATCTTACTTACTTACTTTGAATTGAAGAATTTTTCCACCATCCTTTATCTTAGACTATTTAGGAAGAACCTTCTATTAAATACCATCTTAGACACCTCCTAAGTAATCTCTCGAGTAATCAATCTCTTTGTTGCTTTCCACTAATATGAGGCAACATCTTTTGACAAAAAAAAAAAATCATATATGATTGAATGGGTTTATGATTTTATGATATTTTTCCTAATTAAAACAAAAGCAAAATTGTTGACACTTAGACTTGTTTTAGTGTATGATTCTACAAGTGTAAGATTATACCGATTTTATATGACCATACCAGCTCAATGTAATTCTATCGATTCTATACATTCAATTCTAGGTAGAAATGAAAATTTTACAATCTTAGTTAAAGCCTTTTCTATCTCTTTTAATCACTTGTCTACTTTGAGTAGTGATGATGCAACAATTACAGGTTTTGCTAGGCGAATAAATCTTGATGGTCTAATCATAGAACTTTGTTTTTAGCCATTTTATTGCATCAACTCAACTTGTTATACATCATTAGACAACCTGTTGCATCTGCTATCTTTGGCTATATATCATCCCCACCAAAGTATCAACCAAATTCACTAGCTGCACCATCTCAAGTCTTACAATAGGAGTAAGCTATCATTGGGGAGTCTTAAGAGCAATCTCTTCATTGTCAATTGGATTGATGAAGTTTTGGCCCCTTTTAACAATTTCTAAGGTTTAAAACAAATAAGATAAGGTTAACATACTATAATCTCCAATGCATATAACTTATAAATTTCCAACAAATTCCACAAACATCAATACACCAACTATTAAATTTCATAAGCACGTACTCTAATAGCTTATGAAATAAATAAAAGAAATAATTACTTATATTAAAACTTAACTTGTTTCGACTCACACCTTTCAATTATCATCCCACATATCATTTTCCTAACATTGGTAAAAATCATGTAACCAAGGCTCTAATACTACCTAAAATTGTTATGCCCTAAACTCAAGGGTGCAATTGCTCCACTACATACTGCCACTTATAGTAAAAGCATACAAGACCCAAAAACCAAATTAAATCCCACAAATACCTTCATTTTGTTATAGTTAACCATATGTTGTATATATTATCACCATTGTACAAAGGGGGGCTATCATATAACATTTTCATCCCTAACTACACTTAAAATACTAGAATGCTAGTTAGAAATAAGACATAAAGTCTCTTGATAACCACAACGATGTAAATCCTCAAAAACTTTAGAAACTAAAATCAAGACACACGAGATTCTTGATAAACAAATGCAAATCTTGTGGGGGAATATATGATTATCACCATCCATATTATAAGTTATTAGCAATTTACACCTATATTTTCCATAAAAAAAGGTCTCATCATTATTGACAACTAACCAACAATATCTAAAGGCATATACATATGTTCCAAACGTCTAGAAGACCCTAAGAAAACCACTTACCCTTCTTTATCTATTGGCCATTCACCTAAATATATTACCATCCTAGATTACTCAAATGTATTTTCAAGAGTTTGAAAATTCCATACAAGAAGAGTCCTAATTAGTAATTACTATATACAGTTTCAATTACTTTTCTTTTACTATGTTACTAAATACTCGAATGTATCGAGAAAATATTGAGCCATCAAGCTAGAGTCCAATTGTGGATGATCTTAGCTTAGTGTGAGATTAACATAGGTATGTGGGTTTTTAGCTATTATAACCACAAATTTGGTATACATGTGTTTTCAACATATATAAAGTCACTAACTACACCCTTTGACCTTCATCCTCTTTATACAGAAAACTAACTAAAACTCATTATTTAACTCTTCAATGTGAAGGTTATGGTGGTGCTTGATGTGGTGCATCTTCACTAAGCATATCAAGTCAAATTTCTTCGCAAGCTACATTCCTTTCTTCAAATCATCACCAAAACTTAATTTTTTGAAAGTTATGTGCTCATTTTTCTTAAAAGTTATGTAATCATTGCCAATATCCTTCCCATTAAAGAAAAGAATTAGATCTTAGATAGACATGCCAGTTGGATCAAGCATGAGATAATTGAGCACTATGGTGTTACCTAGCCTAGTATGTATTGACACCGATGGTAATGGATCCACTAATGTGTTTGATCAAAAAATTATTGGAGGTGCCATTAGTTACATCCTCTTCATCTATTAATTATTTACCTTTATAAACATGAAAATCTTGTAAGACTTGAAAAATCTTTCAACGGAGATCTTTTGAAAAATTAGCGAAAGTAATCTTATGCCGATCATTCTTAGGAATGTCATCATTTTCATCAAATGTGGCTAGAGTATAAACAAATTACTATACGCGGGATGTCAAAGGAAGCATAGTGGTAACATTTCTTATATCTTGTTTAAGTAGTATCACAACTAAACTTAATGCATAACTCTTGAATGCATAAATCACCTATTGGTTCAACCATATGAATAAGACTTCACAATCATTAGTGACAAACAATAGTGGGCATTGGGATTGCATGTTACGTGAGTTAAAAGCCATAGGATGTATATGAGACGCTTCACTTGATAAGTGTTAGGACCAACTTTAATAGTTGTGCATATTTATATAGAAATTTTGGTAGTTTATATTGATTTTTACTTTGATTTCCCTATGGTAATTTTTTAGATAAAAGAAATGGGCAAAATAAGTGAAAACGGAAAAGAAATGAGTAAAAATGTAATTTTTACTTTTATGTTTGGGAATATAGGAAGGAAAATAAAGGAAATAAAGAGAAATGCTTTAATTTCTTTTGTTTGTTTGGATATACAAAAGGAAAATGAAGAGAAATAAAGTTAGTATTTAATAAAATTAAAAAAAAAAGTTGTGATAACTTATAATAGGTAATTTTGTAATAAAATATCTATTTTTATTAATTCCTCTTTAAAATTGAAAAGAAAAAAAAAAACTTCAAAATAGAAAGTTTTCAATCTTTTTTTTCCTTCTAGTTTCGCTCTTCAAAATTTCCTTCCATTTTCTTGCATTCCTATACATTTCCACTAACCTAAATACACCGTAAAAGTAGGGGGGCTGGTTGCGCATTATCGACACCGTATTAGTATAGATTACGTAATCTTCCTGAATTTCTCACCCGTTTGACGCTCACTCCAACGAAAGACAGCTTGATATGCAAATGATGGTATCTTTAACGCACGTGCCGTAAGTCAAGAGAGACAAAGAGCCGTTTTTCACCGTTGAGGTGAGTCTGGTTTGGTGTTTGCATCGTAGTTCATACCACCCCCCCCCCAAGCACAGAAAGCATTCGCAATCTAACGCCAAATAAGAAAACGCCATAACCGCGTGGACTCTCTTCTCTTCTCTTTCACATTAATTCCAGATCTGCCCTCTTAAATTCCCATACAAATTCCACTCCCATCAGCTCTTATTGAAATTACTTATCCATTCCAAGTTCCCAATCTTTAGGGCTTATTTTATTGAATTTCATATTTTGGCGACTCTTTTTGAACTTTTGGTTTGATTAGGTTAGATTTAGTAGGATTTGATTTGATTAGATGTCTGGTGAATATGGTAATGGAATTGAAGAAAACTCCCAATTCAATAATGGGGTCATGGATTTTGTGAATAATCAGGTTTGTTAATGCAAATATTTCCGTTTGGATCATGACCGTAGCATCATTGTGCGAGAAATAAATAGTTTTTGTCTCTTTTTTTTTCGAATTATATGTTTGGTTTCTATTATGTGTGTCAAGAGAATCTGATATTGATGTATATGATGCTGGTTGTGGTTATTAATGTTTGATGAATTTAGTTGCCATGGGGGTTTCCGTCCGTTTTGGTTGTTCGGGTACTACTTGTTGACCTGCTAATGATTATTGATGAAGGATTGGGTTTCTGATCGAAAAGTAGATGTTGGAGTGCCGATTTGACAATTTCCATCGGATTTTTATATCAAATTCTAACACTTGATTTAGCTGTTGGTTGTTTGACCAGCTGCACGACTGTTTCAAGAAGAGATTGTTGTAACAGTTGGATAGCTTTAGCTTGGTTCTTTTTTTGTGTGTCAGTATGCTTCCTCAGCGTTGAGTTCGTAGCGTGTAGTCTTAGTTGCTGTTTGTTTGTTTTTATCGCATGTGCTAAATGTTGAGAGAAGTAATATTTTGAAGATATGTGTTTCACCTAGGTGCCTAATATGGAGCATGAGCAACTGGATGATGCCGAGGATGGGAGAGTTGGGGAAGATGCTGGAAAAGATGAGTTTGTTGATGCTCCAGATGAACTGAATGCTGAGAGCAGGGATCCTGCGGTGACTGCAAATTATAAAGATGTATGGAAAGGAAGGAGCAATGGGCAAGACAGCATGTCCACTCCATTGGAGAACACAGAGAAAGGCCATGAGTTGATTGATGAGCTGAGGCATCTCCAAGCTTTGCTAGACAAGACAGTTGAGGAGAAAGAAATGGCAATTAGGGGATACAAGGTCAGTTTTCTGCTGGTTCATTGGTTTGACACCCATAATTGCAATTTATATCTATTCGTGAATATCTTTCTTATGGCAGGAAGAAAGAGATATATACATGAGAGAACTTGGTGATCTCCATCACCAGCTCAAAGCTCTGAAGCACCTTCAAGTAAATGGTGGTGGTTTGGTTGAGGATGTACATAAACCAGAATTTGGTGGAGAAGAGGGAAATAATATAGTATCAAATAGCTCGTTGCTTGAATTAATAAGTGATTGCTCAATGCTTCTTAAAAATGCATTGGAAGAAAGGTCACAGGTGGAGGGTACTATAAAGGACCTTCGTACCCTTCTTTATAATAAAGATGAACAGATTGTTGGCCTCAATGAAAAGATATCTGAACTTTCAATATCTCATGATTCGGCTTTGGGGGTCCTAAATGAGAAAAACCAACACATTGAAGATGTTATTGGAAGGATGCTGAATTCAGCTGCCTCAATAATTGGACAGGAAGATCTCCTAGATAATTCTTTGGATACGAAAATTGATCATGTTGAGAGGATGACTTCACTGATAATTCAAAAGCATAACCAACTTCATTTTCACATAAATCAGCTTAGGCAGTGTTTGTCTGAATCCAGTTTAGAATCCCTAGATTTCAGCATGCGGGATGGGTTAGAAAATGTAGTTGTTGCAGCTTATAATGAGTTGGTTGAGTTCAAACAGAAAGAAGTGGACCTGGCTGAAAAACTAAGCCATATGGATGTTGAAAAAGGACAACTTGTTGAACAGCTTAGGGGGACCAAAACATTGATAGAAGAGATTAGGGCCGAGTGTGACAGTGTGAAGCTTGAGCTTGAGCAAGAGAAGACACGATGTGTGAATGTGAAAGAAAAGCTTAGCTTAGCTGTAACAAAAGGAAAGTCATTGGTGCAGCATAGAGATTCATTGAAGCAATCTCTGGCTGATAAAACAAGTGAGCTTGAGAAGTGTATGAAGGAATTGAAAGAGAAAACGGTTGCCCTGGAAGCTGCCGAACATGCTAAGGAAGAGTTGGTGCAAGGTGAAAACTTGGTTACGTTGCTCCAGGAAAATCTCTCCCAAAGGAATTCAATTCTTATGAAATTTGAAGAAATTCTCTCTCCTAACTCTCTTCCTGAGGAAGTCCGAGAATATGATCTATTGGAGAGATGTAAGTGGCTTGTTGATGAAAGAAATGTTTTGCAAAACGTTTCCATGGAACTCAAAAAACTGAAAGATGCCTTATCGACGATTGAGTTACCAGAATCTGTTTTGTTCGTTGACCTTGAATCAAAGGTTAATTGGCTGAGAGAATATTTTTATGAAGAACAACAGGAAACCCAAGCACTTAAAGATAAATGTGAAACACAAGGGCTGGAACTTAACAAATTGAAAGATGCAGTATCCATGATCGAGCTACCAGGTTCTGTTTCTTGTGTGGACTTTGAATCTCGTATTGTTTGTCTGAGAGATCACTTTCATCAAGTAAAATGTAAAACAGAAGAGCTGGAAGGTGAAATCATTAGAACAAAGGAAGCAGCCAATCTTCAGATTGATTGCTTAAGTGCTTCACTTTCTACATCATTGCAGGAGAAGGAGTATATCCAAATGGAGTTTGATTATTTAACATTGAAGTACAACGAAATTGTTGAAAGAGAGCAGCAAGTTTCATTTGAGAAGGAACAGATTATAATGTCATTGCTTGAGCGGTCTGGTATTAAAGCCATTGATCAAGGGTTGGGGATGGATATCGAGGTTCTATCGCCATCTGACACTGCCTTAATCATTGATAGGTTCCTTGAGAAGATGAAAGAGCAAAATGATTCTCCTAACAATTCTTTCGTTGATTTGGACTTATTTGAAAGAATTCAAAGTCTCTTATATGTCAGAGATCTGGAGTTCATGCTCTATGAGAGAGTTGTTGAAGACGAGATGCTGAATAAAACTCAAGAGACCAAAAGTATTTCAAATGAGTTAAATATTTTGACTGAAAAGCTTTCAGCATTAAAAGAGGAGAAGGAGTCCCTGCATAATGTTCTGGAAAAGTCAGAAGAGAAATCTGCTCTGTTGCGAGAGAAGTTATCCATGGCAGTCAAAAAAGGAAAGGGTTTGTTTCAAGATCGTGAACAACTTAAACATCTTGTGGAGGAGAAGAGCTCAGAAATTGAGAAGCTCAAGACTGAACTGGAGCAGCAAGAATCAGTGCTTGCGGAACGTGGGGAACAAATAAATGTTATGTCTACTCAACTAGAGGGCATTGCAAAACTGGAGGCTGATCTTGCAGCCATGAAAGATCAAAGGGACCAGTTTGAAAAGTTCTTACAGGAAAGCAATAACTTGCTAGGGAGACTGATGGAATCTATTGATAATATTCCCATTCCTACAGATTCTGTATTCAATGAGCCAGCTGAGAAAGTAAGACAGCTTGCTGGGTATTTTGTTGAATGTCAAAATGCTAAGGAACATGCAGAGCAAGAGTTGCTCAAAGTACAGAAGGAAGCAGATAACTTAGCTAGAAGGCTGGAAGATGCCCACTCTAGGATAGGCACATTTGAAGCTGCTAATGTAGATGTTGAAAAGCTGAAGGATGATTACAATTGTCAAGCAAGTAAATTAGAGGAAGCCCAAACAACCATCAGATCTCTTGAAGAGGCATTGGCAGTGGCTCAGGACAACATTTCTCAACTTACTGAAGAAAAGAATGAACTAGAAGTCAGTAAGGGAAATGTTGAGAAGGAGCAGCAAGAAGCAACTAAGGAAGCCCAAGAAACCATCAGATCTCTTGAAGATGCATTGTCTGTGTCTCGGACAAACATTTCTCAACTAAGTGAAGAAAAGAATGAATTAGAGGTCAGTAAGGCAAATCTTGAAAAGGAGCTGCAGGAAGCAATTAAAGAAGCTTCTTCACACTCTAGTAACTTCTCAGCGGCTTCTGCTATTAGGAAGACACTTGAAGATGCCTTGTCCCAGGCTGAAAACAATCTTGCAGTTCTTACAAGGGAAAAAGAAGCAGCTGAATTTGGTAGAGGTTCGGCTCAGACAGATCTAGAGAAAATGAAAGAGGAAGTTACTCTTCAAACCAGAAAATTATTGGAGGCATATGAAACTATAAAATCACTTGAAGATTCCATATCTGGGTTGGAAAAAAACATTTCCCTGTTAACTGAACAAACTCATGATTTACAAAGTGGAAAGGCTAATATGGAGAACAAGCTCACAAAGCTAAAGGAGGAAGCTACATCCCAAGCAAAGAATCTCAATGATGCCTTAGTCACTGTTAAATCATTGGAAGATGCATTATCGAAAGCTGAGGGCCACATTTCTCTGCTTGAGAATGAAAAGAAGGTGTCTAACCAGGAAATATCAACCCTTGATTCGAAATTGAATGCATGTCTGGAAGAGTTAGCTGGTACCAGTGGGAATTTCGAAAGGAGGAATCTAGAGCTTGTGGGCAATCTTGATGAGCTGTTAATGCTAATGAAAGATGATAGTCTCTCACCTGTCATGAGTAATAGTTTTCAGAAAACATTTGACAGCCTAAAAGATATGGATTTAGTCCTTAAGAGCTTGAATGAACTATATGGTGTCATAAGAGCAGAACTACCAGAAAGTAAAGATTTTATTGAGGTAATTTACTTTATTTGTGGTCATCAATCTCTCAAAGAGAAACTTGACAAATTTCTACATAATGAATTTCAGATGGGACACATTTATTTCCAAGATGGCTTGCTTGGCTTTGGTTCTTCTGGTTCAGATTGAATTCTTTGAATTAAATAGACTTGTTATCCAACATCTCTGGATAAAATTATCATCTTCTACTGTACAAAATTTCATGGAGAATTTACTATAAAAGGGGAAAAAAACAGTTTCATGGATGATGAGTGATGCCATGAAGAAGAAAAGTTGCAGGAAAATACATGTTCAATTTCTTGTATTGCTAGCATATCCCTAGGAATAATTCTATCCCCATCATCTATTCTAATTGGAATTTCATTTGTTTCAGGATAATATTCTTGTATCAAAATGTTTACTGGATGATCTTGGCAACCATCTAAATGTTGAAGTACCTGGCATGCAAAATGGGGATGACAGTAATGATATCTCTCAATTGTTGAGGACGACTGCTGGGCATTTCCAGTTGAGAAGCAATATTCATGTTGATAAATTCAAGCAATTTGCTTCTGCCATGGATGGTGTGCTTGCAACTTTATTGAAGAAGTTCAAGCAAAGTAAGGATGAAGTTACATGCATGTTGGAACAAATGAAATCTTTGAAACAAGAAATTCAAACTAGTGAAATTCATAGGCTGGAACAGGAAAATGCTATATCTTTGTTACATGATGGCATTGAAGAGTTGTTCTCTGCATGTGTTGATGCAACCAAAAGACTGCATTATACAGTAGAAAGCAACTATCCGTTACTTGATAGTGTTCCCGAGCATGAAGCTTTGGGGGAGTCATTATCAGGAGTCGGGGATGCTGATGGATCTGATGCAGAAGTGCTTGGGAAGAAGCTTGACAGCAGCAAATATGTTGAGGCAGCTGACACCTTCTTGGTTGCTGTAAAAAAAACTCAAGGTTTGATTAAGCAGTTTGAGATGAATAATGAGGTTATGGCATCAAAGATAAAAAAAATGGAAACTGAATTAAGAGAAGCAAAGGAACTTTCAGAAAGAGCCATAGAGGAGAGAGATTATCAGCAAACTAGGGTCTCTAAGTTGGAGAATGATGTTGCAGTGCTACAAAGTTCATGCAATGAGCTGAGCCTCCAAGTTGAACAATGTCAAGCTGCTTATGACAATCTGAAGGACAGAGAAACAGAACTCTCTTCAAAGTATGATAGCTTGTTGAGACAGAAGGGTGAGTGATTTTACTTGGATCTTTTCTTCAGCAAATCATTATTTCTTGTTTACTTTTCTAGATAGACATTAATTATTTCTTTCTTTTCCTTTTCTTTTGTTGTTTTAGATGCAGAAGACTCAATCCTCTCTCCCACTCATGTCAAAACCCTTTTTGATAAGATCAGTGGCATTGAAGTCTCTTATGAGGATTTATCAGGATACATGAATTCACAAGATTCTTTAAATGTAAAGAAGATTTTTTATATTGTAGATAGTTTTACCAAGGTGATAAATCAAGTCAATTCTTTGTCACATGATAAAGAAGAACTGCAGTCATCTCTTGCAACAAAGGTTCTTGAAAATGAGCAATTGAGGGAGGAAATTGAAATGTACACTATGCTGAAACCAGAGTCAGAAAACACGAAGAGTCAACTATCTGAGATAAATTTTTCTTTAGAGAAACTTTGCAATATATTAGGAGGTAGCGAGTCAGTTGAATTAAAATCTTCTGGTGTAAAGGGACTCTTGGGAACTTTAGAAAAGGAGATTATAAATTTGCTTTCAGAATTTGGAAATTCTAAACTAATAGCACAGGAGCTGGAAACCAAGCTGTTTGGAAGCCAAAAGATCATTGATGAGTTGTCAAGTCAAGTTAAGTTTCTTGAAGATTCAAGTCAAGCACGAGTTCCACAACCAGAGATCATTCAGGAGAGAAGCATCTGTGAAGCACCTTCAGAGCCTAGTGGGTCAGAAATATCTGAAGTTGAAGATAAGGTAAGTGCAGTGCAATTGTATTTTTCCTCCTTGAACTCATTGGTGTATGATCTTGGTTTAGTGTATAGATAGGTCTTGTTAACAAGTGCTCTAGAGGAATTTGTGAAGCATACTTAATAAGTAAATATGCAATTTCCTAGAAATTAATTACATTTATCACAAGAAAGAGCAGTGACATTGAGAACTGTGTAGAGTTTGTCTTTCTAGTCTCTTAACAAGTGTATGAATAATGTATATATGTACATATGTATCTCATCATTGGTTACTTGAATGCGGAAAATTATGGTGTTTTAAGAGTAAGAGAATTGGTGAAGCAGATGTGCACGCTGTCTGAGATGCTTGTCTTCATCACTTTAAATGGCTTCTAGGTATGGTTTTATGGATCTTCCATTTTCTTGGTTGCCATTTCGAGTACCCTAAATAACATTGGATCCAGGATTAGCGTGTTGGACTTTTTTGTATTCATCATTGGCTTGAATTCTGTCTCCATCAGTACTTAATTGGCTTAAACTAATTACAAAATTTGTAAATTTACACCCCCCCCCCCAAAAAAAAGGAAAAAAAAAAAAAATCGTTTGGAGCACGGAGAAAGCTTCTATTGGTGCACTGTTAAATTTGTTTTAATTTTGTTGAGCATCAATAAAGCCTCTGTGGAGTTAATTAGAAGCCCATGAATTTAATCGAAAAGTATAGATGGGCATCTAATCATCTGTCATATAAATAGCTGATAGGACCAAGGATTATCTCATCCAACCACAATATGGGCAGACCAGAGACCATCCTAACCTGAAGCATGTCATGTCACCATTGTGCTAGTGCCTGTCAATCCTTAAATAGGTTCACTCTGATTTTGTCCTGCTAGGTTTTTGTGATCAAACATGCTAGCAAGGCACATAATTAATCATTTGTACAATTTTGAGTACTCTCTCTCTCATGCATCCCGACCCACCCACCTCACTACTAACAAATTTATAAGCATGCAATCAAGCACCTCTCTGCATGCACGGTACCCAGGAGCTTGCACATACAGAATATTTTTTTTTGTAGCTTCTCTCTTCCTATTGTACTTGGAAAGTGCACTTTTCTATTTCTTTCGACAAATTTTGCTTAATATGATTTACCGAAAATAATTTTGCTTAATATACTGATACTTCAAAATATCAGATAAGCTGATCAGTCAGGCTTTAACTGGCATTAGACAAGCTGTTTCACACTGATTATCAATTCTTGTGCTTTGCAGGGTACTGTAGGAAAACCTTTATTATCTTCGGTTCCTTCAGCTGCTCATGTGAGAAATATGCGGAAAGGATCCACCGACCATCTTGTCCTTAATATTGATAACGAGGCTAGTCATTTAATCAACCATGAGGAAACTGATGAAGACAAAGGTTTGTGGCTTTTAGTCTCATTTTAAATATGGGAATGGTGGTAGCTCGAGCTGTTATTGAAGTTACTCTGTTGCAGGTCATGTATTCAAGTCCCTTAATGCATCAGGTCTCATCCCAAAACAAGGGAAGTTGATTGCAGACAAGATTGATGGGATATGGTAAGTTGGCTCACTTGTTCAAAGACATGTAGCCATATAGGAATGACAATCTGCGCCCTATATCCTCAGGACCTCTGTGGTAAATTTAATGGAATAGAGTTCCAAGGGATCCAATTTTCCATATTCTTAGTAAAAAAGCTTGGTGAGAATGTAATGGTATAGATAAAAGTGAATACGTCATGGTGTCCAATTTTATGTTTGGAATGGAGGAAGCAATTAGGTTGGGAAGGGAAGTGGTAGAGAAGTTGGATTTTCAATACACTTTCCCTTGTTTTTAAAAGAAGGAAAAAGGAAAGGAATGAATTTATGAGGGAAAACTTCTACTAGGGTTCACAAAAAACATTGTCTATATCTGGATAGAATCGGGAAGGAATTTAAATGGAAATTACTATATTATCCTTCAGACAGAAATACATCTTTTAATTGCAAGGACGTTTATGGTATTTTACTGAAATATAAAAACTATATCATTAACTTTTCCTTCACTTTCATCCATCCCATTTACTTCCTTCCATTTCCTTCCCTCTCTAATCCCTTCCCTCCTAATTCCTTCCAAGATTCCAACGATGGGAAGCCATGAGATGGCATGCTTTTTCTTTATGTTTTTTAATCTTGACTCTTATATGTTCACTAAATTCTTCTTCCTAAAAACAACAGGAAATTAGATTATGTGGGATTATATGCCATGGAATAAACCAGACAAGTTTGTAGGGTTATGATGTTCCCCCAACAAGAGCTTGCCTTGGTTGATTATATTTGTTTTCCAATAAACTACCTTAAGCCGGCTGCCTTATCAGCCTTATGAGAATATTCTTTGGAAGTTACCAAAGTGGCGTGTTTTAATCGTCACTTCCAATTTCTGCAGGGTATCTGGTGGCAGGGTTTTAACGAGTCGACCTGAAGCTAGGCTGGGCCTTATAGCCTACTGGCTGATCTTGCATATTTGGCTACTGGGTTCCCTCTTGTAACACCCCCTGACCATCATTTAATCACCCTTCCCATCCGGATGACCCCTCTTAGTGCAATTTGTATCATATTATTCTGCCATTTCTCTCTTTCCAATTCTTTCTTTTTTCCGTTTCTTTTTTTACATGTTCTTTAGCATTTGGATTCGTAGAAATACTTGTTTAGATATGTACCCTAGGTAAGAGTATGATTCTCTGCAGTCATGCTTTAGGGATGCGGAGGTTCTTTAAGCCTTCATGCCGTGTCTCTGGATAGTAATATAACGCTAGGTCCATGTCTACCCTGTAAGATCCAGCAAGGTAAATTTATGATACATTTTTTCTTTGTAATATACCACTGGCGTCTGGGTATAAACCTTTAATACATTTGTTTGTCGTGTACATAAACTTTTCTTTTAGTATGATTTCTTTTGTAAACATTGACATTGGTCTTAAGTGGAAGTAGCTTCGTGCTGCATTTAGATGAATTTTTTTGGGGCAACGGCAGGTGGAAGATGAGGGTGGTTTAATTCCTCGCCACTGCCTGAACACCATTCTGCTTATTGGGTGTTCATATTTATACAATTTTAAGATTCCGTTGAGTGTTTGGATCTGCAAATAACAAGTGAAAAAAGAAAATTCTTATCAATTCAAGATGGATTATGTAATTCACAAAAATAAGTAGGCTCTCAACAAGTTTTGGATGGTCCTTAACATCTTTCTTGCAAAATAGAATGAAGATTTGTCAACCCGCTCCTGTGACGAGATTCGCGTATTGGGAAACGGCTTTTTTATTTTAATCAGTATCTTATGTATTTTTTTTTATAGGACAATTATGATGTTTTGTATCAAATTTAAATAGATTATCAAAATTTCAAGTTAAAATAGTTATTATATTAAGTAGTTTAAATAAAGGATTTTTATAACATTGTTAAATTGAGTTGACGTGTTATATTTATAGAATACTAACAAATCTTTTATTCAAACCATATGATATAATGTTGATTTTCTATTTTAATTAATTGATAGTTTAATCATTTATTTTAGTTATTTAATATAATATTAATATCTATTTTAATCATTTAAAAGTTTGATTATCTATTTTAATTTGATTTTAATATATATTTTATGTTTGAAATTTAGTATTTAGAAAATTATATAAAATCTATTTGATTTGATTCTATTTCAAATATAAAGTTTGAGTAAATTGGTTTGTTTTTTTTTTTTTTTATCCTATCAAAATTATGGTGAAAATGGTAATTAAGGAATGGGAGTTGAGAAGTGAATGTAAAAGAGTTTAAGAAATATATCTTATTTATTGGAAATTGAGATTTTATTTATATTTTTAAATAAAACTAAATAAAGGATATATCAATCTAAGTTTACAGAGATTTGCAAGTACTAGGGGATATGTACTTGGACTCATGTTTTTTGGTATCTTACGTTTGCAATTACGCAATTTAAAGTTGAAAAAGATGGACAAGCTAGAAAAGTAACTAATATGTCCACTTTCATTTTGAAAATGTTATAGCTAATCCATATGATCAATCTTTTATCACTAGAAATGTAGAATGGAAATTTGCAACTATTTCCCATTAATGGCTGTCACTTGACCATTCAACGTCTCTTTCTATGATTGTCATTTGAACCATTAGATTACCGCCACGTTGGATCTACTACGTCCAGCAAACTCGTTTGCTTTCACCGACATATACTAGAATCCCCATCACCATAGTGATATAAATAATAATATCATAAATATTAATAGGATAAAATATATGGATTTTTTTTTATTTTTTTTTTTACTTTTGAAAAAAGACTAACATTTAGGTAAGCTAAAAGTTACTGTGGGATCCAGCCCATTGTAGCTGACATAGAAAAAAAAAAAAAAACAAATCAAAATACCACTCAAATGTTTATGCTGACATGGAAGGAATAGACCCTTCTCTCTCAATGAAATTGAAACCTAAACTAACAATCTTTGCGTATTTATGCTTTTAACAATATGAAGTGTTAAACCTAACGGGATCAGCGGGTAATCCAACTGGACCAAAAGAAAACGAATATCTTGTTTTTTAAGGTAAACTATTTAAAAAAAAAAACAACTTTATTTACATGCGATTTCTAATTTCAAATCGTATGATATAGATACAACTTCTTTAAATTTGAAATTCGTATATTTAATATATAATTTCTATTATATTTAAAAACTACGATATCAACCTATAATTTTATAACGGTATTTCAAAATTTACTTTTTTTTTTTTAAGTTTGTTTCGAAACAAACTCACATGTTCCTCTAACTCGGCAAACTCTTAGATGAAGTTATTATGCTGATTTCCTATTGGTATAACAAATAATAATAAAAAAATACTGTATTTTTTTTTTTTTTTGGAATTGTGAAATGTTCAATTTCTAACGGTAAAGCTGGGGAGGGATTCAATTTGTAGTGTTGGTTTTGTTTTTGTGTTGTGGACAAAGAGGGTGGTCGGGTCAGATGAGGTGATTATTACCTTTTTGTTCTTTCTTTAAATAGAGTTGATTTTTATAATGTGAGATACGGCCATAGAAGAGACAATGGGTTCTTTTTTCCACGTCAGCATAAACATTTTTGACTTCACATTTATTTTATGTATTTTTTTCTTATGTCAATTACGACGGATAACTAACTCAACAAAAGCGTGTCTTATAGTTATTTTAAAGGGTCTATGTACTCACGTTGTAAAAAGTAAGGAACCTGTAATTTTCAAAGTTTTTAGAATGTGTTCTTATAATTTATAAATATTAATTATTTCATATCAATATTTATATCATTAGGTAAAGATGGGATGTAAGTATTATATTTTTAAAAAGTGGAGTATTATTGTAATTTATAAAATTTATAGGTGTGGTTAATATAATTTACCATTGTTTTTATTGGTGCAATTGACCGGTTTTTAGAAACACCTTTAAAAATGAAACCGCCAACTTTACAAATCAAACTCCTTTTTAATAAATACCCTTGATAAAACTTCTTTTCAATAACAATGATGTATAATCAAGAAAGACCCTTTTGAATTTCACATAATGCTAATAACAACTATTTACAACTTATAAATCAAATTCCAAATTAGATTCAATGAAACCGAAATTTGAAATAACTTAAGTGATGTAATTCATTAAATTAAAAATAAAAGTATACTCTCTATTTATCCAAATTAACTAATTGATTACTTGATTGAACTTATTTAACAAATATTAAGTTTTGAACCTATGATATGATTGAATAAATGACTTTTATAACCTTAAGTTAGTTAGCTATTAATAATTATTTTTTAGTACATATTATATTGATGATCGAGTTTGGGATTGGCTAATCTTTTATGGTTCATGATTACAAGGATTCCAAGTACGTAGTAGCGGAATTGCATAATGCATGTGATTGTAGATAGAATAAACCCAATTAATATCTAAACTTAGCTAAATAAATGTGTGTATTTAGTGTGTTTGCTTGTTTCGAATCAGCAGGCGACTCCCTTAAACTAAGTTTATAGTTGTGGTTGCAAATATTAGGATAATACAATAGTTAAGCGCCTACGTTATTGATAATAGCACGATAGGTAATTGATAGAAAGGAATTGTGGTTGCTACAAACAATAAAATAAAAAAGAAGATATAGTGGGTGTTATACAAAGGAATGAGACTCTTATATAATATGTTATATGTAGATTGTGATCATTGGAGGTAGATTCAAACAGTGATCCCCGTATGTGAATACTTAGACATGGTAGTAGTCAGATGAAGGATCTAGCCATCCCTATCAACCCTTAATTATGTTGTATTGGATTAGACCCCTTATCTTCCATTGTGTTGAGGAGTCACAAGCTACTTCAGCTTTTGGGAACTTGGAAGTGTGCTATTTGCTTTTGCTTACATCATTAATCTTAACAAACATTCAATGTTGCATTAGAGTTAGGTATATATGCGATTAAAAAAATGTATCATTGTGGCTACTACCTATTAAGTTCCTTGTGACCAATTCCATTACTTTTACCATTTTCAAGTGTTAGATGTGTACTGTTGACTTGTAAGATAAGTTTGGATATGAGTCCAATGACAATTTTGGGGATATCACTAAATGGTGTGTTCTCGAATTTTAGATGCTCTTGATGTAACTTGTTCTATTTAGTATATTACTATATACAAACTAAATGAATGTTCTATTTAATCATTTCCATTAAAATAATAATAATAATATTTCCTTCTTATAAAGTATAAAATTTACACGATGAACTACCAACTAATATCTTCCAATAGCACACATATATATAAGTTTTATAATATCTAACCCATGTCTCTAATTAACAAAAGCAAAATTTCCATAATAATTGATTTACACCTTTAAACAACATATATAAATTTCCCCCATAATCAATCATCTCATGTCTCCAATTAGCGAGTATCAAAAACCAAATCAATCAATATATCTCAAGCATGTTTCTATATCCTCAATAATTTTTTTAATGCGTGCTAATCTAACATTTCTTAAAGTAATTGCTTTTCTATAAATTCTAGGGGGTTAAGACTTCGTTCATTATTCTACTATGGTCTTTTCCTTACCGTCTTAGTGATCAATTTCCTAGATCCTCTAGTTATTATAAATCCAAGCTCTGACACTACTTAAGCTATCATGTATGATCAGCTTATCACATATTCTTGTCTTTATAGGAGCATGTAAGGTTTAGAATTAACCATTAAATCCACATTTCCATAAGTAATCTTCAAACTCTTATATTACATCTCAATGCATATTAAAATAATACAATCTTTAAACATATTTGCAAAAGCTATATAAACTTATTAATTTAAATTCTTTAGATCTATTTATTAATCATCAACTAAGCTATCATCATTGCATTCCAGTCCAAAGTTTAAATTGTACAAAATATCTAAAATATAAAAATCCCAAGAGATGAGTTGTGAAAAACCTAATACATAGTTGTTGTGCAAACACACACATATACCAAAATCGCAAATAAGCCTATATTTTACTAAATGTATTAGTCTGAACACGTATCATAATCCTGATAGTTTAAGGTTTGAAATGACTCAAGCTTCACTTCTAGATGTGCCAGAATTGTAGCTTAACACTTGTGATAATTGAATGACTAAGCCACTATAGGAATTTTTATATTTGGCGACGTTTGTATATTTTACAAACGTCATTGATCCCACTATACTTTAGTCATGCTTATTAAACATTGCACAAAATATATTATTAGCAATGTTTATGACTAATGTTAAATATATAAACTCTAATTCAATAATCTTTTTTTATTATTATTATTGTACGAGTTGATTTTTTTTGCCATAATTTTTTGTTTACCAAATAAAAACATTTTTTTAAATAATTAGTTTTTTTTTAGATTTTAAGACTTGGTTAATTTAAAAAAAAAAAAGCTTGAGTATTAAAAGGAAAAAACCAAAATGCTTTTCTTTGGTGAAAAAAAAAAAAAAACCATTATTCAACCCACCCTTTATACCCGAAAATTTTAATTACTACCCATTACACTTTCATCCTTCACAGTTTGTCTCCTCGTTATGTCTATGTCTCTCGCTTAACTTCATGGACAAGAAGTGAATGAGTTTAGTCGAATAGCCTAAAGGAGTCTAAGCCAACAATGTCTCTCACTTAAGGAATGAAGATCACTTGAGAACATGAACCTTAGTCTTCTATTTGTATCAAGATGAGTTTTTTTATATTGATCATTCACTAAAATTAGGGTTTTAAGAAATTTTTTTGGTAAATCAATTTTTTTCTTTAGGTCTCTAATACCTTATTCATAAATTGTTAAATGTAGAACTACCTTAAATTTGTGAGAAATAGGATGTTGAAGTGTGATTGGTTTCCTATTTTTTTTTTTCGATTGATTTTTTTCCAGTTAAGTTTGATGATGTATTCTAGTTTATACACATGGTGCAGTTGAAGAAAATCATAAAGTACCTACCTTGAAAAACCATATGAGGTTCTATTATAGAAGTGTCATGTGGATATTTCTATTAATTGCATGAAGGAGCTATTGGGAAGCTAAGTCATCCTTCAGGTGTTCATAAATAAATATATATATATATATATATATAGGGGGAGGAAAATATGACTACAATGCACTAGACAGTAGCCATATTTGAAGTGCATAGAGTTGTAGGATCAAGGAGAAAGAGCAATGATTAGACACGCCTTGTTTCTTCATAGCAATTAACTTCTTGTCTATTTGGGGCTTCAACGTTTGGGATGTGAGGATATGTAATGGGAGCAACTTGCTTACTTAAGGATGGGAAATAGTAGAACTTGCTCTCATCTGTTGGGACCCATTTGTAATCCTACTGTGGTAGAATTGTAACAAAGTATTCAGTGTGCATATAAACTATTCTTAAAGGAAATTATATTGAGTATCCAATGTACATCTAGATATTTCACCTAAGAATGGATATGGAGCTACATCCACATGATCCGTCATCTCTTAAATGTGAATTATCCCCCGAAGTTCCAAAAACCCAATGCTCTATTTTATTTGTATAGTGTAGTCATCTTTGCTTAATATTATTTCTAATGGAGTTATTATGATTTAACATATGTTGCTTTGTTTTATTTGTGTTTTTTATTAGTCATCATTTTATGGTGCTATGTTTTATTTGTAATGGTGTTGTTATGATTTAACATTATTAGGATGTTTGCTTAATTAATTTGACCATTGTGTTTTTGCCATTACATTAGCTTGGTCCAACTTAAGAGGATATAACACTTTGATGTTTAATTTTGTGCTGCTATGAGAGAATGCATGGTATGTTGATTTAAAATGCATACTTTGATATTTAAGAGGATATAACCCTTTTAGGCCCCTTATATTTCTAGAATAAGTGAAGTTACAAATTTATATTTTAAATGCTTATGTCTTTATCATTTCAGATCTGGTTAACTTTAAACTAAATTCCACTTAACTCTACTCAATTTCTAATGTTCAAAACATCCTTAAATTGTTAAATATACATTAAATGAAAGGGAAAAATCCAAATCACCTATATATTAAAAATTGTTCAATATACATCAACCTATTCTCTTCATCTATATTTGATGTGATCTCAATGTTTATTTGGAGAACTATATTGTTTATTCGGAGCACCCATCCAACAACATTGATACATATTATTTAAATTACATATTATCATTAGAAATGAGAGGTTGAACTTAGCAATGTATAGAATGCCTTTTTCCCTTTTCCACTTTGCCAACAATTTCATTTCCTATCATATACATTGGATTCCCTTGTTCCTTTTCAATCTATGTTGGGAAACTGAATTGTTATTGTAACAAAAGTACAACTATACTTTTAACCAAAAAAAAAATATTAATTGATCTTTAAGATTGAATTTGGAGTTGATTGAGGATGGAATACTAATAATACTGTTAATGCAAGTCAGAGGAATACATAGAGGTTTGGATCCTAAGCTCTTGAATCATTCTTCCTCCATCTTATCCAATCTTGTTTTTTAAGTTAGAGCTTATTCAATTGTATTTCTTCTTTTTTTTTTTTTGTTCATTTTAGTACCGAATACAAACCAAGAGAAAGGCATAGGCTATCTAATTAGGATCGATAACTAAATGAAGAGTATTGTTTATACCAACTGCAAAATGTAGTTTGATGTGATCTACTTGTTTTTTATTGATCATGACCATGGGGATCCTCTTTGATTGGGGTTTCCTATGGGACATGACAGTTTGGGTTAGAAAATCAAAACAAAAGCTAATTAAAAAGATTTAGATGTTGTATAAGTGGTGTCTAGATATGAGGATAATGGATTGAATGATTGGTGATAGGATATAAGAGATGAAATTGATTTGAGGTAATTACTTTTGCATTGTGGTACATGGACGTATATGACCACTCATAATAGAAGGGTTAAGGACCAATATTATTGCTAATTTAACGTTAATAAATCAAGATGAATCGGATTTTATTGATAATTTGATGAACTAGATTTACATTCTTAGATGTGATGTTTTGTTTATGTGGATTGTTGCATTAGATTTATGTAAGTCATATATGCTTCCTACACCTTGATGGTTATTATTACCCATTTATTTTGGGGAAATGTTCTAATAACTTTTCAGGTGACATGATTACTGAATATTTGGATGATTATGCTAGTCTTGGCTATGGTTGATGTATTGGCGATGGAGAATTGTTAGTGATGGCTTAAACTTTAGTTACTAAAGATTCAGATGCTTTAAATTTTGTATTCAATCATCCATATTCTTTCTTTTTATTTTTTTACTCCTATTTTTACTTTTTTTAGACTTTATGGTTATCTTTCCATTCTACATTATCCCATTACACTCTTGATTTTAACTCTGAAGTATGCTTTTCTTGAAGTTAGAAAATCATTTTTTTTTTGGTTAAATAAAGTTCCTTAAAGTTTTATGTTGTATCATGTGTATTAATTAATTTCTTTTGATCTGTGCTCTTTTAAGGTATATTTATGTCTAATTATCCATTGGTGTAAATGATCTCAAGAGTAATACCTCTTGTATTTATTATCTAATATATTCAAATTAGAGAATTTGATCATATCATGTTTTCTTATGGAAGGTATGTAATAAAAATTGTGCGTGTGATCACATTATCATTCTTTTGAGCTCTTTTTTACTAATTGTCGAGTCTAATTTTTTATTTTCCATTCCTAATCCGATCTATACTAGACCCTATGCTCATCTAATGTAGATCATCGACTTGAGTTAGGAATTTTGTTTTATTTTGGAATCGCCACCCAACTGTTGTTGGGAAAAATTGAATTAGGACTAATTGAGCAGATTAGTCTTAATTTGGACCACTAGTTGTCGTGATTTACTCTTTTCGTGTTTTTTTGTGAAAAGAGGAAAAGGGAAAACTAGAGTTTTTAAGTTCGGAGGCTAACCTATTAAAACCATAAAGTTACCACCCTAATCTCCTAAAATCTATTCTTTATTTAGAAATGTCTTTTATTTTTTGTTGTCTTTTATTTTGTTTTTGAATAACCTATTCTGAGAAAATGATTTTTATTCCTTTTTAGGGTTGCCCCAAATGGGTGCCTATGTACCTACTATTCAGGATCCAACTTAGCGTAGTTCGCTTTTCTTGAAAAACTTTAGTGTGTTTGTGGATTTTAATTGTAAAATCTCTTTTGATTTATGTTTTTACCATCTTAGTATTTTTCTAAAAAAATCTAAGCCTAAGCTTGATAGTTTGATTTTTGAAAATGATATTTTAAGGAAAAAACCAATTTTGGATTTTTTTAAGAAAATGATTTTTCTAAGTGATACAAATTCCATTTTTCTATTTTTCAACTCATTTCTACTATTATAAATTTTATTGATTTTTTATTAATTTTTTATAATTTTTATTAATTTTCATAATTTTTTATTAATTTTTATAATTTTTATTGAAAAATTTTCTCCTAGATTTTTTATCTATCCTATTCTAAAATCTAGATTATTATTATTATTATTTTCTAATATTTTTATTATTTTCTTTATAAATTTTCACATTTTTATTATTTATTATTATAATAATTATTTTTATTTTTATTATTCATACTAAATCATACCCTAAAAAAAAATCTAATTTCTAACATTTCTCTATTTTTTTGAATTATAAATAACAAATAAGTAAATAAATAAATTCTAAATAAATAAAATAGATAAATAAATAAATAAATAAAAATCGAAAAATCCAACTTACCTGGATCCGGGTCGGCGCGCAGGTCGGGTCGATCAGACACGACGGCTGGGGATGCTCGTTGACGGTGTTCCGACGGCCTTTCGAAGCGGTTGAGGTGTCGATTCATAGGTTTTCGGGGGTGAGGAACTCAACTGTAGCGGTGGTTTGCTTCAAAAACGCCTCCTGGTGGTTGCTTGAAGCTTGATCGGTGGTCGCGGGTGAAGAACTCCGGCGAGGCTTCGATTCTCTCTCTTTTCTCTCTTTTTCTCACTTTTGGTCCGTGCCTCTGCCTCTCCACTTCATCCTCTATTTATAGGCGTAAGAAATCGAGCTGGATAAGCTCAGATTTCCACCGATTGAAACAAATCGGATTTGCGGTTAAAAACCCATCTTCGATTTATGCAAATCCATTGATTTGTTGCGATTTGATTCCAATTGGATGATGTTTATCTTATTTCCGTTGAAGATCTGTTGGATTTGTGCAAAAAATCGAATAAAAATGGCCGAAATTCGGATTTTTCTCCTTGCCGACGATCTCGGACGAAGGTTGAAGACGATCACGCGCCCAGCGCGTGCGTTCACTTTAGCCAATCGGCTGCTGACACTTGTCCCAGGCAGAGAAAAAATTTGTAAAACGCGGATTCTGCTTCCCCCGGGTTTCGAACCCCTGACCGAGCCCTCCTGTGCGCGCACTAGACCAAGGTTCGGATCGACTGGGCTAGCCCACTTTCGCGATTTTATTATTTTCACAATTTGCATATATGCAATGCGATTTTTTTTATTTTTTTGTATTTTTTGAAATTTCAAAAATTTGTAAAAATTATTTAACCCTTTTTTATTGTCATTTCTGCAATTATTTTCCAAAATTGATGTATTTTTCCTATTTATTTTATTTTTTGAATATTTTTCCTATTTTTGCTAAATTAGCGAAAAAAATGGAAAAAATTGGAAATTAATTATTGTTGATTATTATTGATCATTAGGGCAAAAATAGGGTGTTTACACTAATGAATTCCAATTTTACTTTATTGTATTTCAGTCTAGCACAATTAGTTTGAAGCAATATACTGATGGAAATCTACCTTGCGATCCTAATAGTTAGGGAACCTGATTTAGATGTATGATCCAAATTGTCCACGTGTGTCCATTTCCTTATCTAATAATGTTTGATTTGCATTATAGCAAGTACAATGATCAGTCTTCACAAGATGCCAAATAACCTACACTATTGATTACATTGGGAACATTATTGGACTCACATCGAATGACCCGCGATGAACTCAATTGACTTGAAGAACCGGCTCTTTGAAGACTATTTTTGTACTTGTAATTTTATTATTGAACCGGTCACTTTGTATTCATTTTGGGATTTTTTGATTTGTTTGTAATGTTGCTTAGAACCGGCTACCTAAGTGGCTTGTTTGTAATTTTCATGTAGTTTTTACCCTAATAGGAGCAATTATAAATACTTGCTAACTAGGGTTTGTGAGGAGACTTTTGAACATTTCACAAATCTAAAATTTTGTGCCGTGGAAAGCTACCCCCTTTCACATCTCATAATCTTATCAATTTCATCCTTGGAATTGTGGTGAGTGGCTTAAGGATTATTGTGAGTAACATCAATATTTCTTAAGTTGTTTTCAATTGTTGCTAGTATGTTATATCTAGTGTATGATTGGAATTGGTTACTTGTTCCTAAACACGCCATTTAGGGTTCCATTTTCAATTTAGGGTCACGCCTCAATTGATTGGAATTGGTTCTTATTTGTGCCATCTTTTATATATATTACAATTACAAGTGAAGCTTACCCTCATTTCCATGGAAGCCCCTTGAGTTTTAGGGATTTTAGTGTGTTTGTTGAAATCACACATCTTGTGGTTTGTTGTATAATTCTTCATTTGTTATTATTTAATTGTAATCAACAAGTGAAGCACATCATAATTTGGTATCAAAGCATTATAATTTGCTTGGTTTCATGACAAATTTGGTTCATAAGGATTAGGGGATCATGCCATTTATGGACTTGTTTGATTGATTCTTCAATTGACATTATATAATTACAATCCATCAATTGAAGCACATCATATACCAATGTCATTCTACACATGGTTTTCATGGAATGACTTGTGTATTATCTAGTAATCAGTGTCTTAGACCTTGGTTATCAAATGCTACAAATCAACCATGTTTTTTATGCTAGGAATCATGTCTTGTAGTGTTAATCCATATGCTGTATGAGGTAATCAGCACCAACCTAGTTTATACGGTAGACAAAACTTCATGATTTATACCTAATTGTCCCGGTGGTTTTTATTTGTACAAGTAGATCATCTCAATGGAAAAGATCATCTATTTAAGCGTAGCATTATACTAATTAAGGCTTAGTGTTATTACGAGAGTCATATTATCGGTACTCATCATGGTTTAATTTCTACGTATGCCTTGGAGACACTTGTTTTATATATCTTCCAATTGTTCCATTCTTCATTGAATGGTCCTTTAGTGGTAAGCCTCTTAAGCAAATACATTCGCTTGTCTCATATATTTAATTTATGATTTCACAAATGTGTAATAAATGTACTAAGCAAATACATTCACTCGTATAAGTTTCTGGACTACTATAGCAAATTCGACTGGGAAAAGTATTGTGTCAGTTTGAATGGTCCTATTGCCATAGCCTCATTACCAGAAATTGTTGGGAGGCAAAGTCTTTCTTGAACTTTTTAAACACAGCTTCTCCATGATGACCTTATATTGCCTTTACTTCCTTTTTCAGTTGAGGCACTAGAACATGGTGATGGTGAATTACTACTCAATAATTTCTTATTAAAGGAATACACGGACTTCTTCTCAGTCCCTTCAAAAGGTTTTGGGACCAATGCACGCTCGTTTACTCCCAAGAACTTTAATATACTTGATCCCTTGAAAGAGAACAACAACCTTAGTCATAGCATAAGCAAGGTAGCAAGTTCGTTTCTTCTTTGTCATTAATTGTTTTCTTTTTAATATAATTATGGAGAGAAGCCATGCCTTGATGCTTCTTTTTGAATGAAGAAGGTTTGCCATAAGTCCTCTTTATATTGTATTATTGAGAGAAATGTGGAAGTTTTTGATGATATAAAGTTTGGTTCATTAATAAAGTTAAGTGACTACTTTTTGGATAGAAATGCGACCTACTCTGTTTCAAAAACACGTCCTTGCTATTTTGTTCTGCTCTGTTTTAGGTGGTGAAGTTGTTGTGTTCTACCCCTTTTCTTCATTTTACTAACTTATGTATAATCTATGTTAAGAGCAGAGTTGGACATAATGTGCTATTGTTATCCATTAGCCACACATAATTTCATGCTCATTTAGCTTGATTAGAAGCTTCAAAGGGTTAAAGTATGTTCGATTTTCAGAGTAGAGCAATTACTTTTTAAGTCTTATGGTACACTACATATATTTAGCCAGCTTAAGTCAAATTTGCTCAACATTTTAGTTCAAATTGCAATGTATGTTCGAAAAATGATGACAATAGACAGTTATTAGGATTCGCTAGTAGTAAATGTACTAGAGAAGGCTTAGTCTGTCTTGAGACTAGTTTTCTCACATCCTACACACCTTCCCTGGTTCCAATAACCTTGATCGCCTTGTCATCTCCATAACCAAAATTGCTAGCAAGGAGGAAGGAAAAAAAAAAAGAAAAAGGAAACACCGCAGTAATATTGGCAAAATCCTCATTACAAACCATGTCCTTCAATGGTTTGAATGGCTTAACCTCTCATAGCTCTTAATTTTTTGAAATATGATTCCATTAAACTATAATGATTCTTAATGATGCCACCTTTGAATGATATATTTAAAATGCATTTTTTGTCGTGTAAGTGGATATTGAATTTCCCTCCTTCTGTTGATGAAGAATTCTTGTTATGATTTCTACGTCTTCTTTATTTGGCAATGAAAATGGTTTTGATGAATTATGATATATAAAATGCATACTATGATATTTAAAATACATATTGTTATCTCATTGCTAGAGGAGTTTCAACTTTTTTCTAATTATCAATTTTATTTATTTTCATATAAAGAATGTTTTATAAATACCGAAGGCTAATGATGATTTTCAATTATTATTGTTCATTTTTTTTCTTATTACTAAATGTGGTATTTGACTTGGTGTTCTATTCATGGATTTATATATATGTTGTGTTGTCAACATTTATAGCATTTTCACTAATTCTTTAGCTTACAAGGCAAATAAATTAGGTGGTATTCTAGGTAGTTAACTTCCAGCAACAGAATTACATTTCTAGTGAGTCCTTAATCCACTTCATCCACTCAAGTCCTTTTAGAAAGCTTTATTTTAACCCTTTTAGGCCCTTTATATTTCCAAACTAAGTAAACTTACAAGTTTACATTTTAAATGCTTATATGTTTATCATTTTAGATATGTTTTACTTCAAACTAAAGTTCATTATATGTTTATCATTTAAGAACTTATGTTTTCATTATATGTGTGTCAAACATTATTGATTGCACTTTTTTCCCCAACAATCTTATTGTAAAACACTTTTTCATTTTGATTTGCTATGGGATTCTTTTACAGTCATGGATAAGAGTTGGATGAATTGTCATATTGAAAGCAAAGAGTACCTATAAGGTGTAGAGTTTTTTATTGCATAATTGCGCATGAAGTATGGAATGGACAAGAGGTTAAGTTGTCAATGTAGGAAATGCTTAAATGTCAACTTGCACACTATGACCGTTATTAGAGCACACTTGCTTGTAGATGGGATAGATGTAACTTATTGTTGTTGGATATACCATGGTGAGAGGCCAACCATTGAATTGCCTACGAGAACTCAAGGTAGGATACGTCATGAAGAATATGATTTGAGAACAAATAGAAGCGAGGGGTTCAATGAGGCAAATGATGACAACATTGATAGACTTGATGAGATGCTAGAAGATTTAGAGGAATTTATTGACAATAAAACTGAAGGTCCAACTCTAGCAGATGGATTCGATACCACCCAATTTTGTTAATGAACTAAGAGTTGACTCGCAATAGGAGCTTTATTTAGGATGTAAGTTATCAAAATTCTCGTTTATAGTGAAGCTACTACACTTAAAAGTATACAATAAGTGGAGCAATAAGTCTTTTGATATGCTTCTTCAACTTCTTCGTGATGTGATCCCTAATGGAGAGTCTTTTCCTAAGTCATACTATCATGCAAACAAGTATTTAAGGGGACTGGGCATGTGTTGCCATTATATTCATGCACGCAAATATAATTGTTGCTTGTTTTGGGGTAGTAACAAATACCTCTCACAATGCCCCATATGTAGTACCTTAAGGTATAAGGTGTGTGGTGGATCTAGGAAGGCTATTCCTAAAAAGGTTTTGCGTTACTTTCCCGTGAAACCAATGTTGCAATGCCTTTTCATGAACGCTAAATTGCTCAAAAAATGTGTTAGCATAAAGAGGAACATAACAAACAAGACAACTATATGGGTCTTCCTACATATGGGTTATCTTGGGTCAATTTTGACATTGAATTCCCTAAGTTTGCTAGGGACACTCACAATGTCAGGTTAGGGCTAGCTAGTGACAGCTTCAATCCCTTTGGATCTATGAGCCAATCATATAGCATGTAGCTTGTGATTCTACTCACATATAACTTGTCCCCTTATAAGTGTATGAAGAAAGAGTTTTTAATGATGTCATTGTTAATCCCAGGACCTAAAGCATCGGAGAAGGAGATTGATGTCTACTTGCAGACTCTAATCAATGAACTGAAAGATCTTTAGGTTAATGGATTATGGACATATGATGCATATTCCAAGTCTTCTTTCAAAATGCATGTCGCTTTATTATGGACCATCAATGACTTTCCTACATATGAGAACTTGTCTAGGTGGAGTACAAAAGGCTATAGTGCTTGTCCGATATGTAAAGTCCAGACACCCTCAATAAGGCTTAACAGTAAGATTAATGTTGGTTATAGCATGTGGCTACCGAATCATCATCGATGGAGACGCAACTTAAAATTCGATAGAATGTGTAATAATCATGAAGCCCCTAAAGAATATTCTAGTAATGATATACTTCACCAATTACAATATATAACAAATGTGCCTATGGGAAAGCATCCAAACAAAGTAAAAAGAATCCATTACAGTGATGGGTTCAATTGGATAAAAAGGTCAATATTCTTTCAGCTGCCATATTAGTCAAAGTTGATGCTTAGGCATAATTTAGATGTTATGCATATTAAGAAGGATATTTGTGAGAATGTTGTTAATACAATTCTTGGGATCGAGGGTAAAACAAAAGACACCCACAAGGCTCGGCTTGATCTAGAGGACCTTGGCATTATAAAGGAATTACATTTGTTGAAGTGGCTCGATGGCAAGTATTCCATGCCATGTGCTAGTCATTCATTGAGCACTAGCAAGAGGAGATCATTCTGTCAGTTTCTAAGGGGAGTTAGATTAGTCAATGGTTATGCATCACATATAGGTAGGTGTGTCAATAATTTAGACTCAAAGCTTTCCAGGTTTGAAGAGCCATGATTGTCATGTTTTGCTTAAAAGGCTATTACTTGTAGGTATTTGTGGCATATTACCTAAAGAAGTCACCATGGCCATAACTAAGCTTGGAACCTTTTTTGAAAGGCTTTATAGATGTATTCTAAATGTTGAAGAGGTACAAAAGATGCAAAGTGATATTGTCACCATACTATGTAGACTAGAGTTGGTCTTTCCCCCTACATTTTTTGACATAATGGTGCATCTAGCTGTCCACTTGCCTCGAGAAGCATTGATGGTTGGACTAATTGCTTATTGATGGATGTATCCTATTGAGAGGTATAATATTGGTTTTCATATTCACCAATTATGTACTAATATTATTCTAGCTTCTTACACTCCATGTAAATTTATGAATGTAGATACTTGGGTTCGTTAAAGCAATTTGTTAGAAACATAGCTTATCTAGAAGGCTCTATTGCAAAAGCATATGTTGTTAACAAGTGCTTGACTTGGTGCTCACTTCACTTACAAGACATTGAAACAACATCTAATTGTCTATATAGGAATTTTGATTCCTTAAAAAAAGGTGGTGTTGATGTTTTCACCAATAGAGTTGGTCTCATTTCCCCTCCTACATATGTCATATTATCGAACAAGGAGGTTGAAGTAATGACATGGTATGTCATCAACAATTGTCATGAAATTCAACCTTATTTAGAGTAAGTGTGAATTGGTGCATCTCGAATGTTACAATATTGTTATAAATTAATAACTAAGCAAATTTGAAAACTGTGATGTAGGGAACATAAGGTTATTTTAAGGGCACAATATGGTGACAACGTGGATGAGCACCACAAAAGGGAATTTCATCAATGGTTTATGAATAAGGTAAACACAATAAAGTAACGTTGTACGTAATTGAGAAGTTGACTTTTTTCTAATAAGCATTCACTTTTTAATTTATGGATAGTGCAAATGAGACCATTGTATGACAGTTGTGACCCAGTCATTAATACATTATATGCATTGTCAATAAGACCTGATTCATGCTATAAGAGATATAGTAAGCTGATATATAATGGTGTTCAGTTTCACACATCAGACTTAGATAGTAGGAAGAAGACTTAGAATAGTGGAGTTCTTGTAGAGGGAAATCATGGGGATGCATAGGCATCAATAAGATTTTATGGGGTTATAACAGATATATATGAGTTTAGTTACATACGGAATAAGAGAGTGTTCTTATTTAAATGTAAGTGGTGGGACATGGATAGCCAACATCATAATGCAAGAGTTGAGAATGGCATTAAAAGTATTAAGGTCACTCGTAGTTAGTATGTAAATGACCTATATGTGTTAGCATCACAAGCTAAAAAGATATATTACTTGGAGGACATGAAATTAGGTGCTGATTGGCATGTGGTGCAACATTTTGAGCATCGCCATATTTACAATATGGACTCTTTAATTGGTGATGTAAATTTGTTTACTGATGTGGAGGCTCAATTGGTAGATGAGAGCTTGGACGAACTTGTCATAAGGGATGAGGGAGGAGGAAATGAGTGATATCCAGTTGTCGATTGTAATGTTGATGTGCTATTAAGAACTGATATGTATCCTAATACGGTTTTAGGAGAATTAGTAAAAAGGACAGTTCAAGCATCTAGTGGAGTGCAGCATGATGCTAGTATTGAATCTGATGAGGAGGAGGATATAAACGAGGCACTCGATGATACACTTGTTGACTATAATACGAGTGACAATGATTGTATGAATGTTATTTATTTTCTTGCGCATGAAATTTCTATATTTGTTTCGATTTTATTTATGTATTCATTAATCATATATGATTTTATTATTTTTTATAGAACTCTAATGGCGGGGCGATGGAAGAAGACCCAAAGAAGGGGAGGAAAGGTTAGTCGAGACACTTGAGATGCAATTAGAGATGAGTTGGATTCGCACCATAGTGATGAGGAGGTGTGTGATAATGTTGCGACAAATGCCTCCATAAATCAACAAAGGGAGCACACAATTTTGTTTGAGGATCATGCCACACCAAATGCACCCACATAGAATGACGCCTTGACTAATGATGTAGTTGATGTGTCCACACAGGCTGATAGCATTCCCTTTATTCCTACTCGATCCTCAGGTAATCTACGTAACTGTGTATATGAAAATATAATCAAAGTTCTTTGCTCCTTCATAATCATGGATTTGTTTTTCAAATATTTACACTAGTTGCAAGCTCAGTGTCATATATAGGCAAGAGAAGTGCGTATTGGGGACAAGAATTAGAAAGAGAAAATAGAAGACAAATGAGTAAAATGGTCATTCAATTTATGACATCTAGTGGTCATCCGTTAACACTAGACCAGTCATCCAAGATGGCATCGAAAATAGGGAAGGCTTGTCGGGACTTGCTACCACTTTATATTGAGGATTGAAGAAAATTTGATTTATCACTATCGAATGTAATTTGAAAATTTTATATTATTTCCCTAATTTAATTCATATTAGATCCTATACTCATCCAATATAAATCCTCGACTTGAATTAAGAATTTTATTATTTATTTGGAGTTGCCACCCAATTGGAGTTGGGAAAAATTATTGAATTAGAATTAATTGAGCAAATTAATTCTAATCTAGACAACTAGTCGACGAAATCTCCCTTTTTTTAAAAAAAAAAAAAGAAGAAAGAAAAACTAAAGATTTTCGACTCGAGGGCATTCCTATTAAAACCCTAAAGTTATCACCTTATCCTTCTAAAATCTGAATTATATTATGGTATCTTTTTTTTAGCATAAAAGAAAATATTAGAAAAATGATACAACTATTATACTAATAATGATTTGAAAATATATACTTTTTATTTTTTAAAGTTGTCCCATAAGGGTACCTATGTACCCATTATTCGGGATCAAACAGGTCGTAGTTTGCTTTTTCATAAAACTTTAATGGATTAGTTAATTTTAATTACGAAAACATGCCAGGTTTACGTTTATTACCATTTAAATTTATTTAAAGAAATTTCTAAGCCTAAGCTTTATTTCTTAATTTTGAAAAAAACTAAAACCTCTAATTTTTTGAAATTACTAATTATCATTTATTAATTTTTTTAAAAGAAATTTTCTAAGTGATAAAACATTAATTTTTATTAATTTATTATTATTATTTTTTAATATTTCTTAATTATTATATATATATATTTAGAAAATTCTAAACCTAGTTTTATTAACATATTCCTAAAACATACATCTTTATTATTTGTATTTTTATTTGGTATTACTATTTTTTTATTGTTAATAAAAAAACTACTAATAATATAATAAATAAATAAATGAAGAAATTCGACTAACTTGGATGCGGGTCGCGATTCAAGTCGGGTTGGGTCAAATCCAGTTCGCAGGTTGGGTTACAAACGAAGCAGTTGGGAGCTTTTCGATGGCAGCTTTTCGACGACGATTAGTGGCGATTTATAGGGGTTTTCGAAGCTTTCAAGGGTAAGGAATCCAATAGTGGTGTTGGTTTTTGTTGAAAACTACCCTAGGCAATGGTTCAAGCAGCTACGATAAGATCTAGAGAGAGAGAGAGAGCTCTAGCGAATGTTTTCCTACTCCCCTCAACCCCCCCCCCCTTTTTTTTTCATCTAATCCCTCTTTTTTTGCATTTGCGAGGTCAAGTCTTATTCATATATTCGTAAAAACCCCTCTTAATAACCTTAGATCGGAGCCAGTTGAAACCCATCCTTATCTTTCTCTTCTTTTTTTTTTCTTTGATTTGAACAAATCTTTTGTTTTTTTTATTCGTACTAATTTGTTATTTATCTTTTTTTTTTGGTTAAAGATTCATTAAAATCTTATTTGAAATGGTCAGATTTCGCTCTCCCCACATCGCCATCGATCTGGGTCGGAGGTTAAAGATGAACACGCGCCACATGCGTGCCTTTGAGTCCTACAATCAGCTACTGACATGTGGCAGCTCAGGGGTAAAAAAATCAAAACGGCACAAAGTGCCTTTGTCCAAATTCAAACTCGCCACCACGCTCCCTTCCCTGCACACTAGGCTACTGTGCGGACTAGTTGGGCTGGCCCAATTCCCAATTTTTCTTTGCATGTAAATTACATATAAGCGTGCCAATTTTTACTAATTTTATATTATTTTGAAATTCTAAAATTTAATAAAAAAAAAAAACTAAATATCTTTTATTGTTATTGCTACCCTTATTTTCTATTATTTGTGTATTATTCTTATTTATTTTATTATTTATTTTTTCTTCATATCTGAAAAATAGAAAAAACACTAATAATAATTTAGGGACAAAAATGGGGTGTTTACAATCACAAAAACAATGTGCTTATGAGAGAGTATAGTTGAAAGCAACAACAAATTTGGATTGTCTCTATTTGAATTGTTTTCTCAATATAAAATAAATATATCCCACTATCATTGTCCTTGTTATTATAATTTGTTGCAAGATGTTTCTAATAGGTATATTACACCCTTGTTTCATTTTTATGTGTAGAATCGTTTAAATATCGATGATTAAAAGTTCATGGATAAAGATTAGTGATGCAATTCGACCTAAAGGTTTAAGTGATGATGACTAGAAAAAGAAAACAGAGGAATGGAAGAGAGAGATTGCAGAAGAGAAGGAGATTTTGCAATCTGGAGATCCATCTACAAAGGTAAGCTCTAACTTAAGTCATTTTTTTTAAGGTTTTGAGTAAATGATGTCATTAACTTGATGATGTGTTAATAAATAAAAGACTAGGGCAATGATTGGGAAGGCTACACGTAAGAAAGTCAAATATTTACATAGGTTTGGATCTAGATCATTTGAGAGCAGTAAGAATGAATATGTGAGTATTTCATATAATTTAAGTATATAAGACTAAAATAGTCCTTAACTTTATGTATAATGTGTGATTAGGTTGAGAGGAATCGCCAACCTCCTGATGCAATTAAGTTCTTTAAGGTCACCTGATACAATGATCCAAGGCTTGATGGTAGTGGTGGTTAGATTTCCCAACAAGCTGCCTAGGATTATGTAAGTTCATGGATTAATTTACAAATAAGCATTGTTACTGTGTTTTATGTTTCTATCTAAATTATTATTATGTTTACATTATATATTGTTGTCATCAATAATTTAGGAGAATATGGTCAAGATGTATCAAAAATCTCAATCTTTAGACAATCTTAAGACTTCGATGGAGATAGTTGATGAATTTATGAGTGTAAACGCACGGACTGATTATCATCCTGGTAAAGGATACGAACCACCGACCATTGGGAAACCTTCATATAGATGAATTTATATGGAACAGATGGAAGTAGCGCTACAAGAGACACAAGGAAAGCTTGAAGAAGAAAGATAACAACGTGAACAAATTGAGGGAAAGTTCAATGACCAACATTAACAACTGTTGTCAATGCTTCAAGAAGAAAGAGATCTACATATCGCCTAATTTAAAGAGGTTAGTTTAAACCTACACTTTGTAAATAAAAGTATATGTGCTATGTTGTAAAGGCTCCTATTGCTTCTATGTATAGAGTAGAAATGTTATAGGTTTTGATGGTGTAGTGGTTGTGTTGATGTGGTGGACTCCTTGAGTATGTGGTGTTGTAGTTTTCCATTATGTGCAATACAGGAGTATGTTGTGTAGTATAAAGGTAGTGTGTGTGTGTACTATATTATGTAGGGAGTTTTGTGTAGGGAATTGATGGGTGTCGAATCCAACAAAATAAAAACCTACTCCTAGACAATTATATAATTTGTATACAGCAGTGAGTAGGGTTGTATCCACAGGGATTGGTTAAATATATTTCTATTAAAAGAGAATAGAGAGGAAAAGAAGAATGGGGGGTTTTGTTTGTGAATTAAAATAATACTGAAATCAGATAATAAAATTGAATAATGATAAAAGCCTAACTAAATGAATCACTATAGTTTAATTCATAGAACTGATCATTGATGCAAATATTTTCTATTCTTTATCTAAGATAAACTGGTTATGGTTATTAACAAGCTCTAATAACCTATCTCTCCTTATTTTCTTGATAATCAAACAAGCTCTTTAATTACTTCTCTTATTGATTAAACAACCCTAAACAAGCTCTTAGGATTTAATCTATCAATAGCATTAAAAACTAGAGAGACTACCAATTCGTGCCAGTAGATTATAAGATAACCTATTTAAACAAGATTATATATCTCCATAACATGAATTTGACTATCTAATCTATAATCAAACATGTTATTGTGTCACGAAAACTAGAACTATCAAACAATTACGGACCTGACGTACTAGTTGACAATATATTAACTTGCTAATTGAGTAGAAAAGCTCCAATTCATACCAATCAACCAAGATAATAATAACAAAACATTCAGAAGATATATAAATATCCAAAAACAAAGAATAGAGTAAAGATAAATCAATTAGATCTCACAATTCTTGAAGAATTAAACTTTTGATGATGTTTTGGCTAGAAAATCTGTTTAGCCACACATGTTCATCCCAAAACGAAAATAAAAAAAAAATAAAAATATGAAAAGTCTTTGTTTCAGGTGTCTCCTGCTCTGCCTATTTGGTTTCTGCACTTGTCAACTCTCCTTCTTTTGGAAAACGAAGAGGTGTATATAAGAAAACCGAAAGATCTCCTGAAACGGCCAAACTTATCCATATACACGGTCTCAACTCACTGTTATACACGGCCGTGTACTTTAACCGTGTATGCTTCTGTTGGTTCTTCAAGCCAGATACACGGCCGTGTACTTTAACCGTGTATATTTCTGTTGGTTCTGAACCAGATAAACGGCCATGTACTTCCATTCGGCGGTGTAAATCCTTGTCTTTAATCCAAATTGTAGATGACTTCTCTAAATCACTTGAATTAGCACTCTTGACTCCATTAAACCTGATTTATCACCATAATAAAATTAAGTACCATTTCCTTATGATTTCTATAAAATCAATAATAAATTAACACAATTCATACTATAAAGATTGAGTATAAAATGGCTCTATCAGGAACATTGTTGTAGTTGTGCAATATGTGTTGTTATATAGGTTTTAAGGGACAATATTATAGAATCTGCATGGTTGTAATCCCTTTGGGGCAATATTCTAGAATATTGATGTTTTACTTACATGTTGATGATGAAAACTTCATTACTTTGTAAATGTCTTACAGCTATTTGAGCTTTCTCAAGCAGTTGCACGAGTTGCTAGAAATTTTCCAAATACTTCAAGTAAATAACCATAAACATGTGATAGTATTATATCAGCCCCCCCAAAAAGAAGAAGATATAAGTGTGCATGTGTTACTTAAAGGTTATATATTTTGTGACAGGAATAATAAATGCACAAGACCTTGTTAATTCACCAAATTCATCTAACAGCGATGATACTGAAAACTGAAAGCAGTGAAGATAATAATGATAGCAATGATGATGAAAGTAGTGATGAGGAAGATTGATGCAAGAAATAGGGTGTTAGACAAGTTAATTTAATGTTTAAGGTTAAACCTAATAAAATTTGAATTTCTTCATCTTATTTGGATTTGTTTAGTTAAGGATATTGTTCCTAAATTTTTTTGATGTGAAAGCATCACGTTTATGGGGTTTATTTGATGTAAGATATGTGAGAAATATATATTGATGATACTTTAGTTATATAATTGTGCATAAACTAAACAGGTATATGTTGGCAAATATGAGGATTATGAAAGTAGGTCAAAATCTATGCCCATTACAATTACCATGTCTAAACGTTGCTAATTTGGCTTAATAGTGACGTTTTAACATAGCTAATATACTTTTCACAATGTTTAAACGTTGCGCTTAATTACCTTTAGTTAAGTGTAAGCATTGCTAATGTTACTCTTTTACGACATTTAAACGTCAAAAATGCGTGTTTTACTGCAATTTTTCTAGCCAGTAATTTTTTTATTATGGTTTTATTACGTTTAAACGTCGAGTATAATAACTTTTAATTATGTTTAAATATTGCTAATGTTAGTCTTTTGTTACATTTAAATGTTGCAAATGTTACTCATTTACCGCACTTCTTCTGGTTAGTAATTTTTTAATTGTGGTTTTATTATGTTTAAACGTCGTGTATAATAATTTTTCGTTATATCTAAACATTTCTAATGTTAGTTTTTTACTACGTTTAAACATTGCCAATATTACTTATTTACCGTACTTTTGTGTCCATTAATTTTTTAATTTTAGTTTTACTATGTTTAAACGCCGCATATAATAACTCTTAGTAACGTCTAAATGTTGCTAATGTTAGTTTTTTACTACATTTAAACGTCGCCAATATTACTCATGTACCATGCTTTTTGTGTTTACTAATTTTTTTAATTGTGGTTTTACTATGCTTAAACATCGCATATTATCTATTTTTAACAACATTTAAGCGTCACCCCATATAACACATTTAGCTATATTTCTACTTTTAGCAACGTTTATTTTATTAACATTGTAGATATTTTTTGCGATGGACCTTTGGTGAAATGTATTAGCAATGGTTATTAAATGTGGCTAAATCTTTTTTGCAACATTTATTTCATGTTTAGTAACGTTTATTAAACGTCGTCTAATATCGAATTTGTTGTAGTAACGTTTATTAATCCTATCATCTACAAAACATTATGCAGAGGTTTATTTTGTTGTTATTTATCGAAACACTAATCTTCTCATATTGATTTTGTCACCTACTATTGTTCCACTAGGAGTTTAATCTACCTATAACATTTTAATTAGTATCTTACTTTATTGATTAGCACATTGTTGTAACTTCCTTTTTGCTCATTGGCTCATATCATACATGTGCCTTTTTATCAATGACCATTAAGTTACTACAATGACCTAAGTACCTAATATATCCACTTCCTTCAAGAGTCTAAGACCATCATTCTTTTGCTTATAGTTGTCACCCATAAGTCCTAATGGCCACATATAAACAAGTCATACATTTGATAGGCTAGATAATTATTAATTTGGTCCATTATCCTAACAAATGCAAACAACATGCTATAGCAACTGAGTACTTGAAATCCATTCACAACTTGACATACTAAACACCTATATCAACTCCTAATTCAACACATTAAATAAATAAAGCCTAGAGGACTAAAAATTAGAAAGTAAACAAAAAAAAAAGGAGGGAAGATGGAATTGAACCTCATGGTTGAGTGCTTACCTAAAGAGTATTAGATCAATAGACATCTAAAGAACTTAAACAAATAGATTACTTCTTTCTCAAACTTAGAGATTCATGAATAGGAATCCTAATGCATATAGATACAAATAGTCTAAACCACTCGATTAGGGGAACTAGCCTGGAACCTGGAAAATAAAGTATCCCATTAGTTGAAAGGCTTACAACTATAGTAGAGAAGTGATAAAGTGTCACCTTGACGAAATCCCTAATTAATTCTTAATCATACTCATAAATTATATTTCTTATCCTAAACTTATGTTCCTTACTTATTCAAATAAAATAAGCCTATTCGATTTACTTAAGGATCACTAAAGTCGTGATTTGGTCAACTTGGAGATTTAAGGAGGTTGACCTTGACGAGGAAAGAGGGGACAGTCGACTATGATGCAAATACAATCAACAACCTTGCTAAGAGGTCTTTGTCTCCTTTACAAATTCAATCTAGTTGACTTGGAGTTTTAGGGAATTATTCTAACTTCAATTAACATAAATCTAATGTCCAGAGAGCCTTATTATCCAATTTTTATTAAATTTTTCATTACCTTTACCATTATATCATGATCCCATTCATTCTAATCTCCATTTCATACAATTCATCATTTATTAACATCAATTAATGTCACTTATTCCATCATATTAATACTTGTTTATAACCAGTCTTTATAACTAATCTTATCGATCTTAAAGGAAATGATTCATATTTTTTATTCCCAAGAAACTCCAAAATATATGATGATTGATAACCAATTAGGAGGAAAAAGGGACAAGTGGTGGTGACTTGTTAGGGAAGAGGGGTAGGAGTGCATATCTGAGTGAGAAGGAGAAAGGAGAAAGGACATAATGTTAAGGTTTTTTTTTTTTTTTTTTTTTTCTATGAGAGGCTTATAGTGAGTTTGTAATTGAAAAAAAAGGTAAGGGAATTAATTTTTCTTATTTAATGAAAACACATGGGGGTATAATGACATTCTATGCCCTTGGTTTTGAAGTAAATTTTTTGGCATTTCATTACTTTTATTAATGTATTTTACTTATTGGAAGTTTAAGTAACCCTATGCCTATTTACATTTTTTTTTCTATATATCCTTATTTACATTGACATTCACACTCACATTCACATTCAAGTGTCTTTTTTATTAAGGATAATCTTCATACATTGTTAGAAACTTTCTGATTGAAGCTTGAGTTTGGTTAAAAATTGCTAGTGATATAAGGTAATATTTACAATTTCACTATCTTTGTTCATCTTAGCAATGTTCTGCCAAAACAAATAGCAAAACTATCTATATGGTCCTTGGGCTATAAATTTAAAGTGAAAACTTAATGAAATGAAGCAAACTTATTGTTATAATGATTCTCATTTTTTTGCCTGATTCGAGATTCATTAAAATATGAATTTTAAAGCATATAAGTATAGTTTGATTAATTTAATGAGTGATTGTGGGCAAGCTGTTGATGTCTTAAATGGATTCTAGTCAAGAAGATGAAAACCTTATAATGTTTGAAATGGATCTTAAGATATTTAACATGGTATTGGGATAAACTAGTTTTTATAAGATCTATTCCAAATTAACCCCTTTTTAAATCCTTTTACTCATATACCTTGCTTTTGAAAGATGAAAATTGCACAACCAATAGTTTAGAAGTAATGAAAACATATAATTATTATCACCTTTTTTATGGTAGGCATTTATACGTACATGTTAGTGAATAATGTTTTCCTTCTACCAAATGTTTGATTTTTAGAGTGTTTTGACAATAAAGAGGATGCATGAGATCTATAAGTTGGAAAATAAGAAACAATCTACACAATTTATCTTTTTGTCTAATTCTCATATTCACCATATAAACACATATTTCTACTTTTAGAAAAAAAAACTTTCCATGTCATCATATGTATGCTTAAAAACTTATAAGATAATTTAAGAGAACAATATTTAGATTAAGGTAGTATAAATATTGATTCTTAGATGAATTTAAATTGCATGTATACTAAAATTGGTTATTAACTTGGATTGATGATAAGATTAAATAATTTAACCCATATCATATTATATTATATAGTTTTGAGAACTCTTATTTTATTGTATTTCACATTTTTATAGTAGAATTAAAGTATTTCTAATATTTTTTTGTCAAATTTAATATAATTTAAAAAAAATTTCTTTTTATGTTATGCAAAAATAAATTATTTTTAATTACTTATTATGCTAAAACAAACCCACTATAATCTTTTAAAATTAAAAAAAAAAACTCAGTTGGGGTGGTCCCACCTCCCGAGATCTAACGTCGTATTTATATCCTGTCCTAATCCAGTCAAATGAGAAGAAATGGGACAGAAAATGTAATAATAATAATCGTCGTTCGCATGTGTGGTCAAATCTATATATAAAAGGCAAAAAGCAACGCCGTACACACAAGAACAAGGAACTTTCTCATTATTACCACATTGGCAAATAAAAGGAGGCCTTATAAGCGGTATTGGTTCGTTGATCTGAAAGTGGGTGATGAGATGGGAAATTGTAGTGAGGAAGGGGGTTGTCCCAGTGATTACATAGCTGTTGCAATTTCTATACTTGTTTTACTTCTGTAAGTTATTCGCTTTTTACTTTACTTAGTTTGGCTATTCCTATAGTATCTTTGATAAAAGATGTAATCTTCGTTTAACTTCAAATTATAGCTTCACTAGAATCTGTTACTGTTGTTCAGATGGCAAATTATTGTTATTTCCCCACCCCCCTTTCCCAGAGCTGGCGTTTGCTCTTCATTTCACTATGATGCTTTTGGATCTTTTGGTTATTCTTGTGATGTTTGCAGTACTACTCCAGGTGCCGTTAATTTAATGTGGCAAGACTTTATTGAGGGTGTGCTTGTTAGACAGATAATATTTCTGTATCTGTTTAGTGTTCACTCCAATTTAAAATATATAATCATCAGATGTTAGCTGGTAATTAATATGGCCAACAGTGGTGGTTGAAGTTGCCGGCAATGACCACTTTCCTCATTTCTAATGATTTTTTTTTTAATTTTTAATATCTAATTCGGTTAATTTCAGCTATGAGGAATCATATGCTGATGGAACTAATTACGAAATCCGCATTTCTTTCTTAGACAACGGTAGAGTCGGACATGGACATGATGCATCTGTTTCTAACTCTTAATTATCCATTTCCTTTTATGTTCTCTTAGACTGAAGCAAGTTTTATTCTGTGGTTTTCATTTCCTTTCTCATCTTGTTGATTGGTATTTTCATCAGGCTCATATGGCGGTCAATTTTTCCTTTTTTTGTCCACAAGGCTTCTCGAACAAAAGGTAGTGGCTTCTGGATTCCTCTGATTCAAGTTTTCGCCAGCTGCAATCTCATTGTGTCAATTATGGTAAGATATTAAAATTTGTCTGCTCCCAGTTTATATGGTTGCTTTATTTATGATGAGGGACTGTTTTTTCCATTAGAAGGGTCTAATGCGTGATAGAATAACTTATATGATGCATGCAGATGTCCGTCAGTTTCCTCAAATACAAAAGGAATCATTGGTGGCTGTCTTGTTATGTTTGGGCAGGTTTCTCTACTGCATCCCTAACAAGAAAAAGAATTCCACATTTGCTATTGATTTTCCCTTATATTTTCTTTTAAGCCCTATGCTCTATTTTCATTTAACAAGAGTAAATTTTTCTACAAGTTTGGGTTGAAGGTCCACTGGGATTCGGTCTACTACTGAGCTGCCGCATAGTGCAGGCCTTCCAATTGTATTTCATATTTGGCAGGTAAGTGAAAAGGTGAAAGAGACCTAAATTAGTCGAAAGCTTGGTGAATCTTGTCAGTCTAGTGTGTTTTCTCAGCAGAATCTTGCATCTAATCTTTCTGACCGAAACAGAAATTCTAGGTCAAGAATTTACTGTAGCTACTAAAATCATTTGATTAGGCTTGTGATAAGTATTTTACACTCTAAAGATAGGTTTGGAACTTTAATAACATAAAGCAGCTTCATTAAATGGTTGGAGCCTTAAAGTTTTAACAAGACCTAGAAAATACATAAGTCCATTCAATCTACAAGACAAACAGGTGAATTTCCATCTGACAGCATTTTTATCATGAGTCATATTGCTGAATTCTCACCCTAGGATAATTTTGCAAGGATAATTTTGAATTTGAATTATATATTTAGACCTTGTACTCTACTGCTAGCACATAATATTTAGTGGTCTCACAATCATTTTGCTAATTTTCTTTTACCAATTTCATGATTTCAACTGTTCCTTAAATTTCAGGAGACGGTTACCCCCAGTCAGGTCACACATCTCTCTTCCATTATTTGTTCTGCCATGGGTAGCTTTTGCTGCAGGTATGATATCTATTAAATGTTGATGATTTTTTTGCCTTATTAGGTTTATAAAATGAGGGGCTTTCTTCCTCTTTTATTTATTTATTTATTTTTAAGTTTCTAATATCTAGTTGCTTCTATCATGCCACCTCTTCTTGGTGCAAAGAGCTAACAACCTGAGTCTCATGTGCATCATTCTCTCCTCACACTGCCTGTGAGTTTGTATGTGTGCCGGTGGGATGATCTCAGAGAAAAACAGCATATGAGCTCAAGATTTGGCCCATGGCGAGATGATAAAAATTACTAATTAATAAGTTCAGGACTGATATATATTGATCATTGCTGACAAATTTGCTTCTATTTTATGCAGTTTTTCATATGAGGAAGCCTCTTAATCATCGCTGTCACATGGTGGCTCTATGGGTTGTTCCTTCAGCTTGTGTCCATGCATTATATGTTGCTACTCTTGTTGTATTTACGTGGGCCATCCATCATATAGAATTTAGGTTTAATGAAGTCAGAGATCTCTGGCGGGGAATTCTTGTGTCAGCATCTTCCATTGGTAAGACCTTTTGAGATTGTACAGAATGTTCTAGACTCTTATTTCTAGCTCATACAATTTGATGGCATTGCTTTAGTTTAAGAACAAAAATGTGCGATTTTACATGATACTTGGGGTAGAGAGAAGAGGGAGAAAGTAGAAAAGTATCATTTTGGTCTGTTTGTTGATAAGAATCAAAACCAACCTGCATAACAAATGGGATTTCTTAGTTCCTAGTTTTGTGTAAAGTAGTTAGCAGTTTCTACAATTGTGTAACTTAGATATATATTGTTATAATAGTCCTAAGATTATGGATGTAATCAATGTATATATACTGGAAGCAATCAATGGAAGATAATTAGAAAAACTGTTTTCATCTTCTGTTTTTTATATGGTATCAGAGTTGATCCATGTTCTATAAGTCTCGGTCACTGTGTCTAATTGCTGCCAACCTCTCTCTTTCATTCCCAATCTCAATCGAGGACATTCCGACTATTATTCAAAATGCTCAAGAACCCACAAATCCACTGACTATGATCACAATCCACAACTCCATCAAACTAACTACTACAAACTCTCTCTCTTGGAAAACCCAAATTGAAGCCATTCTAATTGGCTATGACCTGCAAAAATTTATTGATGGATCTCATCCTTAACCTCTAGCCACTATCACAGCTAACGACACGATCACTCCCAATCCAGCATATCAAACATGGCTAAGGCAGGATAAACTTCTGTTTGGAGCTCTTGTAGGCACTTTTTCACCCAATATTTTACCGCTTGTCACTCAATCAAAAACATCTCACGAGGCATGGCAAACTCTCACCAACACTTATGCTCAACCTTCTTGGGGACACATCAAACAGCTTAAGGATAATCTGAAAAACATCATTAAGGGTCTTCATTTCACCACAGATTACATGCAATCTATCAAAACTCGTGCAGATGAGCTTGCTACCCTTGGAAAACGTCTTGATCAAGAAGATTTGATTGAAAAAGTCCTGGAAGGCCTTGATGAAAACTATCAGTCCATAATAGATGTGGTAAACAGCTGTGACACAGTCATTTCCTTTGATGAACTACTTGAAAAGCTCATCAACAAAGAGCTTTCTCTGCAAAATACTTCAAGCTCCTCTATTCTACCAGCATCTGCACATCTCTCAAACATACACTCAAACCGGTGGTCAGCCCTCAACCATCCTCCTTGGTCTGTCAACGGTTGATCCCAACAATCTACCTCTGCTGCAACACAATCTGCCAGACCTGCTAACACTAGGAAACATCGCTCAGCTCATCCATTTCTTGGAAAATGTCAGTGGTGTTGTGCACAGGGACATCATGTTTCACAATGCCCACTGTTTCGTCAACAATATCCTCATGTGCAATCACCACCTCAATCTACCATGCCAGCTCAATCTCACGTTACATCTCCTTGGCAAATACAAGCACATGTCGCTGAGTCAACTTTTCATGGTGATCCATGGCTGCTCAACAGTGGAGCATCACATCATGTCACTGCTGATCTCAACAATCTTGCCCTTCACAATCATTATGATGGCACAAATGAAATTATGATTGGTGATGGTTCTGGACTTCCCATTATACACACTGGTTCAACATCTCTCAACACTTCCTCTCACCCCTTTACCCTTTCTAATGTTCTTTGTGTTCCAACTATGAAACACAATTTGATCTCCATTTCTCAATTTTGCAAGTCGAATAATACTTCTATTGAATTCTTACTATCTTCCTTTCATGTGAAGGATTTGCGCATGAGGGCAATCCTCCTAAAGGGTCTAACTAAGGGTGCTGTTTATGAATAGCCAACCTCTTCCTCACTGTTGCTTGCGTTCTTAAGTGTCAAGACTACCTTGCTTGCGTGGCAACATAGACTTGGTTATCCATTTGTGTCAACTTTCAAGCATATTTTATCTTCAATTAACTTGGATGTTTCTTGTTCTTCAAATCTCAAGTTCTATTGTAATTCTTGTTATTGTAATACAAGTCATAAGTTGTCATTTTCCTCTTCTATACTCTACCTCTTCACCTCTTGAGGTGGTTTTCACTGATGTTTGGACTTCACCAATTTAGTCCATTGATAATTTCAAATACTACATCATCTTTGTTGATCACTTTACAAAATACATATGGCTATATCCTCTTAAACGAAAATCTGACACCTAAGATGTATTCATTCGCTACAAGGCTCTTGTTGAAAAGTTCTTTAATTGTTTAATCAAAATACTTTATTTTGATAATGGAGGGGAATATCAAGCTTCATCATCCTTCTTAACAGTCAATGGGATTTCTCATCTTATTTCTCCACCTCATACACCGAAACACAATGGGTACTCAAAACGTTGTCATCAACACATTGTTGAAACAAGTCTCTCTCTATTGTCTCATGCATCTATGCCTCTCAAGTATTGGTCCTTTGCTTTCACTATTGTAGTCTATCTTATAAACCATCTCTTTACACCCACCTTTGACAATGTGTGTCCATTTTTCAAACTCTTTGGTACTATTTCAAACTATAATAAACTTCATGGTTTTGGTTGTCTGTGTTATCCTTGGCTTCATCCTTACACAACTCACAAACTTGAGTCTCGTTCCTCTCCATGTGTGTTTGTTTGTTACTCCTCCACTCAAAGTGCTTATCTTTGTCTTCACACTTCTACAAATCGTTTGTATACTTATTGTCATGTCCGCTTTGTTGAATTTGTTTTCCCTTTTGCCACTTCTCATCCCTCTCTCTCATGTCTCCTATTCCACTGTGTCCAAATGGTTGTCTATCACACTACCCCTTACTGCCCCTCCTAGTTCTACCCAGACTGCACCCACAGCTTCGCTCCCTACAATGGCTGTTCAACCTTCACCTTTGTCTGAAGCCATTCCTCCACAATCTGGCCATAATACTCCACCATCTATTGAGCTTAATCCTTCGTCCACCACACACAATTCCCCATCCTCATCACCTAGAGTTATCATAACTCGATCTAAACACAATATCCATAAACGAATCTAAAAGCTTAATCTCCACGCTGAACTTCGTCCACATATACTTGAACCAAACACCATCACTCAAGCCATGGAGGATCTGAAGTGGCACAAAGTAATGTCTGAGGAATTTGATGCTCTTATTCATAATGGCACACGGGAGCTTATTGCTCCTCATCCTACCCAAAACTTAGTAGGGTATAAGTGGATTTTTTGCACTAAATACTAGCCTAATAGTTCTGTTAACAGGTAGGTACAAAGCACACTTAGTTGCCAAAGGCTTCCATCAACAGCCTGGAGTTGATTACATTGAAACATTCAGTCTTGTCATCAAAACAACCACTGTGTGCCTAGTTCTCAGTCTTGCTGTCAGTAATGGCTGGTCCCTACATCAACTTGATGTTAATAATGCCTTCCTTTAGGGTACTCTTACAGAGGACGTTTTTATGTCTCAACCTTGAGGTTTTGTTGATCGAGATCATCCTCATTATGTCTGCAAACTCCGCAAAGCCATCTATGGTCTCAAACAGGTGCCTCGCACTTGGTACCATGAACTACATCAATTCCTTCTTGATTATGGCTTCACCAATTCAGTGGTTGACACTTTCTTGTTCATCTTCAACAATCACAACACTATCATCTGTCACTTGGTCTATGTTGACGACATTATTATCATTGGGAATGCTGACCAAGCTGTACACAAGTTTATCCAACAACTTTCTCATCGGTTCTCCCTTAAGGACCTGCGTACATTGACCTACTTCCTTGGTGTTGAAGTCTTTCTTTATACTGATGGTATCTTTCTCAGTTAAAGGAAGTATATTGTTGATCTTCTTCACAAAACTCATATGACTGAAGCTAAGCTTGCCTTAATGCCTCTCACTATCAATCCATCACTCACCTTTCGTGCTGGTACATCCTTAACTGATCTTACAGAGTATCAAACGATTGTTGGGAGTCTCCAATATCTTTCTCTCACTCATCCAGATATTGCCTACACAATGAATAGACTTTCTCAATTTATGCATTGCCCAACCATTGATCATTGGAATGCAGTTCAATGTCTTCTTCGAGTATCTCTATGGCACCTTGGATCATGGCATTACACTTCGTCGCATTTCCCCTCCTATTCTGCATGCCTTCGCTGATGTTGAATGGGCTAGCAACAAGGATGATTACACCTCCACTAGTGCTTACATTGTTTATCTTGGTCACAATCCCATCTCTTGGAGCTCTAAGAAATAACGGACGGTTGCTCATTCTGCCATTGAAGCTAAGTATCATTCCATTGTTGCTACGGTTGCCGAACTACATTGGGTTTGCTCCCTCCGAGCAGAACTTGGCATCACTCTTCCTCATCAACTGGTGATCTATTGTGATAATGCTGGTGTCACAAACCTCTGCTCCAATCCAGTCTTCCACTCACACATGAAACATGTTGCCCTTGACTATCATTTTATACGAGAACAGGTTCAAAATGGTTCACTCCATGTCTCCCACATCTTGTCCTTAGATCAGCTAGCTAATGCACTTACGAAGCCTCTTGCTCACTTTCGGGTCCATTCACTCATGACCAAGATTGGACTTGCTCCATTGCCATCCATCTTGCGAGGGCATGATAAGAATCAAAACCAACCTACATAACTAATGGGATTTCTTAGCTCCTAGTTTTGTGTAAAGTAGTTAGCAGTTTCTACAATTGTGTAACTTAGATATATATTGTTATAACGGTCTTAAGATTATGGATGTAATCAATGTATATATATTGGAAGCTATCAATGGAAGATAATTAGAAAATTTTTTCCTAAAACTGTTTTCATCCTCTGTTTTCTATATTTGTTTCATGGAAAACATTTTCTGATCAGTTTTTCATACTTGTGGTAGTTTACTCCTCAGAAATGTCAAATACTATTTGTTGCGGATGCATTCATAGGAAAAAAATACACAAGACGTACACGCCAAAAGGAGAATGCAAATTAAGGAATTCTGGCATATCTTACTTTCCCGTTTTGTTTCTTTTAGCACATCTTTTCAACTTCCAGTTTTAATCTTTCCTTATCTAGAGTAGGAGTTATTTTTGGAAAGTTAGGAATATTGTGGAATCCTAATCTTTATTAATTAGGAATCCTAATCTTTTGTATTTCTCTATATTTAGGGAGTTATTAAGCAATAAAGGGTAGAGAATTATTTTCACACAAACTCCAAGAGATTTTGGAACTCTCTCTTAACGAGTCCAAGGTGGTAGCTCCCTTACGAGCTGCATTAGATTTCAAGGATAGGTGCATCAAGGAGAAAGAACAAGGGTAAGAACCCTTTGTTGGAAGGAGACTTCTCAATCCTTCGTCCGGTGACCCGATCCCAAACGGGGAATCATAACAACTTGGTATTAGAGCCACTCACCATGGACGAGAACCTTGTGGAGGAACGGCTACGATATCTCTTGCATGAGAACCAATCTCAAACGGACGCCAAAATTGCAGCAGCAGAATCAAGGAGGGCTGCTGCAGAGGCGAGGATGGCAGCTCAACTCCAGCAATTATCACAACAAATGGAAGCCTTGATTAGCGCAAGCAACCGAGGCAAGGGAATAGAGGCTGGGGATAGAAGTAATGCAGGCTCCAACCACAACCCAGGATCACATGCAGAAGACGATAACAGCAGCAGCAAGGGAGATATGAGTGGCAGAGGATCAGGGGGTTGGGTGCCAAGGTATATGAAGTTGGATTTTCCCACTTATGATGGAACGAATGACCCATTAATGTGGCTCCATAGGTGTGACAAGTTCTTTGCAAACCAGAAAACAATGGAAGGAGACAAGGTGGGGTTAGCAGCGTTCCACATGACAGGAGAGGCACAATTGTGGTTTTACCAAATAGAAAAGGAAGAACCCAATCTGACCTAGAAGACGTTCCAGGAATATTGCATCCTACGTTTTGGACCTCCCCTGCGAAGCAATCCCTTAGGAGAATTAATCAACCTTAAACAGATCGGGACAGTAGAAGAATACCAACGGGAGTTTCAAACCTTATTAGCAAGGGCAAGTTCAGTACGACCTGATTAGCAAGTCGACATGTTCACGGTAGGGTTGAAGGAGAATATTCGCATTGATGTAGAATTACACAGCCCACCAAGTTTGTTACATGCCATGAATTTTGCACGAGCCTTTGAAAGGAAATTGCAACTCTCCCAAAACGTGAAGAAAGGAGTAAACTCCAGCATAAGTTTCGGTTCAAAAGGAACTCCGATGAGCGCAAAACCAGGCACCACGGCGGGAAGTGCAGCTTCTTCTTCTGGCAGTGCTGCAACGCCATTTGTAAAGAGATTAACAAGAGCAGAGATGGCCAATCGTCGAGTTCAAGGATTGTGTTATAACTGTGATGAGCAATACGTTCCCGGACATCAATGCAAGAAACTATTCTGGTTGGAAATGGACGAAACAGAAAAGGAAGACCCATCGGAAGAAGAAAATACGCCAGCCATATCCCTGTACGCCATCACCGGGGAACAAAATGCGAGGACCATGCAATTAACTGCAATGGTTTATGAATAGCCCTTGAATAGTTTGGTAGATTCGGGGAGTACTCACAACTTCATGAGTTCAACAGCCGCTCGGAGACTAGGAATCCGGATGCAACCTCAAACAAACCTTCAAGTGGCAGTAGCGAATGGGGAGCAAGTGGTGGGGTTAGGCAAATGCACCAACTTGCAATTTTCAATCAACAATAATGCTTTCCAAGTAGATTTCTATGTGATTCCTTTAGCAGGGTTTGACTTAGTGTTAGGCGTACAGTGGCTTCAAACATTGGGACAAATTCTATGGGATTTTTCCGCCCTCACCATGCGCTTTGAGAAGGCTAGCAACCCCATCATGCTGCAGGGGCAGCTGCAGACTTCGTATTCAACACTAAACCAACTTCAAACCTCTCAACCGCGGGAAAAGGACATAGAGACTGCTGGCAGCTTTCGAAGAAGTGTTTCAAGAACCCGTAGGACTGCCACCCATCAGACCATGTGATCATCGCATTAATTTACAGCCCGGCACCACCCCGGTAGTCGTTCGACCCTATAGATATCCGCATCTTCAAAAAGATGAGATTGAGAGACAATGCCAACAGATGTTACAGCAAGGTATTATCAGGCCAAGTCGCTTGCCATTTTCCTCTCCGGTATTGCTAGTTCGCAAACATGATGGCACCTGGCGATTTTGTGTTGATTACAGGGAGCTAAATCATAAAACTATCAAGGATAAATTCCTGATTCCAATAGTGGATGAATTGTTGGATGAGCTACATGGCGCAAAATTTTTTACCAAGCTTGATCTTTGATCCGGGTATCATCAACTTCGCATGGATCCTCAAGATGTGGAGAAGACAGCTTTTCGAACTCACCATGGCCATTTTGAGTTCCTCGTCATGCCCTTTGGACTAACCAACGCCCTTTCCACCTTCCAAGCCTTAATGAACGAGGTATTTCGACCACACCTACGTCAATTTGTGCTTGTTTTTTTTTATGATATCCTTGTGTACAGCAATTCATGGGACAATCATGTACTACACCTCCAAACTGTTTTTGAGTTATTAAGGGCCCATCACCTTTATCTTAAGAGGTTTAAGTGCACATTTGGAGAACCGCAAGTCTCCTATTTAGGTCATGTGATCTCCGCAGGGGGTGTTTCCACGGACACAAGCAAAATTCAAGCTATCACGGAGTGGCCCCAACCGCAAACTGTTAAGGCCTTGCGTGGATTCTTAGGGTTGACAAGGTATTATCGCAAGTTCATTAGAGATTATGGCCACATTGCTGCCCCCTTAACGCATATGCTGAAGAAACAAGCTTTCCAATGGAACGAGGCAGCCTACGCCTCCTTTGAAGCACTTAAGAAAGCTTTAATAGAGGCTCTAGTCCTGAGCTTGCCTAATTTCCAAGAAGAATTTGTAGTTGAATGTGATGCATCGGGTCTAGGAATAGGCGCCGTCTTGCAGCAAAATGGACATCCCATCGCCTTTTTTAGCAAGAAACTAGCTGACCGTCATTTGAAACTTGCAGCTTATGAGCAAGAACTAATAGGTCTCGTCAAGGTTGTTCAACATTGGAGACCATATCTCTGGGGACGATCTTTCCTTGTTCGCACAGACCACTATAGCCTTAAGTATTTACTTGAGCAAAGGCTGTCCACATCCCCCCACTAGCGCTGGTTTAGCAAGTTAATGGGGTTCACATTTCGCGTGGAATACAAGGCTGGCCGGTTGAATGTTGCTGCAGACTCCTTGTCACGTCGTGAGGAAGAGGGTGCGTTGCTATATGCAGTATCCCGACCACAGGTTCTCTTGTTCGATGAAATTCGAACAGAGATACAAAATTCAGACACATTGCGAGCCCTTTGGTCACGGATTGAATAGGGGACAGCAGGCGTGGGTTGGGGTTTGCGTGATGGGATGATATTCTTCAAGGACCGTATCTATCTACTCCCAACATCTTCCTTGATCAACGCTATCTTATCGGGAATCCATGACAACACTCATGAAGGTGAGGAGAGGACCTTGCAGCGTATTCGCAAGGATTTTTATTGGTCTAGCATGAAGACTACCATCAAGGCATATGTCGCTGCATGTCTCATTTGCCAACGAAATAAAGCCAAGCACTTAAGCCCAGCTGGGTTATTACAGCCGCTGCAATTACCACACCAAGTTTGGTCCGATATCTCCATGGATTTTATGGACGGCTTACCTAAATCCTTGGGTAAAAGTGTTTTATTTGTGGTAGTAGATAGGTTCTCAAAATATGCTCACTTTATCCCATTAGCTCATCCTTACAATGCTAGCACCATTGCACGGGTATTCTTTGACAATATTGTAAGATTACATGGCATTCCGGAATCTATTGTTAGTGATCGCGATCCACTTTTTACTAGCACCTTCTGGAAGGAGTTGTTTCGTTTATGCAGCACCAATCTTCATTTTTCTTCCGCATATCATCCCCCAATCCGATGGGCAAACGGAGGTAGTGAATCGCACCATTGAATTGTACTTACGTTGCCTTGCTGGTGTTCGTCCTAAAAACTGGGCAGAGTGGCTTCCGTAGGCGGAATTCTGTTACAACACCGCCTTCCATACAGCCCTTAAAACATCCCCATTCCAAGTTGTGTATGGACGTGCGCCTCCGAGTCTAACATCTTATGTTGCTCGCACTTCAAAAGTCGATGCAGTGGATCAAGCATTTCTTGCTAGAGATGAAGCTTTAGTGGACATTCGTGCCAAACTCCACCAAGCGCAGTAACGTATGAAAACCTTTTATGATAAAGGACATCGTGAGGTGGAATTCTCTCCTGGTGCTTATGTTTGGTTGCGCTTACAGCCTTATCGCCAGAAGACACTTGTTCGCCACCTTTCTCATAAGCTTGCTCCTAAGTTCTATGGGCCTTTCATGGTGGTCAAGCGCATTGGAACCGTGGCATACCAGTTGGAACTGCCATTGGACTGCAAGTTGTACAATGTCTTCCATGTATCCTTGCTGAAGCCTTTCAAGGGCGACTTGCCGAGCGCACCCACGAAGCTGCCTCCTTTAGCAGATGGTCAGGTTGTCATCAGCCCTCTGGCTGTTCTGCGCACTTGAAGAAACTGAGGTCAATGGGAAATCCTGGTACAATGGAATAAAGGGACACTAGAGGATGCTACTTGGGAGAATGTATTGGAATTCAAGCTAGTATTTCCTGACTTCCAGCTTGAGGACAAGCTATTTGTCGAAGAGGGGAGTAATGTTGCGGATGCATTCATAAGAAAAAAATACACAAGACGTACACGCCAAAAGGAGAATGCAAATTAAGGAATTCTAGCATATCTTACTTTCCCGTTTTGTTTCTTTTAGCACATCTTTTCAATTTCCAGTTTTAATCTTTCCTTATCTAGAGTAGGAGTTATTTTTGGAAAGTTAGGAATATTGTGGAATCCTAATCTTTATTAATTAGGAATCCTAATCTTTTGTATTTCCCTATATTTAGGGAGTTATTAAGCAATAAAGGGTAGAGAATTATTTTCACACAAACTCTAAGAGATTTTGGAACTCTCTCTTAACGAGTCCAAGGTGGTAGCTCCCTTACGAGCTGCATTAGATTTCAAGGATAGGTAAATCAAGAAGAAGGAACAAGGGTAAGAACCCTTTGTTGGAAGGAGACTTCTCAATCCTTCGTCTGGTGACCCGATCCCAAACGGGGAATCATAACACTATTATATTAATCTTGAGAGGATGCTTCCTAGTAGCTTTTATTGGTAAGTGGTGGTAAGAGGTGATGTAATTACAAGTGACTGCTGATGCTTGGTGGTGGTTAATATTAATTACCATGGAAAATGCTAGTGGATAAATAAGGAAAATGATTTCTTCTTTTACAAATTGTAAAGCATTTTTCTTTTTTTACTTTGACATTTTTTGCGGTGTTTAAGCACTATCAGCAGTGTTGGGCCAGCGCTGTCATCTCCCATCACTATCTATATCAAGAGCCACTAATTCCTGCAACCTATTGAGATTGACATAATAATATGTGATATCAATAAAGTTTTGGAGGGGAGCATTGGTGCAACTGGTTAAGTTGCTTCCTTGATGACTGAAGGTCACAGTTTCAAGGCACGAAAATAACCTCTTTGCAAGATGCAAGGGTAAGGTTGCATAGACATGCGACCTCCTTCTTCCCCACACCAGGGTATGTGCTGTATATACATTTGTGAAGTTATGATGATAAAATAGTAGAAAAAAGTCTTGACAATAATAATTGCCAAACAATGCATCCTAATTAAAAGGAGATGGAGAAAGTGGCATTAAAGGGTGTCCATGTAATGAAGAAGGTGTTATTTGGGAGGCATAGTTGCTGTTTGGGAATATTAGGGAAAGATTTCCTTTTAGTTAATTGTACTGAGGAACTGGTGATTGTAGGGGTCTGTGAAGAAACTTTTAGTGACCATTATTGACATTTTTTTTTGCACCGGGGGGTGGGGTGGGGCGGAGGGGTGGGTGGTGCTAAGCTCGTAATTTAGTTTTCACTTGTTTTCTAGGAAAGAAAAAAGTAAGGCCAATCCGGAGGGTTGTTTGAGCTAACCTATATCTGATACAAGTGAAAAAGGACATCCACTCACGTTCAATCTAAGTTAAATCTGAAATTGCAAAAGAAAAGCAAATAGAATAACTGAAATTCAATCGACTAGAAACCTGAATGAGCAACTCAAAAGATTAAAACCAGGTGAATCTCTCAATATGGAACAAATTATATATAATGATCTGATATTATGATATGTACTTCCATTTCATATTATTCCAAAGCCAAAGAACCAGCAGTAGGTCTGCAACCTCAGTTCATGGATGAAATTTGATCTAATGATTTTGCCTCATTGTTTGCCTGATTTTTCCATCTTAATTCTGGCAAAGGGGCTGCCATCTTTGGTCATTTGACAACAATTTATTTTCAAGGCAAAATAAACAAACAAGCCCTTGAAATTTTGACCATTGATAGTGCAACTGAGCCCTGTACCTTCATATTTATTCAAATTAGCCATTAAATATCTCAATTATAAAAGATTGAAGAAACTTGCTAAATTGCAACCCTTTGAGCTTCAATTTAAGTAAATAATCTTAAATCAGGTAGGTGCATATGAATAGAGATCTCAATTGGTGTTCAAATAGGAACATTGTTAATGAAATTCTTTAATTTTTTACAATGAAAAGTTTAAGGGCCAATTTGAGCAAATCTAATAGGCCAGTGATAGAATTAGTATTCATTAGGAATGGAATAAGTTTGTAATAGCCTATTATTTTGTTCAGTTAGACAATTAGGCACCTAAGGAATGGATAAGTAATAAAAATTAAATGATTGTATTGCCATTTTGATTTAGAAACCCTAAAATGTTATTCTATCTTGCTCATGCCTCCATCTTCTTCTTGAAGAAATGGATAGAGAGAATAGATCTACTGATAATATCCTGAAGCTTCATCATTGATGGCTGTGATGAATATTGATGGAGGCGGTGGATATAAGAATGTATACCGTGGATCTTTTTTAATGAAGGTCATCATGGTTGTACTGAATGGAGGTGGTCATGGGTTGCTTAGGTCTGGTGGTTGGTTGTGGTGGGTCTAATAGGTTCAATGATAGATGGCTGTGGTGGTGGTATGTGGGTTTGTTGTGGCAGTGCCTTGTTCGTGGTGCATGGGTCTGGTTCTGGTTTGGTTTGGGCATGAGTAAGTAGGGAGGGGAAGAAGAAGATGATGATGGGTAGTTAGGGGAGATGGCAATGAATAGTTATTCATTATTTTCTATAAGTGAAATTGTTATTATGAGTTTAAAATCGAATTAGACACTATAATAGCAATTTCACAAGGAATAAGTGGGGAATAGAATTGCTATTATAGCGAAATGAACAGACAGTTGATGTACGGTACAGTGGTATAATTTTTCATATTTAAAGGTCAGAGGCTTAAGTGTAAAATTAGGGGAGAAAAAGGCTTCAAGAGTTTATCTGTTTATTTTGCCTACTTCCGAAAAAGGAAACCCATATGTTAGCAGTGTGCTTTACATGTATATTTACTTGTTAAGTGAATTGAACTATGTATTTTTTCTTAGTGGGTTTTGTTTGCAAAATGCTTGCCTTTTGTTCCAGGTGTATGGTTTGCTGCTTATATTTTGAATGAAATCCATGAAGAAATTGCATGGCTACAAGTTACCTCCAGGTTTTTTCTTTTAGTTACGGTATGGTAGGTTGTTCTAGTAGTCTTTTGTACCTTGCGGTTTCTTCCAGAAAAGAATGTTTAAGCTTACATGTATTCGGTTATAAATGAAACAGAGCAGCATTCTTGTCCTTGCTTTCTTTTCCATTTCAAGCTCTCAACCTTTGCTCTCTCAAATTAGCTTGAGGAAAAGAGAGCCTATGAGGTTTCAGACAATGGGTCAGGCTCTAGGCATACCTGACAGTGGTCTTCTGTTGCAAACTGAACCAAGTCAAGCTATAGGTCCCAATGAATCTCTTGATAAGCTGCTCCGTAATAAAAGGTTCCGCAAGTCTTTCATGGCGTTTGCTGACAGGTTGTTGCTTCTCTTATACTGTCACATTTTTTCATAATTGTTTACAGGTTCTTTAACTGCATATTCACTTGGGGGACTGACTATTCCATTTTCCCTTATTCCATATAAAGTTGTTGTTACGGTATTTGGTTAAGTTTTAAATATTGAATAGCTATTCTCAATAAATTGCTATTATAAAAAATATTCATGGGTTGACCCATTTATCATCTTTGTCATAAATTCCCTATCTTTGTAGGTGTGTTGAGTTTGTATTAGCTATGGAAAGTAAAGAAGGGTAGGGATTTTAAGGATATAATGAATAATTTATTTTTTATTCATATCTTATTTATTATTTATTTTTGTGTCAACTAAACAAAATAATAGACATATAATAGTTATTACATATCTATTCAATTCCCATTGGATTGTAATTTAATTCTCCCTTATTCTATTTGGTAGAGTAAGCGGGTTGTAAGTGTTTGCTTCCTTTAATTGAATGCATTCTAGTGCAATAATAAATATTTCATAACTATAAAATTCATTGGAGTAATTGTACTCATAGATCTCCTGAATTCTCATTATCCCTTGTTTTGTTAGGACATGTTACCTGGATAAGACACTTTTTTTCACTTAATTGCAGTTGTTTAGCTGGGGAGTGTGTGCACTTCTATGAAGATGTCCATGAGCTTGACAAAATTCCTGAGTATGATACAGTACGAAGGATCTACATGGCACGAGATATTATTGACACATACATAACTGCAGGTATCTTTTCTAACTGGACAATATTATTGGCAGCAGTTGGTATTTATGACGTTCCATGTGATGACCCTGTAAACAATATCAAAGTTCGAAACTCTATCTATGTGTAACCTGAGAAATTTGGTATTCTTTTCATGATAGCGTGCATTTTCTTCCCTTTTACCTCGGAGATGGAGAAATGGAGTTGCGTGCAATTGAGAGCAAATATTTAGTCATAATGTTCTGGTCAAGAATGATCAACTTTTTAAGAGTCAGAAATACGTGGCTAGATGTTTGTGTTTTTAAGTTCATGTCGCCAGTTTAGCCAATTACATCCTTTATGCAGCTTGTGAACTAATTGTGAAACGCCTCTGGCATATCTGCTACATTTTGCTATTATAACCATACTTAAATTTCAGAATATTGTCGAATCCTAAAAGATCATTTCTTGCTGTCTATGAATATTCCGGATGACCATTCCGAGTTTGTATCTTTATTATCTCTTACTTTTTGGCACTATGAACCATCTTCTTCTGAACTTCACAGGGGCAAAAATGGAGGTGAATATATCTCACCGGTGTAGACAGGAAATCTTAACAACCCCAAATTTAGCTCACCGGGATCTCTTTAAGGGTGCCCAAAATGAAGTCTTGCAGTTAATGAAGACGGTATGTAGATTACTTGGGTTAGTTTTGCAATTTACATAATAAATTATTTTAGATCCTTTCCTATAGCAATTTCTCAGAGTGGTTTTTGCCCTTTTGTTGCTGTAGTAGAATCTGGCAAAAGACTACTGGTCTTCGATATTCTTCCTTAAGTTTAAAGAGGAAGCAAGAATCATATCAAATGATCATGAGATGGAACCGGTGACAGGGTGGAACTTCTCCCCTAGGTTGAGTACTGTGCACGGTGCTGATGATGATCCCTTTCAGCAGGAGCGTCTTTCAAGGGGACCATCCAAACACCACCTGGACAGTGACTCAGACCCGAGTTAACTTATAGCAAGGAATCTTACACGACATTTTTTGAAAGCTGTTCACCGTACATTCTGTTACTGGGGCCCTTGGCAGATATCCACATAATGCTAACGGCATACATCGTCGTTGTTCAGAATCCCCTCTTATGCAAGAATCGGCGCTGAAACGAGTAGGTTAATAGCTGAAAGAACACAACCCATGTACATATGTTATCCCAATATTTGCCTAAAAATTTGCAGTCCTGAGGGGAAATTAGTTATAGCAGGTTCCAGTTCTCTTAAGGTGTCATTGCCCCTCGGCCCCCTCCTAAGCAAATGTAGTCATCCTTCTGGTACAACTCGGTGGAAGGAGTGTCAGTGTCAAACATCTATTTCCGATAGTGCTTGATAGTGCATGATGAAATGTAATTAGACATGCAATAGATGAGAATTTAAGTTGAGATTATTATTATTATTATTCATTTTTTTAAGCTCTTATTTTTTTGAATTACTTGAGGCACCCCTGCAAATAGTATGTTTATACCATGTTTGGCAAGTTAAATGAGAGTAGAAATCCGGAATGCACAAATTCACATTGATTGAAAAAATGGCTTGATTAAAGTTTTTTGGGTATATATACAAGTAAATGGGGTACATACTTAAATATATATATATTTTTAAATTGTGTAAATATTGTATCCGTAAAACATATTCCTAAAATAGGTTGCAAAGGTAGGGATTACGTATGCAACTTTAGGGATTTGCAAAAATTTCGGGTTGAGTCTACGCCTTTATAATTTGTATTTAAGATGCAAACCTCATTCGTGCCTTCAGTGCATCACCCTCGTATTTCTCATCGTCTAATTTTTTATTGGATTTATGCACATCGTTGATTTACAAACATATGATAATAGCACGAAAATTGAAAAATATAAATAAAAAACACACAAAAACACTTAATACACACAAAATACCCATTAACCCGGATCTCATTTTTTTCTTGTTCGCACATAGAAAAGAGGAAGAAGAAGGAGTGATTTTGCATAGAAAAGAAAGATTTGTCCAGATCTAAGTATTTTTGAACAGCTAATTTTAGTTGTGATATATATATTTTTTTTATATAAAAGTTAAAGTCTTTTTATTGGTATTGAAGTTTTTTTATTTGTATTTATATTTGATGTAAGATTTTAGGAAAATATTAATATAATTTTATATTTTATAGAAAAGATTACTTGATATTGTTATATTATAATTTATTAAATCTGATTTATATAGATGTTGCATACGTAACATGTAATATTAATTTTTGTATTACAATAAGGATTGACTACAATAAAGAATGTGAAATAATTGTTGTAATTTTGAAATATTTCGTGGGAAAATATAATTGAAAAATAATTTCAAAAAAATATTTGAAAAAAATAATTGTTTGGAAATAATCAGAAGAAAATTGAAATTAAAATTAAAAGGAGAAATGACAGGTAATTTTTTTTTATAAACATTTTTGAAAATTACAAAAAAATTATTGTGCTTAAAAATTTGTAATATCTGGAATGTGAAATATTTTTTACAATGTTGTAAAATCATACGAAAATGATTGAAATTTTTAGTAGCAAAATGTTATTAAAAAATAACATCTGACAAATTTTTTAGGAATAAATCATTTGCTAATAGTGGGGAAAATTTTTAATATTTGAAATATTATGGAAATTAATTTTTTTATTGAAATTTTTATAATGTTATTAGAAATTGTCATATTTATTAAAAAACTTATAATTTATATATATTATGGATAGGGGAAAATGGTTGATTACATGGAGTTGATGATTTATGCATTTGGAAATATTGTGGTTGATAACTGAGGGCCAAAGTATGATAAGAATCTGGTAAAGAAGTTGAAAATGAAGAAAAATGTTTGGCAAAACTAATTTTTATAAAGAACATGTCGTAGCATCGGAGTTGATCCAACCGAAGTAGGGGTTGAGATAATTCATAAGTATCTTATGTTTCATGGGAGCAATACATGTTATGCGTTGATGGCAATTAGAGACGACAAAGATGTTGAAAATTTTATTGAAACGGCTGAATCATATAGAGATCATGACATACAACAATTATTTATTAGAATTTCTAACAATTCGAGGGGTCTCTCGATAAGGCAGACATTCGATACAAGCAATCAGCCACAATTGTCACATGACATTACAGTAATGTAGCCAGAGCCATCAAGATTTCAATCCTCAATTCTAACCCTGATGGAAGTGAACAATGAGGATGAAATAGATAGAGCGGTTACTCCAGTGTTACAACAACTAGAGACAAGGGATTCGTACATGGTTCATGTGGGAGTGGAGGCTACAACTGACACTGATGGTGGAATGGGTGTTGAGCAAGATAGCAACGATAACGACGAGAGTTTCGATGAGGAAAATGAGGAGGGTGAGAATAAGGGAGATGAAGTAGCAGAAAAAGAGTCTCCAACCGTATATACCTACTCGAGACAGCCAATATATCAAGTAGAGCAGGCTGAACCACCTACTATGCCAGTTAGAGATCCTATTCTGTATTACAATTATGTGGGTGATGGTGGTTACATTTACTTCGAGTAGGAGCAAACCAATATTTGTAGTGGTTTGAACAGTAGTGATGATTTTTGTAGGGGCATGAGATTCAGGACGAAAGTAGATGTCATTCAAGTAGTGAAGTCTTACCATGTGAAGAACCATTGCAACTTCACTGTTGTAGAGTCCAGCCCACTGTTGTGGTCTGTTAATTATATTAGAAGGGACAACGGTTGTAAATGGAGGCTTCGGGCTCGAAAGAAGCAGTTGGAGGGCATGTTCGTGGTGACAAGATTTAAGGGTTCATACTCATGCAATAACCCACTGATTAGTTAGGATCACTTACAATTGGATTGCAATCTCTTTGCTAGCCAATTTGTAAATCTTCTTAGGGAGAATCTTGATATGAAGGTGGTCGGGCTGACTTTTATTATCAAACAGGAATTTGGCTACATGATTAGTATGAGACGGGTTTAGAAGAGAAAGAAACGGGTCATTGAGCTTGTGTGCGAGAACTGGGAGAAATCTTACGATGAATTGCCAAAATTTCTCAATGCAATAGAAAATACTATTCGCAGAGCATGAATAGATTAGGGGTGGAGTAGATCGAGCAGGCCTAATGTGTGAACTTTGAAGTGGGCATTCTGGGCCATACGTCGTAGCGTAAAGATTCCTTAGACTTGTTGTTATCATTGATGCCACCTTTCTATATGGAAAGTACACCCACAAGTTGCTAGTTACTTATGGCATTGATGATAATAACCATATACTTCTGCTAGAATTTGCTTTAGTTGATCAGGAGAAAGCTAAGACATAGGGCTGGTTTTTGCAAAAACTGAAGGAATATGTTGTTGGCGACCGTGAAGGTCGTGAAACCATTTGCTTCATATCAGATGGACACGTAGGCATCAGATCAGCAGTCCAAGAAGAAGCAAATGGATGGCGGCCTCCATTTGCGGTGTGGTGATTCTGCCTCTGACACGTTGTGAGTAACTTCAACTTAGCGCATAAAAACACCTAATGCAAGAAGTTGGTCACATATGTTAGGTTGCAAGCACAATCTTGCAAGTTGAATTATATGATGGAGTAGGTGGGGATGATTTTGTCGGATGTGTTAAACTGGTTTGATGACATGTTGTTGGATATGTGGACGCTAGCTCATGATGGTTGCTATCGATTTGGATATATGACCTCTAATGTTGTTGAAAGCTATAATTTCGTATTAAAGGGGGCTCGGGGGTTACCTGTGACTGCTTTAGTGAAGAAAACTTTTTATAATTGTGTCGGGTACTTCATGTAGAAGCGAATGAAGGCATTGAAGAATATAGCGAATGGTCACCAAATATGCAGCCAAAATGATCAACCAATGGAGGTCACAAGTTAGCAACCATAGGGTCATTGACTACAACGGGCACGATAGAGTTTTTGAAGTCCTTACCGGTAGTCGTCATGTAGCTAGCAGGTTAAGAGAAGGGGGTCGAATGCACGTTGTTGACTTTGCTCATAGCACATGTAGCTGCCCGAAGTGGTAGATATATAGAATTCCATGCTCCCATGCATATGCAGTGGCCGCTTCGTTTAGGCTTGATATGACACATTCTATACTTGATTGGTATAGATGGACACATCAGGACCAAACATATACGATGTACTTTATGCCTATAGGGGACGAGTTGGATTGGGTGCTAGTGCACTTCCCAAGACTCCACCCAAGGGGAGACCTCGTACGGAAGAGAGGAAAGTCGAGGTGGAAAAGATACCACATGGAGATGGACCTTAGGGAACATTTAGATCAAATCGCATGTGGAATTTGCGGAGGGGGGGGACATAATAGAAGAACATGCCCACGTCAATGTGATAATGGTAATTGATGAATACAATTACATATTTTATTACGCTCAATATTGCATTTATGATGCTAACATTAGTTTTTTCTCTTTTACAGATTAGGTGAATCATCGACTACTTCATCCAGTTTATTTAAAGACATGGCAGAAGGGGGATGCTTCATATTCTGCATATATACATGCAACTTTGTCATTCATTGAGAAGCTATTTTGAATGTGAATTTATTTAGGCATTTGTCAAATTTTATGAAATATTTGAAGATGTAAAATCGTACATGTACACATTATTGGTGCATGGAATGCATATTGATTTATTACAAATTGTAATAATACATAAATTTCATCATTATAGTAGACCATATACATATGCAAATAATTAAAAACCTATCTCCTACCCTTAGTGAAATGTCTAGCTAGCCAAGCGAAGGAGTTGGATGGCTTTACATGTGGAGTTGGAGGAGATTTAGACTCTTGGGTGGCATGCTGGTGGGGAGAACTATTGAACGTTCGCGGCTGCACGAGACTCTACTGATGTGATTGATTTGATGATTCACCCTGCTCCATAGGTTGCTTTCCAGAGCGTTGCCTCTATGGAGCCAGCGGTATTGGTACATGACCACTAATAGAATGCCGATGTAGTGTCTCATATTGGTTAAATGTCGGCCATGAGCTAGGATGCATCGCATCGGGATCAACACATTTCTGTTGGTCTTGCCTAGGATTTTCCTCTGCCTCATCGCGGTTTCGAGGTCGTTGTCATCCGCCCGTTTGTTGTCGCGTTGGAACGGGTTTAGCTTCCTCTTAGGGGTTTTGCTGCCATAGTTGCGAGTATAGTGTTACCCTCCCTCCCCATGGTGAAGCATGAACTGAAGACCCTAAGCAGCTATTCTCATGACCGTGTCTATGTTTGGTGATAGGCAAATCTGTGGTAAGGAAACACCCTACAAGTATGAAGAAAACGTAAATTAAGGTTAATATGATCATGTAATTATTTGGACATTAGTTAGAGTATATGTAAATCATTCTTACTAGAAATCTAAGAACCGCCCCTATGCGGCCAATGTATCTCCTATTTATCGACCTATACCATTGCAGGTAGCTATCATGCACACCGCAAGGGCCTTCCATAGGAACGGCTTGACCAACCTGTTATTCCCATATGTTCAAATACACTTCATGCTAGATGGTCCAGTCGACATCAATCTAACCATGCAAGTTGATTTCATGTAGCTCTGGTTATGTGTTCATTGGTTGCGAGATATATTAGAACCCGCTGAACTACCTGGTCACTTGATCTGGGAAATGCCACTCAATAATGTGGAAACAAATGAGTAGCACCCGGGCCGTCCAAATGTACATGCCATCTTTGTAGAAATCTAGCAGTATATTAATTAAATTCGCATTGTACGACTCCCATTTAACTTGAAAATAGGAAATTTTATTTACTTTAAGTGATAAATATGACTAATTGCAAGGAAAGAAATATAATTACTGAGGTATCTGCAACATATTCTACCTGTCCAGTGTATCTTGATATGTGCCGACTACTTGAGTGGGGTAAACTGCATGTCCCAATGTGTGTCTCACCGTGCCACCAGTGGACATCCGATCGGTACAGATAGTCTATGTCGACTAATGGGTGCGATGTGGGGAAATCTGTCCTAAGCTCACACTTGTAGCAATATGGCCGCCCCTCTAATTTGATGTGCCAATGGTGATGATGCAACACATAGTTGGCGATATAACCACATTAGACATGCGGCTCCCTAACTATATGTCCTAGCGATGTCAAAACGTTCTAGCAATGGTAATCACATTGCGTACATGAGGGATCTGGATTTATTGGCAAAGATAAATCCCCCTAACAGCTGCAGAATATATGCACGAGTAGCTCGATGTATTTGCTCCACAGCAACGTCCGATGGGATTAGCCAGAACATATCGGAGAGCCATATCATATTAAGGCGCCTACCTCTACTGTTGGACCCAGGTCTTGCCCCTAATAGTTCTTCGCATATTGCTTCCCAATCTAGGTAGTTACTCCCTGTAACTGCTTGTCCATCCACGGGGAGTCCCAGTTGGATCTCCACATCTTGTAGCATGATGGTAAACTCCCCTGTCAACATGTTAAATGTATATGTCTCTGGACGCCATCTCTCCACCAGTGCTGTAATCATGTGCCAATCAAGGGGTATGTATGGCAGCTAACTGACACCTTCGAATCCAGCCAGCTGCAAGTATGGCTCAATTTGCGCATCGAATGGGATCATACGTTCATCGTGACTGAGTGACAACTCATGCCGTTGCACAGCAAGGGTTGCTTGCTCCTATGCTAACAACATGTCAAATGTTTTCCTATTTCTAAAGCAACGTAAACTAATTAATTAGTAAAACATCTGTTACTTCTCCGTCTTAGATTGCCTATGATCAATGACTGATCTGCTGCGTCAAGATTGAAGGATCAAAAGGTCTAGGCTCCATCTATTATGCAAAATCATACAAATAATTTACATTTGCAACTAATACAAAATTTTTCACTAATTAATTTTATAGCAATTAAATAACGATATATTAACGACTAATTCAATTTGATTAACAGATAATTAATAACTAATTAATTTTATTACTCAATCTACAGAAACATACAAATAATCCCACCTTGTAACAAATACAAAATATTTCACCAATTACTTTTACAATAATTAATTAACCACATATTAATAAATAATCACCTTTAATTAATGGATAATTACTAACTAATTACTCTTATGACTAATTTTACTAAACCATACAAATATTTTTCATTTCTACCTAATATAAATTTTTTCACTAATTAATTTTATGGTAATTAATTAGCGATATATTAACGATTAATTCCCTTTGATTAACAAATAATTAATAACTAATTATTTTTATAACCTAGTCTATGAAAGCATACAAATAATCTCACCTTACAACAAATACAAAATATTTCATTAATTAATTTTACAATAATTAATTAACTGCATGTTAACAACTAATCTCCTTTAATTAACAGATAATTACTAACTACTTACTCTTATGATTAATTTTACTAAACTATACAAATATTTTACATTTCCACCAAATACAATTTTTTTCACTAATTAATTTCATAGCAATTAATTAACGATATATTAACAACTAATCCCCTTTGATTAATGAATAATTAATAACTAATTAATTTTATAACTCATTTTACAAAACCATACAAATATTTTCACTTTGCAACAAATACAAAATTTTTCATTAATTAATTTTATAACAATTAATTAACGACTAATCATATTTAATTAATGAATAATTATTAACTACTTACTTTAATGAGTAATTTTACGAAACCATGCAAATATTTTACATTTCCACCCAATATAAAATTTTTTGTTAATTAATTTCTTAGCAATTAATTAACGATATTTTAACGACTAATCATTACTAATTAACAGTTAATTAATAATAACTTAATTTATGGCTACGTTTACAAAAAAATATTATCATAACATACATACATAATTCATTTATTAATGTTGATTAACCATATATTAATAATTAATTAATTACTAATTAATAGTTAATTAACAATAACTACTACTTCAATAAAATTTATGCAATATACATATTTACATGTCATAAAATTTATGCAGTATACTACTTCAATAACAACAATAAAATTAATTTTTTTTCTTAAGAAAACATATCGCGATCTTAATGAAGAAATTTCCACTCACGTATTTGAGTAGATTAAAACCTGCGTAAAATACAAATTGTGAAAACAAAAATTTGCAAAGTGAAGTTTTGTTTCCAGAGGAAATTCAAAGATCGAAATGTGAAATATGAACATATGAACTGAACTGAGGATTCGTATTTATATTTGAAAGTGTTGATGCAATTTTTTTTTATGTATTACTATGTATATTTACTGTATCACTTTAAAGTTTGTAGATATACTTTTACAATAATTTTATAGGTTTGTTGACATACTTTTATAATAATTTTATAGGTTTGCAGAAACTTTATAGGTTTACAGTATTATAAGTTTTATAGGTTTGCAGTAACAGATTTGTAGGGCTTACAAAAGGAAAAAAAAAAAAAATTTGTACCGTGCCTTCACCGTGAAATTTTTGCATATTCCTAAAGTTGCTTACATGGTTCGAGCATTCGCAACCTATTTTAGGAATATGTTTTACGAGTATAATATTTATACAATTAAAAAAAAAACAATATTTAAATATGTAACCCTAAGTAAATGTGGGATCTGTAACCTAGTAATAGTATGATTGCTAACGTGTTCGTGCTATGCAACATATGGGAATATGTTGCCTTAATTTCATGTTGATGCAGGTGTAAGATTGAGATTGAAGCATTAATCATAAAATTAAGAAGTAGGTAAAATTTTTGTTGAGAATGTCTCATCGTTATTGACGTATGGGAACATATGGAACTTGAACTTGTACGGTGGTGATCTTTTTACAAACAATAACAATAACAGTAATCAATTTTAACATGTTTGAATTGGGTTGGGTTGGTAGATAGGTCTACAACATCGAGGTTATAAGAGTACACTATAGTAGGGTGATGAATGATGGAGCTCCAATTTTGGTGCGGGATTTCGAATGCTGGGAGACTTCGCTATTGCGTAAGTAGGAGCTTTATATTGGCCTCAGTGGAAGCTTCGACTTCCAGTCACAACAGGCTCCACTGTAGCACTGGGAGATCATCAGAGACGGCATAACTTGTAACTTCTTGTGGATGGATGAGTGTCTGAACTAAACATCCACTGTAGTCAGCATTATGGGCAGTTATATATGGAGATACTAGACGTGTGTGTAATGGGAAAACCTGTTCTAAGAGTGTTGTCACTTGTGAAGATACTGGACAATTCGTTTAGCCAACTATGAGGACACCGAATATTTAATGATTAGTTGTATCAACTTATAATAATAATAATAATAAAGAAAAAAAGTCTAGCCAATTTTTAATAATTAAGTGGCACACAATTTGCAAGTCATCTCATTTCAAAAGTTTTATCCAGTCCAGGCTATTTTAGGAAATATACTAGATTTCATTTCAACTAGTATTACATGTCACGCAAGCTTTTTATAGATATTAATTTGGTATATAAAAATTATGCTCAATAGAATATCTTGATGAACATATTTTTTTTAGAATATCAGTAATTGAAAAAACAAGGGTAAAATTAATTTCTAATACATTGATGTCTAGTGATGATTCTTTCTGTATCTGCTAGAATTTTATTAATTTATATCTTTTTTTTGTGGTAATTATCAATCCTATTTTTAATATAAAATAAAATATTTAAAAATCACTACAAAATACCCTAGGATTGGTAAATGAATAGATTTAGTATAATAAATAATCGATGACTACAAAAAGAATTAATAGTGCCCACTTGTGACAAAATATCTTAATTATACCTATAATGGGACATTCCAAGATGAACAATAGAAATCAGTTAAATAGGAATAAAATAATAATAATAAAACGAAAGAAATAGAAATCTTTAGCAATATAAATAATTATGAACTTAAGGAATCTATGAATCAGAATTCGTATCTAAAACCGTATAAATATAATTCAATTGGAGATATAAGATCCAGACATAAAACATTAAGAAATCTAAATAATAAAAAATATAGCCGAAAAATAAGTTATGGACTTAAAAGAGATAAAGTCCTAAAATTAGGACTTAGAAAGCTTAATACAACTTGTAAATCCTATAACCTAAACTCTCAACTAAAAATCATGAGATTAAGAAATATCCATTGGCATGGAAAATATTAGATGCACTTATAAGAATTGAAATTCTAGGAAATTTAATCTACAATTTGAAAACCCTAGAAACAAGATCTTATAGGAGTTTGTTAAACAAAAATTAGCAAGAAGTAATGACCTGTTTAATTTCTATAATAAAATAGATAGGATATAATTTTTTTTTCTTGAGAAATATGACTACTACTAGAAATGACTAAAAAATTACATTTTAGTATTTTGTGTAAATTTCTTTTGTAGAGAATATATATTATAGTATTTACTTTACCCTATTAATTATAGTATTAAATTAGAAATATAACAGAAAAATACCAATATATCTAGTTTGTTAATTGTGAATATATTTCACCTTGGGAAAACTGTAACTTAAGGGTAAGTTATTTAACCTTTTTTTTTAATCCTAATGTATGTTAAAAAAGAAAAATTAATATGATGCAATTGGGTTATGTTGTTAGAATAGGTTTTCATCCATTTTTCCTTTTTTTTTCTTTTAAATGTATGGTGGTAAGGGGAGGGGGGTGCCCTAGATCGTTTGTAGTCGTTCCAACCACCTTAAGGCTAGGGAGGTGGATGTTGCTATTTTCTTGATTTTGTAGCATTGTCTCTTTTTTTCTTAATTTTTTTTTAACTTATTGTTTTTTTAATTATTATTTTATTATATATATAATTACGATATTTAAGTAAATTTATTAGTTCTTTTAATATGTCATCATTACATCATCAATTTTTTCCAATTGTGCATCTAGGCAAAAGAGGAGGGGAATCCATTATATCTATATTATTAAGCCAAAACACCAAGTTTTTTACTCCACATCTTTCAAGTACAATTTTATCCCTATATATATATACATATCAAATAAAAGCAACCAAATCATGTATCATAATAATTTAGCTCAAAAATATTTGTGGGCAAAGTGAAAAACTTCACCTAAGTCTCTCTTCCTCTCTCCTACTCATACTTTGCAAATATTAGAATATCATTAACTCTTGTCTCTTTCATCCATCAACTACATTTATTGGAAAAAGAGAAACCCCTCCCTTCAATTATTATAATAGTGATTGAAATTAAAAGTAAAAAATTCTTGAAAAAAGAAACTATTTCTTAATTTTTTTTCTCTAAAAAGTACATCTTTTTTATGCATTATATTTTTGTTGGGTTTGTCTAGGTTTTAATTTGCTCAACACTACTCACAAGGTCTATCTTGGATTTTATTCAATTGAGTTTAGGGATTAAAAAAGTAGAGACTAAGAAGAGTTTTAAGGCAAATTGCTCATACCATGATTTTTTTTTTTTGTTTCTATTCATGGTTTTTTATATAAAATTTATTTCTTTATTGTAAATTAATAAATTTAGGCTATAAAATTTGGAATTTTAAGTGAATTAGTATCGTATCTCTTAAATTAAACATGGTCCATGATTTTTCATTTTTTGTTTTTAACTTTGAAAATTATGATAAATTTGACCATTCTAAAGGAACATGATTTGATTCTTTGCTGATTTTGCTTTAAAGATGGTAGATTTATATAGTCATTATTATTTTTTAATTATTCTTAACCCTTGATTTATTTTTATTTTCATATTGGGATAATTACATGTTCTTCATTGATGCCATTGATTTTTTTTTTTTTTAAATCAAAGTTCATTATGTGTTTTGAATCATGACTATGAATGTATTGCAAATGATAATTAAATGGAAAAACTATACACAATTTTAAAGAAGCTAGTGAAAGAAACTCTAAATAATGATGCATCATTTAAGATTTTTGGTCCTATTGTGTTTCTCCATGTGTCATCTAGTTGATAGTAATGAAAAAAAAATGGATTCTTAGAAATTTTGTGACTTTTATCTCATATATATATATGAATTAATGAGTTAATTTAATTTTTGATGGTACAACAAATATATTAATTGAACCAAATGGTATGAATTTGACTAGGCTTGAGGGTTTTTTTTTTTTTATCATGATTTGAGAAGAAAGTAAGTGATTTATTTGAAACTCTTTGTGTTTTACTAATCTTTTTTCGATTGAAATTCTATTGATATATTTCTTTCCACATTTTGACATGAAGGCTTTACTCTTAATAAATATTTTATTTCCATGACATGACCCATTTATGTATGATTTTTTTTTTACTACAATATAATTTAATTGTCGGTTCTTAATTTTTTCTATGAATAGCTATAATGTTAGTTTGTACTAAAACTTTTTATTTTGCTATGTACACGCTATAGAACTCCTAAATCAATATCTTCTTAAATGGCTTTGTAGGTAAATGATGACCTTTTAGATGAAGCAAATTAAATGTAATTAGTATATTTGTAGTTAATGAATATTGTATTACTCTAGTTCCATATTTCTTTTTAATTTTCCAAGCATTTTTTCAAACAATTTATGCATTATTTTATTTTTTTAATTATTAGTTGTATATATAATTTGATATAGTAATTAAAGTATGTTCTAAATTATATTAAACTATTTTCTAAAATTTTTTCACACACATTATATGTACGTATTTGCTAGTATTTTAAAAAGTTTGGATGTCGAAGTAATTTTAAAAGTTACGAACAACAAAAAATCCGGACACTTGTATAACTTTATCCTAAAGACACCCTACGAACAACATGGAATTATAGAAATTAACAATGACATAAGCATAATAAGTATGTTTACGGCCATGGGCGGACGTATCGTACAACTGATGGGGGATATATATATATATATATATTGTAAATACCCGAGTAATATTTTACATATATGTGTGTAATTAATAATAATAATAAATAAAAAATCTGTCAAGAATAATATGGGAAATAAGAATTATGACTAGGGATAGATGGTCATTTCGTGACTTAGGTATATAAGCTTATTTTATTTAAGGTTAACATTTTTTCCTTCCTTTGCCTCTCACAGAACCCTAAAACCTTCTTGTGGGAATTCATAGAGAAGGAGACGGCATGTGAATCCATAGAGAAGGAGACGACCTTTTTTCCACCACTAGTTTATTGAATTAAAGTAAGTACATAAATCAACGATTATGAATTGTGATTTATGTATGTATATGGTAGCATAGAGATTAACATATTAGGGTCAATTACAGATTTAGATCAATCCGTAATACGCAAGGGATGAAATAAGCAATTCTCTTAACACGATAACGATTCGGGTCAAGTAAGTGTATCTACTAGTATATTACATTATAAATTTTATTTTAGATGGATCAATTAAGTTAAAGTGAATAGAAATCGAGTTGAGGGATTAATTTACAAGATGTATAGCGAGATATATGGCCTCCTAACACGACCGTGTTGAAAACTCAAAGTAAACCGAGAGATACACGGCCTCCTAACACGACCATGTTGGAGACCGTGTTGAAAATCAAAGGTGAACAGAGAGATACACGGTTTCTCAATACGATTGTGTTGGAAAAAAATAAATTTTAACACTACTTATCAACATGACCATGTTGAGGTTGTGTTGATGAATAATGAACAGAGAGATATATGACCCCTCAACATGACCATGTTGGAAAAAAAAATGACATAGTGAATAGAGAGAGATACGTGACCTTGTTGAGACCATATTAGAAAAAAAAATGTATACGGCCTTCAGCATGGTCGTATACTACCCTACACTCAACTACACGGCTCCCAACATGACCGTATTGAGTTGAAGTGCATCTAGTCTCTTTTTTATATTTATAAGAATACAATTCTAAAAGCAAATAATTTGAATCATGTATAGGTTTGGAGGAATTGTGAAGCTAGAAAGGTATAAGACAAACAAAGATTATGAGTCAGGTACGTGTATACCATGTTTGTTGCTTGTGCTTAATAAATTATATTTTTTTGTGTGGGCTTAATAATATTTATTATAAATGAACCGGATTGAGTGTGCATATAATTATGAATTGTTGGGTCCAAGAAACTGAGTGTGGGTCGGTGTTCTTGGGGTGGCAACCCGATGATCGGTATGTGACGTTGTCCTTAGTGGAGTCATGTACTGAAATGATCCGGGTCTTATGTGGAAGATTGTGTTGTGAAATATTGTGATGTGGAAGGTTGTGACGTGTATTGTGAAAGGTTATACTGTATGGACTCATGGACTCATAGACAGTGGGGAGTACCCACTGTCATATATATATATATTATGTATGGTTGTGGAAGGTTGGTGCAATGACTCATGGACTTATGGACAGTGGGGAGTACCCACTGTAATATATATATATTATGTATGGTTGTGGAAGGTGGATGTGTGAGGACTCACAGACTCATGGATAGTGGAGAGTACCTACTGTCATATATATATTATTATTATTATGCATGGAAAGAGATGCATGGACAAAGATGATTACCTTTGTCATATATATATATATATATGTATTGTTTGTGGATAGATTGTGAAATGATGTTTAGGAATGTTACGTGTGAAGATGTTTATGTCGTGATTGTGTATTGGCTAAAGATTGTGAATGAATATTCTGATGCATTTTGCATGTATTACTATTTCTGGTATGGCATATGTATGTGTGTCTAGGTATGCATTGTACTGGGCGTTACTTACCCCTTGTGGGAATTTTTTTTTTAGTTATAGATGCTACAACAAAGATTGTAGGATATGTTGAAAACTTGAGGGAAATAGCTCAAGACCATAACAATCAAGAGAATATAGAATACGTCTATTACGATGACTAGTAGATAGACTAAGGAAATACATGTTAAATTTTATTTAGTCGTTTTGGGAATTTCTATTGTAAGTGAATGTTAATTGTTTCTGCTATTTGATTTGAGAAGAATGTTGATGACTTATTATTGAGAATAGGAAATATCATTAATCTCTATTATGCAGCAGATGATTTATGACTATCATCAAGAGTACATGAACAAGAGTATTTGAAGAATAGTAGTGATTGAGCCTTTGTGTATCTTTAGGAAATGAGGACACATGGCGGGTCGTAGCATACTCGAGTTTTGGGGTGTTACAACTTTGGTGGTATTATAGCATAAGTTGATGATCCTCAGAAGCTTAGGCTTGGATCAAAAGAATATAGGTTTGTGATCTTCAAAGCCCAAGTTAGTGGATTTCTAGACAATTTAGGTTTGATGATCATTAGAATTAAGTGAAGATCAATAATGTAAGTTTTATCCAATAGAAAGTAAGTCATGATCTTTAGATGAATTAGGTATTGGATTTGTAGGATAAAGATATATATTGAGAGGTTAGAAAATGGGACTGATATTACTGATTTGTGAACTCCTTCAATAATATTGAAAATGTCATGTTTAAATTTTTTTCATGCTCTAAGGAATGTATATATATTCCTATATCATTCCTCACTATTGTATTTTGTTTTGTAGAATGCCTGGGAGAATTTCAGGACCAAGACAATCTTCAGGAGCTGGAGGTGATGCTCGTGATAATAGAATGCCCCCTAAAGCTCCTTATCAAGGACAAGGAGGGAATGGGGTGAATGTTGCGCAAATGCTAGAGGCTATCAATACTCTAGCAGGAGTAGTGGCACAATAGCAGTAATAGATACAAGATATGCAAGTGCTAAACATACGACAAGCCTAGATGATAGGAGAGATTAGAGAGAGGCCAGTTGGATAAATGGGTCTAGACTTTTGTTAGAATGGTCAGGGAATTCAGGCCTAAGGTTGATGATCCATTGGATGTTGAACAGTGGATCGATGAACTGGAAAAGACTTTTGAAGTGTTGGGGACACCTGAAGATAAAAAGGTGAAATATGTTGTGTATCTATTGAGAAGCTTAACTTCTGAATGGTGGTCAAGTGTTTCCAGACTCACCACACGGGTGATCACTTGGGATAGGTTTAAAGAAATGTTGTATAAGTAGTATTTCCTAACCATTATTAGGGACAAAATGCAGGCATCATACTATAGTTACTACCAAGGAAAGAGATCAGTAGATGAATATGAGACATAACTCAACTATTTGATGAAGTTCATGCCACCTGCATTCAGAGCTGATGAAAATTCCATGGTGAATCAGTTTATATTGGGATTGGAGCCTACATTGCAGCATAAGGTAGTTACCTTCCAATCGAAAACCTACTCGGAAGCTGTAAACAAGGCAAAACTTTTATAATAGAGTCACAAGAGAACTGATGAAATGAGAACCTGGGGAATGAGAGTGTTATTGGGAAAAAGACCCATTCAAAATATTATCACTCAAGATAAGGGAAAAAGGCCTCACACAGTGTAGACTGGATCTATAGTTATAGTAGCATCCTCCTTCCAAGCAAAAACCTTATATGTGGGACAAAGTAACAAGTGTGGAAGATGTTACAGGCCACATGAACTAAACAAATGCAAATGGCCAGAGGGTGCCTGTTTCTCATGTGGGAAGATGGGACATAGTAGCAAAACCTATTGGGAGAGGTCAATCTCATTGACATTTTACTTCTTCTGCAAACAAAGGGGTCATAGGATGGTGTACTACTCGAAAAATGGAAAACAGAAAACAAAATGTACAACCAACCCCAATAGCAAGAAACCGGATTGGGACTAATAATGGTAGACCTTAACAGGTAGGGCTAAGACAAAGGGCACCAGCACAAGTGTTTGCACTATAGAGGTAGGACACTCTAGATACAGACCTCAGCAGGTATGTTATTAGTGAATTTCATTGAAGCATATGTGTTGTTTGATACTGGTGCATCACATTCATGTATATCTAATGCATTTAAAAGTAAATATAATGTATGTAAAGAAATGCTGAATGCTATATTGAGCTTGAGTACTCCTATGGGTGTGGGTAGGGGATTGAACCAAATATGTAGAGAGGTCTGTATAGAGGTGTAAGGTAAAATATTGTTTGCAGGTCTTCTAGTGTTAGACATGACCGATTTTGATGTAATTTTGGTAATGGATTGGTTAATCAGACATCATGCAACAATAGATTGCCATGATATGACCATTCGTTTCAACATGCTAGAAGGAGAACAATTTAAGTTTAAATTGGAAACTTATAGACCAACAGAATTGCCAACTTATGAACTATGGGGTAAAAGTATGATGGCATTAATAGCAGTTGAAGTTGAAGAGGTGATGGAAATTAAGAGAGTAAGAATAGTGAAGGAATTTACTAGAGTATTTCTGGATGACCTACCTGGTTTACCTCTTGTAAGGGAGATTGAATTCAGCATAGATACAGTACCTGGTACGGTTCCCATATCAAAAGCCTCGTATCATATGACACCCGTAGAGTTGAAAGAATTAAAGGATCAAATATAAGAGCTATTGGACAAGAAGTTTATCGGACCAAATGTGTTACCTTAGGGTGCACCAGTATTATTTATAAAGAAGAAAGACAACAGGATGCGGTTATGTATAGACTACTAGGAGTTGAATAGAGTTACAATTAAAAATAAATACCCTCTCCCAATGATTGACAACTTATTCGATAAATTACAAGGATCTCAAGTCTTCTCGAAAACAGACTTGAGATCCGGGTACCATCAATTGAGGATCAAGGAGGAAGACATCTAAAAGACCACTTTCAGAACTAGATACAGGCATTATGAGCTCCAAGTAATGCCTTTTGGACTCACAAATGCATCGGTGACGTTTATGGATTTAATGAACCACATATTTAGGGAATACTTGGATAAGTTTGTATCGTGTTCATAGATGACAATTTAATATACTCTAGAAGTGAAGTTGAACACAAGCAGCACTTGAGGGTAATATTGAGCAGATTGCAAGCAAAAAAGTTGTATGCTAAGTTTAAGAAGTGTGAGTTTTGGCTAAAGTAAGTCACCTTTTTAGGACATATGATTAGTAAGGATGGATTATTTGTAGATCCTAAGAAGATAAGAGCTGTAAATGAATTGCCCAAGCTAAAACCGTAATAGAAATTAGAAGCTTCTTAGGGTTAGTAGGATACTAAAGAAGAATTATGGAAGGATTCTCCAAACTAGAGACCCCTCTGACCATGTTGACTTAGAAAGGAGTCAAGTTTGTATAGGATGATCGATGTGAAGCAAGCTTCATGACATTGAAGGAGAGATTGACTTTTACACTTGTACTTGCATTACCAGTAAATGGTGAAGAATTTGTGGTGTATATTGATGCCTCTATATAAGGGCTCGAATGTGTGTTAATGTAGAATGGTAAGGCGATTGCATACGCATCTAGATAGTTGAAGTCTTATGAGAAGAATTACTCGACATATGATTTGGAATTAGTAGCTGTGATATTTGCACTCAAGTTATGGAGACATTACTTGCATGGGGAGAAGTGCAGAATATATATAGATCACAAAAGCCTTAAGTACTTCTTTACCCAGAAGGAGCAAAATATGAGGCAAAGATGCTGGCTAGAATTGATAAAGGGCTACAACTTAGACATCCAATACCATCCCGAAAAGGTTAACGTCATTGTTAATGCACTCAGTATAAAGAAGCATGGTAATTTAGCAATAATGATGACAACTCAAAAGAGAATATCTGAAGATATGCATAAACTAGACTTAGAGATTGTTACCCAAGAAGTTGGAGCTAGACCCGTCAGTTTACGAATACAACCAGTATTAATTGACAGAATAAAAGATGCATAAGTCGAAGGTGTGGGGATACAGGAAATGAAGAAAAGAATGGAAGAGGGAAAAGCTGTAGAGTTTAATGAAGACGCAGGGGGGCTGTTGAGGTTTGGTCACAGGCTATGTGTGCCAAGTATAGATGAACTGAAGAAAGAGGTATTGAAAGAGGCATACTATTTTGTGTACTCTATACACCCTGGAAGTACCAAGATGTATAAAGACCTAAAGAACCATTATTGGTGGAGGAATATGAAGAGAGAAGTGGCTGATTATGTATCTAAGTGTACGATCTACCAATAGATCAAGATAGAACATTAGAGACCTACTGGTATGTTATAACCTTTACCTATACCAGAATGGAAATGGGAACATGTGACCATGGACTTTGTCATAGCACTACCTTGATCGATGACTAAATTGGACATAGTTTGGGTAATTGTTGATCAACTTACAAAATCGACACACTTTATACTAATAGGTATGGGGTATAAACAAGATAAGTTGGCATAAATTTATATCAAAGAAATTATAAGGTTGCATGGGATACCGGTCTCTATAGTGTTAGATAGAGATATGAGATTTGTGGGGAGCTTTTGGAATAGTCTGCACAGAGCTTTAGGGACAAAACTACAATTTAGTACGACTTTTCACCCATAGATGGATGGTTAGTTAGAGTGAATGATTCAGATATTGGAGGATATGTTGAAAGCATGTGCATTAGGCCTTGGTGGAAATTGGGATGAACATTTGCCCTTAATGTAATTTGCCTACAACAATAGTTATCAAGCTACCATCCAAATGGTACCATATGAGGCGTTGTATGGAAGAAAGTGTTGACCACTGTTACATTGGGATGAGGTAGGTGAGAAACAAATATTGGGACCTAATCTAGTGCAAGATGCAGTAAACAAAGTGAAGTTAATCAAGAAAAGAATGCAGTCAGCCCAAAGCCACCAAAAGTCATATGCAAACAAGAAAAGACACCCATTGGAGTTTCGGGTGAAAGATCATGTGTTATTAAAGATTTCACCTACGAAGGGAGTGATAAGATTTGAACTAAGGGGCAAATTGAATCCTAGATATGTGGGGCCCTTTGTAGTCTTAGATAAAATTGGACCAGTAGCATACAGACTGGCATTGCCACCAAGTTTGGCTAGAGTGCACAATATATTTCATATTTCCATGCTAAGGAAATATGTGCTAAACCCAAATCAAATCACTACACTGGAACCTTTGTAAGTGCAGCTAAATCTCACAATAGTGGAGAGACCTGTCAGAATTGTGGATATTAAAGAGAAAACTTTGAGAAGATGGGTTATCAAGTATGTCAAGGTGCAATGGAGCAATCAAACCGAAAAAGAAGCAACCTGGGAATTAGAAGAGATGAGAAAAAGATACCTAAAACTCTTTAGTGATCCAAGTAATTTTCGAAGACGAAAATTCTTGTAAAGGGGGAGAATGTAAATACCCGATTAATATTTTATATATGTGTGTGTGTAATTAATAATAATAAAAAAAATCTACCAAGGATAATATGGAAAATAAGAATTATAATTAGGGACAAGATGGTCATTTCGCGACCTAAGTATATAAGCTCCTTTTACCTAGGATTAACACTTTTACCTCCCTTTGCCTCTTATAGAACCTTAGAACCTTCTTGTGTGAATCCATAGAGAAGGAGACGACCTTTTTTCCACCACTAGTTTATCGAATTAATGTAAGTACATAAATTAACGATTATGAATCATAATTTACGTATGTATATGGTAGTGTAGAGATTAACGTATTAAGGTCAATTATAGATTTAGATCAATTTGTAATACGCAAAGGACGAAACAAGCAATTCTCTTATCACGATAACGATTTGGGTCAAGTAAGTATGTTTACTAGTGTATTATATTATAAGTTTTATGTTAGATGGATCAATTAGGTTAAAGTGAGTAGAAATTGACCTGAGGGATTGATTTACGAGGTGTACAGTGAGATATACGACCACGCAACATGATCATGTTAGAACTGTGTTGAAAACTCAAAGTGAACCTAGAGATATACGACCTCCTAACACGAACTTGTTGGAGACTGTGTTGAAAATCAAAGGTGATCAGAGAGATATACGACCTCTCAACACGACCGTGTTGAAAAAAAAAAAATTCAACACTACCTATCAACATGACTATGTTGAGGTCATGTTGATGAATAGTGAACAAAGAGATACATGACTCCTTAACATGACCATGTTGAAAAAGAAATGTATATGACCTTTGGCACAGTCGTGTACTACCCTGCACTCAACTACATGACTCCTAACATGACCGTGTTGAGTTGAAACACGTCTAGTCTCTTTTTGATATTTATAAGAATACAATTTTAAAAGCAAATAATTTGAATCATGTATAGATTTAGAAGAATACTAAATCCAGAAAGGTATAAGACAAACCAAGTATTATGAGTCAATTACGTGTATACTATGTTTGTTGCTTGTTCTTGATAAATTAAATTTTTGTGTGTAAGCTTAATAATAATGTAAATGAATTGGATTGAGTGTGATGAGTCAAGTATGTGTATACTATGTTTGTTGCTTGCGCTTGATAAATTAAATTTTTGTGTGTAGGCTTAATAATAATGTAAATGAATTGGATTGAGTGTGCCTATGATTGTGAATTGCTGGGTCCAAGAAACCGAGTGTGGGTCGATGTTCTTAGGGTGGCATCTCGATGATTGGTATGTGACATTGTCTCTAGTGGAGTCGTGTACTGAAATGATCTGGGTCTTATGTGGAAGATTGTGTTGTGAAATTTTGTGATGTGGAAGTTTGTAACGTGTATTGTGAAAAGTTGTACTGTATGGACTCATGGACAGTGGGGAGTACCCACTATCATATATATATATATATATATATATATATATATATATATATATATTATGTATGGTTGTGGAAGGTTGATGTGCGATGACTCATGGACAGTGGGGATTACCCACTGTCATATATATATGTGTGTGTGTATGTGTGTGATTGTGGAAAGTGGATGCGCATATGGTTATGGAAGGTTGATGCGTGATGACTCATGGACAGTGGGGATTACCCACTGTCATATATATGCGTGTGATTGTGGAAAGTGGATGTGCGAGGATTGTGGAAAGTGTGTTATTATGTATGGTAAGAGACTCATGGATAAAGAGGATTACCTTTGTCATATATATGTATGTATATATTCTTTATGGATGGATTGTGAAAGGATGTTTAAGAATGTTATGTGTGAAGATGTTTATGTTGTGATTGTGTATCGGCTAAAGATTGTGAAAGATAAATAAAATTGTAAATGAATATTATGATGCATTTTGCATGAGTTACTGTTTCTGGCATGGCATACACGTGTGTATGTAGGTATGCATTGTACTGGGCGTTAGCTCACCCTTCATGGGAAATTTTTTTAGTTACAGATCTTATAGGAGAGATTGTAGTATATGTTGAAAACTTAGGGGAAATAGCTTAAGATCAGAACAATGAAGAGAATATAGAATACGATAACTAGTAGATAGATTAAGGAAAGACATGTCAAATTTTATTTAGTCGTTTTAGGAATTTCTATTGTAAGTGAATGTTAATCGCTTCCATTGTTTGATTTGTTGATAACTTTTTATTGAGGATGAGAAATTTCATTAATCTATGTTATGCGGGAGATGATTTATGACTATCATTAGTAGTACATGAACGGGAGTATTTGAATAATAGTAGTGATTGAGCCTTTGCATATCTTTAGGAAATGAGGACATGTGGCGGGCCGTAGTGTACCTGGGTTTTGGGGCATTACATATATACATACCTTAAGTCAATATTAAAATTGTATAAAGAAAAATATCGTATTTATTAAGAATGGTCCATATGTTTCATAAGAGGTTGAAAAGAATAAAATTTTCACATTTTCATTATAGCGTTAATATTAATTTATTTAAAAAATTAAAACTAATACATAAAAGTTGTGCAAGTGTTGTTATCAACAAAAATATATTGCAAAATATGTTTAAATAGGGAGTTGCAAGTGAAGTGAAAAAATGATATGATACAACTATGAGTATTTAAAATTTCTTTTTTGTAATACATCATCAATATTCATGAAAATCATCAAATTATCATTTTTCATTATTTATGACTATCCTAAATTATCAACTTAAATAAGATTTGCACTCATCTTGTTGTAGATCCAAGAAATATCCAAATCTTCTCCCAACCACGCCTACCTATCTCCAAAATGATTTTTTCCCAAGCTCCTAGTTAATTTCCTTCACAATAAATATCATACATTACTTAGATTTACAAAATCAATTTGAATCAAATTATTTTCTTACTTGCCTTCACACCAAAATCACGTAGAAAGTAGCCCCCCTCTTAGCTTAGAATTTCACTTAATTCTTGATCTAAAACTCACAAGAAAACAACTAGAATAGGTTTAATGAGTTTTTAAGAGTATTTATGTTAGGGAGTTTTCTAGAAAAAATGAAATTGGGACTATTGCTTTTTTGTCTTAAAATGGGCTTAAATAGTAGGGTTTAACAATGGTTTACGGGTAAGGGTGAATGGGTTCATAAGGGTTAGTGGGTTATAACTTATTGTAACATATGTTCTCTTGATTTAGCATATTTTGGTATTATTTTTTCCCTAATTTCTTCCACTTACTCTAGCTGCAAAATGCTGCTTCCTTTTTTTCCCCAAAATGCCCTTAGAATTTAAATTTATCAGCCTTCTATAAAATAAGCACAAGAGCATTTTGTCATTTTACCTAATTGATCACCAAATTAAAATTTTTATTTTTCCAATTGCCTCCAAATATTTTGTAATTGATTTTATTTGCCTAATTAATGTCTTAGATCTATATTTAAGGTCTTTAAGAAATTTTGAGTCCATTTTCGATAAAATAATTTCAAATGTAAAAATGGTCATTTTTAGTAAATTGTCTCCAAATTTCAAGAAATCACTCATAATGATTGATATGAATCAAAATCCATCAAGACCTATCATTAGGGTAAAAGCCAAAGGATTTCATATCTTAGCGATGGGGGCCAAGTTTGAGCACATCGACTGTGGAATTATTTCTTTACTAACCTCTTTTCTTTTATTCATGTATTGTATATTCCAACAGGCACACTTATCATGCTTTATAGGGCGATGGACAAATGCACTAAGACTCAACTTGTGGGTTATCCATGGACCGACCTAAACCGGCAATGAGTCAGGTTGACGAATCCTATGGAAGAGCTAGCATGATGAAGACTATTTTTATTTGTAATTATTATTTACTTGCACTATTTATGTTGTAATCTTTTTTGGGACACTTTCATTTGCTTGTAATTGTCTTTTAGGACCGGCCACCTTAAAAGTGGCATAGTTGTAATTTTGTGAACTTTTTAACCCTAAAGGGAGCAAGTATAAACACTTGCTTAAGTAGGGTTTTGAGGAGGTAGCCAAAATTTTTAGAAATAGAAGACACTTCACGTGTGAGGTTAGGGTTTTTCCTAAAATCCAAATTGCTCTTATCAATTTCAATACCAAGAATTGAAATTGTGGCGAGTTACAATAAAGAGAAATTGTGAGTAATATTAATTCCTTTTTGTTGTGTTTTCTTTTTATCACTAGTGAGTTATATCCAGGGTTGATTAGGATTGTTCTTGGGAAGATTTTGATTTCAATTGTAATCATTTTATCATGTTATAGGATTGATCGGTTTTGACATTAGTTCTAACCATCAATTTTGTTTCATTTGAACCGTGGATCACTTTATTGGAAAAGGGGATCTCGGATTGGTTCTTATTGTTTTTGTTGAATTCACGTGGCATTCAGGTTTGTTTAGTGTTGTTCTGAAGAATTTGATCATTATGGATTATTAATTTGTAAGTTATAGCATTCAGATCTACTTGCACTCCAATAGGAATCACACCATTTCTAGTAGTTTTGAACCGAAATTGGACTAGTCATTGAGGTTTACAAATTGGTTCATTTGCATGTGCTTAATCTTGATTTTAGGCACATCAATAATTTAAAATAACACTAAATAACTTTAATTAAGTTGTTTAATGATTTTAGCTAACTTTAATGACTCCAAATCAGGTTTGGGGCCAAAATGGTCATTTTGCAAAATTAATTTTCAACCTTCAATTTTTCTTTTCTAATTAAATCTAAATAATTTCTTAATTATTGTATTCACTTAATTATGTTTTGAAAATTTTATTAGGGTTACTAGGCTATTTTGGAACTATCTTCAATAGATCGAGTTCATAGGCATAATGGTCATTTTAGAAAAAAAAATTGGCTGTAAATTTTGTAAGCCCTTTCTTAATTAACTACAAACCTTTTTTCTTAATTACATTGATTTTATTTGGAATTTTGGAGTTTTTCAATATAGATAAAGATATGGGTTCATACTCATACAATACCCTATAGGTACAACTTTAGGAAACAAAACTTGTTTTGTAACATATAGAAACCATTCTAGATCCAATAAGTTGTAGATTTTATAAAATATGGGATAGCATGTGAAACTTGCAAAACTTTTTATTGCAAGTATAAATTTTTTGAGCTAAATTGCTTAATAACTTATCAGTTTTTCCATGTATTTATAATTGCTAACTTCATTAATCTATTAACTTTGAACAATTTAATCACATATGATCATAATTTTTTCATGAAGATATATTATGAATTTGATAATATAACTAAAAATAATTTATTATAAATGCTACAACAAAATTGTAATCTAAAATAAGGTTGAGATTCATTTTAAACTGATAGTACCATGGAAAGCAAATGAGAAATATAAAAGAACGAAGAATATTTTTCTTTTTCTTTTTTTTTTTCAAATGAAAACATTTATATTTGTATACTATAATAAGTAAGTACAAAACGAGCTACTAGTGTAGCCTAAATGGAGGGAGGAATGTATCATCTCCCTCTATCATCAAACTAATCTTCATTTGACAAACATGGTAATAAGAGTACATGTCCATATATAAGTTTTGCATTACATAAGTAGGAGGAATCAACAAAAAATAGTCATCATTTATATCACGTTGATTATGTAAAAATAATTTAGAATGGAATGGAATGAATTTAACAATAGAATTCTAGGTCCATTCTCGTGTTTAGAAACAATCACGGCATGAAATGGTATATAGTGATATTTACCAAAATTGTCCTTAATTAGTAAATGTAATAAATATGTATTAATGAATTGTAAAGGTTATTTAAGTAATTTTTGCTTAAAGAGAGGGAATGGAATTTCAATTTTGCCCCTTTAAAGGCGGAATCACAATTCCCTTTGAAGATGGAATAGTTGATTCCAAGGAATCATGATTCTGCTTTTTATAAACCCCTCTAAACATGAGAAAGGGAATGGTACTTGGAATTGCAATTCTATTTCGGGCCTATTTTTGCATATTAAATGTGCTATTAGGAGCTTTGGTTGCTAAAAGACCTACCACCTAATTTATTTCCTTTGGTTCAAAAGTGAGTTTGATGTTCTTGAATTCCCTAAGCTTGTCCTTAAATGCAAATAAGGTGTTGTGTAATGCCCAAGAACTAGGAGCATTACAACCTACTACGTATCACTATTGGGTAGTGATATGCTAAGACTCTCTATCATCCTTCCAACTGCAAACTTGTTTAACTCCACTATGAATAAAATATTTGTAACTCCAATAATATACACGAATGACTCACAAGTGATTCATTTCAACCATTGTTAATTAAAGATATCCACAAACTCCAACTTATTACACATTTTAAACTTTTGTAAAAGAAAAAAAAAAGTGGTCAAGAGTGAAAGTATCTAAATAAACTCTAGACTCCCAATTCAACATTTCCAAAATTTTCAAAATTTTTCAGATAATCTTTCATTGCTCATCTCCATAATAATAATGGTAATCTCCTTCATTCTCATCTTAGTAATAATAACATATGTTTACATACTCATCACACTCAGCATATTCGTTATACCTACCTACAGCTAGAAAAGAAATAGGATGAGCTTGAGCCTAGAACGTAAGTAGCACACAGACATGTACATGCCGCATTAACCAAAGTATAAACATGCATAAATGTAGTGAATACACATATCATAATCATCAAATTATTTATGTTTGATTTAGCCAACAAACAACACAGGGGTACTCATGATCCTGCGACATCATATAATACTTATATATATATTCTCTTAGGTTAAGAACTACCATTGCGAACCCCGTTTAACTTTAATTCTACTTTAGATCATTTTGATATAAGACTCCACTAGGGACAACTTCGTCTACTTCAGATCATCGGGGTGCCCCCTAAGGATTTGCTACTGTGAGCTTCTAAGCTGAGCTAAGCACAAGTAATATATGCATTTTGGTTAGATAAATTTTAAGTTCCTTAAACAAACTATACTACCAAACACAATAAACAAAAAAGGTAAACGCGTACCTAGATGAGCAGTCCCATAACTAACTTTTATGTAACTATCAAAGGTATAATAACCTGTCAAGTATCAAAAACTAAGTTTAGTATTACCCTATGACATGTTCTAAGTTTGCTAAATGGTTAATCATATCTTAGTTATATATTTCCCTTCCCTATTATGTTATTGTGCATAAATCTTGGCTTAGAATTGCAGAAAAACAAAATAAAGTAAAATTTTAGGTGTTTTAGAATAACACAGCCATGTATGTAGCCGTATAGAAAAACATGGGAAGGAACACGACCATGTGGATGGCCGTGTACCTTTCTATGCACAAAACCTTTCTAACACACTCAAGTGCACAGTCATATACTTGGCCATGTATTTAAACATGGGGCAGTACACACCCGTGTACCATGCCATGTACCATTTATAACACAAAAATCCCATCTTCACTCAACACGGTAAAGGTACATGTCCATGTACTTGACCATATATCCTTCTATTTCAAAAATCCTCCTCTTCCTCTTCTCTAATTGACTTCCTAACCCTAGTTCCCATGAATCTAAAAAATTGTAAATTCTAGAATGTTATACGAAATATGAACATTTACTTGCTTTGATTTGCAATTGGGATCCCCAGGTTGCTTGATCCCACTTCTATACTTATTTCGTCTCACCCCTTGTTTTGAACTCAAGTGACACATCACCAAAATTATTTAGACCTATAAATCTAGAATAAAAAATACATATCTTAATGATTAAAGCCTTTATATAGTGAAAGTAGGTTGATCTTGTAGAATTCCGTTAAGCTACCTACATGTGTTTATGAGTGTTTCTATGTTCTCAACTATATAAATGGGAAAAGAGGAGTTCATAGGTCAATTGGGGATTTAAATACCATGACCGTAAAAAAACTAATTTGCCCCCATACATAAATCTTATTACTTTTCTTGCCCTTTTGCTTAAATTATTTATTTTGTATATATTTTTACATCATCCCTCCCTTACATAAACTTTTATCCTCGAAAGTTACCTATGTTTGGAAAAAGCTTTGGATAGTTCCTTCACATATCTTCTTCTAGCTCTCACGTCACTTCAAGTTCTATATGATTTGTTTATTGTACTTTGACATAAGGAATCACTCTTCTCCTAAACACTTATTCCTTAGTGTCAAGAATTCTTATAGATCTTTTAATAAAGGATAAATCTGGCTATACATTTAGGTTCTAAAGCCATTACTTGATTTGGATTTAGTATAATTTTTCTTAACGTAGATACATGAAATATATCATGTATCCCTTCTAAACTTAGTGATAGAGCTAACCTGTAAGCTACATTTCCAATTCTTTCGAAAATTTCAAATGGACCCATATACTTTAGGTTTAACTTTCCTCTCAAAGCAAATCTAATTACTCCTTTAGTTGAAGAAACTTTCAACAGAACCTTATCTCTTACTTGGAATTCCAAAGAGCGTCACTTTCTATTTGCATAACTTTTCTAGCGACTCTAAGCCAAAAGAATTTTCTAAATAATCACCTTCACTTTATCTACAACTTCCTATACTATCTTTGGTCGTATTGTTTGTCTTTCACCAACCTCGTCCCAATGTAAGGAAGATGTACACTTCCTACCATAAAGTGCTTCATATGGAGCCATCTAAATAGTTGTCTAGTAATTGTTATTGTATGCAAATTCTACCAAGAGTAGTTAATCATTTAAATTACCCCTATAGTCTAAAGCATATGCTCACAACAAGTCCTCTAAAATTTGAACAATCCTTTCAAACTATCCATTTGTCTAGGATAGAAAGTAGTGCTAAATTGTAATTTAGTACCTAAGGCCTGATGTAAACTTTTCCAAAATCTACTAATGAACCGTGTATTCCTATCGGAAGTTATAGTGAATGGCACACCATGTAATGTAACAATCTCCTTAATATACAGCTGAACAAGTCTCTCTAACTTATATTTTACTTTAATTGGTAAGAAATGGGTTGATTCGGTTAATCTGTCAACAATCACCCAGATTGAATCATGTTTCTCCTTAGTTCTCAAGAGAGCTATAACAAACTCTATAGTTATATGTTCCCACTTCCATTCAGGTATAGGAAGTGGTTGTAGCTCACCGGTTGGTCTTTGATGTTCAATTTTAATCTGCTAGCATATCATGCATGTGGATATAAATTTTACTATCTCCTATTTCATATTTCTTCACCAATAATGATTCTTCAAATCTTTATACATCTTGGTGCTTTCGGGATATATTGTATATCTTGAATAATGAGCTTCTTTCATAATTTCTTTCTTCAATTTAGTATTATCTGGTATACACAATCTCATACCATATTTTCCTACACCTTTAACATCCTCCCTAAACTTAGTTGTTTCTCCTCGTTCTATTTTGTTCCTAATCTTTTGAATTCCAAAATCTTCTATTTATGCTATTTTAATACGGTCAAGAAGGGTTGGTTGAATACAAAGACTAGCCAATCCGGTTCCCACTTCATGTGTTACCATCTCTAATTCTAACTTGTGCATGTCTTACAATATCTATTTCTAAGAAGTCATTAGACTAGTTATATTAACCTACTTCTTCCGATTGAGGGCATCTGCTGCAACATATGTCTTCCCAAGGTGGTAGTGGATCTCCACATCATAGTTATTAATCAACTTTAGCCATTGTCTCTACATTATATTTAGATCCTTCTAGATGAATAAATATTTTAGACTTTTATGGTCTATGAAGATTTTGCACTTCTCACAATATAGGTAGTGTCTCTACAGTTTCAGTGGTAAGATTACTATAGCTAACTCTAAATCATGTGTAGGGTAGTTCTTCTCATATGATTTCAATTGATGAGAGGCATATACAGTGACTCCTATTCTGCATGAGTATACATCCTAACCCTTGAGTCGATGTGTCAATAAAAATCTCAAACTCTTTCTCTATTTGAGGTAGTGTTAACACTAAAGCTGTTACCAATTTCTTCTTTAATGCTATAAAGCTATTTTCACACCTATCATCTTACACAAATCTCACCTTCTTCCATGTTAGTTAAGCTAAAGGATTCGCTAAACTAAAGAAACCTTCCACAAAACACTTATAGTAGTAAGCTAGTCTTAAAAGTTTCTGACCTTTGTCACAGTCCTTGCTCTTGACTAGTCAACCATCGCTTTTATCTTCTTAGGATCTACTAAGATGCTATCCTTATTTACCACTTGTCTTAAAAAAGGTACCTACTGATACAATCCCAAGAGCCCAGATACGATCACTAAAGAAAAAAAAGTCAATCCGAGCTCTAGGTGGCAATACGGGGACCAAAAAAGGAGGACATAGACGTCAGGAGGGTCCAAGGCGAAGATCGGCCAGCCTTAAGCCGGCCTTGAATAAAGGCCGGCGGAGTTAGCTTCAAGGCCGCCGGCCTTGGAGCCGGCCTAAAAGTAGGCCGCTGGCCTAAATAAAGGCTATTGGCCTTTGGTGCCGGCCTATGTGTTTAGGCCGCCGGCCTTTGGCCGGCCTTGAATGGCTTCGCACAATTTTTTTTTTAAGATGATATAAATAGGCGTCCTTAGGGTTTTACGGGAGAGAAATGTTATTTTTGTTGAACAGATAAACAATTTGAGTGTGTGTGAATCCTCTTTGGAGATTCTTGAATATTGAGAATTGATTTTCACTTTATTCTTGTTGTTCTTATCAAATTCTTGGTTCCTATAGAATTTGTGGCGAGCATTGTTATTGAATTCTTGGAATTCTTTAACCTTAGTGATTGATTTATAGAATGTGGTCCCTATCGTTCTATGATTTGATTGCGAATTAGTTTAATTTTATCAATCTTGGCATCTATCCATTTTCTTATTTTGTTCGTTAGTACCAAAATCCAGAAAAACCTTAACATTTGTGTTATTTGATTGTTGTTGACGATTTGGTTTGTGTAAAGGAATTAGAATCTGTTTTCGAAATCATTTGGTTTCAGAGCATACCGAATTCCGCATCATTTGGTATCGGAGTGAAGGTTGGATTCGTAAAGATTTAGAGTGAAGGATTCGATCAGATCAAGGGTTAAATTGGTAAGGTTGTTGATTCTCAATTCAATTGTAGTTTTAATTCAATACTACTGTTGGTTGGGAAATTTGGAAATTTATTTTGTGAATTGTATTGCTGAGAATTGGTGATTGGTCTGTTGTTGAGAATTGGGGGTTTTATGAATATTTTTGCTGAATCCAATTGTTGAGTGTTGAATTGCTGTGAATTGGTGTTTGGGGCTGTTGTTGAGAATTAGGTTGTTGGTGAATTTCTATTGCTGACTATTGAAGGGTAGAGATGTCGTCGCAAGGAAGTGTTCAAAACAACTACAATAGGAATGAAGCTGATAATGGGGGTGAGGTTGTGACTAGGGCTGAGTTCAATCAAATCCAAGAAAATCTTAGATTGATTATGGAGTGATTGGAGGTTAGGGATAGAAGAAGCCATAGTGGTGCAGGAATTAGGAGGAGACACTCTAGTAGTGAATCTGATGCTAGTACTGGAAGGAATAGGAGAGGAAACAATGTCGACAAGCGTAAGGGGATTGAAAGCATCAAGCTGAAAATTCCACCTTTCACTAGTAGTAGTAAACCAGAGGAATTCCTAGACTGGGTGCCATGGGTTGAGAAGGTGTTTGACTGTTATGAGTGGGATGAGCACATGAAGGTGAAGATGGCGTCTTTAGCATTTTCTGAATATGCTAGTTTGTGGTGGGATAAATTACAAACTGAGAGACGTAGGGCTGATGAGGAGAAAGTGCGTTCATGGGCTTTGATGAAAAGGTTGATGAGATGCAGATTTGTGCTAGACTACTATAAACAGGAGATGCTGATGGAGTTGCAATCCTTGAGGCAAGGTAAGAAGAGCATAGAAGAGTATGTGAAGGAGTTTGAGACATTAGTGGCAAGATGTGATATCAGGGAAACATCAGATGAATCCATAGCTCGTTTCATCAATGGGTTGAAGATGGACATTGCCAGTGTAGTGGAACTCCAGCATTATCAGACTCTTGTGGATGTGATTAAATTAGCCAATTGAGTAGAGTGGCATCAGCGCAGGCGGGATCAGAAATCATATCAACACCATAAATCAGATGATGACGAGAGGGAGAAGGAAAGGAAGGAAAAGGGAAAAGCAGTCGTTAGTGAGGTTGTTGACCAAACACAACAAAAGAGGAGCAGAGATATCAAATGTTTTAAGTGTTTAGGACTTGGCCATATTGCTTCTCAATGTCCTAATAAAAGGGTTATGGTCATCAAGGGGGATAAAGTTGAGAGTGAGGAAGAAGAATAGAAGAGTACTGAGGCAGAAGAGGAAGATGAAGACATTATAGCGAGTCTAGTACAGGGAGATATGCTAATGGTTCAACAGGATGAAACTGTTTCTAATCAGAGGGCTAATTTATTCCATATCCAGGGCATGGTGCAGGGAAAGACTTATTTGATTGTGGTAGACACAAGCAATTGTACTAATGTTGCTTCAGCAAACTGGGTTACTAAGTTAGGTTTGCAGGTGGAGCAACATCCAAGACCTTATGCACTTCATTGGTTGAGTCCTCAAGGAGCTATTCATGTACACAAACAGGTTCGTGTTCCATTACTTATTGGTGATTATACTGACGAAATTGTTTGTGATGTAGCTCCCATGGAAGCTACACATTTGATCCTTGGAAGACCTTGGCAGTATGACCTCAGAGCCAAGTATGATGGATATACCAATGACTATACCATTCAGCAACAGGACAAGACATACAAGCTTCTTCCTATGAGTCCAACTGAAGTACAACACACAAGACTGATTTTCCTTAAGAAGCCCAAGGGAAAGAGGAGTCTGTTTATATGGTCTAGTAGGATGGACGATACAGATTCAAGGTCGAACCATTTTCAACATGGAGGGAATGATACAATCCCAAGAGCCCAGATACGATCACCAAAGAAAACAAAGTCAATCCGAGCTCTAGGTGGCAGTACGGGGACCAAAAAGGAGGACATAGACGTCAGGAGGGTCCAAGGCGAAGATCGGCCAGCCTTAAGCCGGCTTTGAATAAAGGTCGGCCGAGTTAGCTTCAAGGTCGTCAGCCTTGGAGCTGGCCTAAAAGTAGGCCGCCGGCCTTTGTGCTGACCTAAATAAAGGCTGCCGGCCTTTGGTGCCGGCCTATGTGTTTAGGCCACCGGCCAAATGGCTTCGCACAATTTTTTTTTAAAGATGATATAAATAGGCGTCCTTAGGGTTTTACGGGAGAGAAATGTTATTTTTGTTAAACAGATAAACACTTTGAGTGTGTGTGAATCCTCTTTGGTGATTCTTGAATATTGAGAATTGATTTTCACTTTATTCTTGTTGTTTTTATCAAATTCTTGGTTCCTATAGAATTTGTGGCGAGCATTGTTATTGAATTCTTGGAATTCTTTAACCTTAGTGATTGATTTATAGAATGTGGTCCCTATCGTTCTATGATTTGATTGCGAATTAGTTTAATTTTATCAATCTTGGCATCTATCCATTTTCTTATTTTGTTCGTTAGTACCAAAATCCAGAAAAACCTAAAAATTTGTGTTATTTGATTGTTGTTGACGATTTAGTTTGTGTGAAGGAATTAGAATCCATTTTCGAAATCATTTGGTTTCAGAGCATACCGAATTCCGCATCACCTACTCTAGCCAAAACTTACATTTGCTAAACTTTACATATTAAATGTTTTTCATGTTCCACTTTATTCTTAGAATAGATGAGTATATCATCTATGAACACTACTACAATCTAGTCTGAAAATCCCTAGGCACTCTATTCATAAGATTTATAAAAGTAGTTGGAGCATTTGTCAACCTAAAAGACATTACCAGGAATTCATAGTGCTCATACCGAGTTCTAAACGTAGTCTTTTGAATGTCTTCTTCCTTGATCCTTAGTTGGTGATACCTCGATCTCAAGTTGATTTTGGAGAAAACTTGAGCTCTTTGTAATTGGTCAAATAAATCATCTATTTTAGGGAGGGGGGTATTTATCCTTGATTGTGAATAGGTTTAGCTCTCTATAATCAATACATAACCTCATGCTCCCATCTTTCTTCTTAACGAAGAGTACTAGAGCACCCTATGGCGAAACACTTGGTATGATAAACCCTTTATCTTATAACTTTTGAAGTTGGGTCTTTAACTTTGATAGTTCAATGGGTGCCATTCTATGGGGCGCTTTAGATATTAGTGCTATTCTCGGTATTGAATTAATACAAAATTTAATTTCCCCAACTGGTGGTAAGTTTAGTAGGTTTTCTAGAAAAAACGTTTGTAAATTCATTCACAACCTATATGTGTTCTAGTTTTGTGACTTGTCTAGCGTCTACTGACATTGTTAATATCCTACTCTTATCCCACAACTCATACATAGGAAGAGTTGCATGCCTCTATGCTTCTAAATCGATTATAATTGGATCTTCATTGGGAAGGTTGAAATAGACCACTAAGTTATGATAATCAATGGTTGCATAGTATTCAAATAACTAGTTTAATCTTAAAATTACATCAAAAACCATCATCTTTAACACAAATAAATTAGTTGGCATTAATTTTCCTTATATTTTGATCCCAACATCTCTACACATTTGATTTAACCTTTGTCCCATTCCCAAAGGAGGATTAACAATCATGGAATCATTTAGCAGCATAGGTTTCAAACCACACACATGCGTAAAGTCAAGTGATATGTAGGAATGTGTTGCACCCCGTATCAAACAATACATATGTAGTACTTGAGTGGATGAGTAACAGACCTATAATAGTATCTTAATCTTAAGTATCTTAATGTTGTTGCTGTTGTAAGACAAAAACATAACCTGGTGCTCTCTGCCTCGATCTTATGTTTTGGGGTCTATTCGTTAGTACTCTAGGTAGAGGTCTTACTAGTTGCTGCACTGGAATTTGTTGTAGCACTATAGTTGTTTGATTCATGGTAATACCACACTCAAGAGATCTTTGACCTCTTATTTATAATTATAACAAAATGCTTGTCGTATAGCTTTCTCACTACATGTTCTATTAGTGTATCCTATTTTACCACAAGAGAACCAAGTTCATTTAGACCAACTACAATGACTTAATTCATACAATCCCATACATCGGGGACATCTTCGTCCTGTTCCTATTGGTGGAGGTAGAGGCAAGGCAAGTGGTATAGGTTTGACCTAAATAGGCCTAGGTGCATAGCTATAGGTCTAGCTTGGTATACCATAGGTTTCTTCCTTTTATCCGAATAAGTTGTACTAGGGGTTAGCCTCTTCCCCCAATACCACTCTAGCCCTACAAGATACTCTTGTAGCTTTCTCTTACTTTATTCCATAAACTTTGCCTTGTCTACTACCTCTACATATGTGGGCAATTGGAAAGATCCTACCTCATGCTAAAGCTTAGGTGTTAAACCCCTTACAAACTTCCTAGCCCTTGAAGTATCATTAGCACGAATAGTTTCAGGTAAAAATTTGACCAGGTGGGTTAACTCTGCTTCATGCTCTTTTATAGTTCAGTTACCTTGTTGACAATTATAATATGCAATCTCTATATTGTCTCTGATGCTACTAGGGAAGTATTTCTCATAAAATAGTTCCTTAAATCTTTACTAACCTATAGGTGCTCTTGCTAGCCTGGAAACACTATCCCATTAATCTATAGCCAACCTTTTCAACATGAAGGCTGCATAATCCACCTTCCTACCCATTTGGCACCGTAAATGCAACAAAGGTCTTTTGAATCTCCATTACCTAATTTTCAGCTTCCATTGAGTCATTAATTCTAGATGGAATTCTTTTACTAACCTAACAAACTTATCCAACCCAAATTGGTCCTCTATAGGCCTAATAGGTCTCATGGCTTATTGTTGGGGTTGTTGCTGTGCTATCATACCCACCAGGGTATTGATAATCTCTAAGAGTTGGGTGGTCTGGTTTGTAACTTGACCTTGTAGCCCTTAGGGTTATTGACCATGGGGATAGCCTTCATCTATGTTGTCACACCTAACATCTTTTGATGATCCTAGTCTAGTAATTTTTCTTAGAGGCATTTTGCTCAAGGTATGGAATAAAGAGTAAACTGAGGAATTAAGTAAAAATAATGAATAACTAATATACTAGTTACATATATATGTATATATATATTGAAAAGGAATTTAAAGTACTCATTTATAGGAGATAATAAGAGAAACTACAAAGTAGGTAAATAATGTATAACATGATTAGACTCGAGAGTCTAGCCACTTTCTTCACAATCTTGTTGTCCTATACATTAAATGCCCAATTCATTTAGAGATCACAATCTATTTTCCATTCATTATGAGCTATACCTATTGATCATCAGCTTAGTTCCTAAGTATTTTCAAATCTAAGCTCTATGGATCACAAACCTATACTTTATTGATCAAAACCAAGCTTTAATATTACCTAAGCTATAACGCCTCAGAACCAGGGGTGCTATAACCCACCACATGTCACTATTAGGTAGCGATGTACATCATGTGAGTCCCTAATATAAGCTTTATAGCTTCACATCTTAAAAGTCTATATTCCTTAATTTTTTTACTATAGCCAAAAATCTAATTGCCTTTATCATCCTTGAGTACCCCTCTAGTTGTAGTTGTCATTAAGGTGCTTTGCCAAGATGTGTTAGTATTTAATTTTACCCATCCATGTTATGGGAGTTTCTAGTTTATTCTCTTTATTTAATATCTACTGGTTTGCATTTTTTTGTATATTGCTTTACACCAGAATTCATTTGCCATGGCTCTAACGTTTACTTGAAAGTTTGCTTGGGAACTTGACATTTCCCTTCTTCTAAAGATTATGTCATTCCTTGTTTTCTAGATTTTCCACAAAGTAAAAGTGAGGGTAATTCCTTTTTGGGTTTTTTTTTTTTTTAATGTATATCACTTTTTATGCATTGAATGTTGTTATGCAACTATTGTTTGAAGTTAAAGATGTGTTGTTTGTAGTTATTGGGGGACTTTATTAATTCTTTTACCTAGGGAATGGTTCTAGGGGTGTGCTCGATGGTTTCATTTTTATCATTACATCTAAGACATCCATGTTTAGTAATTCCTCTTTTCCTAAGGAGGTCGCTTGTGGGAAGTGAATTGCTATAAGCCCATTCGTAGAAAGAGTTTAACCTTTGTTGTCAAGGTAGCAACCAATTCTAGTTCTTTTCTTTTTAGGTAGTTTAGTTCCTTTGGCATAGCCTATGATATACCTTTCTAGTTATGAAAGGCATATGTAGTATGTCCAATAGCTCCTCTTTTTTTTTTTTTTTTTTTTTTTTGTGGGAAGCCTTTCAAGTAGACTAGTCCAAATTTTGCTACGATTAGCTCAATGATATTGAAATCAAGTTGATCATCTTTCCACTTGTCACATTGTGACCATGCTTTAGCCATTGTAATTTTTTTCTTTATTTTTTCCTGTAGGCCCTACTACTAGTGACTGATAGTCAATCCATCGAGCCATTTATCACACTAGAAATTTAAACTCATCCCATGGTTTAAGTCTTGTATATTTAGGGATGCAAGTAGGGTATTACTCTCTACTAAGCTTTTTCACAATGGGGAAGAATGGGGCTTAAGGAGTAAAGTTCACCCTTGATGTAGTTCCTATATTTAGTAGCATAGAATTGAGTCCAAAGCTTCCTTTGTTGGTGGAAAGTCCATATCCTCTTTATCTTTAGAGTTTAGTTTTTGGTATTTAGATTAAGCATACCAAGTCCTCCTAAATCTTTTGGTTTCAATATATAGTTCCATGAGATATATAGATGGCGGTGGCCATCTATGCTACCTTTCCAAAAGAAATGTTTTCGAAATATTTTCCAATCTATGAATGATTTTTTTTGGTATAGAGGCTTCTTGCATGTAGTATGTGGGTAGTGACGATAGGATAGATGAGATGAGTATCGTTTTGCCTCACCATACTTAGCAATTTTCCTTTCTACTTGCTAGTATCTTTTATACCTTTTGTAATAAGAATGCAAAGTCCTTTTGGTTTTAGCATGCCTTCCCTTAGTGAGTAGATATCTTAGATATTGCCTAAAAGTCTTTGTTTCTTTTATTCTTAGTAATTGTGTCAAGATATCTCTCGTTTCTTTGGTTATGTACTTTGAAAAGTACACTTTGATTTTTGTGAATTCATTTTTAGCCTTGAACATTGATAAAAGGTTTCAAGGGTTTGGTGAATTTTTTTAGCTACATCAAGTGTGGCTTTAGCTAGTAATACAATATCATTTGCACAAAGCATATCAGAAATATGGAAGTTTGAACCATGAATTCTAAAAGGCTTCTAATCCTTTCCTTCCATAGCTTGTTCAATATTCTTGCTTAGGATTTCCATTCCTAGGATAAAGAGTACTAGAGAAAGTAGGTCTCCTTATCTTAATCCTCTTGTTGGGCTAATGAAAGGTAGTGCTTCTCCATTTAATAGCACTTGGATTTTAGTTAATAAGATGCAAGAACCTATTAGTTTGATCCATTTAGGTGGAAAGTTGAAAAGTTTAAGGGCATGTATGATTAAGTCCCACTGTTATGGAGAGACTAATGGACCACGCTCAAAAGATGTCAAGTCATGAGGATTGAGGAAGCAAGGATGCGAGCTAAGAGATTTCGAGTTTAATTAGCATGCCTCAAGGACCTATCACAAGATCTCAAGCTAAGAAGATACAGCAAGCATTGAGGGTTCATCTACAAGGCTTGGTGAAGACGTTTAGTGAAGAACTTCAAGGATATCAAAGCTTGGGAACCATTGCAACTCTTGTTCAATATAACTTGGTACAAGTCAAAGTGGAGATTAGAGCTTAAAGGCCACCAGCTTTGGAAATGAAAGCTGCCAGTGTTGAATTCAAGGCTGGTCGGTGTTTAAATAAAAGCCACTGGCTTTCTTTTAATTGTTTTTGTAACTTGTTGTTCATTAAAGTTTTTGGGAGGGACATATAAATACCCTATTGGTCGCATTTTAGAATAGTTTTTAGATCATTTTGAAGTAAAAAAGACTTTAATATTCCCTTATGTTCTTGTGTAGAATACATGCTTTAGGAACATTTAAGAGAGAATTGATTGCCTTTCTTATGGAGTGTTCTACATTAGAAAAAACCCTTTATTCTAATTTCATGATCAACAACTAAGAGAAACCAAACTCTAGTCCATCTTAGGGATTGAATCAAATTGTTTACAAGGGTTTTCATGTTATTGCTGTGAGAGTTCATAATATCCAAAAGGGGTTCTTAAGCGTATTCACAGAGGTTTCGTATCATTTGGTATCGGAGCTTTGGCTCTAGATCAAGTTATATCTTTCCTTGATTTAGTTCTTGCATTTTGATTTGATATTATATGTTCATCAAATTTTATCTTGTTCATAAAAAATTTAGTTTTGTTTACGTCATATCATTGATTTGATTTGTTGTTTTAGTCTGAAATACTAATTTGCATTTAAAGAGTTAAAAAAAGAAAGAAGAATTTATCAGTCTTTCTTATTGTTTGTGTATGCTCAGGGATCTATTATTGAAAATCCATTCATATTCGTCAGGTTAATCTCTTGGATTGATCTAAAAGCGTGATTCATGTATAAACTTATAGGAATTGGCTTGAGTGGTGTGAGACAGAACCTATGAGTGAAATTGTTTGAGTGACACACGATTGAACATCCCCATTTTGTGAGTGCAAACACAAAAGGAAGCATTTGTGAGGATTGTTTTAATTATTTTATTTTTAACGTTGTTTCTTTGCAGCAATGTCAAACAATAGTGAAAGTAACAATGTGGATAATGTTGATGAGGCTAGGTATTGTAAGGCTTAAGAGTCGCATTTTAGATAAATGAGTGAAGCTTTGGTGGCTATTAATGAGAAGTTGGAGCGTATGGATTTGAGACTGAGAGAAGTTGAGAGAGGGACTCCGAGTCACAGTGAAGGAAATAGAGTGGGTAGAAACCATGCGTTTCCGGTTGTTGATGTGCGGGATTTAGATGATGGTTATGTAGAGGAAGATGATGAGGTTAGTATTGTTTTTGGTATAACGAGAGGTGGTAGAGGAGGTCAAGGTGTAGGTAGAGGAAGAGGAAGAGTACAGGAAAATCCTTACGTTGGTAGGATCTGGGGTAATGATGATTACGTAGATAGGAGTCTAGGTGGTATTAAACTGAAAATTCCTCAATTTTAGGGTAAGTCCGATCCAGAGGCTTATTTACAATGGGAAAAGAGAGTTGAGCTTATATTTGACTGTCATCAATACAGTGAAGAGAAGAAGGTGAAATTGGCAGTTACACAATTCCAGGATTATGCCATAACCTAGTGAGATCAATTGGTGACGAGTAGGAGGAGGAACTTGGAGCATCCTATTGATAATTGGTATGATCTCAAGTCTGTCATGAGGAAGCAATTTGTTCCTAGACATTATCATCGGGAATTGATGCAGAGGTTTCAAGTTCTTAGGCAGGGTAGTCGGAGTGTGGAAGATTACTACAAGGAGATGGAGATGATCATGACTCGGGTTGATATGCAGGAGGATGTAGAGGCCGCTATGGAACATTTTTCAAATGGGTTGAATAAGGAGATAGCCGATAAGGTGGAGCTATATCAATATACAGAGTTAGAAGACATGGCGCTTCTTGCTATCAAGATAGAGAAGCAAATCCAAGGTAGAGGGTCAAACAGGTATGTTTCCAAACCTTATTCCAATAATAATTCTGCTTATAAGGGTTATGGAAAGAGTGATGTTAAGAGTGGAAGTAAACCTGTCTTTGATATTACAAAAGGGAAGACCGAAGTGGTATCAAGTGGGAAACCCAAAATTGAAGAACAAAAGGGGAGGAATAGAGATATTAAATGCTAGAAGTGCTAGGGGGTAGGACATATTAGCAAAGAGTGTCCTAATAGGAGAACTGTGGTGATGAGGAATGGTGAAGTAGTTATTGACGAGGAGGATAATAATGAGAGTGATGATAATGGCATGCCTGAATTGGAGAGTTGTAGTGAAGGGAGCATAGTGTGCTCTTAATACCCAGTTGAGGGAAGATTGCTGTGAGGACCAGCGTTAAAATCTATTTCATACTAGATGCCATGTTCAAGGCAAGGTGTGCAATGTGATCGTTGATGGTGGAAGCTATATTATTGTGGTAAGTACACTTTTGGTTAATAGGTTGGGGTTGTCTACTAAAACACACCTTAGACCATATAAGCTTCAGTGGCTTAATGATTGTGGTAAAGTTAAGGTAAATAAACAAGTTCTTCTTTCATTTACCATTGGCAAGTATAACAATGAAGTGCTTTGTGATGTCATTCGCATGCATGCTAGTGAAATATTACTTGGCAGGCCATGGCAATTTGATAGAAAAACAAAGCATGATGAGTACCTCAATAGGTATTCATTTACCAAAGATGGGCGAAAGATAACCTTGACACCACTTTCCTCAAGGGAAGTATATGAGGAACAATGCGGAATGGAAAGGTTGAGAGTTGAGGCCAAAGGAAAAGAAAAGGAGGGTAAAAAGAGTGCTGCTGAGATTGAAAATCCAAAAGAGTAGAAAGAAAATGAGTGAGAAAAATGAGAGAAAAGAGGGAAAACAAAAAGGAGAGCAACATCGGTTTGGAGAGAAAACAATGAGGAACGTGAGTTTAATGGTTAGGTTAAGTGAGGTTAGGTAGGCTTTGAATTCCAATAAGCCTATATTTGTACTTTTATATAAGGGGGCTTGTTTGGCAACTAACGAACTTAACTCGTCTGTACTTAGTGTGTTATTTGATTTGTTGTAAGAATTTGAAGACTTGTTTCTAAAGGAGATGCCTAGTGGATTACCACCCATTAGAGGCATAGAGCACCAAATAGACTTCATTCCTGGAGCTACTATCCCTAATAGGCTAGCATACCAAACAAACCCAAGCGAAGTGAAGGAGATCTAGAAACAGGTGGATAAGTTGCTAGCTACGGGGTATGTGAGGGAAAGTCTTAGTCCTTGTTTTGTTCATGTGATACTTGTGCTAAAGAAGGATGGGACTTGGAAAATGTGTGTAAACTGTAAAGCGATTAACAAAATCACTGTAAAGTATCATCACCCTATTCCTAGGTTAGATGATATGTTAAATGAATTATATGGTTCTTGCTTATATACTAAGATTGATTTGAAATCTAGTTACTATCAAATCCGCATGAAAGTTGGAGATGAATGGAAAATTGCAGTTAAGACTAAATATGGCTTCTATGAGTGGCTTGTCATGCCATTTGGTCTTATTAATGCACCCAACACTTTTATGCGTTTGATGAATCATGTGCTGCAAGAGTATTTGGGTAAATTTGTTGTGGTATATTTTGATGATATTTTAATCTACTCAAGTGTTTAGATGATCATATTTTGCATGTGCGATGATACTAGAAAAACTTAAAGAGGAAAAGTTGTATGCTAACCTAAGAAGTGTAGTTTTTGCATGGATAAAGTTAATTTTTTGGGTTTTGTAGTATCAAGTCAAGGAGTTGAGGTTGATGAGAAGGTTAGGGTTATTAAGGAGTGGCCTAGACCTTAGAATGCAAGTGAGTTAAGGAGTTTTCATGGCCTTGTTGGATTCTATAGGAGATTCATTAGGGATTTCAGCACCATAGCTGCATCTTTGAATGAATTAGTTAAAAAAAATGTTGGATTTGCTTAGGGTGATGCACAAGAACATGCTTTCAATGAACTTAAGGATAAATTGTGTAATGTACCATTACTTGCTTTGCTTGACTTTGCTAAACATTTGAAATTGAATGCAATGCTGGTGGCGTAGGAATTGGAGCTGTTTCGATGTAGGATCAAATGCCACTAATGTATTTCCGTGAGAAGTTGAATGGGGCAGCTTTGAAGTATCCAACATACAATAAAGAACTATATTCCTTGATGTGAGCTTTGCAAACATGACAATATTATCTTTGGCCTAAGGAATTTGTGGTGCACACTGATCATGAGAGCTTGAAACGTTTGAAGAGTCCAGATAAGCTGAATAAAAGGCATGCAAAATGGGTGGAATTCATTGAGACATTCCCATATGTCATTAAGTATAAGCAAGGTAAAGAAAATGTGGTAATTGATGTACTGTCAAGAAGTTATGCATTACTTAACCCACTTAGTACTCCATTGCTAAGTTTTGAGTTTATTAAAGAGTTATACCTAAATGATGTTGATTTTTGTGAAATTTATACTATTTGTGCTAATGGGGCTGGATTAAATGATTTTTATGTGTCTAGTGGATTTCTGTTTAAGAGAAATAGATTGTGCGTTTCTAAAGGTTCTATGAGGAAATTGTTAGTTAAGGAGGCACATGGAGGGGGATTAATGGGGCATTTTGGGGTGAATAAGAACTATGATATGTTGTGTGATCATTTTTATTAGCTTGGGATGAGACATGATGTGCATAAAGTGTGTGCACGTTGTGTTACATAGAGAGAGGCTAAGTCTAGATTGAAACCGCATGGATTATATACACCATTACTTGTTCTTGATGAAACTTAGATTGATTTGTCTATGGACTTTGTGATTAGGCTGCTTAGAACTAAAAAGGGTAGTGATAGTATCTGTGTTGTGGTTGATCGGTTCAGTAAAATGACTCATTTTATTCCTTGTCATAAAACTGATGATGCTAAGTTAATTGCTGATTTGTTCTTCAAAGAGGTCGTGCGTTTGCATGGCATACCTAAAAGCATTGTTAGTGATAAGGATGCTAAATTTCTGAGTCCCTTTTGGAGAGTGCTGTAAGGAAAGTTGGGAACAAAACTATTTTTTTCAACCACTTATCACCCACAAATTGACGGACAAATTAAGGTGGTTAATAGAACTTTGATTACTTTGTTGATGGTAGTCATTAAGAAAAACGTTAGGATGTGGGATAATTGTTTACTGTTCGTGGCGTTTTCTAATAATAGGGCTATACATAGCACTACTCATTGTTCTCCATGTGAAATTGTTTATTGATGTGCTTCAATTGATGGATTGCAATTATAGAATGTCAATTGAAGAATAAATCAAATAAGTCCACAAATGGCGTAAACCCTAATCCCTTATGAATCCAAATTTGTAAAACAAGATGCTTTGATACCAAATTATGATGTGCTTAATGGATCAAGCACATAACACAAGAACAAATGGAACAAACCAATCACGGAATTACCAGAATGGCGTGAATCCCTTAAGCATAGAAGGCTTCCACACAAATGACAAATTCCAATAGCAATTGAATAATCACAATAACAACACAATTTAGGATCTAATTCCACTAAAATTGCAAAATTGCATGAAAACCAATAATAGAAAAGAAACCTAAAATGGTGTGATAATAACAAACAAGAACAACCAATCACAACTAGATATGACACACTAATGTGAATTGGAATCAACTTAGGGAATTAATATTACTCACAAATCCTTAAGTTGCCACTCGCCACAATCCTTGAAGAATTGATAAGAGTCTTATGAAATTAGAGCATGGAACCCTAATTCTCATGTGAAAGGGGCAAAAAGTTTTATCTCTCAACAAGCTTCCTACAAACCCTACTTTAGCAAGTATTTATACTTGCTCCACTTAGGGTTAAAATGACAAAACAATTACATCTATGCCACTAAAGGTGGCCGGTCCTAAAAACAACAATTACAAGCAAATAAAATATCTAAAATGCTTACAAAATAACCGATTCAAAGATAAAAATAACAAGTACAAAAATAGTCTTTAACAAGCCAGTTCTTCAATTGAATTCATTGGTCTAACTCATCTTCGGTTTAGGTCGATTCATGAATAGCCTACAAGTTAAGTTTTAGCGAGTTTGTCCATCGCCCTGTAAAACCCGATAAGTATGTTTGCTAGAATACACAACACATAAGTAATAGAAAAGAGGTTAATATACAAATAATTCCGGGGTCGGTTTGTTCAAAGAGGACCTTCATCGCCAAGATTTGAAATCCTTTGGCTTTTGCCCTAATGATAGGTCTTATAGAATTTTGATTCCTATTATTTATGGTTTTAATCTACTTACTCCTATTGACTTATTGCCATTACCACCTAATAACTTTGTGAGTGTTGATGCAACTTCTAAAGTAGATTTTGTGAGAAAATTACACAAGCAGGTGAAGGAGTGGATTGAAAGCTAGAATGCTAAGGTAGCTGCTTGTGTGAAAAAGGGAAGACGATCTATGGTGTATCAACTAGGAGGATGAGTGTGGGTGCATTTTCGAAAGGATAAATTCCCCCTTCAAAGGAAGTTTAAACCAAATCTAAGAGGAGACGATCCATTTCAAATCCTTGAGAAGATCAATGACAATGCATACGAAGTGGATTTGCTAGGTAAGTATAACATGAGTGCTACATTCAACGTTGCTTATCTGAGTCCTTTTAATGTAAGAGATGCCTTTGATTCAAGGATGAATCCTTTTGAGGAGAGGGGGAATGTTATGGAGAGACTAATGGACTAAGCTTAAAAGATGTCAAGTCATGAGGATCAAAGAGGCAAGGATACGAGCCAAGAGATTTTGAGTTCGATTAGCATGCCTTAAGGACCTATCACAAGATCTCGAGTTAAAAAGATATAACAAGCTTTGAGGGTTTATCTACTAAGCTTGGTGAAGATGGTTAGTGAAGAACTTCAAGGATGTCAAAGCTTGGGAACCATTGCAACTCATGTTCAATATAACTTGGTATAAGTTAAAGTAGAGATTAAAGCTTGAAGGCCGCTAGCTTTGGAAATGAAAGCTACCAGCGTAGAGAAAAAAAGGCCGTCGGTTTAAGCTGTTGGCATTGGTGGATAAAGGCCATTGGCTTAAGCTACCAGCGTTGAATTCAAGGTTAGTCGGTGTTTAAATAAAAGCCGCTAGCTTTCTTTTAGTTGTGTTTGTAACTTGTTGTTCATTAGGGTTTTTGGGAGGGAAATATAAATACCCTCTTAGTCACATTTTAGAACAGTTTTTGGATCATTTTGAAATAAAAAAGACTTTGATATTCCCTTGTGTTCTTGTGTAGAATACATGCTTTAGGAATATTCAAGAGAGAATTGATTGCCTTTCTTGTGGAGTGTTTTGCATTAGAACAAACCCTTTGTTCTAATTTCGTAATCAACAACTAAGAGAAAACCTAACTTTAGTCCATCTTAGGGATTGAATCAAATTGTTTACGAGGGTTTTCATGTTACTGCTGTGAGGGTTCGTAATATCTAAAAGGGGTTCTCAAGCGTATTCATGGAGGTTCTGTATCACCCACTTAATGGTATCACACACTTCTTTAAGTCAATTTTGATAGCCATGAACCACGTACCACCTTTCTTTGTTTGGAAAGAATGTAGGATTTCATTAGGATGATGTTGTCTAATGCATTTCTTCTTGAGATGAAGCTTGCTTATGTAGGGTGTATTATGGAATCCAAGAAGGGTCTAAGCTTATGTACTTAGATTTTTGTCATCAACTTATAGATGGTGCTACACAGGCTTATTAGTTTGAACTTAGAAAGGTGGTTTACTTCTACCACTTTAGGTATCAACACTAAAAGGGTTTCATTTAAATGGGGAGGGACTACTTTTGTGTCAAAGAGTCTTTATATTAACGAGGCCATTGATGTTCCCACCATCAGCTATCAAGCTTTAAAAAACTCGGAACGAAGTCCATCATTTCTTAGTGTTTTTGTGGATCCTATTGATCTCAGGGTAGCTATGATCTCATTATTTTGGATTAGTTGCATGAGTAAATCTCTTTGTTGGTTTGTGAGATTGGATAAATAAGTCTCTATATGCTAGTGAGAAGTTGGGCCTTGTTCTTTTGGTGTGGAGTACAAAGTGTGAAAGTGCTTTACTATTAAGGCAAACAAGCCTTCATAGTTGTACACTTAGTTTCCTATATTATCAAGAATGAAGAATGTTATGCTTTAGGTTTTTTACTTTCTACAATGTACACTTGACTCTTTGTTATGTGTTAAGTTAAATATGCCATATTTTATTACGTTAAATACTATCGATTAACAGTTTTTAAAGGGTTAATAGAGGGTACTCTAAAACATATTTCCTATATATAGAATACAAATTTTAGAGTGGATATTGAATATAAATATTTTACATATGTTGTATCTTATATCTTATCCTATAGAAGCAAGATACCAAAATTTGGACTTGAATAATGTTTTTGGCAATTTTTGATAAAGAGAAAATGGGTGGAAATGAATATAAAAGAAAAAAAAAGGGGGGTGGGGGAAGAATATAATGAAGATGGAATGAAGTGTAATTTTTATTTAGTATTTGGTAAATTATGAAGGAAATAGAAGGAAGTGAAAGGAAATAAAGTTAGTATTTGACAAAATTACTCTTATTGTTATTTTGATTAACATTGTTATAAGGGACAATTTGTAATTGTATTTTATTTCTATATCTTTTTCTTCAATTTTGGCAAGAAAAATAGTGGACTTCAAAATGAAAATATTTTCATTCATTTTCTTTCTTTTTTACCATTTCTACTCTCTATTTAAGTTGGCAAACACATCATTTTTAACGGTTTTCTTTCATTTTTGCTACTTTTCACCAATTTAAACATAGTGGAAATATATCTTATGATCTTTAATACTCATTTGTTATTTACTTGATCCTGTAGGGTAAATTAGATTTCTAGTAAGGTTATTCGCTTTTTCTAATTCTAGCTCTGATATTATATTATATATTTTTTTTCTTTTGCTTGATAATTTGCTTTTTTTATTATTATTATTATCATCATTTAATAATTACATTGACATATGTATACTTCAAAGGCAATCCAGTATATATATATATATATATATATATATATATATATTACCATCAAATAGAATTCCCGTTATTTTTCCATCTATACAAACATGACATACTATTTTCTTTCATTCACAACATACCCAAATCGGGGTAGTATGGAAATGGACGAGTTCAAAATAGTAAAAAAAAAAGGAGCTAAATTTTAGGCGAACCTGAATACCACTAACCCAAAAAAAAACCCTCAAATGAACGGTCCTGATACCATCGCTCCCCTCATCCAATCCATCTTTCCCCCAATAAATTTAATTAAACTTCCCCACCCCCCGTACAATCCCAACTCCATTATCCCCCTATTTTCTGTTCCTCTCTCTCTCTTTCCCCTCCCTTCTCTCTCTCTCAATCAAAAACCTAATTTACAACTCTAATTTTTTCATTTTCCTTCGAATCGCACAAAATGTCGTGGCAAACTTACGTGGATGATCACCTCATGTGTGACATTGATGGCCTAGGCCAGCACCTCACTGCGGCTGCAATTGTCGGCCATGACGGTAGCGTTTGGGCTCAAAGTGCCACTTTTCCTCAGGTTGTGCTCCAATTTCCCATGTTTCACGTTTCTTTTTATTTGATCTTGTGAAAATTGAATTCTATTTTATTCGATTTTACTGTAAAATTTGTTTTTCGATCGGTTATTAAATGAATTTGTGTTTGCTCGTTTGTAATCTGGTTACATATTTGCGCAAAGTTTCAAGCTTTTGTGTCGAAGAGTGAGGAAAAAGATAGCGCATTGTTTCCATATGGCTCGAAAATGATATTCTTGTAATCGGGATTTGGAAGATATGGAAAGTTGTATTTGGAAATTAGATTTGATTAGAGTTCTGCATCTTGATCCGTTGATCCGAGTTTGCATTATTGTTTGACTTCGGATCAATCGTGACATTATGCGTAATTGCATATCTCGTGCTCATACTGTTTTTAGTTAAGGCCTCTTTATAAAAGGATTTCTGACACGTCATCGGTACTTTGTTATTGTTAAATGGTTCGTCTATGGGGTAGGTCTCCTTGTCCCTTATAATGTTGTGGATGTTTACATGTTTGATATGCATTACCTTTTGCTTCCAAAATTGTGTCTATCTGTATTTTGCTCTTAATGCTAATGTACTATAGATCTTGTGAAAATAGTGGATTTTCTAACAGAGAACAAATCTGTGTTTTCGAGGCTCAGACACACCTTAATAGTTCTTAACTCATAGGAGGAATAGACAAAAGAAAATGATTTTTGTATTTTCTTTATGGTTGACTTGTTTTAACTATATTAAAAGAATGTCTTCTGTCATCTCAGTTGGTAATTTCTCCTGTTCCAGTGAGGAGAAAATCTAGTATGACAGTAAAGAGGAAAAGAACTATAGCAGTTATCCTTTTATTTTATCTGATCTGCAAAATTCAGGAATTTGTTTATTTTGTAGTTGTTCTTCTTCTCTTTGTTGTTGTCGGTGGTTGTGTTGGTGTTATTATTATTGCTGTTGTTGCTGTTGCTTTCGGTGTTGTAGCAGCAGCAGCAGCAGCAGTAGCAAGCTGCTTCTCTTGATGCTGCTGCTGCTGCTGCTGCTATTGTTGCAACAATCTGAAGGATTGCTACTCTTGTGTAATATTTTTTACTTTCATGTTGTAATTGGGTTTTTGTACTTTGCTAATCCCTTTTGTTGCTTTTCAGTTGAAACCTGAAGAAATCACTGGAATCATGAAAGATTTTGAGGAACCTGGCCACCTTGCACCCACTGGTCTACACATTGGCGGTACAAAGTACATGGTTATTCAGGGAGAGCCTGGTGCTGTCATCCGTGGGAAGAAGGTAATTTGTTTAACTTGTCGTATGCATGTGTTTGAATTCATGTTATGTGATGGAATCCGTAGTGTAGTTATCAAAGAAGTTGACATCAAATCAAGGCTTATTACAAGTTCACATGAATAATTTCGTGAATTGTTTAAAAGAAGAATGACATATACTGCTAGATTGGGCTTTCGATAGAATGCCAGATCTTTTTATCTTGAGTCTATAAAGTTTTGGCATTTTAAGTGAATTCTTTTCAATTTCCATCATGCTTGTAACGGTCAATAGGCTCAGCCATATGGAATTCTCATGAAACGGAAAGAGAGGAAATAAAAAAAAGGTAAGGGCCATCAGTTAAGTAAACTGTCAAAAGCATGAGTTGCTTTTGATCGTTATTTGAGTGGTGAAAAAGAAGCAACAAAAACAATACAGTTGTTTGTGAATTCTCAAATCTCAAAGGTGATCATCTTAGAATGGATGCAGAACCTTGTGTTTTCAGCACTTATTCAGATAGCATTAATACAGTGACCTGCACCTAGTTGTTGGCTGAGTGGGTTTTTTCCTTGATCAAAGCAGATCAGCTTGCCTTCTCCAAATTGTCCTTAAGTTTTTCTTATTGCTATATTAGCTTTAATCCACTAAGAATTTAACAGGGATCTGGAGGCATCACAATCAAGAAGACTGGTCAAGCTCTAGTTTTGGGTGTCTATGAAGAACCTGTGACTCCTGGGCAATGCAACATGATTGTTGAGAGGCTTGGTGATTACCTGGTTGACCAGGGCCTGTAGGCTGAGACTCCGCTTCTTCACAAATGTAGCATTTCCCTCTTTGATATCCTACTCTCCTTTTAATGCTTCGACCGATATCTGGGCTGTTTTCGTTAAAAAGCCTTGCCATCAAGTGCATGCATAGAATAACTGTGAGATTCCGAGGGTTTTTCTTTTTGTTTTCATTTTGCTGAGTGATCCAATTACTTTACATCGATGTTTTATACAATTGCTTTTACAGAATCCTAATATGTCAGTACACAAACATTAAATTTTTCTTATGCAATACATTGTGGTCTATGTCTTGGCTGGCTTCTATTCGTGGTTATCATCCTGCTAGCGGTGACAGTCTTTCATTGCAAAAGAACTTATGAACTAGTATTATCGAAGGGTTGACTAGCGCCGAACTTGGATCGGTGATATTTGTGCTTGGTCATTAATTTGTTTGATTACTAATTTACTTTAATGTTGAAATTACACTGCGCATCCTCATTTATTCTTCTTCTTCTTCCCGCCAACCCCACCCCCCCACCCCAAAACTATATTAATGAGTATATTTCAATTATGTAATCAAAATTTACAAATCAGGAAATGATTGTCTCAAATTCTAATAATTGAGTGAAGTACATTTGCTAAATTGTGTTTCTATGTCAATTTGCATTCAATGTTTAATGTTGTAGCATTATAAAATATGCGTAGTATCAGTTTTCAGCTTCAAAAAGTAATATATTTCTTTTAATGGTCTTGATGAAAAAAAAAAAAACACTTCTAATTATATTCCATTCGCGGCATAACTCTAACATCCCAAACTACAAACTACCCAGTTCTGATTGGTCATGTTGCAAAATCCAAACATTATGAAGCTGAAGTTGGTTCATTGAAGGTCAAGTTAGATCTGCTTTGCCCTTTTTCCATGAAAAATTTTCCAATGACCTTTAGTTACGAGGTGCCGAAAGCTTATTATATCACAATAAAAATGGATTGCTTATTCCCTATCCATATGAATTAGGCTAAACTACCTATGATATATATATATATCTATTATCAAAATGATGATCTTCTATTAGAGATGGTAGCTAACTGAATGTAGAGATTATTCCAATAGACAAAAGGTCATCGCATATTTCATTAAAACCGCAACTCTTATGATTTAAGAGCAGGATGTTTTTCAACTATACTCCTAGAACGATTTCTTAGAGTCTGTACAACGGAATTTCTGTCGAAAAGAATCGCATCTAATGGACCTATAGGCTATACCTTTGAACTGCAATCATCGCATTGTAGTATACGGTTAAAAGAACGACTGGTAAAACTTTAAACAACTTATGCATTAATAATCAGTAAATCCAATAAGTGATCAAGTGGTACTCAACGCCAGCCATAAAAAGGAAAAATAGTAAACAGTGAAAAAAAATAGTTATTGATAAAGTTTGTTGGGAATTATTTATTTTTATATTGTTTGGATGAATAAATTTAAAAAATATTATTGACTTATAATTTCTCAACAAGCTTTCCTAACTGACTCTTCTCACTGTTTATCATTACTTCATGTAAAAATAATATCCTCTCACTTGCATAAAAATTGAGATACATGCAGTGCACGAAAAGGGAGAGAAAATTTTTAAAGGAGAACCTGTAAATAGGTATGAATTGAGAAGAGATAAAAAGATTTTGGCATATTCTATTGCACCCAGTTAAACCATAACCCATAATTCCACTTCAAAATCCTTTTGGGCGTAAGTTACCGATTAAAAATGCAAACTCAATGCAGAAAAAAAAAAAAAAAAAACCTTTCGTTGTTAGTTTTCCCTTTTGGGTTTCTGCAGGAAAAAGGGGGAACCAAAAGCCCTATAATGGATTGGATCTCCAATCCCTACTCAAACTATATTGACACACACCCAAATGTAAAATAAAACCATCCTCCGAAAGAAAAAAAAAACAAAAGAGGCAACCAATCTAATTCAATTATGTTCTATTAAATTATTAATAATATGATGATTAGTGGTAAAAAAAGCCACGTATTGTTTATCGCAATACCAAGTAAAATAACTTCCCTACTTTTTCTTACAACTACCTGCGGTCGGCCCAAACCTGACATTACTATTCTATTTTAAAATAATAGTGCTCGGATATCTATTTTAAAAGCATTGGCTACGTGCCATTACTATTCTAACTTAAAATTAAATTAATTAATCATGATGATCCGATCCTTATTCCGTAGACCTCTAGTTGCCTTTGGTTAAATTTCAATGAATCCTTTAGGTCCCTCTTCTTATAATAGCTGCACAACTAGGCATAGACTTATCGGGGCATCTAGGCATGTTCCTCAAACAACTTGACGTTTTGAAGAAAATCTCTACTATTTATAATCAAATGTGAACCTAAGCATGTGATTATATATGTAACTTTTGAAATTTCTAGTCAACTTATTCATCATTGCATCATCGACAATTTGCTTGATCTACCATGATAACTTAAACTCAATTGGATATTGCTATGAGCATAGGCATTAGACGACCCAAGATTACATTATCCAAAAGGAAGATGAATGGATCCCATCTTGACTTGTGAATAACCCTCTTGGGCACTTCAATATCTAATAATTGGTTCGATAAACAACCTATAGAGAAGTCGATATCTATCCACATATTGAGCACACAATGATCTTAGGTCTAAAGATACACTACATCGCGTTACTAGAGAAAAAAAATAGATAACGCTTAATTTTGTATTCTTTAATCTTTGGATTTTATGAAGTTACCTATTGAACTAGGCCTTCTTCTATGTACCTTTTCCAAACCTAGTTTCTAGGTTAATGAATATGACCTAAGACCAACACACATCGTGATCTCACACCCATGACGAATTATTCTTAGATTGATGAAAGGTTAATGAAACCTCATAGACAACCAAGCAAATCAAACATTAATCTTATATGCTAATCTCATGGGACTTTTGTAATGGATTGATGTTCGTAAGCAATCCTAATAAATAAAAAATAAGCTTTTTATTAATTAAACTCGTATCAAATCTTTGTCCATTTTCTTGGCACTATGTGTACATAACAATAAACTCCTACTTATACCAATGCCAAAGACTCACATAATTTCTAACGTTTTTGGAAAGCAAAGGCCTAGCAAGCAAGTAGGAAATTTGGTTTCCATAACCCTGTATATACCTACCTCAACGAGTTCCATATTTTGCAATGCTTGTTTGAACCCAGAGGTGAAAGGGTAGTTTGGGGGGATTATTTAACCATTTAGGTGAAGCACCGCTTTTGGTCAAACTTGGTTAGGTAATTACTTTGGTGCAAAAAAAAAAGGGAGGGGTGGGGGCAATTACTTCTAACTTGTCCAAGGACTTTGGTACCAAATAGTGTCTCCAAATGCTATGATATTACCAACCTATTTGGTCATTAAATTGGTTACTATTTGGCGTTTGCCTTAGTTTAGCACACACATCACCTCTAAGGCTCACTCTTATGGTCATCTCTTTTTGTGAATATGAAAATAATCCCGTACTTGTTTCCATCTCCATTTAATAGAAAGAACCTTTTTTTTTTTTGTTTTTTTCCTTGATGAATATCAAAAGACTCTTATTAATTGTACTTATTTGGACATATTTGTTATGTATTTCTTGTGATTTGTTAAAGAAAAGAATACTTATTTTGTGAAAAAAAATTCATTTTAGGGTTTAAAGAACTTATTTGGAAGATTTCATGATGATTAAAGAGAAATCAAGGCAAATTAAACAAGTTTGGATCAATTTTGCAAAAGAAACATTTTTTTTAAGCCCTGCTTTCAACATGACCATGTTAAATGGTGAGGATGGCCACAACAAGCATCAAAGGTAAAAACAAAGGCTCTGTTTTTCAGCCCCGCCCTAAACACAGCCATATAATAGGTTATGTTGACCTATGATCACTAAGAAACTATAAATGCCGCTTTGATTTTGTATCTGGAGGGGGAGGGGGGTGGGGGTGGGGGTTGGTTTTTAGTTAGATTTTAGATCATTCTTTCTAAACCCTAGGGGAGAGAACACAAAGAACTTCAAGGGTGAAATTGCTTATACATCATTGGAGATCACAAGACATCATTTATAAGGGTTTTATCTCTACATCATGATTTCTTTTATCTTCTCTAGATTTTATGTGCTTATTGTAAGCTCCATGGAGGAGTAGATTTCTCATGCCTTACACTTTGTGAAACCTTAAACCATGTGTGAATTGAATTGCTTTTTGATTAATGAAAAGTTTATGCCTTTATATCTATTCATATGATTTTATTGTCTTGTGATTGATTTGTGTACAAATTAATTGTATGTTTGATTCTTATTATTGTAAACACCCCATTTTTGCCCTAGGAATCGATAATTCTAAAAAATAATCAATTTTTAATTTTTCCCAATTTTTTCCAATTTTTCTCTAATTTAACAAAAATAATAAAAATATTCAAAAAAATAAAAATAAATAGGAAAACACATCAATTTTGAAAAATGATTTCAGAAATAGCAATAATAAATAATAGACAATTTTTACAAAATTTGGAATTTTCAAAAAATACAAAAAAATAGAAAAATCGCATTGCATATATGCAATTTGCGAAATTAGAAAAATCAGGAAAGTAGGCTAGCTCAGTTGGTCCGGACCATGGGCTAAGGCGCGGTGCGGGTGCGAGGTCAGGGGTTCGAAACGCGGGGGAAGCAGTTTCCGCGTTTTGTAAATTTTTCACTTATCCAGGACACGTGGCAGCATCCGATTGGCTGGAGGAAACGCACGCGCCGGGCGCGTGATCGTCGTCTACCTCGGGTCCGAGATCGCCGGCAGAAGAGAAAATTCGTATTTCGGCTGTTTTGATTCGATTTTTTGCATAAATCCAATAGATCTTCAACATAAATAAGATAAACATTATCTAATTGGAATCAAATCGCAACAAATCAAAGGATTTACACAAATCGGAGTTGGTTTTTCTAATCGAAAATCCGATCAGCTTCAATCGGAGGAAATCCGAGCTTATCCAGCTCGGTTTCAAGTGTCTATAAATAGGAATTGAAGGGAGGAAGCCAAAACATGAATCACAAGTGAGAGAAAGGAGCGAATCGGAGTACGCCGGAGAAGCTTGAAGCCGAAACCACCAACCAGAGCTAGAGCCACCGCAAGGAGACGTTCTGGGAGCAAACCACCGCCACCATTGGATTCAGCAACCTCGAGAAGCTAGGATTCGACACCTCACCCGCTGCAAAAGGCCACTGGAACGCCGTGAACGAGCCTTCCCCGCCGCCGTGTCCGATCGACACAACCCGACCCGATTTGACCCGACCGACCCGACCCGCGCACCGATCCAGATCCAGGTAAGTCGAATTTTCCGGATTTTTTAATTTTTTTATTTAATTAATTTTGTTTATTTATTTATTCTGAATTAATTAATTAATTTATTATTTGTTATTTAGTTATTTATTTATTTATTTATTTTTTATGTTTTATTTTTAATAAATAGGAAAATATAGAAATTAGATTTTTCTAGAATTTAATAATGTAGAAAAATAATAATAATAAATAGATAAATAAAAAATAATAAAATATAGAAAAATAATAAAAAAACATTAGGAAAAATAATAATAAAATTTTAGATGTCAAAATAGGATAGATAATAAACCAAAAATCACGAAAAATTCCCAAAAATCACAAAAATCCACAAAATTCTCAGAAATAACAAAAATAACAAAAAAATCATAAAAAAATTCAAAAAATTATAAAAGAATCATAAAAAATGAGTTTTAGCACTTAGAAAAACCAATTTTCTTCAAATAAATCCAAAATTGATGTTTTTCCCTAAAATCATTTTCAAAATAAAATCAAAGCTTAGGCTTAGAAGTTTTTTTAGAAAAAAATCCCAAAAATGATAAAAAACATAAAACTAAAAGAGGTTTCATAAATTAAAATTCACCAACACACTTAAAGTTTTCAGAAAAGCGAACTACGGCTTGTTTGATCCTGAGTAGCAAGTACGTAGGCACCCATTCGGGTCAACCAATAAAATTAATGAAAAATCCTTTTCTTAAAATAATTCAAAAACATAATAAAAAGTAACAGAAACACAATAAAAACACATTTCTAAAGATGAACAATTTTAGGAGATTAGGTGGTAACCGTAAAGGTTTTAATAGGTTAGCCTCCGGACTTAGAAACTCTGGTTTTCCCTTTTCCTCTTTTCACAAAAACGAGAGAGGAAATAACGACGACTAGTAGTCCAAATTAAGACTAATCCGCTCCTTTAGTCTTAATTCAATTTTTCCTAACAACAGTTGGGTGGTGACTCCAAAAATCAAACGAAATTCCTAATTCAAGTCGAGGATCTACATTAGATGAGCATAGGGTCTAGTCTAGATTGGATTAGGAATGAGAATTCAGAAATTAGACTCGACAATTATATAGAAAGAGGTTTTATTTAATATGATTGATCTTCATGAATAAAAAAATTGCTTGTTTCACCTAGAGGTAGGGAAACTCTGATTTTTTGCTGTAAGAATTTAATTCTTGTTATAAGGATCATAAACTTTCATGCAATCTTATGTGATGTTAGTGAGGGAGAGGTCTCCACTATCTCATGTATGGTTAGGAATTAATTGACTCAAGGAAGTAATTGATTTAGTTGACCAGATCCTACAGTGCAGAGCATGAATAATTCATTAATCAATCCATTATCATAAAAATTTTAAGGTTTAGGGTGGATTATAGTGAGGGGTATGTCTTGTGATTGAATTCATCTTTTGAAAGCATATATAATTGATCTTAGGGTTGCTAGACTGGTTGTTTAGTATTTGAATCGTAAATTTCACTTCAAGATTTAGGCTAAATAGTTGAAAAATGATAACACTAGTATTTGTTTTCAAGATCCCTATGGATGACACCTTAAAATCTATGATATATTAGATAGGTACACTTGCTTAGCTTAGATCGTAAATTTCATTGGGTTTATAAATTTAAAATTTGATATGATCGGTCAACGCGAATCAAGCTTTTGGTGCCATTGCTAGGGATCTAACAAAGCGATATTAGAAAAAGTCTTAGTATCTACTACTTTAGTCATTTTTCTTATCTTCTTCTCTTCTCCCTGTTTTTGAATAACTTTAATCTTTGATTGTTTGCTCTTGCAGGTGCATGACAAAGAGTCTCCCTACTAATATTCTTGATCTAGATCTTGAGATTGAGAGGACACTCTATAGGATTTGAAAGAATGTGATTGCTAATTCTTCTGAGCAATTGACAACTAAGGGGGAGGCTTTTGATATTAAAGGCAAGACAGAAGCAAAGGCGGAATTGTTTGGAGAATTTTCATATAGTAGATTGGAATCATTTGAGCATAGTGAAGAGGAAACACGAATCATGGCTAAGGAACATCACAAAACCAATTTATTGTATGCTAGACCTACACTTGATGGCACCGACTCAACCATTGTGAAGCTTCCCATTAAAGCTACCAATTTTGAGATAAACGGTTTTATGATTCAACTCTTGCAGCAATATTGTCAATTTAATGGATTACCAAATGAAGATCCACAAGCACATATTTAAAGTTTCTTAGAAATTTGTGCGACTTTTAAATAGAGTTGCGGATGATGTGGTGTGATTGCAATTGTTACCTTTTTCATTAAAAGGGAAAGCTAAGACTTAGTTGACATCTTTGGGTGTTGGAGCTATTACTACTTGGGAAGACATGGTAAAGCAATTTTTGGACAATTATTTTCCTCCATGCAAGACTACTAAGTTAAGGAATGACATTTCTTCCTTTATTCAAAATGATGCCAAAACTTTATATGATACTTGGAAAAGGTAGAAAGAGTTGTTGAGGCACATCATCAATTACCACCATGGATGCAAGTTTAGATTATTTACAATAGGCTGAACACAACTACTAGACAATTTGTTGATGCCATAGCTAGTGGTACTTTAAATTCTAAGATATTGGAGAAGTCCTTGAAGATTTTTAAAAAAATGGCCAAGAAAAATTATCAATGGGGGAAACAATCGAGGCAAGCAAAGAGCAGCTGGATTGTATGAGGTGGATCTCATGACCACTATTGTTGCTAAGATGGATGCATTAAGTAAACAAGTTGCTAGTATCAAGAATGCATCAACACCAATTATTCGATTTGGAGATTCATCTAAAGATCATAGTAGCTTTTTTGAACATAAAGAACACGTTGACTATTTAGGCAATCAAAATAGACAACAAAATAATCCTTATAGCAACACATATAATTCAGGCTAGTGAAATCACCCCAATTTTAGCTATAGCAATAGAAACACTTAGAGAGCTAACTATTCGGCTCTAAGATTTCAAAGACCACAATTGCCACCACCTCAACCAATGCCTTAACTCCTAGCTTTACCACATTGGAAAAGAAGCCAAATTTGGAAGATCTTATGACTTAATTCATTTAAAGCTTTGAGGTAAGACATTGGAATCAAGAAGCTTCTATCCATAACCTTGAGAAACAAATTGTCGAATTAGCTAAGATATTGTTTGAGGGACAATTGGGTTCTCTTCCTAATAATACCAAGCTTAATCCAAGAGAACAAGAAGAAAATATTACTTTGAGAAGTGGAAAGGAGTTGCAATCTTAGAAGCCAAAAAAACAAGACAAAGAAGGAAGTCAAAGGCCTATGGTAAAAGAAATGATACCCGAAAAGTTAGAGCCTACAAAGCAATCACCATCTCCAATTGTAAAAGAGTACACACCACATATTCCATACCCATCATGCCTTAACCAAACTAAGGACAAAGAGCAATTTGGTAAATTTCTTGATCTTTTTAAATAATTGCACATTAACATTCCTTTTTTTTGAAGCACTTTCACAGATGCCAAAGTATGCCAATTTCTTGAAAGAACTCTTGTCCAATAAGTGGAGATTGGAGGATATTTCTACTATTGAAGTTAGAGCTAGTTTTTTATCCATTATTTAAAACAAGCTTCCTCTAAAGTTGAAGGATTTAGATAGTTTCACAATTCCTTATTTAGTTGGTGATATTACTGTTGATAAAGCTTTGGTTGACTTAGGGGTGAGTATCGATTTGATGCCCTATTCTTTCTTTAAAAAGTTGGGACTTGTTGAACTCAAGCCTACTTGGATAAGTTTACAACTTGCTAACCGTTCTGTAAAAATTCCTAAGGGGATCATTGAAGACGTTTTGGTGAAAGTTGGGAATTTCATTTATTCTATTGATTTTATGATCCTAGATTGGATGAGGAAAGGGATATACCTTTAATTTTGGGAAGACCTTTTCTTGCAATAGCTAAGGCATTGATTGATGTGGAAGAAGACAAGCTTACCCTTAGGGTGGGAGATGAAGAATTGGTGGTGAAAATTGCTCCAGCTTTGAAGTATCCAATAAGTGTGGATGATTTATGTTATGCCATTGATGTTGTTGATTCTTTGGCAGATGAGCACTTTGAAGAGATACTATACAAGGATGAGTTAGAATTGAGCTTAGTTCATGAAGAACGAAGGGATGTGATAAATTCGAAGGTTGAATCATTATTATCACAACTCGATTTAACTAAGGAAATTACTCCTCAAGGTGGTTTTGAAGAATTGAAGAAGGGAAGTGAAGCAAGGCTTAAAACTTCCATTGAAGGCTTATCGATTTTGGATTTAAAACAACTTTCGGATTATTTAGAGTAAGCTTTTTTAGCAGAAAATTCAAAGTTACTAATCATTATTACTTTGGATTTGTCTTTTGAACAAAAGCACCAGCTTTTGAAGGTCCTCAAAGCACATAAACGAGTCATTGTTTGGAAAATTTCTAATATCAAAGGTATCAATCCATCCTTTTGTACACATAAGATTTTACTTGAAGACGGATTCAAACCTTGTTAGGGGGAGAATGTTAAGTTCTCTAATTTAGTTTTGATGTTAACAAAAGAGGAATAATGTGTAACAAATGAAGATAGTACGCAATTTTTCTAAAGTTGAACAAGGAGATAGAAGCTTGTTCAAAACCATCAAAAGTGTTATATAGACTATTTTTGTTCTGACAGAAGGTGTTTTAGAAGTTGTGTAGTGTATCCGTGGTTATCGTGTTAATCTTTCAGAAGCACTTTCAGAACCTTTACACTAGGAAAACAGTTGACAAGTTTGTTTCAGAAGCACTTTCAGAACCTTCATAAAAGGAGGACAGTTAATAGGTTTGCTTCAGAAGCACTTTCAGAACCTTTCATGTCTGTCACGAATTTTTCCAGACTACGTTCTAATTTTTATATCGATATTTTTTAATAAATTTCAAGGCCTAGCTCCATGTGTCAAGTATTTTTGGGTAATATACTTGATGTGTTTTACTAAAGTTGGATTTTATATCATGGGGTTTTTAATTTACATAAAGTTTTACAAGATTTTATTCAAAGATTTCATTTTATGATAAAATGAGATCATATAAGATTTACAAGTTTTATCAAAGTTTAAATTTAGATATTTGTGCTATATTTTGGGAAATCCAGCAGTTACAAAGATAAGGATAAGAAATATGGTTATTACATGAAGATATGGTTCCACAATGTGAGGGATATCTTCAACAAACTTGATCCAAGAGATATATCCAAAGATGATCTCGGTCAAACTAATTTATCCAAGCTTATCCTCATCAACAATATCACGGAATGCGGATTCTCTCTAACAGATCCAACTTATTTTTGAATTAAAAATTCAAAAATAAATTCAAGATTATCACGTGGAAAGTAGCCGTTATGTTCTCTTCATATAAGGAGTGTTTACTTCAAATGAAAAAAAGAGAGAACGTTGTTGAATAGAAAAAGAGACACACGAGAAGAAAAGGCTCATACATCTTCAAGCGAAAAATCTTTACATATACATGTGAACTATCATATAGAGGAAATCTGATATTCCTCATTGTTGTTGAAATTCCTTTCGTGAATAAGGAATTGTTTGTTGTTTCATCACTGTAGTTGAGTGATTAGCTTAGTAAAGAAGCTAGAAAAACTCAACAGTGAGACTTTGCCTTGAAGAGGTTTATGTTGTATATCTTCAATTTGTTTGATATAGTGAAACACAACCGGTATAGACAACCGGGACCCTAGCGTGGAGCTGGAAGAGAGGACTGACGCGCGAGGCGGAACCTCTATAAATATCTGAGCATTCTATTCTTCTCTACTCATTTTATTTACTGCACATTATTGTTCTTCATTATTGTTATTCACGTGATTTTATTAGTTGAGAGTTTTGATTGATTTGCGAAAAAGTGAAACTTTAAGTAATTAATCAATTCACCCCCCTCTTGATTAATCTAATTGGGACCAACAATTGGTATCAGAGCAGGACTCATCTATTTTGAGTGATCCAAAATGGTTGAAAATAATGTTGCAATTAATCGAGCTCCTTACTTCGATGGCTCAAACTTCTCATACTGGAAGATGCGTATGGAAACTTACATTAAAGCTAATGATTATGATTCATGGCAGGTCATTTCACTTGGAGACAATGTGATCACCTTGAACGGAAATTTGACCTTATCAGATTCGGAGAAGAAAATTATTGAGAAGAACAACAAAGCGAAAAATTTATTACTGACTACTATTGCTCCATCAGAGTTCTATTTGATATCATCGTGTGCAAGTGCAAAGGAGATTTGGGATATCCTATCCGATACATATGAAGGGACTGATACCATCAAGGAAACCAAAATAAATGCTTTAATTCAACAGTAAGAATTATTTAAGTTTAAGTCTAATGAAGATGTCAAAGATGTTTTTAACAGGTGTATAGCTATTACAAATGAGCTTTCATCACTTGGAAAGAAACTTCCAGATCCAGATCTTGTGAGGAAAATGTTGAGGATATTGCCACCATCTTGGGATGCAAAGAAAACTGCTATAGAGGAAGCTCAAGACTTAAACAAGCTAACTCTCAGTTAATTGAGAGAAAAGCTCATGGCATATGAGTCACACATAAAGACCACGCAAAGAGGAGAAGACGGTACCAAAGGGATCGCGTTTAAAGTCAAGGAAATAAAGCAAAATGAAACTGAAACAGATGATAGCGATGATGAGAAAGAAGAGGACATCGGTCTTCTAGCACGTAGACTCAACAGGCTGCTCAAGAAGCAAAGCGGTAAGAAGTTTAATGTTTTCAAGAAAAGTACTGAATATAAGCATAATGATGCAGGAAAAGCATATAAGGAGAAAGAAAAGAAGAAAGAGAAAAGGGAGATTCAATGTTATGAATGCAAAAAGCCAGGACACATCAAATATGAATGTCTAACACTGATCAAGAAAATGGAAAATTATAAAAAGAAAAGTCGAGCAATGCTAGCAACATGGAGTGATTTAGAGGATACAGAGACAAATTCAGAGGATTCAGAAGAAGAAGAGGATGAGGCAAATCTGTGTTTAATGGCTAGTTCTAAGGTACATTCTGAATCTGATGAAGATGTAACTGAAACTGACATGCTAGTAGAAATGAGTAAGCTATTAAAGGCACTAAAAAGGGTTGATACAAAATTAGCTAAGTATGAAAACGAAATAAAAGCTCTTAAGAATGAAAAGGAGGCAGTAAAGCAAACAAATTCATTACTTGCGGATGAAAATGATATCCTGAAACAAGAAAATGAATCCATGCATGTGAGTATTGAAAAATTAAGAGTAGAAAATCACCTACTTGAAGTAGAAACAAGTAACATGAAGGTAAAGATTGATGAATTGTCCAATTCGTTGAAAACTACCTTTAAGAAATTTGATGAAAGTGACAAGAAATTGACCATATTAATTTCTTCACAAAGAATTTCAAATGAAAAATATGGGTTAGGATATGAGCATGGTTCGAGTTCAAAATCGAATCAAAATACAGTTTTTGTTAAAGCTAAACAAGTCTTAAGTGATGAATTCAAAAGTAAAAAGTACATTTCGAATACAAATATTGTTAAAAGAGGAAATACCAGAGACTTTTACAGAAGTTATTTTGACAAGAGGTATCCACACAATGGGTACTATAGAAGCAATACCAGAAGGTATAACAGGAGTTATACAAACCAGAACTTCCAGAAACAGGTAAATGACAGGTATAGGAATGTTAATTCTTATGCATGCTTCTTCTGTAATAAATTTGGTCATATTGAGAAATTTTTCTATTATAAAAGAAATAAGCTCAGTAGTCAACAAGTAAATCGAAGAAATCAAATGAGCTTATCTTTTAAAGGGCCCAAACTTGCTTGGGTTCCTAAAAGGACTTAATTCTTTTTATTTGTATAGGAACATGAAGCTAAAATAAGAGGAACATGGTATTTGGATAGTGGATGTTCTAGACATATGACTGGAGATGCTTCATTGTTCAATAGCATAAATTGGGAAGAAAAAGGGTATGTAAAGTTTGGAGATGATAGTAGAGGTAAAATAATTTCCACTGGAACGATTGGTATGCCTACTTTTCTCATTGAAAATGTATATCTTGTGCAAGGTTTAAAACATAATTTACTTAGTATTAGTCAGTTATGTGACAAAGGTTATAGAATGATTTTTGATCAAGACTAGTGCTATGCTTTTAATGAAAATGATGACAGATTATTTAAAGGAATTAGGAAAAGAAATATCTATCTTATAAAACCAGATGAAATCAATAATGATTGTTGTTTAATTTCTTTAAATGATCATATTTTTGCTTGGCATAAACGACTAGGACACGTTAATTTTAATCACTTAGAAAAATTATCTAAAAAGGATATTATTAAAGGATTACCTAAGATAAATATTAAACAAGATATGAAATGTGATACTTACTTAAAGAATAAAATGGCTTCTGTTTCTCATAAAAGTAAAAATGTAATTTCAACTAAGAGACCACTTGAATTATTGCATCTTGATCTTTTTGGACCTACTAGAGTCTTAAGCATGGGTGGAAGCAAATATGGACTTGTTATTGTTGATGATTTTTCAAGATACACTTGGGTTATATTCTTGCGACACAAAAGAGATACCTTTGATTCTTTTCAAAACTTTGCAAAACAAATACAAAATGAAAAGGGAGTTTCCATAATTAGTCTTCAAACTGATCACGGAGCAGAATTTCAAATTGCAAGTTTTTTAAACTTTTGTGAAGAACATGGTATATCTCATAATTTCTCAGCTCCATACACTCCTCAACAAAATGGAGTAGTGGAACGCAAGAATAGAACTTTACAAGAGATGACTAGATCTATGTTAAATGAAAGTGGAATTGCTAAGTATTTTTTGGCAGAAGCAGTTTCTACAGCTTGCTATATCATCAATAGAGTTTTCATTCGACCTATGACATCAAAGACTGCTTATGAGATGTTTCGAGGTAAGAAACCTAACGTTTCATATTTCCATATCTTTGGATCTAAATGCTTTGTGAAAAAGAATCCACTCAACCTGGGTAAGTTTGATGAAAGATCTGAAGAAGCTATTTTCTTAGAATATTCTCAAAATAGTTGTGCTTATCGTGTTTTCAATAAATCATCAAAAACTATTGAAGAATCAATAAATGTTAAATTTATTGAGGATTTAAAGGATGTTGATTCTGATGAAGAAAATGACTCCAATTTTAAAGCAGAAGTTAGTTCAGAACCTAAGTCAGAAGCACCTGCTGTTAACATTCAAGGATTTGGTCATCTAGAACCTATTTCAGAGGAAAATACAGAAGGTACTTCAGAAGTTGTAAGATCTGAACAAGAGGCTTCTAAATCTTGGAGGTATAAGTTTGCACATCCTTCTGATCAAATAATAGGCAATATTCAATTGGTTGTTAAAACAAGAGTTAATCTACAAAATCTTGAAAATCATTTTGTGTTGTTATCTGAAATTGAACCTAGTAATATGGAAGAAGCTTTAAATGATAAAAATTGGATTATATCTATGCAAGAAGAATTAAATCAATTTCAAAGGAATAATGTATGGAATTTAGTTCCTAGACCTAGAGGAAAGTCTATAATTGGAACTAAATGGGTGTTTAAAAATAAATTAGATGAAGATGGTAAAATTATAAGAAATAAAGCAAGATTAGTAGCTAAAGGTTATTCACAAGAAGAAGGAATAGATTTTGATGAAACATATGCACCTGTTGCTAGACTAGAAGCAATACGGTTAATGCTTGCATATGCATCTTATAAGGATTTTAAAGTTTTTCAAATGGATGTAAAAAGTGCATTTTTAAATGGCTTTATAAAAGAAGAGGTTTATGTAGAATAACCACCTGGTTTTGAAGATTCTTTCAAATCAGACTATGTTTTTAAATTAAATAAAGCACTATATGGTTTGAAACAAGCTCCAAGAGCTTGGTATGAAATATTGAGTATGTTTTTGATCTCTAAAGGTTTTCATAGAGGAAAAGTTGACACTACTTTATTCTTGAAAACTTTTGATAATGATATCTTAGTTGTACAAATATATGTGGATGATATTATCTTTGGATTTACTAAAGAATTGTTGTGTCAAGAATTTGCTGAGACCATGCAGGCAGAATTTGAAATGTCAATGATGGGAGAGTTGGCATTCTTTTTGGGGCTTCAAATAAAACAAACAAAAGAAGGAATTTTTGTTCATCAAGAAAAATACATAAAACAAATATTGAAAAAATTTGGATATGATGGATGCAAAAAGGTTACAACACCTATGAGTACTTCATCAAGGTTAGACTTTGACTTAAATGGAAAGAAGGTAAGTGAAAAACTTTATAGGAGTCTTATAGGTTCTTTATTGTACTTGACTGCATCTAGACTTGATATTTTGTTCAGTGTGTGTTTGTGTGCTAGATTTCAAGCTGCACCAACATAAATTCATTTATCAGCTGTAAAACGAATTTTCAAATACCTAGTTAATACTTCAAAATTTAGGCATTTGGTATCCTAAAAATCAGAATTTTGATCTAATAGGATATTCTGATGCAGATTATGCTAGTTGTAAAATTGATAGAAAAAGCACCTCTGGTACTTGTCAATTCCTAGGTGATAAATTAATTTCTTGGTTTTCTAAAAAACAAAATTCTATTGCTCTATCCACAGCTGAAGCTGAATATGTTTCTATTGGTAATTGCTGGGCACAAGTTTTATGGATAAAACAACAATTGAATGATTATGGAATAAATTTTAAAACTGTGCCAATTAAATGTGACAACACAAGTGCAATAAATTTGACAAAAAATCCAGTACATCATTCTAGGTCAAAGCACATAGAAATTAGACATCATTTTATTAGAGATCATGTGCATAATGGAGATATAAATGTTGAATTTGTGTCAACCGATAATCAATTTGCAGACATTTTTACTAAACCTCTTGAAAATGTAAAATTTGAATTTATTAGAAATGAATTAAGAATTTGTAACCCTTTTTGAATTCCCCCCCCCCCCCCCCCCCCCCCCCCCCCCCTGAAAATATTTTAAAAAAAATATTTATTCATATAAAATATTTTTTTTTCTTCATTAGTTTCCTTTCTTCTCTAATTTCCTTTCTTCGCAATCTGTTCTTTTTCTCTCTCTATTTTCCTTCTCTCTCATTGCAACTCCAATGCCGCCTAAATCTTCAGAACGTCTCAAACAAAAATCCTTCAAAACAAAATCTTCCAAAAAGCCTTTAGTGATTCATGATGAATCTTCAAATTCTTTGGAAAAATATCAAGAACCTTCAATAGAGGAAAATCCGAGTTCCCCTGACTCCGAATCTATCATAGGTTCCAAGAAAATTTCCAAAAGAAAACGGGTTGCATCGTCTTCAAAAGGGAAAGAAAAGGTGACTCAAGAAACCTCTCTGCTCAAGAAAACAACCAAGGAGCAAACAAAACAAAAGAATGTACCAAGTTTGAAACCCTCAAATTCAAAATCTCTTCGAAGGAAGAAAAACGAGGTGTGTTCTTGTAGTTTTGTGGTTTTTAATTTCTTTACTAGTAATGGATTTTACTGGAATGAACTGTTAGAACCCATTGGATGCATGCAACTTTGCTCTACTCAAGTTCTAGTTTATGGCGAGTGTGTCAAAGAAATTTATGGAAGTTTAAGTCTTTTGGAAGGGAATATTTTAGTTTCCAGGGTATGTGATCAAGACATTACAATTTCTAGGGCAGATTAAATTAAATGTCTACACCTACATGATGTAAATGATGATGTAGAGATTACGAACATGCCTAGGAATGATCTATTTGCTGCTATAAATGGAGGCTTACAAATGGATTATGGAAAAGAAGCAATGGTCATTGATTTCAAGTTGTTTCCTCGAATAATACATAAGATCATTGTTGAATGTCTATGTCCAAGGAAGGGCAGTTTTACTTCAATGTCCATAGAACATGCTCAAATTATCTATGCGATGATTAACAAAAAGAATGTGGACATGGCTTCTAGAGTCATTGATCAAATATGGAGAAATAAAGAAAGTTTGGTATTTAGGAATATACTCATGCAGTTGTTTGTGTTTAAAGGGATAGTTTTGCCTACCAGCTCTTCTGAACCTATTAAGTTAAAGAGGATAGGTAAAGAAGTTTTTCATCATATGTCAATCTTTGTTAAAGATTGTTTGTGGTATGCGAATGATGGTGCACATTTTGTCCATCAAAGGCATATGAAAAGAATTGTTCCTTTTGGAACTTCTTCAATATCTGTTCAAGAAGGAGGTTCAGAACCTAGTTCAGAACCTAGAACAGAGTTTGAAACAGATCATGGGAAGAAACCATATGCTGATGAGGTTGGGATGAGTGGAACAAAAGAAGTTATATCCAATGTTGATCTGGAACAAATGAAGAATGTTATTCGAGAAAGTTTGAAACATGAGCTATCGGATTTAGTTAAGACAGCTTTGACAGATGAAGTTCTTCAACGATCTGATCTGAGGAGACTAGAATCAATGGAGTTACAAGTTAAACAAACTTCTGATATTCTTTCTGATATCAAGAAGAATTATGAGAAAATGTTTACCGATCTCCATCACTATAGAATTCTCTATGATGAATTTAGTGCGAGAGTCAAACAAGATTTATCTAATAATGTGATTGCTTTTGACAAATTTGTCTCTCAAGTGAGGAATATCAGAGATTCAGTTACTAACTCCTTCAAGAATTTGGACTCCAAGATGGATAAAACCTCCCAATTTGTCACAAGTCTTCATGGTGAAATCAAGCTGTTCTTATCCAACAAATTTCCAGATTATGTTCGCTCTAGCGCCCATATCATCGACTTGGACACTTCACCAGAGAAACCTTCTTCTACCAAACCTTCCACCACTCCCTCTACCTCTCGAGTCACAAGATCCAGAAAATCTTAGTTCTTTGTCTTAAATTTTTCTTTAGAATCAAGTTGTAAAAGACTACTTTTATCTTTTATGCATCGATTAAGGGGGAGTTATCCTTTTTGCTGTTAAGAAAAAGGGGGAGAATGATTCTATTATGATCAATACTGCTTATAATGATTCTATATTGCTTATGAGTGCTTATGATCAATGTGTTTATGATCGATGCAATTATAATGATTCTATTGTGCTTAAGATGCTTTTCTGACATGAAAGTTGTTTCTATATTTTGTTTATCTAATGGTGTTTTGTTATCATCAAAAAGGGGGAGAATGTTAGGGGGAGAATGTTAAGTTCTCTAATTTAGTTTTGATGTTAACAAAAGAGGAATAATGTGTAACAAATGAAGATAGTATGTAATTTTTCTAAAGTTGAACAAGGAGACAGAAGCTTGTTCAGAACCTTCAAAAGTGTTATATAGACTATTTTTGTTCTGACAGAAGGTGTTTCAAAAGTTGTGTAGTGTATCCATAGTTATCGTGTTAATCTTTCAGAAGCACTTTCAGAACCTTTATACTAGCAGAACAGTTGACAGGTTTATTTCAGAAACACTTTCAGAACCTTCATAACAGGAGGACAGTTAACAAGTTTGCTTCAGAAGCACTTTCAAAACCTTTCATGTCTGTCACGAATTTTTGCATATTACGTTCTAATTTTTATATCGATATTTTTTAATAAATTTCAAGGCCTAGCTCCACGTGTCAATTATTTTTAGGTAATATACTTGATGTATTTTACTAAAGTTGGATTTTATATCATGGGGTTTTTAATTTACATAAAGTTTTACAAGATTTTATTCAAAGATTTCATTTTATGATAAAATGAGATCATATAAGATTTACAAGTTTTATCAAAATTTAAATTTAGATATTTGTGCTATATTTTGGGAGATCCAGCAGTTACAAAGTTAAGGATAAGAAATATGGTTGTTACATGAAGATATGGTTCCACAATGTGAGGGATATCTTCAACAAACTTGATCCAAGGGATATATCCAAAGAAGATCTCGGTCAAACTAATTTATCCAAGCTTATCCTCATCAACAATATCATGGAATACAGATTCTCTCCAACAGATCCAACTTATTTTTGAATTAAAAATTCAAAAATAAATTCAAGATTGTTACGTGGAAAGTAGCCGTTATGTTCTCTTCATATAAGGAGTGTTTAATTCAAATGAAAAAAAAGAGAGAATGTTGTTGAACAGAAAAAGAGACACACGAGAAGAAAAGGCTCATACATCTTCAAGCGAAAAATCTTTACATATACATGTGAACTATCATATAGAGGAAATCTGATATTCCTCATTGTTGTTGAAATTCCTTTCGTGAATAAGAAATTGTTTGTTGTTTCATCACTGTAGTTGAGTGATTAGCTTAGTAAAGAAGCTAGAAAGACTCAACAGTGAGACTTTGCCTTGAAGAGGTTTATGTTGTATATCTTCAATTTGTTTGATATAGTGAAACACAATCGGTATAGACAACCGGGACCCCGGCGTGGAGCTGGAAGAGAGGACTGACGCGCGAAGCGGAACCTCTATAAATATCTGAGCATTTTATTCTTCTCTAGTCATTTTATTTACTGCACATTATTGTTCTTCATTATTGTTATGCACGTGATTTTATTAGTCGAGAGTTTTGATTGATTTGCGAAAAAGTGAAACTTTAAGTAATTAATCAATTCACCCCCCTCTTGATTAATCTAATTGGGACCAACAAACTTGTTGTGTAACCTCAGAGGAGGTTGAATCTAAATATGAAGGAGGTGGTTAAGAAGGAGGTGATTAAACTTTTAATGCAAGGTTAATTTATCCAATTTATGATAGTTCTTGGGTTAGTCCAACTCAAGTTTTGCCAAAGAAAGGGGGAATGATTGTGGTTCCTAATGAAAAGAATGAGTTGACTCCTATGTAAATCGTTATGGGATGGCGGGTTTGTATTGATTATAGGAGGCTAAATGATGCAACTAGAAAGGATCATTTTCCTTTACCTTTTGTTGATCAAATGCTTGAGAGGTTTGCCGGCCATATGTTCTATTGCTATTTGAATGGAATGTCCAGTTATTTTCAAATTCCCATAGATCAAGAAGATTAGGATAAAACAACATTCACATGTCCTTATGGCACCTATGCTTATACGAGGATGCCTTTTGGGCTTTGCTATGCACCTACCACATTCTAATGGTATATGCTTGCACCTTTTGATGATTTGGTTGAAGAGATAATGGAAGTCTTCATGGATGACTTCTCAGTGTTTGAGAACTCATTTGATGATTGTTTAGCAAACCTAAAGCAAGTGTTAACCCATTGTGAAGAGACAAACCTAGTGCTCAATTGGGAAAAATGTCACTTTATATGTAAGGAAGGAATTGTTCTTGGGAACAAAGTTTCTCATAAGGGGATTGAAGTTGACAAGGCTAAGATAGATGTGATTGCAAGACTTCCACCTCTAACTTCTGTTAAAGCCATTTGAAGTTTCTTAGGGCAAGCCGATTTTTATAGACGATTCATAAAAGATTTCTTCAAAATTGCCTGACTAATGACAAGACTTTTGAAGAAGGATGTGTCTTTTGTTTTCAATCAAGATTGTTTACAAGCTTTTGATATTTGGAAGAAAAAATTGATAAATGCCCCTATCATAAATAGCTTTAGATTGGAGTTTGCCATTTGAATTAATGTGTAATGCAAGTGACTTTGTTGTAGGAGCAGTACTTAGACAAAGAAAAGAGAAGCACTTTCAACTAATATACTATGCTAGCAAGACACTTAATAGTGCTCAAGAAAATTATATAACAATAGAGAAAGAATTGTTGGAAGTAGTATTTGCTTTTAACAAATTTAGACCTTACCTTATTTTATCTAGAGTTATTGTTTATATGTTGCAAGAATTTGATTTGGAAATTCGTGATAAAAAAGGAGCTAAAAATTTAGCGGCTCATCATTTATCTTGGTTAGAAAATCCTTTCTTAAAGGAGCTTAAAGAGAAAGATATTGATGATGCTTTTCTCAAAGAGCAATTATTTATAGTATGTGAGCTTTTGAATGTTGAAACTCCTTGATTTGTTGATTTTTCAAATTATCTTGTTGTAAGGATCTATCAAAATGACTTAGATTTTCATGCTAGAAAGAGGTTCTTTAATGAACTTAAGCACTATTATTGGGAAGATCCTTTTCTCTTTTGTGTTTGTGCAAATCAGATGATAAGGAGGTATGTTTCATATGTTGAAGGTTGGAAAATTTTGCATGATTGTCATTCGGGCCCAATTGGTGGTCATTACAGTGTGAATTGGACTACTAATAAAGTTTTAGAGGTCGATTTCTATTGGGCTACCATATTTAAGAATGCTCAATGCCTTGTAGCATCATGTGACAACTATTAAAAAGCAGGTAACATATCAAGGAGGGATGAGATGGCCCAAAAATACATTTTAGAGTATGAAGTATTTGATTTATGGGGTATTGATTTTGTTGGGCCACTTCCAAATTCCAATGGAAACAAATACATACTAGTGGCGGTTGATTATATGTCCAAATGGGTTGAGGCATAAGCTTTGCTCACTAATGACGCCGAGGTAGTGTGTAAGTTCCTAAAGAAGTTCTTTTCTCGATTTGGAACTCTAAAAACTATCATTAGTGATAGGGAAACCCACTTTTATAATGCTCAATTAGAAAAGGTTTTGAGGTGATATGGGTAACCCATGGAGTTGCAAATCCTTACCATCCCCAAACAAGTAGCTAAGTTAAAGTGTTAAACCATGAGTTGAAGCAAATTCTTGAAAAGTCAGTTGATCACCATTATAGAAATTAGGTTGACAAGTTAGACGATGCTTTGTGGGCATACTGAACTGCCATCAAAACACCACTTGGGACTACTCCCTATTGGTTGGTGTTTAGAAAAGCATGCCATCTTCCGGTGGAAATTGAACATAAAGCGTATTGGGCCATAAGACAGATGAATGTTGATTTAGGTGCTTTTGGACTCAAAAGAAAGTTGCAGTTCAATGGACTTGATGAATGGCGAGTGTTGACATATGAGAACATGAGAATTAATAAAGAGAATGAAAAAGTATTATGATTCTCACATTCGTCCTCTTACTAAATTTCAAGAAGGTGATTAAGTGTTGTTATTCAATTCATGATTGAAGCTTTTTCTAGGAAAATTAAGATCTAGATGGTCCAAACCTTTTGTTGTTAAGATAGTTTTTCTACATAAAGCAATTGAACTTGAACACCATGATCATGACAATTTTAAAGTCAATGGATAGAGATTGAAGTTGTATTTAGGAGGTAGAATAGAGCATGAGAACCAAGGGGAGTTTAAACTCTAATCACCAGCTTTGTGAGCAAGAAATTTGAAAATTAAAAAAAGTGCGTTTTATGGGAGGCAACCCATGTCTAACTTTGGTAAGTTGAGTTTCTTTTGTTTTTCTTTATTTTCCACTATCCTAAGTCCATTTTTTTATGTGAAAATTGCAAGTGTTTAGATGTTTTTGCTTAATCATGAGACAATGCGAGTTCAATCCTAAGTGTGGGGAGAAGCACATTTTGGTATGATTTAATCTTTAAAAGAGAGTGAGGTAAGTTTTCATCCAATTTCTAGGAGGTTTATGCATATTACATGTTGGATTAATGATGGAAACTTCAAAATTTTCTGCTATAAATTAGGTGATTTGAAATAAAACCAATCATTTGGTGGAATTTGAGGATGTTAAAAGAAAAAAAAAAAATTTTGTGATCTAGAGTCTACCCGGTCTCGAGCATGATCAGGTAGAAGGAGGACCTCATGCTTAGGGGGCTTTCTGATCCCTGCTTGACCCTGAGCAAGGCTAGGTAGGCACTTGTGCAGGATGATAGGTGCTCTGGGAGTGTTGTTGTCATGCACCCCGTTCTCTTGCTCGCTCGTGTAGCAAGATAGGCTAACTTCCCTACGTGCTTGTGCCTATTTTGATCTTATACCTATCCCTCCTTCTCGCTCGTGTAGCCCATTCCCTCCTAAAACAACACCTACACTCTCTTAACATCACTCCCTTTCTACTCTCACTTACATACACTTGCTCTCATTCATTTTTACAACAAAAAAATCACATTCTCAAGTTCTTGTTCTCATCATTATCCTAACCGAGTAACTTTTCTAATCTTTTTTGTTTAGTCTTTTGTTTATGGTTCTCTTCTTACACTTAAATGGGTTTTTCATATGTGAGTGGATTTATGGTAATGCACGCTTGATTTGCTTAAGGATTTGTGTTTCTATGACCTCTATTGTATGTTTACACTTTAATTTTTGTTGACCTATGTTCTACAGTACCATGATCTTGTTGACTCCATCACTACCCAGGGTTTTTGCGAAATTTTGTTAGTTTAAAAAATTGGGGCTTTTGCTTTATTCATGCAATTACATGCTTATTATGTCTTGTAATACACATTGTTTGAGAAATTTGTGGCTATCATGTTCAAGTCTTGATTTAGGGTTTACGATGGATCAATTTTGGAGATTTTCGATTTTGCCTTGATAAGAACGAAATTTGGTTCTTTGGAATAGTTTATTATGCTTCAAAATGTAGTTAAGTATTTGTTATTGGTCTTCACCATGCCCTATTTCCCACACTTGTGCACAAATTTGAATTTTTGACTTTTTGCCTTCATCCCCACCCTTCTTGATGTGCCTAGTAATCCAATTGCAAGCACACCAAGACAATTGTGTGAACACCAAACCAATCCCACAAAATGGCGTAACACCAACAAGCACTTAAACCCTAAATTGCGTGAATTCAAATGACAATAATGCCAAATTGTGATGGGGATTGAATGAATTGTATAATATGTAAAGGATAACAATAAAAATGAATTGAATTCCACTCAAATTAGAACTGAATCAAATTTGAAAATTGGAACCCTAATTCACGTGAAAGATGAACAAAATAACACAAACAATTAAAACTAGATATGATGCACTAGAAAATAATTGGAAGTAACTTAAAAAGAATTGATATGACTTACAATACTCCTTAAGCAAACTCGCCACAATTTCAATTGAAATTGATAAGAGTTGTGTTTGCGTGAAAAGGACTCTCATCACGGCAAGAATAGGATGATTTTTTTCTCAAGTTCAAAAGTCCCTTCGAAAACCTACTTAACAAGTATTTATACTTGCTCCAATTAGGGTAAAAACAACAAAAACCAAATTACAAATAAAACTAACAAATGACTGGTTCTTAAGCAACAAAAGACAATTACAAAATAAATCTTCAAAATGGTCGGTTCTTCACTTCCATGGAACACGTGTGGACCGGTACTTTTTTTATTTATGTAGGTCCATGAACAACCCATAAATTGAGCTTTAGCAAATGTATCCATCATCCTGTAAAAACCGACAATTGTACCTGATGGAATGCACAACAAATATATAATAGAAAATAAGATACTAAATAAATATTTTTGGGGTCTAATTGTTCAAAGAGGACCCTCATCGCCAAATTTTGTAACCCTTTAGCTCTTGCCCTGGTGATAGGTCCTATAGGTATATGATTCCTATCACTTCTACTCAGCCATGCTTCTTAGGCCGTGAACAAATTATTTTGTTCCCCATGTTGAATTTGATGATGTTTCATGTTTGTTTCTTGCTCCTACACTTCCTCTATCTTCTATTATGGTTGCAATTGAGCATCATTTCCATCTTATTTTGAGCATGTATTACTTTGATGTTGTTCTTGTATTAATTTTTTTCCTCACATAAGTTAAATTCTTTGTTATGAATGAAATACAAGCGAGCATCTACCAAAAAACGGAAATGTCCTCTTGAACCATAGACATCTCAACCATCCACTTCACACTAAAGGACTCATGTGCCCTCACCTCTATTACCATCTAGTGTAGAGTGAGTTTTCTTAGGTTTCAAAAATCTTTCTTCTACCTAATGGAGTAGGGACAGAAAAGCACGCTTAGAGAAGATGGAGGTCCATAATAATAGATATTGGATTGGAGGCTTTTGAGGGACTTTGGTTTGGAGGACTGGGTTCGCAAGGCCATAGCAATCGGTCCTTGGGTACAATTTTTTAGCTTAGAGAACCAGCTTATCATGACATAACAATTGAATTTCTCTCCACCATGGATATTAAGGAGCATTCATAGACTTAAGGTTGATAGCGCCTTCACATTCCAAGTTTATAAACAAGCTTATCGCTTCCATTTTTCTTTTTGACTCTTTTTGGGATTGTATTTTGCTAAAAAGATTGAGACCCTTGAGTATCTATCTATTCCTAATGATTGGCTATAAGGGAAGAGTACTAACAACTTTTGAAGTTATTATGTTTCGATAATCCTGTTAGGTACTTTCCATCAAAATCTAAAGCTATTTCTATGACTAATATTACTTTGAAAGTGGTTCATCACTTGTTAGCTCACACCATTAGTGGTAGAAGTAGTAGTCGTGGGGTGGTTAATTCCTTTAAGCTTCTACATTTGTATAGTATGGCCACAAAATACCCAATCAATGTGGGTGTGGAAGTAGCTTATTTCCTCAAGTGCTAGGCAATTGATCCTTGTGTTAAAGGAATTTATTGTGGGGTTATATTAAGTTGTTAAAGGGTATGAATTTGTTTAAGCAACCACTAGATGGTATTCCATGTGTTCAAGCTTAGAGGATTACAAATGGTCCATTTCATGGTTATGGATAGCTTAGAGTACCTGATGGCACTACCCCTATTTCCACTTCTCAATTCAAGACTCCTACTCGTGATGCCTTTAGCTCTTTCGCTATGTTATCTTTAAGGGATTATGAGTTTTCCCAATTGAGGAGAGAATTTCATGCTAAGAGAAAGAAAGGTAAAATGTTCAGATGAGTTGTTTGGGGGTTTTTTACAGTCTCTTGCTAGGTGTTTTTCACCACCACCACAAAGTCTCCCCACCTATGAGTCTTCTCTAGAGTATAACTCTAAGTCCTCTCTATCGGTGATCTCGATGAATTTATCATAGTAAATGATTTAGAAGATGAAGATGACGAGGGTAAAGAAGAGGAGGATAAAGCTAAAGAGATTACTAGTGCTAATGATGATGTTGATGATGGTGATGCAACTGATGATGAGAATGCTTGATTTTCATTTTCTATTCTTTTACTTCAATATTTTGATATGTACTTTTGAGCTCTCGACTTATGGGAAGACTTTTATCTTTGTTGGTATCTTATGGACTTAATTGTTCGACTTGGAATAGACTAATTTCTTTTTTTGCTTTGTTTTTGTTGTTTTTGCTTTTTTTTTGTCTGTAGGTATGAACTTCTATTTTGGTAGGGTTTACAACCATGATGATGTTACTATTGATCTTTGCAATTACAATTTCTCCTTTCTTGTACCAGTTTGGGAAAATTCATGCTGCCATCTCTACATGAACCGAGGAAGTTCTTAAAGTCCTTTTCTTACCATTCTTTCTTGCTCTTTTTCCTTGTGTTTGATTGGGGTGGCATTAGAGACAATCACTACAAGAATTTTTACATTTAATAAAGTTTGCAAATTTCGTAAACATCACTAATTACTATAAGTTTTAGTAGCATTTAATAAATGTCACAAAAGGATTATTATTAGTAAAGTTTATAACCAAAGTTAAAAAATAAAAATATATAAATTCATTTGTGATGTTTTTTAAAGATAAAGTTACCAAAAAAATCATTTAAAAAAAAAACCCAACCAACCAAAGTAACCTAATGCTAATTATCAAGTTGTGACTTGGGAGTAAGAAAAAAACCCTAATTGTTACATCTACCTTTCTACCTTGCCATGTTCTCCAAATCTCACCTCTTGCCTCTCTTCTTACATCTCACCTCTGTTCTCTCTCTCACATCTCACCTCTATTCTCTCTTTCTCTCATGTCTCGCCTCTCACCTCTGTTCTCTCTCGTGTCTCTCTTGCATCTCGTCTTTCCCCCTTTATCTCTCTAGTCCCTTTCTCTCCCTTGCCTCTAAACTCGCACACCCCAAAAGCATAAAACTGTGTGAGTGATAAGAACTGCTAACCAACCCAACTATGCTTTGGTCGTCCTTCACCTTATTGCTAAACCCTCCATTGATGACTAGATCCGCTAAGCTACCGTTATCAATTTCATCTTCTTCTTCATCGAATTAGGTAAATTTTCCATCACTTCCTCTCTCTATTCTCTTTCCCTAAATACACACTACGCGTACCTTGGATTTTCACTTTTACACTCCATTTTTTCTTGTAGTTTCATCATTTTGTTCTAATTTTGACTCTTCTTTTGAATCTTTTGTATGTAACTCATTCATCGGATTCCCTTTATATTAGATTGATTAGATCTGTTGATTTGATCATAAATGAATTTAGTTGATCCTTTGATTTTAATGTTTCATTTTGCTTACATCGTTGTGGAAGCTTCGATTTAGCTTTAACATGCAGGAAATCATGTGAAATGATTGCATCTTTTAGTTCCGTGATTTGATTTTCTATGTGTTTAACGAGCAAGGTTAATTTAGCTGATCTTTTGGTTTTTGAGCTTGTAGCTATTATATATTAGATGTTTGATACGGTTATATTATCATTGGAAGATGTGCTTGGGCTTTAATATGCTTATTGGTGTCTAAAGATCATGTAAAATGAAAGTGATTCTGAAGACTTGATTCGGTTATGGATATTTTTATTAGCTTTCTGGATTTAACTGATCCTAAGGTCTTGTAATTGTTTTGATGTGGTGATGTTTCTATCAAAACTTTGATTCTGTTATCATGTGCTTTATAGCTTCAAGAATCAGGTAAAATGAATGTGATTCTTCAGTTACACGATGCAGTTTCTTCTGTTTTACAGTTTGTTGCTCTATGGGATATTTGATATGTGTTGTCATTGTTGAAGTTATGGCTTGTCCTTAACATTTTTATTGTTGTTCAAAAATCATGCCAAATCAAATGAATGCAATCACTTAGTTATGCGGTAGTGGTCTTGGTGTTCTATTAGATCCTTTGGATTTATAGGTGATCACTACCAAATATTTGAGTTGACTATAACATTCTAAAAGCTTTAATAAGTTGTTGACATGCTTATTAGAGTCTGAAAAATCATGAGTCATTTTTGTGATGGTTCTTAATGTTCTTTTAGATTCTTGGTTCTGGATTTTGTGGCTTGTATCAGATGTTTGTGTGGTTATTTGATATATCAACGGTGGAGCTTGATTTAATTTTCTTTTTTCCCATAAATACTTGATTTAAATTTAGCATGCTTATTCATGTTAGGAATTCATGTAACATGATTATAATTGTTTGATGACATTGTCCTTCGTGTTCTTTTAGATCGTTTGGTTTTGAAGTTTTCAGCTTTGTGTAAGATGTTTAATTGGTTATGTCATATTTGTTAGTGTAAGGAAATCATGTAGAATGATTGTAATCTTCATATATGCAATAATGCTTAGTTTGTTTTTGCATGTTTGATGCTTACTATTTTTGCAGCACATAATGCTTATATAAGCTTGTTCTTATGCAATTTAAAGGAATACAAACATGCTTATGAGCTTTAATCTGGTTTTCGATAAACTTTTTGCACAACCTATGATCGAATGAATACTTAAAGCATGAATGTTGTCTCTTAATTATCTGATCATTTGATTTTACTTGGTTTTTCATAGGTTAAGAGAGCCAAGTGGTATGAGGCTTTCATTTGCAAAGCTTTTTAGTCGACTTTTTGCTAAAAAAGTGATGCGCATTTTGGTGGTAGGTCTAGATGCTGCTGGTAAGACCACAATCTTGTATAAGCTCAAGCTTGGAGAAATTGTCACCACTATTCCCACCATTGGTATGTCATCTCTCTAGCATAATTACCACTAAGTATTGTCACATTATTGTCCTTAATTATGCTTGGTGATGATGTTATGCCTGGATAATTTGGTTCAATATGTATGTATGTATGTATGTATGTCTGTATGTATGTATGTATGTATGTATGTATATTGCTGTTGTTAACACTGTAATCTTATCTAACTTACATTGAGAATACCCATCTATTCATTTAAAGCATTATTTTATATTAATACATTAAACCACAATAAGCTTGATTATGTAGTTCATTTGGTTACAATCTTGAATATATTTTCGGTGAAAACTTCATTCTTTAAAGTGTTACTGCACTTAAGTTTTAGGAGTTATGTCTAGTGTGCATTAATCTATTGACATCAAATCATATACCGATATACCTCATTGATTTCTTCATAGTCAAGTAAAAAATCTGGCTACCTCTTAGAATTTTAACTGGTGATTAAATCAACATTAAAATCTATTGTCATCTATATCATATTATGTTCCAATGTTGCTTCTTTTTTTCCTTTGGTGGAGTTGTTATTACTTTGAGATGGCTGGAGACCATTTAGTTAGGATGTCATAAAGATGAGTCCAATGGTTTAGGAAAACTTTGCTGATGGCTATGAAACTAAGAGTAGTAACTTACTATATGATGTGCTTGATTCCAATTGCGTAGTCACAATTCAATTGAAGAATAAATTAAACAATAGCAATAAAAAACGGCATGAATCCCTAATTCATAGGAACCCTAAATGGCGTGACAAAGGAAAAGAACAAACAAATAATTCCAATTACACTAGATATGACACACTAGTAATAATTGGAAGTAACTTAAGATTGATTGATATGACTCACAATATCCTTAAGCCAAACTTGCCATAATTTCTAAAGAAATTGATAAGAGTATATGCATGCAAGAGGATGTCTCTCATGGCAACAAAGTGTATTTTTCAAAAAATGTCAAAATGCTTTCTAAAAACCCTAGTTAGCAAGTATTTATACTTGCTCCAATTAGGGTAAAAATGTACTAAAAATTACAAAGATGCCACTAAGGTGGCCGGTTTTCCAAAGGACAAATTACAAATGCAAAAATAAAAGGCCGATTCTCATAAGCAACAATTACAAATACAAATGGTCTTCAAGTGATCGGTTCTTCACTTCAAATTGAACAATTTGTGGGCCGTTAGATGTGACTCCAAGAAGTCCCGCAAGTTGATCTTTAGTGCATATTATTTGGCCATCCTGTAAAACCGATAAATGTACCTACTAAAGTGCAATATAAAACATTATTAGATAAAATTTGCCATATGTGGATGTTTGGGCTCATGCATCCAAGTCAAGTTTCCCCACTATTGGAACTGTAGGGTAGATTCCCATCATCTCCTCGGGCCTCTGAAAGATTTGCACTTAAATCTAAGGGGTCTTCTCTTGGACTGAAACCTAGTGTTTGTGTTTACTTGTTGGTTGGACTTCTGGAAAAGCTAGAGGTGTTTCTAATTTGTTCTTGGAAAGAGCATACCTTAGATGGAGACATAGGACTCAAGACTATCCGTGTATCATCCTTTTGAAACATGTAAGTGTTTATGAATTCGTCATGCAATACCTTTCTATCAAATAACCAGGGTCTATCTAATAATAAGTGAAAGGCTCACATAGGAAGCACATCACATATAATCACATCATTGTATTTTTCTCCTATACTAATTGGCACCTTTGCCCACTGTGTAACATGCAGACTACCTCGGTCGTCCAACAAGTGCAATTAATAAGGGCTAGGATGCGAGCTAGTAGCTAGTTGTAAGTTATCTACTAATGCAGCAGATATGACATTAGTGCAACTACCACCATCAATGAAAAGCACACATAAGTTACCTCAAATTCGAAAAGGTGTGTGGAACAGGTTCTCCCTCTATATGTCCCTAGCATTTGGAGATAAAGTCAAAACCATGCGCAACACATTAATAGGTAAGTAATTTTCACCATTTTTATCCTCATGTGTCTCAGTGTTCTAATCATTATTGTACTCCTACAAGGCCATAGATAAATCTATTGGCTCGACAGCTACTTCCTCATCATCTTCTTTGGTGCCCTCCATAATAGTCATTACTCTTTTTATTAGGACACTATGCAGCCATATGTCTAAATCCCATGTATTTGAAACATTTAATTTGGCGCATCTTCCCACTGGTTGACCCCGGTGTTGTCTGCCTAAAATCAGGTCCAACTACCTCTTTTCCTTTCCCAGAAACATTTTTCTCTTTTCTAGTGCTAGGAATAACTCTGTCTACAGCCTTGGCATGTTTGCGTACTTCCTTTGGTCCACCCATCTAACCATTTGCCCCCATAGGTTTAGTAGTAGTATTATTCCTATTACTAGTTACCAGAATGGATTAGATCGTCTCAACCTTTCCACTTTCAAGGCTAACCGTATAGCTTTATCAAGTGTACTATACCTTTACAGCTCAACAACACAGGCTATCTCGCATTTTAACTAAGACACAAAACGTGCTAAGGTTTGCTTAGGAGGTTCTACTGATCTAAATCTAGTTATTAACGTCTCAAACTCCTAGGCATAGTCATCTACTGTTTTACCTCCTTATCTCAATGTTTGGAGACACATAAACAGTTCCTTCCTATAATTCTCAAGAATGAACCTTTTCCTTAGAACCCGTTTCATGTCTCTCTAAGTGTGTATTCTAGCCTCTCCATCCCTTCGCTTGCTGATCACTAGATTCTTCCACCACAAGGCGGCATAACCTATGAACTCCATAGCTACAAGACGAACCCTAGTGTTATCATCAATATCATAACACTTAAAATGGCCCTTAACCTTATCCTCTCAATCCAAGTTATCATCTACTAAGCCCTTGCCATTAAATGAAGGCATCTACAGTTTTACATATTCTAATCCCTTGAGCGGCCTGAAATCCCTGTTCGGGTATGGATTAGCCCAAAAATTATCATCTCTCTTCTCCTTAAGAGCATGGTGATCTCCTTCCACTCTCCTTCCCATATTTCCTCCGACTGCTCCCTCCCTTTGAACGTTCTGAGGAGTTACTCTAGGTAGTGGTGCCCGAAGAATTGCCACTGGTGGTTATGGCATTGTCATCTTATCTATTCTTGTTGCTAATGTAGCAACAATGGTGGTAAGGTCCTAAAGCTGTTCCTCTGAAGTTCTTCTACCTACAGTCTGATGACCCTGTCCGCCACCAACTTGGCTATTGGCCTCATTGCCAATTCCCCCATTCACACTATCATTCGACATAGTTGTGGACTTGATTTGTTGAATTAAAAAGATAATTCAAAGCAATGTAGTACACCCTTTCACAACAACCATACTTTAATCGCCACACAATAACCAAATAACCTACAAAAGTAAACACAAAACTCTACTTAACTTCACACACACTTCTACACTTCAATTATGGTAACGACAAGTAGAAGTAACAAATAAACACTTCTTCCAATAGTACGTTAATGAATTCAACTAAGCAAAGTGTTCAAGAATCAATACATAATAACTCCCGCACTTAAATGCTTGCTTTTTGAAATTCAAATTTTAACTACTATAACTCCCTTTCACTCACAGCACATATACACACTTCCACTCCACGTGCAGCACCCTTCACCACAACACACACAACACAACACATTACAACACCCTTCACAATACAAACTCACTTCACCATACATGCACACCTCAATCACGATGCAAGCTTCAAACACAACTTACAATTACACTTCATGTGCAGCACCCTTGTACAATCTACAAGACACTCACTTCACCACACAATCACGACACAACAAGTTCAAATGCTACTTTTAATGAAACTTCTCCACAAATGGTAAGAAGTAATTCAAAATTCAAATAGCATTCAATCAATACTACATAATAACTTTCTTCAAACTTAATAAATGTGTTTGAATTTCAAATAATTTCCCTATTCTCCATGTAAGGAAAATCTGGAAATGCAAATGATAATCCTCAATTTTCGAAAACATAAACAAGTAATTCACTCCTCTTTTGTCTCAAGGAATGTATTTCCACTTCTGAAACAATCACAAAGGAAACACACCTCCTACTTTCCTTCTCCTCACAGCAAGATCAAGGACAAAAGGCTAATACAAGATCTTCACGTCCACTTCAAAAATTAACAAATATAACACAACAAAATTCAAAATTAAGTACTTCAACTCCATTTCAACAATTCGGATCAAGAAGAAATTTAATTACCCTAAATGTCAAATGGAATTCATGCAATTCCCTTCTCAAAACCTATGCTCTAATTCCAAAAATTATGATGTGCTTGATTCCAAATGCACAATCACAATTCAATTGAAGAATCAATTAAACAATAGCAATCCAAAATAGTGTGAATCCTTAATTTATAGGAACCCTAAATGGCATGACAAAGGAAAAGAACAAACAAATAATTCCAATTGTACACTAGATATGACACACTAGTAATAATTGGAAGCAACTTAAGAATGATTGATATGGCTCACAATATCCTTAAGCCAAACTCGCCACAATTTCTAAAGAAATTAATAAGAGTAGATGCATGCAAGAGGATGTCCATGGCAAAAAAGTGTATTTTTCAAAAAATGTCAAAAAGCTCTCTAAAAACCCTAGTTAGTAAGTATTTATACTTGCTCCAATTAGGGTAAAAATATACTAAAAATTACAAAGATGCCACTAAGGTAGTTGGTTTTCCAAAGGATAAATTACAAATGCAAAAATAAAAGGCCGGTTCTCATAAGCAAAAATTACAAATACAAATGGTCTTCAAGTGGCCGGTTCTTCACTTCAAATTGAACAATTTGTGGGCCGTTGGATGTGACTCCAAGAATGTCCTGCAAGTTGATCCTTAGTGCATATTATTTGGCTGTCCTGTAAAACCGATAAATGTACTTACTAAAGTGCAAAATAAAACATTATTAGATAAAATTTAGCTATATGTGGATGTTTGGGCTCATGCATCTAAGTCAAGTTTCCCTACTACTGGAACCATAGGGTAGATTCCCATCATTGTATATCTAGTGAAAAATTTAGACCTATCTTAAAAGTTGTTAGTCAACTTTAACCTCAGCTAGGAAGCACATTTTTGAATGACAATATATTCTTATAGTAGAAGCAAGGTTCATTATGTACTTGTCTAAAGTTACAAAAAGGAGTTAATCTACAATTCTATGTAGTCCTCTTCTTTTTTTTGGTTTCATAGAAAGTCTTATTCTTGAACCTTGATTATCTTGCTTTGCCTTTCATTACTAAAGATGTTTCTTTTTTAAATTGTCTTTTTGTAGCAAGTATCTTTCTGATTTATGGAGGTGACTTTTTTTAACTGATATGTTGTGTTTCATAGCATATTTGTAAAACTCTACATTATTTGGTCTTAAAACCTAAGTTAACAAAGTGATATTGCTAATCTACTAGGGGGTTTTAAGCCTGTGAATGCACAATATGTATGCATTCCATTATAATAGGAATTTAAGGAGCTCTTTTCCAAGACATTTTCAATGAAGGTACTTTAGAACTATTAAAACACGTTGGTTTTCATATTGGTCTATTCATTCTTTTCTTGTTATTTAATATAGATGAGTGGAAGAGGCATCTAGTGTAGATAGCTCTCCACTTAAGACTTAAGGATCAAATATGAGAATGCTACAAATATCAGTATCATTACTTCATATTGTTACATATTATGCTAGTTGCCTCAAGAGTGCTTCTTGAAAGCCTTGGATGAAATTGTGGAAGACTACATTGAAATTGTTGACCACAGAGCAAAAAGTGAGATGTTCAGTTTGAAGAATTAAAGAATTTACAGTAGGCTCAAGAAGATAAGGTACATCTTCTAATTTAGCTCAATTTAAAGTTCATTTTTTTCAATTTTTCTCCAAGGCTTGTTTTATTTTTGGAATAGTGTCTTAGTTGTTACGTTGTTTCACTGAGTTTTTTCTTTGTAAAGATTGAGTTAACTTACAATCCTATTGTTCTATATGATGTTGACATTTCTATTATTTAAGAAGTAATGATATTTATAGTTGATGGAATCTTCTATTTTCCATGTATAGTACTATGTCTCTCTTTTTCCATAAGATTAGTTTTTTATTAGATTTTTATCTTCTTGTAGCTGAATGGTGTATGTTAAGTTTTGCAAAGTTTCTTCCGGACTTCTCATCTAATTCAGGTGAATTATTAAATGTTACAATCATGTTTATTGCATAGTTATATTAATTAAGTTATCTTACACCTTTTATACATTTATGTGATAGGATCTCCAAGCAATGGGGAGTTTATTATGCCTTCTAAAATTCCCCCCGATCGTCATGATGATAGTGAAAGTGGCAAAGAGGATAGCTTGTGAAAGGGATTTTATTTTGGTTCTAACCTTTTTGAAGAGGGTGATGAAAGTAATTTATGAAGGATGGTTTAGTTTGTTAGTGACTTTCTGATAGATGATAATCCGACTGAGCAATAGAATAGCTAGTTTATAAATTATAGTTTATTGTATGGTCACTTTTTTGAAGTTGATTATCAATTTGGGCAATAATAGGCTATTGATAGAGAGTTTATTTTACTGCTAAGTTCTGTAAAGTTTAGATAATATTGTTTGGGATATGTTAATGTCTACTCTTGTAAAGTGTAGTTGATGATGGAGGTGGACAATTATAAGCATATATCCAAATGTCCACTTTTTTCACCTTTATTATTTTATTGCATATTATTTTATTACAAGTTTAAGTTGTTACATTTATAAATAGACTTATCATATCATTATAACAATAATTTTTTTATGACGTTTAAACGTTACCAAAAACCTCTTTGTCACGCTTAAACATTACTAAATATTAGTTATTTGTAGTGTTTAAATGTTACAAAAATTGCTTATTAGTAACGTTTAAACATTATTAATTTTTCACGTTTTTGTGACGTTTAATTGTTACTAAAAAAATGAATTTTGGCATCAAATTATTTACTTTTAGTAACATTCAAACATTACTAAATGTCACTTATTGGTGACGTTTCAACGTTACTATTATTAGTTTATTGGTGATGTTTATAGCATTGGTGACATTTACCTTTTAAATGTCACCAAATACTTTCCGTAACAAACTTTTAGTAATGTCTATTTGTGACATTTAATAAACGTCATTAAATGTTTTCTGTAATGTTTATTTAATTTTGGGTGATGTTTATTAAATGTCATGAAACGTCAAAATTCTTGTAGTGAATGTCTCATTTAAGTGTGGGGGAAGGGATATTTTAGAGAGCGAGAAAATATTTAGGTCTTATTTTAGCTTAATAATGCACATGATGCACTTGTTAATCAAAATTTCCCCATTTATGGGTTTGCAAATGAGTTTCTAAAGTTGATATATTTTGAAGTTTAGAATCTTGAAATTATACTCATATTTTTGTAAGGCTAGTATTCAAAATGATGAAGAATAGTGATTTTGTGTGCCTTATTCATCTATTTTGAACTTGGTATACCTAGTCAAAGTTTTAGGATAAAAGTTAAGTGAGGCAAATTTACTTGTCATTTAATGATTGAATTTAGAGTTATGAAAGAGGTCAAAGTCCCTAGTGTAAAGTTAAATGGTTGTGTTTTTAATCTTGTTAGTAGTATATTTGCTTGTCAACCACTTTAACAAATTTTCTAACCTTTTGTAAAAGGGGCATATGAAATCTATTACTTGGTGATTCTTCTCAAACAATCTCTAAATAAATAAAATTAAAGTCAAATAAAAAAAAAACAAACAAAAGAGCAAACTAGGTCAATATGGGCAAGCTTTGGTCCCTCAGAAGAGTAAAGTTTTGACCTTGCTATTGACTAAGCAAGCATCTAAAAAAAAAAAAAAAGCTAAGCCAAAAAGAAGCAGGCCAAAACTTGTTCAAAGAAAAAGAAAAGATGGAGGCAAAAACCTCCTCCTCTGAAGACTAAAAAAAAAAAATTTGAAGAGATTTAAAAGAGGAAAAAAATTTAGGAGAATAATGGATGTCATGTACTTTCACTTTAGGTTGTTGTTGCTGAGCTTAATTTTGGATTTTTCCTTAATTTAACATATATTAAGTCTAACCCACTTAATATAAATTATTCGATAGTAAAATTAAGAAAAAAAAAACTTTGTTTTTATTATTTTAAGAAAAATTGGAGTCGCCACCTACCTAAGTTAAAAAATAAAATAAGTTAAGATTAACTTGATGGATTAACCTTAACTAGCTACCAGCCTACAAATTTTTCTATAAAAAAATTTAGAAAAATATTAACTAGACAATCTAAACTCGAGGGTTATCCTATTAAAACATAAACGGTTATCGCTTATTACTTTTCAAGAAAATGAATTAAAAGCTTCATAAAAATTCTTTTCATATTCACATATACAAGACATAATATTTTTCACATGGATAAAGTTTGAAATAAATCAAAATAGTATGGAAAATTTTTAATCATTTCTTATTACGAATTTTCTATGCCTATTTAAATATGAAATAAAAGAGAATAAAGCTTTTTGCATTTTTTTATTAAAAATCAAAATTAAAAAAATAAGAATAGAATAAAATACTTTTATGTTTTTATATTATAAATTAAAAATTCAAAAGGATAAACTATTTTTTTATAATTTTTTATGCACTAAATTGAAAGTGGAAAAGAATAAAATGTTTTTGTAATTTTTTATATGTATGGTTGCTCTATAGGTGTTTACGTACCTATTAGTTGAGATCAAATCAACGTGGTTTTGTTTTTCATAAAACTTAGTGAGTTGGTTAATTTTAATTATGAAAATAGGCTAAGTTATGTTTATTACTATTTTAATTAAACTAAGGTTATTATCCTAATTATTATTTTTTATTTTTATTTTTTTCTGAAATTCTACCCCAATTTTACTAATTAAACTCATTTTTATTTTTATTAATAGGCTTTAACAAGATCAATTAAATAAACTAATTTATCTAAACTAAACTAATAATAATAATAATAATAATAATAACTTTGATGTGAGTCATATTTGGTCACAAGTCTAGTGTGCTGGTCAGTTCATGTCAGATCCGAGTTGGATTCATGGGTCTGGACAACGGTGAATAGCGATGGTGATTCATGTGTTTCTGGTGGTCATTGGGAGTAATGAAGGTGTCTAATCCTAGGTTTTCAAGGGTGAAGAGTTGATTGGTGGTGTAGGACTTTGCTAAAACTAGCCTATGTGGTGGTTTGAGAGGCGGCCGATAATGGAGTCCGTCGGGGTTTTTGATTCAAGCTTCTAGAGCATGATCAATCCACAAGACTGGCCTTTTCTTACTACTTGTGACCTAAGGAAACTAATGGCACCTAATCCAAAGCTCAAGGTTGAGTATGGGTGGAGAAATTGTTGAGAGACGTTTCAGCATGGGTTTGGTTTCCTAAAGAGAGAAAGCTCCTATGGGCTCTTATTTATTTATTTATTTTCTTCAGATTTTTCCTCTTCTTTGATGTTTCCTGAACTCCCCTATTTCTAGTGGTTTAAATCGAATCACATATGGAGCTTAGGATAGGGTTGGATCATGGTTGGTTTGTAAGATGGCCAAGGGATACCAAAAATTTGATTTTATCAAATCTTCAGTTAGTTGTTAATGAATCCTTAGGATTTAAATGAATTTGTGAAGGTTCTTTTGGATAATTTTGTATCAAAACCTATTGAAGAACAAAAAAAAAGAAAAAATGATTTGCACCCCTTCACTAGACTTTTCGCTTTTTTTGTCTTGTTTCTAATCAAGCTAGTCAAAGAAGATGGTCACGTGCATGGCATGTGACTAGATAAGGAAGAAGGAAAAAAAAAAGAAAAGAATTTCGAATGTCCTACATGTGGATTGAACCCGTGACCTTTGATCCTTCCTTCGCCTGTGCAGCTTGGGCTTTACCTAATTGGCCTTGGTTTTTTCTCGATTTTTATTATCCTCAACATTTATTTAAGCCTACACTATATTTTGGGCCAAAAATTATTTAACAAGAAATCAAACTTGGGTTTAACTTAATGGGCTAAATTTGTACTTTAAAATTTGAAAATTATTATTTTTTTGTTCTTTTTAATTACTTTTCCATTATAATTTTGCTTCTATTTTTCTTTATCACCATTTCTTATTTTATTTTCTATTTTTGTTTTATTTTATTAGTTTCTTTATTTTTTTTATTCTTATCCTAGCCTCTTTCTTATTAATTATCTTAATAAGGTAAAAATGAGGTGTCTATAGTTGTGCTTAGAGAAGTATTTGAATGGTTTATATGCTTGTTAGTAAGTGGTGAGATGTGATCATGCCATTTTTGCTTTGTTTGAATTTGTCTTTCCTTTATGACTTTGGAAGTAGTTATCAAATGGTGACATTAATAGTTTGACTTACTTGTATTAGTTTTAAAAATTTGATTGCAAATATGGTAGGTTTGAGCAATAGGTACTAATGAGTTACCTTGGATAAATTTACTTGAAGAATGCTATGCTTGATTTGATATTTTTTTTATGAGTATAATTGATGATAGATTCTTTTGTCCTTGTTTTGTTTGCTTGAGGATAAGCAAACAGTTAAGTATGGGGAAGTTTAATGAATGTCAAAAGACTCTTATTATTTGTGCTTATTTGGATATATTTGTTATATATTTCTTGTGATTTGTTGAAGAAAAGGTTACTTATTTTATGAAAAAATTCATTTTAGGGTTTAAAGAGCTCATTTGGAATATTTCATGATGATTAAAGATAAAAATCAAGGTAAATTAAACAAGTTTGGATCAATTTTGTAAAAGGAACAATTTTTTTTTAACCCTGCTTTCAACATGGCCATGTTGAATGGTGGGGATGACCACAACAAGCATTAGAGGCGAAAACAAAGTCTCCGTTTTTTAGCCTTGCCCCGAACATGGCCATGTAGCAAGCTATGCTAACCTGCAATCACTAGAAACTATAAATAGTGCTTTGATTTCATATTTAGGGGGTTATTAGTTTTTAGATCATTCTTTCTAAACCCTAGGGGAGAGAACACGAAGAACTTCAAGGGAGAAATTGCTTGTACATCATTGGAGATCATAAGACATCATCTATAAGGGTTTTATCTCTACATCATGATTACTTTTATCTTCTCTAGATTTTATGTGCTTATTGTAAACTCCATGGAGGAGTAGATTTCTCATGCACTACACTTTGTGAAACCTTAAGCCATGTGTGAATTGAATTTCTTTTTGATTAATGAAAAGTTCATGCCTTTGTATCTATTCATGTGATTTTATTGTCTTGTGATTAATTTGTGCACAAATTAATTTTATGTTTAATTCTTATTAGATAGAAAGAGGTTTTATCTAATATGATTGATCGTCATGAATAGAGAAATTGCTTGTTTCACCTAGAGGTAAGGAAACTCCGATTTTCTTCTATAAGAATTTAATTCTTGTTATAAGGATCATGAACTTTCATGCAAACTTATGTGTTGCTAGTGAGGGAGAGGTCTCCATTATCTCATGTATGGTTAGGAATTAATTGACTCGAGAGAGTAATTGATTTAGTTGATGAGATCTTGTAGTGTAGAGCATGGATAATTTATTAATCAATCTATTATTATAAGAATTTTAAGGTTTAGGGTGGATCAAGGTGAGGGGCATGTCATGTGATTGAATTCATCTTTTGAAAGCATATATAATTGATTTTAGAGTTGCTAGAATAATTGTTTAGTATTTGGATCATAAATTTCACTTCAAGATTTAGGCTAAATAGTAGAAAAACGGTAATATTAATACTTGTTTTCAAGATCCCTATGGACGACTCCCTAAAATCTATGCTACATTAGATAAATACACTTGCTTAGCTCAAATCGTAGATTTCATTAGGTTTATAAATTTAGAATTTGATATTATCAGTAAGCGCGCATCATTCCTTCTTAGGTATTATTCTCTATGAGATTGTATTATAGAGATCAAATCAATTGTAGTGTAATACCTATGGATGCCTATCATTTATTAATTTAGCGACTGTCAATTCTATGATTAAGGTAGTTTATAATGTATTCAAGATTTTATATTCATTTATCAATGAAGATAAAAAAAATATATTAGCATTAATGTGTTGGAATATTTCTAAAAATGTAGGGTGAAAAAAAGAACCTTAAAGGAATGTAAACGCTTTTTTTGAAAGAGTTTTACACATCCCACAAGTAGTTTTGTTAAATATTAGTGTATCTCTATACAACTAAATGACATATAAACAAGAGTAGCAATGTCTTGTTCTTAATTACCACACTAGTCTTGATGAAAATTTAGAAAGGATTCTAAAGACGTTTTAGGTAAGAGAGGGTTTGCATGTGTCAAATTTGTTCTTAATCATTGCCCAAATAAGGAGTTATACAACAAGTATGTCTTTAAACATTACAATGTATCATTATACTCTTAAGAGTCATAATCCTTCAAATATTGGATTTGAGGTGTAAGGTTATGAATAAATTAGTTACTAATTGATATAAACCATCTAATATGAAGTGAAACATCCCGAATACTTAAACCAACACATTTGTTTAAGCTAGAGTTGTGTTTCACGCAAAATGACATTTTGCAACATTCTATAGAATAGAAAGTCATGTGAACCACTTCTACAATTTGCCTAAACCTTTATTCTTGATAATCACTTTTTTACTTTTGATAGGAATTAGTATGGATCTCATTTAGAAGGGATTTCAATTAATTGATGGCCATATTTTCTCTCTCCAATTCATCAAGATTTTGTCTAGATTTCACACTAAGTGATTCAAACAAAATCTCAAAGCTCATCACTTAGTCTTTCTCCTAGTGAACACTATTTATTATGAAACCCCACAAATTTGATAAATAAATAGCATTAAATTAAAGATTTGGTTATAGTATAAAGCTTTATATTAAAAATGGGTAAATTTGAAACATAGAAATTAAGTGAATTATGGGTTCATTAGGTAATTCATAACAAACGGACAATTAAAATTTAAATTATAAGTTTAGGACAGCTAGATAAAATGTATAAGTGTATAATTATGTTTAGGATGTTTTATTTGGGCTATACACGTATTCTCATTTAAAAATATGATGTTCTTGATAATTTAATAAGACTGTTAGTATGGATATTAGTTGAACCTATAAATAGATAGTAATTCACTACTTGCATTTGCTTCAACATGGAGTCGCACCATATATATATATATCCAAATTCTCTCTCTCTTCATACTATGAATCAAAGTAACTAGAATTCCTTATTTTTTTTCTCCGAAAAATTTTTATGATTCCAAATTTTTTTCTCCAATTTCAATTGCTCATAACTTCTTCAAATCACATCCAAATTGAAAATTAAAAGTGGTGTTGTGATCTTTGTGTAGAGTACTTCACAACAAGACTAGACTTGATAAGTAAATGTTGAGCTTAAGTTTTGAGTCAAATTGGTGTGAATGTAAAGTGTTTAGTTTTGGAAGCTTTATTGAAGAATGATTTGTAAACTTGATTCTATTTAAGTTTCAATAAGTTTAGCTACTAGATATAGCTGTAAACTTGTCATTCTTTGATTTTAGGTAAAGAACTTGATGTTTTGCAATTCCTTGAGGATTATTTCATGTTTCAAGCTATGAGATTGTGGTGAGTGGGAAATTTGACGATTTACTACAATAAAGTGATTTTACTTGCATTTATATGATGAAAAATAGTATGATATAATGTTTATTGTGCTTGTGAATGGATTTTTGGTGTGTTTATGTAAGTATGTGTAAGGGATAGTAAGTTACGGGAAGTAAAAGATGATTAGTGTCAAGATGGTAGAGATTTAAGAGACCAAACAGTGCTCATTTATAGAGCATTGATTGGCTAGCCTTAATCATATTAACTAGCTAATAATACAACTAAAGCATGCCCCTTTAATTGCATTGACGTGCCAATGCTAAGTTTATTGACCAGTTGGTAGTGCAAAGCTAGACCCCCACTTGTATTTTCTTTCCCAATTTGCCTCAGTTAGCTTAGTAACCCTCATTCTTATTTTATATATAATAGGGACCTTCTTTAATAAAAAATTTAGCTAATGTTGGGGATCACTTATTCATAGCCGAATCTAAGTTTTAAAAATTTGAGTTACCTATTTTTAATTCTAACCACGAAGAAATAGGCAAGTGTACCTATCGTGTTTATCATACAGTGTTAAATACAGGGTTATCCCACATAGATATTTCAATTACTAGTAATAACTTCGTTTCTATTATCTATCCGTCAATTAAGAGTGGTTTTAATCCTAGACCACTAACTAAATAATTAATATAATTCTCTTAAAAATTAGCAGTGAGTACTAAAGCAACTAAAAAAATTTAATTCAATTATCAAGATAACCTAGGTCTTATTCTATTCCTATTTCATCATATGAATCTTTAAATCTAAAAATTATTATTGAGTACTTATGCTATAGATGTTTTGATAGGAATCAAAATCCTAAGGGCCTATCACTAGGGTAAGAGCCAAAGGGTTACAAAATTTAGTGATGAGGGTCTTCTTTGAACAAATCGACCCCAAAAATATTTGTATAATAACTTCTTTTCTATTACTTATTTGTTATGCATTCCAGTAGGTATACTTGTTGGTTTTTACAAGGTGATAGATAAACTCGCTAAAGCTCAGCATGTGGGTTATTCATGGACCTACATAAACCAAAGAAGAACCGGTCCAACAAATTGTTCACTTGAATTAAAGAACCGGCCACTTGAAGACCATTTGTATATGTAATTGTTGCTTATGGGAACCAATCATTTTATTTTGTACTTGTAATTTGTATTTTGGGAACCAGCCACTTAGTGGCTTCTTTGTAATTTTTAGTAAATTTTTACCCTAATTGGAGTAAGTATAAATACTTGCTAACTAGGGTTTCTGGGAAGCTTTTTGATATTTTGATAAAAACAAAAACTTTGTGCAGTGAGGATGTTCCTTACAAATCAAAGTTCTCTTATCATTTTTTTGTGAAATTGTGGCAAGAACCAACAAGAGGAGATTGTAAGTCATATCAATCTTACTTTTGTTGTTAACAAATTGTCTTTAGTGAGTTATATCTAGGTGCAATTTGTGGCTACTTATTCATTCATGTGATTTAGGTTGTAATTTTCAGATTTGGTCATTTCAATTTTGAAATTGAATCCTAGTGTAATTGCATGATTTTCCATTGAAAATCACATATTTGTTTGTTCATAGTTCCGTTTGGTATTGGGCTTAATTGTAATCAAGTTCATCACGCCATTTTGAGTCCCAATTTGTGTAATTGATTCCTCATTTGTATTGTATGCTTGTGAATTTGGAATCAAGGAACATCACCTTTGTAATTCAAGCTAACTACTCTCTCGAGTCAATTAACTTATCCAACCTTAAATTTATCGATTAGGATCTCTCCTCAATCAATAATAACCTAGGATCGCACGAGAAAAAAAAACTCTTTAATAATTTAATTACAAAACAGAAGGTTTTTGCTATTCTATCTTTAGAATTACTAGCAAACCTCATCAATTGCATAGATCTAATCATAAAAGCAATTTCTCAATCAACTTATATGATATCAAACATAAATTCATACTTCAGATATATGAATATAAGGAAAATATAACAGAAAAAGCAATTGTATATAAGAACATCAATATAATTATATTAAGAACAAATTCTCATCATATGATAACTGGTCATTGAATAAAACCTAAGCTTGAGGTTTACTCATCCATGGAATTAATCAAGAACACAAAAGATTTGGAAGATAAACTATAATTAATGATTACAACCTGTGAAATTGAAGATCAATTGTCTTCGATCTTGAATTTCTATGGTTGTATTCTTGGAAATTGAGATGTAATTCCTTTTAAAAACCCTAGCTGCCGTATTATTCGAAGCTCCTTTATTTTGGACGTCAATGATATATATATATATATGGCATCTCTAGTATCTGTGGAATTAAAAGAAATTAAGGGCATGTGACTTGTTACTCCCTTCACCATGCCCCATGGTAAAGGGCATGGAAGTCTCCATTCATGATCTAAGTCAACACTTTCTTTAGATATGGGGCGTGGTTTAGGGCATCTATCTCTCTATTTACCAGTCTTTTCCATATGCCCCTCAATATGCGGCATGGTAGAGGGTGTGGTGATTTTGGTTCTTGAAGATGTTGTTATGTTCCCTTAACATGGAGTGTGGTGAGAGGCATGGTGGCTTCTAACCTTGAATGCTTATGCTCCCACCCTTGTTACACCTCGTAAGAATTTGGAATTACATTTGTCTCCTCTTTCTTTGTTAATTTCACTTGATTTGATTGCCTTAACTCCATTGTGTCTGAAATCAACAATTTAATTAGATAAGTGCTAACTCTATGATACGAAATCGATTTGCTCTGATACCAAACTGATATGAAATTGGTTTGCTCTGATACCAAACTGATACGAACTACGCCAACGTGTGACGAAACCCAATACCAATACGTTTGGAATTTGCTACCCAAGATGCCAAACACACTCAAGTGGAAACCGCGACTCGTTGCCTATAAGTGAAATAAGAACCTTGGTATAATATGCAAACGCCACAATCGGGATGAAAGACCGATTGATAAGTTGGGATGAACGCCACGGAATAAAAATCCGATAAGTTCTAGATTAGTTCTTTAAAGAACCAAGAGAGGAATTCTCTCAAAGTGTTTTCAAACTTGTATGTTGTATATTCTATATTCTATCCGTTCTAAACCCTAGGAGCTTTATATTAAGGTTTACAATTCGTAACAATAATGGCCTAAAACGACATAACTTCATTAAGTTGCGGAAAAATAACAAAACAGAGATGTAAAGGCCGGCGGCGTATGAGTGAAGGTCGGCGGCGTTGAAATGAAGGCCGGCGGCTTTGAGCCGGCGTAGAGCTTATACACGACCATGTATTTCTAGTCGTGTATCTTTCTATGGAAATTCTTGACACCATACATGGCCGTGCCTTTGAACCGTGTATACGACCGTGTATGATTTTGTGTAACCTCCAGACTCCTACACGGTCGTGCCTTGTAAAGACACGCCCTCTTCAACCCGTATCCGTTATGACTTGTACAAGAGCAAGGGCATTCCCATGGTTGTTCCAATCCTTTCCAACTTCATGATTGCTCCAATCCTTTCCGACTTCATGGACATCCTTTATCAACCCGTTAAGTGCTTCCTTTAATCGTTTCGCTCGAGTTCTTGTGATCGGTCCAGGTGACACTTCAAGAGGATCCACATTCCATCTTCTGGCTTGGCTCCCATCATGGCTCTCATCACTCTAAATGATTTTTATTAAAAATATGAAAAAAACAAGTCCAAATCATTCTAGAATTAATGGTGCTATAGCAAATTATCAAATTCCCCTACACTTAAGTTTTTTTCTTGTTTAGAGCAAAAAGTGATCCTTAAAATTCAATGCAATTCCTCAATCTCTTGAGTGTGCTTCTCACCCCACCATGAGGGAATTGTATCAAAAATACTTTAGCTAAGCTTCTAGAGTTAGTCAAAGTAAATCAAGCCTTTCCTTTATCATTTAATAGTTTCTTTCAAAGTTAAAATTAAACATAAGGTCGAATAGAGCATGACAAGAATTGGTTCACTTCCACCAATTACTTGAGAGTATATAATCCCCTCAACTATTTTTCTAAGAACAATAATCTAGAGTAAAAGTACGTTGCATTAAAATTTCCCTTGGGTTCCTCTCCTATATTCTTTCTGAAGTTTTCATTAATTCCATTTCCTATATATTTTAATTCAAATTGAGAATAGGGATTGAAGCTTACTCTTCTAAGGGACCAAGATCTGTCTATATCAACTGAAATTGCTATTTGAACAAACTATTTATTTGATTAGCCTTCAGAGGGGAAGATTTTTACCTTCATCTTTCCTTTTTCTTTCTCCTAGATGGGTTTTTGCCCGCTTCTTTTAAGCCTTAATCTAAGAAGATATTTAGGAAGTGACTCCAAGTGGAAAATCTCTTTTGTCCTTTCACTAAAGATTAAAGGGGTTTTCAAAACTTATGAAGAGAGAGTATACATCCTAATAATGTTTAGATATTAAACCAATTAATGTTTTACTAAGGACCTGAGTATAAACCTAACTCTAAATTCAATTATTAAATAAAAAGTAGACTTGTTTTATAATGATTTCATCTTATAACTTTGACCAAGTATTAGTAATCCAAAGAAGGTATGTGCAAGTGTGCATAGCATTCTTTCAAGAGGAATTCATTTACTAAGAATTATAATACTATCTAAGTGCAATAATGATTTGAAAGTCTGATCATCAAGCAAAAATTTAGGGAAAATGTGAAACTTTTTTGATAATTTTCTTTATAACACCCTTAATGCACTCTTTTCTTCTAAACAGTTCTTACCTCCACACTTAATTAGGACATTGTCCTCAATGTCATTTCATAAAAGTTTAAGAAGGTAAAGAAAATAAAATTAAACATTTGATGCATAAAGAAAAGAGAGAACTTAATACCACCCTTTTTAGTTAGATGCGATTAATTGAGATCACAAACATGTCAATGGTTGTGAGAATAGACTTAGCAATAAATGCCTTTCTAGACCTATACACCCTTGGATATGCCCCATATAGAGGGGCATATGGGTTTATCAGTAACTTTTTTTTTTTTGGAAAGCTTTTTGAAGTGTTGTCGATTTTGACATGATTTAGGCTCTCTAATTCATTCATCTTGTAAATTAAGCACAAATTAAGATAAGTACTCTCTCTCTCTCTCTCTCTCTCTCTCTCTCTCTATATATATATATATATATATATATATATAAATTGAACTAATAAAAAAAAGAAAGAAAGAAAGAGTTAGAAATTAGGTATGGGTTGCCTCCCAAGTAGCACTTTGTTTAATGTTGTTAGCTCGATGCACTTCCCCCCTTTTTTAGTCAAGTGGACAACCATGAAGATTTTGGCACTTAAATTGCTTGAATTTTTTCAAACTCATTGGCTTGCCATTCATCACACATAGTTCAAAAGTCTTATTACCCAAGAATTTTTGGAGTGAATCTAAAACAGCCAAATCGATAAGGTCAACTGCATAACAAGTGTTTTCTTGGTGTAAACTCTATTTAAGCACATTAGGTATCTTTGCAACAACTTCCATTACCCATTCTTAGAACTAACCTCCCATCTCCCACATTTATAATAGCTCTCGCAGTAGCCAAGAATGGTTTCCCTAAGATAAGAGGGATATCTACATCCGCCTCCATATCGAGGATGACAAAGTTCGCTAGAAAGATGAAGTCTTGCACCTTCACTAAAACATCTTCAACTACTCCTCTGGGGGACTTCACTAATTTGTTTGCTAGCTACAAGCTCATTTTTGTTGGCTTGGGTTCCCTGAGTCCTAACTTCTTAAACATTTGGTATAGCATAAGATTGATGCTAGCACCTAAGTCAGCTAAGGCCCTTTCTTCAAATAAATTCCCAATTAAGCATGGAATGGTAAAGCTTTTGGGATCTTTGAGTTTCTTTGGTAATTTTTTCTAAATGATAGTAGAGCATTCTCCTCCTAAAGTTATAGTGGAGCATTCTTCAAGTTTCCTCTTGTTCGATAGTAGCTCCTTCAAAAACTTTGCATATCTTGGCATTTGTGATAATGCCTCAACTAGTGGAAGGTTAATGCGCAACTGCTTGAAACTCTTTAGAAATTTACCATAATGTTCATCTTTTTAGTCTTTCTTAAGTCTTGCTGGATAAGGGATAGTAGGCTTATACTCTAGAATAGATGGAAGTGATGATTTCTCTACAGTTAGACTTTCAAGTTGCTTTTCTTTGTCTTTGCTAGTAGTTAGCTCTTTCAATGGCTTAATCACCCCACTCTTTTTTTCTTGAACTTTAGCTTGTAGTTCCTTTCCACTCCTAAGTGTCACTGCTTTTACTTGTTCTATAGGATTTGTCTTTGTATTACATGGTAGTGAGCCTTATGGTTTCTATGAAAGCATTTTGGCAATTTGGCCAACTTGAGTCTCTAAATTGTGTATGGAAGCTCCATGATTTCTAAGAGTTATCTCTTGATTCTTCAAAATCATGTCTAGAGACTTTTGCCTTTCATCTGAGTCTTTGATAAACTTTGTCAACAAATCTTCAAGTGGTGACTTGGAACTTTAATCGGGTAGTCTTTGATAACTCGGAGGACGATGAGGATTAGGATTGCCTTTAAGAATGCTGTTATTGTAACCCTAGGAGAAGTTTGGGTGGTTTCTCCATCTTGGGTTATATGTATTGTTGTATGGATTGCTTTGAGGCTGAATTAGATTTCCCAAATAATCTATTTGCTCAGTGCAAGCTTCTTCACCAAAGGAGGGGTCTATAATAGTTAGCTATTAAGGTAAGGAGACAGTCAAATTGTTATTTTTTCTTAATAGAGCTTCAACTTTGGACATGATTGTAAAAGCCACATCCACATTCAGAACATCTAAAACTTTCTTTTCACTACTTCTAGTGGTTGACCACTCATAATTATTTGTGGCCATGTCTTCAAAGAGAGTTAGGCTTTCTTTAGGAGTCTTGTGGTTTAAAGTGCCATTAGCTACGATGCCTATCATTTGTCTAGTTTAATAATTTATGCCATTATAAAAAATTTGCACTTGAAGCCATTCTAGGATCCCATGATGTGAGCTTTTCCTCATTGATTCTTTGAATCTCTCCTAAGTCTTATACAATGACTCCCTGTTTGATTGATGATAAGACTGAATTTTAGCTCAAAGATTAGTTGTCTTTAATGAAGGAAAGAACTTGTCCATGAACTTTTTTATCAGCTCTTGCCATGTGGTGATGGAGTTTCAAGGCAGCGAGTTCAACTATTCCTTGGCCTTTCCTCTTAACAAAAATAGAAAAAATTTGAAGACAAAATGCATCATCACTCATACCATTGAACTTGAAGGCATCACATATCTCCAAAAGGAGTTGGATATAAGCATTGGGATCTTCATCTTGCAAACCATCAAATTAAGCATATTGTTGTACCATTTGGATGATAGCTGACTTAAGTTCAAAATTGTTTGCATCCACCTTAGGCTAGACTATGCTAGAATTAACACCAACCAAATTTGGTCTAGCAAAATCGGAGTTGGTTTTTGGTGGGTCGTGAATCATATTCAAATTTTCTTAGTTTATCTCTTCAACATGGTTCTCATTTGGATCAGCCATCTCTTCTTCTTGAAATTCTTCCTTAATAATTGTTGATGGAGACTCTACTATATTCTTTTCCTTCCACCTATATCTCAAGATGGTTCTATCTAGCTCAAGATTGAAATTAAGAAGATTATTAGAGTGGCTCTTAGTCATACACTTCATAGCACAATGTTTAGTAACCATTAGCACCAATATCATAATGAGAAAATGAAGAGAATTAAATTAAATAAAAATAATAAATGGCTAGATTAACAGGTATTAAGTGTTCCTAATATTAGCTTATCCTTGGAAATGGCGCTAAAAACTTGATCGCTTATTTGTAGCCAAATCCTAGTTTTAAAAATTTGAGTTACCTATTTTTAATTCTAACTACGAAGCAATAGGCAAGTATACTTATCATGCTTGTAATATAGTGTTAAAAACAGGGTTGTCCCACAAAGATATTCTGAGTACTAGTATTAACTTCATTCCCATTATCTATCTGTCAATTAAAAGTGGTTTTAATCCTAGACTATTAACTAAATAATTAATATAATTCTACTAAGAATTAGCAATGAGTACTAAAGCAACTGAAAAAATTTAATTCAATTATCAAGATAACTTAGGTCTTATTCTATTCCTATTTCATCATATGAATCATTGAATCTAAAAATTATTATTATTGAGTTCTTATGTTGTAGAGTTTTGTAATTCAAGCTAACTACTCTCTTGAGTCAATTAACTTATCTAACCTTAAATTTATTGATTAGGATCTCTCCTCTATCAATAGTAACCTAAGATTGCATGAGAAACGTAACTCTATAATAATTCAATTACAAAATAGAAGGTTTTTTCTATTCTATCCATATAATTACAAGTAAACCTTATCAATTGCATAGGTCTAATCATAAAAGAAATTTCTCAATCAACTTATATGATATCAAACATAAATTCATACTCCTAACACATGAATCTAAGGAAAATATAATAGAACAAGCAATTGAACATAAGAACATCAATATAATTATATTAAGAACAAATTCCCATCATATGATACAATAGTCATTGAATAAAACCTAAGCTTGAGGTTTACTCCTCCATGGAATTGATCAAGAACACAAAAGATCTGGAAGATAAACTAGAATTCATGATTATAACCCATTAAATTGAAGATCAATTGCCTTCGATCTTGAATTTTTGTGGTTGTTTTCTTGGTAATTGAGATGTAATTCCTTTCAAAAACCATAGCTGCCGTCTTGTTCTAGGCTCCTTTATTTTAGACATCAATGATATATATATATAGCATCTCTATGTTTTATGGAATTAAAAGAAATTATGGGCACATGACTTGTTACGCCCTTCACCATTCATGATTTAAGTGAACACGTTCTTTGGATATGGGGCATGGTCTAGGGCATTTGTCTCTTGGTTCACCTGTCTTTTCCATACACCCCTCAATATATGGCGTGGCAGAGGGCATGGTGGTTTCGGTTCTTGAAGATGTTGTTATGTTCCCTTGATATGGGGCGTAGCGAGAGGTGTGGTGGCTTCTGACCTTGAATGCGTGTGCTACCACCCTTGCTACACTCTGTAAGAATTTGGAATCACATTTGTCTCCTCCTTTGTCAATTTCACTTGATTTGATTACCTTAGCTCTATCATGTTTGAAATCAACAATTTAATTAAATATGTGCTAACTCTAAATGATTTTTACTAAAAATATTAACAAAACGAGTCCAAATCATCTTAGAATTAAGGGTGTTATAGCAAATTATCAGTTGGTTACTAGTAAAAGTATGATTAAAGTCCTTTTTCATTTAGAAAGTCTAATATGAAACTAAATAAATACTTACCCTTAGTTACTATATGATGCCACCTAAAAGTGTTCTCATTAGCGATTATTCCAGATTATATAAATTTAAGGGTAACCAAATTGAGTTAATAAATTATGAGTGAAATTGATTGAATTAAATGAAGTGATGCTATATGCCTTGAACTTGCAATTGAGTGTTTGAATGATGGGTGTTTTGTAACTTTTTTGTGAACATTATTGCTTTGTGGATTGATTGATGGTTTAATATATCTTATTTATTTACCCTTAAATGAATTAACTAGTACAATGATTAATTGGTTGATATCAATGAAAGGTTAAGGAGCATCGTGAGGGCATCTCGCTAGGGATGTCTCAAGTGAGTCTTCAAGCATCAAGCTGGGTCTAGTGTTAAGATAAGATTTAAGTGAATCTTATGGCATTTAGCTAAGGATTATGTTAATATAATTATTGCCTTCGAGATTGAATGAATTGATCGATGAGTTGTGACTTTACTGTAAATATTATTGATTTAGGGATTGATTATTTGCTTGATATATCTATTTGGTCTCCTTTAAACTAATTAATTAGTGAATTGGCTTAATCTAAAACTTAACGTGCATTGCACAAGACATTGTATTGTTTAGAGGTCATTACTATCACATGGTAGTAGAAGAGGATGATGTGTTTGGAAGTCATACCCTGCTATTTGCGTCACAAGTGGCGTCGAGAATCATCACGCTTTTAGCAGAGCCTGGAGTCTTATCTACCATTATGGGTATTGTGTGTGTGAATCCTAGGATATCTGGTTAGGGATACCATGAGTAGATCCTGGGAAGTTTAGCCAGGGATCCAATTAAAGAAAGATTGAAGAGTGTCATCCCAAGGCATTTGGCTAGGGATCATATTAAGGCAAGGGTGAAGGGCATCCTAGGGTGTCTAGTTAGGATGTTGCTAGTTGGATAACTCAAACACTAACGGCTATTAACTTCTTAACCTAAGGTCAAGGGGGCGTTAACCTTAAACTTTATGCTGATTACCAAAAGATTGCATGCGATGTTGTATTGCATATGGTTGCTCATACACAATATATGGCTGATAAATTGTTTGTCCTTGTGTAATAATGAGAATATTGCATTCTCATCTCATTAAACCATGATGTGTGCTCATCCCTTAACAAATTATTTTGTAGGTAACACTACAGATGCTTGAGATGGGATATGATGTGGTGTAAACGAGAGCTACCTAAACTAACATTGCTAGTGTAAGAAGTGTCATAGTAAATTATTTAGTTGTAGAATATGGTATTGTATTATTGGGAACTCAAGTATATATATATATATATATATATATATTTGTAGAACTTAAAGTTATTTACTCATTTTATTGTTTTTGTAGAAGACTTCAATTCTCTAAGATCTTGATCGATTATAGAATATGAGAATTCATAGTTATTTTCCTATTATTTTATTATGTGTAATACAATTAGTTATAATTAATTAAATATTTTTCTAGAGTCTTGTGACCTTTAATTCATAAGGTAGTTATCATGTAATGGATGTACATGTCTAGTTTATCATACTAGGTGCCCTTTAGGGTCGTTACATTTATAATTCATATTACATAATTGGAAATATATTTGACATTTATCTACTAGATTCCCAATTATGGAGAATCTCCTTCTAAACCTTGAAGATGTATGAAGAATGATATCAACAAATTTGAACCATTCCTTAGTGTAAGTTCTTCAAAGTTGCAATAAGGTGTTGGTGGCTTATTGCTTGAATCTATACACTTTATGTTGCAACTAGAATAACTAAACACATTTACCGTATCTATCAAGCTTAGTGAAATTACTAATAGTAAGATTAAGGCCTTATGCTCATCTTGACTTCATGAATATTTACAAGAGATAATCTATAAACTCTTACTTGAAGTGGCACCACTTCTATATTCATATAAGTGGAGTTCATTTCAAGTAAATCCAAATTTCCAATACAAATTTGATACATAAATAGATTACAATATCTTGTCCTCACATTTGCAAAATAATAAACTCATAGTTGATTGGTGAAACAATTCAAATCTTAGACTTTATTGATTTTTCATGTACTTTAACTTCTGTTCCATGGCTTTTCTCTATTCTTCTTTCATAAGGCTTATGGGAACTTTATTGAACAATTTTGGATCACTACTACCTTAGAGAGTAGTCATAAGGACTTCTCACTCAATTTCAAAATGATGTATTGGTACTCTTTGGTGGTTACTCCTTAGTTGATCCTAGGCAACTCTTCATCTCTTGACATATTGCTCCAATTTAGATTGGGAACTACTAACAATTCCCTCTTCTTTAGCTCTCTTGAGTAAAAATCATTATGTCACATTTGACATCTTGCTAATATTCTACTTTAGAGTACAACTATGGTGCCTCTGATAGGTGTTGAGCTTGATGGACAATATCCTCAATTTGAAGATCGAAGTCTTTTTGAATTTTCCCCTAAGAGCAACCCACATAACTATTGTAGTTTAAAATTGCTCAAATTCATGAATAATGTCATCTTGCATACAACTAATCAAGGTAACACGAGTATTACACATCTTTTCTCTTTCCATACCTTATATGTAGTTTGATCTCGTTTATTTTGGATAGTTGAACCCCCACTAGGGTCCTCCATAGCATATGCAAGATCTTAATAATCTCTTACTCCTTAAGGTTGTACTCAACTTTATGACACCACATGTCTCTATTGTCACCATTTGGTTTTTTTACTCACCAGACCCCACCAATAATATATAGGGAAAATATCATATTTAGTACCTCAAGTTTTACCAATTTCACAATTAACTATATGTACTTTGAAATTGTCAATTTAGTTCCTAATTAAACTTTTTGATATCACCTATAGTACCTCACTTAATTCTATTAACTTTGTTAGCTTACATGGATATATGGACCAATTAATATATTATAACTATAAAATAGCCTTCTACATAGATTACACTAAAATAAGAAAAGGACTATCGGAAAATAAAAAAAGGAACGCACATGCAAACAACGCCCTATTTTAACTATAGAGTTAAACCTTAACCTAACCTAAGTCTCAAAAACCTTCATTTGACACAACCACAAAGCAAATTAATCGAACCTAATTTCACTCAAAAATCACAAAAATCTTAAGCTAGCTTACAAAACTCAACCAAAATCCTAACTTGGTGAGGAGAAACTTGAATTTCTTCACTAAATCGGAAATGGAGACAAAGTAGAGGTGAGTGAAAATCCCATCATTTGCAAAAGGGGAGTGTTATTGGTAAGAGTTTAAAAAACCTTAGTGTAACTTATGCTTGTCAAACCCTAGAAATTTAGATTAAAATATCTATAATAGAACCCACTATTGCTAATGGAAGAGGGTTGTATGTGTTAGAAGTAGAACATGATACCCACCTTTTTCTATTCATTTATTCTACAATTAGTAAGTACTTTAATTTGTAATGACATGTTAGAACAATTTGTACACAATTTAGAAGATTATTTCCTTTTTGCACGATAGGGGGGAACTTACTTCTTCATGTAGGTGGTTATTTTGAAGGACATGGGAAGAGCAAGCAGCACGTTGGTGGTGAAAAAATTGGTTAGACTGTAGATGTGGATGCCATCAACAAGGTTGCTTTACTATGCTTTTTTAGAGATTTTGGGCTTGTAAATTAACAAAAAATTTCATATTTAATTCTTAGAAAAATTTTAGTTGATGGATTGTTTGACTTAGGATTAAGGGAAAATTTCCCTTATAGTGCTATGGTAGCTATTGTAAGAGGAAATGCGAGTGGTCACATATATGTAGAGCATGTTGAGGGTGAAATCACTCGGGAAGGGATGGAAGTTGATAGAGGGAGTGATTGTAGTTCAGAGTTAGGAGAGGAAGAGGAAGTTGTTGAGGTGGATTATTTCTTTGATGATGATGACAAGGAAGTTTTGGCTACTCGTTCTAAGAAAAAAAAGAAACCTTTCTAGCTAGTAAAGGTTTGTATAAGATAGAAGGATTTCATGTTGATGTGAATACTATATTTAATTATTATAGAGAATAACTTTGTAGGGTGAAGAAGCCAAGTGATAGGCTAGGGGTTGTTAAGAATGATGAAAAAGATCTAGAGAGTGTGTTTTCTAATGACAAGGGTACCTTCTGTATAGATTTTAGCAAGGGTGAAGGGATGAGGTGAGACCCAAAAGAAGAAGGACAAAGGATCACTTTGATCCAACAATAGTAAACCCCCATATATGTATGGGCATGGTCTTCCTTGGTAGGGATGAGTTTAAGGAGTCTATGAACAACTACTCAATCCATGATAGGTAGGAGTTGAGGTTAGTGTTAAATGACAAAAGAAGAGTACAATATAAGTGTAAGCATCTTGAATGTCCATTTGTGATATATGCATCATTTGAGTCAAATACAAAAGAATTTGTGGTAAAAACCTTCAATGAACAACATAGTTAGTTTTGTAGACCTTCCCTTGCCGATAGACCTGTGACATATAAGGTTCTTAGGAAACACTTCTTGTCTAGATTGTGAATAATGCCGAAGATGGTAGTTAAGCACATGAAACAACTAGCAATAGAATAATTGATGGTTGATGTAAACTATAGTCAATGTAGACAAGTGAGAGAGCATGCTTTTAGACAAATAAAAGGGAGATATAAGATAGAGATTAATAGGTAATGGGACTATGCTAATGCACTTAGGAAGTCTTCGGAAGGGTAACCTAATTGTCTAGAAGTTGTAGCTGAGTGTCTTAGTCCAAGACGTCCTTTATACTTTAAGAGGTTCTTCATTTGTTTAGATGCATGTAAGTTTGGGTTCTTGGAGGTTTGTAGGCCTATTCTAGTTCTAAATGGGTAAAGGTGAGTTAAAAGGTGAGCTATTAAGTGCAGTTGCATAGGATGTGAATGACCATATGTATCCTATGGCTTGGGTTTATGTTGAGGGGGAGAGCTTAGATAGTTGGTCATGGTTCTTAAGAGAGCTGGATCCATTAGAAGGGTTGAGCACAACATCTAGTTTCACGTATATTACCGACATGTAAAAGGTAATAAATTCACTTTTTAATATTTACGTTAGGTATATAAATAACTATTTTGAAATGGTTGCATATATGTAATTTGTATCTATGCTCATATTGTTTGATATATTGGTGTGTTTGATAGGGGTTGGAACAAGCTATATGTAACAAATATTCATTGATGGAGAATCGCTTTTATGCTTGACACTTCTTTACAATTTACAGGAAAAAAAGAAAAAGGATGTGCACTTTAGTGTTTGTTTTGGGGTGCATGCAAGGTGATTACCATTAGTGAATTGGAGGACCACGTTAATTAGATGAGAGAGTTGAAACTTGATGCTGCTAATGATCAACTCCAAAAAAATCCTAAGCACTAATGTAAGGTTATGTTTAGGCAGGAGACAAAATGCGATGTTATAGATAATAACATGTTAGAGACATTTAACCCCATTGTAATTGAGGCAAGACACATGTTGATCATTTCAATGATGGAGTGCATTTGGAAGCAAGTGATGGGTTAAATAGCTGATAAAATTGATGAGAGTAACAAGTGGATGTAGAGGTTCATTTCTCATGTTTGCTAATGCCTTGAGAAGAAGAAGAATATAAGCTTCAATTGCAACCCCTTGTCTAATGGTTATATGGAATTCAAAGTAATATAGTTGAGTGATGGTTATGCAGTTGACTTAGGAAATAGAACATGTATTTGTAATTTATGGGGTTTGATTGGCATTCCATGTGCCTATGCATATGTTTGTATCTTATATTTAGGTTTGAATGTGAAGGACTATGTCAGTAGTTGGCAAAGGTTAAAAAAGTACAGTAAAATGTATGAGTATGTTGTGATGCTTATACCAAGTGCTAGGCTCTAGGAGCGAACCTTGATGGAGAAAATGCACGCACCCATTACATAATTTGGCTTCTTTTCTTAACTTTCAAGCTGTCTTCTCAATCTCTAGATCATATTAGAGTTTACTTGTACAAGAAGAACGAGGCATTAAAAAGAAAAAAATTTATTTTGACAACAATCCTCGGCAACAGAGTGAAAATTTGAATGGAGTTGAATCCAACAAATATAAATTCTTACTTTGAAATATAAACTATATTATGTATAGTGATGAGTAAGGTTGTATCCATAGGGATTGGTAAAATTTATTTCCTTAAAGAGTAACAAATAAAAATAAAGTAAAGATGGAGTTTTGAAAAAAAAAAAAAAACTAAATTAAAGTTATTTAAAATTAAAAAATTATTTACCAATAAAAAGTAATGTAACTTAAAAAAGAGAAAATCAATAATAACAATAACAAAAATCTAACTAAAGATATAATGATGTACCTTAATCCCAAAGCACATGAACACAACCAATTGAAGAATTCAATTAACAAGCCATAAGATGCATGACTCCAATCAACAACAAGACCCTAAAATTCAAGTGACAACCACACAATTTTCAATGACAATCACTAATAAATTCTAAATTACACAAATGAACAACACACTTAGAGTCTAATTACCACTAAAATGGTGTGAATCTAAGCTTGTAAAATGAACCCTAAATGGCATGAATCAAGAACAACATAAAATAACTAATTCCTTACCAGATATCACACACTAATTGGAATTAGGATCAACTTGTAATTTGTTGATACTAATAATAAATCCAAGTCCACTCGCCCTAATCCTATGGAAGAATTGACAAGAGTATTTTGTGAAAAAGATGGACACTCTCTTACATAAAAAGGCAGCCGAAATTACAATGTTCAAAAGTGCTGATAGAAATCAGACTCTTCTAGGACCTATCACTACGGCCCGAGCTAAGGGTCTCCATAACCTAGCTTTGAGGGTTTTGCTAAAGAAACCTAACCTTGAGAAAACTAACTTACTTCCTACATCTTTGCATTATAATTTTGATGCGTTTCAGCAGGTTCATTTTGATGCGAGATTGGTTTGATCGGATTCCTAACTGATATGAACCACGCCAACGTATGACGAAACCCAATACCAATACGTTTGGAATTCGTTACCTAAGATGCCAAACACCCTCAAGTGGAAACCGTGACCCGTTGTCTATAAGCGAGACAAGAACCTTGGTATAATATGAAGACTCCACAATCGGGATGAAAGACTGATTGATAAGTCGAGATGAACGCCACGAAAATAAAATCCGATAAGTTTTAGGTTAGTTCTTTAAAGAACCAAGAGAGGAATTCTCTCAAAAGTGTTTTTAAACTTTCAATGTTGTATGTTCTATATTCTCACCCTAAGAGCTTTATATTAGGGTTTACAATTCGTAACAATAAAGCCCAAAACGACATAGCTTAGATAAGTTGCGTAAAAATAACAAAACAAGACATGAAGGCCGGCGTCGGGGAGATACACGGGCGTGTACTTTGGCCGTGTATAATTCTGTGGAAATCTTGACAATGTACACAACCGTATACTTCTAGTCGTGTATCTTTCCATGGAAATCTTGACAACATACACGGTCGTGCCTTTGAACCGTGTATACGACCGTGTATGATTCTGTGTAACCTCCAGACTCCTATACGGCCGTGCCTTGTAAAGACACGCCCTCTTCACCCCGTATCCGGTATGACTTGTACAAGAGCAAGGGCATTCCCATGGTTGTTCCAATCCATTCCAGCTTCATGATTGCTCTAATCCTTTCCAACTTCATGGACATCCTTTATCAACCCGTTAAGTGCTTCCTTGAATCGTTTTGCTGGATTTCTTGTGATCGTTCCAGGTGGTACTTCAAGAGGATCCACATTCCATCTTCTGGCTTGGCTCCCATCATAGATCTCATCATTCCCCTCCTCTTGAAAAGGATTTGTCCTCAAATCATCGCCCGCATCAAATGGACTTAGATCAGTAACATTAAACATCGCACTTACTTGATACTCACCTGGTAAATCTATCTTGTATGCATTATCATTGATGCGCTCCAGAATTTGAAATGGTCCATAGCCTCTAAGAAGTAGTGTAGATCGACGCTCATTAAGTGGTGCTACAATGGTGCTGAAATCCTTCGCAATTCTCCTGTAAAAGCTTGCTAGTCCATGGAAACTCCGCACATTACTTACATTAGTTGGACTAGGCCATTCTTGGATCGCACGAATCTTTTCTTCATCAACCTGTATCCCCTGTGCACTAACAACAAAACCAAGAAACACAAGTTTGTCTATGCAAAAAGTGCACTTCTTGAGGTTAGCATATAATTGCTCCTTTCGAAGCACTTCTAAAACATCCCTCAAGTGAGATATATGGTCTTCCAAACTCTTGCTGTAAATGAGAATATCATCAAAATAGACAACCACAAATTTGCCAATAAAAGTCCTCAAAACATGGTTCATAAGTCTCATAAAAGTACTAGATGCGTTAGTTAAACCGAAAGGCATTACTAACCACTCATACAATCCATATTTCATTTTGAATGCGGTTTTCCATTCATCACCTTCGTTCATTCTAATTTGGTGATATCCACTTTTCAGATCAATTTTCGAAAAGACACTAGACCCATGTAACTCATCTAACATGTCATCTAAGAGAGGAATGGGATGACGATACTTTACCGTGATGTTGTCGATGGCGCGGCAGTCAACACACATTCTCCATGACCCATCCTTCTTAGGCACCAAAATCACAGGCACTGCACATGTGGTCATGCTTTCCCTCACGTACCCCTTCTCCATTAATTTATCGACCTGCCTTTAGAGTTCCTTTATCTCCTCCGGATTGCTCCTATAAGCTGGCTTGTTTGGAATCGATGCTCCAGGTACAAGGTTAATTTGGTGCTCAATACCACGAATAGGTGGTAATCCCTTTGGAATCTCCTCAGGGAAGACATCTTCAAAGTCCTGCACAATAGACACAACTACACTAGGCAAAGAGTTAGATAGTTCGTTAGTATTCAGACATGTTTCCTTAAAAACCAGCAATAACATAGGTTGCTTCATCACTAACGCTCTCCTCACTACGCTCGCTCTTGCCACACAACTCTCCTTTTGTAAGGCTGCACTCTCCTTTTCACTCACCACCAAAGTTGATCCCCCTTCAACTTGGTCTCTCACACTCTTTCTAGCCTTCCTCTCTTTTTCCTTTTGAGTTCGACTTTTGTATTCCTTTTCTTTCTCATTGTCTTTTGCTCTCTCACTCTCCCTCTGTTTTTCACTCACCTTATGTTTTGCAAAAGACTGTTGTAGCTGCAATTGATCCTCATACACCTATTTAGGTGTTAAAGGTTTAAGATTAAAGTTTTTCCCCTTGTGAACAAGCGTATACTTGTTAGAAAAGCCATCATGAACAACCTTCCTATCAAATTGCCATGGTCTCCCCAACAACACATGACACGCTTGCATTGGCACTACATCACATAACACCTCATCCTCATACCTACCAATGCGAAAACCAATCAAGCCTTGCTTACTCACCTTAGTCTCACCACTATCATTCAACCATTGCAATTTATATGGACTAGGGTGTCTAATAGTTTTGAGTCCTAGCCTCTCAATAATAAAATTACTCACCACATTGGTGCAACTTCCTCCATCAATGATCAAACTGCAAATATGATCTCTTAGATAACATCTAGTATGAAATATATTCTCTCTTTGCACCTCCTCTTCTTCCTTCACCTGCACATTCAAAGCACGCTTCACTACTGCCACTAACCTCCCTATTGCAGGCTTCTCATCATCACTAGCGTCCTCTAATGGAGGCATATCATCTTCCTCACTATCCCCCTCAGTCTCATACTCACCATCATCACGCAAAATCATAACACGCCTATTCGGACATTGACCAGAAATATGGCCTCTACCTTGGCATTTAAAACATCTAATGTCACGATTTCTAGAAGTAGAAGAATCAGGGTTACCTTGGTTATGAGGAGTAGAACCCGCTTGTCTTAGCTCTCCTTTTGGTTTGGTAGGTAAAGGCTTTTCTTCCTTCTTCCATTGGTTAGTCTTCTAGGTGGATGAACCAGTACCCTGTTGAAACCATGCATTACTACTACCTTTCTGCCTGTGTTGGTTCTCAACCTTTATAGCCATTTGAACCATATCCTCTAATTCTACATAATGCTGCAATTCAACAACATTTTGAATTTCTCTATTCAATCTAGCAAGAAATCTAGCTATGGTAGCCTCTCTATCCTCCTCTACATTCGCCCTGATCATCGTAACTTCCATCTCCTTGAAATACTCATCCACACTTCGGCTTCCTTGCCTAAGAGTTTGCAATTTGTTGTGCAATTCACGATAGTAATACGTAGGCACAAACCGCTTCTTCATCACCCTTTTCATCTCTTCCCACAACTCAATAGGTGGTTCGCCATTCCTTCTTCTATTCAACATTAGTTGATCCCACCACACTATGGCATAATCCGAAAATTCAATGGTAGCAAGTTTCACTTTCTTTCTCCCACTATAGTTATGACAATCAAACACCATCTCTACCTTCTTCTCTCACTCTAAGTACGCCTCGAGATCATTCTTCCCTCGGAAAGGAGGAATCTTCATCTTTATGCTACTCAATTGATTATCCTCTCTATTCCCATCTCCTCTATCTTCCCAATCCCTAGTTCCTCTATTCCGACCACTATAACCTCTATAACTCCCGACAGAAGGCTCATCAAAGTCATCACCCGACATCTCATCTCCATCCCTTTGTACTCTCCTATAACGACTCTCCTTCTTGCGCCCTTAGAAGACGTTTGTAGATTGCTCTAGTCTTTGCTCTACCATCTCATGAATTTGTTCCATTCCCTCCTAAAACATTCTCTTCATCTCACCCCTCAACGCCTCAATCACTAACCTAGCATCAAACCTTCCCCTCTCACTTTCAGGAGAATGTTGCCTCGACATAGTTCCTGCAGAAAAGATTAGTACTAACACAAATATATATATGATTAAACCTCACGATACACTCCCTTACGTGTTTCGCTCAAATGATGATATCACACAGTCACCCGTGTATTCTTACAAGCAATAATGATATCAATTTGCCAATTCCTCTTCTCAATTTTCTTGGAACTAACCCAAACTACACGAATTCCCTTTCGTAGAATTCAAAACAACTCTAGGGCTCGAAAATTTTCCTCTTTTTTTTTTTCGTTCAGATTTTTTTTTTCGCCTTTGTGTGCTGCTCTTGATCACATTCCCTTTTTTTTTTGTCGTGATTCTTCTTCTTTCTTTTTTTTTGGTAACAAAATTGAATAGTAAGTACTACACTTTCAACAGACAATTAATACTATGAAATTGAATACTAACAATTGATATGAATGATTGGAGTTAGGGTTTTGATGTTACCTTCCTCAAACCGAATTGATGTTTAACAAACCTAAGCTCTGATACCAAACTGATACGAATTGATTAGCTCTGATACCAAATTGATGCGAGATCGATTTGATCGGATTCCTAACTGATACGAACCACGCCAACGTATGACGAAACCCAATACCAATACGTTCGTAATTCGTTACCTAAGATGCCAAACACCCTCAAGTGGAAACTGCGACCCGTTGCCTATAAGCGGGACAAGAACCTTGGTATAATATGAAGACGCCACAATCAGGATGAAAGACCGATTGATAAGTCGGGATGAATGCCACGGAAATAAAATCTGATAAGTTCTAGGTTAGTTCTTTAAAGAACCAAGAGAGGAATTCTCTCAAAAGTGTTTTCAAACTTTCAATGTTGTATGTTCTATATTCACACCCTAAGAGCTTTATATTAGGGTTTACAATTCGTAACAATAAAGCCCAAAATGACATAGCTTAGTAAGTTGCGTAAAAATAACAAAACAAAACATGAAGGCCAGCGTCAGGGAGATACACGGCCGTGTACTTTGGCCGTGTATAATTCTGTGGAAATCTTGACAATGTACACGACCGTGTACTTTTAGTTGTGTATCTTTATGTGGAAATCTTGATGACATACACGGTCGTGCCTTTGAATCGTGTATAAGACCGTGTATGATTCTGTGTAACCTCCAGACTCCTATACGGTTGTGCCTTGTAAAGACACGCCCTCTTCACCCCGTATCCGGTATGACTTGTACAAGAGTAAGGGCATTCCCATGGTTGTTCCAATTCATTCCAGCTTCATGATTGCTCCAATCCTTTTCGACTTCATGGACATCCTTTATCAACTCATTAAGTGCTTCCTTGAATCATTTCGCTCGATTTCTTGTGATCGGTCCAGGTGGCACTTCAAGAGGATCCACATTCCATCTTCTGGCTTGGCTCCCATCATGGATCTCATCACATTTGTCAGTCCCACAGGATGCAAAAACACCCATACTACTGAGCGAATCAGGGTTGTCAACGGAACCTGATTCAAAAGCTTCTTAAAGACCGGCATTATGAAGGACCATTTCTTTTATATATTTATTCTTTTATGAATTATTTTGGTTGTATTTTGGTTTGGGACACTTTTATTTCCCTGTAATTTTCATTTAAGACTAGCCACCATAAAAGTGGCAAACTTGTAATTTTGACTACTTTTTAACCCTAGGAGTAGCAAGTATAAATACTTGCTTAAGAGAGGGTTTGTAGAGGCCATTTTTTTTTTTGCAGAATTGAGATACACTTTCACGTGTGGTATTAGGGTTCATTCCTTAGTTCAAAAATCTTATCAATTTCAACCCAAGAATTGGAATTGTGGCGAGTGCGACAAAGGGGAATTGTGAGTTATATCGATTCCATCTTTGTTGTATGTTCATTTCTTCTCTAGTGAGTCATATCTAGGGTAGATTTGAATCTTTCTTGGACATATTTGTGGTTGTACTTTGTGGATAATCATTCTTGTAAGATTGATTGTTCCTTGAGCACTTGAATTACATATATCATTTTAGTGATTGACGTGAATTTAGGATTGAAGGGGGGAAGTAGATTTCACGGTTTTATTGTTTTCTTTGATCTGATTTCCATGTGTTTTTCAATCCTTATTGTGGTTACTTGGTGAATGTTACAAATAGAGATTATAATTACATCATTTGATCAACATTTTCCATCTAAATCTCCAAGGTGTTCATGTGAATTGTCTCCTTAGTGGGTCGGTTTGTGATTGACTTGAGACTTGTTTTATTTGAGTCAATTGATTACGTTTCAAAGTGGTTTTGAGCACATCAAGTGCCCTCACAAATCCTAGTTAGCAAGTATTTATACTTGCTCCTATTAGGGTAAAATCACATGAAAATTATAACTAAGCCACTTAGGTGGCTGATTCTAAACACCCCTTTACAAGTAAATCATAAAGTCCAAAAAATGAATACAAAATGACCAGTTCAATAATAAAATTACAAGTATAAAGGATGATCTTCAAATGATCAGTTCTTCAATTCAAGTGAATAATTTGTTGGTTCAGTTCATCTTCGGTTTATGTCGATTCATGAATAACCCACAAGTTGAGTTTTAGTGAGTTTGTCCATTGCCCTGTAAAACTCGATAAGTATGCCTGCTGGAATGCACAATAAATAAGTAATAGAAAAGAAGTTAGTATACAAATATTTTCGGGTCGATTTGTTCAAAGAGGACCCTCATCGCCAAATTTTATAATCCTTTGGCTCTTGTCCTAGTGATAGGTCTTGTAGGGTTTTGATTCCTATAATACTCTAATCTCATAATATCTATAATACCTATTATCCATAATCAAGATAAACATTTAATATCATGAATAAGTAATTCAATTGAATCTCATTCACAAACTACACACTTCTTCAAAGAAATCTTAATATATCAATTAAAATACTCTAAATACCTGCTATTCTTAATACTTTAACTTTTCTAAAATCAAATTAACTCCCAACAATACTAAAAAAACTTCAAATGATAATTTTCACTTAATTATCATAACAGTAAAAGTACTCTACGCCGTCTTTATCCCGCTCATATGTCCTTAAGTTCTCACTATAGGAGGTGTATTAGTTTATATTTGTAACAAAAAAAATGATTTTCAAAATGTAAGCTAATGCCCAATACATATAACCTATAAACACAAGTGCATGATTAAGCATAACTTAAACCATACACTAATGTAATAAATAAATAGTCAAATAGTAGATCTCTATCTCATTTAATGTATAAACAATAAAGGAATACTCACTACCCCACTATACTATATATAATTATAATACATAATATGGTATTGAGAACTGTCACTATAGGCACATGAGTCTCTAAATCTACCCATATCATTTTAATGCATAATTCCACTAAGGACAACATTATACAAAGATTATCGGGATACCCCCATAAGGACCTATTACTACGGGCTCCTAGGTCAAGTTATGCACAGCCAGCAACACAACTTAATCCAATTGGATATCAATTATTCTAGTTCCATAACTATCCTAACAAACACTAGTAATAAATAAGATTATATGTACTTGAAAGAGCAGTCTTAAACATGACTAGCCTTTGTATAGTAGTTACATTGAAATTTGTCAAAATGTAGAGAAGTCAATCTTAGTATTAGTATGTTGTCTAGGTTACTCAATTTTAATCACTTAGTTATTTTAAGATCACTTCTCTTACTTTAATAGAATTTTTAAGGTTGTACTAGGTGTTTAGGATTAACGGAATTTGAATAACAAGAAAAAAAAATTAAATAAAGAGGTTTCTCAAGGTATACGGTTGTGCATTAAAGCCATGTTTACATACGCCCAAGTATATGAGTGTACAATAGCTATAAACCTTTTTATACACCTTTGTAATTGCCTGTGTACTTCCTTTCTATCCATCTTCCCATCTTTACCCCTGTCTTACCATTATTTAATTTTGGTAATTTAATTGTCATAAGATCACTTCTCGAATTTCAAATGACAAGAAAAAAAAATCAAATACACCACCTTCATTTTTTCCAATCGTGTCTCATGTCTTATCCCCGCTATTTATGGGGACAACATCCACCTCTTTCTTCCTCGTTTGTGTTTTTATGTTTTGCTAATTTCTTTCTCAGGTTAATTTATTTCCTCTATATCTTTCACCAATTAGTCACTCTCTATTTCTCATTAAATTCATGTTGTCACTTTGCTCATCTGTTACTCTCTATATATACAGATATGGTTTCTATCTGCAGAGAGATGTGGGAGAGCTAAAGGGTGCATGAATACGAGATAGCCCTTCTATTTTCTACCCTCTTTCTTGTGCAAATTAAAGTATGTTAATACAACATGCAAAATATTATTGGATGCACCTGACAACTGCTCTAAGTCAGGTGTACTACTAGTTGATCTCCACGGTTAAAGGCTTCTTGGAGTATCTCAATGTATCATCCAGTTCCCAAGCTGAAACGGTTAAGGAGAAATTAAGATGAGAACACAAAATCATAGCAGATTCATGCATATAATATTATTAAAACGGTGTGAAGACCAAAAGCGGAAGTATTCTTTTAATAACAACTAATAAACACGCATCTGCATTCCGCAATGCGCATGTGTAAAATGAAAAAATACAAAATAAAAAAAATTACCAAACCAATTGATAAAACATAAAAGATTTCATAAAAAAAAAAAAAAAACAAAACAAAAGAGAGTTTACATAATCAAATTAGTACTACCCCAATCCATTATGGCAATTTTCTTTTAGTAGAGTGAGAAACGGTAATTTATCGATTAGTTAAAATCTAAAATAAGCATACTAATAATAAAGCAACTAAATAAGGTTATTGTCGTTGTTAATATTTTCTTTATAATGTTTCATATTTTTAATATTTTATAAATTATATATGGTTGTAACTTTGAAGAAATTTCCTCTAAATCTAATCTTTTTTCATTTCTAAATGCACTACGCAGAAAAACAGAAGTGGATTGAGGAAGGAGCATAAGGGTGCCTATGGAAGAGACGAAAACAGAGATTATTATGTAGTTTATTGCATGCCATTTGATAAGATTGCAAAAAAAAAAAAAATGGAAAGAGAGAGAGAGAGAGAAAAATGGAAATGTGGAAAAAATAGACAAAAAAATTGAGTGAGTGTAAACATTGCCATGATTTAAGTTAGATTTGTAACCTGACTTAGAATTTACTTGAAATTGTGATGCGAACTCATGAATCATGACCCATATAGAAACCGCCTGTTTCATGGGTCTATCATGGGTTTACCCACTAGACTTGTTGGAGCTAGTGGTTTCGATCCAAGCAAAAAGTAGTCAAAGTGTAAAGAAAAAAAAAAGGAAAGGAGTGGTTTTGTGACTTGTTGGAGCTAGTGGTTTCGATCCAAGCAAAAAGTAGTCAAAGTGTAAAGAAAAAAAAAAGGAAAGGAGTGGTTTTGTGAATGTAAATCTGATAACAAATATAAAGATGTGGACAAAGAGAAATAAGAAAAGGCATAAGGCATAATAGAGAGAATGACATTACTTATTACTATTTAAAATAAGGATTCACTTGTAATAAAAGTAAGGTTTTGTGTCCTCCTTTAATATTTGTATAATTTTATTTAATATTAATAAATTTCTAAGGCAGCTCTCCTTCTCCTTCTACAGTCTTATCCCCCACTACTTACGATCATTGCATCCACCTCTTTCTTTCTATTTTGTATTTTTATGTTTTGCTAATTTCATTCTCGGGTTCATTTCTTTCCATCCTCCATTTTTTATTAAATTCACGTTGTTACTTAGCTCATTTGTTCTCCATATATATAGATATGGTTTCTATCTACAAAGAGATGTGGGAGAGCTAAAGAGTGCCTGAATATGAGATAGCCCTTCTATTTTCTACCCTTTTTCTTGTGCAATTTAAAGTATGTTAATATAATGTGGAAAATATTATTGGATGCACCTAACAGCTACTCCAACTCAAGTGTACTATTGGCTGATCTCCATGTTTAAAGGCTTCTTGGAGTATCTCAATGTATCATCCAATTCCCAAGTTGAAGTCTAAGCTCAACAAGGCCAATCACAAGTCAAAATCGATATACTGGCCCCCGTCTCTGATATCTACGATTCCAACCATGTCTATGAAGTATCTAATGCTATCAATCCAATCATGTTGCTAATTCAAAGACAAGAGGAAGGTAAAGTAGTTTTGGGTCTCATAATGCCAATGACAATAAGACTGCTCCTTTATCAATACAAGGAACTCACGCTCCTTGAAGCTAGACTAATCGCAATGGCACTTTCTCTTGGATTCGCAGCAACTTGGAATGGCATGTTGATGAGAGTTATTTATCCCAAGATAGCAAGTGCGATAGAGAATTTTGGGTTGGCATTAATAGTTGCTGCTTTCTATAGTTTGGTCAACTCATTCCTTCCGCCCACTCTTAAATGGGTGTCTTAATTGTGTTTTGCCTTATCCTATTTTCCCCTTGTATTGAGCTTTTTCAAGATTAAATCTCTTGAAGGAACAACCCGATTAAATTGAGTCTATGTTGGAAATATGTTATGATTCTGTTTCTAGTTTTCCTATTCTTTAATGTACAAGTGCACTTTGTATTGAATGAGCCATTTCATTTGTACTGAATTTTTGGAACAACCTGGCTTCTTCTATGTTTTGAATAAAACTATGACCATACCACGACTTCTCTCATTTGCACTCTTCTCTATCTTTCGCACTATTGCTACAAAAAATAATCCATGCATAGAGGAGCTTCCATGCGAGGCTTCTCGAAACTAAAGCACCAATCTTCTTTTAGTTCGCTATGACTACAGATATGATTTGGAGTAGTCAACGAGCAACACACTCATGGCACGTTTACTTAAACGTAATAGTTATTCCATAATGGGTCTATTATGTTGTTTACTTTATGGAATACGATTAAGTGTGTGTAATAGAGAGAAATGGAAATGTGGAAAAAACAGACAAAGATTGAGTTTGTGTAAACATCATCATGATTTAAGTTATATTAGCAACCCAACTCAGAATTAGCAAGGTAATTCTTACTTGAAAATGTGATGCGAACTCATGAATCATGACCCATATAGAAATTACTTGTTTCGTAGTTTTATGATGGGTTTACCCATTGGACTCGTTGGAGCTAGCAGTTTCAATCCAAGTAAAAAGGAGGCAAAGTGTAAAGAAAAAAAAGAAAGAGGAAAGGAGAGGGAGGAAGAACAAGTGAATGTGAATCTGATGAAAAATATAAAGATGTGAACAAATAGAAATAAAAAAAAGGCAAAAGGCATAATAGAGAGAGATATTACTTATTACTATTTAAAAATAGGATCCGCTTGTAACAAAAGTAACGTCTTACATCCTTTTCTAATATTTGTATCATTTCATTTAATATTAATAAAATTCTGAGGTGGCTCTCCTTCTCCTTGTACAAGATTCTTATCGACCATAACTACAAAACATGTATGTTTAAATTTTAACATTTTTAAATATAAAGTAATTATATTATAAGAAATAGTCATCAGTAATTATTGTAATAATTTAATTTGTTGATTTGTAAATTTTAAGATAATGAATTGTATAAGAGAAAGAATTAAAGAGAACTTAAAAAAAATTGGAAAATTTAATTTAAAAAAAGGTCATGAGTTTGGAAGTAACTTGTGACTTGCTGGTTCCAATGAATTGGCTTGTAAACCAGCCACATGGTTCTAGACTCGATTTCCCTAATCGCTAACTTATGACCCTATGGTTGTAGGTCAGGTTAGAATTGTGGTTGTAACGTCTTAAAACCCGGAACACCGCAACTTATCACATGCTCTTACAAGGTAAAAACATGTTAAGGTTCTTAATACTCTAATCTCATAATATCTATAATACTTGTTGTCCACAATCAAGATAAACATCTAATATCATGAATAAGTAGTTCAATTGAATTTCATCCACAAACTACACACTTCTTCAAAGAGATCTTAATAAATCAATGTGAAATACTCAAAATGCCAACTATTCTTAATGCTCTAATCCTCTAAAATCAAACGAACTCCCAGCAATACTAAAAAAACTCCAAATGATTCACTTCACCTCATTTTCCTATTGACTATCATTTGCTTTTTATGCCACACCTATGCTGGTCTGATGGTCTGATACCTTTACCAATGAATCCTCCTTTTTTATGATTCCCTTAACAAGAATCTACAACTACCCTCACTAATCACTCGATGCACAGGTCCTACTTTATAAACATCCTTCCAAAAGAAAAACTGGTTGGGAAGAAAAAAAAAATGGAAAATTTAATTTTAAAAAAGGTCATGAGTTTGGAAGCAACTTATGACTTGCTAGTTCCAATGAATTGGCTTGTAAACTAGCAACATGGTTCTAGACCCGATTCCCCTAATCACTAACTTATGACCCTATAGTTGTAGGTCAAGTCAGAATTGTAGTTGTAACGTCTTGAAACTCAGAACATCACAACCTACCACATGCTCTTACAAGGTAAAAACATATTAAAGCTCTTAATACTCTAATTTCATAATATCTATAATACTTTTTATCCACAATCAATGTGAAATACTATAAATACCAACTATTCTTTAATGCTCTAATCCTCTACAATCAAACTAACTCCCAGCAATACTAAAAAATCTCCAATTTCTCCTCGCAATTTTCGTCCCTGCCGCCCATTTCTCTGATTTTGTTTGATCCCGGGGGGGCTGGCCCGCCCATTTTTTGTTTGATCCCGGGGGGGTTGGCCCGCCCATTTCTCTGATTTAGCTTTTGTTTGATTTGAGGGGGTTGATTTTGCTGTTTTGCTGCTTTTGTTGGATGGGTGGATTTTGCTTTTGTTGATATCATGATGTAAGTCGATTATTCCTTGCATCATAGGTGTTGCTGCGTCTTGAGATCCTAATTGCCATGGTTCCGCTGCATCACAAGGAGCTATTGTGAGGAATAGCCCCCATTCTAGAACAATCATTTGCTTTGGTTCATTCTTTGACTGCTCCGCTCTCCCAAATAAAAGAGACTGATTCTTTGACTTGCACTGATTTTGTTGGTTAATTGCGGGGTTGATTTCGTACTGATTTTGTTTGCGGGGTTGATTTCGTTTTTCGTTTGACGGGGTTGATTTTGATTTTGCACTGCGGTTGATTTTTTGATTTGTTTATTGAATTTTGCACCGGGTGCACTGCGGTTGATTTTGATTTGTTTATGAATTTTGCACTGCGGTTGATTTGTTTTTGAATTCGATTTTGCAATTTGTTTTTATTGAATTTTGCCCTGCGGTTGATTTTTTTATTTTTTTTCATTGTGATTTTGATAAATTGTTTTTTGATAGATTTTTTTATTTTGATTTTCGGTTGATTTTATTTGTTTTTTATTTGCACCGTAACTTTTGTTTGCTTTTGATTTTGCACTGTAACTGTCTGTGTCGGTTGATTGAATTTGCAATTTGCAAGCACTTTGTTTGCACTGTCGCGTTGATTTTTTGATTTGTTTTTTAATTTGTTCTGTCGTTGCACTGACGTTTTTGACTTTTCGTTTGACGGGGTTGCGAGGTTGATTTTGCATCTTACGATTCGCCCTCACTTGTGGTAACTTTTCTATAAATATAGATGTGATTTCTACCCTTTGTCTTGTGCAAATTGAGAAATGTTAATGCGACTGAGAGCTGCTCCACGTTGGCCGTACAACTGGTTGATCTCCACCATTAAAGGCTTCTTGGAGTATCTCAATGTATCATCCAGTTCCCAAGCTGAAGTCCAAGATCAGCAAGGCCAGTCACAGGTCGAAATCACTATACAGCCCGCCGTCTCTAGTATCCACGGTTCCAACCATGTCCATGAAGTATCTAATGCTGCCAATCCAATCATGTTGCAAATTCAAAGAAAAAATATTGGTAAATTAGTTTTGGGTTACATAATGCCAATGACAGTAACACTACACATTTATCTATACAAGGAACTCACTCTCCGCAAAGCTACACTGATCACAATGGCACTCTCTCTTGGATTCTTAGTGACTTGGATTGGCATGTTGATGAGAAGTATTCATCCCAAGATAGCAAGTGCGGCAGAGAATTTTGGGGTGGTATTAATTTTTGCTGCTTTTTATGGTCTGGTCCACTCATTGTTTTCGTCAGCTCTTAAATGGGTGTCCTGGTTGTTTTATGCCTTAACCTATTTGCCCCTTATATTGAGTTTTTTCAATATTAGATCTCTTGAAAAAACAACAGGATTAAACCAAGTGTCCGAGTCCATTCAGCAAACCTGCATGACTAATGTTTGGTATCCCAAATTTCAAAAATAAAGAAATCATATGTACGCAAAGATGCAATTTACAATAAGTAGTTATTTGTATGAAATTTTAATGTAGAAATGCACTTTGTACCAAATAAGTCATTTCATTTGTACTGAATTTTTTGAGCAAGTTGGCTTCTTCTATGTTTTGAATAAAACTATGACCATACTACAACTTGTCTCTTTTGTGCTCCTCTATCTTTCCCACTGTTGCTACAAAAAAATAATCTATGCACAAAGGAGCTTCCATGCGTGGCTTCTCGAAGTTGAAGTACCAATCTTCTTTAAGTTCGCTATGACTACGGATATGATTTGGAGTAGTCAACGAGCAACCACTCAATCATGGATCAGCTCTTTTCTGAAATGTATGAAGCTACGCGACCACAATGATAGGTTGGGCTTTTCGCACAATTTTTTTTTAGAGGTGTTCGGCCGTAGCCCATGGATAACCCGAAATCCATTTTCCTCTTTTTATTTTTTCCAATTTTCTGCATTCTTTTCTTTTTATTGATTTTCTGCACATTTGGAGAAGTGCGATCTTAATTTAAAGATGAGGAGGCGGTTGTTTGTGGAGAAGAGATCCTTGGTAGCTCCTCTTCCGCCACAACTACTGCCTCAATATTTTGGTCCTCCTTTATTTTTCCTTTACTTAAAGTTGGGTGGGTGTGATAGCGTTATGCTTCTAGTTCTACTGAATTGAAAGATTTCTAGTAATATTCCAATTTATACCAATAGTGTCTCATAATATCAATGATATAGTAGCAGTTGGGTGTGTCTGGAATCTTCCTACCTATTTTGGAGACACTGGCATCCTAGTGCTCAAAAGGTATTTTAGGTTTTTTTTTTCTTTTTTTGGTAATATGTTCATGTATGGTTAAATACATGAGAATATTTCTATTGGCTAAATAGACCCTTTAGAAAGTTGCTCAATTTTTTTTTTTTAAAGGATAAATTTTAAATACAACTCTTTATTTGCATCATGTGCATTTAGTTTTTATCTCTGGAATTAAGGATTCTTATATCATCATTTTGCCTTTGATACCATGAATTTTATTATTTTAAAATTTTAGACCCTTTTTAAAAATTTAGGAGTCTAAATGCTCTATCTTAAAAATAAAGTTAAGCATATGTAAAGCAAATATAATAGAGGGTATTTATAATTTATCATGTTTTCACTGATTGCCCAGTGTAAATTGTCATATAGTTTTTTAAGCTAAAACTGAATTTCATGAAAGCTCAAGTTTTGCAAAATGTTGTCAAATAGATTTTATAATCTTTTACATTCATGCTATGCATTCAGTAGCAAAAATTGTAAATAAAATCAATGCCTTTCTTCTCAATTTGTTCAATATGAAATACTATGAAAGGTTACTCGAAAGGGCATTACTGAAACTTCATGTATCAGCATGTGTAACATAATAATGAACTAATATAAGTTTATTGATTTTGATACTACTTTCTTGTTAAGTATGTTTTGATTTTGCTGCTTTGGCTTTCGACCCATAATGACATAACTGGACCTTATTTTGCATAGGATAATGCTTGTTCATTCAGTTGCATCAAGAGTGACTATGGTGTTTTTGCTTCAATCACTTGTCGTGAACTTTCAAAGGAGAATGCTCTGTTTATTGGGAATGGCATGGCCATTCGTGAGCTGTGACATAGATATGTATGGTCATAGTTGGGCAGCATCTAGTGATAGCATCAATTATCCAATCTTAGACTCAAATTTGGCATGTCAACTAATACAAGTTGCTAGAAATAGAGGAGCTAGTGGCATAGATGGCTTGGTTAGCACTGCTGTTAGGCTTGCAGTTGGATGCAACAAGCTAGTAAACTTTTTTTCATGTTAATGCTTTTCGGTTTAAGTAATTGCTTCTGACAGTTTTATATTTTAGCATCTGTTTAGTTTGTCTATTTTTTGTCTTTTTGGTATCTATTTAGTATCAATTCGAATTTATGTATACAAAAAAAATAATATACTGAAAAGATGATTAGGCTAACAGTTCAAATGTATATTTTGAGGAATATGTAGTAAGTATATCTCTTATCTAATTATTTCCCAAAAAATTTTCTCTCAATCTTAACCTCAAGAAGAAGTAGTAGTGGTTGAGGCCAGAACCTAACACACTAAAATGCAAGTTCAAATCCCATAAAGCCCATTTCTTGAGACAACACACAGGGAATGTAAGGTGGATTGAACAAACAACTGGGTCTCATGCTATGGTTCATGTGCCTAGAGCAATTGGTCCACTTACAACTGTGGCCTTCCTTTACCAAAAAATATCTTTTTCCCTCAATCTTTTCAAGTACAAGTTTTCATGTCAGAATTGGTCGACATTGGGCTCCAGTGAAGTAATTTAGATGTTTAGCAGGCAAAGGCATCATTTACAATTTAGGGCACTGCTCCATATATTAACATGCTCCAATTGTTTGGTAGGAGCAGGCCCTCTCATGTTTGTATCAATTTTTAAAACAAGCATTTATAATCTATTGGATAGGGTAGGTTCTGACGGATGCATATAGAATTCTGTGGAAAGTCTTGTATGTACGGCTTAATGGTAGATGTACATTGCTAGTGGAATGGAACTTACTTTCTTGTTACTATTGATCTTAACTATAGATAGGAGGAGAACTTGCGGACATGGCAAAAAAATAATCCAAACTTTTGATATGGACATTAGTACACACTGAATTTAGATGTGTTATTTTATTGAGACACGGCATTATTGTAGTGGGTTTACATTTGATGTGGGGACCTTGGATTCATGCGAATCAAATCCTTTCTTTTCAGACCGTGCTTAAGCTTCTTGACAACATTTCATTTGGGGCCCATTATTTGATATGATTCTCTCTATAGCCTGTGTCATTCAGGATTAATTATTTGATGGTTTGGATTGTGGATTAAAAAGGAACCTATAGTTGGTTTTGTATTTATTAAAGTTGTTTTTTCCATTTGAGGGTGCCCGTACTATGAAGGTTGTTCAATCTAGTGTTTAACACAAGCGATAGATAGGATGTGTTCTTTATATGACTGTAGTTTCTGGTTGCCACGGACAAAGTATAACTAGCGGGCATGGATCTTAATGTCTTCTCATCAAACTGCTGGTAATTTAGTATTTTCTGCTTTTGTTTAGGTGGCATACCTGATGGGAGATATTCATTCCTTCATGGCACAAATGGCTTGGTCACTTGAACCAAAGGTAATTAATTTCATTTGTTTAGGATAATTGCAGGACTTTCTTGTCACTATGTCAGTTATATATATATCAATCACAGTTAACCCTATTGACATTATCAGACAGGAGTACTTTTTTTTTTTTTCCTTAAAAAATGGAAGTCCTTTACATTCTTTTGCTTTAAACAAAGGTATATTTTTTCCTTGAAAAATGGAGGTCCCTTGCATTCTTTTGCTTTAAGCAATATTTGTTCTCGTTCCTATCATTTTTACAATCGTAAATGCTCTAATTTTTCAAGGTATCAACTTTACGTAAGGTTCATGTCCTCAGCGACTTGATTTTGAATTTGCTATTCTAATATAATCTTGTTGAATTTCAAGTTTTGAAGGGCACCAAGAAGACCAATGACAATAATTGTCATAAACAATCATGGTAGCGCAATATTCAGTCGTTTTCTTGTTGCCAATCAGACGGATTGTGCAATGTTGAATGATTTCTTCTACACTTCTCATAACATCTGAGTTTCATTGGTAATTGATGAATCTTACATAAATGGTAGTTTTTTTAAAAAATATTTATTATTGTTATCTTATGTTTAAATATTATTAGTATTTGTTTACTATTTCTCATAACATGTGACATATCAATACTAATGAATCTTTTCTTCATCTATGGCTCAATCGACCTCTTAATCTTTCCACCTTCTTATCTTGCTTGATCGAACTTAGAATTTTGAGATGGAGCTCAACTTGAAACAGCACTTAGACTCATGCTTAACTTAATTAAACTAGATTTATATAAAAATGTTTTCTTTATATATCTAAACCTAGCTTGAATTCAACTAGTATTGCAGCCCTCTAGGCTCATGATGCCTTAGGCTAGATTCTAGTTTCAATGCCAAGTTATTTGTGTTGGGCTAATGGGCTTGGTCATGCTAGGCCTTTAGGTTCATATAGGAATTTTGCCCATCAACATAACCCTATCTCTACAATTATGTTTTTAATCAAATGTTGTATTTGTAAATTTAAGTAATGGATTTGATGTTATACATTTTAGGGAAAAGCACATTTTAGTTATCCATGTTTACCCATTTTTCTATTTGAATCCTTAATCTTTTTTATTTTATTTTATTTGAGTCCTTCACATTCTTAAAAACTTATAAAAATAAAACTTTCTTTAAATTCATTAAAATTTTCATCCATCTTAGATGTGTTAATTTCTTATTGGCCTTGGACTAGTCAATCTAGGTAGCTAGGATTTGCACAAATTTTTTTAACCCCAATTTTCTTACTTTTAATTATTTTTTTGTATTTTTTTTACTAATTTTGATGTATTATATAGTTAAATATATTTACTATCATTTTTTATTATATTACATAATTAAATATATATAATATTATCTTTTTATTACATTAATTGTTTTTAGACTATTTGAATCTAACACATATTAAGGATGGATGTAAAATTTAACAAATTTGATAGAATTCTTATTTTTTAAGGTTTTGAAAATGTTGAAAACTCAAATAGAAAAAAAAAGGTTAAGGATTCAAATAAAAAATAAATAAAAGATAAAGACTAAAAATATACATTTTCCTATATTTTAAATAAGTGCACTAAAATTTCTAATAGATTGTAAGGTTCACATAGATAGAAGATATGTTTTCTTCATGGATAAAATTTTGAATAAATTTGCAAAATATAAGAGAATTTACAAAAGTTTAAGGAATTTCATGGACTAATGAGAACTTATAAATGTTTAATAGCTTTTATGGAAATTAAATGTAAATATTAGCTACAAACGCTTTAAATAATTTGATGAATATTTAAGATAATATGCGATTGTTAAAACTTTTTTAAAAATTAAAGCTGTTTGAAAGATATTTTATATTTTATTGAGTAAAATTACAATGTTAAAGATATTTTATGGAAGTATAGAAAGTTACAAACTTATATGATATATTATGATATCATGAGTGAAACTACGAACTATACAAATATTTTATGATACTTTATACAATATGTAATGATTTGGGCACATCACCTGTATGGAACTCTGGACCCTTTTATCCGATCAAAATCCGAACCTATAAACTACATCCAAATTCTAGGGTCCAATGTTAGTCGTAAAACAGTAAAACAAGTAGCGAATATTTTTCAATAGAAATGTATTTTTATTCTTTTAATTTAAATCAAATTGGAAAGTTTAATCCAAATCCTTCCATAAAGATTAAGGAGTAGAACAAGTCCATGGACTATCGACCACTGTAGAGTCGCATCCACTAATAATCCTCGTAATCATTGTTCCACGTTTTGTCATTAGAACATAAATTCCAAGAAATATGATGCTGTAAGAAGTTGTAAGTATGTCATTTCTACTTTTTCGATGATGTAAATTGGTGGCAAACCTCCATACTGTGTTTCACAAAAAGAGCAGGAAACAAGCCCTCTCACATGTATATGCCCATTAGTAGAGTTGGGAATTGCTGAGTGGACCAAAAATTTTGACCCGCTTAAGCTGCGGGCCATGTTGCCCCACGCCTGTGTGGTACATGAGGCGGGGTGGGTAAGCTGTTGCGGGTGCAGGTTGGTTCGCTGACTCGCAAAAAAAAAAAAAGCAAGGCAACTCTCTCGGATATATTTAAATATATTTTGTAATATATTACTATTACATTTCTATTAGATTAGATCAATAATAAATTACTAGCTTTTATAAGTTTAATTTAAAGAATTTAGAATACTAAGATTTAAAATTTGGAATTTAGAATACTAAATTTGTAAAAAAAAAAAAAAAATTGCGAGTGGGGCGAGCTGATTTTTTCAACCCGCGTGTCGACTTGCAAGCCAATACCGGTTGGGGCGGGCCTACCCATTTGACCTGCATTCCCGGTTCTACCCATCAAGTCTAAATGACGCCTATTGGGTCTCTATGACGTCTATTGAAAGAGGCCACCTTGTTCTCACTTTCTATATTTTTGTAAGATTGACTCGGTGCGTTGTCTTAGCTTTTTAAAAGGTTACTATAAATACTTCGAACCTAGGATCTAATAAATGTTCTAACTTTCTTTTCAACCCATTAACCCTTTTCTATCTTAGAACATTAAAATATGCTAACTGAAGCTAAAGAATATTGCATGTGCTTTAGAGTTGCTTTGCAAATTTTGCTAACGCAAACATTCTATTGGTTGATTTCTCGTGTCAAGGACTTCTTGACATTCCTCAATATACCACCAAATCTACCATCATCATCATCATCTGGCTCCATGCTTTTGAGTTCCATCCTCGACGCTTCCAACCATGTCCTTGAAGAATCTAACAATACAATCACATCCTTATTTCAAAAGAAAGAATTATCTAAAGCAGTTTTGAGCTTTGTTGTTCCAATGACAATGGAACTGCTCCTTACTCAATACAAGGACCTTACCCAGTTTAAAGTTGGAATGACTGCAATCGCACTTATTTTGGTTTTGCAACCATCGAGAATGGCATGTCGTTGAGAGGTATATATGTTAGGATAACAGGGGTAAAGGAGATTATAGTCATTGCAATAGCTTTAATTGCGCTTTATGGGCTGTTTAGCAAGAGTGCTTTCCTTCCACAAGCTCTAGAGTGGGTGCCTTGGATATGTTGTGCCTTATCATGTTTGCCTCTTGTATTGAGCCTCTTTCCCCTTAAATATGCAGAAGGAACAACTAAATCAAACTCTAATTCTTTTATCCATCCATCGAACCAGTTTGATGATTGGGTTTTGTTGAATTTCTTTTCCAATACTGTAGTCTCTTTCAAATGAAATTTTAGAATAAAGATATTAATAAAATTTGGGTTTATAAATGATGTAGCATGCACAAAATTAGTTATTTGCAGTGAATCGGTCTTTTAGAATAAATTTTGAGTCAATCATGACCCTAACTTCTTCCTTATCTCTCTCTCTCTCCTTCTCCCACACACCTTACGCCCTACCCCATGGGTTGAAATGGCTTATTAGAAATGAGTATGAAACTTATTTCCATGAATTATCAACCGGTGCATTTGAATTTTATATTGTATTTGACTTAGGAAGATGGAAACCTTGGTATCTTACTTCATGCAATTTTACCAAAATCAAGAAGCATTAGCCATCTAAGCAAGTGGGCATGCCTGGGCAATCATAGCCAAACAACTCAATTGATTGAAGAATGTAGTACATGGCCATGTGTTAATTGCTCATTACATTCGTTTTTTCGGTCCATCTGTCTTGCATTTTATTTATTTATTATTATTTTTGCAATTTGTAGATTTAATTTAGCATTTCACATGACGCATGTTTCTTATGAAATATAGATTCATGTTATATTACTATTAGTATTTATGTCATCGCTGTGTATATACTCTGATCTTGACAAAAAGAAGAAAAGAAATGGTATTTCAACTTTTTGAGTGTGCACATGAATATTGTCGCCATGCCTTTTCTTGAACCACTTGAAGAAAATACCATAATATAAATTATACTCTTGACTTATCTAAGGCTAGGATACCCAAATTAAAAATAAGAAAGAGAATAGATAAACTAATATTGAGTGATGAAGTTCACTGTAGCATTGTCCCTTTAGAAACAAATGTTCCACTACCCTTATAGGACCTTAGTCCATATCATGGATAGGCCCAAAAGGGGACGAAAGGGGGCTGGCCCCAAGCTTGAAAAAAATCAATTATGAAAATTTACAATAAAGAAAAAAAAATATAAAGCATATTATGATATAAGAGTAAATTTTATGATATTATTAGGTATGGTTAAGTGGTTAAGTGCATATGATATTGTAAATGTAAGGTTATAGATTCAAATATCATTGAAAGCAATTTATTTTTTTAAATTTCATTTATTATTTGTCTGCCTCTCATTAAGTAAGTTTCATTGTCTTTTTACTTTTTCCTTTCCTTTATATCTAGTAAAATTAAATTTATTTCTTAAAAATATTAGTTAACTAAATAAATTCTAATTAGATGTTATTTATTTGTCAATACTCCTATGATCATGAATAATGAAAAATTTCTCTAAAAGAAAATTTGGAAGGCAATAGATGATTCAAGAGCATAGAGCATTTTTGCATTTCCACTAACATTTTTTCCATAATTGTAGTCACTTGTTGTCATATATTTGGCTTTAAATGAGTTAAGTCAAGACTTAAGCTTGACTAAGCTTAAAATTTGGAATTTGAATTTGAGCTTAACTCAAAGTAGTACTAAAAAAGCTTGAACTTGACTTAATTGGCTTTGCTTATGCTTAATCTTCATTAGACTCATGAGCTAGATTAGATTCATGAGCAACTTTAGACTCTTGAGTTAGTTAAGCTAAATATCATGAAACACGATTTTAGCTTAATAAATTATTTGAGTAACTTAAGGTCAGCCGTTACTGAGTCGAGATTAGGTAAATGTCTAACCAAACTTGAATAGTTTGTGAATAAGTTTACTTCTTTACACTCTAGTTGTATATAACTCATAGTATCATTAGTCTTTATAAGCCCTTAATAAACCATCCTCTTATAATATTAGACAATTTTTAAATTTTAATCATGACAATTTAAAAAAGAAATCAAGAATTTTCGAACACATGTCATGTGAGTCGATGATAAATTCTAACAAACTCTTTCTCTCTTACTCTCTTTTTGCCCACAAAAAAAAAGGGGAAAAATTCAATTAACCATTGTCCAAGGAAATACAATCTAAAGGAACACCCATATTACGAATGTTTCAGTCTTATCACATAAATTATTGATAAATAAATTAATTATATGTCTTTGTTTGATAGAATTTCTTCATAACTAAAATTATGAAAATGATTGTAGATTATTGAATGATTGATTGCCTAATAACTTATACTCAAATGATAATTTTTTTTTTTAGCATTGCTAATGGAGCAATTATCCAAAGTTGTCATGAAAAGAAATAGTATAATACATATATTTATGTCAATTTGCTCTTTTTGCTTATAATTTTTTGTTCAAGTACACACACACACATATATATATATATATTTGTTAAAAACAAAATGTACACAAGTCTTATATATTAATTTTATTTTTTCTTATAAATTGATAATTAAATTTTAGTTAATCTATATGTCAAAATGAGAAGATAAGAGGTTTATTCTTTTAATTTCTTATGAAGTACACTAATTTTTCTTAATCATTTCTTATAAAGAATTTTTTTATTCTATTATGCTTTAGAAATTGTAGATCAAATCATGAATAAAATTCTTTTATATATATAAATTGCAATATAGTTATAGTTGTGACAATAAGTAGATATCATCTAACAGTGTTTTACACATGTATATACATATGGTCTTTATGTGATTCCGACGTGGTCCTTCGTATTTTTTTAAGATTGACTTGATGCGTTTAACTAGGTACCTTTGGCTGGGAAAGCACAAAATACTATAACACCGATTATGCCGCAAGTTTTCTCACATGCAATAGGAGTATACGTTTCCACCGAAAAAAAAAGTATATGTAATAATTATATAAAAAATATATTTATATTAAAATTGATTTTTGTGATGTCAGTTTATCTGTTGTTTAATATATAATTAGTGTTCTTGCAAAGTTAATAATTTGATCCATTAGTATGTACTAATATATTGAAAGGGAAAAAAAAATCTTGCGAACTGCATTATTAGTTAAAGATGAACACAATATCTTACCCAACTATATTAATTAATATAATATATTAGTTAAAGATGAACAAGCATGTAAGGCACTTGAAAGCATATTGAGATGTGGAGCTAAGTAATAGGAATATTGAGATGCGGAAACTTCAGTAGTAGAAAAAGAGGAGACGAATGCTCAATTCCCACCTAATATCTTAGTAATAGGAATATTTGAGATGCCGAATAGGAAACGTGGAGAAAGATGTTCAAGTACTCACTTAATATATAAGAAGGAAAGAGGAAAGAGTGTAAGGCAAGTCTAGGGGTGAATCTAGAGAGAAAGAGTAACAAGGACTATCTCAAGTGGAGTTATCATTTACCTTTCCTGGCCAGTTTTAAGAAACCTTCAAACGTGCGGAGGGAATAGAACCATGCAAAGTTGGAAAGGTACATGAGCTTTCTTAACTTTACATGGTTTTATATACCGATCGGCCACCACCTCGAAAGCCATCATCCATGTCCCATTTGCTAATAGTTCGTTTCCGTGAAATCAGCTTGTTGTGATGCTAGGCCAAGCGTACTCACTTCACTCTTCAATGCTTGTTGAAATACCTCAAAATACCATCAAACCCCAAAGGCATCCACTAAAGAGGTTGCAAGAAGTGGATGAAATTGTTAAAGCCAACTCAGCTTTCATTAATTGTTGATGTACATAAATACATATTGTTATATGAGTGTTTGTTGCTTGTATTTATCAGATTTACACAAGGTTAGGAAAATAATAAGTTGTTGTTGATCCGTGATTATCCTGTTCAGTTGTTGTTGCTGTTGCATATGCTTTGGCGTTGTTGTTGTTGTAGTGGATGGTGCTGATGATGCTATTGCTGTTGATGATCGTTATCATGCCTCTGCAAGATAGACGGTGGTGTAGTTAGTCCAATCTTGGTCTTGAGGTTTTGACATTTAGAGCGAGGAAGAGATTTGGTGAGAGCGTCAACTAGTTGATTAGAAAAGGAGATATTTGATACTCGAAGCGAGCCATTTTGTACTTGTTCACAAACGAAGTGGTAGTCGAGTGCTACATGTTTCATACAAGTGTGAAAGATCGGATTGGAACATAAATTCATGGCACCAACATTATCACAATAGATGACCGGTTGGCGAGGAACTTGAATGCAGAGCTTTGTGAGGAGAGAGCAAATCCAACGGAGTTCAATGGCTGTGGTGGCAACAGCGCGGTACTCTGCTTCAGTGGAAGAGCGAGCCACTGTATGTTGTTTCTTAGAGCTCCACGAAATAGGATTGCAACCAAGATAAATGATGTAGGCACTAATGGAGGTGTAGTCATCTTTGTTGCTAACCTAATCAGCATTGGAGAAGGCATGGAGGTCAAGGACAGAGGAGTTGCGTAGTGTAATCCCATGATCTGATGTGTCGTAAAGATATCTGAGAAGTCTTTTGATAGCTTGTTAGTGCATTGTTGTGAGGCAGTGCATGAATTGAGAGAGCACGGTGTACACGATGTTCGGACGAGTGAGTGAGAGATATTGAAGGCTGCCAACAACATGGTAGTACTCTGTGGGATTTGCTAGAGACGAGCCATCATGAAGGGTGAGTGGTGGTGTGACTGCTAGTGGTGTAGAGATAGGCTTGGCATTAGCCATGTGGGATCAATGAAGAAGATTGATAATATATTTCTGTTGATTGAGGAAGAGGCCATCAATACAATGAAGTACTTCAACACCCAAGAAGTAGTAGAGTGAGCCCAATGCCTTGATGGAGAAGAGGCACGCGAAGTGATGTATGCATTTGTTGACTAAGGATATGTCATTACCTATAACAATGATATCATCAACATAGACAAGAAGGTAAAGTAAGATGCCATGAGAGTGTAGGATAAACAGGGAAGAGTCAGCCATTGAGTTGTGGAAGCCGTATGTGAGAAGGTGTTGTCAAAGTTCATGATACTAAGCACTGGGAGCTTATTTGAGGCGATAGATGGCTTTGTGAAGTTTGCAGACATGATTAGGATGATTAGGTCAGTGAAGTTGAGAGGTTAGGACATGTAGACTTCTTTTGTAAGATGTCCTTGAAGAAATGCATTGTTGACATTGAGTTGTCGAAGAGACCATCGATGACTGACAGCAATGCTGAGGATGAGATGAACTGTGACTGGTTTAATGATAGGGTTAAAAGTCTCGGTGTAATCCACTCCATGTCGTTGATGAAAGGCCTTGGCAACCAGGTGAGCTTTGTACCTGTCAATAGAACCATTAGGTAAAAATTTAGTGCGAAAAATCCACTTGTAACCAATTATGTTTTGAGTTAGATGTAGAGCCGTGAGTTCTCAAGTGCCATTACAGATTAGAGCATTAAACTCTTCAGACATGGCAGCACGCCACTTAGGATCTTTCAGGGCTTGAGTAGTGATACAAGGTTCATAAGTAGGAGGTGGAAGGGGGGAGGGAGGTTTGGTGGAGGAAGAGGGCATTGATGAGGAGCATGGTAGAGACTAATTGGATTGCGGAAGAAGAGGGAGTGTGAGGGAACACTAGTTAAAGGAGGAGGCAAAGGAGATTTGGGAGTGATTGGGATGAGTCTGACTGAAAGGGAAAACTGACTCTATAAAGCGAAGATGGCGAGAGACATAGACCCTGTTAATTGGAATGTGGAGACAGAGGTAGGCACTTTGAGTAGAGGAGTAGCTAACCAACACGTAAGGGGAAGATCAAGCTTCAAGTTTATGAGTTGTGTACAATATCAGCTAGGGATAGCATAGGTAGCCAAAGCTCCTAAGTTTGTTGTAGTGAGGGGTTGTGCCAAAGAGTTTACCAATGGAGACAAGTTGTTGAGTGTAGGTATGGGAAGCCGATTGATGAGATAAGTCGCAGTGAGGAAGGCATAGTTCTAGTAGGTAAGGAGCATTGAAGCATGAGAGAGTAGGGCGAGACCATTTTCAACAATGTGGCAATGGCAGTGTTTGAAGTAGCCATTATGCTTAGGTGTGTGCGGTGGGGTGGTGAGATGAGAGATGCCATGAATAGCTAAGTAGGTGGACAAGGCCTGATATTCACCGTTATTATCAGAGTAGAGTGTTTTGATGGTGTAATTAAAGTGATATTCCACAAAAGTCTGGAAGTGCATGAAGACAGTAGGAACATCTGATTTGCATTTTAGAGGGAATAGCCATATGTATTTGGTAAAATGATCTACAAAGATTACATAATACTTAAAGTTATTGACAGACGTAATTAGGGAAGTCCATACATCAATAAATACAAGTTCAAGCGACAAAGAAGAGCAAGGCGCATAGGAAGCAAATGGTAACTTATGACTTTTATTGCAATGAAGTTGCAAGTTAGATGAATTGGAAACTGCTAAGTTGTTAGAGGAGAGAAGGTACTTGAGGACGGGCAGCGAGGGATGACCAATGCAGTGGTTCCAGGTGGGGAGAGATATGACAACACTTGAGAAGGTAAGGAGTGGTGGTGAGGTGGAGGGCCAGACGTAGATGTCGTCCTTAGCTCGACCTCAAAGGAGAATTGCCCCTGTGCGGAGATCCTTCACATAAAATGAAGATGGTAAGAATTCAATTGATGTATTGTTAGTGATACAAAATTGAGATATAGAGATAAGGTTGCGTTGCATAAAGGGGACACATAGAATGTTGGAAAGATTAAAGGAGCGAGATGGAGTAGGAAGAAAGGTGGAACTGATGTGTGTGATGGAGAGACCTAAGCCATCACCAATAAGAATTTCATCAGTGCCATCATAGGAGTTATGAATGGCAAGGTTATTGAGGTCTATGGTGACATGATGGGAAGCACCACTATCCAGCAACCAAGAGTTGTTTGTAGAGGTGGTGAAGGCAGCATGAGCTTATGTTTGCCAAGGTGGAAGTTGGGAGGATGGAGTGGACAAAGGAGTCCGTGAAGGTGGTCTCGCTTGAGGATAGTGTTAACAAAAGAGAGGACATTAGGAGACAACATGCCCTTGTTCACGACACCAATAACATTTTCCAAAAAAGGATTGAGGTGGGCAAGGGTCTATGGCAGGGGGTGGTCTAGTGGAGAATGTTGCAAAGGGGCACCCTGAGGAGAGGGGATGGTTGGTTAAAAAGCACAAGTGCGGTGAGGCCAACGGTTGGAGCGTGCTTGGGAGAGGTACGCAGAAGCTGGTAGGACTGAGGTGGGTAGGGAGGTGTGTTGGAGGGAGAGTTGCTTGTTGATGAGTTTCTCATGAAGCTCATCAAAGGAGATAGTGGAATCACGACCATTGAAATACATCGATGACTGATTAGTAGTTATCATCGAGTCCATCAAGAATTTTCTCAATCAGATCTTCTAGGTCAAGTGGTTTTCCAAGTGCTACAAGTTCATCAGCATGAAGCTTGATGTATTGCATATATTCAATGATAGAATTGGAGCCCTTGGTGATGTTTTTCAAGTTGTCTTTGAGTTGTTTGATGTGGCCTCGGGTGGGTTTGGCATAAGTGTTGGCAAGAGTCTGCCATCCTTGATGGGAGGTGGCTGCTTACATGATGAGGGGAATAATGTTGGGGGAGACTCCAAACAGCAGCTTATCTTGCCGGAGCCAAGTGTGATAGGCTGGGTTAGGGGAGATGGTGTCATCCACTATGATGGTGGTTAGTGGAGGTGGATGGGAACCATGAATGAATTTGTAAAGATCGTAACCTATAAGGATGGCTTCAATTTGAGTTTTCCAAGAGAGGTAATTGGTTGTGTTGAGTTTGATTGAGTTATGAATGGTGATCATGATGAGAGGTTGGGTGGGTTCTAAGGTGTTTTTGATGATTGTTGATGTGTCTTCAGATGACATGTTGGCCGAGGAGCAGCTTGTATGGTTGTTGTGTTTGAGTTTGATTAGATCAAAAGCTCTATACTATAAAGAGGTTGCAAGAAGTGGATGAAACTTTTAAAGCCAACTCAACTTTCATTAATTTTTTATGTACATAAATACATATTGTTACATGAGTGTTTGTTGCTTGTATTTATCAGATTTACAAAAGGTTAGGAAAAGAATAAGTTGTTGTCGATCCGTGATTATCCTGTTCAGTTGCTGTTGCTGTTTCATATGCTTTGGTGTTTTTGCTGTTGCTGCGGATGTTGCTGATGTTGCTGTTGCTGCTGATGATCGTTATCATCCACCACCAGCGTTAAGGTGAAGACCAAGACCAGCAAGACCAATCACAGGTCGCAGTTAATTTGGCGACCAGTTTGCCACCATCGGCCGAGCGCACGCTTCTGGTGGCAGTACCACCCTCGGGCATCCAAGATCCCAACCAAGCCCATGAAGCATCTAATGCTACCGATCCAATCATGTTGCTGTTTTACAGTCAAGAGTTAGGAAAGGTAGTTTCAAGTTTTGTAGTGGCAATGGTAACAGAGCTGCTTTTGGATCAACGCAAGGGTCATAAGCTGGTTGAAGCTAGATCAATCGCAGTCGTACTCGCACTCTCTCTTGGTTTTACAGCGATTTCGAATGGCATGTTGTTGAGAGGAATGTATCCCAGGATAGCGAGCGTAATGGAAACTTTCGGCGTCGGTTCTGCTTTTGTTGCGTTTTATGCGCAGCAGAGCTCTTCCCTTCCACCAGCTTTAGAATGGATGTCCTGGTTGTGCTGTGCCTTGTCATGCTTGCCGCTTGTATTGGGCCTCCTCCCTCTTAAATCTGCCGAAGGAACAACCCAATCACAGTACTCTCTGCTGGTTGATTTAATAGTTAGTTGCTGTTATAGCAAGAGAATCAAAAAGCACATAAATTCCCATACTGGCGCAAGGACTACTATGCATAAGAGTATTTTAGTAAATAGATGTCAGTAGGAGTACACATCTACAATAAGAATATTTATAGCAAAATATAGTCAAACATTAGCAGTTGTATGAGCGAAATCATGTAACAAACATAAAAAGAAAACAGAATGAAGAAAGGGGACATCCTAATATTTCTCCAAATTGGAGCTCTAGGAGTCCGGGTTCACTCGAAGAATCCCAATCCACATTCCTTTCACCATCATCATGCATTTGCAAAACACCATTAAACGTCAAATAATCAGAAGCCCTTGAGGAAACCAAAAGTACGAGACAAAGAGAGGCCAAGGCGAGTGAAGGATTAATCATGACTTTTACATTCCTTATTCTCGTTGGTGGGCTGGGTTTATCGAGCTTGGTCCCAACAGTTGCTGTCTTAAGCATGCTGTCTCCATCCTGTCCCATCTACTCAAAATGCGACGCATGGTGTTCACCATTTTACCCTGACCGTTCCGCGCACTTCGGTTAATGTTTTTCCTCCATTACTTAGGGTTATGGTTCTGCTAAATAGTCAACATCGTTCAGATTTTCCTGTAAGTTCTATTGTAGAGGATTCTATAGTTTGATTTGTCTTTGCTTAATTTTATGTGATTTAGTTTATGGTTCGACGTTATTAGTATAAGATGGGTGATGTTTGTTGCTTTGATCCAAACTTTGTAAATCTACGGCATTTTGGTTTGTGTTATGGTACAGTAGGGCTTTCACTTGAATTGAGAATGATTGGGATGGTCAGCGTGGAAATGCATGACAGCTGTTTGGTAAAATGTCTCTCGATGAGTTTGTCCATTTAGAAGATGTTCATCATTTAGCCTATCACTTATCCACTGGTAGGAAGGTAGAGTGACAGTCTCGCAAAACTTAAATAGGTTCATGGATTGTAAATCTTCTATTTGGTTATGCTAGTCGCCAGTACATAGATTTTCAAGATTAAGAAGATAGTTATATTAGCAAACAACTTAATTAATACCTGAATGGGGCATGCTAGATGTTTGCAGGATAAATTAAGAATCAATTTTAGTGTTCTTGTTGGATAAATTGATAGTCAATTTTTGTAATAATCCATGTTTGTCTAATGCACAACAAATGTTCGATGAAGTGTCTTTAAGAAGTGCAACTATTAGCTAAGCTATATCGGTTTATTTTATTTATTTAGATTCTAGTAGGTAACCTTTAGTACTATTTGAGAACTGTATATAGGAAGTATATTAATTTTGTTTTCCCCTCTGCATTAGCTTTATGAGTATCACATAACCATTGCATAAGGAGACAATTAAAGTAAGATCTTTTCATGGGAGCCAATTTGTTTATGATAATTAATCATTACAAGCAATTAGCTTGGGCACATCTTTTGTACTTAAAAAGACTTTTATAATATAATAAAACAGTGGAATCTCCTTCTCCTACTCATGGACAACATCTTGATGAGGTAGTAATTGTACCTACTGAATTCTCACCAAGTGATAAATCTTGAGGTCGTTATCATTTGGTTTACATTCGTCTTCTTTTCTCTACAACGTAACATGAGCTTTGCAAGATGCTAATAGAATATAGTAGGTATTTTACCTTAACCAAGCTTGCAATACATGAGATCTTTCTGTCATGAAAATTGCCATATACCGTACATAGTAAACAATCCCAACAAATCACATCATTCTAGATGTGCAAAATTTCTCAAATGAAATTACTTGTCATTGACTATATTTTCAGGGGCATTCTTGCTGCAATCGATGTCTTCTCTGATCATTTCTTGCTTTGGGTAAGTTGTGTTAGCTATTTAAGTGTAGTTCACAACTACTTCTTGTATTGTTGGGTTTTTGCCTAAGAAATCTATGCATATGTCATTGTGATTGGAATAGAAACTATAGAATTAGTATTAATTATGCCCTAATTATTATTTTAATGAGTTACACCATGAAGGATGACTCACTATCTCCATTTATAAGTTTGAAAATAAGCTTAAGGATTTCGATTGTTAGGCAAATGTGTTGCTTTTTTTTTTTTTTTGGGTTTCCAAGTAATGGTGGAATTGGCTTAAGTGGAGGACCATTGCATTTTATTTTGTAGGAAATGAGGCATGATACATGTAAGAGGTATGATACATGTCATATGCTTCCATTTCTTGAACAGCATTGCGTTAGATGTTGCTTCATTGATCAAAGATGTGCTAGAAGTAGTGCTGGTTATCATATACTCCATCATCTGAAGAGTCCAATGTTTCTGCAGGATAATGTAGTCCTGTTTCTGCATGGTTTTCTTGGATCTGCTGAAGAATGGCTTGCCATGACGAAGACACTCTGGATCAGCAAGATGTATCTCTATCGATCTTCCCAGCCATGGGGACTCAAGACTTCAGATAATAAGAAATAAAAGAGTCCAGGAATCAAGATTGTCTATTGAAGTTGTTGCAGATCTATTATGCAAACTTCTCGAGTAGATAACATCCAGAAAAATCACTCTTGTGAGGCTTGAGTTAAACTTCCTGTATTTTGGCATGTCAGGTCACTGTGGGAAGATCTGAGGCAGTGTAAAACGCCCATTCTACTTGTAGTTGGAAAGAGAGACAGGAAGTTCACAGCAATTGGTCAGCAGATGTACAAGGAAATTTGTAGTGGTAGAGAGCACAACAATGACTCGTTGGGCGGTGCTTGTGAGATGATTGAAGTTCCTGACAGTGGACATGCTGTCCATGTGGAGAATCCCCTTCCTGTCGGCCGGGCTCTAAGAAAGTTCCTGCAGAGTGAAAAGGAACACTAGTACAAAATAAGTCACTGCATGCATATGGCGATGCTTGCTGCATTATAAGGTCCAGATTATATCATGAAACGCAACCATCAATAGGCATTTTTGAGTTTTGGCTTATTTCATTGTTTTGCAAGCAGCTAAACCTATCCTTATTAGAGGTTGCGTTGTTGCTTTAATTGTCGGAGTGTCCAAAGGGAATGTCAACACTGAGTGAAGTGCCTATCCTTGGAAAAATTTCCCAGGGAATGCTCCTTAAAAAGATAATGTAGCAAAAAAGGGATGATATTTGAATAATTGGTATAATCTTTGTTAACAATTTGAGTGTATTTTTTATTTGTCACTTCATTGAATTATTCATAAATATTAAATTATTTATGTAATCACATCCCTACTTTAATTTAACGAACTTATCCATTTGTTCTATTGAATAATCTTGAATTTTCAAAGAGTATTGAGATGTCAATTAGCAAAATGGCGAATGTATATCATGTGTTTTCTTGAGAGAGCTGCACAATTAATTCCTTTTTTTTCCCTTGTTTATATGACGAGATTATTGCCATTTGCAAAAGGTTCGAAAATTCTGAATGCATATTTCATGAGTTTTTTTTCTTAATTAATACTTCTGATATTATTTGGTTGCTATATTTTTATGGTATAGTACTAAACAAGTACTTTTTATCATTTATATCTATGAGCATTTTGTAAATTTATTTTTGAAGTTTTTAATTAATAAATGGGTCTAATCTAAATACAATGCATCAATTAAACAAAGTAGGTTATGGATTTAAGTTTTTATAAATGATTAATAAACAAATTATGTTACACATGCTGAGGTTTTCCAAATATAATATATTTAAACATGTATACAACACACGATATGGTAACATCAATTGAAACCCACGTTAGTAGCAAATGGAGGTGAATGGTAATGATGATGTGGCTAATAATATATTTATCAACTATAATAAATGTTGATAGAAAAAATGACAAAAATAAATTATTCTTTTTAAAAATAAAAAGAAATTTTCTATTCTTAAATGATATTTTTTTATTATCATCTAAATTGTCACTTATCTTAGATTGGGTGGCCAGGGCACCAACAACATAAACATTGTAGCAAATTCCATGGAGCTCATCACCGGGCATATCATACAATGCAATGATTTATCTCATTAGTGGATCTTCTAGCTTTTAATTTGATATAAATAAGGATAAACGAGTAATCTTTTTGTATAAAGTATCCATTTATATTCTATTTGATCGAATAGATTCTATATAAATATTAAAGGTCACAAGATAGGTTATAAATATAAATTTTTTGAAACTTATTTTCACAAAATAAGATATGGGTATGAAGATTTCTTACCCTATACCTATCCTAAAACTTATACTCTAAACTATATAGAATATATGTTCTATAATGCTATGTACTTACCCTATAAAATATTAGTAAATAATATTATGAGTTTTTCGCAATATCATCTATACTCTAATGAATAGTAAATGACAATATTATAAGTTTTTTACAATAAACATTTTAGTTAAAAAGAAAAGAAAAGAAAAACAAAAAGCCTAAGTCAATAAGTTAATAATCTTCTATTCTTCCTTATTTGCTTCTTTAAATATTTTTTTTTTGCCTTGTTATTTTCTATTTGCTAAATAGTAAGATCATTGAACTTAAAATACCTAAGGCCATTTTTTTTTTAATTTTACATATTTTGTTCAAGTTCCGTAAATGTATTGTTTTGTATCTTGGTTAATTGGAAAACATAAAATCTTGATGGTAGTGGTGAATTTTCATGTGTAAAGGTGGAATTAGGGAGTACATGGGGTTAATACGGCTATGTTGGTACTCATGTTTTCTAGTACACACCCAAAACAAGGAGAACACAATCATGTAATTTTTATGAAGAAATACTATTTCTTGTTCGAAAGTTACACAAGGAGACAGTACACTTGTGTTGCTACCCATGTTGACTAAGTTTTTCCCGAAGAGATGCATTGGGATGATAAGCCTATGTTTTCAACTTAATATTGCAATTAAAAAGGAAAAATAAATACTTAAACAAGTATTTTCTACAATAAAAAAATTACATAAAGTAAATATTATAATAAAAATTCCTAACCCATTCTCAATAATAGTTATTCTCAAAATATAATTTTTTTATTTCTAGTCTATTTTATTCAAAAAAGTAAATTGGCCATTAAAATATATTATCAAACTATCAATAAAGTTTTAAAACCATTGCTATTTATTATGATTCTTTTAACTATAATTTCTCAATCTTAACAATGTTTTGAAGTACATGCATATATTCAATAGTTATAGGGACATAACTTTGGGTGTTTAAGGATTATTATGCACTTAATAATGAAATGAATAATAATTAAAAGAAAATAAATATTATTTGAACTGGATTTTTTAAAAGAGGTTTGCAAGCCTAATCATAAAATGTAGTTGGATTGTTGAATCAAACCAAATTACACTCGTTTACCCCTATCTCTCAGTAGGGCTATCAATACTAAATACCACAAGTTATCATAATATTTTTAATATGATTACTGTGTATTTTTAAAATCATAATAAAATCAAATTATAAAAAGCTAAAAGGGAGAAAGCTTTTTTCTACTGGATAAATGCACATCAATTTTTTTTTTTATCTCAATTGTGTCATTAGAGATTATAATCTCCAAATTCACAAATGCATTCACTATCATTACTATCTAAGTGTTTAATTATAATTAGTTAACCATTAAGACAAAGTGACTTGAGACTAGGTAGGGTAGATTGTACCATCAGTCTCATGTTAACTCAATAATAATTAAGTTCACCGGAATGTTATTTGCACATTTGATAATAAAGGAAAAGGATGTCTAATAATACAATTCCACCATTTTTTCTTCTTCTTCTTCTTTTTATGTAAATATGACATAATTTAAAACTGGTTGTAATCGTATAGAATGATGCCTCCTTAGTTTTTTCGAATGGATACACCCGTCATAATTATGGTGTCACCAAACATTCCAAGTGATTCATGCCTTAAATGGCACAATTAGAGACGGGCTCCTGGAAACTACACGTTAATGTCGCGATGACGTCCTCTAATCCTTTATTTCGTCTTCACTTCACACCTAGGGACCGTCGATCATTATTTCGGTCCTGTACATATGTTTTACGGGATTAATTTAATTTTTAATATTATTATTAATTTATATATTAAATTATAAATATTTAATGTATATAAATTAATAGTGATATTAAAAATCGGATTGATCCTATTAAAATAATAAATGAAACCTCCCCCAATCCAATGACAATTATATAGTTACAACTAATAAGAATATTATTTTGTATCTTTTCAAAAGGATAAGTTAATATCTTCTCTCTCTTTTTTCTTTTCTTTTTTTAGTTTTCCATTATATTAATAAAACTATGGGCCAGTATCTTCTTCCAACATAAGATTTTTCATAAAAAAAAAAAAGAAAGAAAGAAAACTATCAAAGAAAAGGAAAATTGAATCTAATTAATATGGAAGAAGGGCTTTGGCCACTTGATTCTTTTTATTTAAAGCTTCTTAAATGACCAATGGTTTAAGGCTTGTTTATCCTTAAAGTCTATGCAAATAAGGGTGGAAGAAAAGGAAAAAATGCCACATTCAAAGGAAAATCATCTAGAAAAGTAAAAAAATTACAGATTCAAATATAAAAATAGGTGAACATGAAGAATTAAGAATCTACTTTTTTCAAAAATTAATTAGCTACTTTATGGGTAAAGTGGGAATAATGTTTGCTAGTTACTTTGCCACATTAAGCTTGCATAGTTGCACTTATCCACTTATTAACTTGTGCTTGTGAGATATTCCAAACCAAGCTACAATGACAAATGTAGCCTCACTATAATTAAAATTCTTTCATTTGCAAAATGAAATAGGTTCGAAGTAAATAACTTCTCATTTATTCGGGGTAGGGGGGAACTAAACACACACAAACATGGTTCTAAATTGAATCACTACCACATATTATGACAATGATATGCTCGGGAACATAACATAAACATAATCAAGAATTAGCATATTTGATAATTGATAGAGCCATTTTATACTCAATCTTTATAGTATAAATTGTGTTAAATTATTATTGATTTTATAGAAATCATAAGGAAATGGTACTTTAATTCTATCATCGTGATAAATCAGGTTAAATGGAGTCAAGGATGCTAATTCAAGTATTTTAGAGAAGTCATCTACAACTTGGATCAAGACAAGGAATTACACCACCGGAGGAAGCACGGTTTGAGGCACGGCCAAGGTTCAAACCGTGTTACACACTGGACAAGAACGCGAAAATGAGGACTTTCAACAGAGAGAGACACGGCTTAAGGCATGGCCGTGGTGGAACCCGTGGGATAAACCGTGCTTGAAGCCGTGGTGGAAGATAGATGTGCCAAGGAAAAGAAAGTGTGGAACATCAACCAGATGAAGACACGGTTTGAAATCTAGCCGTGGGTGTAACCGTGCTACACACTGGACACGGATGAAGACTTGAAGATTATGCACAGACGAAGGCATGGCTTGAAATCTGGTCGTGTGTGTAACCGTGGTTCACACTGGGCGCGGTTGAAGACTTGAAGAATATGCACAGAGGATGGCACGGCTTAACCCACGGCCGTGTGGTGGGGTGTGTCAGGCAGACGTATCTTCACTTCTCGAAATCTACTTGAAAAAGGAAAGATATTTTCGTATCTTGCTAGCAAAAGATCACATGCTATCCATCTAATAGTATAAATAGAGCCAACCTTAGAGGGTTAGGACAACTTTTGAACTTTTGAATCTTTGGATCTTGAAGAACCTTGGATCATTGCGGAGGCAGAGCAAGCAACACGGTTCATTATGTTTCTATCTTTTATTTTCGTTTTATTGATGAACATGTGTAGCTAAGCTACTTTTCTAGCCAAAGGGTCATAGATGTTTAATTCTCCACGAATTGTGAGGTCTAATTGACTTGTATTTATTCTATTCTTTGCTTTCGGATATTCATATATCTTCTGATCGTTTTGTCATTATTATCTTTGTTGATTGATATGAATAGAGCTCTTCTACTCAATTAGCAAGTTAATATATTGTCAACTAGCACGTCAAATCCGTAATTGTTTGATTGTTCTAGTCTCAATGACACAATAACGTGTTTGGTTATAAAAGAGATGATCGAATTCATGTTATGGAGGTGTATGATCATGTTTAAATAGGTTATCTTATAATCTACTGGCATGAATTGGTGGTCTCTCTAGTTTTTAATGCTATTGGTAGATTAAATCCTAAGCGCTTGTCTGGGGTTGTCTAATCGATAAGAAAAATAATTCAAAGCGCTTGTCCGAGGTTATCGAGAAAGTAAGGAGAGATAGGTTGTTAGAGCTTGTTAATAACCATAACCAATTTATCTAGAACAAGAATAAAGAACATTTGCATCGATGATCAATTCCTAGAATTAAACCATCTTGATTCATTTGGCTAGGCTTTTACCAATATCTGATTTTCTTACCTTGTTTTACTTTATTTGATTCACAAACTAACCCCCCCCCCCCATTTTCCTTTTTCTTATTGTTCTCTTTGAATAGAAATATCTTTACCAATCCCTATGGATTCGACCCTACTCACCACTATATGCAAATCATATAATTGTCTAGGAGTAGGTTTTATTTTTGTTGGATTCGACACCCATCAAATTTTGGCGCCGTTGCCAGGGATTGGTGTCAAATTTATTTCTATTCTTGTATGACTCGTTCTTCTCAGACAGGTGAACTAACTTATAATCCGGAGATTGAGAAGACTCTAAAGAGGTTGCGACAAGAAGCTAGATCATCCCCCGGACCGAACTTAGTATCGGACTTGTCAGATTCATCCTTTGATTCTGAAAAAAGAGGAAGACATGGCAAATCTCGAGAGAACCTTAAGGGAGTTGGCTGCGCCGGATGTGAATCAACAACCACTTTGTATTCACTACCCCGAACTAGCCGTAGAATTCGAATTGAAATCTGGGTTGATACATCTACTACCTACATTTCATGGTCTTGAGAATGAAGATCCTCATAAGCATTTGAAAGAGTTCCATATAGTGTGTTCTAGTATGAGGCCGCAAGGAATAACCGACGATCAAATCAAGCTATGCGCTTTTCCATTTTCTCTAAGTACTAAAGCTAAAGATTGGTTGTTTTATTTGCCTCCAAGTTCTATAACCACATGGACTGATATGGTGAGACTCTTCTTGGATAAATTCTTCCCCGCATCCAGAGCCGCTGGTATAAGAAGAGAAATTTGTGGTATAAAACAAAGGGACACCGAGACTCTTCATGAGTATTGGGAGAGGTTCAAGCAATTGTGTGCAAGCTGCCCACAACATGGGATATCCGAACAACTCCTCATCCAATATCTCTACGAAGGCCTACTTCCGATGGAAAGAAAGATGATGGATGCTGCAAGTGGAGGCGCCATAGTAAACAAAACTCCTGGTCAAGCTAGGGAATTGATCTCCATTATGGCTGCTAATTCACAACAATTTGGGTATAGGCACGATACGTCTTCAAGGAAGGTAAATGAGGTAAGTGTGTCTAACCTTGAACATCAAATTTCTAATCTTACCTCCCTTGTGCAGCAGCTAGCTCTTGGAAAAACGCAGCAGGTGAAGGCTTGTGGAATTTGCGCTGCTCCTAATCATCCGACCGACATGTGCCCCACATTACAAGATGACAATCATGAACATGCCAATGCTGTAGGCGGATTTCCAGGACAACCGCAAAGGAAGTATGACCCCTATTCGAATACTTACAATCCCGGATGGAGGGATCATCCTAACTTCCGATATGGCAATAACCCACAAAGTTTCCAACAATTCCAGCCTAAGCCATCACACCACGTACCCCAAGCTCCTTCCACTTCAGGTATGCCCCTTGAGGATATTGTTAAGTCTCTAACTGTGAATACCAAACAATTTCAGGAGGAAACAAAGCAAAGCATTCAAAACTTGGAGCATCAGGTAAGCCAACTTGCTTCAGCTGTCAATAGGTTAGAAACTCAAGGTAAGTTACCTTCTCAAACTATTCCAAACCCGAAGCAAAGCGTTAATGCAATTACCTTGAGAAGTGGAACAGAATTGCAGGGATCAAATAAGAAAGGAAATCCATCTAATCTTGAGGAAGAGACCAAGAAAGAGACTTCGACTCCGAGCCAGCAGGGCGACCAGATTAGTAAGTCTCTAGATGAGCCATCGAAGGTCACATTGATACCACCTCCTTTCCCCTCCAGATTAGCGAAATCCAAGAAGGAAGCGGAAGAAAAAGAGATTCTGGAAACGTTTCGTAAAGTCGAGGTAAATATTCCTTTACTTGATGCAATTAAGCAAATACCGCGCTATGCTAGATTCCTCAAGGACTTGTGCACTAACAAAAGGAAGCTGAAAGGCAATGAAAAGATTAGTGTGAGTGAAAATGTTTCAGCTATTATTCAGAAGAAGCTTCCTCCTAAATGTAAGGACCCAGGTATGTTCGCCATTCCTTGCAAAATAGGTAGTCTTGGAATCGCTAAAGCCATGTGTGATCTAGGAGCTTCTATCAATGTCATGCCTTTGTCTGTTTATCAACGTTTAAATGTTGGTCCTTTAAAGGAAACGGGTATTATTGTTCAACTTGCTGATAGGTCCAATGTTTATCCTGAGGGAGTTCTAGAGGATGTTTTAGTTCAAGTCAATAGGTTGGTTTTTCCTGCTGATTTTTATGTGCTTGACATGGACGATAGTGATTCTCATACTTCATCACTGATATTATTAGGGCGCCCATTCCTTAAGACTTCTAAAACGAAAATTGATGTAAATGATGGCACCCTCACTATGGAATTTGATGGTGAAGTGATTAAATTTAACATTTATGATGCCATGAAACATCCTAACGATATCTCTCCTGTTTTTGTTACGGATGCTATTAACCCATCTCCTGTTTTTGTTGCGGATGTTATTAACCCATCACCACAGGCACCAAGGCTGGAATCAAAATCCTTATCCGAATATTTAGCCAGGAACGTCTAGCCAAAGACGTTAAAGAAAGGCGCTTCATGGGAGGCAACCCATGTAAAAAATAAAGTTTTGTTTTGCATTAGTTTTGGTTTGTTTTAGTTTTGTTTTGTTTTAGTTTAGTTTGTTTTGATTTTAGTGTAGTTTTGAACTCTTTGGATCGGCTGCAGCAAGGATACATATCATTAGATGACACTTTCCAGAGCTTAAAGGGAGCACTCCAATACCAGGGAAGTACCAATATTTCCTTTCTCTTATTCTCTAATGTCCTTTATGTTGTTAATTCCTCTTCAATTGTGCTAAATTAGGAACAGTGAGGACACTGTTCAAGCTAAGTGTGGGGGAGAGGATAATAAAATATAGAGAATAGAGAACTAACTTATACTCTGAATGTTTGTCCTTAAGCAATTTTAAGCCAAAGTTTTTCAAAATTATCATGAAATCTAGAGATTGTACTAAATGTTGTAATAAGCATCTACAAAATGTGAAATTGACTTGTTCAAATGCTTTACTCACCCACTGCTGTGATTAGAATACATGGTTAAAATTAAGTAGTGAAATCTCTAAGAAACAAATTTACCTTGTATTTAGCTTTAGAATTGGAAGTCTAAGAGTAAGTCGAGTCCCTAAGTGGAAAATAAACAAGTTTACTTCTAGGTTATATTAGCTACTGTATACTCTTTGAAGTTGTTTGTAAAGCAATCATAACACTTAGTGAAAAAAAAAAAAAATCAAGCATAGCCATTACTCCAATGATTCAACTAATTGAGTTAAGAGTATTCAAACTTGAATGTTAGAGTGAGGAAGAGTCCGTAGGGGTATCTTAAAACCCGGTCACTTGAGTGATGAGCTCGGGATGTTGCCGACTCAATGAACTCACTATAACGATAAGGGCGAAAAAGGCAAAAGTTCATGAAAAGAAGCGGGCAAAAACTCGTCAAAATAGATGCTTAAATAAATCAAATGAATATGAATGTGAACATTCATTGAATAAAACAAAGATGTATAAAAGGGAGAATATCTAGCAAAGAGCTTATACTATATGCTTTTACTTTATGTTGCAAGGATTATATGTTTGCTAATGTCCAATGAAGTTTAATTGGGTGTTTTTCCTTAGTGGATTAAGTATTTACTTTTAGAATAAAAATTCTTTTGCTAAACATGAGGATTAAAGTTTGTTTTGTTTAGATTAGCTATTGAATTTTTTCCATAGTAATTTGATCACAGGAAACCAGTTTGGTTGAAGTAGTAGACATTAAATTACAAGTTATGAATTACAAATGAATAAGATGCTTGGAATGATGAAAAGAAAGTTTGTATAATCTATGATAGATTTCTCAATTGATTTGATGCAATTGCTTGAGGACAAGCAAGAGTTTAAGTGTGGGGGAATTTGATAGAGCCATTTTATACCCAATCTTTATAGTATAAATTGTGTTAAATTATTATTGATTTTATAGAAATCATAAGGAAATGGTACTTTAATTCTATCATCGTGATAAATCAGGTTAAATGGAGTCAAGGGTGCTAATTCAAGTATTTTAAAGAAGTCATCTACAACTTGGATCAAGACAAGGAATTACACCACCGGAGGAAGCACGGTTTGAGGCACGGCCAAGGTTCAAACCGTGTTACACACTGGACAAGAAGGCGAAAATGAGGACTTTCAACAGAGAGAGACACGGCTTAAGGCACGGCCGTGGTGGAACCCGTGGGATAAACCATGCTTGAAGCCGTGGTGGAAGATAGATGTGCTAAGGAAAAGAAAGTGTGGAACATCAACCAGATGAAGACACGGCTTGAAATCTAGCCGTGGGTGTAACCGTGCTACACACTGGACACGGATGAAGACTTGAAGATTATGCACAGACGAAGGCACGGCTTGAAATCTGGCCGTGTGTGTAACCGTGGTTCACACTGGGCGCGGTTGAAGACTTGAAGAATATGCACAGAGGATGGCACGGCTTAACCCACGGCCGTGTGGTGGGGTGTGTCAGGCAGACGTATCTTCACTTCTCGAAATCTACTTGAAAAAGGAAAGATATTTTCGTATCTTGCTAGCAAAAGATCACATGCTATCCATCTAATAGTATAAATAGAGCCAACCCTAGAGGGTTAGGACAACTTTTGAACTTTTGAATCTTTAGATCTTGAAGAACCTTGGATCATCGCGGAGGCAGAGCAAGCAACACGGTTCATTATGTTTCTATCTTTTATTTTCGTTTTATTGATGAACATGTGTAGCTAAGCTACTTTTCTAGCCAAAGGGTCATAGATGTTTAATTTTCCACGAATTGTGAGGTCTAATTGACTTGTATTTATTCTATTCTTTGCTTTCGGATATTCATATATCTTCTGATCATTTTGTCATTATTATCTTTGTTGATTGGTATGAATAGAGCTCTTCTACTCAATTAGCAAGTTAATATATTGTCAACTAGCACGTCAAATCCGTAATTGTTTGATTGTTCTAGTCTTAGTGACGCAATAACATGTTTGGTTATAAAAGAGATGATCGAATTCATGTTATGGAGGTGTGTGATCATGTTTAAATAGGTTATCTTATAATCTACTGGCATGAATTGGTGGTCTCTCTAGATCTTAATGCTATTGATAGATTAAATCCTAAGCGCTTGTCTAAGGGTTGTTTAATTAATAAGAGAAATAATTCAAAGCGCTTGTCCGAGGTTATCGAGGAAGTAAGGAGAGATAGGTTGTTAGAGCTTGTTAATAACCATAACCAATTTATCTAGAACAAGAATAGAGAACATTTGCATCGATGATCAATTCCTAGAATTAAACCATCTTGATTCCTTTGGCTAGGCTTTTACCAATATCTTGATTCCTTTGGCTAGACACCCATCAATAATGATCAAGCGAATACATTGATGTTGGACGTGAGAAAGTTAACGAGCTGTTACTTGAGGTCTATGATTATTGACATCTTTGCCTGTGTGGGCTATTCAATGTTGCTACTAAGTTAGATATCCTCAATCTCATCAACCATTCTTCCCTTAGATTTAAGCTTTTCCTTAGGTTTAGTATCCACATTGAAGACCTCTTCCCATTTTAAGACACTTAAGGATAACATGTTTGCCAATCCTCGGTCTCTTTGAAACACATCGACTTGATCGAGGGTTGGAAACTTTGCCTTCTAGTGAAACATTGAGGAGATTATCTTGATCCTGTTCTAGCTTGGCCACCTAAAAATCATGTTGTAAGGTGACCAACGATCTACTACCAAGAAGTCAATATGTTGTTAGGCAACAATGTCACCATCATCAAGTTTCATGGGAAGGGCGGCGATGCCCACAACTTGAACAAGTTGATTATTGAACCCATACAAGTTTTGGTTGTATGGCTTCATTTTTTTTTTCAACTTAGGCTACATTTGGTCATAAGCATGCTTAAGCATAATACCTGTGTCGACTAAGATCTTCTTTACTCTAAACTTAGCAATCTTTGCATTGATCACCAGGGCATCATTGTGAGGAATTTGTACTCCCTCTAGGTCTTCATATGAGAAAGAGACAAAAGTGTCCATTCTCAATCTTTTGCCATGTAGGCTCATGACCTGCTAGCTTCTAGGGTGTTAAATGAATTCAAGGAGCCTAGTTGGCCTCTGCTTTAGGCTGCCCTACCTGCACCCACCCCAACCCCCGCAACCTTGCTTATCTCGGCACCTTTTAGTAGGTCACTTAATGAATAAGCTAACAAACTTTGAAGAATTCAAGGAGAAAACTAGAAAGCATATCCAACAGGAGGAGTTTATCTTAGCATGGAGGAAATGATGCTTGTTGATTACTTTGCCACATTAGGCTTGTACTTGCCGATTTATTAACTTAATGCTTGTGAGACATTCCAAATTTGGCCTTGCCATAATTAAAATTTTTTTATTAGCAAAATGAAATAGGCTAGAAAATTAAATAACTTCTCACTTATGGTGGAAAAAAAAAAACCGCATACACAAACACAATTGTAAATGGAGTCACTATCACGTATTATCACAATGATATACTCAAGTATGGTTATTAAAGTCACGAGTTAATTATACGATTATGTGTTTGCAATTTTATGAAGTTTTTCATAATCAAAATGGAAGAAAAATCATTTAGGTAAAAACTTTTGATATAATTATGTGTTTAATTATACAATTCTACAAGTTATCGATTTTACTAGTTTTATATGATTTTACCGATTCTATATCATTTAATTCTAGGAAAAATCATGATTTTGACAATATGTTATGATTTTTACTTACTCAAATACATTGCCATATGTTATGATTTTTACTTGTCATACCATAGACTATAGGTGTTTTTGTTTTGTGAGAAATATTTTTTGTATTTTAGTTCAAAAGGAACGAAGACATCAACCTAACAAAAGCCATATTCATGAATGAATCCAGAACACTCTAGATTAATTGAGTAAGAATGCAAAGAATTGCTCTAGTAAAGTCATCAAATTCACAATAGGTGTGTGATGATAGTGTGGCTAACAATATATATATATATATATCAATTATGGTGAATGTTAGTAGAAATTTGGTGAGAATAAATTATTCTATTTAAAAATAAAAATAATTTTTCTATTTTTAATTAATGTTTTTTTTTTCATTGTGGTTAACCATCACCACCAATAATTGATTTAAAAAAAAAACTACTAATAATTATAGTAATAATAATTTTAAACTTTGATTATAACAATGAGGAAAAAATCTTGATTAACACTTTTTATGAAATAAACACCCATGCTTTTAGTTTCCAAATTCCAGTTCTCTCTCTTGACAATCAATATTCTTATGATAAGTATTATTATTATTATTATTATTATATTATTATTATTATTATTTTCCTATGTGATTTACATAATTGATTTTGGACTAAATGTGATTGGCATGTAGGAGTAGGACTACATGTTGCACCTTGGAATTACAGGAAAGAGTATTTTAAAGCACGTCTGGATGTGTCTTCTTATTATTTTTATTCTTAAAATTTAATTAAATTTCCATTTTATTTATAAAATATCAAATATTTATAATCTTGCTGCATAAACCGGTCTTCTAATAAAATAAATTAGATCCGAATCTCTCTAATATCTTATTTATAAAATACCAAACTTTTATAATTGGTACTTGGTTGTTAAGAATTCAACAATGTTGGACGTAATAATTGGTATGCGGGATTTTGAAAATTACGTGGCTTTAACCAACAGGTGAAATTTACCAAATACACTCATCTTCCATGGTCGTCGATCGCACTGTTTTCTTTTCTTGGGATCAATCGTACCATGAATCTATAAACTACTCCATAAGATGGTTAGTGATGTAAAAAAAAAGAAAAAAGGTCAAATTGAATTATATATGCAAAGATTCAACCAAAATAATAAACACCTAAAACTATTGAATACAAATGGAAATGAAAATACATTTGTTAATTAAATATATTAAAATAATTACTTATATTAATAAAAGGATACATATAGATAGCCAACCAATAAATAAAGTGGATTTGATAATTGTTTTAGTGAGCATAAGTACTAACTTTTAAAAAATGCAAAATTATATGTACTATGAAGACTAGAAGAAACAATGGATTTGAAATGGACTAATCACCAAAATTCATTTTACAAGACTAGAAGAATTTCAACTACAAGCTATAGTACTAGGAATTTAACCATGAAAGAAAAACTTTTCTACATAAATGAATTGGCCTTGATTTGCTCTGGTACCATGTGAGCTTTTGATTCTACTGTAATGTAATGCACGAAACTGTATGTTTGTTTAAGAATGATTGAAATCAGAAAATGAAAAGTATTCTTTATTCTTGTTTTTTTGGAAACTTGGTTACAATAAGTAGTTCCTTTGCTATTTATAGTACTCAACTATATTAACTAACTTTCTATTTTAATATTACCACATGGCACCATCTGATCTTGCCACTTAGCACACAATCTAAACTACAAATACTAATTATATAACTTTGTCGGTAAAGAACCAATGAATTCTTTAGGGTTAGGTGTAAAGGTAGGATTAAGTCAATCTTTCATTGATGCTAGAGACTAATAGATAGAAAAATAAGCTAGTATCTTCCATAGAATAATGAGACAATATCTACCTTGAAATTTTCCCATTCATGAAAGAATTAATGCAAGATGCACACAATTTTAAAACTATCTTAAGTCAAAACACAAGCAGAGTACCTAATGATAGTATGAACGGTTACAATCATACGTAAGAAGACTGTAAAATATGTTTAATCATACTAATACTTAAAATAACAATATTAATGGAAGCCACAAATATGATTTACCCAAATTGGCTTTAGACAGGTAGAGTATCCAACCAAATGGCTTACATAGTAAAGCAGTGAACTTGGATAAATAATCTCCCAATAACATGGCATTTTCAGCTGCCAAAACCTGCAATTAGTTTAGTGTAAGGATTACACATAATAAAAGTAATCACATAACTTTGAAGACTATATCTTAAAGCCCATTTCTTGAGACAATCTATTACTGTCAAAGGTGGATTGAACTAACAAATGGGTCCTATATGGTGGTTTATGTGCTTATTGCATTTAATTCAATTACATCTATAGCTTTCCTCTACCAAAATATACTTTTTTTCCCCTCAATCGTTTAGGTACAAGCTTTTATGTCAAAACCAATTGACATAAGGCTCTAATGAAGTAATTTAAACATTAAACCAAAAAAGATTACAATCTAGGGTGTCGTTTCATGTACTAACGTGCTCCAATTGTGTTTGAATATATTTTCAAACTTGTATATAGCTAGTAGACTGGAACTCATTTTCTTACTACCATTAATCTTACCAACAAACAAATGGAGAATTTGGGGAGATGACAAAAATGATCCAACCTTTTGATATCGACATAGGTACACACTATAGTTAGATGTGTTATTTTGTTGAAACACTACATTGTTTTAGAGACTTTAGATTCCATTTGGAGAACTTTGATTCATGCAAATCAAATTCTTACCCTCTAGACCATACTTAGGCTTCTTGACAACATTTCACTTGAAGCCCCATTATTTGGAATCAATCTCTCTATAGCTTGTCCTAGCTAAGATTAAATAATTGATGAGATGGTTTGTGGATTGAAAAAGAGTGTATAATTGGTCATTTAGTATATAAATAACGTTAGCTTTTCTATATTTTCCAAAAAAAAAAATGGTTGGTTTTTCCATTTAAGGTTGCCTATACTATGAAGGTTGTTCTATGATAAAGTCTAGCACAAGCAATAAACTAGATGAGTTCTCTATATTATTGTAGTTACTTGTCACACACACGTATGACTAACAAGCATGGTCCTTAATGCCTTCCCATCAAACTGTTAGTAATTTAGTATCTTTTGCTTTTACGTAGGTGGTATGCCTAAAAGGAAATATTTCATTCCTTAATGGTGCAACTAGCTTAGTGATTGCAAAATGTAATTAATTTCATTTCCATTAGGATAACTATTGGACTTTCTTATCACTATGTCAGTTTATAATCTATAGTATTTTATTTATCCATTTTAACCCTTGTGATGTTATTAATCAGAGGTATATTGTTTTCTTACAAAAATGAAGTTCCATTACATTCTTTTACTTTAAACAATATATGTTCTCATCATTTTCATGCATATAAATGCATTGATTTTTTAGGGTATCAACTTCAAAGTTTATGTCCTCACTGAGTTGATTTTGAATTTGCTATTCTAATCATATCTTATGGAATTTGATTTAAAGGGTATCAAGAGAACTAATGACAATTATTGTCATAAACAAGCATTATAGCACAATATTAAGGTTTTTTGCCTACTACAAATAATTAGAATCTTATTCAATGTTGAATGATTTCTTCTTATAAAATCTCAGTTTGCCAACTTTGTATTGCTCATGGGTAATTAATGAGTCTTTCATATAGGGTATGTCCTATATTTTGTGGCAAAAGAACTAGACTGATATTGTGTTATGGTCTCAGGCTTTCATTAACACACTAAGACCTTACGATGCTTACTATCCTATAAGTAAACCTAAACTCCACACAAGTTTAGTTGATTGGGGCCTACAAATCTATAAGGCAATATACAAGCAACAAGAATAGAGCTAACAAGAAGTAAAGGAACATGGGCAAAAATTGAAAATAGAATACCGTACACTTTTATTAATAATTTGATGGTATAAGGTTAACTGTGCTTACATGGGGTTGTTGTATGATGTCACAATCCATGGCCTCAAAAGCTAATAAGGAAGGATCAACTTAATCTTATACCGAAACTAGTGACATTAACATGGTAGTTTGTTCTTTGAGTAGGCATATTTTGAAAGCGAGTATAGCATCCTATAAGCGAACTAATTGGGAGCTAATGCTGCTCTCTCAATGAGGCCATAGCAGGCCAAAACTAGTTGAGAAGGGGAGAACCCCTTATCCCTTGAAATCAAAGTTAAAGTTCTAGCTACATCGAGCTGCCTAAAATCTATCAAATGCATTCAATGTGTGGGTAGTTCTTATTGATAAATGTTCTTGCATAGATTAAGCTTGAGAGAAGAGGAGTGAAACCATAAGGAAGACATCGTTGCTAGAGCGGCATTTGTGTTGTGAGTGGGATTATAACAAGAATTTACTCGACTCTTCCAAAAGTGCTATAGTGAGTTGCCTAATTGTTTAGCAACTTAGCAAGATGCAATCTTAGGGGACAAAGTAATGGGTATGGACTACAAGGAGATTGTGGAAGTGTGAAAACCTAGCGAAGATGATCTTGGGTGAAGTTTGACAACGGGTAAAAAGGGGTTAGCAATCTTTATGTATAGGTAGTAAAAAGACATTCACCTTATAATAAGAGCATCATGAATTTAGATGAGGAAAATTATCACAATCTATGACCTTAGAGCCAATAAGGAGGGATCAATTCTAGCTTATAGTGAACTAAATAACATCAATAGGATAGTTTGTTCTAGGAGTTAGTATACTTTGAAGATAAGCTTGATCTTGTGAGCAAACTGGTCGAGAGCTGATACTACTCACCTAATGAGGTCATTGCAAGCTAAAAGCAATCAAGAAGGGCATCATGAAGGTATGGAAAGATGTCATAGTCCATGACTTTGAAGCCAATAGAGAGAAATCAACTTAAGTTAATAGTGAAGTGAATGGTATCAATAGGGTAGTTTGTTTTGGGAGTGAGTATACTCTAAAGGCGAGTTTGAATTCCTATGAGTAAACTCATCGAGAGTTAGTATTGCTGTCCTTATGAGGCTATGGTAGGCTAAAACTAGTCGAGAGGGTTGGTCATATCAAACATAAGAGGGACTGTAATAAAGCCAAGATGTTATTGAGAAGGATAGGCTCGAAATAGATTTAGAAAGTCAAGGAAGAGAAAGCTAACTTGTCATTTAGGATCTAAGTAATATGTGAATTGAGGGACAATCAAATGTTGCACGAGTAATCTAGGAGGGAAAATCACTCGTCTTGTGACATATTGCATCCTCCCTTGTCACAATTTACCTTTGGTTTGGCATACCTCTTAATCACACCCCCCCCCCCCCCTTTATTCTTACATGTAGTTTTCTCTTCTTTTTAAAATATTTTCCTTTTTATTCTATTTATATTATTATGTGTGATACTTTTTTGCCTTGTTTACAATTTTCAATATTAAGTTATAAGATTGATGAGATCTTGGGTTTCATTTGCACTAAAGATCGATTTGCATTTTTTATCCAGAATTGTTGCTTTGTCATTAGAGTTTTCTCGTTCCTATCACATGTTCCTTTTCAACTAAGGAAAATCTGTATAGCATATAGTTTGAAGCATGTCGAAGTGCACATGAGGGAGGATTTTGAGAACACATTGTATACATTTCAAAAAGACAAGATGGACCGTCTCATTGAAGTTTTGAGATACATAGACACAAATACCTTAATCCATTGGTTGCTGTTTGCTTCCTTTCTTTTATGATCTATACATGTGATTTACCAAATTTCTTATTCTCAGTTGAAGGAGCCTTGTAAGCCTCTATTGTAGCTTTGACTTATTTTTTTTCTCTTCAATATTATGAAGATGGAGTACTCTCTATATTGGCAAGACTTTTGATTATTATTCGTTATAGTTGCTTGTCATTTTTATATTGGTTGACACATGCGGTGTATATAATGCTAGGCTTCTATCGAACAGAATTCTACTTAGTGTTGTTGGGGTGTGGCTCATACTCCCCTACGCTAGGGGGCTTTTAGCAATTAAGCCCATATTTGTTTATTAAAAGTTTGGACTTGGGCTCATGAATAGTTGTTCTATATATTCTCTTCTTCTTTTTTTTCACTTGTAATTGCGTGATGAAAAACAAGAGAGTGGGGTGCTAATTAAAATGGAATCCTTTATTGGACGTAATCCTAATTAACGAGTGAATCAGGGTAAAATCTTGTGTCTTTATTTTTCTTCCTTTTTTTTTAACTTACTTGTGTACGGCCGGTCCTAACAAGTGTTACCCTCACTTTTGGTAAAATTATCATGATGATACATTCTTTTATGGAGAAGGTTTTGTGCTATGGTTGACTTTTGAAGATAGAAGCCTTGGTCTTGGGCTCATCATCTTCTAGTATCTTACTTCATGCAATTTTATCAAAATCAAGAAGCATTAGCCATCTATGCAAGTCGTATTACCTGGACAATTGCACTAGAGAGCTAACTTGATTAATGAATGTAGTACGTGTAGATGTGTTAATTGCTTGTTACTTGTGTTTTTTAGTCATTTCTCTTGCACATATTTTGTAATTTGGGAGTAAATTTAGCATTTGACATGCTGTATGTTTCTTATGAAATACTGATTTATGTTGTATTTCTACTAGTATCTATGCCATTAATTTATGTGAAGTCTTATCTGAAGAAAAAGAAGAAGAAGATTAGATACGATATTTCAACTTTTTGGCTATGGCTTAGCCGTGTTCAAATAAAGCTATTTCTATTCATTTATTGCATAGAGAGCAGAGGTGGGTTCCATCTACCTTGGCTTCACCATCAATGATGTGCGAGCATCTCAATTTACCTTTGTTATAGGTTGGGTTTTCACATGGGTTCTTTGAACTTTTATTATATTTTATCAGCAAATGTTCTAGTATTTTTGAGACCTAAGTCAAATAGGTTATAAACTATAGACTTTAGGGTGAATCCAACATTAGTAAGCGATTATAGTATTCATTAATAAAGTTGTATCCTCTGAAAATTTAAAAACGAAAACGATGTTGTAACTAATGTTCATCTTTTTTGAAAAAGAAAACAAAAAAGAAAAATTGATGCCCACATTAGAATTCTCTCAACCATGTAAGGTTGTTTAGGTTGCTGGATGTAATATGTTATCATACTTCACATGGGGATGGAAATGAATAAAGTTGGCTCACAAATTATTCAAATTCAATTCAATATTTTTATCAGTTAAAGTCAATTACTATAGAGTCTAGTTCAAACTTATTGAGTTGAACTTGATATTGGACCTACATAGCTTGATAGATAGACAACCCTAATTAAACTTAAGTAATTTCATCAAGTTTTATTGAATTTTACTTGAATTCAAGCTTTAATGTAAATTCAATTGAAAGAAATGTGAAAAGTTTTTAAATATTTAGTTCAAACAAGTTTAATTAAGTTGAACTTATTAAATAGCACTTGAATATGAGATTGAGCTTGAGTTTAAGCTCAAATTTTAAACTTTTGAGTCCAACTCAAGTTAGAACTTAATTAATATTGTTAAGCTCAATTCATTCTTTTACATCCTTATAACCCTATTATATATCCTTCTCTTTTGGGATTTTAATATTTTATGGGAGTTCCAATGAAATGAAAATATCAATAAAAAGAAATTTTGAAATGGCAATATACAGTATTTCTTTTGTTTTGATCACTAGGCGGAATCTAAAGCTTGTGCCCGGTTCATCCACACTATCCATAACATTTTGTTGTGGTTTCGGTCGAAGGAATTTTCAAATGCGAACTGAAAAATTATGAGTTATACCTTTATTAGTTCACATATATAAAGCATTTGTAGAGAACGATCATGAATATATTACATTATGTAAGTTATGAATGTATATATTACATAAGTAACCATATATTACATTACATATATTATATTGTATAATGTATAAACATACAATTATATGAACAGCATATACAGGACTATATAATATAAACAATATTACATAAATGGATCACGCGCAATTAAGTAAAATGCACATATACTTTGTTTTGGTAGGTGCAATACATGTAGGAAATATGCAATAGCTTATTAACAATGTGTGTCTGCTGTTTTTTCTTCTTTTTATTCTTTTTAAAGATTTTTTTTTTCGGTGACGGATGATAGATAATATATTTACACAGCAAGCATAATAGAAGTACAGAATTTGGGAAGTGGGAAGATTGTGATTTTATATTTTCCATAAAAACAGTTTAATTTTTGAAGGGAAAATTCCCTTCCATATCCATTCCCGATTTGGCTTCTCCCTTTGGAAATCACTTAGTAGCCATCTATAAATATCATTTAAGGAAGGGTTAATCTTTGCCTCTTGTGTTATTTCCTTTTGATCCTTCACAGGGTTACTTAGCACAATAGGACCAAATTTATTCGCTCTCGGTGTAAAAATTTGAAATCCAATCTTTTCTTCATCCATGTGAGTTTAAAAACCCAGTAACCTCTCAGTGATATATTAATTGCTTTCTCATATATTGGTCCTTGTATTAATTCTCTACCTATAACATTATCTCCCCAATTATTAAACCAAAAGTTTATTTATCTCTCATCCTTAAAATTGACAATTCATTCTGTAGCCTCCAGCTTTGACCTTTATAAAGATACAAAGTGGCTTTAAGTTCCATTAGCTTGTCTTCATACAAATTGGACCCGTAACACAGTTTTATTTCCTAGCTACCATCCTCTTTTAACCATGTAGGTTCTATTCCAGCATATGGGCTCAAATGCCAAGGTGATTGCCATGTTGCACAATCCCAAAATTCAAGGAGCTTTCCATGGAAATGATTATTATTTGGAATGAGGGTTTGTGTCTAAAGCAAAATTACAATGATTCCTATGGCATTGTCAAGAAAAGCTTTAGGGTGTCTTAGGTAAGGTTGTTAAAATCGCGATTTTACGTAGAATTACTAAGGAGTTCGTAGAATCGGAACAAATAAATATAAGTTTCTACAACCTAAGTAAAATAATTTTCAAATATTATAAATTTACTTACAATAGTTATTAAAAAATATAATGGATAATAGAAATAAGAAAATTTAACGTTTATTTTAGTCATAGATTGCAAATTTGCAATAAAAGTTATAATATAGATAATCAACTATAAATTGTATAATATAGATATTTTATTTCTAAAATGATAAATGATGCATAAAGTGAGTTTCACTTAGTTATATATACAAAAGCTAAAAGATAATAAATAAAATTTAAAAATCAATTGTGACTTTAAGAAATTACTAATAAATAAAAGTTGATAATGGAGATATGCCATTAGAAAGGAGTAATATAAAAAAAATGACAAATAACTACTAATCAAAAGTAAATAATAAAAAAGGTACTATAACAAGAAAAATCTTTAAAATTATATATTACTGGGTAAATTTTTGCACTATTTGTAATTATTAATTCAAAATATATTTACTTAACAATATATATTTAAAAGTATTATAAATATGAGATATTGAAAATATAAAAATATAAATACATTTATATATTTCCTATAAAATTAAAAATCTAAAAAATTCTTATAAAGTTAAAGTTATCTATCCTTTATTTTATTTATTATTACAAAATATTAATTAAAATAAGAAAAGTTGTAACAATCAAACATGAGTGCTTAACACGAACATGTAGTAGAAACATAAAAATGCTAGTAGAATCACGATTTTACCGATTCTATGTGTGGAATCGCGATTCTACTATGATTTTACCTCAAAAACATTTTTATATGCGAGTTAACTAGGAATGTGCTCACCAATTCGTAAAATCATAGATTTGTCCTCAAATCTGAAAGGTTAAATGCCGTAGAGACTTAGTATCCTCCTAGCAAATTATTTGTAAAATTATCACTACGGTATCCCAATATCTGAAATACTATAGGGGGTGGTTGCTTTCGCCCCTCCATCTCTAAGATATATCCCATTTGCAACACATATAAAGGTCCCTCATCCACTAAGACTTCCCCTATCTCAAACTGTTTCATCAATATTGTTTCCTCCATTCCTGTTTCACTTATATGTCTTTGAACCTCTTGGCCCTTTGATGATTTACTCTACTGACTATAAACCTTAGGAACCTCTGATGGTGGACACATTTGCCTTTGAACAGTTTGGTCCTCTGAAGGTTAGCTCATTTGACTATGAACCTCAGGAACCTCTGAAGGTTAGCACATCTGTTTCTAAATAGTTTGGTCCTCTAAAGGTTGGCTCATGTGACTATGAACCTCAAGAACCTCTGAAGGTTAACACATTTGTTTCTGAACAGTTTGGTCATCTAAAGGTTGGCTCATGTGACTAAGAGCCTCAAGAATCTCTGATGGTTAACTTATTTGTCTTTGCATCTCTTGGATCTCTGATGGTGACATAAGGTTCAATACTATACGTTTACTATCCTGTTAGAACATATAAGTATTTCTATACTCATCATGTAAGACCATACTGTCATACAACCACGACTTACTAAGCAATATATGGGATGCACACATGAGCAGAATATCACATTCAATCTCATCACAGTATTTATTCCTTATACTGAAAGGTACCTTAGCTCTTTGGGTTACATGAAGACTCCCTTACTCATTCAACTAATGTAATGTGTAGGGTTCTGGATGTGGGGTAGTTATAAGTTATAATTTTGATACAAATGAGGCAGCTACAATATTAGTATAACTACCATCATCAATGATAATGACACACAAGTTACCTTGTACCCTACAAGAAGTATGAAACAAATTTTCTCTCTGTCTATCATCAATGGTTGGAGAAGAAGTCAAGACTCAACGTAGTAAATTAGTAGAAGGATACGAATTATTTGACATGGTTGCTTACTAATTTCAATAAGCCAACAACACACTTCACACCACGTCACAACCAACACACCTTAACCTGACACCATACCTATACTCACGGTGTAATACACACCTCCACAAAGACTTCACTCTAAAGCTACACAACAACCACTACAAAGAAAATACCAAATGGTAAAAATCAAATACTCCACGGTTCACTTATGCAACAACACTACACCAATACCTCCAATACATCCATGGTGCAATTAAGCAACCGATGCTACAAATACTTCTCTACACTTCGATTATAGTAAAATAAATGAAGCAACACTTAAACACTTCCAAGTAGTTAAGTTATTGAATTCAACTAAGCAAGTGTTTAAGTAATAAAACGCAACAACTTTCACACTTAAATGCTTGTTTTTTTTTTTTAATTTCAAACTTCACTACTTAATTTCCTTTCTTAGCCACGTCACACACACACACTTTAGTCTCTACGTGTAGCACCTTACACACACACAACTCTACAAATTCACACCGCCACACACACCACACTCATACACGGTGCAATCACTTCAACCACCACTACACACATACAACACTTCATGGTGCAATTACCCTTCACTCAATATACACAAGATAATTCCAACAACTCAATACACTCCCTTACACCGTAACTTATACAAATACAATACGGCAACAAATTCAAACGATACCCCTTAATGCAACTTTCCCACAAATGGTAAGAATCAATTTCAAATTCAAACGACATATAATCAATACCACTTAATAACTACTTCAAGTTAATGGATGTGTTTGAATTCAAATGATTTCCTTTTTCCTACATAAGTTTAAATCTGAAAATTATAAGTTGTACTCCTTCAATTTCGAAATTTCTTACAAGGATTCACTTCTCTTTTACCACAAATATTGTATTTCCAATTCCACAACAAACACTAGGGAATACACTCCTTACTCCACCAATTCCTTTACGGCAAAGTAAAAAAATAGAGAAGCTACAATAAGAAAACCACTTCTACTACAACAAACAACAAGTATAACACCACCACAACACAATCAAGTACTTCAATTTCCACCTCAACACTTTGGATCAATAAGTAGAAATTCAAGAACCTTAATTCAATTTGTGATGATCACAAAATTCCCATCTCATAAACCAATAGCTCTGATACCAAAAATATGATGTGCCTTAATCCCAAAGCACATGGACACAACCAATTGAAGAATTCAATCAATAAGCCACAACATGCGTGACTCCAATCAACAACAAGACCCTAAAATTCAAGTGACCACCACGCAATTTTCAATGACAATCACTAATAAATTCTGAATTACACAAATGAACAACACACTTAGAGTCTAATTACCACTAAAATGGTGTGAATCTAAGCTTGTAAAATGAACCCTAAATGGCGTGAATCAAGAACAACATAAAATAACTAATTCCTTACCAGATATCACACACTAGTTGGAATTAGGATCAACTTGTAATTTTTTGATACTACTCACAATAAATCCAAGTCCACTCGCCACAATCCTATGGAAGAATTGATAAGAGTATTTTATGAAAAAGATGAACACTCTCTCATGTGAAAAGGTATCCAAAATTACAATGTTCGAAAGTCTCCTCACAAACCCTAGTTAGTAAGTATTTATACTTGCTCCTATTAGGGTAAAATCACATGAAAATTACAACTAAGCCACTTAGGTGGCCGGTTCTAAACACCCCTTTACAAGTAAATCACAAAGTCCCAAAAATGAATACAAAATGACCAGTTCAATAATAAAATTATAAGTACAAAAGATAATCTTCAAATGGCCAGTTCTTCAATTCAAGTGAATAATTTGTTGGTCTAGTTCATCTTCGGTTTATGTTTGTCCATGAATAACATATAATCTGAGTTTTAGTGAGTTTTTCCATTGCCTTGTAAAACCCGATAAGTATACTTGCTAGAATGCACAATAAATAAGTAATAGAAAAGAAGTCAATATACAAATATTTCCAGGGTCGGTTTGTTCAAAGAGGACCCTCATCGCCAAATTTTGTAATCCTTTGGCTCTTGCCCTAATGATAGTTCTTGTAGGATTTTGATCATATAATGACTATTTTGATTCATAGAATTGATAATTAATGCAAATATATATGTGTGTGTGTGTGTGTGTGTGTGTGTATGTATGTATTTTTATCTTAAATAAATTGGTTATGGCTATTAACAAGCTCTAATAACCTATCTCTTCTTTTTCGATAATCAAAACAAGCTTTTTGATCATTTCTCTTATTGACAAAACAACCTTAAACATGCTCTTAGGATTTAAATTATCAATAGCACTAGGAATTAGAGAGATTACCAATTCTAGTCAACAAATCACAAGTTCAATCTATTTAGACTAGAGTATATGTCTTCATAACATAAATTAATTATCATTCATATGTTAATTTACCACAAATATTAGAATGATTAAACAATTATGGATTTAACGTTCTAATTAGAAATATATTATTTTGATAATTGAGTAAATGGAACCTATTTTGAATCAATCAAACAAAATAATAATATAAAGAATTCTAGAAGATATATAAATACTCAAGATAAAGAAAAACAAAATTTAGATCTCATAATTTTTGAAGAATCAAAACTTATAGTTATCATTTGGCTAGAAAAAATTTAATTACTCACATCCATAAAAAGAATACAAGAAAACACCAAGTTTATTGTCGTCTTTACTGGAGTCCTCTTCCTTCTCATCCGTGGTTGTGAATGCATAAATCCCTTTTTTTATTTCTTCTGAAAGTGTAATGCCTCAAAACCTAGGCCGCGTTACTGCTCGTCACGTGTCCTAATCACACAAGAACACGTTAAGGCTCTAATCAACTCTGATACTTCTTAATCTTACAATTCTTGCAAATCTCCATTCATTATCTACAATAATGACATCATGTTATAAAACATTTCAATTTATACTTCAACCTTGAAACCAATTTAACATAAATCCATAATAAATATCTAATGTAGCGAAAGTCTATAAAATTCCATTTACATATTCTCTAAAAAACTACTATTTGTTCCAATCAAACAACAAAGTCATTCTAAGTTCTATTCTCCATAATAGTAGTGATAATCATTCTCTTCCTACCTTCCTAGTTCATTCACTCAAAGATTTCCTTCTAGGTTATCGACACCTTCAGTACCTGCATCTAAAAAAAAAAATTTCTTGAAGGGTGAGCCAATGCCCAATGCGTATAATACAAATACACACACATGAATGAACAAACATGAACAGTTATCACATACATTATGAAGTACTTTGAACACAGGCAACCGCTTTGTGATACCATTTAAGTCCACAAGAAACAACAAGGTACTTATGATCCTTTTAACACACTTAACACATTGGAACATGAATTGGTGTTGGGAACTGCCACTATAGGCCCTACACCCATGGTTCCTTAACCCTTAAACTTAGTGATGTGAACTGTCACTAGAGGCCCCACACTCATGGTATACTTATGCCACTTAATCTTTATGATAGGAACTACCACTATGGGCCCCACACCCATGTCTACTTAAACACTTAATCCAACATTCAACCCAGATCATTTCTTAGCATGACTCCACTAGGGACAACACCACACAAAGATCATTGGGGTGCTCTATAGGGATTTGCCACTACGAGCCCTTAGGCCAAGCCAAGCACATACAATATACAACTTAAACATTTAAGTCAATTTTTTTCAATTAAATCAAATTCAATATATACACTAACTTATACAAGCACAAATTAACACATAAGTTACATGTATCTTGAATCCTAGCCTTAAGTACTTTTGGTCTTAGACTTAAGCTAAGCTGAAATCTATACACCATCAATAAGCTCTTCTTAGTACTAATCTAAGATTAATATCAATTCTTAATTTTCTTAATCCTATTCATTCAAATTCTCTAAGGTCTTACTAGCTATCTAGGTTGCGTGGAAATTAACTTAATTAGAAGTTAAATATATATATAATTAACATATGTTTTACTTAACACGGCCTTATTGGAGGCTGTATAGCTCAACATGGGCTAGTACATGACCATATTAAGGGTCGTGTATCTTTTGGTGAGTTTTATCTTCAACACGGTTGGAACATGGCCGTGTATCTCTTAGTAAGCTTTGTATTCAACACAATCGGAACATGACTATGTAGATAGGTCGTGTATCTCTCAATTAAACATGGTTGAAACACGACCTTGTATCTCTTGGTATAAGTTTTGTATTCAACACGGTCGAAACACAAACGTATAGGTAGGTCGTGTATCTCTCAGTAATTTCTCTTGAGCCCCAATTTGTTATTCCAAATTCTCCTAAACTCGATTCTCCTTTTCCCTAGGCTTAACTTAACCTTAAAACACGTATTTTCTCCTCAATTAACATAAATTAGAATACTTACATTGAACTTTTCGCGAATTGAGTCTTTGATATGTGAATTTCCTTGTTCTTCACATTCCCTCTTCAATCCTATTTTGGTGACATCATGCAGCAATAAGTCATTTTAATCTCAATTCTTTATTCTTGACTTTCTCGTAAGTCATAGAAATCCTTACCGGGTACGCCTTGATTGAGTGTCAATGAATTCCCTTTTGTCACCTTAGGTTGTTTTGAGAGTGTTTTTCTTTTTGTTTATAGTTTCACTACCCAAAATGATAAATAAAGCTCTTTAGGTTAATTTAAAGTATTTATACCTTTCATGTGAAATGATCTATTCGCCTATCATTTTAAGTATATTTTTATATCCTTAGTCTTGACTTTATGTTATAACATATATATTGATAAATCATCGAAAATTCAGGTATTACACAATGTCTTTGTTTTTATACCCTCGTATTGTACGAGGCATGCGATTTCTCTTATAATCTTATCGGTTCATCTCCAAAATATCCAATTGTATGGCGGTGAAAGAAAATAATAATAATAAAAAAATTTCCGTTTCTTTTATTAATTGCCTGGCTTGGTCCATTTCTTGAAGGCACGCGTTTCGCATTCACGTGGAGTTGGACATTCATCTGCTGGTCGGATAGTTTGCATGGAGGGCTAGTTGGAACGTGATTGTAGGAATCGGTGTACCTTCACGAGCTGTACTGAATTCTATTTTAAATCCCTCTTTAATATTCGGCATGAATGAAAATAAAAGTTATCCAGTTGAATTTGGTTTAGAAGTTGACAATTGTGGGCTTGTATGTATATTTTACCAATTTATATATTTTTTTCTGTTAAAAATTACAAAAATATATATATAAGTGTAATAAAAAATTGAATAAAAACATATAAATTTATAATTTATATATTTTTTTCACCTCTAAGTGCTGATTATTTATTGAGAAACTCGCAGATTGATGCTAATTGTTGGCTGTTAAATAGGCTCTATACAAATATCCGGTTAGGCATTAAGTGGGTAACGACACTTTTTGAGTTAAGCAAATGGAGATGAATGGAAATGGCGTATGTGGGTCTAGATTTTAATCCTTTAAAGTTATTTTGTAAATTTTTCTCATTTTTCCGAGAAATTACAAGAGCGGCTGTATGTTGATTATTGGAATAGACATAAAAAAATTCGAGCCTGTGAATTGGTTCGAGCCAACTCGGCCGATTCAAGCCAATTCAATCCGACATTGGATTCATTGAGGAGGTGGATCCAAACCGGGTTATCTGTCGAACCCATTGAACTTAAAAAATTATATTGAAAAAAACAAATTTTTTTTTTTAAGGTTTATTCATAAACCGAACCAACCTATGAACCGTTAAGTCAAGGGAATTGGCCCAATCCTTTCCCTCCACAGGCTAGTTTCGGTTCTAGAAATTGATGGCCCATTACTCGATGGGTTAGGGCCAATTCTGTGCCGATTTTGAACTAGCTTGATCCTTTCACCCCACGGGCTGGTTCCGACTCTAGGAATTGCTAGCTCGATGACTATATAGGACGTTGCTCTAGAATACTCTCGTAATTTTAAAAAACATAATTCTAGTCAACTATTGGGTAGTATTGAATTTATCTTGGACAATACTCGAGTAATTGTATGTATTGAAATATTTATAAAATCACTATATTTTTTCGAAAACTGTTAAAATTTATAATTTGATTTTTAAGTTTGTGTGTTGAAAAAAATAATCAACAATGGAATCAGAAGACTCTTTTTCTCTACTTGATCTTTTCCATAACTCATGTCTAAATATATATATACATCAGGGGGATATCTTTCCATATCTTTTCCAAGCAACTAAATCTTACAAACTAGGAAAACAAAACCAAATCCTACAAATTAGGAAAACAAATCTTCCTCTACCAAAAAATAAAATACAAAATATACATGACATATTTACAAAATAAATCACAGAACAAATATCTCAATATTTACGGCCGTGTAACACGGCCGTGCCTTCTGGTCGCGTATCAGGCCATGCATGTTTCTGGGAGCTACTTGACATTACACACGGTCGTGCCTTCTGGCCATGTATCAGGCCGTGTATGTTTTTGGAAGCTACCTGACACAATATACGCCGTGCCTTATGACCGTATATCAGGCCGTCTATGTTTTTGGAAGCTATCTGACACAATACACGGCCGTGTATCTAGCCGTGTATATTTTTGAGCTTCCAGACACAATATGTGTATATTCAAACACTTGTAAGGTTTTATAAATTCAATCTAGTTTTAAAATTACTCCCAATTCATAAAATCACCCAAGATGGTGGTAATTCTAATAAAAAATTGGTGAAAGCTTTGGTGAAAGTCGTACAGATGGAATTTATTAAAAGCGTTTTCCATCCTCCCAACTACTGATGATTCAATGAGGGAAAAAAGGATGACTTATAACGTACAGTATTAGTTGTATTCTGAATAATCTGATATAATATCTTGCAGGAAGAAAGTAAATTTTCGAAGGGTACTTTGATGGTTAACCTGACCATAATCTTACTATATATGTCAGATTGTTATTTAACTTCGGAACAAACTGTCAGCAAGTTATTATGGCTTTTCAATTTGCATTATTATATGACATCTCATTCATTTTGATATGTCAGATGTAGATATACAGGTAGTTAGGGATTTAATTCTTCAAATTACTCCAGCCTTGCAAAATAAATGAGCAACGGCTTTAATAATTATAGACTTCCAGACCGCCAGGCTACAAACTACGGCCAACTCACTCCATTATCTCATCACCATTTTTTATGATATATATATATTAGTAACCAAAACTAAGGCACAGCAAAGTAGGAATTGATAATCTGCACTCGCTATATACCACACTATGGCAAAATTATCCTCCACTAAAACTCTAATTCATTCTATACCACTTTCAACGACATTTTCTCAAATTTGCACTGTAAGAACGATCACCCTCCGAAAGAAGATGAAAACCATCCCATCAATGATAAGTTTCTTCTTTCTGTATTCCTATTTTTGTCATGCACACTCAAACAAGAGAGAAGTTGTCAGGAATAAAATAATAAAAAATATTGAAAACTCTTCAAAGATTCCATCATGGTCTTCTTATTTTTTTTTGAGAAGAAGTTTTTTTATTTGCTATTTTAGGTTAAAGTCTCAAACAATAGAAGTGGAGATAAAATTTCAGCAAAATGAATTGGAATTATTAGAACTCTAGAATGAAAATGAATCTCATATAAGCAATGATTCATCTGATGAGAAAAAGGCTCATGAACGAACTTTTTAAATTTCGATAAAATGGTTCATTATTTAGGTGCTATCTGCGAAACCAGGTAAAATCTTTCACTATACATGAGTAGCAAAGTAATTAGCCCACAGGGGCACTATTATAAAATTCATCATTTCTTAGGATTACTAATTTGTAATACACACTTTCCCATGTAACTTAGTTAGCCCATATGGGCACTATTATAAAATTTACCATTTTTTAGGATTGTCAGTCTGGAATAGATACTTTCCCTTGAAAGTTAATTAGCGCACAAGGGCAATAGACGTTTTCTCATGCAAGTTAGTCAATCCATAAGGGTACTATTCTAAAAATTCATTATTTCTTATGATTGCCAGTCTATAATAGATGCTTTCTCATGAGAGTTAGTTAACCCACTAGGGCACTATTATAAATTTTATCATTTCTTAGGATTACTAATTTGTAATAAACACTTTCCCATGTAAGTTAGTCAGCCCATATGGGCACTATTCTAAAATTCACCATTTTTTAGGATTGTCAATCTATAATATATGCTTTCTCATGAAAGTTAGTCAACCCACAAGGGCAATAGATGTTTTCCCATGCAAGTTAGTTAGCCTACAAGGGTACTATTCTAAAAATTCATTATTTCTTATGATTGCCAGTCTATAATAGATGCTTTCTCATGAGAGTTAGTTAACCTACAGGGACACTATTCTCAAAAATTCATCATTGCTTAGAATTACCAGTCTGTAATAGACGCTTTCCCATTCAAATTAGTAAACCCACAGGGGTACTATTTTAAAAATTCATCATTTCTTAGGATTACCAATCTGTAATAGATGTTTTCTCATGATAGTTAGTCAGCCCACAAGCGTACTATTGTAAAATGTATCATTTCTTAGGATTTTTAGTCTGTAATAGATGCTTTCTCATGAAAATTAGTCAGCTCATAAGGATACTATTCTAAAATTCATATTTTCTTTGCTAGTCCGCAATGGATGCTCTCTCATTAAAATTAGTTAGCCCGTAGGGGAATTATTCTAAAAATCCTTGCTTAGTGTTGCTAGTTTGTGATGACATTTTCTGGTATAGAATAGTCAGTAAAGTACCATCCTAAACATCTCTTACTGGTTTAGTAAAATTTTTCTTGCATTTGGTTGAATAGCTTGTCAAGGCACATTTTTAGACAAAAATAGTGTCTCCTTGGTCTTTTTAGTAAAGTTTTCCTCAAACATTACTACAAAGAGGGACAGCTATAAACACATAATTTTTGCTCCCTCTTTATTATTATTATTATTATTATTATTTTGTTTTGTTTTTCTTAAGAAAAAAAGAGAGGAAAAAAATGTAATTTGGTTGCATAATAAATTGAAGCACAGGCCAATGGCCTAACGGAAACACATGCATACAAAGTCCCGATGGTCTCGAGTTTAAATCATGGCAGGCTCGAGTTGCGCAATTTTTTTTTTCACAATGGAAAATGTGTGTTGAACACATGTTTTTTCTTCTTCCAGCAAACTGATAAGAAAACGTGTTTTCAAAACATGTTTTCTCCTTCCAGCAATTAGTTAAAAAAAATATTTTGAACACATGTTTTCACTGTTTATCTTCTTCCTCCTCCAGCCATGATTAACTCATTTTTCCTTCTTGGATGGCCTCTTTCAGAGCTCTTTTTCACCCTTTTTTCTTCATGATTTCACCAAATTAATGGTAAAATCACCAAGATCACATTCCCTACTATGCATCCAAGCTAAAAAACGGTCCAAATACACTTAATTAATTAGCTAAAATCAGCATGGAAAATAGGAAAAAATCATTCTGAGCAAAAATGGTTCTTGCATGTTTAGCTCGATTTGGACAAAATTAAAGCTTTCATGGACATTTTCAAGTAAGTACGAGCATCCAGGGATTCTTTTTGACTCAAATTTATTGAATTAAAGTCAAAATCAGTCAAAACCATTAAATTGAAAATCGAAAATTCATTATGGGAATTGACCTTTTATGATTAATTCAAGCTTGAGCGGTATAAAAGGGACCCCAAGGAAGGCATTGAGGGGTAGAAGAAGATTGATTCTCACTTCAAAAAGGAAATTTTTCTTTTTTCTCTCTCTACGTCCTCGTCTTTTTTTTTTTTTCTCTTTCTTTCTTCTCTTGACAAAGTCCGAGTCTCTTCCATTGTTTCCGATCGCTCGAAGTGTTGCTGGAGGTTACCACGGGAAGTTGGCGTTGAAGTCGTCGTCCCTAACTCCAATCAGTAACTGCGCAGCTTTGTCATCTTTATTTTTTAATTTTTTTTTTGTTTTCTTTCTTTTTTTATTATTATTATCATTATTATAAAAAAAATATATTTTTCACTAATTTTTTTCTTTATTATTATTATAAAAAAATTTCCCTAAAAAAAATTCCCTAATTCTTTTTTTTTTTTACAATTTAGAATTTTATAAAAAATCTATAAATAATAATAATAATAATATTTTTGAGAGCTTTTTTTTTTAAAAAAGATGTTTTCCTTTAAAAAAAATAGTATAATTTCTTTTATAAATAGATTTTAGTCTCTAAAAAGTAATAATAATATTTTTTTTATGAATTATGATCGGTTTGATCTTAAACAGTGGGCACATAGGTACCTACGAGGCAACCTAAAAAAAAAAAATTATTTTTACTTTCTCTAGTTAAACATTTTATCAAAAAATAATTAAATAAAATAAAATTTAATTTTTGAAGGTTAAAGTAGCAACTATAAGGTTTTAATAAGATAACCCCTAATTTCAAATTTTTTTGTTTTATTTGAAATATTCCACGCAAACTGGTAACAAAATTAAGACAAATATGCTCAATCAGTCTTAATTTAATATTTTTTTCGATCTCGATTGGGTGGCGATTCCTTTTTCTTCAAGTTAGATAAAAATATTTTTTTTTTCTAATTTTAGTCGAGGATTTACATTAAATGGGTATAAGGTTTAATGTAAATAAAATTAGGAAAAATGAACTAGAAGTTAGACTCGATAGTGAGTAATTTAATTTGTAATGACATGTTAGAATAATTTGTATACAATTTAGAAGATGATTTCCTTTTTGCATGATAGGGGGAACTTGCTGTTTCTTGTGGGTTATTGTTTTGAAGGACATGGGAAGAGCAAGTAGTACGTTGGAGGTGAATAAATTGGTTAGACTATAGATGTGGATGCCATCAACAAGGTTGCCTTGCTATGCTTCCTTAGAGATTTTAGGCTTGTAAATATACAAAAAATTTCATTTTTAATTCCTAGAAAAAGTTTAGTTGATGGATTGTTTGACTTAGGATCAAGGTTGTTAAAATCGCAATTTTACGTAGAATCACTGAGGAATCCGTGGAAACAAAACGTAGAAACGGAAGTTTTTACAATTTATGTAAAATAACTTCCAAATATTGTAAATTTACATACAATAGTCATTAAAAAATATAATGGATAATAGAAATAAGGAAATTCATCATTTCTTTTGGTCATAAATTGCAAAATTGCAAAAAAAGTCATAATATAGATAATTAAACATAAGTTGTATAATATAGATATTTCATTTCTAAAATGATAAATCATGTATAAAGCGAGTTTCACCTAGTTATATATACAAAAGCTAGAAAATAATAAATAAAATTTAAAATTCAATTGTGATTTAAAAAAATTACTAATAAATAAAAGTTGATAACAAAGATATACTATTAGAAAGGAGTAAATCCAAAAAAAAAAAAAGAATGACAAATAACTACTAACCAAAAGTAAATATTAAAAAAGTACTATAACAAGAAAAACCTTCAAAATTATATATTACTAGGTAAATTTTTACAATATTCGTGATTATTGATTCAAAATATATTTACTTAATAATATATATTTAAAAGTATTATAACTATGAGATATTGAAAAGATAGAAATATAAATACATTTATACCTTTCCCATAAAATTAAAAATCTAAAAAAATCTTATAAAGTTAAAGTTATCTACCCTTTATGTTATTTATTATTACAAAAATATTAATTAAAATAAGGAAAGTTGTAGTAATCAAACATGAGTACTTAACATGAACATGATCACAAATAGAAACAGAAAGACTGACAACCGACGGCCGACAAACACGAACACGAAGACTTCAACGCAACGCAACACATTGACAAGCGAGGAGTGATGACCAATGAACATATAACAACAACAGCAACAAATCCTAAAGGTTTTCATTTTCCCCACACAAGATTGGCACTCAAGATTCAAGTTTAGAAAAAAATAGTATATGAAGTTTCAAGTTTCTACTAAACAAAAGGAACCAATGGAAAAAAAAGTAAGAACGTAAAGTTAGAAATAGTACACATACATACTGTGACACCTGACGTAGTTGAAGAATGAAAGCTATAGCTTACAAATTTACTTGAATTTTAGGCTAAGCTAGGCTTCTCTAGGCTGCACGTCTTTAACTAGGCCGGGTTACTTCTTCTTCACTCCTTTTGCTGATGGAAAATAAGACCTTGTAGTAGAAACGTAAAAACGCTAGTAAACTCATGATTTTACCGATTCCACGTGTGGAATAGTAATTCTATTATGATTTTACCTCAAAAAGGTTTTTACATACGAGTTAACTAGGAATGTGCTCACCAACTCGTAGAAACGTGTGAGTTAACTCGCGATTTTGACAACTATGTTTAAGATTAAGGAAAAATGTCCCTTATAGTGCTATGGTGGCAATTGCAAGAGGAAATGTGAGTGGTCACATATATTTAGAGCATGTTGAGGGTGAAATCACTCGGGAAGTGATGGAAATTGATAAAGGGAGTGACTGTAGTTCAGAGTTAGCAGAGGAAGAGGAAGAGGAAGTTGTTGAGGTGGATTATTTCTTTGATGATGATGACAAGGAAGTTTTGGCTACTTGTTCTAAGAAAAAATAGAAACCTTTCTAGCTAGTAAAGATTTGTATAGGATAGTAAGATTTCACGTTGATGTAGATACTATATTTGATGATTATAAAGAACAACTTTATAGGGCGAAGAAACTAAGTGATAGGTTAGGGGTTGTTAAGAATAATGAAAAAGATCCAGAGAGTGTGTTTTATAATAACAAGGGTACCTTCTACATAGATTCTAGCAAAGGTGAAGGGATGAAGTGAGACTCGAAAGAAGAAGGACAAAGGATTGCTTTGATCTAACAATAGTAGCCCCCCATACATGTATGGGCATGGTCTTCTTTAGTAGGGATGAATTTAAAGAGGCTATGAACAACTACTCAATCCATGATAGGTGGGAGTTGAGGTTATTGTTAAATGACAAAAGAAGAGTAAAATACAAGCGCAAGAATCCTGAATGTCCATTTGTCATATATTCATCATTTGAGTTAAATACGAAAGAATTTGTGGTAAAAATCTTCAAAGAATAGCATAGTTAGTTTTGTAGGCCATCCTTTGCCAACAAACATGTGACATACAAGGTTTTTGGGAAACACCTCTTGTCCAAATTATGAATAATGCCAAAGATGGTAGTTAAGCACATGAAACAACTAGCAATGAAAGGATTGATGGTAGATGCAAACTATAGTCAATGTAACAAGTGAGAGAGCATGCTTTTAGACAAATAAAAGGGAGATATAAGATGGAGATTGATAGATTATGGGACTATGCTAATGCACTTAGGAAGTCTTCTAAAGGGTAACCTAATTATGCAAAAGTTGTAGTTGAGTTTCAAAGTCCAAGCCATCCTTTATACTTTAAGAGGTTCTTCATTGTTTTAGATGCTCGATTGGGGTTCTTGAAGGTCTACAAGCCAATTTTAGTTCTAGATGGGTAAAGGTGAGCTACTAAGTGTAGTTACAAGGGATGTGAATGACCAAATGTATCCTATGGCTTAGGCTTATCTTGAGAGGGAGAGCTTGGATAGTTGGTCATGGTTCTTAAGAGAGTTGGATTGATTAGAAGGGTTGAGCACAACATCTAGATTCACGTTTATTAGTAACATGTAAAAGATAATAAATTCCCTTTTTAATATTTATGTTAGGTATATAAATAACTATTTTGAAATGGTTGCATATATTTAATTTGTATCTACACTCATATTGTTTGATATTTTGGTGTATTCGACAAGGGTTGGAGCAAGCTATAACTGATAAATATTCATTGATGGAGAATCTCTTTTGCAGTTGACATTTCCTTGCAATTTGAAGGGAAAAAAAAATGAGGGTAGTGCACTTTTGTGTTTGTTTTAGGGTGCATGCAAGGTGATTATCGTTGGTGAATTGGAGGAGGACCATGTTAATCAAATGAGAGTTGAAACCCGATGTTGCTGATGATCTACTCCAAAAAACTCCTAAGCACTAGTGTAAGGTTATGTTTAGACATGAGAGAAAATGCGATGTTATGGATAATAACATGTTGGAGACATTTAACCCCACTGTAATTGAGGCAAGACACATGTTGTTCATTTCTATGATGGAGTGCATTTGGAAGCAAGTGATGGGTTAAATAGCTGATAAAATTGACGAGAGCAACAAGTGGATGTAGAGGCTCATTTCTCACGTTTGCCAATGCCTTGAGAAGAAGAAGAATACGAGCTTCAATTGCCACCCGTTGTCCAATTGTTATATGGAATTCAAAGTAATATAGTTGAGTGATAGTTATGCAGTTGACAGAGGAAATAGAACATGTAGTTGTAATTTATGGGGTTTGATTGGCATTTCATGTGCTTATGCATGTGCCTGTATCTTATATTTAGGTTTGAATGTAAAAGATTATGTGAGTAGTTGGTACACGCTAGAAAAGTACAATAAGGTGTATTAGCACACTGTGGTGCTTGTACCAAGTGCTAGGTTCTGGGAGAGGACCTTAATGGAGAAAATGCATGCACCCATTACATAACTTGGCTTCTATTCTCAACTTTCAAGCCGTCTTCTCAATCTCTGGATCGTATTGGAGTTCACTTGTTCGAGAAGAATGAGGCATTAAAAAGAAATAAATTTATTTTGACAACAAGCCTCGGCAACAAAGCAAAAATTTGAATGGAGTCGGATCCAACAAATATAAATTCATACTTTGAAATATTGGTAACATTTATTTTTTTAAAGAGTAACAAAGTAAAATAAAGTAAAAATAGAGTTTTGAAAAAAAAAAACCTAAAATAAAGTGATGTAATTTTATAAATTATCTATCAATAAAAAGTAGTGTAACTTAAAAAGAAAAAAATTAATAATAATGAACATCTAACCAAAGATATAATGACTATTTTGTTTCATAGAATTGATAATTGATGCAAATATATATATATATATATACATAGTATTGTCGTCCTCGCTGGAGTCCTCTTCCTTCTCATCCGCGGCTGTGAATGCATAAATCCCTTTTTTTTTTTCCCTGTGATTTTATACCCTCGTATTGTACGAGGCATGCGATTTCTCTTATAATCTTATCGGTTCATCTCCAAAATATCCAATTGTATGGCGGTGAAAGAAAATAATAATAATAAAAAAATTTCCGTTTCTTTTATTAATTGCCTGGCTTGGTCCATTTCTTGAAGGCACGCGTTTCGCATTCACGTGGAGTTGGACATTCATCTGCTGGTCGGATAGTTTGCATGGAGGGCTAGTTGGAACGTGATTGTAGGAATCGGTGTACCTTCACGAGCTGTACTGAATTCTATTTTAAATCCCTCTTTAATATTCGGCATGAATGAAAATAAAAGTTATCCAGTTGAATTTGGTTTAGAAGTTGACAATTGTGGGCTTGTATGTATATTTTACCAATTTATATATTTTTTTCTGTTAAAAATTACAAAAATATATATATAAGTGTAATAAAAAATTGAATAAAAACATATAAATTTATAATTTATATATTTTTTTCACCTCTAAGTGCTGATTATTTATTGAGAAACTCGCAGATTGATGCTAATTGTTGGCTGCTAAATAGGCTCTATACAGATATCCGGTTAGGCATTAAGTGGGAAACCACGCTTTTTGAGTTAAGCAAATGGAGATGAATGGAAATGACGTATGTGGGTCTAGATTTTAATCCTTTAAAGTTATTTTGTAAATTTTGCTCATTTTTCCGAGAAATTACAAGAACGGCTTTATGTTGATTATTGGAATAGACATAGAAAAAAAGGCCAATTCGGGCATGTGAACTAGTTCAAGTCAATCTGACCGATTTAGGCTAATTCAACCCGAGATTGGATCCACTGGGATGGTGGATCCAAACCGGGTCATCTGTCGAACCCATTGAACTTAAAAAATTATATTTGAAAAAAATAATTTTTTTTTTTAAGATTGATTCATAAGTCAAACCGACCTATAAACCGTTAGGTCAAGAGAATTGACCCAATCCTTTCCCCCCATCCCCCATAGGCTAGTTTCGGTTTTAGAAATTGTTGACCTATTACCCGACGGGTTAGGGCTAGTTCTGTGTCAATTTTGAACTAGCTTGATCCTTTTCCCCACAGGCTGGTTTCGGCTTTAAGAATTGCTAGCCCGATGACTATATAGGAGGTTGCTCTAGAATACTCTCGTAATTTAAAAAAACATAATTCTAGTCAACTGTTGGGTAGTATTGAATTTATCTTGGACAATACTCGAGTAATTGTATGTATTGAAATATTTATAAAATCACTATATTTTTTTCGAAAACTCTTAAAATTTATAATTTTATTTTTAAGTTTGTGCGTATATTCAAACACTTGTAAAATTTTATACAAATTTATAAATTCAATCTAGTTTTAAAATTACTCCCAATTCATAAAATCACCCAAGATGGTGGTAATTCTAATAAAAAATTGGTGAAAGCTTTGGTGAAAGTCGTACAGATGGAATTTATTAAAGGCGTTTTCCATCCTCCCAACTACTGATGATTCAATGAGGGAAAAAAGGATGACTTATAACGTACAGTATTAGTTGTATTATGGCTTTTCAATTTGCATTATTATATGACATCTCATTCATTTTGATGTGTCAGATGTAGATATACAGGTAGTTAGGGTTTTAATTCTTCAAATTACTCCAGCCTTGCAAAATAAATGAGCAACGGCTTTAATAATTATAGACTTCCAGACTGCCAGGCTACAAACTATGGCCAAGTCACTCCATTATCTCATCACCATTTTTTATGATATATATATATATATTAGTAACCAAAACTAAGGCACAGTAAAGTAGGAATTGATAATCTGCACTCACTATATACCACACTACGTGACACAGCGAGGAAAGCATAAACCCGAGACCAATTCTAGAATTGAAATTCTAGAGTAAACAAAGAAGAATCAGGGTTTATTCTTCGATAAATTCAATTGTACACAATTGAAAAATACAGAAAAATTCATCTCTCAAAAGTGTGTTTGAATAATGAATAATATGTAACCCTAAAATGACCTGATAACTATTTATACATCTCAGTAAAACATGTAAAAAAGGAAATAAATATGTACACATGTAAATAAATATAAGTATACACGTCTGTCGTCTAGAAAGTACACGGCCGTGCATACAGGCCGTGTAAGCTTCTAGGGATATTTCTAGCGTAATACATGGCCGTGTCTCTTGGCCGTACATGCAACCATGTATGCTTCTAGGAAGGATCCTGACAGAACACATAGCCATGCCTCCTGGCCGTGTACGAGGCCGTGTAAGTTTCTGGGAATTATTTTGGTATATCACACGGCCGTGCCTCCTGGCCATGTATGCAGCCGTGTGCATTCCTGAAAGTTCCCTGACATGATACACGACCGTGTATCCACCCATGCATCAACCCGTGTCCACTACGATGTTCGCATCATTCTCTCCCACCAACGAAGAACTTGACCCCGAGTTCTCTTCTGGATAAAGGGGTTCATTATCCGTGTAGAATGAGGACAAGTCAGCTACATTGAAGGTCTTGGAGATTTTCATGCTTTCCGGAAGCCCAACCACATAGGCGTTGTCATTGATCTGGGCGACAATATTGTAAGGCCCATATTTCTTCGGTTGCCACTTGCTATACGTTCTCACGGGAAAGCGTTCCTTCCTTAAGAACACCATCACTTGATCTCCCACCTCGAACAGTTTCTTCCTCCGGTGTTTTTCGACGGCTTTCTTATACTGCTCATTCACCTTCTCAATTTGCTCTTTCACGTTAGATGCCACTGTGTGGTACTGTTCCGCCAGGTGTTTAGCAGCAACATTGGTCTCAACACCCTTGGGTAAAGAAGCTAAATCCAAGGCGTGAGAAGGCGCCTTGGTATAGACCACTGAAAAGGGCGATTTCCCAGTAGTTCTATGGATGGAGTTGTTATAGGCGAACTCGGCTTGAGAGAGTGCCAGGTCTCATTGCTTCGGCTTCTCTCCATAGATGCTTCGTATTAGATTTCCAAGGGTCCTGTTCGTCACTTCTGTCTGCCCATCTGTTTGAGGGTGGGCTGTGCTACTAAAGTTAAGGGAAGAATTAAACATGTACCATAACGTCCTCCAGAAATGGCTAAGGAATCGAGTATCTCTATCAGAAGTGATGGACTTGGGAACCCCGTGCAACCTGACCACCTCCTTAAAGAATAGCTTGGCAACGCCTTGTGCATCAGCCGTCTTCCTGCAAGGAATGAAGTGAGCCATCTTGGAGAACCTGTCCACAACCACAAAAACAGTGTCAGCACCTTGTTGCGTACGAGGCAAACCTAACACGAAATCCATGGATAGATCCTCCCAGATATTCTCAGGTACTAGTAGTGGAGTGTACAACCCAATATTCTGAGAATGCCCTTTGGATGTCTGATAGATGTAACACCGTTGCACTATTCGCCCTACATCCCTTCTCAACTGAGGTTAATGGTATCTTGCAGCCACTGCTGCTAGTGTTTTGCCACGCCCCAGATGGCCGGCTAATCCTCCTCCATGTAGGTCCCTGATCAATTTCTCCCTCAAGGAGGATTTGGGAATGCAAAGCTGGTTACCCCTCATTAAGTAACCCTCTAGAATGTAATAACTGTCATTGGGTTCCTTATTGGTGCATTTTCTCCAAGTATCCCCAAAATCTTCATCTGTTTCATACAACTCCTTCAACTGCTCAAATCCGACCACTTCAGCTCTCATGGTAACCAACAAATCCGCTCTTCTGCTCAATGCGTCGGCCACCTTATTCTGGACCCCAGATTTATGCATAAGGTGAAATGGAATTTTTTGTAGAAACTGTATCCATATAGCATGCATATCTTTACAGATGCGAGTCTAATTACTCAGGTGTTTCAGGGCGACACAATCTAAGTATAGGATAAACTCTTTGCCAACCAAGTAGTGCTCCCACATCCTTAGAGCTCTGACCACTGAATATAATTCTTTATCATACGTAGACCATTTTCTCCTGGCTTCGCAGAGCTTCTCACTATGGAAGGCCACGGGTCTCTTCTCCTGATAGAGCACAGCGCCAATACCTACACAACTGGCATCACAGTCGACTTCGAATAGTTTGTCAAAGTCTGGTAAGGCCAACACCGGCGCACTACATAATCTCTCTTTAAGCACCGCGAATCCCGACTCAGCTTCCCCATCCCAATGAAACTTTCCTTTCTTCAGGCACTCAGTCAATGGGGCAGCAACCGTGCTAAAATGCCGTATGAAACGCCTATAGAATCCTGCTAATCCTAGAAAACTTCTCAACTCGATAATGGTCTTGGGAGTGGGCCAATCTCTAATGGTCCTCACCTTATCCTCATCCACTGTGATACCCTTACCACTCACTATGAAGCCTAAGAACAACAGCCTCGGTGACATAAATATGCACTTCTTGAGATTAGCGTAGAGCTTATTCTCTTTCAGTACAGTCAAAACATCCTTCAAGTGCATTAGATGTTCATCCCTAGTCTTGCTATATATTAGGATATCATCAAAGTATACAACAACGAATCGACCTATGAATGGTTTAAGTACCCGGTTCATCACGCGCATGAAGGTACTCGGTGCATTGCTGAGACCGAATGGCATAACCAACCATTCGTACAACCCTTCCTTTGTCTTGAAAGTAGTCTTCCACTCATCCCCAGGTCTGACTCGAATTTGATGATACCCACTTCTAAGATCCACTTTAGAGAAGATTACTGCTCCACTCAACCGGTCCAGCACATCCTCAATGCGAGGTATTGGGAATTTATACCCAATTGTAATCTTGTTGATCACCCGGCTGTCCACACACATCCTCCAACTCCCATCCTTCTTGGGCGTCAATAACGCTAGGACGACACATGGATTCATGCTATCTCGAATGAATCCTTTGTCTAGTAAGTCCTGGACCTTCTCCTATAGGACCTCCATTTCTTTGGGGCTCATCCGATAGTGAGGGAGGCTAAGAAGACTAGCCCCAGGCACCAAGTCGATGTGGTGCTGGATGTCTCGCAATGGAGGCAGCCCTTCTAGTAAGTCTTCCGGCACTACCTCTTTAAATTCCTCTAATAACCCTTTTACTTCCTCCGGAGCCTCGCATTCTTCACCACTAGAGCGTGCATCAAACGGGACTCTTTAATATCTTCGGTCATTTCCTTTTCTGACTAGGTGATCGTCAGAAAAGATTTTCCTTCCGCTCTCTGGGTTTTAGGTCACTTATCTGTCAATGGTAGCAGCGTGTATTTCACACCCTCCTTCTCCAATCTGTATTTTTTTTCTTTCCCGGCATGTTGGGCATCCACATCAAACTGCCAAGGCCATCCGAATAACAAATGACAGGCATCCATATCGACGATGTCGCAGTATACCTTATCCCGATACTTGCCTATCGAAAAGGGAACCCGACACCTCTCTTTCACCTTAATTCACTCCACCGCTTTAATCTATCCTATGGTGTAAGGATTTGGATGTTTCTCTATCAGTAGCCGGAGTCTCTTCACAACCTCTTTTCCGATGATGTTCTCGCAGCTCCCACTATCAACAATTAGGTCAAACACTTTCCCACCAATCGTGCACCTAGTGCGAAATAGCTGGTATCGTTGTGAACTACCTTCTTGTTTCAGTGCTAGCATCATCCTCCTAATTACATAGTTAGGCTCCACCGCATCATCCGCCTCCTCATAGTAATCATCATCACCATCTGGCTCACAACACACTTCCTCCTCCTCTTCCCTTTCGACAATGTTTACAGCTCGTCGATTCGGGCATTCATTGGATCGATGTCCCGACTGATTACATCTATAGCACTTTCCCAAGATTGGTTTGGCATATGGGTTATTTTTCCTTGGGGTTTCTTTGCTCTCAAGAGGTCTCTTCCCCTCAGCTTTATCTTCTTTTCTTTCCGTGCTTCCCACTGGCTTCCCAATTACTCCTCTAGGCCTTTCGCCCATCACCCTGCTATTACTGTCAAGATTATCATAGGCATAGTTTCTCTTACCTCCTCCTAACCTTGCACTCTACTCTTGGATCATCATTTCAGCTCGGAGGGCCAAATTCTTAGCTTCATTGACGGTTCTGAACACCGTCACCCCTATCTTGTCTCTAATTTGAGGCTTCAACCCGTCTACAAATCGTGCCACCTGTTGACCCTCAATCTCCCTTAGATCATTCCTCTCCGCCAACCTCATGAACTCAGCGGTGTACTCATGCACCGTCCTCTGTCCTTGACGGCATCGTTGATACTGCTGGAAAAGGATTTACTCGTAGTCGGGTGGTAGGAAATCTCTCTGCAACAGATTTCTCATGCGGTACCATGTTCTTATAGGTTGCTTTCCTTCCCTTTGCCTACGGTTCTGCAATCGATCCCACCATGCAAATGCCCCGCCTTTCAACCTACAGGCAACTAACCTTACCCTCCTATCCTCAGGAACCTCTATATAATCGAAGAATCTATCAACCTCCGCAAGTCAGTCCAAAAAATCCTCTATATTGAGATTACCAGTAAAGGAAGGAATGTCTACCTTAAGACGGAAGTCACCGCCATCGGCATGATCGAATCCCTGGTGGTTTTATCGATATCCGCCACCGTACTCCTGATCAATCCGGTCATCCACCCCGCGGTACCTGCCACCACCAGCGCCACCCCTTCTCGGTAGTTGTCCCCTCCTCTGCAGAAATTCATCCTCTTCCTCAGAGGAGCTTTCATCACGCCTTCGGTTCCATTGATTTTCGGCAGCAAGTTCATTGATAGGACTGCCATGAGCGACTGCTACTCCCGGTCGATTCCGAACAACACCCCTATTCCTGTTGTGGCCCATCACCATAGCGTCGAAACACACCTCTAGGTCTTCCAGACGCTGTTCTGCATGTCCAAGCCGTTGTTCCATGGTTTCGACCACTGCCCTTGGAGCCCATTGATTGACTCCTTGGGCTTCCGCATCCCGATCAAGGTCGAGAACGCGACCGCCATCAACACCATCGTTAGCTGACATCTCTGCAGGAATTTGCCTTGCTTTGATACCAACTGACGCAGCGAGGAAAGCGTAAACCCGGGACCTAGGACCTATTCTAAGATTGGAACTCTAGAGTAAACAAAGAAGAATCAGGGTTTATTCTTCGATAAATTCAATTACGCACAATTGAAAAATATAGAGAAATTCGTCCCTCAAAAGTGTGTTTGGATAATGAATAATATGTAACCCTAAAATGACCTGATAACTATTTATACATCTCAATAAAACATGTAAAAAAGGAAATAAATATGTACACGTGGAAATAAATATAAGTATACACGTCCGTCGTCTGGAAAGTACACGGCCATGCATACAGGTCGTGTAAGCTTCTGGGGATATTTCTGGCGTTATACACGGCCGTGTCTCCTGGCCGTGCATGCAACCGTGTATGCTTCTGGGAAGGATCCTGACAAAACACAGGTCCGTGCCTCCTGGCCATGTAAGAGGCCGTATACGTTTCTGGGAATTATCTTGGTATATCACATGGCCGTGCCTCTTAGCCGTGTATGCAGCCGTGTGCGTTCTTGGAAGTTCCCTTACATGATACACGACCGTGTATCCACCCGTGCATCAACCCGTGTCTGCCACGATGTCCGCATCACTATGGAAAAATTATCCTCCACTAAAACTTTAATTCATTCTATACCACTTTCAACGACATTTTCTCAAATTTGCATTGTAAGAACGATCACCCTCCGAAAGAAGATGAAAACCATCCCATCAATGTTAAGTTTCTTCTTTCTGTATTCCTATTTTTGTCATGTACCCTCAAATAAGAGAGAAGTTGTAAGGAATAAAATAATGACAAATATTGAAAACTCTTCAAATACTCCATCATGGTCTTTTTTTTTTTTGAGAAGAAGTTTTTTTATTTGCTATTTTAGGTTAAAGTCTCAAACAATAGAAGTGGAGATAAAATTTGAGCAAAATGAATTGGAATGATTAGAACTCTAGAATGAAAATGAATCTCATATAAGCATGATTCATCTGATGAGAAAAAGGCTCATGAACGAACTTTTTAAATTTCGATAAAAGGGTTCATTTGTTTAGGTGCTATTTGCGAAACCAGGTAAGATCTTTCACTATACATGAGTAGCAAAATAGTTAGCCCACAGGGGTACTATTATAAAATTCATCATTTCTTAGGATTACTAATTTGTAACAGACACTTTCCCATGTAAGTTAGTTAGCCCATATGGGCACTATTCTAAAATTCACCATTTTTTAGGATTGTTAGTCTGTAATAGATACTTTTCCATGAAAGTTAATTAGCGCACAAGGGCAAGAGATGTTTTCTCATGCAAGTTAGTAAATCCATAAGGGTACTATTCTAAAAATTCATTATTTCTTATGATTGCCAATCTATAATAGATGCTTTCTCATGAGAGTTAGTTAACCCACTGGGGCATTATTATAAAATTCATTATTTCTTAGGATTACTAATTTGTAATAAACACTTTCCCATGTAAGTTAGTCAGCCCATATGGGCACTATTCTAAAATTCACCATTTTTTAGGATTGTCAGTCTGTAATAGATGATTTCCCATGAATGTTAGTCAGCCCACAAAGGCAATAGATGTTTTCCCATGCAAGTTAGTTAGCCTACAAGGGCACTATTCTAAAAATTCATTATTTCTTATGATTGCTAGTCTATAATAGATGCTTTCTCATGAGAGTTAGTTAACCCACATGGGCACTATTCTAAAAAATTCATCATGGCTTAGAATTACTAGTCTGTAATAGACGCTTTCCCATTCAAATTAGTAAACCCACAGGGATACTATTTTAAAAATTCATCATTTCTTAGGATTACCAATCTGTAATAGATGTTTTCTCATGATAGTTAGTCAGCCCACAGGCGTACTATTGTAAAATGTATCATTTCTTAGGATTTTTAGTCTGTAATAGACGCTTTCTCATGAAAATTAGTCAGCTCATAAGGACACTATTCTAAAATTCATCTTTTCTTTGCTAGTCCGCAATGGATGCTCTCCCATTAAAATTAGTCAGCCCGTAGGGGCATTATTCTAAAAATCCTTGCTTAGGGTTGCTAGTTTGTGATGACATTTTCTGGTATAGAATAGTCAGCAAAGTACCATCCTAAACATCTCTTACTAGTTTAGTAAAATATTTCTTGCATTTGGTTGAATAGCTTGTCAAGGCACATTTTTAGACAAAAATAGTGTCTCCTTGGTCTTTTTAGTAAAGTTTTCCTCAAACATTACTACAAAGAGGGAGAGCTATAAACATACAATTTTTGCTCCCTCTTTATTATTATTATTATTATTATTATTATATTTATTTTGTTTTGTTTTTCTTAAGAAAAAAAGAGAGGAAACAAATGCAATTTGGTTGCATAATAAATTGAGGCACAGGCCAATGGCCTAATGGAAACACATGCATACAAAGTCCCCATGGTCTCGAGTTTAAATCATGGTAGGCTCGAGTTGCGCATTTTTTTTTTCACAATGGAAAATGTGTGTTGAACACATGTTTTTTCTTCTTCCAGCAAACCGATAAGAAAACGTGTGTTCAAAACACGTTTTCTCCTTCCAATGATTAGTTAAAAAGAAAATATTTCGAACACATGTTTTCACTATTTATCTTCTTCCTCCTCCAGCCATGATTAACTTATTTTTCCTTCTTGGATGGCCTCTTTCAGAGCTCTTTTTCGCCCTTTTTTCTTCATGATTTCACCACATTAATGGTAAAATCACAAAGATCACATTCCCTACTATGCATCCAAGCTAAAAAACGGTCCAAATACACTTAATTAATTAGCTAAAATTGGCATGGAAAATAGGAAAAAAATCATTTTGAGCAAAAATGGTTCTTGTGTGTTTAGCTCGATTTGGACAAAATTGAAGCTTTCATGGACATTTTCAAGCAAGTACGAGCATCCAGGGATTCTTTTTTACTCAAATTCATTGAATTAAAGTCAAAATCAATCAAAACCATTAAATTGAAAATCGAAAATTCATTACGAGAATTGACCTTTCATAATTAATTCAAGCTTGAGCAGTATAAAAGGGACCCCGAGGAAGGCATTGAGGGGTAGAAGAAGATTGATTCTCACTTCAAAAAGAAAAAATTTTCTTTTTTCTTTCACTACGTCCTCGTCTTTTTTTTTTCTCTCTTTCTTTTCTTCTCTCAACAAAGTCCGAGTCTCTTCCATTGTTCCTGGTCACTCGAAGCACTGCTGGAGGTTACCACCGAAAGTTGGTGTTGAAGCCGCCGTCCCTAACTCCAATCAGTAGCTGTGCAGGTTTGTCATCTTCATTTTTTTTAATTTTTTTTTGTTTTCTTTCTTTTATTATTATTATCATTATTATAAAAAATATATATTTTTCACTAATTTTTTTCTTTATTATTATTATAATTTTTTTTAAATTTGTCATTATTATTATTATTATTAAAAAAATTTCCCTAAAAAAAATTTCTTTATAAAAAAAATTCCCCAATTCTTTTTTTTTTTACATTTTAGAATTTTATAAAAAATCTATAAATAATAATATTTTTCAGAGCTTTTTTTTTTTTTAAAAAAAAGATGTTTTCCTTTTTAAAAAATTAGTAGAATTTTTTTTATAAATAGATTTTAGTCTCTAAAAAGTAATAATAATTTTTTTTTTTTATGAATTATGATCGGTTTGATCTTAAACAGTGGCACATAGGTACCTACGGGGCAACCTAAAAAAAATAAAAATTATTTTTACTTTCTCTATTTAAACATTTTATCAAAAAAATAAATAAATAAAATAAAATTTAATTTTTGAATGTTAAAGTGGCAACTATAAGGTTTTAATAAGATAACCCCTAATTTCAAAATTTTTGGTTTTATTTGAAATATTCTACGCAGACTAGTAGCTAAATTAAGACTAATATGCTCAATCAGTCTTAATTTAATATTTTTTTCGATCTCGATCGGGTGGCGATTCCTTTTTCTTCAAGTTAGATAAAAATAATTTTTTTTCTAATTTTAGTCGAGGATTTACATTAAATGGGTATAAGGTTTAATGTAAATCAAATTAGGAAAAATGAACTAGAAGTTAGACTCAATAGTGAGTACTTTAATTTGTAATGACATGTTAGAACAATTTGCATACAATTTAGAAGATGATTTCCTTTTTGCATGATAGGGGGAACTTGCTGCTTCTTGTGGGTTGTCGTTTTGAAGGACATGGGAAGAGCAAGTAGTACGTTGGAGGTGAATAAATTGGTTAGACTATAGATGTGGATGCCATCAACAAGGTTGCTTTGCTATGCTTCCTTAGAGATTTTAGGCTTGTAAATATACAAAAAATTTTATTTTTAATTCCTAGAAAAAGTTTAGTCGATGGATTGTTTAACTTAGGATTAAGGTTGTTAAAATCGTAATTTTACGTAGAATCGCTAAGGAATTCGTGGAATCGAAACGTAGAAACGGAAGTTTCTATAATCTATGTAAAATAACTTCCAAATATTGTAAATTTACATACAATAGTCATTAAAAAATATAATGGATAATAGAAATAAGGAAATTCAGCATTTCTTTTTGTCATAAATTGCAAATTTGCAATAAAAGTCATAATATAGATAATTAAGCATAAGTTGTATAATATAGATATTTCATTTCTAAAATGATAAATCATGTATAAAGCGAGTTTCACCTAGTTATATATACAAAAGCTAGAAAATAATAGATAAAATTTAAAATTCAATTGTGATTTAAAAAAATTACTAATAAATAAAAGTTGATAACAAAGATATGCTATTAGAAAGGAGTAAATCCAAAAAAAAAAAAAGAATGACAAATAACTACTAACCAAAAGTAAATAATAAAAAAGTACTATAACAAGAAAAACCTTCAAAATTATATATTACTAGGTAAATTTTTACAATATTCGTGATTATTGATTCAAAATATATTTACTTAATAATATATATTTAAAAGTATTGTAACTATGAGATATTGAAAAGATAGAAATATAAATACATTTATGCCTTTCCCATAAAATTAAAAATCTAAAAAAATCTTATAAAGTTAAAGTTATCTACCCTTTATTTTATTTACTATTACAAAAATATTAATTAAAATAAGGAAATTTATAGTAATCAAACATGAGTACTTAACACGAACATGGTCACAAACAGGAATAGAAAGACCGACGACCGACAAACATGAACACGAAGACTTCAACGCAACGCAACACATTGACAAGTGACGAGTGATGACCACCGAACATATAACAACAACAGCAACAAATCCTAAAGGTTTTCATTTCCCCCACACAAGATTGGCACTCAAGATTTAAGATTAGAAAAAAATACTATATGAAGTTTCAAGTTTCTACTAAACAAAAATAACCGATGGAAAAAAAGTAAGAACGAAAAGTTAGAAATAGTACACATACATACTGTGACACCTGACGTAGTTGAAGAATGAAAGCTATAGCTTACAAATTTACTTGAATTTTAGGCTAAGCTAGGCTTCTCTAGGCTGCACGTCTTTGACTAGGCCGGGTTACTTCTTCTTCACTCCTTTTGCTGATGGAAAATAAGACCTTGTAGTAGAAACGTAAAAACGCTAGTAAACTCATGATTTTACCGATTCCACGTGTGGAATAGTAATTCTATTATGATTTTACCTCAAAAAGGTTTTTACATGCGAGTTGACTAGGAATGTGCTCACCAACTCGTAAAAACGTGCGAGTTAACTCGCGATTTTGACAACTATGTTTAGGATTAGGGGAAAATGTCCCTTATAGTGCTATGGTGGCTATTGCAAGAGGAAATGTGAGTGGTCACATATATTTAGAGCATGTTGAGGGTGAAATCACTCGGGAAGGGATGGAAATTGATAAAGGGAGTGACTGTAGTTCATAGTTAGAAGAGGAAGAGGAAGTTGTTGAGGTGGATTATTTCTTTGATGATGATGACAAGGAAGTTTTGGCTACTTGTTCTAAGAAAAAATAGAAACCTTTCTAGCTAGTAAAGATTTGTATAGGATAGTAGGATTTCATGTTTATGTAGATACTATATTTGATGATTATAAAGAACAGCTTTGTAGGGTGAAGAAGCTAAGTGATAGGTTAGGGATTGTTAAGAATAATGAAAATGATCCAGAGAGTGTGTTTTATAATGATAAGGGTACCTTCTACATAGATCTAGCAAGGGTGAAGGGATGAAGTGAGACTCGAAAGAAGAAGGACAAAGGATTGCTTTGATCCAACAATAGTAGCCCCCCATACATGTATGGGCATGGTCTTCTTTAGTAGGGATGAATTCAAGGAGGCTATGAACAACTACTCAATCCATGATAGGTGGGAGTTGAGGTTATTGTTAAATGACAAAAGAAGAGTACAATACAAGTGTAAGAATCCTGAATGTCCATTTGTGATATATTTATCATTTGAGTCAAATACGAAAGAATTTTTGGTAAAAATCTTCAAAGAACAGCATAGTTAGTTTTGTAAGCCATCCTTTGCCAATAAACATGTGACATACAAGGGTTTTGGGAAACTCTTCTTGTCCAGATTATGAATAATGCCAAAGATGGCAGTTAAGCACATGAAACAACTAGCAATGAAAGAATTGATGGTAGATGCAAACTATAGTCAATGTAACAAGTGAGAGAGCATGCTTTTAGACAAATAAAAGGGAGATATAAGATGGAGATTGATAGATTATGGGACTATGCTAATGCACTTAGGAAGTCTTCAAAAGGGTAACCTAATTGTGCAGAAGTTGTAGTTGAGTTTCAAAGTCCAAGCCATCGTTTATACTTTAAGAGGTTCTTCATTGTTTTAGATGCTCGATTGGGGTTCTTGAAGGTCTACAGGCCAATTTTAGTTCTAGATGGGTAAAGGTGAGTTAAAAGGTGAGCTACTAAGTGTAGTTGCAAGGGATGTGAATGACTAGATGTATCCTATTGCTTAGGCTTATCTTGAGAGGGAGAGCTTGGATAGTTGGTCATGGTTCTTAAGAGAGTTGGATTGATTAGAAGGGTTGAGCACAACATCTAGATTCACGTTTATTAGTAACATGTAAAAGATAATAAATTCCCTTTTTAATATTTATGTTAGGTATATAAATAACTATTTTGAAATGGTTGCATATATTTAATTTGTATCTACACTCATATTGTTTGATATTTTGGTGTATTTGACAAGGGTTGGAGCAAGCTATAACTGATAAATATTCATTGATGGAGAATCTCTATTGCATTTGACATTTCCTTGCAATTTGAAGGAAAAAAATGAGGGTAGTGCACTTCTGTGTTTGTTTTAGGGTGCATGCAAGGTGATTATCGTTGGTGAATTAGAGGAGGACCATGTTAATCAAATGAGAGTTGAAACCCGATGCTGCTGATGATCTACTCCAAAAAACTCCTAAGCACTAGTGTAAGGTTATGTTTAGACATGGGAGAAAATGCGATGTTATGGATAATAACATGTTGGAGACATTTAACTCCACTGTAATTGAGGCAAGACACATGTTCATTTCTATGATGGAGTGCATTTGGAAGCAAGTGATGGGTTAAATAGCTGATAAAATTGACGAGAGCAACAAGTGGATGTAGAGGCTCATTTCTCACGTTTGCCAATGCCTTGAGAAGAAGAATACGAGCTTCAATTGCCACCCGTTGTCCAATTGTTATGGAATTCAAAGTAATATAGTTGAGTGATAGTTATACAGTTGACAGAGGAAATAGAACATGTAGTTGTAATTTCTGGGGTTTGATTGGCATTTCATGTGCTTATGCATGTGCCTGTATCTTATATTTAGGTTTGAATGTAAAAGATTACGTGAGTAGTTGGTACACGCTAGAAAAGTACAATAAGATGTATTAGCACACTGTGATGCTTGTACCAAGTGCTAGGTTCTGGGAGAGGACCTCAATGGAGAAAATGCATGCACCCATTACATAACTTGGCTTCTTTTCTCAACTTTCAAGCTGTCTTCTCAATCTCTGGATAGTATTGGAGTTCACTTGTACGAGAAGAATGAGGCATTAAAACGAAATAAATTTATTTTGACAAGAAGCCTCGGCAACAATGCAAAAATTTGAATGGAGTCGGATCCAACAAATATAAATTCATACTTTGAAATATTGGTAACATTTATTTCTTTAAAGAGTATCAAAGTACAGATAGAGTTTTGAAAAAAAAAAAACCTAAAATAAAGTGATTAAAATTTAAAAAATTATCTACCAATAAAAAGTAGTGTAACTTGAAAAGAAAAAAATTAATAATAATGGAAATCTAACCAAAGATATATTGACTATTTTATTTCCAAGAATTGATAATTGTTGCAAATATATATATATATATATATATACATAGTGTTGTCGTCCTCGCTGGAGTCCTCTTCCTTCTCATCCGCGGCTGTGAATGCATAAATCCCTTTTTTTTTTTTTCCTGTGATTTTATACCCTCGTATTGCACGAGGCATGTGATTTCTCTTATAATCTTATTGGTTCATCTCCAAAATATCCAATTGTATGGCGGTGAAAGGAAGTAATAATAATAAAAAAAAATTTTCGTTTCTTTTATTAATTGCCTGGCTTGCTCCATTTCTTGAAGGCACGCGTTTCGCATTCACGTGGAGTTGGACATTCATCAGCTGGTCGGATAGTTTGCATGGAGGGCTAGCTGGAACGTGATTGTAGGAATCGGTGTACCTTCACGAGCTGGACTGAATTCTATTTTAAATCCCTCTTTAAAATTCGGCATGAATGAAAATAAAAGTTATCCAGTTGAATTTGGTTTAGAAGTTGACATTTGTGGGCTTGTATGTATATTTTACCGATTTATATATTTTTTTCTGTTAAAAATTACAAATATATATATATATATAAGTGTAATAAAAAATTGAATAAAAATATATAAATTTACAATTTATATATTTTTTTCAACTCTAGGTGCTGATTATTTATCTACAAACTCGCAGATTGATGCTAATTGTTGGCTGTTAAATAGGTTCTATACAGATATCCGGTTAGGCATTAAGTGGGAAACGACCCTTTTTGAGTCAAGCAAATGGAGATGAATGGAAATGGCATATGTGGGTCTAGATTTTAATCCTTTAAAGTTATTTTGTAAATTTTTCTTATTTTTTCGAGAAATTACAAGAGCGGCTCTATGTTGATTATTGGAATAGATATAAAAAAAAGGCCAATTCGAGCCTGTGAACTGGTTCGAGTCAACCAGATCGATTTGAGCCAATTCAACCCGACATTGGATCTATCGGGGTGATGGGTCCAAACTGAGTCACCTGTCGAACCCATTGAACTTGAAAAAATGTATTGAAAAAAATAAAACAAAAAAAAATTTTAGGGTTGATTCATAAGCCGAACCAACTTATGAACCATTAGGTTACGGGAATTGGCTCAATCCTTTCCCCCACAAGCTAGTTTCGGTTCTAGGAATTGTTGGCCCATTACCCGACGAGTTGGGGCTAGTTCTGTGCCGATTTTGAACTAGCTTGATCCTTTCCCCCACGGGCTGGTTCCGGCTCTAGAAATTGCTAGCCCGATGACTATATAGGAGGTTGCTCTAGAATATCTCATAATTTTAAAAAACGTAATTCTATTGAACTGTTGGGTAGTATTGAATTTATCTTGGACAATAATCGAGTAATTTTATGTATTGAAATATTTATAAAATCACTATATATATTTTTTAAAACTCTTAAAATTTATAATTTCATTTTTAAGTTTGTGCGTATATTCAAACACTTGTAAAATTTTATACAAATTTATAAATTCAATCTAGTTTTAAAATTACTCGCAATTCATAAAATCACCCATGATGGTGGTAATTCTAATAAAAAATTGGTGAAAACTTTGGTGAAAGTCGTACAGATGGAATTTATTAAAAGCGTTTTCTTCCTCCCAACTACTGATGATTCAATGAGGGAAAAAAGGATGACTTATAACGTACAGTATTAGTTGTATTCTGAATAATCTGATATAATATCTTGCAGGAAGAAAGTAAATTTTCGAAGGGTACGTTGATGGTTAACCTGACCATAATCTTACTATATATGTCAGATTGTTATTCAATTTCGGAACAAACTGTCAGCAAGTTATTATGGCTTTTCAATTTGCATTATTATATGACATCTCATTCATTTTGATATGGTAGTTAGGGTTTTAATTCTTCAAATTCCTCCAGCCTTGCAAAATAAATCAGCAACGGCTTTAATAATTATAGACTTCCAGACTGCCAGGCTACAAACTAGGGCCAAGTCACTCCATTATTTCATCACCATTTTTTATGATATTTTCACTTTTACAACCTAAAACTCATATAAAATTTCTTTGAATTTGATATTAAATGTTCATCTTTTGATGTATAAATTTCCCGAGAAAAGTAGCATTTGAAAATCTTTTACAAAAATCTTAGGGAAATAAAAAGAGAAGATATTCAATGTTTATTTTAAAGAGGTGGTCGTGTTTATTCTTTGAAAAGCCCATGACCTATAGGCTGTATTTTATAATTGTTTTTTAATGATAATATTGGAAAATGTGTTGTATTTGGTCTATAATAATAATTTAGTAAACTAGTATTATTAAATGTACTTAACTATATAATGTAAACAACGCAAAATCACATTTAGAACACTAGCACCAAAGTTTAAGGCTTTCAGAAAAATTTTCGTTTTAGTTCAAAATTTATAAAGAAATTATAAAAAAGTTAGTCAAATTGATCCGGTGAATTTGGATTTCAAAATGGATTAATAAAATACGAATTTCATTATAAACTGAAATTTGATGTTATAACTCATTATTTATTAAAAACTCGAAAGTTCAGACTTTAAAATTAATGAGATCTTAAAAATAAATTACTTAAATAGTAAAGTCAATAAATATAGCATGAAATAATATTTAAAGATAATCTATATTCGCTAAACATACACACTATGTAAAGTATATACCCGTAAATTAGCATAAATCCTGTATTTATATATATATATATATAAACTACACCAAAATTAATTGAATAAATCGGTTATGAAATTTTTCATTCACTGTATTTGCATGGAATCAGGCATGTCAAGCAATTGGGCAAATGAGATGATGACTGATCTTGAGCATTAGCAATATTAGGAGACATAATCAACCTATAATCTACAAAGCCATGACACTTGGCTTGATAAACCTAATATTCCTTGCTAACGAAACGACTTTAAATCTACATAAACGTCTCAACTTCATCAAAATAGGATTAAACATTTTGATAACTCAACAAAACATTAAAGAAAAATTAGATAGAATTTAGGAAAAATTAAAAGAAAAATAAGGCGGATTCGTCTGGCAGCTGAAGGAGAACCACCCATGGAAGCTTTTCGACAACCTCTGATCGGTGGCCGGTAAGCACAATAATCCACCTGAATTTGAAAAAATTTCAAAAAATATTAACTTATAAAGGAAAATTTTAGAAAAAATTATTCATAGATTATTTTATGTCGAGTTTTATATAGAAATTTTATTTTAATGAAATTTATGAATTTCATAGTATGTTGTTAAAAAATGCTCTATCAAAAACGAAGTTTCAAATCTATTTTTAAAAATGAAAATGTTGTTGTTTCGAACTCAGTAATTTTTTTACAAACTCCTCATAATGTCTAGTTTACATGAATGTAAAACGTTTCTAAATAGCAGCGTGTTTAATTTTTGTTAAATTTCAGATTCAAAAAAATTGTTAAATTTGGAATTTTGGAAAATTATTTGATTTTCAAGAATTTATGGTTGAATTTGATCTTAATCAGTTTGCTAAATGTTGTGATCATGTGAAGGAGGGTTACATTTGACATGATGTGATTTCATAATTACACGTGTTTCGAAGTTAAAATGCCAATTTTAAACTATATGTGATTACTATAAATATAAATATGCACGAATCGATTGGTTGGGTGAATTTCATATGTTTTCTTAAAATGAACAGAAACCTTTATGCATGTACATGTTGATTCAAGTTAATTACTGTGAATTTTTCATATGCATTGGCTAAATTTGCTTATCTTATAATGTTGTTTAGTTGTGTGACATCGATAAACTCGCCTAATCAAATCTTTAAATAATAGTCGTGAAGAAAAATGTTGTATAAATATTCGGGAATTTAATGTGCTTATAAAGTGCAAAACCTAATCAGAAGATACGTAGAGAATTTCTATGAAATAGTTAAGAACTAGAGAATAATGCAGAATATGCTTTAACCGAATAGCTTTGGATGGTCCAAGGTAAAAGGAAAAGTAAAGGGTTTTCTCATAAAAATCTTGAATTAAAGCAAATAGAAGAAATTGTAAAGGTTTTTTTTTTTCTTTTTTCTTTTTTTTTTTGTTGGGACAAAAACCTAATAAAAGCATCGCATAAGGAACTGCAGATGTAACTAAGAATTTATATAGAATAATGATGAGATCCATGATGGGAGCCAAGCCGAAAGATGGAATGTGGATTCTCTTGAAGTGCCACCTGGACCAATCACAAGAAATCGAGCGAAACGATTTAAGGAAGCACTTAACGGGTTGATAAAGGATGTCCACGAAGCCGGAAAGGATTGGAGCAATCATGAAGCTGGAATGGATTGGAACAACCATGGGAATGCCCTTACTCTTGTACAAGTCATAGTGGATACGGGTTGAAGAGGGCGTGTCTTTACAAGGCACGACCGTGTAGGAGTCTGGAGGTTACACAGAATCATACACGGTCGTATACACGGTTCAAAGGCACGGCCGTGTATGTTGTTAAGATTTCCACAGAAAGATACACGACTAGAAGTATACAGTCGTGTACATTGTCAAGATTTCCACAGAATTATACACGGCCAAAGTACACGGCCGTGTATCTCCCTGACGCCGGCCTTCATGTCTTGTTTTGTTATTTTTACGCAACTTATCTAAGCTATGTCGTTTTGGGCTTTATTGTTACGAATTGTAAACCCTAATATAAAGCTCCTAGGGTTTAGAACATTTAGAATATAGAACATACAACATTGAAAGTTTGAAAACACTTTTGAGAGAATTCCTCTCTTGGTTCTTTAAAGAACTAATCTAGAACTTATCGGATTTTATTTCCGTGGCGTTCATCTCGACTTATCAATCGGTCTTTCATCCCGATTGTGGCGTCTTCATATTATACCAAGGTTCTTGTCTCGTTTATAGACAACGGGTCGCGGTTTCCACTTGAGGGTGTTTGGCATCTTAGGTAACGAATTCCGAACGTATTGGTATTGGGTTTCGTTACACGTTGGCGTGGTTCGTATCAGTTAGGAATCCGATCAAACCGATCTCATACCAGTTTGGTATCAAAGCCTAAGTTTGTTAACACGTCAGTTCGGTTTGAGGAAGGTAACATCAAAACCCTAACTCCAATCGTTCATATCAATTTTTAGTATTCAATTTCATAGTATTAATTGTCTATTGAAAGTGTAGTATCTACTATTCAATTTTGTTACAAAAAAAAAAAAAACAAGAAGAATCACGACACAAAAAAAGGAGCGTGATTAAGAGCAAAAAAAAAAAAAAAATCGAAAAGAAAAAGAGGAAATTTACAAACCCTAGAGTTGTTTTGAATTCTACGGAAGGGAGTTGGTGTAGTTTAGGTTAGTTCCAAGAGAATTGAGAAGAGGAATTGGCGAGTTAATATCATCATTGTTTGTGAGAATACACGAGTGACTGTGTGATATCATCATTTGAGTGAAACACGTAAGGGAGTGTATCGTGAGGTTTAATCATATATATATTTGTGTTAGTACTAATCTTTTCTGTAGGAACTATGTCGAGGCAACATTCTCCTGAAAGTGAGAAGGGAAGGTTTGATGCTAGGTTAGTGATTGAGGCATTGAGGGGTGAGATGAAGAGAATGTTTCAGGAGGGAATGGAATAAATTCATGAGACGGCAGAGTAAAGACTAGAGCAATCTACAAACGTCTTCCAAGGGTGTAGGAGGGAGAGTCGTTCTAGGAGAGTACAAAGGGGTGGAGATGAAATGTCGGGTGACGACTTTGATGAGCCTTCTATCGGGAGTTATAGAGGTTATAGTGGTTGGAATAGAGGAACTAGGGATTGGGAAGATAGAGGAGATAGGAATAGAGAGGATAATCAATTGAGTAGCATAAAGATGAAGATTCCTCCTTTCCAAGGGAAGAATGATCCCGAGGCGTACTTAGAGTGGGAGAAGAAGGTAGAGATGATGTTTGATTGTCATAACTATAGTGGGAGAAAGAAAGTGAAACTTGCTGCCATTGAATTTTCGGATTATGCCATAGTGTGGTGGGATCAACTAATGTTGAATAGAAGAAGGAATGGCGAACCACCTATTAAGTCGTAGGAAGAGATGAAAAGGGTGATGAAGAAGCGGTTTATGCCTGCATATTACTATCGTGAATTGCACAACAAATTGCAAACTCTTAGGCAAGGAAGCCGAAGTGTGGATGAGTATTTCAAGGAGATGGAAGTTATGATGATCAGGGTGAATGTAGAGGAGGATAGAGAGGCTACCATGGCTAGATTTCTTACTGGATTGAATAGAGAAATTCAAAATGTTGTTGAATTGCAGCATTATGTAGAATTAGAGGATATGGTTCATATGGCTATAAAGGTTGAGAACCAACACAGGCGGAAAGGTAGTAGTAATGCACTGTTTCAACAGGGTACTGGTTCATCCACCTAGAAGACTAACCAATGGAAGAAGGAAGAAAAGCCTTTACCCACCAAACCAAAAGGAGAGCTGAGACAAGCGGGTTCTACTCCTAGTAACCAAGGTAACCCTGATTCTTCTACTTCTAGAAATCATGACATTAGATGTTTTAAATGCCAAGGTAGAGGTCATATTGCTAGTCAATGTCCGAATAGGTGTGTTATGATTTTGCGTGATGATGGTGAGTATGAGACTGAGGGGGATAGTGAAGAAGATGATATGCCTCCATTAGAGGATGCTAGTGATGATGAGGAGCCTGCAGTAGGGAAGTTAGTGGCAGTAGTAAAGCGAGCTTTGAATGTGCAGGTGAAGGAAGAAGAGGAGGTGCAAAGAGAGAATATATTTCATACTAGATGTTATCTAGGAGATCATATTTGCAGTTTGATCATTGATGGAGGAAGTTGCACCAATGTGGTGAGTAATTTTATTGTTAAGAGGCTAGGACTCAAAACTATTAGACACCCTAGTCCATATAAATTGCAGTGGTTGAATGATAGTGGTGAGACTAAGGTGAGTAAGCAAGCCTTGATTGGTTTTCGCATTGGTAGGTATGAGGATGAGGTGTTATGTGATGTAGTGCCAATGCAAGCGTGTCATGTGTTGTTGGGGAGACCATGGCAATTTGATAGGAAGGTTGTTCATGATGGCCTTTTTAACAAGTATACGCTTGTTCACAAGGGGAAAAACTTTAATCTTAAACCTTTAACACCTAAACAGGTGTATGAGGATCAGTTGCAGCTACAACAGTCTTTTGCAAAACATAAGGTAAGTGAAAAACCAAGGGAAAGTGAGAGAGCAAAAGACAATGAGAAAGAAAAGGAATATAAAAGTCGAACTCAAAAGGAAAAAGAGAGGAAGGCTGGAAAGAGTGTGAGAGACCAAGTTGAATGGGGATCAACTTTGGTGGTGAGTGAAAAGGAGAGTGCAGCCTTGCAAAAGGAGAGTTGTGTGGCAAGAGCGAGCGTAGTGAGGAGAGCGCTAGTGATGAAACAACCTATGTTGTTGCTGGTTTTTAAGGAAACATGTCTGAATACTAAGGAACTATCTAACTCTTTGCCTAGTGTGGTTGTATCTATTGTGCAGGACTTTGAAGATGTCTTCCCTGAGGAGATTCCAAAGGGATTACCACCTATTTGTGGTATTGAGCACCAAATTGACCTTGTATCCGGAGCATCGATTCCAAACAAGCCAGCTTATAGAAGCAATCTGGAGGAGACAAAGGAACTCCAAAAGCAGGTCGATGAATTAATGGAGAAGGGATACGTGAGGGAAAGCATGAGCCCATGCGTAGTACCTGTGATTTTGGTGCCTAAGAAGGATGGGTCATGGAGAATGTGTGTTGACTGCCGCGCCATCAACAACATCACGGTAAAGTATCGTCATCCCATTCCTCGCTTAGATGACATGTTAGATGAGTTACATGGGTCTAGTGTCTTTTCTAAAATTGATCTGAAAAGTGGATATCACCAAATTAGAATGAAAGAAGGTGAGGAATGGAAAACCGTATTCAAAATAAAATATGGATTGTATGAGTGGTTAGTAATGCCTTTCGGTTTAACTAACGCACTTAGTACTTTTATGAGACTTATGAACCATGTTTTGAGGACTTTTATTGGAAAATTTGTGGTTGTCTATTTTGATGATATTCTCATTTACAGCAAGAGTTTGGAAGATCATATATCTCACTTGATGGATGTTTTAGGAGTACTTCGAAAGGAGCAATTATATGCTAACATCAATAAGTGCACTTTTGCACAAACAAACTTGTGTTTCTTGGTTTTGTTGTTAGTGCACAGGGAATATAGGTTGATGAAGAAAAGATTCGTGTGATCCAAGAATGGCCTAGTCCAACTAATGTAAGTAATGTGCGGAGTTTCCATGGACTAGCGAGTTTTTACAGGAGAATTGCGAAGGATTTCAGCACCATTGTAGCACTACTTACTGAGTGTCGATCTAAATTACTTCCTAGAGGCGATGGACCATTTCAAATTCTGGAGCGCATAAATGATAATGCATACAAGATAGATTTACCAGGTGAGTATCAAGTAAGTGTCACATTTAATGTTACTGATCTGAATCCTTTTGATGCAGGCGATGATTTGAGGACAAATCCTTTTCAAGAGGAGGGGAATGATGAGATCCATGATGGGAGCCAAGCAAGAAGATGGAATGTGGATCCACTTGAAGTGTCACCTGGACCAATCACAAGAAATCGAGTGAAACGGTTCAAGGAAGCACTTAACGGGTTGATAAAGGATGTCTACGAAGCCGGAAAGGATTGGAGCAATCATGAAGCTGGAATGGATTGAAACAACCATGGGAATGCCCTTACTCTTGTACAAGTCATAGTGGATATTGGTTGAAGAGGGCGTGTCTTTACAAAGCACGGCCGTGTAGGAGTCTGGAGGTTACACAGAATCATACACGGTCGTATACACGGTTCAAAGGCACGGCCATGTATGTTGTCAAGATTTCCACAGAAAGATACACGATTAGAAGTACACGGTCGTGTACATTGTCAAGATTTCCACAGAATTATACACGGCCAAAGTACACGGTCGTGTATCTCCCCGACACCAGCCTTCATGTCTTGTTTTGTTATTTATACGCAACTTATCTAAGCTATGTCGTTTTGGGCTTTATTGTTACGAATTGTAAACCCTAATATAAAGCTCCTAGGGTTTAGAACATTTAGAATATAGAACATACAACATTGAAAGTTTGAAAACACTTTTGAGAGAATTCCTCTCTTGGTTCTTTAAAGAACTAATCTAAAACTTATCGGTCTTTCATCTCGATTGTGACGTCTTCATATTATACCAAGGTTCTTGTCTCGTTTATAGACAATGGGTAGCGGTTTCCACTTGAGGGTGTTTGGCATCTTAGGTAACGAATTCCGAACGTATTGGTATTGGGTTTCGTCACACGTTAGCGTGGTTCGTATCAGTTAGGAATCCGATCAAACCGATCTCGTATCAAATAATAATATATAAAATGATAAATATACACAAATATCTCCTAAAAACTTTGGTCCTTCTACTTTAAAAAAAAATAGCATATACATCCTTTGAAATAGCTATGGACCCACTTTATTTATGTGTTAGGTACTTATGTAGATTTTTTCTATTGACATGGTAGACCAAATTAGTATATTTAATTGATGTTAAAAAAAATACTAAAAAGCTTAGAAAAAAAATTAAAACAACTACAAAATTAAAAAAAAGGAAACTCAAATGAAATTTGAAAAAAAAAAAAAAAAGAGTGGCGAGCAATAACCTCATAGTTTTTTTTTTTTTTCATTTGGTTCTCTCTCTTTTTATGTTTTCTAGAAATTTTTTCATTTTTCTAATTTTTTATTTTTTTTAGTTATTTTAGACATTAGTCACTTAAATATACTAATTTAATCGTCCATATTAGCAAGAAAATCTATATAAGCAAGCAACACATAAATAAAGTGGGTTTCATGGTTATTTTAAGAGTTTAGATACTGACTTTTAAAAAAATAGAAGTTTCATGTAATTTTAAAAGTTTTTAAAGGGTATCCGTGTAATTTACCCTTATATAAAAATATATTATGCTTTCATAAGCATATTAGGTATATTTTCCATTATCTAATAAAGATCAATAAACCTAGTTTGAAGTTTAATAATGATAATATTTTAATAAAAGAAATGGATCTCTATTGTTTCTATCACTTGTATGAAAATTGAAATGTAGATCACAATTAGGGTATTTGGATAGCGAGGAGCTTGAAGTTGTGGACCTACTTGAGCAACATTAAAGTTAAGTAGATGGGTTCAATATTTTATTGCATTTTGCAGTACTATTTTAAAGTATCTATTAGAGTTATGTAAGTAAGTTAAATGAGTTAATTTAGTTTGTGAGTTAAACAGGCAGAATTTGCTAGCTCAACCTAGCTCATGTGAGCTAATAGGTTAAACGAGCTAACTCCATCCGTTTAACCCATTGGTTAAATGATTAATCCACTAATTAATATATATATATATATATATAATGGCCAATTGGACATATATTTTACATGATCTATTTGAAGCACCCATTTGATAACTAGATCAATATCTTTCAATTCAATAAATATTCATAAATCATTTGCATATCAATATTTTTAAAGCAAAATATTGCTAATTTCACAATTTCAATCTTAAGTAAAATTTTCAATTTTCAATATTCATAAATCATTTGTATATCAATTTTTAAAGCAAAATATTGCTAATTTCGTAATTTCAATCTTAAGTAAAATTTTCAATTTTAAATATTCATAAATCATTTGCATATCAATTTTTAAAGCAAAATATTGCTAATTTCACAATTTCAATCTTAAGTAAAATTTGCAATTTTATATGTTAATTACATAATCAATAGTATATAAAGCCAGAGAAAGTATCTATTTTGGTGATTAAAGGGTTCGAAAAGAAAGTATCTAGATCTAGTTTTTGTATGTGAATACTCTCGATACACACATATATATAGTTTTTGTGTGCCATGAACGATCAAATCTCCCACTCTTTTGTTTTTTAAACAGCAATTATGACAATGAAGCTCCTTCAATGATTTTTTCTTACTAACATTCGATAGAAAGCTTTATATCTTTTAGAACAAGATGATGTTATTGTAACTTTCTCTGCAAAAGGAAAATAAATAAACTTAATCTATGATCAGAGTATAGAACGGCTTCATCTATCAAACTACCCAAAATAAATCTACAAGAATCTATATTACTAAACGACACCTTCGTATCTTGATAATTGGTCAACTAGTGAATAAAATGAGTTTGCTTAGCAAAAATTTAGAATTATTTGGACAATGCGTGATAGCAAGATAAAAATTTTGCACATAAGTCTTCATAGAATATTTTTTTTTCCCTTTCATCAAACGCTGCTCATGCATACACTTTATTTAAGGAAAAGAGTGAAAAAATCTCAATAGTTCTCTTGAGAATTAATTTTAGTGTAATCTTAAAATATAAAAATGTTTTTCTTCCTTGCATTTAAAAAGTATTGCACGCTTCGTCGACGGCACCCAATAAATAAGAACTACTCTAAAATGTAGGAATAAATTAACTTTTAACGAATGCGCAAAAAGCGATTGTTAAGATATCAAGTAAATAATTTCTTACCTTTCCTTATATTAATTGTTATTTTATAAAATGTATACTTCAAAGTGAAAAAATTATTTTATTAGTTCTTTTTTTTTAATGTGTAATATAAGCTATTGCTACAATCCCAGAAAAAAAAAAAAAAAGCTATTGTATTCATTTCTACAAATTGAATAACTACTATACAATACAATGACAACTGCCGTAAAAATAATAAACCAAAAATGATGTTTCTCTCTTTCCCTCGAATTCATCATCACCACTAAGAAATCAGCGCTCGATATACGGTGATTGTAAATACTTGAGTAATATTTTATATTTATGTATGTAATTAATAATAATAATTAAAAAATCTGTTAAGGATGATACGGGAAATAAAAATTATGATTAGGGATAGGATGGTCATTTCGTGACCTAGGTATATAAGTTCCTTTTATCTAAGGTTAACACTTTTTCTTCCTTTTGCCTTTCAGAGAACCCTAAAGTCTTCTTATGCGAATCCATAGAGAAACAGATGACCCTTTTTTCCACCATTAACTTATTGGATTAAGGTAAGTACATAAATCAACAATTATGAATTGTGATTTATGTATATATATGGTTGTGTAGAGAATTAATGTATTGAGGTTTACAGATCTAAATCTATCCGTGATACACAAGGGACGAAACAAGCAATTCACTTATCACGATAATAATTCGGGTCAAGTAAGTGTATCTACTAGTGTATTACATTATAAATTTTATGTTAGATAGATCATTTAGATTAAATTGAATAGAAATTGAGTTGAGGGATCGATTTACGAGGTATATAGTGAGATACACGATCTCCCAACACGATCATGTTGGAACCTTGTTGAAAACTCAAAGTGATTCGAGAGATATATGACCTCAAAATGATTATGTTGTGACTGTGTTGAAAAAAAAAATCAACAAGACCTATCAACACAACCATGTGGAGGTTGTGTTGATGAATAGTGAACAAAGCAATACACAACCTCTCAACATGAACATGTTGAAAAAAAAATGACATAGTGAATAGAGAGAGATACATGACCATGTTAAGACCATGTTAGAAAAGAAAAATAAAATAAATAACAACATGACCTCTCAACATGTCCATGTTGAGACCATGTAAAAAAAAAAAAATGTATACGACCTTTGGTATGGTCGTGTATTACCCCGCACTCAACTACACGACTCCTAATATGACCGTGTTGAGTTGAAACACGACTAGTCTCCTTTTGATATTTATAGGAATACAATTTTAAAAGCAAATAATTTGAATCATGTATAGGTTTGGAAGAATTATGAAGCTAGAATGGTGTAAGACAAACTAAGTATTACCAGTCAAGTACGTGTATACCATGTTTATTGCTTGTGCTTGATAAATTAGATTTTTGTGTGTGGGTTTAATAATATTATAAATGAACCGGATTGAGTGTGCAAGTGATTGTAAATTTCTAGGTCTAAGAAACCGAGTGTGGGTCAGTGTTCTCGGGGTGGCACTCTGATGATCGGTATGTGATGTTGTCCCTAGTGAAGTCGTGTACTGAAATGATTCGGGTCTTATGTGGAAGGTTGTGTTGTGAAATGTTATGATGTAGAAGGTTATGACGTGTATTGTGAAAGGTTATAATGTATAGACTCATCGATAGTGGGAAGTACCAATTGTCATATATATATATATATATATATTATTATTATGTATGGTTATAGAAGGTTGATGTGCGATGACTCATTGACTCATAGACAATGGGGAGTGCTTACTATCATATATATATATATTATGTATGGTTGTGGAAGGTGGATGCGTGAGGACTCATGGATAGTAGGGAGTGCCCATTGTCATATATATATTATCATTATGTATGGTAAATGACTCATGGACAAAGATGATTACTTTTGTCATATATATATATATATGTTGTTTGTAGATGGATTGTGAAAGAATGTTTGGTAATGTTATTTGTAACACCCCAAAACTCGAGTACGTTATGGCCCACCATGTGTCCTCATTTCATAAAGACACGCAAAGACTCAATCACTACTATTCTTCAAATATGCTCGTTCATGTACTCCTGATAAGAGTCATAAATCATCTGCTGCATAATAGAGAATAATGAATTTTTTCGTCCTCAATAATAAGTCATCAACATTCTTCTCAAATTAAAAAACATAAGCAATTAATATTCACTAACAATAGAAATTCCCAAATTTACTAAATAAAATCCAACATGTCTTTCGTTAATCTATCTACTAGTCATCGTAATAAACGTATTCTACATTGTCTTCATTGCTCTGATCTTGAGTTGTATCCCTTAGGTTTTCAACATATCCTACGATCTCTCCTATAGCATCTATAACTAAAAAAAAATTCCCACGAGGGGTGAGCTAACGCCTAGTACAATGCATACCTATACATACGCGTGCGTGCTATGCCGGAAATAGTAACACATGCAAAATGCATCATAATATTCATTCACAATTTTATTTATCTTTTACAATCTTTAGCTGATACACAATTACAACATAAAAATGTTCACACTTAACATTCTTAAGCATTCTTTCACAATCTATCCACAAACCATATAAATCTATATATATGACAAAGGAAATCCTCTGTCGATGAGTCTCTTACCATACATAATAATAATATATATATGATAGTGAGTACTCTCCACTGTCCATGAGTTCGTGAGTCCTTACACATCCACCTTCCACAACCATACATAATAATATATATATATATATATATATATGACAGTGAGTACTCCCTACTATCCATGAGTTTATGTTATATCTGCTGCATTAGTAAACAAATTACAATTTTCTACTAGTTCACATCCTAACCCTTATAACTTGCATTGGTTGGATAATTGGGACAATATGCATGTTACGCTAAGGGCAAAGGTGCCTATGAGTGTTGGGCAGAAGTATCACGATGAGATTCTATGTGATGTGATCCCTATGTGTGCGTTCCACTTGCTATTGGGTAGGCCCTGGATGTTTGATCGAAAGGTGTTACATGATAGTTTCAGAAACACCTATATGTTCAGTATGGGAGGGTCTCGAATAATACTATTGCCAATGACTCCATTTGAGGTGCACAAATTCCAGGAGCAGATCAAAATTACTCCCATTACATCTAGTAACCGAGAGAATAAGCCAATAGAGATATCCAGGTTCAGTTCCAGAAATGACCCTTTAGATTTGAGGGCAAATCTTTCAAAGGCTCGAAGAGATGATGGGAATTTTTTCGACAACCTAGATGGTTATAGAACTCGATTTGGATGACGATCCAAATCACTTATATTTTACCTTTATTTCTTTTATCTAATAAATATTTGAGTAATAATCTTACAAGTACAATAATATTTCTCCACGGGATGCCAAATGTCTTTTATTTCTTGATTGCAAAGGGACATCATCAGATTCTCATCCAATGACCCACTATGATTGACATCACCTCGATGCATTGGCTCTTTGAGGATTCTTATTATTTTTGTATTTGTAATTGTTTCTTTGGACTATTTATGTTGTAATCTTTCTTTTAGGACACTTTCATTTGCTTGTAATTGTCTTTTAGAACCGGCCACCTTAAAAGTAATATAGATGTAATTTTGTGAACTTTTTAATGCTAAAGGGAGCAAGTATAAATACTTGCTTAAGTAGGCTTTTGAGGGATTTGGCTAATTTTTTAGAAAAAGAACAAACACTTCACGTGTTGAGGGTTAGGGTTTCCTAATTCCAAAATTGCTCTTATCAATTTCAATCCCAAAATTGAGATTGTGGCAAGTGGCTTCAAAGTGAATTTGTGAGTAATATCAAGTTCTCTTTGTTGTAATTTCTTTTTCATCTCTAGCGAGTTATATCTAGGGTTGAATTGGATGTTCTCTTGGTCGAATTAGATTACATTTGTAATCATTTTTATGTTGTTATAATTGATTGGTTTTGACATTAATTCTAGCCATCAATTTTTACTACATTTAAACCGTGGATTGGCTTTGTTGGGAAAGTGGATCACTGATTTGTTCTTATTGATTTTGTGTGTTAATTACGTGGGAATTCAGTGTGTTTAGTTTTGCAATTGAGGATTTCATCATTGTAGTATTGTTTCCTTGAAAACTATAACATTCAGATCATCTTACATCATTAGGGTTCACGCAATTCTAGCATTTTGATCCAATTTGAACCGGTTGTGATCTTGCTATTTAGGAGTGGTTTAATTGGATTATTTGCATATGCTTAAAGCCCCTTTTAAGCATATCACCATGAGTCCATGAGTCATTGCACATTAACCTTTCAGAATACATGTCACAACCTTCCACACCACAACATTTCACAACACAATCTTCCACATAAGACCCGGATCATCTCGATACACAACTCCACTAGGGACAACGTCAAATATCGATCATTGGGGTGTCACCCCAAGAACACCAACCCTCACTTGGTTTCTTGGACCCAGCAATTTACAATCACATGCACACTTAATCTAGTTCATTTATAGTATTATTAAGCCTACACGCAAAAATCTAATTTGTCAAGTACAAGCAACAAACATGGTATACATATACCTGACTTTGAAAAACATAGTTTGTTTTACACTTTTCTAGCTTTACAATTCTTCCAAACCTATATATGATTCAAATTATTTGACTTTAGAATTGTATTCCTATAAATATCAAAAGGATACTAAACGCATTTTAACTTAATACGGTCATGTTAGGAGCCGTGTAGTTGAGTGCGACGTAGTACATGACCATGCCAAAGGCCATATACATTGTTTTTTTCAACATGGTCTTCAACATAGTCATCTTGAGAGGTCATGTTGTTCCCCCACCACCCCCCCCCCCCCCCCCCCCCCCCCGCTCTTTTTTTTTTTTCTTCTAACATGGTCTTAACATGGTCATGTATCTCTCTCCATTCATTAAGTCATTTTTTTTTTCAACATGGCCTTTGACATTATCATGTTGAGGGGTCATGTATCTCTTTGTTCACTATTCATCAACACGACCTCAACATGGCTATGTTGATATGTTGTGTTGATTTTTTTTTTTTAACACGGTCGTGTTAAGAGGTTGTGTATCTCTTTGTTCACCTTTGATTTTGAACACGGTCGTGTTGGGAGGCTATATATCTCTTGGTTCACTTTTAGTTTTCAACATGGTTCCAACACTGTCGTGTTAGGGGGTCGTGTATCTCACTGTAAACCTCATAAATCAATCCCTCAGTTTGATTTCTATTTAATTTAACCTAATTGATCCATCTAACATAAAATTCATAATGTAATATACTAGTAGATACACTTACTTGACCCAATTTGTTATCGTGATGAGTGAATCGCTTGTTTCGTCCCTTGTATATCATAGATTGATCTAGATCTATAAACCTCGATACATTAATTCCTTATGCTACCATGTACATACTTAAATCATGATTCACAATCATTGATTTATGTACTTACCTTAATCTGATAAGCTATTGGTGGGAAAAGGTCGTCTCCTTCTCTATGGATTCACACAAGAAGGCTCTAGGGTTTTGTGAGAGGCAAATAGAGGAAATAGTGTTAACCCTAGGTAAAAGAAGCTTATATACCTAAGTTGCAAAATGACCATCCTTTCCCCATTCATAATTCTTATTTCTCGTATCATCCTTGGTAGATTATTATTATTATTATTAATTACACCCATAAATATATAAAATAATACTCGGGTATTTACATTCCCCCCCCCCCCCCCCCCCCCCCCCCAATAAGAATTTTCATCCTTGAAAATTACTTGGATCATTAAAGAGTTCTGAGTATCTTCTTCTTATCTCTTCTTTTAGTTCCCAAGTTGCTTCTCTTTCGGTTTGATTGCTCCATGTCACCTTGATATACTTGATAACCAGTATTCTCAAAGTTTGCTCTTTAGTATCCCCCATTTTGATGGGTCTCTCCACTGTTGTGAGATTTGGCTGCACTTGTAAAGGTTCCAATGCAGTAATTTGATCTGGGTTTAGCACATATTTCCTTGGCATGGAAATGTGAAATACATTGTGTAATCCGGCCAGACTTGGTGGTAATGCTAGTTTGTATGCTACTAGTCAAATTTTCTCTAAGACTTTAAAGGGTCCCACATATCTAGGGTTCAATTTCCCCCTTAGTCCAAATCTTATCACTCTCTTCGTAAGTGAAATTTTCAACAACACATGATCTCTTACCTGAAACTCCAATGGGCGCTTCTCTTATCTGTATATGACTTTTAGCAGCTTTAAGTTGACTGCATTCTTTGCTTGATCAATTTCACTTTGTTTACTACATCTTACACTAGATCAAATCCCAATATTTGTTTCCCACCCACCTTATCCCAATGTAACGACTATCGACACTTTCTTCCATACAACGCCTCATATGGTGCCATTTGGATGGTAGCTTAATAATTGTTATTGTAAGCGAATTATACTAAGGGCAAATGTTCATCCCAATTTCCACGAAGGTGATACGATTCCAAGAGCTAAGAAATGAGCGCCAAAGAAAACAAAGTCAATCCGAGCTCTAGGTGGCAGTACGGGGTCTAGAAAAGGAGGACATAGGTATCGGGAGGACCCAAGCCGAAGTTCGGTCAGCTTTAAGCCGGCCTTAAATAAAGGCTGGTCGAGTTAACTTCAAGGCCACCGGCCTTGGAGCCGGCCTAAATGTAGGCCGTCGGCCTTGGTGCCGGCTTAAAATGAAGGCCACTGGACTTTGGTGCCGGCTTATGTATTTAGGCCAGCCTGGCTTCGCACAATTTGTTTTAGACATGATATAAATAGTGATCTTTAGGGTTTTTATGAGGACATATGATATTTTGGTTGTAAACAAACACTTTGAGCGTGTGTGTGAAATCTCTTTTGGGATTCTTGAATGTTGAGAATTGATTTTCACTTTATTCGTATTGTTCTTATCAAATTCTTGGTTCCTATAGAATTTGTGGCGAGCATTGTTATTAAATTCTTAAAATTCTTTAACCTTAAGTGATTGATTTATAGGATGTGGTCTCTATCGTTCTATGATTTGATTGCAAATTAGTTTAATTATATCAATCTTGGCATCTATAGATTGGTAATTTTATCCATATCTTTGTTTTTATTCGTTAGTACCAAAATCCAGACGATTTGATTTGTGTGAAAGGGATTCGATTTCCAATTTTGTAACATTTGGTATCAGAGCATATCAAATTCGTGTCATTTGGTATCAGAGCAAAGGTTAGATTCGTAAGGATTCAGTGCAAAGGTTGGATTCGTACAAAGCAAAGGTTGGATTCGTAAGGAATTTAAAGCGAACGATTCGATTAGAATGCGGGTTAAATCGGTAAGGCTGTTGAATCTCAACTCAATTGTAGTTTTAATTTAATACTACCGTTGGTTGGAAATTTGGGAATTTATTTTGATAAGTATTGTTGTGAATTTGATTGTTGGGTGTTGAATTGGTATTTGAGCTATTGTTGAGAATTGGGTTTTTGTGAATATCTTTGTTGAGATTTTGATTGGTAGAAGATGTCGTCGCATGGAAGTGTTCATAATAACAACAATGGGAATAATGCTGATAATGGGGGTGAGGTTGTGACTAGGGCTGAGTTCAATCAAATCGAAAAAAATATTAGATTGATTATGGAGAGATTGGAGGTTAGGGATAGAAGAAGCCATAGTGGTGCAGGGATTAGGAGGAGACATTCTAGTGATGATTCTAATGCTCGTAGTGAAAGGAGTAGGAGAGGAAACAATGATGACAGGCATAAGGGAATTGAAAACATAAAGCTGAAAATTCCATCTTTCACTGGTAGTAGTAAACCAAAGGAATTCCTAGACTGGGTGCCACGGGTTGAGAAGGTGTTTGACTGTTATGAGTGGGATGAGTGCATGAAGGTGAAGATGGCACCTTTAGCATTCTCTGAATATGCCAGTCTATGGTGGGATAAACTATAAACTGAGAGACGTAGGGCGGATGAGGAGAAAGTGCGTTCACGGGCTTTGATGAAAAGGTTGATGAGACGCAGATTTGTGCTAGATTACTATAAACAAGAGATGTTGATGAAGTTGCAATCCTTGAGGTAGGGTAAGAAGAGCATAGAAGAGTATGCGAAGGAGTTTGAGACACTAATGGCAAGGTATGATATTAGGGAATCATTAGATGAATCTATAGCTCGTTTCATCAATGGGTTGAAGATGGACATTGCTAATGTAGTGGAACTCTAGCATTATTAGACTCTTGAGGATGTGATTAAATTAGCCAGTCAGGTTGAGTGGCATTAGCGCAGGCGGGATCAGAAATCATATCACCACCATAAGTCAGATGATGGTGAGAGGGAGAAGGAAAGGAAGGAAAAGGGAAAGGTAGTCGCTAGTGAGGCTATTGACCAAACACAACAGAAGAAGAGCAGGGATATAAAATGTTTTAAGTGTTTAGGACTTGGCCATATTGCTTCTCAATGTCCTAATAAAAGGGTTATGGTCATAAAGGGGGACAAAGTTGAGAGTGAGGAAGAAGGATAGAAGAGTACTGAGGCAGAAGAGGAAGATGAAGACATTATAGCGAATCCACTACATGGAGACTTGTTAATGGTTAAGCAGGATGAAGCTGTTCTTAATCAGAGAGCTAAGTATGATAGATACACCAATGAGTATACCATTCAGCAACAGGACAAGGCATACAAGCTTCTTCCTATGAATCCAATCGGGGTACAACAAACAAGGCTGATTTGCCTTAAGAAGCCCAAGGGAAAGAGGAGTCTATTTATGTGGTCTAGTAGGGTTGACGATACAAATTCGAGGTCGAATCTTTTTCAACATGGAGGGAATGATACGATTCCAAGAGCTAAGAAACGAGTGCCAAAGAAAACAAAGTCAATCCGAGCTTTAGGTGGCAGTACGGGGTCCAAAAAAGGAGGACATAGGCATCAGGAGGACCCAAGGCGAAGTTCGGCCAGCCTTAAGCCGGCTTTGAATAAAGGTCGGCCGAGTTAACTTCAAGGCCACCGGCTTTGGAGCCGGCCTAAATGTAGGCCACCAGCCTTGGTGCCGGCCTAAAATGAAGGTCGCCGGCCTTGAGCCGACCTTAAATGGCTTCGCATAATTTGTTTTAGACATGATATAAATAGTGTTCTTTAGGGTTTTTATGAAGACAGATGATATTTTGATTGTAAGCAAACACTTTGAGCATATGTGTGAATCCTCTTTTGGGATTCTTGAATATTGAGAATTGATTTTCACTTTAATCGTATTGTTCTTATTAAATTCTTGGTTCCTATAGAATTTGTGGTGAGCATCGTTATTGAATTCTTAGAATTCTTTAACCTTAAGTGATTGATTTATAGGACGTAGTCTCTATCGTTCTATGATTTGATTGCAAATTAGTTTAATTTTATCAATCTTGACATCTATAGATTGGCAATTTTATCCATATCCTTGTTTTTATTCGTTAGTACCAAAATCCAGACGGTTTGATTTGTGTGAAAGGGATTTGATTTCCAATTTTGTAACATTTGGTATCAGAGCATATCAAATTCGTGTCACAAGGTCTAATGCACACGCCCTTAACATATCCTCTAATATCTAAATTGTTCGCTTTAACTGGCTATCCATTTGTGGGTGAAAAGCCATACAAAATTGTAGTTTTGTCCCCAAAGCTCTATGCAGACTATTCCAAAACATCCCTACAAATCCCGTATCTCTATTTGACATTATGGAGACTAGTATCCCATGCAACTTTACAATTTCTTTAATATAAATTTGTGCAAGCTTCTCTAGTTTATACCTAGTACCTGTTGGTATGAAGTGTGTCAATTTTGTAAGTCGATCAACAATTACCTAAATAGTGTCTAATTTAGCCACCGATTGAGGTAGTGCTATGACAAAGTCCAATGTCATATGTTCCCATTTCCATTCAGGTATAAGTAAAGGTTATAACATGCTAACAAGTCTCTAATGTTCTATCTTAATCTATTAGCAGGTCATACACTTAGATACATAATTAGCCACTTCTCTCTTTATATTCCTCCACCAATAATGGTTCTTCAAGTCTTTATACATCTTGGTACTTTTAAGGTGTATAGAGTACCCAGAATAGTGTGCCTCTTTCAATATCTCTTTCTTTAATTCATTTATACTTGGCACACATAGCCTGTGACCATACCTCAACACCTTTTGTACATCTTCAATAAATTCTATAGCTCTTCCCTCTTCCATGCCTTTCTTTATTTCTTGTATTCCCTTATCTCCAGCTTGTGTAACCTTTATTCTATTGATTAACATTGGCTATATTAGTAGGCTGGCAAGTCTAGCTCCAATTTCATGAGTCACAGTCTTTAAGTCTAATTTTTGCATATCTTCTAATATTTTCTTTTAAGTTGTGATCATCGTTGCTAGATTACCATGCTTCTAATTTCTATTACAGTCTATGGATTGGGCCATTCATTTATAGCTCTTATCTTCTCAAGATCTACAGATAATCCATCCTTACTAATCATACGTCCCAAAAAGGTGACTTGCTTCAACTAAAACTCACATTTCTTAAACTTGGTGTATAACTTTTCTGCTTATAATATGCTTAATACTATTTTCAAGTGCTACTCGTGATCTTCTTCATTTCTAGAGTATATTAAAATGTCATCTACAACATGATGACAAACTTGTCCAAGTATTCCTTGAATATGCGGTTCATTAAATCCATGAACATTGCCAGTGCATTTGTGAGTCCAAAAGGCATTACTTGGAACTCATAATGCCTATATCTAGTTCTGAAAGCGGTTTTCTGGATGGCTTCCTCTTTGATCCTCAATTGATGGTACTTGGATCTCAAGTCTATCTTTGAGAAGACTTGAGCTCCTTGTAAATGATCAAACAAGTCGTCAATCCTTGAGAGAGGGTATTTATGTTTAATTATAACCTTATTCAACTCCCAATAGTCTATACATAACCACATACTATTGCCTTTCTTCTTTATAACTAGCACTAGTGTAACTTAAGGTGAGACACTTGGTCTAATAAATTGCTTGTCCAATAGCTCTTGCATCTAGTCTTTCAATTCCTTCAATTTTGTAGGTGCTATATGGTAAGGTGCTTTTGATATCAGAGCTGTACCAGACACTATATTTATACTAAATTTATTATCCCTTGTTAAGGTTAAACTTTGTAGATGATCCGAAAATACTTCAATAAACTCCTTAATTACCCTCACTCTATCAATTTTCATCAAATCTTTAGCCTCAACTGCTATTGAAGTTGTCATACTTTTATCCCACAATTTATATGTTAGCAATCTTGTTGACTCATGTTCTTTCAATTTAAAACTAAATTGTTCTCCTTATGCTGCATGGGAAATATTGCTCATACAATGGTTCCTTGAACTTTTCCCATGTGATTACTCATAGGTTAAAGCTAGTAACACTTGACCACCATTCGAAAGCCGAGTCTCTCAATAAATAAATAACATATTTTACCTTCTTATTGTTAGGAATTCCTAGTGCCTCAGTGTCTTTTCTAACTCATCAACCCACTACTCAACTTCCATTGGATCATTTACCTTAGGTTTGAACCCTTTGACCATTTCTGACAAAATGGACTAACCTACTTCCTCAACTGGCCCCTCTCTTTCTTTAATTTCCCCCATCATCTAAGTTTGTCTCTTACTCAACACTTGCATCTCTTGTATTTATTGTTGTTGTCATGCCACCATTCTTGCTAGAGTATTAATGGCCTCTAGCATATATTCAGCATTGATTTCATTCCTCCCCTATCCATGTTGAGGAGGTCTAGGTAGGCTCCAATTATTAGAAGCATCACCTTTAGCTCTTGAGGATAACCCTCATCTTGAGATCCTTTTAGACATTCTTTAAATACATTAAAGCTTTGAGGAACGATATAAGAATATATACATTTCCTTAGAGTATGGGAGATCTAAAGATGTCATTTCAAATATTATTGAAGGGGGTTCACTAATTAGTAATATCGATTCCATTTTCTAACCACTCTCAATATATATCTTTATCCTACAAATCTAATACCTAATTCATTCAAAGATCATGACTTACTTTCTATTGGATAAAACTTAAATTATTGATCTTCACTTAATTCAAATGATCATCAAACCTAAACTGTCAAAAGATCCACCAACTTGTGCTTTGAAGATCATAAACTTACATTCTTCTAATCAAAGCCTAAACTTGTAATGATCTTTAACCTATGGCTCTGATACCACCTAAGTTGTAATGCCCCAAAACTCAGGTACACTATGGTCTGTCACGTGTCCTCATTTCCTGAAGACACGCAAAAGCTCAATCACTACTATTTTTCAAATACTCTCGTTTATGTACTCCAAATGATAGTCATAAATCATTTGCTACATAATAAAGAATAATGAAAATTTTCATCCTCAATAATAAGTCATCAACATTCTTCTCAAATTAAATAGCGGAAGCGATTAATATTCACTTACAATAGAAATTCTCAAAATGACTAAATAAAATCCAACATGTCTTTCATTAGTTTATCTATCAATCATCGTAATAAACGTATTCTACATTGTCCTCATTGCTCTAATCTTAAGTTGTTTCCCCTAGGTTTTCAACATATCCTACGATCTCTCTTGTAGCATCAGTAACTAAAAAAAATTTCCCACAAGGGGTAAGTTAATGCCTAGTACAATGTATACCTACAAACACACATGCATACCATGCTAGAAATAGTAACACATGCAAAATGCATCATAATATTCATTAACAATTTTATTTATCTTTCACAATATTTAGCTAATACACAATTACAACATAAATATCTTCACACATAACATTCCTAAACATTCTTTCACAATCCATCCACAAACCATATATACCTATATATATATGATAAAGGAAATCCTTTATCCATGAGTCTCTTACCATGCATAATAATATATATATGACAGTGGGTGCTCCCCACTGTCCATGAGTCTATGAGTTATCGCATATCAACCTTCTACAACTATACATAATATATATATATATATATATATATATATATATATATATATATATAACAGTGGGTACTCCCCACTGTCTATGAGTCCATGAGTCATCGCACATTAACCTTCCATAACTATACATAATATATATATATATATATATATATATATATATATATATATATATATGATAGTGAGTACTCTCCACTATCCATGAGTCCATGAGTCATTGCACATCAACCTTTCACAATATACATCGCAACCTTCCACACGACAACATTTCACAACACAATCTTCCACATAAGACCCAGATCATTTCAATACATGACTTCATTAGGGACAACATCACATACTGATCATTGAGGTGCCACCCTAAGAATACTAATCCACACTCGGTTTCTTAGACCTAGCAATTCACAATCATGTGCACACTCAATCCGATTCATTTACAATATTATTAAGCCCACACACAAAAATCTAATTTATCAAGCACAAGCAACAAATATGGTATACATATACTTGACTTTGCAAAACTTGGTTTGTTTCATACTTTTCTAGCTTCACAATTTTTCCAAACCTATACATGATTCAAATAGTTTGACTTTAGAATTATATTCCTATAAATATCAAAAGGATACTAAATGTGTTTCGACTCAATATTGTCATGTTGGGAGCCGTGTAGTTGAGTGCGAGGTAATACATGACCATGCCGAAGGCTATATACATTTTTTTCAACATAGTCTTCAATAGGGTCCTGTTGAGAAGTCATGTTGTTTTCCCCCTTTTATTTTCTTCTAACATGGTCTTAACATGGTCATGTATCTCTCTATTCACTATTCATCAACACGACCTCAACACGGCCGTGTTGATAGGTTGTGTTGATTTTTGTTTTTCAACACGGTCTTAACACAGTCGTGTTCAAAGGCCGTGTATCTCTCTGTTTACCTTTGATTTTCAACATGGTCGTGTTGGGAGGCCGCGTATCTCTTGGTTTACTTTTAGTTTTTAATACGGTTCTAACACTGTCATGTTAGGGGGTCGTGTATCTCACTGTATACCTTGTAAATCGATCTCTCAGTTCGATTTCTATTCAATTTAACCTAATTGATCCATCTAACATAAAATTCATAATGTAATATACTAACAAATACACTTACTTGACCTAATTTGTTATCGTGATGAGTGAATCGCTTGTTTCGTCCCTTATGTATCACTGATTGATCTAGATCTATAAACCTCAATACGTTAATTTTCTACACTACCATGTACATACTTAAATCACGATTCACAACTGTTGGTTTATGTGCTTACCTTAATCCGATAAGCTATTGGTGGGAAAAGGTTGTCTCCTTCTCTATGAATTCACCTATCATCTCCTTCTCTATGGATTCACACAAGAAGGCTCTAAGGTTTTGTGAGAAGTAAATGGAGGAAATACTGTTAACCCTAGGTAAAAGGAGCTTATATACCTAGGTCACGAAATGGCCATCCTGTCCCCATTCATAATTCTTATTTCTCGTATTATCCTTGGTAGATTTTTATTATTATTAATTACACTCACAAATATATAAAATAATACTCGGGTATTTACATTATGTGTGAAGATGTTAATATTGTGATTGTGTATCGGCTAAATATTATGAAAGAAAAATAGAATTGTGAATGAATATTATGATGCATTTTGCATGTGTTACTGTTTTTGGCATGGCATGTATGTGTATATGTAGGTATGCATTGTACTGGGCATTAGCTTACCTCTCATGGGAATTTTTTTTTTTTTTTTTTTTTAGTTATAGATGCTATAGGAGAGATCGTAGGATATGTTGAAAACTTAGGGAAATTGCTCAAGATCAAAACAATGAAAAGAATATATAATACGTCTATTACGATGACTAATAGATAGACTATGGAAAGATATGTTAGATTTTTATTTAATCGTTTGAGAATTTCTATTATAAGTAAATGTTATTTCTCGTACTATCCTTGGTAGATTATTATTATTATTAATTACACACAAATATATAAAATAATACTCGGGTATTTACATTATGTGTGAAGATGTTAATGTTGTGATTGTGTATCGGCTAAATATTATGAAAGATAAATAGAATTGTGAATGAATATTGTGATGTATTTTGCATGTGTTACTGTTTTTGGCATGGCATGTATGTGTATATGTAGGTATGCATTGTACTGGGCGTTAGCTTACCCCTCATGAGAATTTTTTTTGTTTTTTTAGTTATATATGCTATAGGAGAGATCGTAGGATATATTGAAAACTTAGGGAAATTGATCAAGATCAAAACAATGAAAAGAATATAGAATACGTCTATTACGATGACTAGTAGATAGACTATGGAAAGATATGTTAGATTTTATTTAATCGTTTGAGAATTTCTATTATAAGTAAATGTTAATTGCTTTTGCTATTTAATTTAAGAAGATTGTTGATGACTTATTGTTGAAGATGAGAAATTTCATTAATCTCTATTGTGCAGTAGATGATTTATGATTACCATCAAGAGTACATGAGTGAGAGTATTTAAAGAATAGTAGTGATTGAGCCTTTGCGTGTCTTTAGAAAATGAGGACACATGGTGAGCCGTAGCGTACCCGAGTTTTTGGGTGTTACAGCTTAGGTGGTATTAGAGCCTAGGTTGGTAGATCTCTAAACAGTTTAAGTTTGATGATCTATAGAATTAAGTGAGGGTCAATAGTATAAGTTTAAACAATAGAAAGTAAGTCATGACCTTTGAATGAATTAGATATTAGATCTATAAGATGAAGATATATATTAAGAGTGGTTAGAAAATGGGACCAATATTACTTATTAGTGAACTCCCTTCAGTAATATTTAAAATAATATGTTTAGGTATCCCATACTTAGAGAAAATGTATATATTCTTATATCTTTCCTCAAAGCTTTAATGTATTTAATAGAATGTCTAGGAGAATCTCGTGACTAAGGTTAACCTTAGGAGCTAGAAGTGATGCTTTTGATAATAAAAGGTTACCCAAACATCCTTAACATGGATAGAGAGGGAATGAAATCATTGCTACATAGATGCTAAAGGCCATTAATACTCTAGTAAGAATGGTGGCATGATAACAACAATAAATACAAAAGATGTAAGTGTTGAGTATGAGACAGACATAGATAATGGGGGAAATTAAAGAAAGAGAGAGGCTAGTTGAGGAAGTAGGTTTGGACCATTTTGTCAAAAAATGGTCAAAGAGTTTAGACCTAAGGTAAATGATCCAATGGATGTTGAGTAGTAGGTTGATGAGTTAGAAAAGACATTGAGGCGCTGGGAATTCCTAACGGTAAGAAGGTAAAATATGTTGTTTATTTGTTGAGAGACTTGGCTTTAAAATGGTGGTTAAGCGTTTCTAAACTTAACCTAAGGGTAATCACATGAGAAAAGTTCAAGGAACTGTTGTATGAGCAATATTTCCCATACAACATAAGGAGAACAATTTAGTTTTAAATTGAAAGCACATAAGCCAATAAGATTCCCAACATATAAACTGTGGGATAAAAGTATGATAGCTTCTATAGCAATTGAGGCTAAAGATTTGATGAAAATTGATAGAGTGAGGGTGGTGAAGGAGTTTATTGAAGTATTTCTGGATCATTTGCAAAGTTTACTCTTAATAAGGGAGATTGAATTTAGTATAAATTTAGTGTCTGGTACAGCTCCAATATCCAAAGCACCAAAGCACCTTACCATATGGTACTTACAAAATTGAAGGAATTGAAAGACTAGATACAAGAGCTATTGGACAAGAAATTTATTAGACCAAGTGTCTCACCCTAGGGTTTATTGGTACTATCTGTAAAGAAGAAAGACAATAGTATGCGGTTATGTATAGACTACTGGGAGTTAAACAAGGTTATAATTAAAAATAAATACTCTCTCCCAAGGATTGACAACATGTTTGATCAGTTACAAGGATCTCAAGTCTTCTCAAAGATGGACTTGAGATCTAGGTACCATTAATTGAGGATCAAGGAGAGGGACATCCAGAAGATCGCATTCAAAACTAGATACAGGCATTATGAGTTCCAAGTAATGCCTTTTGGACTCACAAATGCACCAGCGACATTCATGGATTTAATGAACCACATATTCAAGGAATACTTGGACAAGTTTGTCATTGTGTTCATAGATGACATTTTAATATACTCTAGAATTGAAGAAGACCACATGTAGCACTTGAGAGTAGTATTGAGCATATTGCAAGCAAAAAAGTTATACACTAAGTTTAAGAAATGTGAGTTTTGGCTGAAGCAAGTCACCTCTTTGGGACATATGATTAGTAAGGATGGATTATTTATAGATCTTGAGAAGATAAGAGCTGTAAATGAATGGCCCAAGTCAAAGACTGTAACAAAAATTAAAAGCATGGTAATCTAGCAACAATGATCACAACTCAAAAGAAAATATTAGAAGATATGCAAAAATTAGACTTTGAGATTGTGACTCATGAAATTAGAGCAAGACTTGCTAGCCTACAAATAAAACCGGTGTTAATCGATAGAATAAAGGCTACACAAGCTGGAGATAAGGGAATACAAGAAATAAAGAAAAGAATGGGAGAGGGAAGAGCTGTAGAACTTATTGAAGATATAGAGAAGGTGTTGAGATATGGTCACGAGCTATGTGTGCCAAGTATAAATAAACTGAAGAAAGAGATATTAAAAGAGACACACTATTCTAAACACTTTGTACACCCTGGAAGTAACAAGATGTATAAAGACACTACAAGAATTTTGGCGTTTCATGACATTTAATAAACGTCACCCAAAATTAAGTAAATGTTACAGAAGACATTTAACAACGTTTATTAAATGTCACAAATAGACGTTACTAAAAGTTTGTTACAAAAAGTATTTGGTGACGCTTAAAAGGTAAAAGTCACCAATGCTATAAACGTCACCAATAAACTGATAATAGTAACGCTTAAACATCACCAATAAGCGACATTTAGTAACATTTGAATGTTACTAAAAGTAAATAATTTGACACTAAAATTGTTTGCCAAAATTCGTTTTTTTAATAACGTTTAAACGTCACAAAAACGTGAAAAATCGGTAATGTTTAAAGGTCACAAAAAAAAAAGTTTAAATGCTACTAATAAGCAGTTTATGTAACATTTAAATGCCACAAATAATTAATATTTAGTAACGTTTAAGTGTGACTAAAAGGTTTTTGGTAACATTTAAACATCACAAAAAATGATTGTTATAATGATATGATAAAGTCTATTTATAAATATAACAACTTGAACTTGTGATAAAATAGAATGCAACAAAATAATAAAGGTGAAAAAAGTGGACATTTGCATATATTTTTATAATTGTCCACTTCCATTATCAACTATACTTTACAAAAATAGACATTAACATATCCTAAACAATATTATCCAAACTTTACATAACTTAGTAGTAAAATAAACTCTCTACTGATAGCTTACTATTGCCCAAATTAATAATCAACTTCCAAAAAGTTACCATAGAATAAACTGTAATTCATAAACTAGCTATTCTATTACTTAGTTTGATTATCATCTATCAAGAAGTCACTAACAAAATAAACTATCCTTCACAAATTACTTTCTTCCCTACTTTCATCACCCTCTTCAAAAAGGTTAGAACAAAAATAAACTCCCTTTCACTATCATCATGACGATCAAGGGGATTCTAGAAGCCATAATAAACTCCCCATTGCTTAGAGATCCTGTCACATAAATGTATAAAAGGTATAAGATAATTAATATAATGATACAATAAACACGATTGTAGCATTTAATAATTCACCTGATTTAGATGAGAAGTCAAGAAGAAACCTTTGCAAAACTTGAAATACATTGTTCAACTACAAGAAGATAAAAATCTAGTAAAAAAGTAATCTTATGGAAAAAGAGAGATATAGTACTATACATGGAAAATAGAAGATTCCATCATTACTTCTTAAATAATAGAAATTTCAATAACATCCTATCACATGGACACGCTGCATTCAAAACACATCATTCAAATAGCTAATAAAGAATTTTCAAATCATTAATACTACATACAGGGTTTTTTAAAGTATGACCAATTAGAATGACTATCCTATTAGAACATAGCACTAATAACAAAATTGTAGTATGTGTTGGAACAAGTTACAATCTTTTCTCACCTTTGTGCTAGATAATTTATATAGCTAATAAGATTATTCATGTGTGTAAGATACACAAGATATATAATTTAGAACTAAAATAAGAAAAAGATGAGACTAAATGCTAACAACCAACATGAGAATGCCTTTGTAAATATATAGCTATATGTACAACACTACTCACACCAGTTTTGAAGCAAAAGAATTTCCAACCTCAGTAATCCCATTTGGTTAAGGCATAGCAAATGGACTAAAAGGATATGATCCCTATTCATGTTTCCCTATTAATTAAATCTCGAGAAAAGACGAAAGGGCAAATTACTAGTAAAGATGGAGGATTAGAAACACATCAAAGGAATTGTTGGATGAGCAAATATACCACCATGGGGAAACATTGCAACGTAAGGATGAAGTGGAGTACCATGGGGAGGCATAATATGCTGCAACCAAGATTTATTGCGTTTACTTCTGTAACAATTATTGCTCTATCCTCCAACCAATAACAAATACTAAAATGCCAAGCTAAACCAATCATAAAACCTTATTTTCCACATCATTAGACGCATACATGAAACAAACCCACATAAAAACTGATAAGATATTACAAATCATAATTTAAATATGAAAAAAAAAAATGCAATCTTCACTTGCATCACGTTGAAATAACTTGGGAGTTTAACTTGATTCCTAGATATGGTGCTTACCCAATTTGGAAATTGGCATCCACGTTCTTCCTTTCCTATGCATTTCAATAGCTTCCTCTAATGTCAAGCCTTTTGGAACTCTCCATCATCACTAATGAATTAAGCTATGAATACAACATCATCTCTATATCAAGTACAAACTCCTCCTAGAAAAATAGCTGTGAATAAGATCATGATGAGTTTCTTGAAATGGAATTTGCAATAACCACCATAAGATGGCACTTCAGACTATTAGAGAAAGATGAAGCAACTTTACCAAAGTTTAGTATTTTGGGTTTCTAAAAATCCAAGCCACCTACAAAGTGCAATTCTCAAGAGTAACATATTTTACTTGCTTTTCAAGTGTTACTTCACATGAAGGAGTCTATAAAATTATATAATAGAACAAACTAAATTGTGTAAAAGGAGTATTGAAAACAATGGTTAACAAGTTAGTTTTCAATGGTCAGCAAGTAGCATCTCATCAGTCAGAGATCTACACATTCCTCTAATTCCTTTTAAGCAACAACATCAGGCATTTCCTTTACATTCACAATCTTATATCCAAATGCATGGGGTATTATGGAGCATGCATCATTCACGAACCAAGATGAAAACCTTATATTTTTCAGCAAGTTCTATCATTTTCCTCAGTTTATAAAAACAATAATTACTGCATACTCCATTTTATACTAAACTTTTGCATCACAACTTGAGTTAAATCATCATGAAAATGAAAAAAAAATTAAAAATATAAAAAGGGCTACATAGCTTCTTAATGGGTTTCAATAACTAAGAAACAAACTCCCACTTAAAAACAAACTATAAACCAACATACAACTAAAAACATAAAATGCACTAAAAAGTTTAACATATTAAAAAATGAACAAAATTCTATAAGAGGTGCATGAAAAAATTTTATCTGAATGACCCCTTTCACTCTCCAAACTCCATGCCACAAGACCACAATTTGAGGATCATTTGGATGTAGTTCTTTAAGTTCTTGTCTCACTTCCTCACAATTAGCATTGTGCTCTATCGATAGTCGCATGGTAGCAATGACATTGGTACTTCCTACCTTTCTGCCCAAAACAACTTGTGAATCTCCAAGATTTGCTATGAAGAGGGTCCGTTTAGATATAACTCCAACTAGACAATAGGATCCAATTGTAGCCATACTTGGCTTAGTATTCCATAATTTAGACACGCGGGCAGCAAAGCCCTATTCAGTTTCACGGAATGCTCTTTGAATGGTCTTAGTAGTCACAATTCCATTTGTCTAAGTTGATATTGCTGCAACAATACAAAGCCTAAGAATGCCAACATAAGAAGGCTCCAACTTTGACATCAAAATTACTGAAAAAAGGGATTGGCCTCTCGAGAGAGTAAATACTCAAACAAGAGAATTTTTTTTTTAAGTCTTGTCTTTCCATCATCGCTAATGAATTTCCCCAGCCAATCAAACACAGAAGGGCACACACAAACATGCACGCGTAGCACATTACATGAGTCACTACAACTACCGCACTGAAGCTTTACTCCCACTTTAAGGGGTCAGTTATATACTGGTCATTAATTGTGCAAAATGGTAGTAAGATTAGATTACAGAAATAGAAAAGCATTCGATTATGGAAGTAGAAAAGCATAGTACAAAAGTAATTATCTCTGAATAAAGAGAATTATGTAGATGTTACCTTGAATTTAATATCTAACTTTATGATGTAGATGTGATGCACAAAGAGTAATGCCAAAATTCTGCCTTGTTAGCTTTAACTATAAAATAAAGATTCAAAACTTATGCAGAAGAAAACATTAAAACAAAATCAAACCCAATAGGACCTCCCTTATTCCAATCCACAAAACCAAACACACAGTTCATAAAATCAAACAAATTGTGCAACTTTAACCAAAATGTTTCACAATCAAGACCCATTCCTATGCTTTCGAATTTGAAGGTGAACAAGATAGCTAAGCCAGCAGGATTCCTAGCAAAATAAAATAAAGGATCAATCTAAGTTCTAGTAGCTTGACAAGCTTTTATAAAAGCCTAGCCTCACTAGTCTACCAGGGTTAAGATTGGTAAATCTGAAAATGAAATGCTCATTCGGTGTAGTAGAAACCTATATGTGGCAAAATGCATCGAGTTACTACCATAAGATTAAGCAACATTTATATTTATTGTTAACATTGACCATTTCCTGGTGAGATCCTTCACATTGAAGCAACATTTTCTATGAAGTATCACCTTGTTACAATGTTTAGATATCCTCTAGCTGTGACTAAGATGCTGGGTATCTAATTGAAGATATGATCCTCAGCCAAGCGCTGAAAAATGGCATGCTAAATAGATCCAAGAACATATATGAAAATCCACAACAAATGTAATAGTAGTTAGGTTATCATTCTCATGGAAAAGGCACCTTCTCCACCACAATGATGTAACGAACATCGGTTCTCATAACTAACTAGTCCAACACGCTCAAGTCCCCTATGATAGCATGCCTAGAAGGGCCACAAGTAGAACAATCTACTCCATCTTTGTCTTTTTCCTGACAATGAAGATATAGACCTTGTTTAAGTCCTATGTCCTTACTTTATGGTGGTAAAAAAAATGATCTATAAGTATATCAAAGATGCTGGAAAAACATTCGTGAAAATATATTCGTTAATGGAGTAAAAAAGCAACCTACAGCACCAAGCATCCAGCTATAAGTCCTCTACTCGATGCCATGATGCTAAGATTGTATCGACTGCACTGAAGCAATGCTACAACATCTGTTTTTTGTAGCGGTTTAGAAACACACGTGTAAAATTGAAATTGACAGAAACAGAGAAATTGAAGCATCATACAAAAGTTTACCTTGGATCGTCCTATTGACTTGCAATTACGATTTGAAATAGTCGGGTGAGGAACAAAGAAGCTTATAAAATACCTTCAAATCCAGATGGTAGTTGACTTAGTATCAACCCTCTCTTCCAAATCCTCGCTTCTATAGGCCAAATCACTCTCTTTACTCATAAACTCTTGACTACACCCTCCTCAGCTTTGTTACTCAAACACTTATCCTAAGCAATTTCTTTAGATTCAGTAGTGTCCAGATCTGGCATCTTTGCGTCTTCTTGTTTAGGGTCCTCTATAATCGAAAAACAGTTCAGGCTGACTGGGTCCAGTTGGGTCATTCCACTAGCACAATTAGTGTCCAGCCCACCCCTTTGCCATTTTCACTACCGGTACCTGATCCCGTTGGATCGACATTTTTGCAAACACCGATCCTTACTCAATAAAGTAATTTAAAGAGGAGAATGAGGACAACTGACTCTTGTTTTCAAATCTAAAAACAAAGCACAACGCACCTACCCTAGCAACCACCGGACCTTAAACAACATACAGAAACACAACCACTTCTAGTCAACAATAGCAAACAATAAAAACTCCACAACATGACTACAATCCTGATAAAGCTCTAACAAAGTGGCAACAATGTGAATGACATTATAATGAAGGAGAGAGAGAACAAAGGTGAGACAGGAGAGAGAGGTGAAAGGTAAGAGGCGAGACACGAGAGAGAGAATAAAGGCTAGATGTGAGAGAGGGAGCAGAGGTGGGATAGGTGAACACGATAAGGTAAAGAGGTAGATGAGAGAGAATAGAGGTGAGACGTGTGGTGAGGTGGAGGGATAGATACAGTGATTAGGGTTTTTTCTTAGCATGGCTTGATAATGGGTAGTAGGCAATCGGTTGGTTTTTTTTTTTAAAAAAGAAAATTAATATTTTTTAATAACTTTTACTTTTAAAAAACGTCACAAATCAATTTATTAATTTTTATCTTTTGACTAAAAAACGTTACTAATAATAAATCTTTTGTGACGTTTATTAAATGCTTACTAAAACATATAATAATTAATGACATTTACAAAATTTGCAAATGTTACTAAAAGTAAAAATTCTTGTTGTGAGACCTGAAGAACCATTATTTGTGGAGGAATATGAAGAGAGAAGTGGCTAATTATATATCTAAATGTATGACATGCCAACAAATTAAGATAGAACATTGGAGACCTATTGGCATGTTATAACCTTTACCTATACCAAAATGGAAATGAGAACATGTGAGCAATGACTTTGTCACAGCACTACCCTGATCGGTGACTAAATTAGACACAATATGGGTAATTGTTCATCAACTTACAAAATTGGCACAAACAAATGGTCAGTCAGAACGAATGATTCAGATATTGGAGGATATGTTGAAGGTGTGTGCATTAGACTTTGGTGAAAATTGGGATGAACATTTTCTCTTAGTAGAATTTGCCTACAACAACAGTTATCAAGCTACCATCCAAATGGCACCATATGAAGAGTTGTATGGAAGAAAGTGCCGATTGCCGTTACATTGGGATGAGGTGGGTGAGAAAAAAATATTGGGACCTGATTTAGTGCAAAATGCAGTAAACAAAGTGAAATTAATCAAGTAAAGAATGTAGTCAGCCTAAAGCCACCAAAAGTCAAATGTAGATAAGAGAAGATGCCCATTGAAGTTTTAGGTGGGAGATCATGTGTTGTTGAAAATTTCACCTATGAAGGGAGTGATAAGATTTGGACTAAGGGAGACATTGAACCCTAGATATGTGAGACCCTTTAAAGTCTTGGAGAAAATTAGACCAGTAGTATACATACTAGCATTACTACTAAGTCTGGCTGGAGTACATAATGTATTTCAAATTTCCATGCTAAGGAAATATGTGCCAAACTTATATCAAATCACTGTACTAGAACCTCTACAAGTACAGCCAAATCTCAATGGAGAGACCCATTAGAATTATAGATACTAAAGAGCAAACTTTGAGAAGACGGTTTATCAAGTATGTCAAGGTGCAATAGAGCAATTAAACTGAAAGAAAAACAACTTGGGAACTAGAAGAAGAGATGAGAAGAAGATAACATAAACTCTTCAGTGATCTAGGTAATTTTTGAAGATGAAAATTCTCGTAAGGGGGGGAGAATGTAAATATCCAAGTAATATTTTATATATGTGTGTGAAACTAATAATAATAAAAAATCTGCCAATGATATATGGGAAATAAGAATTATGATTGGGGACAGGATGGTTATTTCATGACATAGCTATATAAGCCCATTTTACCTAAGTTTAACACTTTTTCCTCCCTTTGCCTCTCATAGAACCTTAGAGCTTTCTTATGTGAATCTATAGAGAAGGAGATGACTTGTGAATCCATAGAGAAGGAGATGACCCTTTTTTCACTACTAGCTTATCGAATTAAGGTAAGTACATAAATTAACGATTATGAATCGTGATTTATGTATGTATATGGTAGCATAGAGAATTAACATATTGAGGCTTACATATTTAGATCTATTCGTAATACACATGGGACGAAACAAGCAATTTACTCATCACGATAATGATTCGAGTTAAGTAACTGTATTTACTAGTGTATTACATTATAAACTTTATGTTAGATTGATCAATTAGGTTAAATTGAATAGAAATCGGGTTATGGGATCGATTTACGAGGTGTACAGTGAGATACTCGACCTCCCAACATGACCGTGTTGGAACTGTGTTGAAAACTCAAAGTGAATCGAGAAATACACAGCCTTCCAACATGACCATGTTGGAGACCGTGTTGAAAATGAAAGGTGAATAGAGAGATACATGACTTCTTAGCATGACCGTGTTGAAAAAAAAAATTTCAACACGACCATGTTGAGGTTGTGTTTATAAATAATGAACAAAGAGATACATGACTTCTCAACATGACTATGTTGAGACCATGTTAGAAAAGAAAAATAAAATTAAAAGAAAAAAACAACTTAACCTCTCAACATGACCATGTTGAGACATGTAAAAAAAAAAAAAAAAAAGAGTGTAAGCGACCTTTGGCATGGTTGTGTATGTCCCCACACTCTAATACACGGCTCTCAACATAACCATGTTGAGTTGAAATGCGACTAGTCTCCTTTTAATATTTATAGGAATACAATTTTAAAAGTAAATAATTTGAATCATGTATAGGTTTGGAAGAATTGTGAAGCTAGAAAGGTATGAGACAAACCAAGTATTACGAGTTAGGTACGTGTATATCATGTTTGTTGCTTGTGCTTGATAAATTAGATTTTTATGTATGGGTTTAATAATATTATAAATGAATTGGATTGAGTGTGCATGTGATTATGAATTGATGGGTCCAAGAAACTGAGTGTGGGTCGGAGTTCTTGGGGTGGTACTCTGATGATCGGTATGTGACGTTGTCCCTAGTGGAGTCATGTATTGAAATGATCCAAGTCTTATGTGGAAGGTTGTGTTGTGAAATGTTATGATGTGGAAGGTTGTAATGTGTATTGTGAAAGGTTATAGTGTATGGACTCATAGACTTATGGATAGTGAGGAGTACCCACTATCATATATATATATGGTTATGGAAGGTTGATGTGTGATGACTTATGAACTTATGGACACTGGGGAGTACCCACTATCATATATATACGTATATTATTATTATGTATGGTTGTAGAAGGTAGATGTGCGAAGACTCATGAACTCATAGACCAAGAGGATTATCTTTGTCATATATATATATATATATATACGTATATATTATTTGTGGATGGATTGTGAAAGGATGGTTAGGAATGTGATGTGTGAAGATATTTATATTATGATTATGTATCGACTAAAGATTATGAAAGATAAATAGAATTGTGAATGAATATTATGATGCATTTTGCATGTGTTACTGTTTCTAGAATGGCATGCGTGCGTGTATGTAGGTATGCGTTGTACTAGGAGTTAGCTCACCCCTCGTGCGAATTTTTTTTTTTTAGTTACAGATGTTATAGGAGAGATCATAGGATATGTTGAAAAAGGGGAAATAGCTCAAGATCAGAACAATGAAGAGAGTGTAGAATACATCTATTACGATGACTAGTAAATAGACTAAAGAAAGACATGTTAGATTTTTATTTAATTGTTTGAGAATATTTATTTTAAGTGAATGTTAATCGCTTTCACTATTTAATTTAAGAAGATTGTTGATGACTTATTGTTGAGAGTGAGAAATTTCATTAATCTCTATTATGCAGTAGATGATTTATGACTATCATTAAGAGTACATGAACGAGAATATTTAAATAATAATAGTGATTAAACCTTTACGTGTCTTTAGAAAATGAAGACACATGGCAGACCGTAACGTACTCGGGTTTTGGAACGTTATAGTGATCATAAAACCCACATGATAATTAAAACATACGAGTTGTATATATGGGAATTGTGTTCTTCACTAAGATTTTACCTATACCCTTTTTGAGATTTTCCAGAAATAATAAATTATAAAATATGTCTATTAAATTAAAAAAAAAAATCCTTTTATCAAACGCTGCTCATACATACAGTTTATTTAAGGGGAGATTAGAAAAATCTCAATGGTTTTGCTGAGAATTTGTAAAATGTTAAGAGAAGATGCTTGTCTTGATTTTTCATAAAGTATAATTAATTAATTGTGTTGTAATCTTAAAATATGAAAAAGTTTGTTCTTGCTTGCATTTTGACAAAGTACTGCACGTGTCATCAATGGAACCCAAGAGATAAGAACCACTCTAACTTGTATAAAAAAAAAAATAATAACTTTCAATGGATAACAATGAAATTTTTTTTTGATATTATTATATCAAGTAAATGTTTTATTACCTTTAAGAAAAGTGATACAGCACTTGTCAAATTAACATAAAAGACAACCCAATCGATCGATTCGGGCTATCTACCGTACAGTAGTACCGGTACCACTACACGTGGACATCCAACTCTCTAGTCACCCATGTGGTGGTCCTCTCATGTGGTGGTCCTCTTTTGTCTTAGTATCTTTCAATCCTAACATTATAGACATGTGAATTTAATTGGCTACGAAAATTACATTTTGGGCGAAGCCCTTTTTGGAAAGAACAAGTATCTAATCAATACATTCAATTTCTAAAACTGTTGATTCCAGTTAGTATCACTAATATTCTTATATATCGTAAAATCAAGTATTATGCTGTCATGTAGCACTTAAAGAAACATATTTAATATACATATATTTCAATATATCGATGTGATATACCATTCTAACAAAAATAATAAGAAAAATGTAAATAATTTGTCTAAACTTTAACTTGATTATGGATATGCTCACGAACTTTCAAATATTATAAACAATTCTTAAACCTTGATAAATTAATAAATAAGTCCTAAAAGTTGTAAACAAAAGCTCTTAAATTTTGATTCCAGTGTAACAACACCCTTGAATTGATAAAAATACGTTTTAACACTCTAAAATTTGAATTTAGTATGTTTATTTTGAACTAAAAAGGTAAGTATCATTTATATTGTTAATTTAATAAAGTTTAGGAAGTTATTTATAATATTTAATAGTTGAATGGGTATTTTTGTACCAAAATTAAAATTTAAGAGGTTTATTTATAATTTCTCAAAAAATAATTGGTCTTAATTGAAAAAAAAGGTGGTATGCAATAATATAATATTATTACCAAATTGCTCATTGAAACTAAAAAAAAAAAATGTTAGACTAATGTTGATTGCAAGAATATATTAAAGAATTATGCAAATTGATCTCTTGTGAGGAAATAGAATTTGAAAAACAATTAAAAGATGTAGTCAAACCAAAACCTACGAGAGAAAATATGGCATGCGTTCTGCGCGGAAAATGCTTTCAAGGTATAGTTGGGACTTGGGAGAGAATGGAAACATAGAATATTTTATTTGATTATAAACTGTAATTGGAAAAAAGATGGAATTTAATTGTTTAACGATGGATGGTTCCTTTGTAAATAAATTTAAAATGAGCATTAATGGTGAAAGCTGTTTTGTTTCGTTGGGGTTTTGATGCGACAATGACATTTTGGACCAGAGAAACCAAAGTTCGTACAATTGTAAATGGAGTATCAGGGTGATTCCGTTCTCTCTCTCTCTCTCTTTCTCCCCACAATCACGAACTCCAACCACCCCCTTCCAATGCGACTGGGAGATGGGCGTTAATGCGACAATCATATTAGACATATTGGTAGAGGGGGTTCAATTCGACAATGACATTTTGGACCAGAGAAGCCAAAGTTCGTACACTTGTAAATGGAGTATCAGCGTGATTCCGTTCTCTCTCTCTCTGTCTCTCCACAACCACAACCCCCAACCACACCCTCCCCCAACCCCACACCCAACCCGGGTTTCTCTATATATATACTTGAAGAAGTATAGGCCATGCAAAATCAAGCAGCCAACTCGTTAATCAAATATCATGGAGTCCGAGGACTATATCATTTTAGCAGTCGCAACCTTGGGCTTCGCTTCGGTTTGCAGGCCGTTCTTCTTATTCTTGAAATGGTTGTATGTCCTGCTCTTGAGAAAACCTAAGAACTTACGAGAGTATGGCTCGTGGGCTCTGATTACAGGTTCCACAGACGGTATAGGAAAGGCATTTGCCTTCGAACTTGCGTCAAAGGGCCTTAACATAGTTCTAGTAAGTCGAAACCCCACCAAACTCAAAGCAACCGCGGACGAACTACGTCTAAAGTATGGCAATTCAGTGGGGATTAGAACCATAGACATCGACTTCGCGAAAACTAGCGGAGTCGATGTTGCGAATGCTGTTAGAAGAGGAATACAAGGGCTTGATATCGGAGTTTTGATTAATAATGTAGGAATAGTACATCCTTTTAAAAGATATTTTCATGAAATCGATATGGAATGGATAGAAAGCATGATAAAGGTGAACGTAGATTCAGGTTTATGGGTTGCTAAAGCGGTACTTCCAGGTATGCTGAAGAAACGGAAAGGAGCCATAATAGATGTTTCTTCCCTTTCTGCATGCTTCCCTTCCTTCCCTCTGTTCACGATGTATGCTTCTACCAAATCGTAAGTGACTAAATTCTACTCTTTATTTTACAATTGTGCAAATTTTAAAACTCTTTATGACATATATATAATTTAAGCATGCAACTCTTTTCAACTTGAATTTTGCAGGTGCATGAAGATGTTTTCAAGGTCCATAGGTTTGGAATATAGGAAACAAGGAATAGATGTGCAGTCTCAGGTATATGGCATTTTGCTTCTGAAATTTTGGTTTTACTCTTAACATTAACTTATGACCAAAGTAAGCGTTAGTGCCAAATTGTACAAAATTGCTATCATTGCTAAAATGAGGGATTACAATTTTTTTCAGGTGATTAAAGGAATAGGTATTCCCTTATCTTTTTAAACATATTTCCTTATGAGACCCCAACCAGTTAGTGAAGTTATAGATTGGAGTAAGCGTGTGTCCGTATTTTAGATATATTATTCCTGATCAATTATTAATATAATTTCAAGTATAATCAAATAAAGTAATAACTATGACTTCTTTATTCTGTTATTTAAGAATAATGATTCTAAAACGAGGTAAACGAAAACGTACTTTTTAATGTTTTAGGTTTCCCTTTTTGTCAACACGAAGATGACAGAGTTTTTGGAGTGGCCTGAATTATTTTTTCCTTCCGCGGAGACATTTAGTAGAGCATGCGTCACAAGGATTGGCTATGAAGAGTTGTGTTGCCCCTACTGGGTCCATTCTATTCAATGGTTCCTATGCTCTTTATGTACTGATACGTTTCTGAGTTGGTGCATACTCCAGGTTTCCCTCTCTACACGAGACAAATCCCTCCATCATCCATCCACGAAAGTGTCATCACAAACCATTAACTAGGACTCCTCCAAGCATAATCGTTTGGGTGCGATGGCCAATTTATCTTCAATCAGTCAGTATTTGCTGTTGAAAACAGAAAGAAAATAAGGATGAAATGTTTTAATGATGGAGCGGAGAGAAATATATTGGTTAAAAGAACAGTCAAAGGGAAATGGCCAAGCCAAAAAATAGAATGAATTGTGCAAGGAAAGTTATACCTTTTGACTTCCAGATTTTTTTTTTTTTTATGACATTTGATTTGGCCAATAGAATTTAACATGTTATGATTTTAAAATGTATTAGCAAAGGGTGTTATGGATTTTACTGTTGTATTAATTGTTATTCACTTTTGTCCATATATTTAGAAGGAAGCTGAATTAAGATATACATACACATAGGATGACACATCTAACATTCTTGATGATATGAAATAACTAGGTGCAATTCCGATTATACCCTCATAGTTATTAGGTATAGATAGACTTTTTGAAACATTCAAAGTGTAACTTTAACTTCTCATAATTTTTTAAATGTGCCAATAACCCTTAATTGTTCTTAGAACCTTGAAATCATGGCTAAAAGGATAATAAATAGTGATGTTTTGGAGGTTTTAGTAATCATTTGATATTGATGTGTCCATTTTATAAGGAGATTGATTAGCACTTTGAATGTTCAAGGAGCTTTCCCACAACTGATCAATAGTTCGAGTGTCTTTACAATTTATCTAAATAACTATTGGGCTCAAACAAAATTTTAACCTAAGGAGATATGTCCCAAATGTCTAGAAATCATCCATATACTTAATATAACATTTGTTAAAACAATGTATATCATGAGTGGGTCATACATATAGAAGACTCAAGCTTAATTATAATCGTAATGCTTGAGATAAATGCATATACTATGAAGTAAAAGTCACATTCTAAGCAAAAATGCGAGAATTCAAACCTAGTAATAATATGTGTCACCATATGTAGTGCTGGATTATTTCTAGATAAGTGTTAGAATGAAATACTTAAATGAACATAAAATACTTTCCTTTACGAGTAGCAATGTTTATTCTTAATTACTACACTAAAGTCTCATGAATATTTGAAAGGTTTATTTTGTAGAGATGTTTTGGAGATACAAGAATGGTGCTTGAAAATCTAAAAATTTGTCAAAAAAATCCACCAAAAACAACAAGAAATACATTATGGTTTTCACTAATTTCATAGGTCGTAACTCTTCTAAAGATCAAGACCATTGATGCCCTATTTTTTTATCATTAGATTAAGTTAACATTAGATGTAAACTAATTTGAGCCACCCAATATAAAAAAATTATGATCCAAATACCCAAAGGACACATCACTTCAAGTTGTAAGCTTAACTTTTATGAAGGCAAAAATCTGCAAATTTCTACAAAACAACAAGTTGTCAAGACTCCAAGACCCAATTTGTTCTCAACATCAATATGTCTGGATGACCCACTTTGGTCTTTGGCATCAATACCTTTATGTTACTAATGTTTCCTTGTAACCAACTTAGCTTTGAAAGTTTGTGATGATCCATCCATATAGTACTTTCTCTTAAATACCCACTTACACCCAATTGCTTTTGATCCGATTAGCAAATCAATAAGAATCCAAGTATTGTTTGTCAATATGGATTCCATTTCATTTAAGTATTTTTTTTCAAAAGGTTACATCTCTTGATGACTTTGCTTCATTATAGGTTACATAATCATTATTTATATGCAATACTATGGGAATTTTCTCTAATACAAATTCCTTATTTCCTTCTATAAGAAAGGGTAAAGCTTAAGAAGAAATGAAATCTGAACTAAGATCATTTTCTAAACTAACTCTTTGAATTCTTCTAAATTCTATATCTAAAACGCTGCTTAGATGTTTTCGTGGATTTTATTTATAAATTATCTCATTAGTAAGTTACTCTCCTTGTTTGAAGTTATGTTGAAATTAATCTTCAATAAACTCAACATTTCTTGTTTCCAAAATTACATTAGATCCAAAATATAATATCTAATGAATCTTAAAACTTAGGGCATATCCAACTAAGATCCCTATAAGTAGAGTTGTGCAAGTGGGGTGGGTCATGTAGGGTAGCTCGATTAACCTGTAAAAAAATGTAGCTTAAATTGAAAATTTTAGCCCATTGCATGGGCAAATTGGCCCATTTAACCTTAAAACTATGTAAGAAGGGCGAGTCAAGGCTGGTTAGCCCATTTAACCCACCAAAAAAAAAGCTACGGGTTGAGCTAAAAATTTTAGCCCATTTATAAAGTGAACCAAAGCGAGCTAGCTCACATTGACCCATGGGTCAAGACAGGTTAGCTTATTTAGCACACTTGCACAACTTTACCCATAAGTCCTCTCAACCCTAATTTAGTCCACTTAAAATCAATCACCTTATAGCCAACAAGACACCCCCACACTTTAAACTCAAATTTGGTTTCCTTGCCTCCCACATTTGATAAGATCTTAGACAAAACTCTATTTAAAATATGACATGTAGTTATTTACACTTCTCCCCATTGATCCAACAATTATTCTGCATTTAGGTTTAAAGAGTTAACCATGTCAACTAAGGTTCTATTTTTTCTTTCGACTAAACTGTTTTGTTATGGTGTATAAGGTGTAGTAGCTTGATGGACTGTTTCATTTTCCAAACAAAAGTAATTAAACTCCCTAGAAAGATACTCTCTATGTCTATCACTTCTTAAGCATTTTACTTCTTTCATTATATACATTTCTTACTTCTACTTTATGTAAATTGAGAACACTAATGCTTCATTTCTATTTCTAAGCAAATATATGTATGTATGTATGTATGTATGTATGTATCTTCAACAATCATCAATAAACATAATGAAATAGTGTTACTCAATTTTCTTCTATTTTAGGAAACTATTTCTTTACAAATTTGGATTGAAGATACATTTCACCTATTTTTTTGATTTATTTCTACCCGTGGAGATATAACAATGATTTGGCATATGCAATATAGAATTATAATTAAGATGTCCTAATTTAGTATGCCAAACATTGGAAAAATCAACAATATAAGGGCAATTTCGTTATTATGAATACTCAACTTGAGCATATCATAACAAAAGTAACCTTTCCTAACATTTACATGACCCTTGACAATTATGAACTTATTAGACTTTAGTATAATCTTAAATCCCTTCTTATGAAACAAATTAATAGGCATAATTCTTTTTTCAAATTAGATACATAGAAAATATTTACGAAACATAATTTCTTCTTAAAGGTAAAATGAAGATCCATTGAGCTAATTTCTTAAACCTTTGCTAAATTTCCTTTGCTAATCAAAACCTCCTTGTTTTTAACATTTTCATAACTCTTGAATTGTTGATGGCCATTGCACACAGGCATCATTGCATTAGAATCTAATCACCACTTGAAGGGACTTTAGAATCACTATAGTTAAGTTAGGAAGATGATTCACTATGACTTTCAATTTGAGTACTTTCTCCAAAATAGGAATATTGTCAACCATTTTGAACTCAACGTATTTCATCATTAAGAACTTATGTATTCCTTAATGCTTAGTATTGTATTTATCTTCAAGTGCCCTCAATATCTCCATAGGTGGTTTGGTGGATATACACAAATGTCATACAATGAATTAACTATGCATCTCCTGCATGTAAATTCATCCTCTTGGTTTTCCTTCTTAATAGCTTCAACTCTAGAACTCTCTTCCACACTTGCTTACTCCTTTGTGTCTTCTATTGGTGGGGTATTCGAATCAAGTGTGTAGGCTATGTTGAGAATGGATAAAAGAAACATCATCTTGTCCTTTCATCTATGAAAATTTGTTCCATCAAAATTATTAAGTTTGATGAACTTTTGGTCCGTGACTCTTAGTAGTATGACTTTTTCATCACTTGCTATAATTAAAACTCTCAAGCATTGTTGTATTATTCCATTATCAAGGGAAGAATGAAATATTTAGAAGTATGTAAAACACTTTCTTTTAAGAGTTTTATGAAACCTATAAAGAATTTCATAAGAAGATTTGTGACAGGAACAGAAAACTAAGTAATTAATAAGAATATAGTTGCAATCTTCTATTTTTAATTATTACACTAGTGTTTAATGAATATTTGACAAGTTTACAATTGTAGACATCCCATTTTTATCTCATTTTATGTTTAGGGTTTTTCTATAAAAGAAAATGTCCTAAAAAACGGAAAAATTAGAAAAAGAAATAGAACAGATAAGAAAAATAAAAGGGAAATGGGAAAATACACAAAAAATAAAAAGAAAAAAGTGACTTTTTGATGCTTAGGTCATTAGGAGTGTTTATATATAATTTAAATGCAAAAGTGAGTGAGGATGGTAACTTGGTTGAGCTGGCAAATACATGCATGTACACAATGAAGGTTCCAAGTTTGAGCCAATGGATAACACATTGGTACTTTTATTTTTTGTCGCTAATAGTGCCATGTGTTGAAAGCCTATTAGTGAGGTAGTATTCATAATCTTCTTCCTCGATCTTCCTCTTCCACAATTCTAGTTTTTTTTTCCTTTCTCTAACTGCCAATTTTGAGTCATTTCTTACTCCTTTTTCTTTAGGATTTCACCAAATTAGTGGTGAAATCACAAAGATCACATGGCCTATTGTGTATTTGAACAAAAAAATCAATCTAAATAGACTTGATCACTTAGCCAAATTTAGAGTGAAAAATACGAAAAAATCAACTTGCATGGATATAGCTCTTGCACATCTAGCTCAATTTAGACAAAATCGAAGCTTCTTAGTCCATTGTTAAGCAAGAGTAGACATTCATGAATTGCATATAATCATTTTTACCTCTAATCCTAATGGATTTAAGAATATTCCTAACAGATGCCCAACTCAAGATGTTCTCAAGTTCATGGCTTGTTGATATTTTCCATCTTCAAATTGAGTTGTAAAAGTATAAATAGAACTTACTTCTTCGCATTCCATGAATCAGAACTTGAAACACTTCCATTCATGCTCAATATCATTTTCTCTCTCTAAAATACTGGATGACCTACTTCTATTTCTCTCTAGAATTTTCTCCTCCCTGGTGATTCTTAAAGCAAACCATTACCACCATTCCACTTCTCAAGTTTTAATCTCTTAAGAATAGCCACACTCATAGGTTGAAGTCACTCAGAATCACCCGAACCACCTCCATTCAAATCCTACTCTAGTGACTAAGACCACCGTCTCGTTTTGCTGTGAAGTCACCACATCCTTTGGATTCATCACCCTCTAAAACCCCCTAGTCGACATTACAATCCCTCTTAATTGTCACCAAAGCAAGTGCACGCCATCTAAGAACTCGTCTGCTTCATTTGTCGACAACAAATCGGAATCCTATCTACGTCCAGAACTCGTCTACAACTCGTAGGCGAGTTCGTTGTTTTAATTTTTTTATTATTTTATTTTCTTCCTTCCTCTTTTCGTTGTTTATTCTCTTTTCTTTTTTTTTCTTTTTTTTTTCTCTTTCTTTTTCTCTCTTTTCTTCTTTTTGCCCTTACTTTTTCAAAACAAAAAGCATGTACATGACAATAATTATTCTTTTTTTTTTTAAAAAAAAAATTCCCTTTAATGATTTATTTATTTTTTTAGATTCATTTAAAAATATATATAATAAAATAATTATAAATAAATAAATAGATTAAATATAATAATATAAATAATAAAACATATATATATATATAAGTATTAAAATAAAATACAACATAGAATAATAATTTGGAAATTAGATTACATGAACTACAATAGATTTAATCTTGAATAGTAGGTATATAGGCATCTACAAGGCGGCTTCAATAATAATTGTTTTTCTTTTCCTTTGTAAATAGAACTATACATATAGATATATATTTCAAAAAATAAATTTAAACTTAAAAGGTTAAAGTGATAGCCATTAGGTTTTAATTGGATAGCTTCTAAACTCCAAAATCTCTAGTTTTTATTTAAAAGTTTTACACAAACCAGTAGCTAAATTAGGATTGATCCACTCAATTACTCTTAATTTAAAATTATCCCGGTCTCAATTGGGTGGCGACTCCTTTTTCTCCAAATTAGATAAAAAATTTCTTAATCTTAGTTGAGGATTTTTACATTAAATGAATATAGGGTTTAATGTAAATTAAATTAAGAAAAATAAATTGGAATTTAGGCTTGACAACAATGTAAGGTTTTTGTTTTCGAGATAGAAGAATAGTGCTAAAAAATATAATAATTCATGCAAAAATCTACAAAAAGATAACAAATATATAGATCAAGGATTTTCACTAATTTCAAGAGCTATAACTCTTGCAAAGATCATGTTAACACTTAAGATTTCCAACTTCTAAAACTTTGTTAAAACTTATCTTAATTAAATCCTTAACAACTAGCTTTCATAGTACACTAATAATCAACTAAAACAATCTAGCCAAAAGTTATTAAACTTGAAGATTTTAGCCAAAATAAGATTTAAGTTTGAGTTTAGATTTACTCAATTAATAAAACTAATTTCAATTAATTGGCCCATTGTTTCAATAATATTTATCCAATAACTTAACTATTTTATTAAAATGGATAATTCATTTATAACAAGTCATATAAAAAGAGAATGCCTAAATTAAATCTCTTATAAGAGTATATTATACAAATATACTCAGTTAGTAAATATTAAGTTTTATAATATGGTTTTACCAAACTCTCCTTACTTGTGCCTCCTATTCACAATCAACAAACACATTAAACACATAATATGCTACATAAAAAATCGAGATTCTAGCAACTAGGATGTTAATTTTAGTAGCTTTCATGCAAGGAAACCAACTACATTTTACGTGCAGCTGTTCTTGAAGCATCCATGTTAGGTCGTTTAGAAATAAATTGTAACTTAAGTTGTTGATGCTTAATGATGTGTATAGAAACTCAATTTGCACTACAACAAAATTGTACGTAGGCGACGTTTGCAGATTTTGTAAACGTCGCTAACTATTTTATGTCTTAGCTATGTTTATTACACATCGCATAAAATAGTAATCACTATAGGTTATCAATACTTCTTCTTCACTTATGCTCGTTATGTCTTTAATAAGTGAAATCGTATTCTTCTTTCAATGAGTATTTAAGTAGATAAATGAGTCATAGTGGTGTGGTTAAGTACATTTGAAGAAATCTTTGACTTAAATTTTATTTTAGGAATGTACTGTTTTTGTAAATGTATTGATTCATTTAATTTTGTACTTACTAGGTTTTAGAATTGATTCATGATTTTGATGTGTGGACTAAGGTTATTGATTGTTGATTGTAAGTTTAACCTATTGAATGTGAGATATTTGTGGGTGATTTTGCCCTAATGTTGAAATATTTGGGTCTTCATAAATGGTTTTATGAATTTATATGCATGGAGTTTCGTGAGACCTCTAAACTAGAAGTATTATTGATATTGGCGGTTAATGAGCTTTCTAAAGAGGTCAAAAGGAGGTTTTTTAAGTATTATTTCTGCAGTTTTGCAATTCTGGTCTTGCCTTTCACAAACTTATTGCTTTGTTATTGGTTATTACTTCTTATGGATCCAATAGTTCCACTCTGAACAATCTTTCTAGGAACTTTACACCAGCCCTTTTCGAGCTCTAGTGAGTAGTCCTATTGCTTCAGTGGAATCTGTTTTGAGTTGACTTGATCCCTTCAAATATAATGATATATATGATTGATTTACCCATTTATAAGTGGTGATGCTTTCTTATTGATAATGTGAATGTACATGTTGTTACAAAATGTTACCTTGTCCTTTTGCATAGTGTAGTATTAGTTCAATTAGGAGGATTCCGATTCAATTCATTCCATGTAGAAATAAGATATGATGAGCAGCAACTTTATAATTTAAACCACAAGCAGTTGATTCTTTTGGTATTTTACAAATAACATGTGTATGACACATTTACAATCACAAATCTCCATATAATCCTATGTTTAACAACTTTAGAGACTAATCTTACCTCTCCTACTTTTTAGTTCCTGGGTTGAAAGATGAGTTTATGATTATTGGTGAAAATGAATCTGACGATAACTTAATCTTGAGCTTAAGGGTTGTCCAATATGACCTTGCATGGGAAAGGTGCAGGCAGCTTCAAGCTGAGGATGTCGTGGTCAAGGGCAAGGTTGGTATTGTTGCTTTTGGTGGTTTATCATGCTCTCTTGCCCTCTGAGTTTGTTTCTTACTATATTTTCAGGTTACATCCTTGCCTTGTCTTAATACTTCAAGTTATCAGGGCAAATAAAGGTGGAGTGGTAGTAGTGGTGGAGGGTCTACGAAGATTCGTTCCTTTCTCACAAATGTCAACAATTAGTTCATGTATTGTCTGACACAATGTGAAGGATCTTATGGCTTTAGTTCTAGATTGTATGGCAAGCATGCTCACTTTCTAATTTTCAAGTTTTATCATGAGATTTTTTATGTTTGTGAGACTTTATACATTTTCGTATATATATATATATATATATATATGATGATTTCTTTTATAGAAAAGTCAAATTATGAATATTCTTATATATGTTGCAAAAATCCATAGTAGAAGAGCTTCTTGATAAGGAGCTTCCCCTGAAACTTGAGGAAGTTGATTTGGAGTAGTCAAGGCTTGTTCTTAGTAACTAAAAAGCCATAGTGGATAGCCAGACACAGCTAGGAATTAAATTAGTGGTCATTGGAACAGTTTAGAGTCTGAAACCATATGGTGCCTTTGTTGATATTGGTGAAGTCAATGAACTACTTCATGCCAGTCAGATAAGTCATGACTGTGTCTCAGATATAGTGATTGTTCGTCAACCTAAGGATACTCTCAAGGTGCTTTTGATTGCTTATGACCGGTGAAACATAATTTGAGCTAAAACCTTCATCCTTTTTCTTAACATTGTATGTTCGTAAGTACAATATGACCACTTCCTTATAGGTGATGATACTGAGCAATGACCGAGAAAGAGGCATAGTAAGTCTTTCAACCAAGAAATTGGAGCCTACTCCTAGAGACATGATTTGCAATCCTAAAATTGTATTTGAGAAGTTAACCTCCATCATTTTACTTATCTATATAAATCTGGACTCGCTAACTACATGCATGCGAAGATGCACCATTTCCTATTATTTATGAAGATAGTTAAGGATTCTCGTATCAACATGGATATGGTGCTTCTAAAAACTTTGTTGAACATTATTGGCTGGATATGTTCTCTATTCTAAAAATACAACAAAATTTCCTGCATTAGCATCAACATAATGTATGCCTAGAATAGAAGGTTGCTATGAGGCATAAAAACTACATGTCACATGTTTTTAATGTGTAGATCAAAATCAAATATGCAGTGTTGTTAATGTCATTTTGCATTGATAGGTGGAGGAGATGGCAAAAATGTTCAAGCAAAGAATTGCTCAAGTAGAAGCTAGGGCTCGGGCGGATATGCTAAGGTTCCAACTTGAGGTACTCCTTTTGCTTCCTTGTTATTCTTATTATAAAGATTTTGGGCTAGCTATAGCACCATGCAAGTTCTCTTTAACCATTTTATCGTATTATCTATCTTTTCCTCAAAACGATTAGATGCTTTTTATATTACATCCCTTTCGCCCCTTCTAGGTTAAATGCATACACTTTTTATTTCTTGGGTAATTTCATGTCTACGCTTTTAGTTATTAGTGATCATGATCTTTTCCATTTTACTTGCTCATGTAGAGCGATCTTACCCTCAGTGCTGATGGAATTTTGGGTCCAATTTCTTCGGATTTACCAGTAGAAGGGCTTAACTTAAGTGATGTTCCCATTGCTCAGGATGACAATTGAGCCATTTCCATGCCTTTTAATGTGTGCAATCTATTCATTGCTTCTTGTTGTTTTGTAGAAGGAAAAATATAAGAAAGAAATATCAAGGCCGAAGCTCGAGGGTGTAGATCTATTGAAGCTTAATCTAGTAATCTTCAGCCGACCTTCGCATCTTTGTAAACAATACACTAGAATATATGGTTTAGAATACATGTTGACCTTCGCATCTTTATTTTCCTCTGTTTGTTGTGGCTAGGAGCTCGATCGGATCAAGCCACAAATTCCAATGTAAGTGATTTCCTACTCAACTACATTACTTTTGCTTTTCATTTTATATAAGTCTACACTCGGTTAACCATTGAGTTGATTGATGGATTCTTTAATTGCAACTTAATTCTCTGGTGAAGCAACTTATATCGATCCTCTTAATTACAACTTGGTTTTGAGATATGATTTTATTGAAAATGTTTATCTTATTTTAGCTTGGTTCGAAGATATGAATTTACTAAAAATGCTTCTCTGAAATATCCAAACATGTGATATAGGGTGATATGCCTTAATTTGACAAAAGACAAAAGCATATATATATGAATTTACTAAAAATGCTTCTCTAATTTTATTTTAGTTCTAAGATATGAATTTACTGAAAATGCTTCTCTGAAATATCCAAACATGTGATATAGGGTGATATGCCTTAATTTGACAAAAGACAAAAGCATATATACACAACAATTGAAGCAAATCCGGTTAACTACTCCATAAGTGGCGTGAACCCTAATCCCTATTGAATTCAATTTGTAAATCAAATAACCTTAACACTAAATGATGATGTGCTCAATTGGATTAAGCACACAACACAAGAACAAATGGAAATCCAATGATCAAGACTATTGAAAATGGCATGAATCCCTTATGCAAAGCTTCCATGCAAAAAAAATAGCAAATTACACTAGAATTGAATACTTCATAATGACAATACAATTTAGGATCTAATTTCACTAAATTGCAAGCAATCCAATAATAAAATTGACCTTAAGAATGACGTGAAATCAAGAACAAATAGGACACAATCCAAATCACAACTAGATATGACACACTAGCATGAAATGGAATCAACTAAGGAATTGATATGACTCACAAATCCTTAAGTTGCTACTCACCACAATTCTTGAAGAATTGATAAGAGTCTTATGAAAATTGGAGTATGAACCCTAATTCTCACGAAAAATAGGCAGCAATTTGTTTTCTCTTAACCTCTCCCATAAACCTTACATAAGTAGTATTTATACTTGCTCCATTTAGGGTTAAAATGACTAAACAATTACACCTATGCCACTAAAGGGTAGCCAGTCCTAAGTCCACAATTACAACCAAATAAAATGTACCAAAAAGCTTACAAAATAAATGGTTCAAAGAAAAATAACAAATATAAAAATTGTCTTCACAAGCCAGCTCTTCAATGGAATTCGTTGGTCCAACTCATCTTTGGTTTAGGTCGGTCTATGGATAACCCACAAGCTGAGTTTTAGTGAGTTTGTCCATTGCCCTGTAAAGCCCAATAAGTGTGCCTGCTGGAATACACAATACATAGGTAATAGAAAAGAGGTTAGTATATAAATAATTCCGAGGTCAATTTATTCAAAAAGGACCCTCATCACCAAGATTTGAAATCCTTTGGTTCTTACCCTAATGATAGGTCTTGTAGGATTTTGATTCCTATCATCTCCTCAGGCCTTAAAAAAATTTGTCCTTAAATTTGACAGAGCAAATGCAGTAGAGACTTTGTATCCTCCTAGCAAGTCATCTGAAGAAGTATCACTGCAGAATCCCAATATCTGAAATACTATAAGGGGTGATTGCTTCCTCTTCTCCATTTCTAGGATATACCTCGTCTACAACACATATAATGGTCCATTATCCACTAAGACCTCCACTATCTCAAATCGTTCCACTAACGTTGTTGTCCTCTTTCCCGATTCAACTATATGTTTTTTACCCTCTTGGCCCTCTAATGGTTTGTTCAACTGCACATGAACCTTTGGAACCTCTAAAGGTGAACATAACTGCCTCTAAATAATTTGGTCCTCTAGTGGTTAGCTCATCTGACTATGACCCTCAGGAACCTCTGAAGGTTAGCACATCTGTGTTTGACAAGTATTGTCCTCTGTATGTTGGCTCATGTAACTAGGAACCTCAGGAACCCCTGAAGGTGGGCATATCTGCTTCTACACAATTTGGTCCTCTAAAGGTTGGTTCATGTGGTTATGATTATCAGAAATCTCTAATGGTATATGGATCTGTTGCTGAACCTTTTGGACCTATGAAGGTGATATCGGATTCAGAATGATGTGTTTACCTTCATGTTAGAATACATAGGTATTCTTGAAGCCATCATGTAAGACCCTCCTGTCATATAACCATGGCCTGCCAAGCAATATATAGGATGCACACATAGGAAGAATGTCACATTCAATCTCATTACAATATTTATTCCCTATACTGAAAGGTATCTTAGCTCTTTGGATCACATGTAAACTTCCTTAATCACTTAGCCAATGTAATTTATAAAGCTTAAGATGTAGGGTAGTGGCAAGTTTCAGTTTTGATATTAACGATGCTGCTACAACATTTATACAACTACCACCATCAACTATAATGACACATAGGTTACCTGGTACCCTACAAGAAATATGGAACAAATTTTTCCTTTACTCATCATTCTTAGTAGTAAAAGTAGTCAATGATTGGTGCCATACATTAGTAGAAAGAAACATTTCACTTGACATGATTGTATTTAATTCCAAAAACACAAAAATATAACCCTATACTCTACGGTTCAAGCAAGCAACCAAGTCAATAAATGAGTCTTGCCACTTCATGTAAAGTCAAGTAAATGAAGCACAAACAATCACTTCTAACTAGTTAAGTTATTAAATTTAACTAATAAGTGTTTAAGTAACGAGTTTCAAACTTTCATACTTTAATGTTTGTTTTTGAATTCAAACTTCACTACTCTAACCTTCCTTTCTTGCCACAGTTTCACACTACAATTAACCACAATGTGCAGCACCTTACATTACACACAAATGCACAATTCACACCGCCAATCACTCCTCTCACTCACAGTGCAAACAATCACCACCACTACATACACCACTTGTAATCCCCTTCACTCAACACATAAACACAACGCCATACACACATACCCTTCACTTAACACACAAACACAATGCCACACACACACCTTTTTACTCACGGTGCAGCATACACACACATACTTCCACACATTGCACTCCTCCACTTCAAACACAATTTCAAACCGCAACTTTATAAAAAGGCAGCTCAATTCAAATTCAAATTATTTCACTTATTACAACCTTTTCACAATTGGTAAGAAGCAACTTTCAAATTCAAATGACCACACAATAACTTCTACCACTTAATGTGTGTTTTGAAAATCAAATAGCTTCCATATACTCCACACAATTCAATTCTAAAAATGCACAAGTATACTCCTTATTTCCAAAAACACACAAGCAAGGAATACACTTCCACTTTCTTCACAAATGAGGTAATTTCTAAGTTCTGAATTTTGAATCAAGAATACACTTCTACTCCTTTCCCTTCACAGAAATCCTCAAAAACAAGAAGCTACAACAAATCCTCCAACTCCACTTCAACAAGTAGCAAATTTCAACTTCTCAACAAGACAATTAAGCGATTCAATTTGCAACGTACACAATTTTGGATTACAAATGAAGAACCCTAATTGACAATGAAACAAATTCAACAACCACTAATCCCTTCTCTAAACTTGAGCTCTGATACCAAAAGAGATGATATGCCTTAATTTGACAAAAGCATATACACACAACAATTGTAGCAAATCCGGTCAACTCCTCTACAAGTGGCGTGAACCCTAATCCCTGTTAAATTCAATTTGTAAATCAAATAACCTTAACACCAAATGATGATGTGATTAATTAGATTAAGCACATAACACAAGAACAAATGGAAATCCAATGCTCAAGACTATTGAAAATGGCGTGAATCCCTTATGCAAAGCTTCCACACAAAAAATAGTAAATTCCACTAGAATTGCATACTTCACAATGACAATATAATTTAGGATCTAATTTCACTAAATTGCAAGCAATCTAATGATAAAATTGACCTTAAAAATGACGTGAAATCAAGAACAAATAGGACACAATCCAAATCACAACTAGATATGACACACTAGCATGAAATTGAATCAACTAAGGAATTGATATGACTCACAAATCCTTAAGTTGCTACTCGCCACAATCCTTGAAGAATTGATAAGAGTCTTATGAAAATTGGAGTATGAACCCTAATTCTCATGAAAAATAGGCAGCAATTTGTTTTCTCTCAACCTCTCCCACAAACCTTACTTAAGCAAGTATTTATACTTGCTCTACTTAGGATTAAAATGACTAAACAATTATATCTACGCCATTAAAGGGTAGCTGGTCCTAAGTCCACAATTAAAACCAAATAAAATGTCCCAAAAAGCTTACAAAATAAATGGTTTAAAGAAAAATAACAAATATAAAAATAGTCTTCACAAGCTAACTCTTCAATGGAATTCCTCGGTTTATGGATAACCCACAAGCTGAGTCTTAGTGACTTTGTTCATTGCCTTGTAAAGCCTAATAAATGTGCCTACTAGAAAACATAATACATAAGTAATAGAAAAGAGATTAGTATATAAATAATTTCAGGGTCGATTTGTTCAAAAAGGACCCTCATCGCCAAGATTTGAAATCCTTTGGTTCTTATCCTAATGATAGGTCTTGTGGGATTTTGATTCTTATCATAGGAGCTATCAAATAGAAGAACAAGTGCTACTAGCATCAATGCAAAGAGTTTATGGTCACATAGTGTTTTTACTTGCATTATTGAGTCTTAGTGCAAGGTATAGAATTCATAAACTTCTCCTCTTCTAATAGTAACTACTGCTGGCTGTTTGGTTTATGTATCCGATGACCTAGAAAGACCTATTTAATTATGCTATTCCCTTTTGTTAATACAAGAAAAAGTATGCAATGCATGATTAGTACATTAAGTATAATAGCTAACATTCTTGTATTTATTTGAATCTACAAGAAATTTTATCAAGGGATGGTGTCAATAGCTTAAATAGGATCCAAATTGCGTGTGTGTGTGTGTGTGTTTTTTTTTTTTATCTACTCTTTCTTGTAAGGTGGTGCTTAATTCCTCACCTAATAGCAATTCTTCATGGGATTCAATGAAGGTAATTATTATAGATAACTATGTTGTAGTTTTAGTTATGTAAAATATCATATTTGTTTGCCGAATAGTTTTATCATGCAGCATACTGTTCTTTTCTTTTTGTAGGAAATATTACCATGCTAAGTTAATTTTAGAATGAGAAGTTCTATAGGAGAACGAATGCATTTATCATACTTAGTCTTCAATCTTAGCTTGTATATGTGCTTGATTTCTGATAGGTTTTCTTAATGATTTCTTATTGATAGCGTTTGTTATGGTTTTCAGCATGGCTATGTAGATAAAATACATCAAATGCCATGCTTAATGTTCTCCTTGCCAAAGGCAAATGATAATCATTGGATGTAACTTCCAGCATCCTTGCAAATATGATTTGTTTAATTCTGTTTGAGACTATCATCAAAGGTACTTATACACACGTTTGTTTCTTCATCATCATTTTGTTAGTATGTATATTCCTATATATGGCAGATATATTTCTTGTCAAGAATAAGCCTGAGCTAGTCTTTTTGAATCTATAGAAACATAACAAATAAGGAAAGTGCATGTTCCAACTCAAATAGTGAAGCCTGTGTTGTGAACTTAGAGAAAAGAAATACCCCTTATCATGCTAATTAATATCCCAATCTTCTCATTCAAGATTGAATGGATTGAAATTTCACTTTTACCAACTATATTGTTATGTTTCCTTAGTTGGATTAGCTTTTGTTGGGCTAACCTAAAGCCTGATCAGCTAACTAGGACTGTATATAGATTGAAAAGTTTAAGATTTGAGCTAGCAACAAACTTTTCTAAAATACATTCTTTGCTAACAGATGAAAATACTTTTTTATTAATAAATAAAAATTGTGTTGAAAACTTAAAATCTTTTTGAAAAAATAGTAAACTCAATCAATCAAATTATTGTATATTTATAATTTTACTTTGTTGTTGTTACTGTCTAGATTCTATATCTTTACAAGAGAAATAGTAATATTTTTCAAGTGGTTTTTTTTTTTTTTAACATAATTTAGAAATTCTTATGCTTTTCACTCATCTAACAAGTAGTTATTTGAAAACTCTTCTCTAGTTCCATCCATTACATATGCTGGATATTTTTTGCGACGGACCTTTGGCGATGTGTATTAGCAACGGTTATTAAACGTGGCTAAATCTTTTTAGCAACATTTATTTCATGTTTAGCAATGTTTATTAAATGTCGTCTAATATCAAATTTATTGTAGTGTTACATTACGACGTCATTCTTTTAATACACTACCATTTTGAACCATGTACTTTTACCTTTAGTTTAGGATTGTAGTTTAGCACATTGTTTGCATCTATAGAACCATAACATTATGCTATTAATAATTATATATTTTCTCACATTCAACAAGTATACATGCTTAAATGCGGGATTGGATCATTATCCTTAAGAGGGAGGCACAAGGTGTTAGAAAATAAAAACATCTTAATATAGAACGCTAGAAAAACAGGAAAAAAAATGGTTATGTAACATTTGTCAATTAGCTATTGGAGTGAATTAACTCACTACAATGTGGTGAAATGCTCGTTGCAAAATGTTTAATGAGTGACCTTAGTGCAATAATCTTATTGCGTTGAATTTTAAGACCTTTAAAACCAACTACTCTTGCTTCAATAGGTCTAATTACATGATTTGATAGCAATGGCCAATCATTCCACCAAACCGGTGTAGATAACATACCATGTTTGTAACACCTCAAAACTTGGAGTGTCACAGCCTATCACGTATCACTACTATATAGAAACACACTAAAGCTCTAAATCTCCGTACAACTTTAAACCTGTTCTCTTCTGCATTACATTCATACTAATATTTCTTCAATCATAGAAATGAACAACTCTTAGATGAGTCATTTCAATTCATATTACTTCAAATAAATATATTTTAACTCCAATCTCAAAATTAGATTAAATGTCTATCATCATATAATAGTTAATACAAATAAAAGTCTATCAATTATGTTCCACATTCACACATCACTAGCTGAAAATTCTATTGAGAAGTCCTTTATTGATTTCCTATCCTTCTTCAATCAATATAGTAATAATGTTCTCTTCTATACTAATCCACACATTGTCCCACTAAGTTTTCATGTTTATCATAATCTATGTGTTCATCATTTTCATCTGTAACTGAAAAAAATAAAGAGGAGGGGGGTGAGCTTAAGCTTAGTACATGAATATTGCACCAACATACGCATGCCACACAATAACAATATCACATGCATTTATGAAATAGTAAACTACAACATATCAATTAGGTTATTTATCAACATTTAATCAACATACAACATAGGGGTACTGATGGGTGTCGAATCCAACAAAATTAAAACCTACTCCTAAACAATTTTTGTATACAACAGTAAATAGGGTCGTATCCACAGGGATTGATTAAATTTATTTCTATTGAAAAAAAATAGAGAGAAAAAGAAGAATTGGGGTTTTGTTTGTAAATTCAAATAAAACTGAAATCGGATAATAAAATTTAATAATGATGAAAGCCTAACCAAAGGTATCATTATAGTTTAATTCATAGAAATGATCATTGATGCAAATATTTTCTATTCTTTATCTCAGATAAACTGGTTATGGTTATTAACAAGATCTAATAACCTATCTCTCTTTACTTTCTTGATAATCAAAACAAGCTCTTTGATTACTTCTCTTATTGATTAAACAACCCTAAACAAGCTCTTAGGATTTAATCTATCAATAGCATTAAAAACAAGAGAGACCACCAATTCATGCCAGTAGATTATAAGATAACCTATTTAAACAAGATTATATATCTCCATAACATGAATTTGATTATTTATTCTATAATCAAACATGTTATTGTGTCACAGAGATTAGAACTATCAAACAATTGCGGATCTGACATTCTAATTGACAATATATTAACTTGCTAATGGAATAGAAGAGCTCTAATTCATACCAATTAAACAAGATAATAACAACAAAACATTTAGTAGATATATAAATACCAAAAAATAAAGATTAGAATAAAGACAAATCAATTAGATCTCACAATTCTTAAAGAACTAAACTATTGATGATCCTTTGGCTAGAAGATTGTTTAGCCACACATGTTCATAACTAAACAAAATCAAAAAGTGAAAAAGATGAAAAGTGTTTGTTTTCAGGTGTCTCCTGCTTTTCTTATTCGGTTTCTTCCCTCCTCAACTCCCTCCTTCTGGAAAACGAAGAGATATATATATATGAAAACCGAAAAAAATCTCCTGAAACGACCAAACTTTTCCATATACACGGTCTCAACCCACGGTTATACACGGCCGTGTATTTAAACCATGTAAGCTTCTGTTTTTTTCAAGCCAAACACACGGCCGTGTACTTAAACCGTGTAAGCTTCTATTTTTTTTTTCAAGCTAAACACATGGCCGTGCTCTGGAAATACTCGCCCGTGTACTTCCCTTATTTCTTCCAAAAAGCTATTTTGTTCGTGTATTCTTCTCCGATTTCAATCCAAGTCGATATCTCCTCTCAGAATATTGGTCCTCATCCCTGAAATTATCAGCCTTCTTCTCTTGTACGCCGGCGATGTAAATCCTTGACTTTGATCCAAATTGCAGATAACTTCTCTAAATCACTTGAATTAGCACTTTTGACTCCATTAAACCTGATTTATCACCATAATAAAATTAAGTACCATTTCCTTATGATTTCTATAAAATCAATAATAAATTAACACAATTCATACTATAAAGATTGAGTATAAAATGGCTCTATCAAATTCCCCCACACTTAAACTCTAGCTTGTCCTCAAGCAATTGAATCAAATCAATTGAGAAATCCGTCATAGATTATACGAAAATTTTTTCATCATTTCAAGCATCTATTCTTTTATAATTCATGACTTGTAATTTTAATGTCTACTTCTCCAACCAAACTGGTTTCTTGTGATTAAATTACCATAGTCAAAATTTAATAGCTAATCTAAACAAAACAAACTTTAATCCTCATGTTTAGCAAAAGACTTTTATTCCAAAAGTAAATACTTAATGCAAAAAGGAAAAACACCCAATTAAACTTCATTGGATATTAGCAAGTATATAATCTTTGCAACACAAAGTAAAAGCATATGGTATGTACTCTTTCCCTAGACTTTCTCCCTTTTTATTATAAGTCTTATTTCATCCAATGATCTTTACATTCATATTCTTTTGATTTAATCAAGCATCTATTTTGATGGGTTTTTGCCCGCTTCTTTTTCATGAACTTTCACCTTTTTCGCCCTTATCGTTATAGTGAGTTCATCGAATCGGCAACATCCCGAGCTTGTCACTCAAGTGACCGGGTTTTAGGATACCCCTACGGACTCTTCCTCACTCTAACATTCAAGTTCGAATACTCTTAACTCAATTACTTGAATCATTTGAGTAATGGCTATGCTTGATTCTTCCCCCCCCCCCCCCCCCCCACCCCTTTTTTTTTACCCATCATAATATTAAGACTTTTTTATAAAGGATCACTAAGGAGAAAGTTTCTTCTACTTCTTCCACTAAGTGTTATCATTGTTTCAAAAACAACTTCAAAGAGTATATAGTAACTAATTTAACCTAGAAGTAAACTTGTTTATTTTTCACTTAAGAACTCGACCTACTCTTAGACTTCCAATTCTAAAGCTAAATACAAGGTAAATTTGTTTCTTAAAGATTTCACTACTTAATTTTAACCAAGTATTCTAATCACAACAGTAGGTGAGTAAAGCACTTGAACAAGTCAATTTCACATTTTGTAGATACCTATTACAACATTTAGTACAATCTCCAGATTTCATGAAAATTTTGAAAAATTTGGCTGAAAATTTTGCCATATAATGCTTAAGGACAAATATTCAAAGTATGAGTATAATATGATTTTAGATGTTAGCTAATCATACTCAATTCTCTATTCTCTATATTTTATTATCCTCTCCCCCACACTTAGTTTGAACAATGTCCACACTGTTCCTAATTCAGCACAATTAAAGAGGAATTAAAAACATAAGGAACATTAGAGAATAAGAGAAAAGGAATACTGGTACTTCCCTGGTATAAAGTGTAAAGTGATTGGAGTTCTCCCCTTAACCACGAGAGAGTGTCATCTGATGATATGTACCCTTTCTGTAGCTAATCAAAAGAAAAAATGAAAACAAAACTAAAATAAAATAAATTGAAATATTATTTTTTTAGCATGGGTTGCCTCCCATGAAGCGCTTTTCTTTAATGTCTTTGGCTAGACGTTCCTGGTAATTAATCGCAGTACTCGGGGTAAGTTAAACTGGTTTCTTCAATATTACACACTTGAAATCCTTCATAAAAAGGTTTCAAGCGATGAACATTGACTTTGAAAGTCTTACCAGTTTCAAGACTTGCGATCTCAACTACACCATGTGAAAATATGTTAGTGATAACAATAGGACCAACCCACCGTGAGCATAGTTTTCCTGAAAACAACTTCAATCGAGAGTGATAAAGTAATACTTTTTGACCTATAGAAAAATTCTTTCGAGAAATCATTTGATCATGAAAATCCTTTGTTTTTTCCTTGTAAATTTTAGTACTCTCATAAGCTTCTCTTCGAATTTCTTCAAGTTCTTGTAATTGAAGTTTTCTGTGCAAACCAGCCTCATCCATTTGCATGTTACATTGTTTTATAGCCCAGTACGCCCTATGTTCCAACTCCACAGGGAGGTGACACGGTTTGCCAAATATCAAACAGTAAGGAGACATACCTATAGGGGTCTTGTAAGCTGTCCGGTAGGCCCACAATGCATCTTCAAGTCTTATGCTCCAATCATTCCTGCTTGGATTGACAGTTTTTTTCCAGAATAGACTTGATTTCTCGATTTGATACCTCTGCCAATCCATTTGTTTGAGGGTGGTATGCGGTGGAAGTGCGATGAGTGAAATTGTACTTTTTAAGCAGAGTTTCCATTACTCTATTACAAAAGTGTGTGCCACGATCACTGATAAGAGCCTTTGGTGTCCCGAACCTAGCAAAAATATGAGATTTGACAAAATCCACAACAACTTTGGCATCATTAGTTCGGGTCGCTTTGGCTTCCACCCACTTTGAGACATAATCCACAGCAAGAAGGATGTAAACATTACTGAAAGAAAGAGGAAAAGGACCCATAAAATCAATACCCCATATATCAAATATTTTATAAGCAAGAATAGGGGTAAGTGGCATTTGGTCTCTATGTCCTAAGTTGCCAACTTTCTGACATCGTTCACAAGACTTACAAAACATATATGAATCACGAAACAAGGTAGGCCAAAACAACCCACACCCTAACACTTTTTGAGTTGTCCTCTTAGGGCCAAAGTGTCCACCACATGCATATGAGTGACAAAATTGCAAGACAGAAGGAATATCGTCTTGAGAAATACACCTTCTAATGATTTGATCAGCACAATGTTTCCACAAATACGAATCATCCCACACATAGTACTTAGCATCACTTTTAATTTTATCTTTTTGAGCCCTAGACAAATCACTTGGTAGTGTCTTAGTAACCAAATAGTTGATAATATCAGCATACCAAGGAATTGTCTTTTGAATAGAAAAGAGATGCTCATTTGGAAAATCATCTTGTAGAGGTATTGACTCTTCACTGATGAGTATTCTATTGAGGTGGTCGGCAACTAAGTTTTCGAAGCCTTTCCTATCGCGTATTTCCATATCAAACTCTTGTAATAAAAGTATCCATCGAATAAGTCTTGGTTTCGCCTTCTTCTTCGCGAGCAGGTACTTGAGAGCTGCATGATCAGAGTAAACAATTACCTTAGTACCAAGTAAATATGATCTGAATTTTTCTAAAGCAAAAACAACAGCCAAGAGTTCTTTTTCCGTTGTGGAATAGTTGCATTGAGCACTATCCAATGTTCTGGAAGCTTAGTGAATGACATGAGAAGCTTTTCCAACTCTTTGGCCAAGAACAGCTCCAACTGCATAATTGCTCGCATCACACATAATTTCAAAAGGAAGGTTCCAATCAGGTGGTTGAATGATTGGAGTAGAAGTTAACTTATCCTTCAATGTGTCAAAAGCATGCTTGCAGGCCTCATCGAAAACTCAAATGCCACTTCTTTTTGCAGCAATCTACATAGGGGCTGAGTAATCTTGGAAAAATCCTTGATGAAGCGTCGATAGAATCCCGCATCCTAAGAAAAGAGTGAATTTACCGTACACTTACAGGGTAAGGTAAAGATTTAATCAATTCTATTTTAGTTTTATCGACTTCAAGTCCCCTAGAAGATACATTATGACCTAGAATTAGGCCTTGTTCAACCATAAAGTGACATTTTTCATAGTTCAATACAAGATTCTTATCTGTACATCTCTGAAGCACTTTTGTAAGGTTAGTCAAACATAAATCAAAAGAGTTACTCTAGACAGTGAAGTCATCCATGAAAACTTCTATGATATTCTCCACATAATCTGAAAATATACTAACCATACACCTTTGGAATGTGGCTGGGGCATTGCAGAGCCCAAAAGGCATCCTTTGATACGCAAAAGTACCGAATGGACATGTGAAAGTAGTCTTCTCTTGATCTTCCGGCGCCACTAGAATTTGATGAAAACCTGAATAACCTTCAAGACAACAATAGTGAGAATGGCCAGCCAAACGTTCAAGCATTTGATCAAGAAAAGGAAGAGGGAAGTGATCTTTTCTAGTTGACGCATTTAACTTCCTATAATCAACACAAACCCTCCATCCATTCTGAATACGCGTGGGAACTAACTCACCATTAGAGTTTTCAATCACAATTAAGCCTATTTTCTTTGGAATAACTTGAATTGGACTTACCCATTTGCTATCGGAAATTGGATAGATCATACCTGCATCTAGAAGTTTCAAGATCTCTTTCTTAACTACTTCCATCATAGGCGGGTTCAAACGGCACTGAACTTCTCTTGAAGGTTTGCAATTATCTTCCATTAATATCTTGTGCATGCATGTGGAGGGGCTTAGTCCTTTGATATCAGCTATGGACCATCCAATGGCTTCTTTATACTCTCTCAACACCCGAATCAACTTTTCTTCTTCTAAACTACTTAGTTTGTTAGAGACTATCACAGCAAGAGTCTCATTTTTTCCTAAGAAGATGTACTTTAGATGTTTGGGTAAGGGTTTTAATTCCAGCTTTGGTGCCTGCACAATAGAGGGAAGAAGTCTTGTGTTAGAAAGAGGTAAATTAATGTAGGACACACCATACCGGATAGGTTTTAATGATTCCAGCTCACAAATCATGTCCTGCAAATCAAAGGATATTACATACTTCTTCTTAAGAGTTTTTAATGTATTAATAGTAAGACTCTTATTAAGTGCAATTTTCAACTCATCACCGTCTATCAAGTCAAATGTAGCCTGTGTTAATGGGTCAATAACATCCATAACAAAAATAGGAGAGATATCACTAGGATATTTCATGGCATCATAAATGTTAAATCTAATCACTTCACCATCAAATTCCATAGTGAGGGTACCATCATGTACACCAATTTTCGTCTTAGATGTCTTAAGAAATGGTCCCCCTAATAATATCAGTGATGAATTACGAGAATCATCATTTTCCATGTCAAGCACATAAAAATCAGTAGAGAAAACCAACCCATTAACTTGTACTAAAACATCTTCTAGAACTTCCTCAGGATAAACATTAGACCTGTCAGCAAGTTGAACAATAACACCTGTTTCCTTCAATGGACCAACATTCAAATATAGATAAATAGACAAAGGCATGACATTAATCGAAGCTCCGAGATCACACATGGCTTTAGCAATTCCAAGATTACCTATTTTGCAAGGAATAGTAAACATACCTGGGTCCTTACATTTAGGAGGAAGCTTCTTTTGAAGAATAGCTGAAACATTCTCACCCACACTAATCTTTTCATTACCTTTCAGCTTTCTTTTGTTAGTGCACAATTCTTTAAGAAATTTAGCATAGCGAGGTACTTGTTTTATTGCATCAAGCAAAGGAGTATTTACCTCAACCTTGCGAAAGTTTCAAGAATCTCTTTTTCTTCAGCTTCATTCTTGGATTTCGCTAATCTAAAAGGGAAAGGGGGTGCTGTCACCATAACCTTTGGTGGTTTAACGATGGATCCTTTGGTCTGGTTGTCCTGCTGGCCTAGAGTCGAGATCTCTTTCTCAGTCTCTTCCTCAAGATTAGATCGGTGTCCTTTCTTATTTGATCCTTGCAATTCCATTCCACTTCTCAAGGTAATTGTATTAACGCTTTGCTTTGGATTTGTGATAGTTTGAGAAGGTAACTTACCTTGAGTTTCTAACCTGTTTATAGAAGAAGCAAGTTGGCTTACCTGGTTCTCCAAGTTTTGAATGCTCTGCTTTGTCCCATCTTGAAATTGTTTTGTATTAACAGCAAGCGATTTAACAATTTCCTCAAGAGACATACCTGAATTGGAAGGAGCTTGTGGTACTTGGTTTGATGGCATAGGCTGGAATTGTTGGAAGTTTTGTGGTCTATTGCCATATTTGAAGTTAGGATGATCCCTCCATCCAGGATTATAAGTATTCGAGTAGGGATCATATTTCCTCTGTGGCTGTCCTGGGAATCCTCCTACAGCATTGGCATGCTCATGATTGTCATCTTGCAATGTGGGGCACATGTCAGTAGGATGATTAGGGGCAGCACAAATTCCACAAGCCTTCACCTACTGTGTATTTCCGAGGGCTATCTACTGAACAAGGGAGGTTAGGTTAGAAATTTGATGTTCAAGGTTAGAAACACTTACCTCATTAACCTTCCTTGAAGAAGAATCATGTCTAAACCCAAATTGTTGTGAATTAGCAGCCATAATGGAGATCAATTCCCTAGCTTGACCAGGGGTTTTATTCACTATGGCACCTCCACTAGCAGCATCCATCATCTTCCTCTCCATCGGAAGCAGAACTTCATAGAAGTATTGAATGAGAAGTTTTTCAGATATCCCATGTTGTGGACAGCTTGCACAAAGTTGCTTGAACCTCTCCCAATACTCATGAAGAGTCTCGATATCCCTCTGTTTGATACCACAAATCTCTCTTCTTATGCTAGCGGCTCTAGATGCAGGGAAAAATTTGTCCAGGAAAAGCTTCACCATATCTATCCAAGTAGTAATAGAACCTGGAGGCAAATAAAACAACCAATCTTTAGCTCTAGCACCTAAAGAAAAGGGAAAGGCACGCAACTTGATTTGATCGTCGGATATTCCTTGCGGCCTCATACTAGAACACACTATATGAAACTCTTTCAAATGTTTGTGAGGATCTTCATTCTCAAGACCATGAAAAGTGGGTAGCAAATGTATCAAACCAGATTTCAATTCAAAATCAACAGCCAATTCAAGATACTGAATACAAAGTGGTTGTTGAGTTACATCCGGTGCAGCCAATTCTCTTAATGTTCTCTCAGGATTTGCCATATCTTCTTCTTTTTCAGATTCAATGGATGAATCAAACAAATCCAATGCCAAGTTCAGTCCAGGGGATGAAGATATAGCGGTTTCTTTTTTATGCAGCTTAGCTTCTCTTTGCAATCTCTTAAAAGTCTTCTCAATCTTTGGATTATAAGTGAGTTCACCTATATGAGAAGAACGAGTCACGCAAGAATAGAAATAAATTTGACACCAATCCCCGGCAACGGCGCCAAAATTTGATGGGTGTTGAATCCAACAAAATTAAAACCTACTCCTAAACAATTTTTGTATATTGCAGTGAATAGGGTCGTATCCACAAGGATTGATTAAATTTATTTCTATTGAAAGAAAATAGAGAGAAAAAGAAGAATGGGGGTTTTGTTTGTAAATTCAAATAAAACTGAAATCAGATAATAAAATTTAATAATGATGAAAGCCTAACCAAAGGTATCATTACAGTTTAATTCATAGAAATGATCACTGATGCAAATATTTTCTATTCCTTATCTCAAATAAACTGGTTATGGTTATTGATGAGATCCATGATGAGAGTCAAGTCGGAAGAAGGAATGTGGATCCTCTTGAAGTGCCGCCTGGACCGATCACAAGAAGTCAAGCGAGACGACTCAAGGAAGCACTTAACGGGTTGATAAAGGATGTCCATGAAGCCAGAAAGGATTGGAGCAATCATGAAGTTGGAACGGATTGGAACAACCATGGGAAGACCCTTGCTCTTATACAAGTCACACCGGACACGGGTTGAAGAGGGCGTGTACTTTCAAGGCACGACTGTGTAGGAATTCCAAGATTGCACAGAATCATACATGGCCAGACACACGGCTAAAAGGCACGGCCGTGTAAAGTGACAAGAATTGGCATAGAATCATACACGGCCAAAGTACACTACCGTGTATCCCCTACCGGTCAGCTTTTTTTGTTTCGCGTTTTTACGTAACTTATCTAAGCTACGTCGTTTTGGACTTGTTTTTTACGAATTGTAACCCTAGTATAAAAGCTCCTAGGGTTTAGAACAACTAAGATATACATCTTTGAACATTAAATACTTTTAAGAGGCACCTCTCTTGGTTCATCCCGATTGTAGCGTCTTCATTTTATACCAAGGTTCTTGTCTCGCTTATAGGCAACGGGTCGTGGTTTCCACTTTAGGTGTTTGGGCGTCTTAGGCAACGAATTCCGAACGTATTGGTATTGGGTTTCGTCATGGGTTGGCGTGGTTCGTATCAGTTTGGTATCAGAGCTTAGGTTTGTCAAAACATCAAGTTCAATTGAGGAAGGTAATATCAAAAACCCTAACTCCAATCGTTCATATTAATTATCGTATTCAATTTCGTAGTATTGATTGTCTTTTAATAGCATAATATCGTGAGTAAAAATCACGACAAAAAAAAAAAAAGAAGAGAAAAGAAAAGAAAAGAAAAAAACGTGATCAAGAGCAACAACCAAGACAAAAAAAAAAAAAAAATTCGGATAGAAAAATAGAGGAAAATTTACGAACCCTAGAGTTGTTTTGAATTCTACGGAAGGAAATTGGTGTAGTTCGGGTTAGTTCCAAGAGAATTGAGACGAGGAAATTGGCGAGTTGATATCATCGTTGTTTGTGAGAATATACGAGTGACTGTATGATATCGTCATTTGAGCGAAACACGTAAGGGAGTGTATCGTGAGGTTTAATCATATATATATTTGTGTTAATACTAATCTTTTCTACAGGAACTATGTCGAGACAACATTCTCCTAAAGGTGAGAGGGGAAGGTTTGATGCTAGGTTAGTAATTAAGGCGTTGAGGGGAGAAATGAAGAGGATGTTCCAAGAGGGAATGGAACAAATTCATGAGATGGTAGAGCAAAGATTAGAGCAATCCACAAACGTATTCCAATGGCGTAAGAGGGAGAGTCGTTCTAGGAGAGTACCGAGGGGTGGAGATGAAATGTCGGATGATGACTTTGATGAGCCTTCTGTTGGGAGTTATAGAGGATATAGTGGTCGGAATAGAGGAACTAGAGATTGGGAAGATAGAGGTGATAGGAATAGAGAGGATGATCAATTAAGTTGCATAAAGATGAATATTCCTCCTTTCCAAGGGAAGAATGATCCCGAGGCGTACTTAGAGTGGGAGAAGAAGGTAGAGATGGTATTTGATTGTCACAACTATAGTGGGAGAAAGAAGGTAAAACTTGCTGCCATTGAATTTTCGGATTATGTTATAGTGTGGTGGGATAAACTAATGTTGAATAGGAGAAGGAGTGGCGAGCCACTTATTGAGTCTTGGGAAGAGATGAAAAGAGTGATGAAGAAGTGGTTTGTGCTTGCGTATTACTATCGTGAATTGCACAACAAGTTGCAAACTCTGAGGCAGGGAAGCCGAAGTGTAGATGAGTATTTCAAAGAGATGGAAGTCACTATGATTATGGCGAATGTAGAGGAGGATAGAGAGGCTACAATGGCTAGGTTTCTTGCGGGGTTGAATAGAGAAATCCAAAATGTGGTTGAATTGCAGCATTATGTATAATTGGAGGATATGGTTCACATGGCTATAAAGGTTGAGAACCAGCACAAGAGGGAAGGTAGTAGTAATGCACGGTTTCCACAGGGTAATGGTTCATCTACTTGGAAGACCAACCAATGGAAGAAAGAAGAAAAGCCTTTACCCACCAAACCAAAAGGGGAGCTGAGGCAAGCGGGTTCTACTCCTGGTAACCAAGGTAACCCTAAATCTTCTACTTCTAGAAATCGTGACATTAGATACTTTAAATGCCAAGGTAGAGGCCATATTGCTAGTCAATGTCCAAATAGGCGTGTGATGATTTTGCGTGATGATGGAGAGTATGAGACTGAGGGGGATAGTGAAGAAGATGATATGCCTCCATTAGAGGATGCTAGTGATGATGAGGAGCCTGCAATGGGAAGGCTAGTGGCAGTAGTGAAGCGAGCTTTGAATGTGCAGGTGAAGGAAGAAGATGAGGTGCAAAGAGAGAATATATTTCATACTAGATGCTATCTAGGAGATCACATCTGTAGTTTGATCATTGATGGAGGAAGTTGCACCAATGTAGTGAGTAATTTTATTGTTGAGAGGTTGGGGCTCAAAACTGTTAGACACCCTAGTCCATATAAATTGTAGTGGTTGAATGATAGTGGAGAGACTAAGGTGAGTAAGCAAGCATTGATTGGTTTTCGCATTGGAAGGTATGAGGATGAGGTGTTATGTGATGTAGTGCCAATGCAAGCATGTCATGTGTTGTTGGGGAAGCCATGGCAATTTGATAGAAAGGTTGTTCATGATGGCTTTTCTAACAAGTATATGCTTGTTCACCAAAGGAAAAGCTTTAATCTTAAACCGTTAACACCCAAACAGGTGTATGAGGACCAGTTGCAGCTACAACAGTCTTTTGCAAAACATAAGGTGAGTGAAAAGCAGAGGGAGAGTGAGAGAGCAAAAGACAATGAGAAAGAAAAGGAATATAAAAGTCAAGATCAAAAGGAAAAAGAGAGGAAGGCTGGAAAGAGTGTGAGAGACCAAGTTGAAGGGGAATCAACTTTGGTGGTAAGTGAAAAGGAGAGGGCAGCCTTGCAAAAGGAGAGTTGTGTGGCAAAAGCGAGTGTAGTAAGGAGAGCGTTAGTGATGAGGCAACCTATGTTGTTTCTGGTTTTTAAAGAAATATGTTTGACTACTAACGAATTATCTAATGCTTTGCCTAGTGTGGTTGTGTCTCTTGTGCAAGATTTTGAAAATGTCTTTCCGAAGGAACTCCAAAGGCAGGTAAGTGAGTTAATGGAGAAGGGATACGTGAGAGAAGGCATGAGTCCATGTGCAGTGCCTGTGATTTTGGTGCCTAAGAAGGATGGGACATAGAGAATGTGTGTTGACTGCCGCGCCATCAACAACCTTACGGTAAAGTATCGTCATCCCATTCCTTGTTTAGATGACTTCTTAGATTGGTCATATGAGTATAGTGTCATTCCTCGTAAGCCATGGATAAACATTTCCATAGACTTTGTGTTAGGATTACCCAGGTCTAGACATGGTCGGGATTCTATTTTTGTAGTTGTTGATAGATTTTCTAAAATGACACATTTCATTCCTTGTCACAAAACAGATGATGCTTGTAATATTGCTAATTTAATCTTTAGGGAAGTTGTGCGATTGCATGGTATGCCTAGAACAATTGTATCAGATAGGGTGTCTTGTAAGTATAGTAGAAAGTCTGAAGGATGGTTCTTTCTGTGCAATTCCAGCTAGCGTGTCTTGTTTTACCACAAGTGAAACATGCTCCTTTAGGCTAACTACATTACTGAATCTCATGGTCTTAAACACTTGGGACATCTCCTCCCTAGTCTTACTTATGGTGGTGGAGGTAATGCTAGAGGTGTTAGCCTAGTCTAAAGGGGTCTAGGCGCATAAGCTATAGGTTTAACTCAATACACTACTAGCCTCTTTCCATTGTCAGCACATGGTATACTTGAGGCAAGCCTTTTCCCCAAGGCAGATACTGATCTATGAGACAGTTGCTCCACTGTTATCCTCTTACTCTACTCTAGATACTTTACCTTATCAACTACCTTTACATAAGTAGTTAATTGGAATGCCCCCAAGTCATGCTAGAGGGTAGGTTCTAAGCCTCTCACAAACCTTCTTGCTCTCGAGGCATCATCAATTCTCATTGATTTTAGCAAGAATTTGATTAAGTGGTTCAGCTTCACTTCATATGCTTCTACAATCTAATTGCCCTACTGACAATTATAATACTCAACCTCTATCTTGTCCTTGATGTTGTTGGGAAAATATTTCTCATAAAATATCTCCTTGAATCTCTGCCACTGGATAAGAGCTCCTATCAACCCGGATGCATTAGTTTACCAATTAGCAGCTAATCCGTTCAGCATATATGTAGTAATTTTTACCTTCTTGTCTTTAGGCACCATGAAGGCTTTAAAGGTCTTCTCTATCTCATTTATCTCATGCTCAAGCTCTATTGGATCATCAACTCATGGATGAAATTCCTCAACCAGTTTAACAAACTTATCCAATCTATACGACACTTCTATAAGCTTGACAAGTCTCATGGCTTGCTGTTGCTGCTGTTCCAACATTCCTACTAGAGCATTGACAGTCTCTAATAGTTGAGCAATTATGACATTTGCTTGATCTAAGGCTCCCTGTTGAGGTGGTCTATGAGGATACCTTTCCTTTGGAGCATCTCCACCCTATCTAGCATTAGATGAGCCTTGATCGATTTTTCTCTCAAGAGGCATTTTGTTTAAATTTCAGACAATGGAATGGTTTCAAAGTTAGAGTTAGTAAGGGGAGTTAGTGATACTTAAGCCTACACATTTATACATACATATACATAAATAAACAGGAATTTATAGGAAAGTACAATTATATAAAATAATTGAATAAAATAATATAACAATTGTCCCGTAGTTTACCCTCTCTCATTATTTCCTATCATTCTATAGCTTAAATACTTAATCCTTCTAATGATCTCAACTTACTTTCCACTAATTGAAACCTATACTTATTAATCATCACTTAATTATAAGAATCATCAACCTAATATCTATTGATCATGACTTAAGCTATAAAGATCACCAAAACCTATGCTTTGATACCACTTAAGCTATAATACCCCAAAACCTAGAGTATCACAGCCCACCACGTGTCATTAGTACATAGCAATACACTAGGGCTCTAAATTTTTATATAACTTTAAACCTGTTCTCTCCCACATTACATTCATACTAATATTGCTTTAATCATAGAAACAAATGAATCCCAAATGAGTCATTCCGACCTACATTACTTCAAATAAATATATTTAACTCCAATATCAAAACCAGAATTGTCTATCATCATATAATAGTCAATACAAATAAAAGTTTAACAATTATTTTCCACATTCTCAAATCACTAACTTAAAATTCTATTAAGAAGTCCTTCACTAATTTCCTATCACTTCATCAACATAGTAATAATGTTCTCTTCCATACTCATCCACATAATGTCCCATTAAGTTTCCATGTTCATCATTTTCACTTACAACTAAAAAAAATAGGGGGGGGAGAGTAAGTCTAAGCTTAGTATGTAAATACCGAACTAACATATGCATACCACATAATAACAATATCACATGCATTTATGTCATACTAAACTATAACGCATCAATTCATTAGGTTATTTATCAACATTTAGTCAATATACAATATAGGGGTACTCATGACCCTGATACATATACAATATTTACATATATAGTACTAATGGGAACTGCCACTACGGGCCCCATCTAATCCTAATCTACCTTAGATCATTTCAATACATGGCTTCACTAGGAATAATGCAGCATACTGATCATTAAGGTGCCTCCTAGGAATCTGTCACTACAAGCCTTTAGGCAGAGCCAAGAACAAGCAATAACACAATTTAAGTACATATAACCTTTAGAATAGTTAAACCACATACAATCTAGTAAAAAAACTACTTATCAAACACAAATAACAAACAAGGTAAACATGTACCTAGAAAAGAATGAGCCTACTATACTCCTATGCATCTTTAATGAAAGGGAGTAAACCTGTTCAATCACAAAGAAGTATGCTTAGTTCTATCCTACAAGTGATTTAGGTTTGCTAATTGATTAGGTATATTCTGATTGTATAATTCCCTTCCCCGAGGTATCATTATGCTTAAATCATAATTTAGAATTGAAATAAAATGAAATAGAGTCAAATGGAAGGTGTTCCTAAACAACATAGTTGTGGAAGAGGTCATGTAGAAGTGCATGGGCTAGAGTATGGTCATACTAGAGGTCATGTATCTTTTTGTGAAAAATTCCATTTCAGCACACCTAGGTACACAGTCATGCTTGTGGCTATGTACCTTACTATTCCCTCTCATATTTTTATACGGGTCGGTACACAGGCATGTACTTAACTGTGTACAATATTGTTTGTCACGAACCTTCAATTTCCTTCTCCAATTTGTTCCCAATCCCAATTTCTATGATTCTCATCCTAATTTACTAATGTATTCAATAATTCTAATGCAAAAATTAGAGTCTAGTGCACTTACTTGATTTGGATTATGGTTAGAATCCTTTAATTCATTTGATCCCTTGCTCATTCTAACCCATCCTTAGATCTGATCTCTATTAACATACCAAAATCACTTTATACATATATTTTCATCATTGTAACTAAGTGCACTGATGATTCAAATGCTTACTTATTAGATTAGCCTCTTGAGTCTCCCTTAGGTCACCTTTGTTCTCTATAAGGTCTCTATCTCTTTGGCTTTTTTTTTTTTATAGGTACACAAATGAGGAAAAAGAGAAGAACCCTAGGTTAGCATAGCTCTTATAGTCCAGCTAAGAAAAGACCAATTTGCCCCCATCTAATAATCTTATTTACTTGATTGGCTTTAGTTATGTATTATATTATAATTATTTAATAATTATAATTTTATGTATATATTTATATTTAATTCTTAAACCATGTGTTACAATGTTTCCTTTCTTTTTTCCTCTCCCTTTTGTTACTTGCTTCATAATTATGTAAATATGCCATTTATTTTTCATGTAAGTGTGTTGTTACACTAATAAATCTGTTTAGAGTGCTCCTTTTATCTATTTTCTTTCGACATTAAAGTTTGTATGTAAGTTTTCTCTTTTCTTTTTTTCCTTGTGTAATGATGGTTTATAAACAAAATCTGAATTGCATCCTAGCAAGTTTCATCTTCTTCTTAAATTTTTTTTCCTTCTAGAACAAGATATCAATTTGGTGAAGGGTGATGCACAAGCTGATTCTTCAATTTGGACCTTAAAAATGGAGCAATTAATATTATGACAAGTATTTCTCTACACAAATAGAAGTTAACCATCTTAAAAGTTTTTCACAATTTCTAATGATTTGCGCAAGAGTTGTAGAAGTCTTTACATTATAAAACATTTTCCTTTTTTTTTTTTGCATTAAGTTAAGGCTTGAGTAGTTGGAAGTGAATCTTGTGCATGTTATGGGTCGAGTGGTTCTCTCCTCCTAAAGTACTTGTACAGTACTCAATCATTCTTCGGGTTTCCATCTTTACTTGATTTTGGATGGTGAGCCAACTTTCTATTCCCTAACTTCCCAATTTTGTTCAAAGCCCATTATTCATAATAAAAACAATAATCCTAACTTTGTCATAGTCTCCTGTATGTTTGAGAGGACCAACCTTCTCAATTGGTTTTAGCCTGTTATAGCCTAACTAGGAGAGTCACATCCCTTCCCAATTAGGTTGCTCATGGGAAGCTAAATTCACCTATAGAGTATACCCACTCCAAAAACAAACTATTATATTGATGTCACTTACTATATATTAAACTTGAATTAATTTCCCTCCCCATCTAAATTCTTGACATCTTCACCAAGAGGCTAATGTCTTGCCACGACCTACATCTAAAGATTATCAACTCTCCTCCACTCATTGTCAAATTTCACCTAACATCATGTCCACTAGGATGTTGAGCTTCTATAGGCTCCCTCTCGCTCTCACCTTATTCCTCTGTTATTTGAGATTGCCTCTTACAGAGTTATTTAATGGTAGGGTAGCCTATGATAGCACTTTTATAGAGATTTGGATAGATTTTTGTTACAATTTGGCTTGCAACATAGCTGCCCCTCTAGTAACCATGTCTTCTCTTTGGTGATCACTCCTCCCTTTAAGCTTAACCCACACAAGCCCATTTGTCAAACACAACTACCCACATATTAAACACACTTGGAAAGTATTTAGGTAACTCGATGTAGCTAAAACCTGACTTAGATACAATTTGTTACGGGTCAAAAGGTTATTTCCCCTTGGATAGCACATATGGCTAGCAAGTTAGTCTTCTCCTCTTTAACTTCTTAAGTTGTTCTTAGCCCATCTTTTACGATAGGAGAGCTATCATGGATTTATTTCAGTCTCCCATATGTTTTAGAGGATCAAACTTAATTGTTTTCAACTTGCCATGGGTTTATTTGAAGGGCAACATTAACTCTTAATCAGTTTGCTTATAAGAGCAAACCTATCTTCAGAGTATATCCACTCTTAAAGCAAACTATCATAATGACTCACTACACATTAAGTTCCAATTGATCCTCCGCTTGGCTTTTAAACTCACGGACGGTGATATGTGCACTGCTTCTGTTTGCATCGGAATTGTAGGATTATAATTTGTTCAGCAGCTCCACATGAAAGAGTTAGGTAACATTTAAGAATTACCCTCCCGGGGATAACAGAAACATAATGACGGTTGCTGTTCCCTTTATGCACAAGCTACGTACCTCTCCCCATTGCCTACCATTTTTCGCTAGCTTGCGGTGGTCTGTGGTCCCGTTTCTATCAAGGGAAGTTGCCCGTTTATAATTCCATTTCCATGTCAGTTACTTTATTTCAAATACAAATACTACCACATCGAGACGGAAAGTGTCAGATTTGGTAACCCATTTATGAACTTTATGGTACATGATTAAAAATTAATGAATGATTTTTTTTTTCTCGCCATGACATAATATGCGTTTAACATGAATGAAACTGTTAAAGTGGATTGTTTTCTTTCAAAACATGTTTTTATTTGACTCATGATAGGCAAGCCAACGTTATCCCCCGAAAATCTACTCTGGAAACAAAATATTATGCATTTGCCTCAATTCGTAACTATTACAGAATAACAAACAGTTGTTCCTAGCTTGCCAACTCATTTGGACCGATGATTTAGGTAGAAGACTCGTTCTTAATCAATTTTTTTACATGTCTTGTTGGTTGTGGATAGTAGTTGAATTGAGTCAACCTCCGGTATGTTGAACTGTCATTAATTAAAATATAAACTTTTACCTGTACAGCCTTAAACGACACATACTATTTTGTCTAGGTTGAATATATCAATAAATCCCTTGGACTTTGAAAATAAAATGCATGTAAACGTTTAAACTTGAAATCATACAAATAAGCCCCTTAACCATGGAAAACAACTTATCAAATAGCTCCTCTCCTACATTATTAGGAGTGTTCATGGTTCAATTTGATTCGATTTAGGGACTGAATCAAATTGAACCACTCATGAAGCAGTTTAATTGAAATTCTTAATGAATCGAGTTTCTTTTAATGGTTTGGGGTTCTGAATTGAATCGTTTTAAATGTAATGCAGTTCGATTCAATTAGGTTTGGTTTGGTTGAATCGCTTGTAAAAGTATCTTATTCTAGTTGATAATACTAATATATATTAGAGTTTTCAACTAAATATTGATCAAATTAAAAAACATTACTCAAGAATTTAAGTTGTAAAAATTTTATATTACAATGACATTGCATTTTAGGTGATAATAAGGGTGCACAAGTTTGCTTGAGAAATGAGAGATGAAGGTGTAGTTAATGAAGCAGATTTTGGAGGCTAAGTATGAGATAGGAGACAACCCAAAAAAAAAAAAAAAAGAAATGCTAAATAGTGTTAGAGCGAAATGTCAATATGGTTTAAAACTAAAAAATGTTACTTCTTTTTTATACTTAATAAAAAGTGATTTGGTTCAAATTTAAGCAATTCGATTTCGTTTGACCTCCCAAACCAAACCATGAACCATTTGGTCACTATTGAAATTGAGTAGTGAATAGAAACAAAATATAAAAAAACCGCATTTTGCAATTCATGATTTGGTTCTTATTTCGATTAGGTTCAATTTGATAACTAGTTCTAATTATATCTCCTAAAGGAATAGAAGATAGATGCAATTAGATGTACTTGATTTTAGATGCAGCTCTTTTTAAAAATTAACACTTAAGATACTGTAATCCGTGCATTGAAAATAGGACCATATGCAAGTCCTACTAAACTAAATGTCAAAAATATAAGAAAGGATTCACCTAATTCTAGTACAACCTATTTTACCTATTTCTTAACCTAATTAGAGCCTCCAGATCCGTGTACAAATCCTAAACTGTAATTATTTTTCATTTTCATTAGGATGTGAAAGCCAAGAAGCTCGGTGCATCCTCTATAACTCCAATTTTATATTCCTCTTTTTCTTTTCGAAAGATGGATGACTTGTTTGTAAAATTTATGTTTGACATGTTTTATTGTATGTTCCTTAAAGTTCCATAGGACGATCAATAATAAGATTACATCTATTATCAAGCCTTGGCCTAATTTTTGCGGTTTCGTTGGTCATTACAATGTATATTGTTACCGATATCACTGTCAGTGATAACTCTTAATGATGATAATAAGGAAACATGAATATATTGGTAAAACAGCCTGTTTACCTGATAAACACAATAATTTCCCCCATTTCACAGCATATTAAAGTATATAAGGAGAGAGATTATATTAGATACCCTTGCTTTTAATGGCAATTAAAATATTTAGGTCGGCTAGCAACTATATTGCATTTACAACATAAATATAGTAGACGTACGTAACTGATTATTCTCCATTATCTTTTGCCCATGAAATGAATTCCAACTATTAAAGTTAGTGATATTAGGTTTCCAGGGGCAAACAGGTAATTGAATGTTGGACGTCATTCATTATATTATGTCCCTACAGCTTAAAATAATTGACCTATGTTGGTTCATGCATAATATTTAATTTTCTCCAAAATATTGGTTTTTTTTAGAAAGATGTGGACATGGAAGCTAACACTTTTAAGCCACAGTACGGATGGCGGGGCCGTAACAAGAAGAAGAATAATCTAGCCAGTCTGAAAACCTCAGTCAGTTTCGTTATTCATGTCTTTATCGAACTTTCCTACAAAATTTAAGGCATTGATTGGCCTTAATGTACATAAACATTTTTCGCTTGAGGTATGTAAACATGCCTTATCTCGCATTATGAAACTAGCTTGAATCAATGGGTCCTTATAGATATGTAAAAGAATAGAACCCTAATGATCGGTCAATGCATTCCTTATATTAATTGTTGAACCGTGAATAAATACCCTATTATGATAAAGCAAAATTTAAAATACTTCTAACAAATTCTCATGGATAGCTCTACTAACAAAACATGTTTTGGAAAATGAATTTAAAAAAGGTCTTATCCGTTAATTCCCTCAATTTAATTGAATTGTTGAAGCCTGCATTTTCTAATAATGTCTAAGCTAAGTTTTAAAAGGTTAATGAAGTAACTTTTGAAAATCAACATAACCAATGAGTTTAAATCCCTAGATAGTCTTCTCATATGTAGAAATTGTTAAGATTATCCTCATGGGTGGCACAAAATTATTAGGGAAAAACCACTTATAAGACTCAAAACAGCACGTTAGTATGACATTTCTCATGATCCTTCTCAAGCAATTCTCTTGCAACTAAATCCCTTAAAATTTACATGACTAACTTAATCTTACCTTTACAAAATATATACAACAACATATATATAAAGTTTCAAGAGGGGTTTAAATCTAAACCTAAAAATAAAATAACTTAGCATGAAAATACAAAATAAGAAATTACCAAAAGGGCTACGCTAACTCTAGTTGACCATTTGAGCTCTATAAGTAGATTGCTTAGGTTGGCAGTTACCATAGGTAGTCAACTGTTACTTGTGGTGGTCAATTACCATGCCCATTTCATGCTACCAATTAGTAAAAAAATCTCCATCTATGCTTGAATTTGCACAAATCTGTACATGCACATGCACTAGAGTTCCTCTCCAAATTTGTTCCTTTATATTAGTCTTTCAATTCACCTACTAATTGTTTTCTTAGTATACCTTACTCATCAAGAAGCCTTCCTTGATTTTATACTCAATTGACATCATTAGTTTACTCAACAAGCATGTGAGCAACTATAATACTTAGCATTGGCAATACCTCTTAACTCAATATTGGCCATTATATAAATCAAGTCACGAAGTGCTCCTTGGAATTCTAGGCTCCACTTTCATAGATACTCTCCATGAATTCACTGATTAATCCTTAGGAGCACTTAGGCTCAAGCTTCTTCCAAGCTCATTGTCCTTTAGAGTCACTTCATGCAACACTCAAGTGAAGTAAAGTAGATCCTTTTTTCATAGAGCCAAACACTTGGTTGTTTTCCTCAATGCCAATTGCATCCACACTAGAATCCTTCATCCTAAGATCAAGATTTGCTACAATACCGTTACATGTCACCGGTCTCTTATTTTAGAAACAAGTTATGTACTCCAGATTCCTCTCATAACCATTAGGCCTTTATGGAACATTAGATCTCATTATACTTTAATAACCATCACATTTAATTAAACCATCACATAAGGCAAAACAAAATAATTTTGGCATATTCCTTACATCTAACATAATGCATAATCAACCATTATGTATTTTGATCAAGACTCCACTTACACCATTAATCTCTAGCTTTTTGCCATTTCCATTTCATATAAAACAATCCGAATAGATTCATAAGATTAGAATAAATATCCTAATGGAACTCATTCATAGAACTCATTTATCTATCAAAAGCAATTAACAACCATCATCCTCTAAGTTTAGTCTCATAAAAAATCGCTTTACTTTCACCTTCCCTCATCTAACACTGGTTTTGCCTAAGTAAAATTCTACCTGTTGTGAAAGCATGTCATAGGCATCCAGACTCCTCTTTAGAATAGCTACAATTAGTTGATTATCTTCAACCTTTAGCAATAAACCACCTTCAAAATGCACTACCCCTAAATTTGAAACCACGATTTAATTGTCCTAGCTCATCAATTGTATCTAGAAACCACAAATCAAAGACCCAAGATAGCATGTCCAAATTATCTAAAATCTTTATTCATCCTTTTTGCTAGTATCATTAGCAAAACATTAGCTCTCAAGCTCGGTAAGATTCTTATCCATTGCCTCCACGAGTTTAATTGTACTTAGATACTTTACCACAAAATAAATTTTTATGACCACAAAATTCCTTAGCATTGTACTTCACTCATTAATGTGTAGATCACAACTCTTAAGTCCCCATTCTTGTTGCATTGCCATCAACTCTTGACATATGTCAACAACCATGGTCTCTTTGGCTTTGGTTAATATACCTCTTTTGCTTTAACCTTTAGCCACTATGGTTCTAAGTTCTAACCTTGCTTTGCTAATTTTTGCACCATCACTTGGCTTTCGTCAATATGTCACTTTTGCTCAAGCCTATAGCCTCTATAGTTCTAACCTTATTTTATCAATCTATGATTTAGCCTTACTTTAATACTAATTTGTTGGAATATGCACAACTTTAGCATTACTTTCTTAAGTATTTAATCCAAATTCCTTTGTTAAAAATCACAAAACAAATATAAATAAGTAGAAAAGAGAGAAAGTGACATATAAGACTTAATGTAAAATTTTCTAAAAGAGTTGAGGGTGAAAAAGCACCAATAAGATCAAAAGGATCCATTACGTAACAACATAGTGAAAGTTCTAATGAGCTCTCCAAAGTGATGCTTTGGCAAGGCCTTGAAGATGTACATAATAATATATATATATATATATATATATAGAGTTATAGAAGTTTCTAAACCCTAATATAGTAAAGAAAATAATTTAATAAATAATAAAACATAACAAGGGAAATTTTGAAGGGGGCTTGCAAAGCCCCTAGTCAACTAGCTAAGCCTAATTGATGGAACATTTAGGTTAGTGGTCGAATGGCCACCCCCAACAATCAACCATCCCTTGTGGCGTGGCGAATCATTTAGTGCCTAGACTTTATACCTATGCTCATTTCTTCAACCCATGCATGCTTCAAACCTCAAGCTTAATGCCAATTCAAGATACAAACCCAATTAAGAAAATAAGAAGAAATAAAGAATATTAAAGAAAGAAAAGATAAATAATATATTTTTTCTTAATGATGCTTCAAATGTGTTTCAAGAAAATGTGAGAAAGTCAATAGGTAAATAAATCGGTAAAGATAATAACTTAGATAGCAGTAGACTTACTAATCCTTAGAAATCGAAGAGACACATACATTCTCAAAGGCAACACCCAAGTAGCCGGAAATGAACCTAATATCAAAAGAAGATGCAAAACTTACAATCAAAGTTTAAAGATAATACATAATATTGATGTGGCAAATTTGGTTACATATGTATTTGTTAGTATAATGACATGCTTAGTGGCTATAAAGTGAGTAAGAGAGGTATAAGCCGATCGCATAAGAAACTCAAGTGGATTTAGGTTTCAAAAATAAAATAACCTTTACCCTATATGTCTAGGAACTCAATAACAAATTATAAAGTTATTGGTTTCTAAATAAGGATGCGTAATAAGTATAAGCGATGATGTCCCAAATTTCCAACATGGATTTAAAAAGATACATGGAGATAATTATTGGTGATATAGATAATCCTAACTTTTTAGTTAATGACGTCTTACTTGTAATAAGGTCCAAAGCATAACCTTCTAAATATAAGCCAATTTGTGTCAAAGATGATAGAATCGTTTTAGAATAAGCTGAACACTTTAATCTTGAGTCCACATGATGACATAGACCATATGTTAGTAAATGGCTACTGTGTCCCTATCAAGAGAGCAAAACCTATAGGTTTTATAACAAGACATTTGGGCATCTCGTAAGGATTGCACGCTTAACAATGAAGAATGGAAGATCAATTTATTTAGGATTTAGAAAAATCATCTTTACAAGTGAAAACTACGAATTTTTTTATAGTGGAATTGTAAACCAATCGAGTCAAATTGAGACGATATAATACTGAACTCAAGCTTGATTTAAAATTTTAAACTTGAATTTCACTCGAGCTCAATTAAACTTTAGATTTTGAGTTTGAACTCAATTTAAAGTAGTAGTCAATAAACTCCAATTTGACTTGATTAAGCTTGATTTATCTAAAATATTTTTTTTTTCAATTACAATAATATTAATATTAAACTTGACTCAAAATCGATTAATATTTTTTCAGAGTTAAGCTGGATTAAACTTACAAACTAATTGAGTTAAATATTATGATACTCAAGCTTTACTTAATTAGCTACTTAAATAGTTTGAGCTCAAGTTCAACTTGATTTTTTTCAAATCAAATTTAAATAAATATGGATTGGAACTCCAGTGTGTCATACCCTTCCATGTGGCTATATAGCTGTCGAATGTTTTTTGAATTCTTTTTTTTTTTTACACTGAAAGAGAACATATATATATTAACTTAATTCCTTACAGTTAAGCAGTATTTAGTAATACTGTACAAAAAAGACATTCCTCCAGCTGGAGGAAGTAAACAAAGAGGCAGTAGGTTAGCTTGTGATGGGAGCTATCTAGTTCTAATGTATGGACATCCAGCAGTATCTAGAAGGTAGATGCCTTTGAGCTTTCCGGGGAGGTCCTGCCAGCGCACGATAGTGGTACTATCAGGTTGTGTTGCATGATGAGAAAGGCCTGCTGCTAGAGCATTTGTTTCGCTGTATACATGGACAACAGATGCTGATAGTAGCTGCATCAGGTTTTTTGCTTCTGTTATTTTGATGGATAGTTTCCACGGACACTCTATACCTTCTTGAAGATAAGACACTAGTAACTTGTTGCTGGTTTGGATCTGTATTGGGGAGATATTGTTGGTAGCACATGAGTGTGGGCCGAAGAGGATACCCTCCAGTTCTATAGATATTGCCATTGATGTGTCCATTACACATTTTATGTTTGAATGTATAAACGAACCATCGTTCCGTCACAAAGTATAAGCCCAAGCCGCTCTCGCTGGGTTTTTTGAAACAGCGGAGTTAATGACATAACCTGATGGGGGTCTCAACCATTTAATGGTTTTTCTTGTTTTCACCCTTACCTCCAAGATGGTTGCAAAATGGTTTTTGATTGCTGCAGCTTCTTGCGCGGTATGTACTTTGGGGGAGTAGGATCTGAGCGTTAGGGCTAGCTGGTCTTTGACCCTGTGATAGAGTGTTCCAACTGATGTTGTGCGTCCTTCGAAGATCATTATGTTCCTCGCCTTCCATATTTCCCAGCAAATGAAGGCTGGTGTTAGCTGACATATTAAGCTAAACATTGTGCCCTTTGGATGTGCTTGGAACCAATTTTGTATCATATTCCACAAGCCAGCGACCGGAGGGAGATGGATGTCTAGCCAGGTAGCCATAAGAAGCCATAGGTCAGTAGCCACTTTGCATTGGAGGAAAAGGTGTTGTATGGACTCTATTTCGCTCAGACACAAAGGGCAACGAGAGGGGTTCTGGGTGAATCCAAGTCTGCAAAGAACTTCTGGAAAGGCATATAGTTTGTTGAATAATCTCCACATGAATATGCGAATCCGAAGAGGAAGAAAGCGATGTTTAATTTTCTCAAAAATTTGGATGGGTTGTTGCCTCTGCCTGACCACTTCATATGCTGACTTGTAGTTGAACGCACCGGTGACGGATGGCATCCATATGCGTTTGTTGCCTTGTACACAGGTGTTTTGTTCTGCTATATTTTGTATGAGTTGAAGACGTCGCCATGAAGTACGTTTCCTTGATGATTCAGACAATGAGCTAATAAAATTTGCCCAAAGACTTTTGCCTTGCTTAAACTTCCACCATAGCTTCAATGATGCAGCTTTGATTAAGGAGGAGAAATCTCGGATGCCGAGTCCATTTTTGTCTGATGGAAAAGTGATTCTATGCCAAGCCCTCCAATGTTTGTTGGTACCATGGTCTGAGGATCCCCATAGGAATTGTTGACATTTGTGCTCAAGCTTCTTTATCACTGATTTGGGGGGTTGAATTGCTGTGAGCGTGTGAAGTGGAATTGCTTGTAACACATGACAGATAAGTATTACTCTACCGCCAGGTGATAGGAGCTTGGTGGACCAATGGCTTAGCTTCCTTTCATAATTGTCGATTAGGTGTGAGAAATAATGTTCTTGTGCTCTGCCTCTGTAGAGTTGGCATCCTAGATATTGGAACGGAAAGGAGCTATCCGAAATTCCAAGAGAAGACGAAACTTGTTGGATGTAGATTGGGGGGCGGTTGCTGGGGGGATGAAAAAACTCTTGTCCTTATTGATTTTTTGTCCAAAGCCTAGCTCATAATCCGAAAGAAATCTGTTGAGATGCTGTAAGGACCTTTTGTCGCCACGAGTGAAAATCAAGACATCATCTGCAAAACTTAGGTGCGTTATTTTGACTGAGTTTGATGAGGGAGTATGAAAAGGAAATATTTGCCCTGTTTCTTGAAGGTGTTTTAGTCCGCGAGATAAGGCTTCCGAGGCTAGCAAGAAGAGGTATGGAGATAGTGGATCCCCTTGTTTGATGCCCCTAGATGCTTGGAAGAAGCCAACTGGACCTCCATTTAGTATGATTGAAAACCAGGCTGCTCTGAGATTTCCAAGGATAAGTGATACAAAGTGGTGTGCAAATCCAAATTTGATCATTAAGTTCTGGAGGAAGGACCATGATACCCGATCAAAAGCTTTCATCATATCTATCTTGATTATCAGGTTTCCGCCTCTTGAGGGATGATCTAGGAATTGGGCGAGATCTTTGGCAAGGAGTATGTTTTCTGTAATGTCGCGACCTTTTAGGAAGGTTGACTGCTCCGGTGAGATTATGGATGGTAGAAGTAGCTTCAACCTTTCGGTTAGAACCTTTGTGAAAATTTTGTTCAAAAAATTGCAGAGGCTTATCGGTCTGTAATCCGCAAATGATGTTGTGGAGTGCTTTTTAAGTAGAAGGACAATCAGAGTGCTTGCTACCGATCTGGGAATTGGAGTGCCAGCCATAAAATCTCGAATTGCAGCTAAAAGATCTTGTTCAATTATATCCCAGCAAGAGCGGTAGAAGTAACCTCCGTATCCATCCGCGCCAGGTGAACTGGCCTCATCTAATCCAAAGACTGCTTGCTTTAGCTCCGGGCCCATGATGGGGCGCAGCAATGCCCTGTTGTCTTCGAGGGTAATCAAGCTCGGGATGTTAGCGAGCAGCCTTTCCTCGGCTCCAACATCGTCATCAACTGGCTGTTGCCGTAAAATGTGAGTGAAGAATAGGATGGCTTCCTCTTCTAGTTCAGCAGGGGATGATATCCAATCACCTCTTCCATTTCTAACTTTATGAATCATCATTTTGGTCCTACGGTTTGCAACAAAAGAATGAAAGAGAGTTGAATTCTCATCTCCCTCTTTGAACCATCTCATCTTGGATTTCTGTTGTATATAGTCCGTGTGTTCCCTGAGGCGTGAAAATAGTTTGGATTTGGACTTTTCCAGGTTGAGTCTGTCTTCTACTGTGCCAGTCGCTTCGTACAACTGTTCTAGACTAGAGACTTGGGCTTCCGTGTTCTTCAGATTTTTGAAAACGTCCCTAAATTGGTTTTTATTCCAATCCTTAAGCCTAGACTTGAGTCTCCGGAGTTTAAGTGAGAAAGCTAACATGCCATAAGAGTCTGTAGGCTGAGACCAATTCTCCTTAATGATTTCGAAGATTTCCTTTCTTCTGAGCCACATCTTCTGGAATCGAAATAGGCTTGGCTTAGATGATGCTTCTTTTTGGCATTGGAACAAGATAAGGCAGTGGTCTGAAGAAGCTCTATTCAAGCGTTGAATGGAGTTTACCTGAATCGAGGAGATCCAATCTGTTGAAAAAAGCAAGCGGTCGAGTTTCTTGAATACCGTTCCATTGGATCTCGCTCCTTGCCACGTGAACTCGTTCCCCACGGTTGGAAGCTCAATGAGATTGCATTCGGTTATGCAATTATTGAAATCAGAGATCGCCCCCTGGTTAGGAGTGGAGTTTCCTTTGTATTCATTTATTGAACGGATGACATTGAAGTCTCCTCCTATTAGCCATGGCATACCTTGAGAGGACCTGGAGAGTGTTTGCATTGTCGACCATAAACTCAAGCGGCCTTGTGTTGTGGAGGAGGCATAGACGACAGAAATCAAAATTGTGGTGGGAAGTTGATGGTGGGTAACTTCCAGGGATAAAACTTGCTCGTGATCAGTTGAGGATAACACAGAGTATTCATTAGAGATAAGGATCCAAATTTTGTTGTTGGCTGAAGAGAGAGTTGTAGAGAGGTTGAATTTATTTCTCAGTGCTTGGAGGACAGCAGTGTTTGCCATTGGTTCGAGAAGGGCAACTAGTGATATTCTATGAGATTGTATTAAGAATTTAAGACGACGTTGGGAAGCTTTGTTGGCAATCCCACGTACATTCCAAAAGAGCATATTGATCATTTAAAAGGAGGGGTGTTTGGGGTCACCAGATATCCTCGCGGAGCGCCGAGGGTTTGTTAGACAAAAGGTGACCCTCTTCATTGGGCTGGGGTTGTGTCTGTGTTTTTTGGTGGTGGTAGTTTCGTCATCCGATTGTGTCAAGCGAGGGGGTTTTTGTGTTGTCATTACATCTTCATATGCATAAGTGGATTCCCCTAAATGTCGATCATAATCCATTTCCTCATTACAATGATCAGTATCCTCAGTGAGCACGTTGAAGTAGGATGGTGTTGCCACCAGGGGATCAGTAGACATATTGGGTAGTTCAACATATAGAGATGCAATAGTAGTAGTGATATTTTCAGATGGAGAAGTAGGATTGGTTTGCAGCGATGTGGTTACCTGGGATGATGTTGGGTCAGCTGGTATCCTGTTCGCTTTGTAATGGTTGTTGTGCCGAAGTTTTTGCTTGGAGTGTGCTATTGTTGCTTCTTCCGGTTTTTCTTTGGTAGCATCGACTTGGGCAGAGTCCTCTGTAGCAGGGGGTTTGGATGTGTTGTTCCCTGAAATTGTCTTGTCCACCTTGGCGATTGGTTCCGTCACTTTGTCCTTGGATCTGTCCATGAGTAAGTTGGTAGGTATTGGCATTACCTCAGAGGGTTTGTCATTAGGCTTTGGCAAGTTGTCAGCTTGATTTTCAACGGGGTCCTGGAGTGTGCCAGCTTTGTCCGAAGTTTGAAGCTCAGATGAGTTTGAGGGTTTGTCCAAATCCTGAGACGGAGGTTTAGGCTCCGCTGCGATGGTTCTCCTAGGTGCAGTAGTAGCAGTCTTCAGTCCTTGTTTTCGACAGTTTGCTGCCCCATGACCAACTGTGTTACATTGACGACAATATAGGGGGAGGTTTTCATACCGTACCTTTTGAAAAAAGATCTCGTCTCCTTCACCCAACCGAAGACGTGTTGGTAGATCTGTTAAAAGATCGACTTCGATGCAGAGTCGGGCTACAGAGGGCCGAGTTTTCTTCTTTGTAGCTTCATCCAGTTTGAGAGGTGTTCCAATCATTAGGGCTAGCCGGCGCAGGTAACATTCTTCAAACAGATGAATCGGGAGGTTTTCTAGTGAAACCCAAACGGGAACGAGGGATGATTCCTTATCTGGACGAAATGAGGGCGTCCATTTTAGGATCCTCATCACGTATGAGTCCATGGTCCATATGGCTCTAATCCAACATCGCTGGTAGTCGTCTTCAAGATCGAAGTTGATGAGGATGTGGCGGAAATCAATAGCTCCGATGGAGAAGCTTCCTTTGAAGCCTATTCTGTCGAATTCTTTCTTCAGAGTGTCCATCTTCGGTCGTCCCTTAGAGAATTTACCGATTAGGGCTAATCGGAAGGGTTTTGCGAGCTGCTCGCTTTCCGTCTTGGTGATGATGAAGGTGGGTTCGCCTTTGTAGATGGTGGGCATGGATGTCATGGTGAAATCCGGGGGTGTTGTTGTAAAGGTAGCGGGAGCAGAGGGGCCTCCAAGGAGGGCTTTTGCATAGGACGGTGCCACTATGGGCGGGGCCGTCTGCGGGGATGGTCTGCCGCCGGTCATAGTTGTGGCGGCTGTGGTTGTTTTGGGAAAAGGGTAAAAAACCCTAGTTCAGAAAGGCATGGGTCCCGTATTCCAATCTTTGGTAGTAACTTCCAAAATCTACTTCTATGGCATCGTCATGTTTTTTGAATTCATATTACGAGATTCCGACTTGGCACGGATACGCATATATGTGAACGGGCTGATGATAAATGCAGGTCGGGGTGAGTAGTTGACTAGCAAATCGTAGCATTTAATGGCCATGGTTGTAATCATGCAATGTTAGGTCTCCATCGACCGATGAGTTGTGCATGTGTTCTGTGGCAGATTATTATTTTGTATTTCTTGGTACCACAAGTATCCTCCTTTATTGAGTATTAGGGTTTTCAACTTTTTTGTAATCATATGTATCATTACATTTATTGGGGAGAGAGAGAGGGGGAGCCATGTAAATACAAAAGAGGACTCAATCGTGGAGCATTAGTCTGAAAGATTATCAAAATTTTTTATCTTCTTCGCTATCATGTGAGTGGATTTATTTTGAGTCTTGCCACAATGACTTTTTCACTCCCTTTTTTTTTTTTTTTTTAAGTTTTCCACGTTAATTTATTTATCAAAATTCTATGCTTTCTTTATTTGTTGTCTCTTGTTTGTCACGGTTAAATACAAATCAAATCTTTAACAAATTAACTTGATAGCATCTTTCAAGAGTACTTTTAGGATAACAAGTTTGTGCAAAAACACTAGTTTTATTATGTCATTATAAAGGATCTTATAAGTGAAATTAATGTTAGCAAAAATCTTACATCGAGTACGCAAAAGAAACCGTACATGTCATCTTTCATATCATAACGTATATGCCAGTGCCATCGTCTTAAGAAAACATACCGAAAGGATTGATAATAGAAAATTAATATATTACTCAAGAATAGGGAAAAGCAGTACCACTTTAATTTTATTGTAGCACCCGATGGTTCTGGTTCTGGCTCTGGTTCAGCTTCAGAAAAGTGAAAGTCCAAGGGAGTTTTGTCTCTAAAAGGGACAGAAAAAAAAAAAAAAGGAAAAAGAGATGCTTTTTGAATGCTCCAATAACCTTCAAACCCAAGAACCTTCATGGATTCTTGTTCTCCCCTCAACCCTAGGTTTCCTCATTTTCCTAAAGTACCTCGTCTCTCTTCTGAAATGGACATACACCTCCTTCTTCAGACCCCCAAAGCACCTAAAAAAATATGGGAAATGGGCTCTCATCACAGGGTGCACTGACGGTATCGGAAAAGCTTTCAGCCGGCAATTAGCCCGTGAAGGGCTAAATCTGATTCTCGTGAGCCGAAGCCACGAAAAGCTCGAAGCAGCTACCAATGAGATCCAACAGGAATTCCCTCATACTAAAATCAAAATCTTAGTGTTAGACCTGTCTATGGATGAAAAAGCTTGTGTTAAAGACATTGAGGGAGCAGTTGAAGGGGCAGATGTTGGAATTTTAGTGAACAGTGCGGGGATCACGTATCCAAGTGCTAGTTATTTCCATGAGGTTGACGAAAGGATTTGGAGAGACATTGTTAATGTAAACTTACGAGGTACGGCTAGTGTTACAAGAGCTGTGCTGCCAGGAATGGTTAAAAGGAAACTAGGTGCGATTGTCAACATTGGTTCGGGAGCATCCATCGTTGTACCTTCACATCCTCTATACGCAATTTATGCAGCTACAAAAGCGTAAGCTTTCTCTCTTCATTTATTGTTCGGGTTAACCCTTGTAAATTCTGTTGATGATAATCGAAATAACTACACAATTGAAAACAATAAATAAATGATAATCTGTCTTATTGAGTTTTAAAAGATCTCCACTTAATAATTGAGTGATTTATATAAAAGAAGAAAATATAGGAAATAAATGTGTTCTTTGCTTTTATATGATTGTCAACCGTGATTTTCTTTGTTTCTATTTAGTGGCAGTACATCAACTAGTGAATAAAATGAATTTGCTTAGCAATAATTTAGAGTGTACAGTTAATTAATTGTAGTGTAATCTTAAAATATAAAAAAAAAAAAAAATTTCCTTCCTTGCATTTTAACAAGTATTGCAGGCTTCGCCGAAGGCACCCAGGAAATAAGAACCACTCTAAAATGTAGGAATAAATTAACTTTTAACGAATGCGCAAAAAACGATTGTTAAGATATCAAGTAAATAATTTCTTACCTTTGCTTATATTAATTGTTATTTTATAAAATGTTTATTCAAAGTGTAAAAATTATTTTATTAGGTCCTCCTTTTTTTGTACAATATTTTATTAGGCTTTTAAGACATGTATCTTTTCATGCGGAAATTTTTTTAATGTCTAATATAAGCTATTGCTACAATCCCAGAAAAAAATAATATTGTATTCATTTCTACAAATTGAATAACTACCATACAATACAATGACAATTGCGGTAAAAATAATAAACCAAAAATGATGTTTCTCTCTTTCCCTCGAATTCATCGTCACCACTAAGAAACCAGCGCTTGATATATGGCGATAATCAAGCCCACACGATAATTAAAACATACGAGTTGTATTTATGGGAATCACGTTCTTAACTAAGATTTTACCTATACCCTTTTTGAGATTTTCCAGAAATAATAAATTACAAAATACGTCTCTATTAAAAATATATATATATACTTTTATCAAACGCTGCTCATACATACAGTTTATTTAAGGAGAGAATAGAAAAATCTCAATGGTTTTCCTCAGAATTTGTAAAAAGTTAAGAGAAAATGCTTTTCTTGATTTTTCATAAAGTATACAATTAATTAATTGTGGTGTAATCTTAAAATATGAAAAAAGTTTGTTCTTACTTGCATTTTAACAAGAATAGCACGTGTCGTCAATATTTTATTACCTTTAAGAAATGTGATACAGCACTTGTCAAATTAGCATAAAAGACAAACCAATCGAACGATTCGGGTTATTTACCATGCCGTAGTACCGGCACCACTACGCGTGGACACCCAACTCTCTGGACACCCATGTGGTGGTCCTCTTTTTTATCTTAGTATCTTCGAGCCCTAGCATTATAGACATGTGAATTTAATTGGCTACGAAAATTACATTTTGGGCGAAGCCCCTATTGGAAAGAAGAAGTATCTAATCAATACATTCAATTTCTAAAACTGTTCATTCCAGTTAGTACCACTAATATCCTAATATATAGTAAAATCGAGTATTATGCTTTCATGTAGCACTTAAAGAAACATATTTAATATTTTTATTTATCATTTATCTGTCTCATATGATATCTATTTAATATACTATTTTAATAATAACTAAAAGTTGAAAAAAAAGAAAAAATAAATAAAAGCACTAATCTAACATGAGATTAAAAAAAAATTAAAAAATTCTTAACCGGTGGCATCACCAACCTTTCCCATGGATTGGTCGCAAGACAATCGCAAGGGATTGCTAATTATGCTACCCTTATATGGAGGTCAACTAAGGCCTTCCTTTTCTACACGTGCATTGCCATTTTCTTTTATATGAAGGCCTTAAATTTATCTACTATCATTGTGGGTGTATTGGGCATATAATATCTTCTTGTCCTTCATAGACTTTTAGTACTGTGGCAATAGAATCAATTGTGCAAATTGAAACTTTGGAACTTGTTGATATGGGTAGCAACAAGGCGAGAAGGACAGCAACACATTACCACGTCCTCTCATCTTAAGGATGCCACAAGGGATAGACTATAAGAGCCTAGTGCAGAAACTACTCCTCCACTTACCTAGCAAAGGTCTGTGTTGCCCACTGTGTAAGACCAAGATTCTAATGCATGTGAATTACCTAAAAATAAAGCTAATAAGAGCTCTTCATATAGACATTGGATTTTAGCATAGAATAAACGTCGATGCCCTACAACTGTTTACTTGGCCAAAGCTATGTTGGCCTCTTCAAATGCAAATGTCACAACTTCACTGATAGAATAGGGAAATGAGGTCACTCATGCATGCACATCTTCATTTAAAATCTAATAGTAGCAAACAGTTCATCCCACTAAATCTCATCCTCAAGCATTTAGGACTAGCACTAGCACTTCACATCAGTTAGAGGAAGTATTTGCTCTTGAAACTGGAAATGTTTAGCTTCAGGAAATGCAACATCATCATCAAGAGCAAACAGTACCCTCTCTCAATAATAATCATGACTTAGAAGAGCCTTCCTTTAAGGCTTTGGCACTTCACTTCAAGTTCAGCATCACCACAAAGATGGCGGCTAACTTGAAAAATTAGCTCAAGCTAAGAGCAGTAATGGACCAAAAGATACTAGTAATATCCCATGTGAAAAATTTGGAGATAGACTCCAATCTTCCATAGCTCATCCCTTACTACCGTCTCTTTGACATTTATTACTAGATACACAGCTACTGGATGAGAGTTGTAGTCTTCTTATATCAGCACGGATTGATGGAAGACCTAGTATATCTACATTGGAAGTTGTGACCTTATATCACACCGTTTGGCTTGATCGCAAAGAGTCGTATATGTGGCACCTGGTGTACTAGATATACTAGGTATTCCATCAATTTGTGCTAATACAAAAAGACTACAGCTCTCATCCATCTATTGTGCAGTTGGCAATGGACATAAAAGAGATGGTAGTGAGGGATAAACCATGGGAGATTAGAGCCTGTCTCCAGAATTTCCTCACAGAATATTAACAGTATCTTTTAGTCCATTGCTGCCTTTGGCTCGAGCTAGTTTTTTAGGGTTAAGCCACCTTCTTTTTGGTGAAACTAGACTTGAAGCATGAAGCATCGAAGCTTTAAAGGAACGCTCTTGTGAGTCATTACTATTATTGAGAGAGGGTACTGTTTGCTTATGATGATGATGTTGCATTTCCTGAAGCTGTACATTTCCAATTTCAAGAGCAGATACTCCCTGTAATTGATGTCAAGTGCTAGTGCCAATCTTAGATGCTTAAGGATGAGATTTAGTGGGATGGATTATTTATTACTGTTGGGATTCAAATGTAGATGTGCATGCATGAGTGACCTTATGCCCCTATTCTATTAGTGAAGTTGTGACATTTGCATTTGAAGAGGCCAACGTACCTTTGGTTAATTAAACACTTGTAGGGTGTCAGTGTTTGTTCTATATTAAAATCTACTATTTATATGAAGAGCTCTATTAGCATTATTTTTAGGTAATTTACGTGCATTAAAATGTTGGTCTTGCATATTAGGCGACACGGACCCTTATTGGATAAGTGGAGGAGTAGTTTTTGCAATAGGATCCTATAACTTATACCTTGTGGCATCTTTAGCATGAGGGGATGTTGTAATGTGTTGCTATCCTTCTTGCCCTGTAGCTGCATTAACAGGTTCCAAGGCTTTAGTTTGCATAACTAAATATGTTGCTATAGTGCTCAAAGTCTCTGAAGGACAAGAAGATGTTGCATGCCTAATACACCCATAATGATAGCACCTAGATCGAAGGCCTTCAGACTGAAGACTATATTGCACACTACTAATGACAATTGTAAGAATAAGAGGCTCATGAAAATTTACTTGGACACATAATCATGCAAACCATTCATGTTTAGCAGTAGTCATAAATCTATCTATTTGTAAAAGTGGACCAATAGCTACTCCTATACGTTTCAAGGCCAAAGACGCATAATACTTTAGAGGGAGTTCATTAATACGCACCCAAACAACAACAGATGTAAATTTTGTTGTGCATAGCTTGAAATTAGGCTCCCATTTTTCGATTTGCAAGGAAATAGCCATTTATGAACCATGGTTGTCATGTAAGATTTTAGCATGATAATTAATGATTGCATTACAGAATAGAATCCAAGCCATGCATTTGTTAAAATAAAACACATAAACTAGTTGATTGCAAACAAAAATTATGTCTTTCTAATTTTTATTATAAATTTATTGTTTTTTAGTTGTTGCGATTCTTAATGATAACCGTGCTTGTTTTGTTGAGCATGGGCAATGGTATAATGATAAATTTCCCTTTTTACTCTTATATAACTTATGACGTGGCTATCTCTAAATTATATACTTTATGTTATCTGAATCGAATTTCATGTATTTTATAATCCTGCACTCGTATTTAAATTTTGGGAAACTTGCCGAATGATAACAATACCATAGTTCACCCAATTTATATGATTTTTTTCAAAAGCGTCCAAAAATTACAAACCTATATCTTTGACATCTAACTTTGCAAAGCACCTACCTCACAACTTGAAACACAAAATCAATACTTATGAAAAAGACTAAAATGCCCTGCAAGCTTTGACATATCAATGAAAATCAAACCCTACATCAAATCCAACTTGCAAACCAATGACATATATTAAAAAAATTTAAGGTGAACCCAAATCCAATGTCAGATTGTTCATCAAATTATAAAACATTTCCAGATTTCGCATCTTTGCCCCAAAACTTTCCTAGATTGCAAGATTGCCTCTCAATAATAAAATACCCAAATCTAACTTGAAAGCTACGAAATTGACAACCTTAGAATGCTAAACATCTAATTGCATGTGAGAAAAATCCATTAGAAGAACCTCGTGTAAAAATATAGATATCGGCATGAAAAATTTTAAAATTAAATAATTTTCAAATCAAACATTGATGTCAAGAAAGTAGGGTCTAAAATGTGTGAAATGTAGATTTTCTTGTGACAAAACATGCAAGAAACGATTCATGCAAAGGAAAATAGAATTGAAAACTCTAAGGAAAATTAGGGGATTCGTTACATGTTTTATGTACTTATAATAATTTCATGAAATTCAAAGTTATAATTGTGAAACTAAATAAGGTAAACTACATTTTTTTGCACCACCAGAAATGTGCATTTCGACGATTTAACTTGTCGGTGTAAGTGCTTGTGGCGAGTTATCTTAAATTAAAATTGCTCAAAAACTGTTTTCCATCTTAAATATTTCCATATTTCTATTATATGCAAACACATAAATACACACATTAAACATTTGTGCACAACACGTTTCATATAGTACATATACATTTTTATTAATTAACTATGCACTTACAATCGATTAATTCATTCTTTTTTAGTATCAAGTATACTAACAACTACACTAGATATATATATATATATATTACCTGATAGCACCATAGCATTGAGCAACAAAAAGTCGGTAAAAACATAAAACCTTAGAAATCATAAATTTATTAAATTTTCAAAAGTTAAAAATATTTGCAAAATGTTAACAACCAATAAAACTTATGTATTTTCCATCTAAAATTTTTTATTATTATCAAAAAAATAAAAAACCCCAAAATTACAAAATTTCCACAAAAGACTTATACTTTCAGAAAATGTAATTTTTTTTTTAAATTGAATCATTCAAAAGTTAGATTTTGCAAAAAAAAAAATTATTATTCCATATTTAAAAAAAAACTAAAAATTATGAAAAGTCCTTTAAAAAAATTTAAAGGCCAACATTTTACAAATTTTCTATCACAAATATGTTATTATTTTCCTAATTAAAAAAAAAACTGAATATTTGGAACTTTCTCTATATATTTTTTTTGTTTCTTTATAAATATTTATAAATTAAAAAATTGACATCAAAATACTTTATTTATTAAGTTTGAGAAACCTTTTGTTTTCCCGCTAAACTATATCTCTTTCAACATTAAAAAAAAATTAAAAAGTTTTCATAGAAAAATTACATTTTTTTATATCCAAAAATGTAATGTTTCAACTATTTAGTTTGGAAAATTTTTTGACAAAATAAAAAAAATAAAAAAATCTCCAACCATATTACAAAATGTTTACAAAACTAGATAAAAACATAACACGGACTATTATGAAATAATGAAACCAAATTATACACATTAATTATTCTAGTTATTTTATTTGCAAAAAGTGAATGCCCTAATCAAACTATATAGCTATGTTATAGAAAACTTTCACTACCTAAACCTCAAAAAATTCAACCCTAGTTACTTTGGAGGAAAAAAATAATAATAAAACCCTAGTTACTTGGGAGGAAAAGAAAGAAAGAAAGAATAATAACACTAGGCAATTAGCCTATATAACCTACTAAGACTTATTCTTATATATATATATATATATATAAAGAAAAGAAACTAGGCAATGAAACGTAGACTTTTTCCTAAAATAGATAGAAAATTTACAAATTGTTTACCTTAAATGAATTAACCTATAAAATAAAAAACTTTGTGAAAACCTATAAGAAATTGAGTGTTGCTAGAGAAAAGAAAAGGAAGGATGTGTGTGCACGTGCGCATAAAGAACCTTGTGAAAACCTATAAGAAAGAGAGTGTCACTAGAGAGGCGTGGTAACCAGCTGAATCTTAATGTGGCATATTAAGCCGTTGACTAGAGACTGGATGCTAGTCTACTAATAATGTAGGGGGTTTAGGGGGCTTAGGGTGCAATTTTCTTTTATTTCTTTAATTGTTAGGGCTTTGTTCAATCTTTTAAATATAAACATTCACTATTGTATTAATTAGATCTTATCTTTAAAATTTTAGGGAACTTGAGGTTTGAATGCAAAACTAACATTCATATACATTGATCTAATTATAATGCCCAATTTCAATTAATAATTAATCTTTTAAGATTGTAATATGCTTTGGGACTCTCATGATTAAATTTACACTTTTGTTGTTCAAATTGGTCCACTTTTTAGATTTATAGCTTAATTTTTTTTTTTCATATTTTAGAACTAAGATTTGATTAGGTTTACAAAACTCATTTTGATCCTCTAGGCCAAAAGTAATCACAAAAGAGAAAGGTAATTCATACAAGAATTTCAATATAAGAGGAGCTATTATTATTATTATATGATTGTCTCTTGTCCTACTATTTGGATTTAAATTGAAGGACAGAAAAATATAGTCTCTATTTTTAATTAATCATGTAAATATAATTTTTGTAAGTACTATGGCACCTTTTGTTTGGCATCATACTTGAGCATTCACTAGAGGAAGAAAACTCATGGAACGGAAAAGGGGGAATATTTGCCTACACATAAATAATCATAGAGCGAACTTGATAAAATGAAAATAAATATACAATCTGTCAAGTAACGTCTACAAGATCTTTGCATGATTGATGTTTTTCTCAGAGAGATGGTTGTGGGTTACTAAGTAATAATTACTATAAAAAAATCCAGGTTTGTTGACCAATTATCAAGATCCCTACACGTTGAATACAAGAAGGATGGAATTCATTTACAGTGTCAGGTGCATATTTTTTAGTTCTCAACTTATGCTTCAATAATATATGCTAATTTGTAGAATTTTTGTGGTAGCTTACAATATAGGGAAAAAATATTTTAAGTATAACTAAAAAGTATAAATCCCAACAAAAAGCAGCATGAAAAAAGACATAAAGAACAACATAAGCCAAAACACAAAATTTTTTATAATAATTTGAAAGAATGAGTGTTTTTATAAAAATTAGATTTTATCCACACTAGCCTATGTAAAATATAAATCATGAGCTTCTAAATTATTACTAGTGCCATCCCTTTTATATTATCTACCTTAGTGTCATCCTATCACTTCCATTAAATCAACATCTATCAATAAATCTAAAAAAAAAAAAAGAAATGATACAATGTTAAACTAATGTTATGTAGAAGCTAGTAATATGAACAATTGTTATAAATAAAGCATAAATGTGGAGGAAGTTTAAGAATAAATATGGCTCAGCTTATAGCTTATGCTCACATGCATGCACGATTATTAAAACCTTATATATAATGGAGAATACAAAATATACACTTTACTCAAATACTACTATTAAATATAACAATGCATCTTGATAAGTGTATATTACTCTCACAAGAACAACGAGAAAATACAATACCTAATTTCTCCATAAAAGATTCTATTTAAAACAATAGACAAATGTTATTGTTATTTTGCAAAATGAGAAACTCAAGAATTTATAAACTTGTTGGTTTGTTTCTGACAACTCATTTAGATATGAGAAAGAGTAACTTTCTTTTCACCACTAAAATTATAGACAACAAATGAATCTACATTTCAAGTCATTAACAAATCTCCACCTTAGCTTGAATTTTATTCAAACTTAAAATTTCTTATGTTATCTCTACTAAAATGCCAACTAGGGCTATTTCATAGTATGAATAGAACTCTTTTAGACAGAGCTCATTATATGCTCTCTAATACCAAGTTATTGAATAAATTTCAAGCTGAAGCTATTAATATGACCTGTTATATGATAAATCAATCTCTTGATTTAAAAAACTCCTATTGAGGTATGGTCTAATACTCTAGTTGATTATTCTAACTTAAGAATTTTTTGGTGTCCTACATATGCTCATATAGACAATGGCAAACTTGAGCAAAGGGCACAAAAATACATATTTCTTGGTTGCTTACAAGGTAAAAGGTTATAGATTATGATGTACTGAAACTAAGCCACCAAAATTCGTAATTAAAGGAAATTTTAGGTTCAATGAGTTATCCATGATTCATCCAACAAAGGAGCTTGGTAATGTAGAGAAAGAGCGTAGTGTTAGAAAGCAAGTGGAGCTTAAATTTGAATAACTAAAGGAAGTACATGAAAGTACTTTAGATCAACCAATTCAAGAAGGAGAGCAAGAAAAGTAGGAGGAAATTCTACATGAACAACAATAATATAGTCTTGCAAGAGATAGAGGAAGGAGGCAAATAAAACCACCTAAGAGATATGCTCATGCAGATAGAATCTCATTTGCATTATCAATTGCATAGGAACTAGAAACTCAAGATCCTATAACATACCTTGAGGCTATAACAAGCAATGAGTTTGCACACTAGATTGTTGCTATGAATGAAGAATTAGAGTCTCTTTATAAGAATCAAACTTGGGAATTAGTGAATCCCTCTAAAGGATAAGATGAAAAAGGAAGGATCCTTTGGTGTTGAAGTGACTCATTATAAAACTCACTTAGTTGCAAAAGGTTTTAATTAGAGGAAAGGAATAGATTTCAATGAAGTATTCTCTCTTGTTATAAAACATAGTTCCACTCAAGTATTGCTTGTCATAGTTGCATTGTTTGATATAGAGCTTGAATAGCTTGATATCAAGACAACTTTTCTTCATGGAGAGCTTGAAGAACAGATCTATATGCAACAACTAGAAGGCTTTGTTGTTCAAGGCAAGGAAGATCATGTTTCTTTGTTAAAGAAGTTATTATATGGCTTAAAGTAGTCCCCTCGTAAGTGGTATAAAAAAATTTGACCCTTTCATGTTAAGTCATAGTTATTCAAGAAGTGATTATGATGTGATTATGATAGTTATGTGTACCACAAGAAGACTGCAACTGGTTCATTTTTCTACTTATTGCTTTATGTTAATGATATGCTCATTACTGCTAAGAGTATATCTAATATTAATAAGCTAAAAGCTCAGCTTAGTGGAGAATTTAAAATGAAGGATTTAAGCACAATTAAGAAAATTTTTGGGGATGGAAATTCATAGAGATTAGCAAGCTAGAAAATTATATTTATCATAGAAGAAATATATTGATAAAATTTTAGAGCACTTTGCCGCATAGAATGCAAAACTTGTAAACACTCCATTAGTAGCACATTTTAGATTATCAACTGCAATGTCGCCACAATCTAATGAAGAGGAGGAACAAATGTCACATGCTCCTTATTCTAGTGCAATTGGAAGCATTAGTTATGCTATGATTTGCACATGTCTAGATATTTTACATGTTGTTAGTGTTGTTAGTAGATATATGGGGCATCCTGGCAAAATGCATTAGCCAATTTGTTATAAATAAAGTGTAAATGTAAAGGAAATTTAAAAAGAAATGTAGTTTAGCTTATAGCTTATGTTTACATGCATCATGACTATTAAAACTTACTATATAATGGAGAATACAAAAGAAACACATCACTCAAATACACCAATATATCCTTATGAGTGTATATTACTCTCACAAGAACAAAGAGAAAACAGTAAAATACCTAATTTCTCTATGAAAAATTCTATTTGAGATGAGACAAATCTTGTTGTTGTTGTTTTGCAAAACAAGAAACTCACCAATTCATAGACTTTTTAGTTTGTTTTTGACCACTCATTAAGCAATGAGAAAGAGCAACTTTCTCTTCACCACCAAAATTATAGATAGCAAATGAATCTACATTTCAAGCCATTAACAACAATAATAACCAAACGAATAAAAAAGAATTGATTGAGAAGGAGAAGGAGAATGGGAATCACAACTTATGTGGAAGAACACCTCAATAGAGGGAAAAACCTATGGGTAAAAGGAGGTAACATCATTAGGAAAGAATGAGAGTGCATGATCAAGTAAAAACAATCTTATATATTTAACTCTCACTTCTAGAACCTTTGAAAAGTTTTTAGTTATACCTAAAGAGCCTAAGTACACAAAATACATGATAAACATACTAAATGGGAAAAAATTAAAATAATAAAAAAAAAAGAAAAAAGACCAAATAGGGGCTTTGATCAACCTTCCAGGATTACTATTCGAATGTTTATGACCATAACCTAAAAAGAATTCATGAATAGTTCCACTGTCTCTAAAACATCTTAGATTAGAAATCATGTATGATACACCATGTGTTTAAGGGGAATAGAATGTAATACCCAATGTGAATGGAGTCCTATATAGATTATGGTAGATTTAAGTAGTGATATATAGTCAAGTAGTGAATAACATATTAACACCAGTTAGAAACTTTTTGGCTAAGTGGTTGAAAAAGACGCATTAATATTTGTTAGTTTGATTATTGACTAATTTTGGCCTAGAGCATTAGAAATGATATCAGAGTTAACCCCTTACCAGTAGGTGTTCATTTCGAGGATGATTGAAAAGGGGAAAAGTTCTAGGAGCAATTGTAAGGTCTCACAATGAGGATGTCGCATATTTAAGGAATCTAGGGAGAGAGGAGTGGGGGGTGTTGGGTTGGTGAAGATTATGATACCTTATGTGTTTAAGGAGGGTAGAATATGATACCTCGTATAAAGGAGTTTCATCTAGAGTATAGGAGAAGTTAAGTAGTGACATATAAGACTAAGTTGTAAATAACATATTAAAAATAGTTAGAAACTTTTAGATTAAGTAGTTGAAAAAGACCTATTAGTGTTTCTTGACTTGGTTATTGGCTACTTTTAGCCCTTGGTGTTACACCATGCCACAATCTAACAATTCTTTACCTTAGCTTGAGTTCTCCAAAGTTTTTGACGTAGAACTAAATGCTCAGCCAAAACTACACAACACTCCCTTGAACTAAATTGTAATAAAGCAATAAAGTTCAAAAGTGCAATTCTTTTCCATGGCTACCTATGGCCCTATTCATTGAATCACACAAACCAAGTCTAAAAAAATTTTCAACTTCTCACTCAACAAGCTCTTCATTGATATGATAGGCAAGTTCTCAAAGGTATTGATCTTTTAAATAACATGTCTATCACTAGCCTCATCATGAACAAAATGATAATGGGTGTCTACTTGTTTCATCTTCTAGTGATAGATGGGATCCTTTAGTTAAAGGATTAAAGAAGAAAGGATTAAAGGGTCTTAGTTAATAGACATGAAATCTACATTAAACATTTTGGATTCTTGATGTTCTTAGGTTTGAGCATGCGGTTGTCTCTCTCTCTTGTTTCTTTCAGTACATTCTCTTAGAAAGATGTATGATGTGTAAAACTAGTAATTGTCCTCTCTTATATCTTGTATGCTGAATGTCTTTAACATCTTTACAATTTACATGCATTGACTCATAACAAATAAGATTCTAGATTTTTTGCAACATATCTTGATGCTAAAGATGTACATTGCTTGCTAAGTTCTTTATGGAGAAGCATTTTCTCATCCAATATTTATGGATTCTATGATAGGAAAATTGTTTCCTACGAGAAATATGTCATCCACATATAGCACTAAGAACACAACTATGCTCTTACTTTCCTTCTTGTGGACATAAGAAACTTTAACATCATTAAGAAAACAAAAATCTCAATTTATCATGTTAAATTTTCAATTCTTACATTAGGAATCTTTCTTAAGTTTTTTTATGGATCTTTGTAGCTTATATAATTCATTAGTATCATCAATAATTGGAAAAGCCAAGTGGTTATGCCATGTACACTTCCTCACAAGCCTACTCACTAGCTAATTTATTAATAATATAAATAAGAGTCTATTCATGAACCTGTTTGCAAGTCAACTTGTTAATAATATAAACGAGAGCTTACTCGCAAGCCTATATGAGCTTATTTGCAATACTACTTGCAAGCCTACTTACAAGTTGGCTTGTTAATAATATAAATAAATTTTCTCATGGGTTAGTTTGTTAATAATATAAACAAGCCTACTCTTGAGTTGGTTCACAAGCCTAAATAGGAGTTTGAGCTCAATTTTTTTAATTAAACGAGCTCTATTTTAAGTTTAAACTCAGCTCTAATCAATCTTAAGCCAAGCTGAGTTCAAGTAGCTTGTGAGCAGCTCAGCTTATTTACAGTTCTACTAATACTTGAGACATTTCTTTCTCTACTAGTTAGACAAGCCTTAACATGAATGTAATTTTACCAAATAAATGCACATAGTTGAGGTAGGAAGTTTTAGTAAAATGGTTTTCTATTTAAGATAAAGTAGTTGAGGTAGGAAGTTTTATCAGGTCTTGCCTAGCTAGAAATCATTTAACTGCAAAAAATCAAGAATACGATGATAAGAATCTAATGTAAATACTAAACTACAAAATTATTTATTAAATAATTAAAAATGAGGATAAACAAATGAAGGGATGGTTAATGATTTCACTTTCACTTAGCTAAATAGGAACATGCATGAAATTTATTGGAGATTAAATTTATCATATAGTTCCAATCGATTTGCCAAAAAAAGAAATTATTTGATTATTCATTTTAGGCTATAGCATACCTTTCTAAACAAATATAGTATGTTCAGTCGCATTAAATTTCTAAGAATCATTAAGGATTTATAGGCACTAGGATATTATCATCTGTACTAAAACCTACATTGTGAAAATCTTGTGCTTCACTAATTCCATGCCTTTCAACTTTGGTAGAGAGTTCTTTGAAAATCCAACTTGATTGATCAATTTCAAAACGATATATTAAGAACACATTTTATCAAAAATCCATTTGAAAAAAATGACAACTCCATTTACAATTCTCTCACAAAAACAACATCGAATTAAGTTTTAGCTACTTGATAAACCACACAGAGTTTAACTACTCATATCTAACTACAAGCAAAAATAAAAATGACAAAGCAATATTAATCTACTTGAGATAATATGAAAAATGCGATTATAATCACTAATAAAGATTAATTATATTGAAACTACAGTTTAGGTTTCAACACTATATAAGGGATGAAAAACAACTAGGTAAAAGCAAAATAAAAGGCTAAGGGCTAGTTGAGTTTATGAAATGGGCTATTATAAACTAAAACAAATTGTATAGGCTTTGAGGACTTAATCTAAATCTCACTTGTTGAGACTTAGACAAAGTAAGCTTCATGACATGACATCGAAATGTCACTCCTTGCATAGGATAATAGCAAACACGTCTAAAGTAGGGAAAGGAACTTCATTTAAATCTTGCTAAGGATGTTGGATGAAGCTCAATTCATCTTAATCTCATTGAATGAGATCCAAATGAAGTTTTTAGACAGCAAAAAAGCTTGTTTTGACCGTTACTTCCAAGTTTTGGATGCTTGTCTATTTGCAATCTAATTGGGCCTACATAACACCAAAAAGGAACATAGATATATGCTAAATTTTAGGTCATATCCACTTGTAAATATATTGTATTATCAACCATTGTCAAGCCCCACGTCTTTTATGATATCTTGAATTTTTCATGATCCACTATTCTCTCACCATCACCTCTAGAGATTTACTCTATTTCTAAGAGTAGAGTAAAGAAATCTGTAATTGCTTTATACTTGTTTAGAAGGTAGAAGAACCGCTTTTCTTGTTTAGGATATGCAATATACTCATACTTGATCAAGACTTAGGTGCTAGCCTATCTATTAGTTGCCCCTTATGCAAGCATGAGAACCCCATATCCTTAGATAAGACAAAATCAGTTCTTCCAAGTCCATAACGCATTTGGAGTCATAGCTGAAGAGTTAATGGGTAGCTAAGTGAGAGTATATATGGCGGTTTCAAGAAATGGTGGTAATTCATGTTAATGGATTATGTTCACATCTTTACTTTGACTTGAGTTTGTATCAATGTTATAAGTACATGAAATTTAATAAAGACAATAAATAATTAGTTCACACTAAAATTATGTTTACTTATGTCAAAATCATGTCTTCATATTATGGATCTTATCATCTATTGTGTTTTCAAGCTATAGTCATATCCCTAATCATGTTGTATCATTGCTCGTAAGTACTATGTTAGTGATTGCCAACCGTAGTTTTAAGTGCATATCCCAAGAAAAAACAAACAAACAAACAAACTTAGGTGCATGACTTATATTGTGTGTTTTTTCTTTTTTGAAACCTCATTCCAATTGGGTGTTTCAGAAGGTGTGAGTTGGAAAACTATGCCCCAACATACACCACACCCCACCTCCTTGAAGGCAATTAATGAGCTCTTGGTTAAGATATTCACGATTTCTATCAAATTGAAGGGATTTGATCTTCTTGCCAAGCTCATTCTCTATTTCATCTTTTGATACTTTGATTTTCTCAAAGTCTTTTCCCATACCTCATCAAGTAGATTATTTTTATTTACTCAAATTATCAGCAAAAGTAATTTAGTAGGTGAATCAACTTCTATCCTATGTTGGTAAAGAATTACAAACATCACCATATATAAGTTTACTATAACGTATTGATTCTCTCACCTTTTTTAGTAAAGAGTTTTCTAATCATTTTTCCCCACAAACAAGCCTAGTAGATTCTATCAAATCCAATTAGACCAAACACCCCTTCTAATGAATCTTTGCTAAGCTTATCTCATTTATATGGTTAGGCTTATGGTGGAATATGTAAATTTTATGACATTGAGGAGCCGTTGTTTTAGATATAGAATATACTTAAGAATTGTGAAGGCCCTTGTAACCTAATGGCATGAACATTGATTTTTAAGTTAGATATATTAGGTTTGAATCCTTCCTTCACGTTGTAATCATCGAAAAGAAAAGAAAAAAAAGATTATACTTAATAATTTCACTACCAAAGAACATAGTACTCAAATAAAAAGGACAAGATTTATTTATTAATTTCAAAAACATTCTCAATAGAATCTGAACTCGACATTAAGATAATGTTCTTCAAAGTAGAGTAACAATGGTTCAAAATTACACTAAAACCGCTAGGTGAAGCTTAATTATAAATTCCAACAGCCAATGGTGCTATCCTTGTTTCAGTAGCTATTATGTGTTCAGTGTTGCCCTTGGTTAACTCTTGGTATCACTAAGCTCATGTAGATTCGAACAAATTTAGAAACTACATCCAGAATGTGGAAACCGATATAAGGAAATAGACAAAATGCAATCGATCATAAAGATACCTGATGGTCCAGCAAGCTTAGACATTTTAAGTCTGCTGTCAACATAGCAATAACATCTTGACAAAAAATCATACAACTTAAAAAGAATGTATTTTGGCAATCAACCACGGTGATTTAAGTGATTCTAAGATATTACTAATTCCGCGATTTTCTGTAATGAATCATTTTTCGTGTATGAGATGGAATTCATGTAACAACTACTTAAACAGTTTTTGTTGTTTTATCTTCTATCAGGTACCACTGTACGTGGCTACAAAGATGGCATCAAAAGTAGCATATGTAGAGAAACCATCTTTCTTTGTACCGTCTCCGGACGATTATGCAAGAGCTGCAATTCGCTATATTGGTTATGAAGTAAGGTGCACACCTTATTGGACTCACTCGCTTCAATGGTTCTTTGCGAGCTTACTCCCTGAAGCTATCCTTGATTCATGGCGTCTCTCTATTGGTCTTAAAAGGAAAAAGCTCGCGTATGCATGAGAATTTACTTTGCACTGGAGTTTTGAGTTAGGGCAGAAAACTTACTGTTCTTGAGGAGAAGAGATAATGTGTTCTCTTGCATACACAAGTTTTTTCCCTTTAAGTTTTAATGTTATGTTTTCCAAGCATTATTAATAATGCTATCTTATGTATCATTTTGAAAATTTATTGAAAGTTGAAGAAGAAAAAAAAGAAAAACCTACCCGATATGCGGGTTTTGTTGAATTAATCAGCCCTATATTTTTAAAGAAAATAACATTTATTGATTAATGCACTGTTATATATATATATTCCTTGTCATCAATTTGGCATTTCGATTCAAAGAAGAATTTACAGTGATCTACAAGTGTCGGAGAAGAAGCAACAAGGACATGAAAAATAGTTCAAAGCTAGCTTTGCAAACAGAGAGCTCCAACATATATATCGTGTGAATTTGCAACCAAGTGCTCTTGTGGTACAGAAGTTGCGCTGTAAGATTTGTTATACGCAAAAGCTACAAATCTTAAGATATTTCTAGTTATAAAGATGAAGAGAGTTAGTATTGCTCCAGGTGGTGTGTTTCAAGGACCGTCATAGAATGCCGGAGACGTAAAAGAAGAAACTTAACTTTTCGTATTGCGAGTTAAGTAGGAGGCTAAGACGACTCAAATCTTGAAAACACATTTTGAAATTTTAGTGGAATTCCAAGGGTTGGTGCTGTTGTAGAGCTAAAAGAAAAGATTATCTTTATAAAGAGTGGGAATCTCTATACATACATTCTAAAATTTTCTCTTAACCTACTCTTTGTACTTGTGTTTTTCTTTATATACGCATAATTCGTTCCTTGCGTACAAGATACAGCTTTTAATCAAATTGAACATTAATTTTCATTACAATCAGATATGTCAAAGTGAAAATAAAGAGTGGATGTTTATTCTTTAAACCGATTTTCGAAAAGGAATTCAACCCATTGTTGGTTATTTATATATGAGATGAGATTTTCAATAGCCCATGGTATTCTAAGAAATCTCATTTGTATTAAACATGAATGATTTATCGAACATGGTATTTTGAGAAAAATTCAAATATGTTGAAAATCAATACTCTCAAAGAGAATGCAAATGCAAAGAGAGTGATGAGGGAACAAGGGAACGGACACTGATATCAATGCCCTCGTGTTAGTGGATGTGTTCATGATGAACCACGACGAAGGAGCAAGGAGTGACATGCGTGAAGGCATGCCCGTGCTTGGAAGTGTGTTGGTGGCACATGCCCTTGCACAATGTCTTAAATGCGATTTTTCACATAATTTGACATAAGCTTCTACACTCTCATGTTGAAGACCATGCTGAATCAAGGTTTAGGATTAATATATCATTCTTTTTGTTTTTAGGTCACTTTTTATCAATTACATTACGACTAGAATAATTGGAGAAGAGACATTTTTGTCATTTTGTTGTAGTTCCTTGGATCAATCGTCAATTGATCTTAATTAAACATGCTTGCTCGCTGCGTTAGTTGGTATCGGAGTGGAAAACCCTTGCCAAGATGTTAGGAGACGGCAGTTTAGTCAGCGGTCACATTTTGAACATTGCCCAAGATGTTGAAGCCTTGCGAACCAAATTGCAGGATCAAAAGGCGGTGTTAAATAACATGGATCAGCAATTCCAACGTTTAAAGCAATGATTTGATGACATGGTTAAGCATTTCGATGCTATAGGATTCAATGCCAACAAGGACAAGAATGGTGTCAGGATGCGACCAAGGGCAAAGTATGCATGAGGCGATCCCGTGGTAAAACTTGTAGCTGCAAACCATGGAGTACAGGCATATGATGATGATACAGAGGAGAAAGACCAAGTGTTGTTTGGGGAAAAGTGACCACGCAGGAGAGGTGGTGATGATGGTAGATACCATAGATATGATAGTGGGAGTAACTTTAAAGATAGCGAGGAGCTCAAACTAAAGGTAGACATTCCCAACTTTAATGGTAATTTAAATATTGAGGATTTTATTGATTGAATTGCTAAGATAGATAGGTTTTTCAAATATATGGAAATACTTAAGGGGAGGAGAGTAAAACTTGTAGCTTGTAGATTGAAGGGGGGTGCTTCAGCCTAGTGGGAGAGGCTCCAAAGTAGGCAGTATCGTAAGGGTAAACAACCTATTAGGACATGGTACAAAATGAAGCAATTGCTCTAGCAGGATTTCTTACCTCCCGATTATGAGCAGATTCTTTTCTAACAGTACTAGAGGTGTCGATAGGTATAAAGAATTGTACATGAGTATACCACATAATTCATGCAGTTGGCTGAGAGGAATGACTTGAGAGAGAGTGAGGGTCAACAAGTGGCCAGATACTTAGATGGTTTAAAAATGTAAATTGTGAACAAATTTGGGGTTCATGTTTTGCGCATGTTGAATAAGGCAAAGAACATGGCCCTAAGGGCTGAATTGACACTGTAGGAAAAGGGTAGCAAGTTTGATGGTGGAAATAAGAGATTTAGTGGTGAAGGGTTAAGTAGGCCTATAGTTGAAAAGGGTAGATCCACATCTAAGTTGCCAAAGGTGACTACTAAAAAGAAAGAGGTGAGGGCCACAGGCAAGAAACTAGTTGAAACAAAAGAAACCCAGAGATTAAATAATCCGTATGCGAAGCTGATACTGTAAAAGTGTTACAAATATAATCAACCTAGGCATAGATCCAATGAATGCCTTAATAGGACAATCATAAATATAGGTGAGAGAGATAAGGAAGAACGGATAAACTATGAGCCAAATGGAGGTGATGAATACTATGAGAAGGAGAATGAGTATGAAGAATAGGCGTATGTAATTAGAAAATTAATGCTAAAATCGAAAGAAGAGGAGCAAACTCAATGGCATCAGTTGTTTCATACCAGGTGCACGATTGAGGGAAGAATATTTAGGTTAATAGTGGATAGTGGCAACTGTGAAAATATCATAGGCAGGAAGGTTATACAAACATTGCAATTACCAATTGAGAAACATCTCAATCCTTATACCATTAGGTGGATTAAGGTAGTAGAAAAGATTGAGGTCAAAGAGCACTGCACAGTGCCTTTCTCTATTGGTAAATACAGAGATGAAGTATATTTTGACATAGTAGATATAGATGTCTATCACTTGCTGTTTGGTAGACTATAGTAGTATGATGTTAATGTACAGCATGCAAGTAAGGAAAATGTGTATAGGTTAGAGAAGGATGGCATGAAATTTACTCTATTACCTTTGAAGACAGTAAATCACCCAATCTGAAAAGGAAATGGAGGATACCATGAAAGAATCCCATACTATACATGCGTTGATTGTAAAGCAAGTCTTGACAGTAGATAAGGGTGAGTAAGTAGAGGAGGTCTCAAACAGTATTAAGGATTTGTTGGAGGAGTTCAATAAGATGTTACCTGAAGACTTACTAGAGGGCTTACCTCCCATGAGGGACACATAGCACTACATCGATTTAATTCTTAGTGCCAGCTTGCCAAATCTACCACACTTTAGGATGAGCTTGAAAGAAGTAGAGATATTACAACAAAATGTGCAGGAGTTGATCCAGAAAGGTTTCAAGAGGGACAGCATGAGCCTATGTGCTGTACTTGCCTTATTAACCCCAAAGAAAGATGGGAGTTAGAGGATATGTGTGGATAGCAAGGCTATCAATGAAATCACAATTGGTTATAAATTTTCAATCCTAAGGCTAGAAGACATGTTAGATCAATTGAGTGGAGTTATCATATTCTCAAAGATTGATTTGAGAAGCGATTATCATCATATTAGGATTGGGCTAAAGGATGAGTGAAAGATAGCTTTCAAGACCAAAGAGGGCCTGTATGAGTAGTTGGTCATGCCTTTTGGCCTCAGCAATGCACCGAGCACCTTTATGAGGGTCATGAACTAGGTATTAAAACCTTTCATTAGTCGCTTTGTAGTTGTCTATTTTGATGATATTCTCATATATAGTATATGCGAGGTGGAACTTTTAGGGCATTTAAGGGAAGTGTTAAATGTGCTGAAAATGAGAAAACTGTATGTAAATGTGAAGAAATGTATATTCATGTCTAAAAAGCTACTATTTCTAGGCTTTGTAGTAAGTGATGATGGGATATAGGTGGATGAAGAGAAGGTTAAGGCTATCAGAGAATGGCCTATTCCATGAATTGTCACTAAGCTACGGAGTTTCTTGGGATTTGCTAGTTTTTATAGAAGATTTATTAGACATTTCAACACTGTTACAACACCTATGACTAAATGTGTGAAGAAAGGTAGATTTTAGTGGAGTGATGAAGCTAAAGTTAGTTTTGATGTGTTGAAAGAGAAGCTATACTGTGCACTTGTTTTAGCACAACTTGATTCTGATAGGCTATTTGAGGTAGACTATGTTACGAGTGGGGTTGGTGTAGGAGCTGTGTTATCGTAGGAGAAGAGACCCATTGCATTTTTCAATGAGAAGTTATGTGATTCTAAAAGAAATTAGTCTACATATGATAAGGAATTCTATTCAATAGTGTACGCCTTGAGGACGTAGGAACATTATTTAGTTTGTAAGGAGTTTGTCTTGTATGCGGATTGTGATGCTCTTAAACATTTGAATAACAAGACTAGAATTAGTAAGAACATGCATGCAAGGTAGATCCAGTTCTTACAGAAGTTTCCTTTTAGGCTAAGACATAAGTTAGGTAAGCAAAATAAGGTTGTTGATGCTCTAAGTAAGAGAGCTAATCTTATGTTCACTTTATCTACTAAAATTGTAGGATTTGAACACTCAAAAGAATGATATGAGATTAATGCTGATTTTAAGGAGACTTGGGAAAGGTGTATGAATAAGTAACCTTTTGATGATTTCCATATCCATGATGATTATCTAATGAAGGGGAATCAACTTTGTGTGCTTGAGTCTTAATTGAGGGAAAAGTTGATTCGTGATCTACGTGGCGGTGGATTGGCTAGTCATCTGGCAGAGACAAGACCATTGCTACAATTAGTGATAGATTTTATTGGCCTAATTTGAGAAGGTATGTGACCAGGGTGGTGTAGCGCTGTTATGTTTGTCAAATAACTAAGGTGCAATCCCTAAATACTGGATTATACATGCCTTTATCTATTCTAGAAAATATCTAGGAAGATTTGTCTATGGATTTTGTACTCGGGTTGCCCTGTACTCAACAGGGTGTAGACTTTGTTTTTGTTGTTAACAAGTTTTCCAAGATGGCCCATTTCATACCAAGCAGGAAGATAGCAGATGCACAAGCTATTGCCAAGTTGTTCTTCAAAGAGGTTGTTCGTCTCCATAGGGTACCAAGATCTATTACATCAAATCGAGACAACAAGTTCCTAAGTCACTTCTAGAGGACCATGTGGCAAACGTTTGATTCATCCTTGAATTATAGCAACACAACTCACCCTTAAATAGATGGATAGACTAAAGCCATAAACATGAAACTGGGTAATCTGATTAGAAGCATTTGTGGAGAGAAATCGAAGTAGTGGGATATGGCATTAGCTTAAACAGAATTCGCCTACAACAATATAGTTCACCGGACAACAAGAAAATCTCCATTTTCTTTGGTCTACACCAAGGTTCCTCAACATGCCTTGGACTTGATCAAGCTTCCTAAGACTTCTAAGTTTAGTGTTGCAGCAAAGAACTTAGTAGATGATTGGCAGAAGATGATAGTAGAGGTCCGCGAGAAAATAGAGCAGTCTAGTGCTAAATACAAAGCAGCAATAGATAAGCATCGTAGGGCTAAATTATTTTCTGTAGGGGATCAAGTGATGGTGTTTTTGCACAAAAAGAGATTTCCAATGGGGAAATACAACAAACTGTAACCTAAGAAGTATGGCTCGTATTGAATAGTATAGAGGATTAATGACAACGTATATATCATTGGCTTGCTTAATAGTAAGGGCATTTCAAAGATATTCAATGTAGCGGATCTATTTCCATTTCACCTAGACAATGTTCTGTTATATCCAGAAGAGAACCGGAGGTTAAGTTCTTCTCAGGTGAGAGAGAATGATGTGGGAGCAGGGGAATGGACATGGGTGTTAACATGCTCATGCTAGTGGATGTGTCCAAGGCGAACTACGATGGAGGAGCATGGAGTGACACAAGTGAAGGCACGCCCATGCTTAGAGGCATGTTGGCAGCACGGGATCTTGCACGGCCGTGCAACGGGGCATTTCAAAGTGTCTTAGATGCGATTTTTCACAAAATGTGACACAAGCTTATTTATGCCCGTTTTGAATCACGATTTAGGTTTTATATATCATTCTTTTTGTTTTTAGGTCACTTTTTGTCAATTACATTACAACTAGAACAGTTGGAGAAGAGAGGTTTTTGTCATTTTGTTGTAATTCTTTAGATTAATCGTCAATTGATCTTGATTAAACATGTTTACTTACTACGTCAAAGAAAGACCTAATTTGGATTGAAAATTAGATGTCGAGAGGTAGAGCACCTAATTGTGGATGACCATTTTTCTAAATTAGCCTCGGTTGCAAAATGGTATGCCTTGTAGTCCTATCCCCTTTTATCATTTATCCGGTATCATTTTTTGTCAAACATATTCGATCGGTGGATCGGTAAGGTTTTTTATTACTATTATTATTATTATAAGTTAACATATTTTAGTGCTTGATAACCTTGGGCCTAAGAAAATATGCTTTTCACTTTCTATATATATATATATGTATGGTCTTCCACTGTATGCTTTGTTTTTTTTCCAATCACTTGTAGCTTATGAATCACAATATATGTGCAGTTGATAGAGCCGGATTCCCCTACAGTGTAGGATATTCGCTAGTCGATTTCTCAACAATAATTCGGCTTCATCGCCTGCTAATTCGATCAACAAATTCAAATCACATGGTAGACATAGTGATATATGATTAGTTAGTTGATTTTTATGGGAAAACTTGCACAATAGAGGAGGAACGCTTGGAATTAAATTTAAATAATAAATGAAAATTTTTAGTAAATTCAAATAGATGATGAATATTATAAAAATAATATCAATAAAGATGACAACATTTATGTTAAGAGGAAAGAATGAAAATAAAGAAAGAAGAGAAACTCTAAATCATATATTTTATTGAACTATACAAGTATTTATATACGTATACACACTTAGTATATACTATAAACTAAGGGATGTGGGACTAATATACATTACAGTATACAAACTTAGTATAAATTAAGGGATGTGGGACTAGTATACATAACACTCCCCCTCAAGCTGGAGCATATAAATCATATGCATCAAGCTTGTTACAAATATACCTAATACGAGAACCCTTAAGAGATTTAGTCAAAATATCAGCCAATTGATCATTCGAATTGACATGGCTAGTGATAATACAGTCAGAGATGATCTTCTCTCAAATGAAGTGACAGTCAATCTCTATATGTTTAGTTCTTCCATGAAAGATTAGATTGGAGGATATGTGTAATGCAGCTTGATTATTACAAATTAGTTGCATTTTTGATATTTCACAAAACTTTAATTCCTGAAGTAACTGTTTCAACCAAATCAACTCATAAGTTACTAAGGCCATGGCACGGTATTCTGCTTCTACACTAGATCTAGCCACAACATCTTGCTTCTTACTTTTCCATGATATTAGGTTACCTCTAACCAGAGGTAGATCTTCTATCAGATAGAGAACCTGCCCAATCAGCATCATAATATCCAATTACTTGGGAATGACCATGATCTTCATATAATAACCCTTTACCTGGAGCATTCTTATATATATTTAAGAATCCTAACAACTGCATTTCAATGACTGTTACAAGGTGATTGATGAAGCTGGCTAACAACACTAACTACAAATGATATATCAGGTCGAATGATAGTAAGATAACTAAGTCTACCAACCAATCGACAGTATCTACTAGGATCTGCAAATAACTCCCCTTGTCCTAGTAATAATTTCAAATTAGGATCCATTGGAGAGTCTACAGTCTTACAATTGAGCATCTTAGTTTCTTAAAAAAGATCTAAAGCATATTTTCTTTGGGAAAGAACTATACCGGAACTGGATTGAGCCACTTCAATACCAAGGAAGTACCTTAACAAGCTAAGATCTTTGGTTTGAAAATTCTTGAAAAGATGTGCTTTTAAGTCAGTAATACCATCCTGATCGTTACCAATTATGACAATATCATCTACATAGACAATTAAGTAAATACATCTTCCCTTAGATGTATACTTATAAAATACTGAATGATTAGATGAACTACAAGTCATACCAAAACTCTATAACCACCATACTAAACCGGATGAACCAAGCATGAGGAGGCTGTTTCAACCCATAAAGTGAGCGACGAAGTTTACATACCAAATTAGACTCCCCTTGAGCAACAAAGCCAGGCGGTTGTTCCCTATAAATTTCCTCCTGGAGTTCACCATGAAGAAAGGCATTTTTGATGTCCAACCGGTATAAAGGCTAGTGTTTCATAGCTGAAATGGATAAAAATAGGCGAACAGATGACATCTTAGCAACAGGAGAAAAAGTATCAACATAGTCTAAACCATACACCTGAGTATAACCCATAACAACCAATTGAGCCTTAAGCCGATCAACATGACCATCAGGACCAACATTTACAGCATAAACCCATCGACACCCAACTAGAGACTTTCCAAAAGGTAAAGGAACTAAGTCTCAAGTATCATTAGCATGTAATGCAATTATCTCTTCTACCATTACCTATGTCCATCCTAGATCTGAAAGTGCCTCACTTACATTTTTAGGAACAGAAACAGAAGATAAAGATGAAACAACATTCCAATACGATGGAGACAATCGATGATAACTGAGAAAATTATATATAGGGTAAAGGTTACAAGTAGAACGAATACTCTTTTGGAGAGCAATTGGAAGGTCTACTTCAAGGAGGTCCTCAATTGGTGGAGGCATTGGGTCAGAATGTGAGTCTGTAGGAGCATCTGAAGGAGGTAGAGATGCTAAGGAGGGTAGGCTTTGAGAGCGTCGATGGTATACCTACAACGGTAAAGGGGAAGAACCAGAGTTATAGACAAGAGACTCAGGAATGGTAGGGACAGACTCAAGAAGAGATAATTGAGATGGAATAGGTAGAACTTCAAACATATGACTATCGGATGAAGATAAGGAATAGAAAGGAGAAGATTCAAAGAAAGCGACATCAAGAGACAAATAGTAACAACGAGTAATGAGAGAATAGCATTTGTAACCTTTTTTAAAGTTAGAGTAACCAAGAAAAACACACTTAATAGATCGAGCTGAGAGTTTATCTTGACTAGGAGACATATCATGAACGAAGCATGTACAACCAAAGACACAAAGGGGAAGAGTGTATAATGATTGATCGGGAAATAAGATACTGTGAGGACTTTTGTGCTAAAGGACAGAGGATGGCATTCTATTAATGAGATAACATGCAGTAAGCACAGCATCAGCCCAAAAGCAAGTAAGAACATGATGGTGTAAATGAAGTGTACGAGCAGTCTTGATTAGATGTCAATTTTTACGTTCAGCAACACCATTTTGTTGAGATGTGTAAGCACAAGAAGATTGACGTAAAATTCCATGAGATGACATAAATTGAGTAAATCGAGTAGAAAAATACTCAGGAGCATTATCACTACGCAAAACTTGTACAAATGTATTAAACTGAGTTTTGATTTCAGTACAAAAAGACTTAAAAATAGAAAATAATTCATAACGATTTTTCATCGAATATAACCAAGTACATCGAGAATGGTCATCAATAAAGGTTACAAAATATTGAAAACCTAAAACAGAGATGACAAGACTTGGGCCCCAAATATCTGAATGAACTATAGAAAAAGAAGATGTAGCTCAATTATTAACTCTCTTGAGAAATGAAGTCCTAGACTGTTTTCCAAGTTGACATGACTCACATTCTAAAGTAGATAAATGCGATAAATGAGAAACCATCTTTTGAAATTTGACAAAACTAGGATGGCCCAACCGATTATGAAGAAGTGTTGGAGAGACTATAGCAGAACATGTAATGGAAGAAGCTGGTGATTTATCAATGTAGTAGAGCCCTTGTGACTCACATCTTGTGCCAATCGTTTGTCCCGTATTGAGGTCTTGGAAAATAACAAAATGACGGTCAAATTTAATAGAACGGTTTAGTACATGGGTGATTTTATTAACAGAGACAAGATTAAAAGGACAGTGAGAAATATAAAGAACATGTTCCAATGGTAGAGATGTTAAGGGTTGAGCACTACCCATTGCTTTAGCAACTGTATGCGAACCATTTGCTATAGTTACTAATGGTAATGAGGTAAATTTAACAAAATGAGAAAACAATTGAGGATTTCCAGAAATATGTTTAGAAGCACTCGAATCAATCACCCATGAGCCTAAAGAAGAAGAAGACTGAGTGAGACACGCAACAAATTTACCATTATGTGCAAAGGAAGCAGTAGAAGATGATGACTACTTTGAAGCTTGATACTGAAGATAATTTTCTAGATCAGCTTTTGTAAGTAGAAGAGAGTCTCGATGCTATTCTTCAAATGACATAGAAGTAGTATTCTGGATTATGTTAGCACATGGAGGACATCCATGTAACTTGTGGCATTTGTCTTTAGTATGTCCCCATCGATGACGATAAATACATTTAGGACGATCTCCTTTATTGCCTCCACAATCTCCACCTTGTGCTTCTCTTGAATTTATTCGAGCTCTAGGAACCACATGAGCAGCAAAAGTTGAATTGTCCACAGGAGGAAACCTAGATAAAGGTGCATTAGGGATAGATGAGACATGAAGAAGGTGGGAGAAAACTTTATCCATAGATGGTACAATAGGACTAACCAATATTTGATCACGAATTGGAGCAAGATTAGGACCGAGTGTAGCAAGAATGTAGACCATAAAGAATTTTTCCCTTTGAGCTAAATCATCATTAAGTGACTGTCCAAGAGAATGGAGAGAGTTATACTCAACCTTAATAGATGCCCATTTCCTAAGAAAATTAGTAATAGACATACCCAACTGTCTCAAATTAAGCAAGTTAGAAATTACCGAATACAGACGCTATATGTCATTAGTATAAAGAGTCTTTGCTTGAATCCATATATCATAGCATGTGCGATAATTATTATAGATTAGATGAAGGGAAGAATCAATTGATTGCCATAAAAGACTCAATAGTAAAGCATCAGCTTGTATCCAATTATTTCTATTTTCGTTCTCCACATCCTCTAATCTAGTGATCAAGTGGTCTTGTAAACCTTGACCCATACACCATAACTCGACTGTAGTAGACCAAGATAAATAATTTGAACTACCTAGTAGTTTCTCAGTTGCAATGGCAGGAGAGGGAGATAATAAGCTCAAAAAAGGACTAATTTTTTATAATGAACTATCATAAGCGATATTGGATTAAGAGAGCACCTTAAAAAAGAATGAGAAAGGTGAAAAGAACAAACAAACAGTGGTGATTGGTGATGGTCGGCGGCAAACGGCGGCGGTCGGCAGTGGACGGTGGCAGACGACGATGAACAGTAGTGCTTATTGACAGACGACAGTGAACAAGCTTGGTGGACGATGTGGAGGAGCTTTGAACCCTCGAATAAGCAGATATAAGAGATGACATCGATGTGGCAGCACGTGGTGGCGCATGACGGTGCGTGGAGAAGCTTCCGGCAACAAGACTTCTGGGATTTGACACTAGAGAAGAGAGGAACACGGTGATGTGATCAGATTTTAAATCCGACACCAGAAAATGCCTTCCCGTCGAAATTAGGGTTTTTTTTTTTAAGTGTTTGGGCTAATATAGGGTTTCTCGTTCCTAAGCTCTAATACCATGTTAAGAGGAAAGAATGAAAATAAAGAAAGAAGAGAAACTTTAAATCATATATTTTATTGAATTATACAAGTATTTATATACGTATACATACTTAGTATATACTATAAACTAAGGGATGTAGGACCAATATACATTACAGTATACAAACTTAGTATAAATTATGGGATGTGGGACTAATATACATAACTATTTAAATTGAGGATCAAAATTACATATTAAAACATAAATGTTTTATATATTTGATGTTCAGTTTTTAATTTGATCATAAACGGTACATAATTTTTTCACCTTCTTAAATGTATCACTACTACCTACTGTGACTACATAAATAATAGTGGAATTAATTTCGCTCGATATTCAATTACCATCACTATATTCTTCTAATAGTTCAGGACAATCAATTAAATATAACCTTCATTGGATATATATATATACGAACAAAGCACTTCAGCCATTTCAAATTTCTTTAGCTAACCGTCTGAATGCATTCTAGTATTCCTTCTTGGGGTTATATATCAACAAAGTTTACTTATTGGATATAATATAAATATATATATACAGACACCCATATATATATATATGTATATTCTGTTTTTTTTTTTTTTCGAATACCGATGGTTTTAGCATGCTCAGATTTCCTATGGGGATCGGCAATCATGGCGATAGAATGATTCGTTCTCGGCCCTATTTAATCTCCTATGAAAACTTTGCAAACCCAATTTCAGCTAGCCGCCTTCATGCTATTAAATATTTCTGGTCAGTGTCATGTTTCTTTCATAATTCATAAGGGTTTTTGTCAAGTTTCTTGTGACTTACAAGTTTCAGAATGTGATAGACAAAATATCTAGAATCCTACCACGTGTTGCTTGGAACTTGGAAGATTACACCTATCCATATAGAATTCACCATCTTTTTCAATGGTGGATTTTTCCTCTCCAATATACCATTTTTTTAAGCTTTTAAGATATCTGTGTCTTTGAGAGGAAGATAAAAAAGCCACCTTTCCGTTGTACCATTTTGCTATTGGGCCGGAGGAGTACCCTGATTTATTCAATTTTTTCACAGAATTTTTAAGTTTAGTTGGGTGGTAGTCAGTTGAGTCGAGCTAAGAGGATAATTGAAGTGGTATTTAATGAATCACGATTTAAATTTAATTAAATTTATTTAGGTTTAATCTATATAAAAACTTTTTTTTAATAATATTAATATTTAAATTTAATTAATATTTAAAATTTGGCTTAAACTCTATTAAGTTTTCAAGTTAATCATGCTAATCATTATGAAGTTTGAACTTATCTTATTTGTTATCGATTTAAACTCAAATTTTATTAAATCAAATTTGAATAATTCATTATTATTCCCAATTACCAAACTTATATTTTGAAATTTCGCTTCCGCTTTTTTTTGCTTTTTAATAGATGAATCACAGTAAATCAAGCGTAATCTTCATCGAAATTATTATATGATCTTTTTCTTTTACTTTTTCATCGTATTATTTTTGAAAGCATCCATTTCAAATTTACTGTTAGGTTAACTTTGGGCCATTTTAAATTAATTATTTGAATTTCTAAATACGAATTTGAGTACTCCATTAAATTTTGCATTGCTAAAGATAGTACGTAAGCTAATCCATTTGCTAACATTAGCCATGTTTTGCCAAAAGAAAAAAAAAATTAGCCATGTTGGTAGAGAACTAATAGGCATCAGAGATGTGTTTTATCTCATTAAATTAACCAAATAATATAGTTAGAATTGTCACAATGTTATTAAAATTTTGAACTGAATCAAACGAGATTTTTACAACACACGAACTAAAATCATGTTTGAACCCATAATTAACAAAATATTAAACCAAAGACTTTGTTTTTCTTTTCTTTTTTTTTTTCCAAGGGAGAGAACTTTATTCAAATAGAAAAACCAGGTACAAAACCGTCTAGAAAAAAAAATTTAACAAGAGGCCTAAAAGCATAATCCACTAGGAACAAAGATAAACATTACACTACAAGAATTATCACAAAATGTGAGGATTTTTTTTTTTTTATGCAAATGCTTCAAAAATTATCTCAATAGGACTATTGCAAAAATTCACATTCCCGTAAAGAAATTGTCGCAATAGCCTCATTGACTTTAGGATATTGTGAGGAAGGAATTCTAAAAGGCCATTTACAAGAATTAAAAAATTGTCGGAATAAGTACAATATTTGCGAGAAATATAATTCTCGCTAAGTGATATGCAGTTGCGAGAAAAGCAATGTCAAAAGAGGTTAACACACAATAGGAATATAAAAAGAAAATATTTGCGAGGAACCATAAGGCATTTTCAAGGAATCAAATTGTGGAAATAAGTCATTTGTGAGGAATCAAATTGTAGCAACAAGGCATTTATGAGGAATCAAATTGTGGCAAATTGTGGTAATAAGACAATCGCAAGGAATCAAATTGTGGCAATAAGGCATTTGCAAGGAATCAAATTATGGAAGTATGTTTACGAGAAATTAATTATTGCAAAATATGGGAATTTACAAGGAAAAAATTCTGGCAATACATATTTACAATAAATTCTTATTTTCTATAGTATTTTCAATATAATACCTAGCATGACCACTAGCAGTTGATTTGCAAGTGGTTCATCTATAGGTTGGAAATTCCAGTAGTGGCTCATCTATAAGTAGTTCATGCCCTTTATTCCAATACTCCCTTTGTTGTTCCTTTTGGGCATCTTATGGAACACTATTATACCCTTCTTCAAGTTGATTTTACATTTTATAGAACAAGCAAGACAAATGAATTTCTACACAAACCCTTAATTTATTTGCCCAACAAAAAAACCCCAAATTCTACTCAAACGCATAACAATAGCACATTTACTACAGAAATCAAGGGAGAGAGCAAGAGAATGCATACCTTCTTCATGGGATAACCAAACCGCACATGACATGCCGGCTGTCGGAACTTTTGAGCTTCAAATCTTCTACATGCAATAGAAAACCCAAAAATTTACTATCCACTCCTAGGAAAACAAACAAAGGAAGTGGGAGGGAGAGGAAGAGAGATTCAAACTCACCTTAACAGGCTAAGGACGATGCCGATGGAGATAGTGGAATGACAAACACTATTTTGGGGCTGGGTTTTTTTTTTTCTGGAAAACAAATTTTGATAGAATTGTGAACTAAATGCAAGAAAATGAAGACGAGGGAAAATATAGTGGGCTTGAAATTTAGCTTATGTCGCATGGAAGTGCAATTCCAACGAATTAATTCTCACATGTGGGGCAATTCTAACAAACTACTTGGAAATTATGACAAACCACTTCTCACATAGCATTTGCAATAGTTTCCTTTTTGACAATAGACTTCTCACAAATAAGTAATTCCGACGAATTTACCATTTAGGATAATTATCCTCCGAAAAAGGTTTATTTTCTTTTTTCAGCAATTCACTTCTGGTAATATAAATTCTCACTTTTACTTTTACTCATTTCTGTTGTAGTGTTATTTTGCTCTTATTGAATCTCACCACCCACTACTGGCCTTGTTCCCACCACATTGCTGGCTTTACGCTCAAAATTTGCCATTACCGCCATTAAACCCTTCCTCTCTCTCTCTCTCTATCGATCCCTCCTGCATGCACCTTAAGTACCATCCCTTAAATCCATTAAATAAGGGTTATACAGTTTGTCACCAACCACGCCACCAACTACCACCTCTAACCGGACCACCAGCCCCATTATAGTCAAGTTCCCAGCCAACAAGAGTCACGTGGTCTGCAGCCAACATGGGTCATGCAGTTTGTAACCACAATGGCCGAATGGTATCGGTTATCACCTTTGCTGTTTAATGTCATACCAAATCAAATAAAGTCAGGCCCTTGTTAGATTGGAATGTTTTAACCACTAAAAGCAAGGCTTTGCATTTAAACAAAATAAAAGCAAACAAAAGGACTCAAAATGGGAAATCTTGAGTACGATGATAGGCTTTTGTCTAGATGGAAACTTTGGAAAGGGTATGAAGTAAAAGAAAGAAGAGATATAGGAAGGACATGGAATAGGCTATAAAGAGAGTGTTAATTTACCTCCGTAAAGAAAGAGTGATTTGAAAGTTAGGAGTAGGGTCTCTGGTGAATAAAATGAAGAAGGCAATCATGAAAAAGAACTTCACGAATTTCAGTAATTTAGGTACATTTGATAAAATGAAGTGACTTTTTTCTTGATTTTCTTTTTTTTCTAAACTAAAAATTTGATACAGCGTGTATAACAGGAGCTTTAGTTTTAAGCTAACGTGTGATGCGTTAATTCTCTTGAATTACCAAATTAATCATTTAACATAAACTCTTAGAGTTACTTGAGGTACTAGTTTTAGCGATTTTCAAAGTTTAATTAGATATCAAAATTAATATTTGAGAAATACAAGTGATCCAATTAAAAATGGTATAAACCTTTAGTCACTAAATTTGACATTATACCTTTTGAAGATAACAATAATTCAACGTATACTAATCTTACGTAGCAATTCAACTTTGCCTTTGACTTGACTTGAAAAGTTTCTTTGCGTACTTTATTTTAACACGCTTCATACTTGCCATATAACTGAAGGGGAATAGCTATTTTACTACCCTTTTATTCTTTTATTCCTTGAGAAATGCGTATTGTTGCATTTGCTTCTACTTTTCACGAGGAATTCACATTAGAATAATTTTTTCTCTACAACCTATGAATGGCTATCGATGGTTTATTCCTAGCCCTTACACAACTACCATCGGAGAACTGTTACTCCTCGTTAGTACACTACCACTCATAAGATCCATATGATCACATACTTTCGAACCTAGATTGAAGTACAGATCCACGAATCTAAAATCAACAACCATCACCAACATGCAGAGCCCAATCCTAGTAGTAAATTATTAACTCGACATCTATAGAATCAAACTGCAGAACCATAACAATGGTGCTTGATCCCACCTAAATTGGTTGCATTGAGTAAACCCATGTAAACCAAGGTTGAAAAGCAATCTTACCCAGCTAGTTATACATGAACCCTGATTCGATACGCAACTCATTTGAGCTAGATGGGTCCATTCCTCTAACTCTACAATAGTTAGGCTCATTATTCAAAGTGACTAGGTCCAGTAGCTAGCGGTCTCTAACTTCATGTCTGTCGGGATGCACCATTTAAACCATTATGTCTAATTGTTTAGAACCTGTAATGGTCATGGCATCGTAAAAGCTATTGGTGGTTCTAAAGCCACAGGTGAGGAAGGTGGTGGTTGATGGCTAAGGGTTCAGGGTTAGAGATGGTAGCTAGGGTTTGGGTTAGAGATGGTGGCTAGGTTTGATTTTAACAAAAGCATGTAAATTTTGGTCATTTCATTCTATCATTCGTATATTCCTTATCAAACATTTTAGCTAACTAAACTCTATAATAGTCTATAAATTGCCTTTCTCACTGTTAGTATTAGCAATGATATTACAATTTAACTATATTAAGTAAAGTGAACATAGATCTAGTGAACCTGAAGAATTAGATTGAGGCGCTTTAGCCTTTTTAGTATGCATTAAGTCAATAGACTTTCATGACTGAAGTAGAGAAAGAGCCAATATCATTTTTTACATTACCATAAATAATTTCCAAGATAGAAAGCCCATTATAGAAAACCTTCTGTTGTTGTCGCCAATACAAAGATGATATCAAGTATCTTTTAATTTGATTACTCAGAGTAGAGCTAAAGGAATTACAAATTTACCTTACAAATTCATTCATGCTTCTGATCCTGAAGTAACTTATCTATATCGTGTTGTGTATATAGTTCACACTTTGACTTTGGGAAACTTGAATATGATATGTATGCTGATGGAATCACAAAGAAGTATAGGAATGTCTTCTTTATGCATCCCTCCCGTCTAGACAACAACAGGAAAGTTATTTCAATGACACGAAAATGGAGATCTCATGTGGATATGGCAAATGAAGGGTGTGCAAATGGGAGGGATGTACCTCATAAAGGTCTAGCCTTTGAATGGAAAGTATGAAGCATTCGACTGACAGGCTTCCATCTACATGACAAGTATGAACCATGAAACAAGAAGTGCACTGATCATTAACCACAGAGAACCATATCGAAATTACTAGAGGGGATTTTGCATCATGAATAGCAACTAAGAAGCCACAATTAATTTCTTTTACGCACGATCCTCCTTACATTATAGGATGTTGGTCCCAATTGATAATCAAGGAGGTAAATTAATTATTTAAAATTTAAAAAAAAATTAAAAACGTATTTAGAAAATCTCCCTTTGATCACTATGCATGGTGGTTTTGCCTTATAAATCAATCTACTCTTTTAGCCTCCACACGTTAAGATCTCAATCATCTATACCAGTTTGTTCTACTATGTCAAAAAATCAAATCTTATCAATGTTACAACAATCGGCCACTTGATGATATAGCAACAATCACTTTTCCACTCTCTCTCTTAGCTTAAGCTAAGGTAACTCATAGACTATAGAGAAAAACAAAACAATTTCAAAATGAAGTTTCAGTCATGAAGAAACAGCGAATGGTGTTCCACTACAATTAGCTCAAATACATGAAAAATTGAATACACTTTCTCTTTCATCCTTATATCTCTATGTTAGTTTTCCGTTTTTCATTTCTATCTATCATCTCCCTTTGCTTTCGCTTCATATTTGTAGATGTTGTAATCAACAATCCAATTTTGATTTTTCTTTGATCATAGCTATCTTTATTATCTTGTCTTTAATTCCTTTAATCTTGATTAAATATAATTTCACTATTTCTACATTGTTAAAATTGAATTCGATCATAATAATCATGTCTAGTTAATGTTATAAATCTTCTATTAATTCTCTAAAATCTTTCTTTTCTTATCATTAATCCTATAATTTTCTTTCCTTGAATAAACTATATTCTAATGCGATAGTAATTATCCCTTGATATTGTACACCAACTTTAGTAAAATGAGTTAAATATATTATCCAAATATATTCAACTAGTGGAGGTGGATCTTAGCTTGTAATAAAAAATTTTCTTCTAATTCCTTTATCAAATTTGCCTTCATAAACCTGTTTCTATATTTGGAATGGGCATTCGGACTACTTAATCATATATTCTCTTTCTTTCTTTTCTTTTCGAAATCTTTATTTCCAAACAATTATACCGATATTTTAAGTTTGCACACTTAGATGAAAACATTAGTTTATAATAAAAATATACCCTTCCTTTTTCTCTTTTTGAATCATCGTACAGAATATTTCTTATTATTATTATTATCTTATATCTTATCACTCCGAATAAAAATTTATATTACTTTTGTTAGCATCAAAACCTTTTTATAAATATTCTAACAAAAGAAGATCATGAAACTTAATTAGTTTAATTTATGGAGTTAAGAGTGTACTGTGGACACCTTAGTAATGATTAACACCTTAGCACGTCACCAACATGTTCTTCTAGATTGAGCTAGTGAGGTGCACCACTTTCTAGTATGTATAACGTTATATTTTAATTTCTAGCTTCTTTGACTATATATATTAAAAATTAGAGTTTTAAGCTTCATTAAATTACTTTCTATAGGGAAATTATTTTTTTTCTTAATATTTATCTATTTTTTTATTTGAATCCTTAACATTTTTTTTTCTTTCTATTTAAGTCCTCAATATTTTCAAATTTTTACAAAAATAGAACCTTTGACAAATCTATCAAATTTTCTATTCATCTTTTAACATGTATTAACTTTAATTTGATTCATAATAATTAATTTAAAAAAATGATAATATTAAATATATTTATTTACATAATATAAAGAAAATAATACTAAATACATCTAATGATGTAATATAATATAAAAAAATAAAAAAAATTAATTAAAATTAAGAAATTGGGTTGGAAAAAATGGTGTATACTCTAGTTACCTTGACCAAGTATCCCAAGTCTAATAATTAGAAGCTATTATATGCCAAAAGTGGAGACAAAATTTAACGTATTTAATAAAAATCTTATTTTTATAAAGTTTTAAAAATGTTGATAACTGAAAGTGTAATTTTCTTTATATAATTTAATTTTATGATATGATTTTTTTTTAGCTTTTTTATATATCCACGATATCTAACTTTTCAGTAGTATTATTTATTCTTCATACTCAAACTTTTATTAATCTAATCTTGGAATTGCATCTTCAACTTTTTAGTCAAGTTACTAGGATTTTACGTAGCTACAAGTATTAAATTAACAAGCTCTTAGGTGCCTTCTCTAGCTACAAATACTGATAGTAATTTAATACCTACCTACCTACCTGTATATATAATCGAAAGTTATATAGAGTGAAAGAGTGAATAAATATGACACATGAAAATTATCAAAAACATAAAAGAAAAACTCTTTAAAAAAAAAAAACTAAATACATATTCCTTGAGAAATGTTGATACACACAAAATTGAAATTAAGTATTTAAACTCTAAGATCTTTATAAAATGGTCCTTTAAGATGGTATTTTACTATTTTCTCCATTGAAAAAAAATGGTAAAAAAAATGCTAAAATAAAAAAGCATGTAAAATCAAGGGCAACGTGTTCATATAAAGGCCTAGTAGCACCTTATTTTAAATATTTAGAGATCAAAACACTTAATTTGAACCAAATGGACTGAGTAGATGTGAAGTAAATATAAAAGGGTACATTTATAATTTAACCTATGAAAATATTGACATGAAACTATATTGAGGGAAATTTTTTCAAGTGTTAACTTTCTCTAATGGGTATAAGTATAGTATTTCAGAAATTCAAGATCTTTCTATAAATTTATAGTTTTTAGGATACGTTGTAATTTATTTTAACTATTTTATGGTGAATTACTAATACATCTTCTTATGTTTATTCAATGACCACTTAATCTCCTATTTTTGAAATTGATTATTCAGATACCCAAATCCTTTTTTCTTTTTTTCTTGTTAAGTAATTTCCTTGTCTTTGAAAGCGTGCTTAAACTCTTATCTTACTTTGTCCTTAAATAAAATAATAAAAAAATATTAAAATTAAAAATATGTAAAAATAAGGGTAACATGATTATAGAGTTTAAATGCACTTTTCAAAATGATTTGTTGGGGCAGGAGGGGTGAACTTAAAGATAAATGAGTTAATTACACATGAATTATATATATGCAGTATATCTGCACTTTACCCCATACTTATTGTCACCTCAATGCACGTCATCAAACATTACGCATACACAACATATATAGATAAAGAAAGATGTCAAAGAACTAGTGACACAAAGTTTGTTTCCTGTTTAACGGATCCATCATTAAGAAGACTGCAAACGGAAGTGCTTTTGAACCCCCCCAAAGAAGAAGAAGAGAGAGTAGCTATTAGTTTTTACGAGCAATCCTATAGAGTTTGATGCAAAATAATATTGAATGTTTTCAATGATTTATCTGAGATGGGACATAGCGAGCAAGTGTAAAAGATATTTGTCTGTTATAGATAGCATATCCTCTATTTGTCAACATTTTTTTTTTTTTTTTACTTTCATTTCTGGCCATTTTTTGGCCACATTGAGAAATAAAATCTAAATGTATTATCAAGAAAAATGTTTTCTTCATTTTCATGTTTTAGTAAATCTATCAAGAAAATTGTTTTGTAAGCATAAATAAATTTGAAGCCGTAGGTTTTCATTCTAACAGAAAACCCTATTCAGTAAGTCTTAATAAAAAACAAATTCAAAAATCTCCACGAGGTCAATAGAAAGTCGACCTATTACATTATTATTGAAGTGTTTATACATATAATTAATTACGTGCGTAGGAAAGCATGATATACAGGACTCACTCCAAATATAATATAAGTTTAAATAAGTAGATAAAATATTAATAAAAATGAATTCATCTTAGGAGTAACATTCATAATATGTTAAAAACTCTGCTTTGTTTTCTATGCTAATTTATATATATATATATATTATATTTTTAATTATTGTTGTCAAACATGCATTCAAATAGGAGATTAGAGCTCGTGGGTTACGATCAGCGGCTCCACGGACGAAGTAGGGAAGGCTGTCGCATTTCAGTTGGCAACAAAAGGCCGACCAAACTTGGTGCTACCTCCAATAAGTATGGTGCATTGGTGCTCAAACAATTGAAGTATTAATCATCGTCATTGCAAAGTCTAGCGGAAAGAAATTAGCTATTGCCATGTAGAGAGAAAAACTGAAAACAAAAAAATAAAATAAAAAAGAAAAGGACTTGATGCCGGTAATTAATTAATAATGTGGGAATGACCTACGACCGTGGAGTGTACACTTCCACGAAATTGAAATGGGGATGACAAAAAGTGACATAAAGGTGAACATAGGTGCCTCCATAAATGACGAAGAAGGCAAAAGGGGGACTACTGTCCATGATGGCTCCAGCTATTCTTCCACCCCCGTCGTATACCCTCTACATCCCGTATGTGTCTCTATATGACGGTGCAAAAGCATGTTAAAAGTTCGCTCTCCTCATCTAACAACCTACTTCGGGACGATGTGGGATGACTTTTAATTGATTTACCTTCCACTTTCCTCACTTCCATTATTACACATCAACTTTTGATTGGTATACAATACTTTTATCAAATATATTAACTTCAATAATATAATTAAAATAAAAAATGAGAAAAATATCATTAAAAAAAAGAAGAAAAAAACTTTGGTATTAGCCACTGTGACCACCACGAAACAATTAGTGGATTGTAATCCATGATAATTGGCGCCATCCACTTTTGTTAGTATATGGTGCAGCTCACCTAGAGCAAAGGGTTAGCACTTACCACCCTAAACAATCAAAATCTCTTCCCTTAATATGACTCTAGTAATTTATGTGAACTTTTTGCTCCTCTAAGTAGTGTTTACCATCCTAAAAAAATAAAAATGGCTAGTGATAGGTGGTGACCATCACCCTAAGTGAGTCATGTCACCCATCACCATAGCTTAGTAATTTGACTAGAATCCTTTGAATTAGGTTTTAAGCACAATTAAACGGTGGTGACACAAGGGGAATTTGGGCTAATGAGAAAATTGGAGAAAATATATATGTTTTATTCGTTTTTATATATTAATGTGCAAAAAAATAAATAAAAGACATGGTTGATTCAAACAACCTGATATCACTTATAATTCATTGGAATCGAACTAGGATACTTAAATCTAAGGATTGATATGACTCACGAGTTTCTAGAAGTAATAGGGGATGCTCACTACAATCATGTGAAAGATTGACAAGAACATTGTTCACCATAATCTTAATGCAAGATTGATATGAATGAAAAACTAAGAGGATAAACCTTCAATCATATGTTTAAAAATGAAGTCTCGTGTTCACAAATGACATACATAGCCCTCTAATAATGTTTAAGGCATTACGAGGGGGAGGGGGGCAAAGAAAAAAAAAAGGAAAAAACAATTCGTAAAATAAAAACACATAATTAAAAATTGGTTTGAAATACATTATCATCTAAATGGTAAGTTTTTACCTTCTAAAACGTAACCTAGGACATTTTATGATCAACTAACTCTTGCTTCTTGTTTGAATGATTTCTCTTATCATCCAAATTACATATGATCTACCAGCCAGATGGTAAACCTACCAAGGTGGAAGTAGCCTTAAATTATGTCACAAAGAACTAAGGAAAAGGATAGGAATTTCATAAAATTCGAGGGGCAATTTAGACTTTTCACAAAATGGAGTATTTACCCCTAGATAACCTAATGCTTCTCCTTATTCACCCCTCACAGCAAAAACAACAGACAAAGGAGTGGCTCTCTTGAAACAAACCCTAAGACGACAAAAGGAAAAATGGCGCGACCTAATTCCAAGAACGAGAGGTAAAGGTTTTTATACAAGAATTTTCGCAGAGAATGGATAATCTAATATAGTTACATCACTTTGTTCATCTAGAACTCGAAATTTGAGAGAGGAGGACATGGGAACGGGGAATCAACGACTCAAGGATATGATTTGTGGAATTTTTGAAGTAAGTAATCTAATTCGTGTAATTTATTTGTAATTACATGTTTTAGAGATTTCATTAAGTCTAAGGATAGAGAGAATTGGGTTCAAGAGAAATTGGAATGAAGAATTAAGAGTTCATGGAGATTGCCAAGGGTAACATTGCCTTCCAACACGGTCGTGTTTAGACTGTGTTGAGTTTAAAGGTCACACCAAGAGATACACGGCCTCCTAACACGGTCATTAAGTGTGCTAGATGTGCTTAGCTCAACTTAAGGACCTATAGTGGCAGATCCCTAAGGAGCATCCCAATGATCCTTATGTGACGTTGTCCTTAGTGGAGTCATGCTTGGAAATCATATAGGCTGAATGTTAGTTAGGAGGTCTAAGTGGACATAGGTGTGTGGCCCGTAGAAGCAGTTCTCATCACCAAATCATGTTCCAGTGTGTTAAGTATATTAAGGAGGTCATGAGTACCCTGTTGTTTCTTATGGACATAAATTGTATAATGAAATGTTTGTCTTTGTTTAAGTACTACATGATGTGTGTGATACTTGTTCGTGTTTATTCATGCATGTGTGTTTGTGTTATACATACTGGGCATTAGCTCATCCTTCCGGGAATATTTTTAAATGCAGGTTTTGAGGGAGAGAATAACCTAGAAGATAACTCGAGTTTAAGTGAACCATAGAGAGAGGAAGATAAAGATTACCATTACTATTATGGTGATTAGGATTTGAAGAATTATATTATTAGATTGTAGTAGACATTATCTTTGGAAGAATGTTATTTTAGTGCTCAAAGACTTCCACTACGTTAAATGCTTGATATAGCTTATGAAATTATTTGAAATTTTTAGGATGTATGAAATGTTTTTATATAAGATTTACAGGTTAAAATATATTACAGTTAATTCAGGGACTTAACGTGTTCTTGTGAGATAAGAACACGTAATGAGCAATCACACAACTCAGGTTTTGGGATGCTACAAGTTTAAAGTTTGATTTCTTACAAGGAGATCAAGAGATCTTATGTTTAAATAAATCTAGCATAATTAGAAGGAGTTGCATGCAATCCTAGAGATAGGATAACATAAATCTTTCAAATTATGGTCAAAACTAATAATGGAATTCACATGGTGAAAGTAATGTGATTCCAAAGGTTTTAATTAAGAAGGGATTATAGTTAATCAACTTGGAATGAGGAATTAGTAGACTTAAGAGAACTATTAGTTCAATATAAGAATTCCCATAGTCTAAAAATACAAATGGAATTGAATAATAATTAGTTAATTAGATTATTAGTTCTATGGGGATTCAATATCCGAATATGCATTTAGTGATAATTTTTTGCTTAAAACTTATTTTTTATTGTATTCAATTTTTACAATTAGATAATAATAAAAAAGGTAATTACTTGTAATCATAGTCTTTGTGGAAACGACACTCAATATTATTATCCACTAAATTATAGAATTGATTGGTATACTTTTCTATTGGGCTAAGATAGTAAGATAGGCTAATATCACTAGACAACCATAGACAAAGGTGAGTCCATTTGAGACGGTGGTATGATTGACAAAATAATCTTTACATGCAAAATTACTTTCCTTTTTCTCACCTTCATTTCTATTACCATATATCTAACCATAAACATATATACAAATCTTCTTAATCAAGTATTGTATGCGCTTCTTGTTGCACATAACAATCCACCTCCGTATGTCCATAATTATGACAATTTTAATAATGTGAACCCTTTGGTCACTAGCACTATTTAGCCACATTCCTAGCTTAACCACATTGACAACACCTTCAAAAATATCCCAAGGTCAACAAAAATAAATAAATAAATAAAACAATATTAATTAAATTCAAAGGAATTAATTAAGTGAAATTACAAGGTAAACAAAAATTTTGAAAGTGTAAACATGATATTACTTGGCATAAGTAAAAGAGAACTTAGTAGAGGTTAAATATTTTAAGATCAATTATCTAAATTGCCCTCAAGTACTAAAGAGTGAAGGAAGGGTACAAGGGTAATTAGCGTTAATCAATATTAGTAGCTAATAAGAGTTAATATTTAAGGGCAAATACTTTCTAAAACTTTCATTTTTTTTTCCTCTCATTTTCTTTCTCTTTCATTCAATCTCTCTCATAACCATCATAACTCTCCTTATCTCTCTCTTGTCTTCACCCTCTCTCCATTCCTCTTGTCTCCTTCTGTCTTTCTATCTCAAACTATCTCAAATCAATATTCCTCTTTCTTACACTATATCTACACATCATTAGAAGGTGAAATTGAACTCAATTCATGTGAAATTAAAGCTTATTTAGGTAAGTAATTGATTTGAATTAAGTTGAATATTGATTTCGGAGCTCAATTGGTCTAATGTCAAGTTAATAATTGAATTATATAAGGAATTAAATCAAGAAGTTGAGGAAATAAGTGGTAGAGTCCCATTACAAGCTTAGCCAAAATATATAGTGGTAAGAGTTTGAATTTGAATATAGATTTTAGATATACTAGTTAGAATCTTTCAATTTTTAGGTCAGAATGTTAATTTAGGCATTTAATTAATATTTTGCAATGTGGAAGTCCTATTGGAGTGTTAGATCTTAAGTGAGTAAGCTAATGCTATTTGAGATTAAGATATATTATAGAGTATCACTCAATTTATAAGATTTATAAAAATGTTAATGGGTAATTTTTTGTTTATGAAGGTGAATTTAGAGTTGGAAGAGTAATCTTAAAGTTCAAGTGATATTGAAAGATTATAGAAGTTAAGCAGCAAAGCAAGTGCTTAATTACTTATTTAATTTAATGTTTGGTGTGTGAATGATGAATTGAAGTGGAATTAGGTATGGATGCATATATGTACAGTGTGGATTTATGCTTGTATTTGAGAAATGTTTGATTTAGTGAATTATTATATTTTAGTGTTAATTAAATAAGTGGTTGAGGTTGTAATAGAAGGGAGGAAGTACAATTTTAGCCCTTAACATTTACCTACTTTTTTACTTGAGTCCTCAACCTTTTTATTCTTCTATTTTTGTTATGGAAGAGCCACTATCCTAAGTTCAAGGGCGGAATCAAGAAGAAAGTCAAGTGGCTAAAGCTGAAGTTCAAAGGGATTCAAGTCCAATAAGCCTACCTCAAGGACTAATCACAAGATCCCGAGCTAAGAAGCTGCAACAAATCCTAATTTCTCATGTACAAGGTTTGGTAAACATCACAAGTGAGAAGCTTCAAGGAACCCAAAGCTTCAGGGCAAGGGATGATAAAAGGGAACTTAATGTGATGGAAATCAAGTGGGAAGAACCAGTCCAGGATCAAGGCTGCCGGCTTTGAAGCCGGCTTTGAAAGGAGCTCCAAACCTGCAACTGTACGCCACCAAGAACGTCGCCGGCCTTTACATATACGCTGCCGGCCTTGACAGCCGGCCATCTTTTAATTACATTGTATTTTTCCTTATTCCGTGAATTATGATGTGTTGCTTAGGCGTCTTCCTATTTATACCGAGATAAGACGATGTAAAGGGAGTTTTTTGTCATCTTTGAAATACCAGAAAAGCTTGTTGCTTCAAATTCCTTGCGTTCTTGATTGAATGCATTCTAAGAAACTTTTAGGAGAGAGTTGATCGATCTTTTCCTATAGAGAGTTTCAAGGTTAGGGCTTGCTTAGTTCTAGCTTGTTCATCGATCCGTCTAAGAAAACCTAAATCTAAACTATCTTAGGGTTTGATTCCAATTAGATCCGTGGGTTTTCTTGTTGTTGTTATGGGGGTCCGTAATAGCCAAAGGGGTTCTCAAGCGCAACTGCGGTGGTTTCCGGTATCATTTGGTATCAGAGCTTTGGCTCTAGATCAGGTTATATCTTTCATTGATCTTTGTTGGACTTTTAATTTTATCTTCATTTAATATATAAAGTTGTGTTCTTTACATGTTTTATTGTGTTTCTCTCATCAATTTGTGACCTTTCCATCATTCTAGGGTTTGTCCATCAAAGAGAAAAGAAAAGAAATTCGTATTAAAAAAAAAAAAGAAGATATATATATATTGATTGGTTAATAGGGTTCTTGAATTTGTGGTTTTTGTTGGATCCTAACTTTTTGAAAACACCAAATACTCTAGAATTATAGTGTAAATTCATCAAGGGATATTGGGAAACACTAATTGTGTCTGTGTCATATACTTCTCTTTTGATTATTTCTAGGTGTGATTTGATTACGAACATCGAGGAGCAAGCCTGAGAGGTGTGAGGAACACCTGTGAGACCTGATTTGATTGTGTGACACACGAGAGTACAACCTCATCAGTTGAGTGTAAACACGAGAGGGAGTGTTTGTTAGGAAACTAAAATTTTAATTAACGTTTATTAGTTTTGCAGGATAAGATGTCTGGTAAAGGTGTTGGTGTGAGTAAGGAGGAGAGAACTGTGGATGAGAAACTATTGAAGGAGGCTCAACTATCAGAGTTCAGGCGTATGACTCAAGCATTGATAGAGATGAGAGAGTCTATGGAGCGAATGAACTTGAGGTTATAGGAAGTTGAAAATAGGGAGTCTAGTGCTAGAGAAGGGCATAGAGGAGGTAGGATTCCTATTCCACAAACAGCTGATGATAGTGACTATCTAGACGAGGAGTATGAAGATAGTACAGTGTTGGATGTCAATAGGGGCCAAAGAGGTGGTAGAGGAATAGGAAGAGGAGTAGGAGCTGGTAGAGGAAGAGGAAGAACACATGAGTGTTACACTGCTGGTAGAAGTAGAGGGAATGATGATTATGTAGATCGAGGATTGGGTGGAATTAAACTGGAACTTCCCATTTTTCATGGTAAGTCTGATCCAGAGGCTTATTTGCAGTGGTAGAAGAAGGTAAAGCTGATCTTTGATTGTCACCAATGTCGTGAGGAGAGAAAAGTGAAGTTGGCTGTAACCCAGTTTCAAGATTATGCTATCTCTTGGTGGGATCAACTAGTGACCAGCAGAAGGAGGAACATGGAGTATCCTATAGATAGCTGGCATGATCTTAAGGCTGTGATGAGAAAGCGATTTGTTCCCAGGTACTATCATAGGGAACTCATGCAAAGGTTGTAAATGTTGAGACAAGGTAGTAGGAGTGTGGAGGACTACTACAAAGAGATGGAGATGATCATGACCAGGACTGATGTAGATGAGGAAGAGGAGGCCACCATGGTACGATTCTTGGGTGGTTTAAACAAAGAAATTGCTGATAGGGTAGAATTGCAACATTATGTGGAGTTGGAGGATATGGTGCATCTAGCTATCAAAATTAAGAGACAACTCCAGGGTAGAGGTCCGTACAGGTATGTTTCCAAACCTTCTTCCAATTCTCATTTTGGATGGAAAGGTTATGGAAAGTCTTATTTTAAGGGAAGTAAGCCTACTACTAATGTTGCAAAGGGGAAGATAGTTAGGGTTTCACCTGAGAAACCTAAGGAGGCTGAACCCAAGGGCAGGAATAGGATATTAAATGCTGGAAGTGTCAGGGTGTAGGTCACATTAGCAAGGATTGCCCTAATAAGAGAACAATGGTGATAAGAAATGGAGAAATTGTGATAGATGATGAGGGAGATGATAACGAGAGTGCAGATGATGACATGCCTGAGCTGGAGGCTTGTAGTGATGCTGGTAGTGTTGAGGAGGCTGTGAGAGGTGACCTATTTGTAGCTAGGCGTGCACTGAGTACCTAGCTAAAGGGGGATGGTCTTGAGGAACAGAGAGAGAATCTGTTTCATACTAGATGCCATGTCCAGGGAAAGGCATGTAGTGTGACTATTGATGGAGGGAGTTGTACTAATGTGGTGAGTACACTCTTGGTTAACAGGTTGGGATTGCCTACTATACCACATCCAAGGCCATACAAACTTTAGTGGCTTAGTGATTGTGGAGAGATTAAGGTGAACAGGCAAGTCCTCATTTCTTTTTCCATTGGCAAATACTGTGATGAGGTGCTCTGTGATGTTGTTTCCTATGCATGCTGGTGACATCTTGTTAGGTAGACCTTGGCAGTTTGATAGGAAAACCTTGCATGATGGATATCTCAACAAGTACTCTTTTACTAAGGATGGCAGGAAAACCATTTTGGCACCACTGTCCTCTAAAGAAGTGTATGAGGACCAATGTAAATTGGAGAGGCTGAGAGTGGAGGCCGAAAGCAAAGAGAAGGAGAGTAGAAAGAGCACTTCAGAAGGAGAGAAAAACAAGAGTAAAAATTGAAAGAGTGGAAAAATTGAGAAGAGTGAAAAGAAAGAGGGGAGTGAAAAGCAAGACAACAATCGGCCAGGAGAGAAAAAGAGTAAAAATGTGAGCTTGATTGCTAGGTCCAGTGAGGTTAGGAATGCTTTGAGTGCCAGTAGACCTATATTTGTACTTCTATACAAAAGGGGCTTGCTTGGCCACTAATGACATTAACCCATGTTTTCCTAGTGTGTTTTCTGATTTGTTGCAGGATTTTGGAGATGTATTTCCAGAGGAGTTGCCCAGTGGACTTCCACCAGTCAGGGGCATAGAGCATCAGATTGACTTCATTCTTGGAGCTGCCATACCCAACCGACCTGCATATAGAACTAATCCCAGTGAAGCTAAGGAGATCCAGAAACAAGTTAAAGAGTTGCTGGAGAAAGGGTATGTAAGAGAGAGTTTGAGTCCCTGTTCAGTTCCTGTGATTCTAGTGCCTAAGAAGGATGGGACTTGGAGGATGTGTGTAAACTGCAGAGCCATCAACAAAATCACTGTAAAGTATCGTCACCCTATTCCTAGGTTAGATGATATGTTAGATGAATTGTATGGTTCTTGCTTGTTTACAAAAAATTGATCTGAAATCTGGTTATTATTAGATATGCATGAAAGTAGGAGATGAATGGAAAACTGCATATAAGACTAAATTTGGTTTGTATGAATGGCTTGTCATGCCTTTTGGTCTTACTAACGCACCTAGCACTTTTATGCGACTGATGAATCATGTGCTGCATGAGTACTTAGGTAAATTTGTTGTGGTATATTTTGATGATATCTTGATTTACTCTAAGTCCCTGGATGATCATGTTATGCATGTGAGTTTGGTGTTAACAAAACTGAGAGAGGAAAAGCTGTTTGCAAATCTTAAGAAGTGTAGTTTCTGCATGAATAGGGTTAATTTTCTAGGATTTATTGTGTCTAGTCAAGGAGTAGAGGTTGATGAAGAGAAGGTGAAAGCCATTAAGGAGTGGCCTAGACCTAAGACTGCTAGTGAGCTGAGGAGTTTTCATGGACTTGTTGGTTTCTATAGGAGGTTCATTAGAGATTTTAGCACAATAGCCGCACCTTTGAATGAACTTGTGAAAAAGAATGTTAGTTTTACTTGGGGTGATGCACAAGAACATGCTTTCAATGAACTTAAGAATAAATTGTGTAATGCACCATTGCTTGCTTTGCCTGATTTTGATAAAACTTTTGAGATTAAGTGTGATGCTAGTGGCATAGGGATTGGAGTTGTATTGATGTAGGATCACAGACCACTAATGTATTTCAATGAAAAATTGAGTGGGGCAGCATTGAGGTACCCAACATATGATAAGGAGCTGTATGCCTTAGTACGCTCACTGCAGACTTGGAACACTATCTATAGCCTAAAGAGTTTGTTATACACACAGACCATGAGAGCCTGAAACATCTAAAAGGCCAAGATAAGTTGAACAGGAGACATGCCAAATGGGTGGAATTCATTGAGACCTTCCCTTATGTGATTAGGTACAAGCAAGGTAAGGAGAACATTGTTGCTGATGCGCTGTCAAGAAGGTACACTTTACTTAACTCTCTTAGTACATCTTTGTTAGGATTTGAGTTGGTGAAGGAGCTGTACCCACATGATGTTGATTTTTCTGAGATTTTTGTTGCTTGTATTGACGGGAATGGGATGAATGATTATTATGTGTCTGATGGATTCTTGTTCAAGAAAAGTAAGTTGTGTATTCCTAGAGGTTCTGTGAGGGAATTACTAGTTAAGGAAGCACATGGAGGAGGCTTAATGGGGCATTTTGGGGTTGACAAGACCTATGATATGCCGAGTTAACATTTTTTTTAGCCTGGCATGAGACATGATGTGCATAAAGTTTGCCAACACTGTATTACATGTAGGGAGGCAAAATCTAAACTGAAACCACATGGACTGTATACACCACTGCCTGTTCCTGATGAACCTTAGACTGCTGTGTCTATGGATTTTGTGCTTGGGTTACCTAAGACTGGGAAGGGTAGTGATAGCATCTTTGTTGTGGTTGATAGGTTTAGTAAAATGGCTCATTTCATTCCTTGTCATAAAACTGATGATGCTATATACATTGTTGATTTGTTCTTTAGAGAGGTAGTGCGTCTGCATGGCATACCTAGGAGCATTGTTAGTGATTGGGATGCAAAATTTTTGAGTCGTTTTTAGAGAGTATTACGGGGAAAGTTGGGAACTAAACTAATGTTTTCGACTACCTGTCACCCACAAACTGATGGGCAAACTGAGGTGGTTAACAAGACTTTAATTCAGTTGTTGAGGGCAATCATAGAGAAGAACATTAGGACTTAGGAAGATTGCTTACCATTTGTGGAGTTTGCATATAATAAGGCTGTACATAGCACTACTCATTGTTCACCATTTGAGATTGTGTATGGTTTTAATCCACTGACTCCTATTGATTTATTGCCATTGCCACCTGTAAACACCCCATTTTTGCCCTAGGAATGAGTAATAATCAATAATAATCGATTTTCAATTTTTTCCAATTTTTCCCAATTTTTCTAATTTAGCAAAAATAATGGAAAATATTCAAAAAAATAAAAATAAATAGGAAAACACATCAATTTTGAAAAATGATTTCAGAAATAGTAATAATAAGGGATGAATAATTTTTATAAATTTTTCAAATTTCAAAAAATACAAAAAATGAAAAAAAAATCGCATTGCATATATGCAATTTGCGATATAAAGAAAATCGAGAAATTGGGCTAGCTCAGCTGGTTCATGCGTGCGCATAGGGAACGTGTGGAGGCTGGAGGTCGCGAGTTCGAATCTTCCCCCCGAGCATTCGATGCAATTTTTTTACCTTTCGCCTGGAGTTACCACGTGGCAGCGTCCGATTGGCCGAAGGAAGTCACGCGTGTCACGCGTGATGGTCTTCTTCACCCGGACAGACGCGAGAAGAAGCCGAAGCAAGCCCGACGAAGGTGGAATCGATCATTTTTTTTCAAAATCTTCTATATTACTGTCAAGATAGAGCCGAATCCATAAGATAAATCAAAGAAAAACAAGAGATCAACATCAAATCGCCGGGATAAAATCAAATCTAAAAACGGAAGAAATTCGAATTTATCCAAATCGGCCGATTTGAGCTTATCCAAGAGGGTTTCCGGACGCCTATAAATAGAGGAGGAAGGGAGGAAGCGAGGAGACAGATCAGAATTGAGAGAAAGTGAGAAAAGAGTGCAAATCGGAGAGCATCGGAGAAGGACCCAAAACCGCGACCACCGACCGGCGTTGAACTACCACCAGGAGGCGATCTAGGAGTGAACCACCGCCACCATTGGATTCAGCACCCTCGAGAAGCTAGGATTCGACACCTCACCCACTGCAAAAGGCCGTCAGAACATCGTGATCGAGCAACCCCCGCCGCCGTGTCTGACTGATCCGACCCGACCCGCGCACCGAACCGGATCCAAGTAAGTCGGATTTTTCTTTTTTTTTATTTTTTTTATTTTTATTTAATTTATTATTTTTTTTATTTATTATTTATTTGAATTATTATTTGTCATTTATTAGCTATTTATTTATTTGTTTTTAATAAATAGGAAAATATAGAAATTAGATTTTTCTAGAATTTAAAAATGTAGAAAAATAATAAATAAGAAAAAAAGAAAATAAAAAAAAATAAATAATAAAAATGTAGAAAAGTAATAAAAATATTATGAAAATAATAATAAAATTTTAGATTTTAAAATAGGATAGATAATGACTTAGGATAAAATTCCTAACATAAAAATCATAAAAACCATAAAACTCATAAAAAAATCATAAAAAATCATAAAAATCATGAAGATTCATAACAATTAATAAAAATTCAAAAAAAAAGAGTTTTGGCACTTAGAAAAAACCATTTTCTCAAAATAAACACAAATTAATGTTTTCTCTAAAAATCATTTTCAAAAATCAAATAAAAGCTTAGGTTTAGATTTTAGAAAAAAAATCCCAAAAATGATAAAAACATAAATCGAAAGAGATTTTCAAAATTAAAATTTACAAACAAACTTAAAGTTTTCAGAAAAGCGAATTACGGCTTGTTTGATCCTGAGTAGCAGGTACGTAGGCACCCATCCGGGTCATCACATAAAATAAATGAAAAATCCTTTTCTTATAATAATTCAAAACATAATAAAAAGTAACAAGAACAAAATAAAACACATTTCTAAAGAGGAACAATTTTAGGAGATTAGGTGGTAACCGTAAAGGTTTTAATAGATTAGCCTCCGGACTTAGAAACTCTGGTTTTCCCTTTTCCTCTTTTCACAAAAATGGGAAGAGGAGAATAACGACGACTAGTGGTCCAAATTAAGACTAATCCGCTCCTTTAGTCTTAATTCAATATTTCCCAACAACAGTTGGGTGGTGACTCCAAAAATCAAACGAAATTCCTAACTCAAGTCGAGGATCTACATTAGATGAGCATAGGGTCTAGTTTAGATCGGATTAGGAATGGGAACGCAAAAAAAAAAAAAAATAGACTCGACACCACCTAACAAGTTTGTGAGTTTTGATGCTGATTCTAAGGCAGATTTCGTGAGAAAGCTACATGCACAGGTAAAGAGTAGGATTGAGAAACAAAATGACAAGGTAGCTTCAAGGGTGAACAAGGGCAGGAGACCCATGATTTTTCAGCCTGGAGATTGGGTTTGGGTGCATTTTTGCAAGGAGAGGTTTTCATTACAGAGGAAATCCAAGTTGAACCTTAGGGGAAACTGCCCATTTCAGATACTTGAGAGAATCGATGACAATGCCTACAGAGTTCACTTACCAGGTGAGTATAATGTTAGTGCCACTTTTAATGTCGCTGACCGGAGTCCTTTTGATGTAGGTGATGCTTTTGATTCGAGGACAAATCCTTTTGAGGAAAGGGGGAATGTTATGGAAGAGCCACTGTCCCAAGTTCAAAGGCTGAATCAAGAAGAAAGTCAAGTGGCCGAAGCTGAAGTTCAAAGGGATTCAAGTCCAATAAGCCTACCTCAAGGACTAATCACAAGATCCCGAGCTAAGAAGCTGCAACGAATCCTAATTTCTCATGTATAAGGTTTGGTAAACATCACAAGTGAGAAGCTTCAAGGAACCTAAAGCTTTGGGGCAAGGGATGATCAAAGGGAACTTAATGTGATGGAAATCAAGTGGGAAGAACTAGTCCAGGATCAAGGTTGCCGGCTTTGAAAGGAGCTCCAAACCTGCAACTGTACGCCACCAAGAACGCCGCCGACCTTTACATATACGCCGTCGGCCTTGAGCCGGCCTTGACAACCGGCCATCTTTTAATTACGTTGTATTTTTCCTTATTCCGTGAATTATGATGTGTTGCCAGGACGTCTTCCTATTTATACCGAGATAAGAGATGTAAAGGGAGTTTTTTGTCATCTTTGAAATACCAGAAAAGCTTGTCGCTTCAATTCCTTGCGTTCTTGATTGAATGCATTATAAGAAACTTTCAGGAGAGAGTTGATCGATCTTTTCCTGTGGAGAGTTTCGAGGTTAGGGCTTGCTTAGTTCTAGCTTGTTCATCGATCCGTCTAAGAAAACCTAAATCTAAACTATCTTAGGGTTTGATTCCAATTAGATCCGTGGGTTTTCGTGTTGTTGTTGTGGGGGTCCGTAATAGCCAAAGGGGTTCTTAAGCACAACTGCGGTGGTTTCCGGTATCAATTTTAGTCGTCAACATTTTTAAAATTCTATAAAAGTAGGACTTCTATTAAATATGTTAAATTTTCTATTCATATTAAGCATATATTGGCTTCCAATTAGACTTAGATTAGTTGCCCAAAGTAATAAGGGTACACACAAATTTTTTCGACCTCTTTTCTTAATTTTAATTATTATTTCTACATTTTTTTATTATGCAATATTTTAAATATATTTAATATTATTTCTATTATATTATATAAATAAATATATTTAATATTATCATTTTGTTAATCTATTTATTATAGACCAAATTAAAATTAATACGTTTTACGGATTGATGGAAAACTTAACACATTTAATGAGCCTTTTTTCTTATGAGGTTTTGAAAATAATGAAGACTCAAATAAAAGGAAAAAAGGTTGATGAGTCAAATAGAAAAGTAAATAAATGTAAATGATTAAAATTGTACTTTTCCCTAGTTGAAGTTAATGAATGTTTCCAATTTTAAGTTGATGATTATAAAGAATATATGTTAATCGTAGGTTTTAATTGTGCGTTTGAGTGTGCTCTTGATTAATTTTGGAGAAATGTTGATAAGAAATATGTAATTGATGTTTTTATAAGAAATATAGTTAATTAAAATGTGTTATTGAAAGAAAATTGAAGATTTAGATGTGATTCATGTTATGGCCAAATTGACCAATGTTAAATGGGTATTTGGAATATGAAAAATAATGTTTTGATGATTGGGAATAAGACACAATTGGTGAAATTTGATTTGAGAATGATAATAAGTATAGGATTGGAATGATGATAATTGTGAAGAAATGAATAAGAAATGGATGAGTTAAAGTTTTAATTCATTTATGAAAATGATAAGGAAATATCATTTTATAATTTGATGCTAAAATGAAGTTTAAGTGCTGATTTGGAAGGAGGAAGAGATTTAGAAAATTTTAGCTTTTGTTTGAAGTGATTCTAAGTTCAAATGAGTTAGATACAGTGTTTTAAAATTTCAATTCTTAATTGAAATTTGACAGTAGCTAAACGATATTTAACTTGCAAAAAATCTAAAAGAGTTTGATGAAATTGATAGAGTGATGAATTAGGAATTAAATGACTTTTGTTTGACATGATTTGGACTTGAAATGAGTGAGTTATGCTTGTATTAGTAAGGCTTGTGCATGGAAATTGAAATATGAAATTTTGTTAATGAATGCTAAATTGTAGCTAATTTAAGGAAGTTTAAATGTTGAGTAATGTGAATGATAAATGTGGAAATTTTGCAATTTAATATTCATCCATTTTTCATGCATAATTGGTAATTGTTTAAGTGAGTTGACTCACTACTTTACTCATTAAATTACATTTAAATCCCTTGAATGTGTTCTTGTGTTTTTCAAGATATTTAGACCACTCTTCATGAAATTCAAGCTTGATCAAAATTCTTTAACTAAAATCATCAAAAACGTATTTTTGAGATGAGGTTTAAGATAATTACTTTCCTCTATGAAGTTTATTCCAATATTAGATTTCCACAAAGTGTTTTATCAAAATCAAAACCATTTTTACCCAACAAGTGATTAAAGTTTTAGATCAAGATGGTTTTGAAGAATATGTTTGATCTTTATGAGCATATTGATTAATGTTAAAATGTGTTTATGGACTAAATTAAGAAAGTGGGCTTAAATTATAATATTAGGCTTAAAAACTAAAATACACTTAATAAACATGTGAGCCTTTTAATGAATAATTTACTTAGAAATTAATAAAGAGGAACTAGTTTTCCCCTTTAAGATGACCAAACCAGTCCAATTCCAGTTCACTTGAATTGAATCGGTTCCCACCTGACCAATTCACCTAGACCAGTTCAAACTTAGAGATTAAGAAAAATGAAAAAAAAATTAAAATTAAAAATTAAAAATTAAAATAAAATATATTAAGACTAAACCCCTAAAAAATGAACCGAATCTAATTATCCCTAAATGGTTTAATCTTATCTCGATCGGTTCATAACCTTTAAATTGGTTTAATTAACTAGCCAATTCACTAATTAATTAAAGGAAATATGGATTAATAAATAAACTAAAATAGTAGACTTGTCTAAAACCTTTACATAAGTCTACTACTCTAATTGAGTTTACACTTAGTTGCATACTGAGTTGACACCCATGAGCCTAATGAGTATTAAATATAATTGAATCACTAATTATGTTAATTAAATAAATTAAAAGCTAATATTAATCAATAATAATGTTTTACTTGCATATTATCTTCTAATTGAGTTGGAGAATCAACTAATCGAAGATCGTCTTATGGATTTACTTTTTCACGTATGGAATAGTTGTATTCTACGTGCTAGAATTAGGAAAAACTGAAATGAACTTAAACTTAGCCTAAGTTTTTGTAATTCTAATTGTGCGTAGTTACTCAATCAAAAGAACGACACCCTTAGACTAAGTTCTAGGTTGTAGTTTAAAATGCTAAGATGATACGGCAATCAAGCACCTGGGCCTCAAAAGTGGTGTGACGGGTAATTAATGGGGCTAGTGCTCACATAAAGTGGTTATGCAAATGGAAGGATGTCCACCAAACACTATATGTGTTATGGGATATATATAGGGTGGTCAGATGGATTGTAACCATAGAGGCAAGCCTAGCATTTGGAGAGAACACTCAAATGTGATTACTTTATATCAATTGATGGTTTTAGTGTTGGCTATGATTTCAATCACAATAATTGGATATGTCATGATAGGTCCCTAACACCTATCAAGTAGGGTCAAATCCCTTTTGTTCTCAAGAGTGTCTAGAGTTATAAGTACTTCCGTGCTACTTGTTTCACTTTAATTTATATAACTTGATGGGTCTACACAAATTTAGGTATGCATGACATGCAAGAATGTGTTTAGCCTTGTGGTTCCTTCCCTACTTTCTTTTTCAAGTATTGATAAGTTTGCTAAAAGTATGTTTATAGAATATAGCTCGAATGCCTCTTTAGGGATTGAGGTATCGCTAGTTGAAGAGCCTTAATGATGGTTGTCACCTCCTTTTCATGTAAAAGGACTATAAACTCTATACATATTGGATTTTATGAACATTATAATGGAATTACTTTTCTAGTGAAAACTAATAACCATTTTTAAAACTTTATGGATTTTCCAAAATATTTTCAATTGAAAAAGTGTTTTCTAAAACTAATGAACAATTTTAGGAAATTAAAATGATTTAGAAATTCACCCTTTGTGTAGTAAGTCTTTGCGTATCTTACTTAAGTGGAATACATCGTAAGCTATCGTTGCCTTTAAGGCTTTAGGGTATGACACCTTCCTTATGCAAATGTAAGTCACTTATCTTTTCCTTAACTTTATTTCTATCACCTTATATTTGATGGTACTCATACTTACTAATCTTCTTTATCATGTAGTAGATGCACACTCTAATGCATGCAAAACTCCATAATTTTAATAATTTCGACAATGAGAACCCTTTAGTTGCTGGCATAGTCTTGCCACATGCGTAGCTTGTAAACATTGATCAAACCTTCCTCTTAGCCCTGAAACTTTAAGGACTTATGGTCTTTTAGAAACTTACTACAAAGTCTTATTTACTCTCCAAGCCATTAGATCTCTATACACTTTTATTCTATTCTCCTCTACACTACTACTCCTTCATGTCTAATAGTGCTTCCTTTCTTCCTACATATATTGGCCTCATTTGCCTTTATTTTATCAACATAGCCTCATTTACAACATCCACATATTTTGTTGATTATATGTATTTTAACTCAACTTTAAAGTGTATATCCATTCCCTCTTTGAAGTCATTAACCTTTTCTTCTTCTTCATTTTGTTATGATCCGAGTGTAAACATCAATAACCTATTAAACTCCTTTTCACACCACCATGCTAACTTCCCATGCTATTTTAGAGCATTAAGTTCTTCATGCAATTTTAATTTAACATTTTTTAGGAAGTGCTAGTCTAAAAATGCTTCTGTAAGTCACTCAAATTTATTGTGCTCTTCCATTAAATGCCTTTGAAATTTCCACTAACCATTAGCTTCACCCTCTAACAAAACAACAACAACACTAACATTAAAACAAAATCACATGCACTATGAAAGGCTTCTTGAAAGAATCTATCCATCTCTTTGTTGCAACAAAATTGAAATAAGTACCATCATTTTGTTTCACAAGTATTGGACCTTTTTAATGTATCTCATCCAATGCTGTGATATATCACATCGATAAGATTTTGTATTAATTCAATGATTAATCCTACTATAGCCTAATGTGCCCTCATGTCATTGTAATGCATCCATGTCCTTCTACTACATCTCCAATAGCTGGACATCTCTAAGTCCTTACTATTCTGATAAATCATCTAAATATATATACCAAGGATTGATTCCATACATATCTTGATTTAATACTTCTGTTCATAATCGAGCCATACTTAGAGACTCTCAAACCTTTCTTAAGTCATTGTGGCTCCTAGTCTTCATCTAGAACCTAGGGAAATAAACAAAATTATTTCCACTTAGCTCCTTGTTGATCTCAGTGATTCATAAAGAAAGAGGAACAAGTAAATATGGACCCAACAATTAAATGCTAAAAGAAATTCTTTTAAATCAAACTAAACCATGAATTAGACTTAGCCTTCATAAAACAATATGTACTGCAATGCATCACACCAATGAACACCTGAAAGCTCTATGTATTATGCTTATGCACATAACTGCTATAACTTTAACTCTAAAGAGCAATCACGTCCATGCTATTCTACGTAACTTAGGCTTAGCCCATATTCATTCAACCAATTGTGAATCTATCTTTGATTCACTCAAGCAATATGGCTATAAACCCAGATTCACTTAAGAAAATATCCTCTTAGCCCATATTCATTCAAGCAATTGTGAGCCTAGCCTAAATGTTGGAGTTCCATCAATGTCATACCCCATCCCTTTCAAGCCACTGAATTTAAAGCCTTTAGAAAATGTTCTTTGATTTTGTTTGAGATCTTCAACAAGTTTACAAAAGTGTGATGAAATGACTCTATAAAGATAATTTTTCAAGAAAAAGATTATAAAAAGCTTTATTAATTATAAGTGCAATTTTATCAATTTAGTACGTTATTATCAAAAGCTTAAAAATTTGAACTCTAAGATATAACAAGATGGTAGTGATAAGCTAAAAGAATTATGTAAACTATAATTTGGAATTTAAAATATGTTGAATGAGCATAAACAATGCCTAAATTCCTCAATTCATGGGCTTATTTGCTATAATTGGTACCAAACAACCCTAAGCCCATCATTTAGCTTAACGTACTTGCAAAATGGGCTTTCCCTATTGATAAACCTCGCAAGATGAACATAGCACATGGTTTTAAGTTATAAAGTCAAATTTCACATATGAAGAAATCTTACAAAATCCGAGAGTAAATATCCTCACATGCATATGTACATGAACTTAAAGAGAGAGAAGCACATGCATGGCAATGTAATGTAAGAAAATCCCTTGTAAATCCACTCTGCATCTTTCATGTCAAATGTAAACATAATAATTAAACACTAGATCACATGCAAACTCATCTTATGTATAGATCTAATAAAAGTAAGATCACAAACCCTCTTCAAGATATGATCACCTAATCAAACCCCCTACAAAGGATGTACCAAGTGAGAGCTACTAGTCTGAGAATCCTAAACGAAACCCCACCTAAGGAAGCATGCCAATAACCCCAAGCTACTAATGGTGGCTAGAGTTCTAGCAAACAACCACTTATAGTTTTTGCCAAATATTAAATTAACTTGAATAATTCCTAGAAATTGTATTATGACATTGTTTTTCCTATATTTTCATGTAGTATTTTTGAAATTTGATTAATATGTTTCTATATTTCTTCTTGAAGTGCACTAGTTAAATAGAAATTAATCTATTTTTTTGAAATTGCAAATGATGTTGTTTTGACTCTAATTTTTGTTTATAGACTATAGTGTGGATATAGTTTATTAATATAAAGTTAGATTGTGGAAAACTATAAGTTAGATTATTAGATAATCATTTTATTAAAACTGCTAGTTTTTGCAAATTAAAGAATTAGTTTATGTTAAAATAAGTGGTTAAATCTACTATATGTTGGCTATGAGAGCTCAAATATGATATAAATATTTTTTTCATAATTTTCCATACAAATTCAATTATTTATGCAAGTTAAGCTACTTTAAGAGTTAAAAGTGTAATTTAGTAAAAATAGCCAATGAGAGAGTTGGACTACCAAACTTTCCAAGGTATAAAAAAATGCATTTTTCTCGATTATTAGCAATTTTTTGGAATGATTTAAGCATGTATACTATAATATATATATATTGCATAAATAGCATATTAATGTGCATATTATGACCTAAACATGTAATTGTGCAATAAATCATGAATATTAGAATGCACGAACAAGAAATGATATTTAATTTTTTTAATCTACTTATTAGCTTAGAAACTAAAAGAAAATGTGAAGATCATTTGGGTAATTAGTGTAAGTTAGACTAACTAAGGAGCTTATGATAATGTAAAGATAAATTCGGACAAAAGGGTAATTTTGTAATTTTGCTTAACCTAAACCCTATGTCAAAGTATGAGATGCATATCGACCCATGTTGATTATATATATAAATGTGATAATTATTTGAGAATTAAATATACTTCAATCTAAATATGAAATTTCAATGAATTAAGAATAAGTTGGGAATAAGAAAAGGGCATTTTTGTAATTTTACAAATCTTGGTCAATTTTGGTACTTTAAGGCATTCGAGTAGTTTTCAAAATAATGATCACAATGGTATAAAGAATAGAAAATTCTAATAAGAAACGAGAAAGATATGATCATGATTAGGATTTGATAAAATGTCAATAGTTTTATTAAGCTTATACTATAACCAAAAATGAAATGATCATAGGTTATGTATACATAGGCAAACCTGAGAACGTTGTTTGAGAGATCACCAAAGATTAGGCAAGCTCCTCTTAATTTCATATATGCATAGTGGCCATGAAAGAGTATTGCCACTCATGGGTTCTTTAGTATCTCTAATAGTTCACTAATGATAACCCATATAGCTTGATACGATATATGCCCATTAGATGATGAATTGTTAATATGATGATTTGAGTATAATGATGGTTGATATTGTTAATTTTAAGTGTATGCCCTCACTTGAAGACATGACTTGTTGATAGTGGCTATGATGGTTTAAGTAAATACATTAGATTATATTTAGTTTGATTGCTATATTGTGGCAAAGTTTTCTCCTGAACACATGCTCGATTTCTAATTTTATATGATTGCTCAATTTCATTCATAGCATGGCACAAAAAGGACCTAAGTCATATTTTTCATAAGCCTTGTTTTTGTTAAGAAAAGTGGATCTAGGGTTCCTATTTTTATAAGCTGAATTTTTGTTAAGCAAAGATAACTTTGTCTATGTAGCTCATTTTTTAAGCCATATAAATTGCATTTGATCATACTCCCATTGCTCGATTTTAAGCCACCTAAGGGCCACTAGCTCAATTATGAATCTCATATTTGCTCAATTATTGATCTTTAATTGCTTGATTTTAGATTTTATGTTATGCTCATCCCTTTAGTTTGATTCACTTAGCCTTGAGTTACTATACACCACTCGTTCAATTTTAACCACCACATGCTACTCATGAGCTACCAAAAGGTCACTTGGTCAATTAGGATATTGGCTAGCACATGTCATGTGCATTAGTCAAACATATCATTGCACAAGTAATGCAATTTTGATAGTTTATCTAATATTTTATATATATATGCCTATATTTGTATTATTGTTTGTTACATGCTCACCCATTTAGCCTAAGTGTTTGGTAAGCTTATTACCATCTTATCAACATCGAGATCAAAGTGATCTCCACTACAAAAGTTTGAGGTGATCTTCTCATAACCAACCATTGCTACTTGGCAGTAGCATCACTCTTGAGCATGTAGTAGGCCTAATGTCGCCTTGCAAATATTAGGATTAAAGCGATTTCTTCTATGAAAGGTTAAACTGATGTTTTGAAATCTAACCAATGCTATTTGGTTGTAACATCGCTCCTGGGTTCATGGTAAACTTAATGTCATCTTACAACACATTGGGATCAAAGCAATCTCTTTTATAAATGTTTAAAGTGATCTTCTCATGATCAATTGCTTCCACTTGGTTGTAACTTCACTCCTAAACACATAATAGGATCAAAGTCATATTGATAGTAGGGGAGGTCAAAGCTATCTTCCCCTCCGATGTCATTGTTCATGAAGCAAACAATGAATTTCTAAGGAATACAAAGGATTTCATAAAGTTGTTTCTTTGTATCATCATCACCACTAAACTTTAACTTCTTAACACATGATGACTTTCTTAAAGACTACCTAAGGAATCAAAGTGATTCCAACAAATTCACTTTATGGCTACTTAGGTGTGACATCACCTCCTGAGCACGTGAATTGTTCCTGATCAAATGTCGACTAATGTAACATAGGATATAATGGAAAAACACAATGATCACAAAAGTTGATCAACATTCATTAATACTAGATCAATTGTATTAGAGAATACATATAAGAGGCATTCCATGAACAAAAGTCTAACCTTCTACACATTCTCATCAATAGTCTCAACTCTCTTCCAAGGGCATCAATCTCAACATGGCAATCCAGTAACTTCTTAGCTTAAGTGTCAATGAACTTTATATTATCTATTTTAAAATCAAGCTAACTCACACCCTCAAAAGACTATCCGTAAGGGCATCATAATTGAATCCCCTATTTAAACTACTTAACATAATGTTAATTTTTTATTTTAATCACTTAAAAGTTTAATCTTCAAATTAAACTTGATTCTAAATGTTGACCCCCTTACTTTTAATTTTCCATTTTTCCAAAACAAGACATAAAATGAAAGAGAAATTAAGTTGGTTAAAAGTGTACAACTACTTGCATTTAAGTAGAATATTCTTCTACGGAAGAATTTGAAGTTTCATGTTTGGAAATTTCTCTTTCTATTTTTTTTTATTTGTTATCAATTAAAAATAATATAAAATATGTAGAAAATTTAAAAAGAAAAAGAAAAATTAAAAAAAAATCTTAAAATTAAAAGGAAAAGTTAGAAAATGTCGAGGGTAACTCACCACCAATAGGAGTCGCACAACCCCTACAACATCATGGTTAGCCACCTTCTAGCTTTGGGTGGTTAAGAAATGACCAAAAGATAAGAGGGCCATGATCCATCATTATTGGTTGGCTATGTGACCTACCCATCGTGATGGATAGCCATGCACCACAGCTATTGATGGATCACAATTGGGTTGTAACACTTGATGGCAACTTATCATGTTTTCAAGCATATTTTTCTTTTCCTTTAAAAGAAAAAAAAAATAAGGTTATAGGTGGTCGACTACTAACATGGTGGTCACACAATCCACTAACAATGGTGGACAAGACCACCTATCATTTAGCCATTTTTCGTCCACCCTAACATTATGTTGTGGTCGACATTGAAGTTAAGGGTTACGTAACTCCCACTTGTGGTTACTGGCTACCCCTTAACCTTATAATGGTTGGACATTTTTTTTTTCCATCTTTAATTTTTATGTTTTTTTTTTCCTATAGCTTTATTTTTTATCAATAAAAATGTTCATAATTTTATTGTAAAATTGTAGCTTTGGTACTTAGTTTGTAAAATTCTTTTATTTATTGAATTTTTCTAAAGTTCAATAGAAATAGAAAGCAATTATTCTCAATAATTATAAGTCCTCTTAAAAGTTAGGGTTAATGTTACATTTAGTGCCTTAACTTTCATCATTTTCACAATTAACTATCCAAACTTTAAAAAGATCAATTTATTACTTAAGAAAATGTTTTGATGTCACCTATGGTATCTCACATTACTCTATTTACTACCATTAGTATGCATGGATTTTTAAACCGATTACAACGTCCCACGTAGCAAATGTCATTAATTTAACAAAAATAAAACCAAGTAGGATGGCTTGATGGAATAATATGAAACCACATCAGACAAAAAAAAAGGCAATTAAAAAAGAAACTAAATGCACCACCAACCCCAAAGAAATAATAAGAATAATAAGAAAAAAAGAAGCCATTTGTTAGATTCTTCAAAGAACCCATGGGTTATCCAAAAAAAACAAAACAAAAAGAAGCTAAATCTAAACAAAAGCAATGAATTGATTGTTAAGTTAAGGCAATTGCATAGAGAAATTAGGAGAATAAAGAAAAAAGATGAAGCTTTGATTGATGGAAAAAGTTAATTTTATAGGAAATAATCTAAGAAAGTTTTATAATTTGGTGCACAATGTGGTTTTGAATTTAGAGAGAGAAAGTTTCAAGCTTTTTGTTGATTTTTTATTTCTAATCACAAGTTCGTATTATGCTTTTTCTGTGGTTTTGGTAAGTGGATAAAAAGAGGCACTAAAGCAAGATTCTTTTTTTTTTTTAATTTGAATTAAGAGAGTTTCAATTAGAGAAGGCTTTGCGGGTTTAGTTGAATGTTTTCTTAGTTAATTTGTTGGAGATGTTGAAGAACTTCCAATTTTTAGGTTTAGCATGCCCATCCTCTTCATAGCTCTTCTTCTTCCTCGAACATTTATACTTTACACTATTATTTTTTGTTAAAATGGTGGTCATATAATTTTTGGCTTTACTTGTTTAAAGCTTTATAAGAAATGAGTAAGAGTAAAGTGGGGATATTTGTTATGGGTTTGTGCATTTTCTTTATAGATATCAAAAACTTTTTGTGAATCGTTATTTGTTATGAACTATTTGATATGAATTATGTAGAAAGTATATTATATTCTAGCTTAGTATCATCCGGTTCCTTCAATTAGGGGTACCGGTGTCTTTGGTTTAGTTTTCTTTGTTTTGCTAGTGTCATTGGATATTGGTTTTGGTCATAATTAAAGTTTGTATTATTAGAAAGGTTTTAGTAAATTTTTGTGAAATTATTAATTTTACGGAAAAAAAAAATCTTTTTTATTTTTTCCTCCTAACATGTTAATTATTTTCCTTTTTTTAATCCACTTGGACATTTAGTTGGCTTGTATTATGTTAAATTAATTTTATAGTCCACATGTTAGGTCATGATTGAATGAGTTGTCCATGTAATATAACAGTAGTGAATAGAGTTACGAGAGGTACGATAAATAATATTGAAAAGTTTACTTAAATTATTTTTTTTTAAGTTCAGGTAGTTAATTATAAAAATAGTAAAAGTTGAAATGCTAAATACAACAAATTCTAAAAGTTATAACTTTGCATAGTTTTGTAAGAAATTGTAAAGTTATTTTACTAAAAAAGAATGCAAAATATCTTTAAGTTTATAAATTGATTTTAGCTTGTAAATACGCTTCAGCATTCGTAAATTACGCATCCACTCAACGTTCAATATTTACTTACTTATTTACATGCACTTACTCATGATATTGGTAATGATATAACAATCACTAAGCTTCCATGATATATGATATTCTTAATATCCTAATTAATTCTTGAAATATTAAATATAAAATTTAAACATTGAAAGATTGGGATGTTTAAGTGGATTCATCATTTGATGAAATTCTTTCGAAAGATAAATAAATATAAAATTCAATTGGTGTCAAATATGAGATTTTAAGTGACAAATAATAACTTATAATGATTGCCTACCACATTTTGCAACTTACCGTGATTACCAATACTTGGAACTTACGACCGTTAGTAGCTATTTATAAAAGGATGGAATTGGTTCCATTATTTACATTTATACATTTTAATAAAATTGCTAAGCTTCAATGAAACATGTAAGTTAATTTATTTGTCTACACGATACAAGATTACACAATTTAATACGCTCATTCAGCATTGACTTTAATAGAAACATATAAGTAGGGGTGAAAAGGGAGCCCTATTTTATAAGATACCTATATGTACCCTACTCGATCGAGTAAGTTTTAGATAGACATTAAAAGTCATAAAGTAAGTTCCGAATATAAATTTTTGAAGCATATTCTCATAAGTTAGGATATGAGTATGATATCTTTTTACTCTATACCCACCCTAAAATATATACGTTAAGATATATAGAGCATAAATTCTCAAGTACCTTATATCCATCTCATAAAAAATTATTAAATAATATTAATAAATAAATAAGAAATAATAACATTATATTTTTCAATTAATAAATATTTTAGTAAAAGAAAATAAAGGAGTTTAGGCTCATAAGTTAATAACTTGAACATCTAACTTTATATATATTTTTTTCTCTTGATTCTTTCCTATTTGTTAAGTAGTAAAATCACATAAACTTAAAATAATGAAGAGAAGAAAAATTAATTTTTATAATCTTACAAGTTTTGCTATAAGTTTCATCAATTTTATCTAAGAAAAACTTGTAATATCATATACAATCTACTTTTTTAATATCACATTAAACTTGAAATTTGTAAGAAGAAAAAACAAAATGTACAGGTTTCTTAGTATATAGGGTGATTCTAAAGTATTATGGGATATATTCTGATTTCAAAATTTAGAAATCTATACCTTACAAAGTAAGATACGAATAAAACCTTATACCCTAATTATCTTATATCCACTCATTCCTCTGTATAAGTTGCGGATTAAAATTTTGTAAAACATTTTGATAAAGAAACAATATTGACTAATAAATAATATAATACAATACATTGACCTTGGTGCAATAGGTCATAATGCTGTAGCTGGGCTTGATGGAGAAACATTATTTATAATTACATAATATTATAGGATGATGTCACAGGTACTCATATGCTTGAAAATATTGCTAGCTTTAAGAAACTTATAACTAGGACAAAACAATTTCCGCCATAGTAAGCTGTTGTCAATGAGCAGGACCGGGTCCCTCATTTTATGCTATGGGACCTTAAAATTTTCCAATATATTGGTCTAGTGTACGCTTGTCGAAACTGTATAAAATATATGCAGATGTACATAAATTGACGATTATTGAGCTTTTATGATGTCATTCGGATTAAATTACAGCTTACGCAAATTCTTATTGTTACACGTAACATAAATCAGATATAGTAAGAGGAAAAAGTGTTGTGAATATGTGGATTAGGCGAGGAGGATTAATATGGATCGGCAAGCTAGAGAAGGTTATAATTCTAGGTTATACGTTCTTTGTGGAAGCACTCTTAAATATAACATTTTTAAAAAAAATTTACAAATATTGTATTAAAAATAATTATTTCTAAAATAAGTTTCGAAGGCACAAACGTAATTTATGACCTTAGAATTAGAAAAACTTTTAAAACTGAAAGCGCAGACTCTACCATCCTATGAAATCTCACTATCCATTTTTTTTTTTTTTATTCTAAGATCCACTGTCAATCTAAAAATCAACTAATGGGACAATAGTATAGAAAATTAAAAATATAAATATAGAAACAAAAGACATTTACTTTAATTTTCTATCTATAAACTCAATCTGTTTTTTTTTTCTCTCGTTCGCAGGAAGGAAGAAGAAGTGTTTGTGTAGAGTGAAAGGAGGGATTTGAGCTAATACACTAAGATCTAAGCATTTCCTGACTGATTAATCAATTGTGATATTTTTTTAAAAAAAAAGTTGAAGTTTTTTTTTTTTTTACTGTGTTAGATGTTATTATTTGAGGAAAAAGTTGTTGTAATAATATATTTTGTGGAAAATCTTACTGCTTATAATTACTTTGTAGTGTGTTGGACATGATTTATGTAGATCCTGTAATATATAATATGTGATATTAATTTTTGTGTTAGTATAAGAATATTTTATTAAAACAAAAATTTTAATATTATTTGTAAATATTAAATTAAAAATATTATCTATGTTGTTCTAAAAAAATATTGTGATAGAAATTTGTAATATCTAATATGCAAAATAATTTTTATAGTGTTGTTAATTAAATTTGTAAATTTTTATTCAGAAATAATGGGGGAAAAATTAAAATTAAAAATGATACGGAATTTTTTTATTTGTTTGTGCTAATTTTTACAATATTGTTATTGAAAATTGTAATATTTTTTAAAAGCTTATAATTTATATATACTATGAATAGAAAAACAATGGTTGATTATGTGAAATTTATGATCTATGCATTTGGAAATATTGTGGTTGGTAATTGGAGACCAGAATATGATAGGGATACAGTGAAAAAGTCGAAAATGAAGAAAAATGTCAACTATAACAAATTCTTATACAAAAAATGCCAAAGCATCATAATCGATCCAATTTGTTATGTTATCTCTTAAAATATTTTGATGATAACAAAATGAATTAATATCTCGTTTACTTGAACATAATAGCTATTCCATTATGGGTTTATTACGTATGAAATAGCTATTATGTTGTTTACTTCACGGAATAAGAATTCGCATGGAATTGCAATTCATAAAGTCAAGGAATCACCATTCCCTACCCAAACACTCGTAATAGCAATTCGGTTTGTTTTTTTTTCCTAAACACATCACACCAAAGAAGTAATGGAGGAGGGTTTCGCTAGATTTTATGTGGAGATCTATTTGTAATGAAGTTCATTTAGTGTACAAGAATAATTATATTTATAATTTGACTAAGAATTAGAAGATCAAAGAATAAATGAAGGAAAACCATATTTCTTTTAATTACTCAGAAGATAAGTCAGAAGGTATTCATTATGAGGAATAACAGGAACTCATAAGATAGGTTAGAAGGTGTTGTTGTTACAAGTTCCTTTGAACATAATAGATTATATATAAATTTAAGTTGGATAACTATCAAAGTCAAAGACCCAACTCTACTTATTGAAATATATTAGGTAATATGTTCAATTCGTTTCACAAAAATAGGAAAAATATCCATGGGGATCTAAGTGATTAATTTTGGAATTAAGAGATTTAGTTAAATCATGATAAAATCATAATTGATTCTGTATATTTGGTTCTGCTACAAGAAGAACAATATTTGGGTAATATGATAAATTCATTTCACTAAAGTAGGAAAAATATCTATGGGGAACTTAGTGATTAATTTTGGAATTAAGAGATTTAGTTAAATCATGATAAAATCATGACTGGTTCAGTATATTTTGTTCTGCTAAAGGAATATCTGTATTAAAAGGATTATGTCAGATATTTTAAAGATCACATATTTTCGAAATTCAAATTTGAATTAAAGGATAAGAGAAAGAGTTCTTAGATGTTTCACAAAATTAGTGGGTGATTGATTTCATCAACAAATTTTGTGCAAATGATATATATCACAATGTAAGGATGTATCTGGACTATTTTCAACGACAAATTCGATAGAATTTCCATATCATATTTTGAAGATATTAGATTTAAAATTCAAAATTTAGCTGATATCTTCAAATCTCTTGGGATATTTCTCAAACATTTAAAGTAAGATTACAGCAACAAACTTTCTAGTTAAAGACAGATCAATGATGTAGCAGTTACTCTTCATTGAATAAATAGAGGCAAAATTCAAAGATTCAATAGAGATAAGACACAATACATAACAATGTCAAAACTCAAAGACTAACTCAAAAGCTACTTCGTCTTTTACATATTTTCATATTACACTCAAATTAATTTTTAGAAGATACAAATTCGCATTTCCTCATATTTTTTTTTATAATTCTTGAAAGCTAAATACGTGTATTAGTGAGAGGTTACTTGTAATTCTATAGATATGTGAATAGCCTTAGAGATGGGCTAGATAGGCAGAGCAGAGTGTTTTTAAAGCCAAGGTATTAGCAAAACAATTGTAATCTCTCAAATTTATTTCAGATTAGTGGAAGATCGAGTCCTCGATAATACAGTTAGAAGATAGGACTAATGCTTAAGGAAAAACCTCTATAAATAGCTTGCCCAATTCTCTTCTCTCTATCTTTTAATTTATGTTCTATAATAGCATATAATTGTTTATAAATACCTATTTTCACGCCATAGTTAAATTGAGTAGTCAAAGGGGTTGTTTCTAACTACTATTCACTCCTCCCCTCTTGATTACTTAATTCGGGACTAACATTTGGTATCAGAGTACGGACTCTAATAATATTTTGAGTTCAAGATTTTATGGTTGAAAACAATATTTCTATTTCTGCTAATTATTCTCCTTACTTTGATGGTACTAATTTTAGCTATTGGAAATTTAAGATAGAAACTTACATCAAGGAAATAGACTTTAACTCATGGTAAATCATAAAATTTGGAGATGAAACTGTTGAAGAGGATAGAGATCAAACTTTAGCAAAAGCTAAGAAGAGAAAGCTTGAAAAGAATCATCAAGCTAAGAACTTGTTACTTGCTACAATAGCTCATTCTGAATATGACTAGATTTCTTCTTGTAGGACTACAAAAGAAATCCAGGACACACTCAATGAAACTCATGAATGAACATCAACAATCAAAGATACTAGGATTAACTCATTAATGTAGGAATATGAGTTGTTTCAGTTTAATTCCAATGAAAATATTAAGGAAGCATTTAACCGTTTTACAGCAATTACAAATCAATTATCTTTACTTAGCCATAAACTGAAAGATGCTAACCTTTGATGAAAAATCTTAAGAATTTTGCCTAGATTGTAGGATGCTAAAAAGACTGTGATCAAGGTAGCTTAAGACTTGAACAAACTAACATTAAGCCAGTTGAGAGAAAAACTAATGGCATATGAATCTCAAGTCAAGCATGCTTCTAATCAAGACAATAGCAAAAGGAACATAGCATTTAAAGTTAGAGAAGTGGAGAAAGATTGTGATATAGAAGCAAAAAGTGATGAGGATGAAGACATAAATTTGCCAGCTAAACGTCTCAGTCAATTTCTAAAAAGAAAAGAAAAGAAAATGCCATTTGATAAAAGGTCAAGTTCTAACCATGGAAAATTTGATACAAGAAAAGGTTATAAAGAAAAGGAAGAAAAGAAAGAGAAAAAGAAGGAATTAATGTGTTATGTATACAAGAAACCAAATCATATAAAATATGAATGTCCAGTGCTTATCAAGAAACTTGAAAAGTACAAAAAGAAACGCAAAGCACTATTATCAACCTAGAGTGACCTAGAAGACTTAGAAACTGATGTAAAGAATTCTAAAGATGAAGATGAGGAAGCAAATGTGTGTCTCATGGCAATGTCTAATATACATTCTGATTCTGAATTAGAAGAGGATTTACCTGTAATGTTGATGCTAAGATTAAAAAATTGTTAAATGCATTGACTAAAGCAAATGTTAAAATTAACAAACTTAATTTAGAAAATAAAGCCTTAGTTGATGACAAAAATGTGTTGACTCAAACAAATGCACTCTTAGTTGATGAGATTGACATAATAAAAACTAATTTTGAAGTTCTACAGATTGATAATGACAATCTATGCATAGTAAAGGATGCTTTAACTAATGAGAATGTTAATATTAAGAAAAGAAATTAAAGATCTTAAAGTTAGAATAAATGAACTTTCTCAAACAATTGACAGCACATTTAGTAAATTCAGTGAAAGCAATAAAGAATAAATGAACTTTCTCAAGCAATTAACAACATATTTAGTAAATTCAATGAAAGAAATAAAAAATTACAAATGTTAATTTCTACTCAAAGAATTAGCAACTCAAAATCCGATTTACGATATAATAAGGCGGAAAGTTCAAATACTGTAAAAAGGATTGCTTTTGTTAAATCTAATAAAACTCTAATTCAAAAGAATGATGAAAATAATAAAAGTAAAAACAAAGGCAAGTCATAAGATAGAAGGTACAACAAAAGGTAGCCAGATCAGAACAGAAAATATCCTATTAAGGAATATAATAGGAGACCAGTCAAAAGGCATGTTAGAAGGTATCCTAATCATTGGTAATCAAGACAGGTAAATAGCTGGTATAATGTAACTAATACCTATGCTTGTTTCTTCTATAACAAGTTAGGGCATATTGAAAAGCATTGTTATTATAAAAATAACAAGCTTAGTCCAAATCAAGTGAATAAACTTTACAACACGAGCTTAAATTTTAAAGGGCTCAAGCTTGTTTGGGTTGCAAAAAGGGTATGATCCTTTTTTTGATGATTGCAAAAACACCGAGAAAAGCTTAAGTGTATGTAGTATCTCGACAATAGGTGTTCACATTGTATGACTAGTAATGCTTTGTTGTTCACAAGCCTTAAGTGGAAAGAAAAAGGATATGTGAAGTTTATTGATGATAGTAAAGAAAGAATCATCATAACTGGTAACATTGGCATTCCCCCTTGCATCATTAAAAATGTATATTTAGTATAAGGTTTGAAGATAATTTATTAAGTGTTCGTCAACTTTGCGATAAAGGATATAAAATGACTTTTGATCAAAATAAGGCTACAACATATAATAAAGCTAATATAAAACTCTTTAAAGGCTACAAGAAAAAGAATATTTATCTAATTAAACTTGCTAAAGTAGATGCTAAAAGTTTCTTTTTGTCTATCAATGATAGTATTTATCTTTGGCATAGAAAGTTAGGACATGTTAGTTTTACACAATTAGAGAATTTACCAAAAAAATAACTTAATTAATGTCTTGCCAAAATTGAATATTAGAGAAGATATTCGTTATGCTACATGTTTGAAAAATAAAATCGTATTTGTTTCTCATAAGAGTAAAAATGTTATCTCAACCAAAAGGCCATTAGAACTATTACATTTGGATTTATTTAGACTTATACGAACCTTAAGTTTAGGTGGTAACAAATATGGATTTGTAATGGTTGATGATTTTTCTAGATAAACTTGGGTTTTATTTTTACGACATAAAAGTGATGCCTACAAATCCTTTGAAAATTTTTCAAAATGAAAAAGGATATTCCATTATCAGTCTAAGGACTAATCATGGGAAAAATTTTAAAATAACAATTTTATCAAATTTTGTGAAGAAAATGGCATCACACATAATTTTTCTACCCCCTATCCTCCATAACAAAACTGAGTAATTGAGCATAAAAATAGAACAATCCAAGAAATGACATGCACCTTACTAAATGAAAGTGGTATAGCACAATATTTTTTGACTGAAGCAGTTTCAATTGCATGCTACATCATTAATCATGTTTATGTAAGGCCTTTAACTAGAAAAACATCATATGAAATTTTTAAAGGAAGGAAACCTAAAGTTTCCTATTTTCATGTTTTTGGAAGTAAGTGTTTTGTGAAGAAAACAAGTACAGCTTTAGCCAAATTTGATGAAAGAGCTGACAAAGCCATATTCTTAGGATATTCAATCAGCAGTAAGGCTTATCATGTGTTTAACAAGTCTTCTAGAATAGTTGAAGAATCTATAAATGTAAGATTTGTTGAAGAAGGAATAATAAATGATGTCGATGATGAAAACCTGATCATATCCAAAAGAGATGTTGAAAATATTTCCTCTGTATCAAGCGCAAAAATTAAAGAAAATCATAATACAAAGATACACCAAGAATATCTAGAGCAAAAATGAACTCATAAGGTAACTCAGAAGATGACATAGAAGGTAGTTCAGAAGATAAATCAAAACCTACCTAGATATCTATTCATCCATCTAAGTCTAAAAGAATTCAATCCAATCATCCCATAGAACAAGTAATGTGTGGTGTCTAAACTAGAATTAAGACTAGAGCTAGTTATAACGATATAGAAAACAATTTTGCATTACTATCTAAAACTAAACCATCTTCAATAAAAGAAGCTCTAGTTGATAACAATTGGATAGATGCTATGTAGGAAGAGCTAAACCAATTTCAAAGAAACCAAGCATGATCATTAATACCAGGACTTAAAGATAAATCCATAATAGAAACTAAATGGGTGTTCAAAAACAAATTAGATGAATATAGAAAAGTTGTTAGAAATAAAGCTAGGTTAGTTTCAAAAGGATAATCTCAGGAAGAAGACATAAATTATGATAAGGCCCATCCACTTGTAGCAAGATTAGAGGCAATTAGGTTGTTATTATCTTATGCATATCTAAAGAATTTTAAACTATTTCATATGGACGTTAAGAGCACCTTCCTAAATGGTCATATTAAGGAAGAAGTTTACATAGAACAACCACTAAAATTTGAAGATCCGCTTAAGATAGATTATGTTTACAAACTTAAAAAGGGCTTATATGGATTAAAATAGGCTCCTAAAGCATGGTATGAATGACTTAGTCAATTTTTAATTAAGAATGGATTCAAAAGAGGAAAAGTGGATACTACATTATTCTAAAAACATTGTGACATTAATATTCTAGTAGTACAGATATATGTAGATGATATTGTTTTTGGATCTACCAATAAAGAATATTGCAAGATGTTTTCTAAGATTGTGCAAGTAGAGTTTGAAATGTCACTAATGGGAAAACTCAACTTCTTTCTTGGACTCTAAATAAAGCAAACAAAGGATGGTATATTTGTACATCAAGAAAAGTACACCGATCAAATATTTAAAAAAATTTAATTTTGGAAATGTCACAAGTGCAGTGACTCCTATATCAACCTCAACCAGGTTAGATGTTGATTCAAAAGGTAAAAAGGTTAATAATAAGCTTTATAAAAGTTTAATTCGTTCCCTATTGTACTTAAGTGCTTCTCATCGTGACATATTATTCAGTGTTTATTTATGTGCTTGTTTTCAAAGTAATCCTACTAAAACACATTTAGTAATAGTAAAAAGAATTTTTAAATACATTACACATACTACTAAGTTGGGTATCTGGTATCCAAAAAATCAAAATTATGATTTAATTGGATATTTAGATGTAGATTATGCAGGGTGCGAAATTGATAGAAAAAGTACATCTGGTACTTATCAATTTCTAAAGGACAAATTAGTTTCTTGGTCCTCCAATAAACAAAACTTAGTTGCTCTTTCTACTACTGAAGCTGAATACTTTTCCATAGGAAATTGTTGTACATGAATATTATGGACAAAACAACAATTGATGGATTATGGTTTAGTATTTAAAAATATACCAATAAAATGCAACAATATTAGCGCAATTAATTTAACAAAAAATCCAGTGCATCATTTTAGATTTAAGCATATAGAAGTTAGACACCACTTTAATAGGGATCATGTAAATAATGGAGAAACAAGTATTGAATATGTTTCAACTGAAAATCAATTGGAAGACATCTTCACTAAACCATTAGATAAAAAAAAATGAGTTTATTAGAAATGAAATTGGTATTTGTTATCCTTTTTAGTTATCTATGATAAAAAAAAAAAAAAGATTGGTACAATGCACATACTTATAACAAGTTCATTCATGAATGTGTTCAAATATAAAATATTTGATATGTTTTCTACTCCTTCAAGATTTTAATATATATTTTTATGTTGATTATTTGATAAATTATATTGAGGGAGAGTTTTATTACTTGATGATATCAAAAAGGGGGAGAATTAAAATATAGAATTGTCATACATGAATGACGATGTGAATGCTAAATAATGATTGCTGTGAAGTATACAGAATTGACTAATTTGCAACTAATATTTTTTTGTGTTTATTTTATGACAAAGGGTTTTGCTATCATAAAAAATGAGGAGAATGTTATGTTCTCTCTTAAAGTATTTTTATGATAACAAAATGTACTAAATGTTTTTAATGAAGTTCATTTAGTGTACATAAATAATTATATTTACAATTTGACTAAGAGTTAGAAGATCAAAGAATAAATGAAAAAAAAAAAGCTACGTTGTTTTTAATTACTCAAAAGATAAGTCAAAAGGTGTTCCTTATGAGAAATAACAAGAACTCAAAAGATAAGTTGGAAGGTGTTGCTATTACGAGTTCATTTGAATAGAACAACTTTATATATAAATTTAAGTTAGATAACTATCAATATCAAAGACTCAGCTCTACTTATTGAATATATTTAGGTAATATGTTTAATTCATTTCACTAAAGTAGGAAAAATATCCTTGGGGATCTAAGTGATTAATTTTGGAATTAAGAGACTTAGCTAAATCATGATAAAATCATGATTGATTCCATATATTTGGTTCTGCTACAAGAAGATCAGTATTTGGGTAATATGATCAATTCATTTCATTAAAGTAGGAAAAATATCTATGGGGATCTCAGTGATTAATTTTGGAATTAAAAGATTAGCTAAATCATGATTAATTATGTATATTTTGTTCTTCTACAAGAGGATTAGTATTACAAGGATTATGTTAGATATTTTAGAGATCAAATTTGAATTAAAAGATAAGAGAAAGAGTTCTTGAATGTTTCATAGAATTAGTGAGTGATTGATTTCACCAAAAAAATTTTGCAGGTGATATATATCATGATGTAAGGATGTATCAGGACTATTTTGAATGATAAATTCAACAGAATTTTCATATCATATTCTGATGATATTACATTTAAAATTCAAAATTCAGCGAATATCTTCAAATCTCTTGGGATATTTCTCAAATGTTTAAAGCAAGATTACAGCAACAAACTTTCTAGTTAAAGACAGATCAACGATATAGTCGTTACTCTTCAGTGAATAAAAAGATGTGAAATTTAAAGATTCAACAAAGACAAGACACAATACAAAGTAGTATCAAAACTCAAAGACTAACTTACAAGTAACTCTGTCTGTTACATATTTTCATATTACACTCAAATTAATATTTAGAGGATACCAATTCTCATTTCCTCATCTGTTTTTGATAATTCTTGAAAGCTAGATACATGTATTAGTGAGAGGTTACTTATAACTCTGTAGATCTATGAATAGCATTAGAGATAGGCTAGATAAGCAGAGCAAGGTCTTTTTTAAGCTAAGGTATTGGAAGAATGATTGTAATATATCAAATTTATTTTGCATTAGTGGAGCAATATCAATGTGGAAGACCAGGTCCTCGGTAGTAAAGTTGAAAGAGAAGACTAACGCTTAAGGCAGAACCTCTATAAATAGCTTGCTCGATTCTGTTCTCTTTATCTTTTAATTTCTATTCTATAATAGCGTATAATTCGTTATAAATACCTATTTTCACGCCATAGTTAATTTGAGTAGTCAAATGGGTTATTTTTAACTAGCAATTTGTTTTAATATAAAGCAAGTAATCAATTCACCCTTCCCCTCTTAGATTAAATTATGTATGCACACATATATCGATGGATTTGCTTAACATTAGCATTAGGTGGGAACATCCAGAACATATCATGCAGCTACATCATGCTAATACAACACCACCCCCCCCCCCCCCCCCCCCCCCCCCCCCCCCCCCCCACCCCACTGCTAGGCCCCGACCTCATCCTTAGCAATTCTTCACATATCACACCCCAATCTAAGCAACTACTTCTTGTAATAGCCTAATCATCAACGAAGAGTCCTAATTGGATCTTTACACCCTATAAGGTGATAGTAAACTCCCTTGTTGGCATGTGGAATGTATGCATCTCTAGCCTCCATCGCTCCACCAATGCCATATTCATGTGCCAATCCAATGGAATGAATGGTAGGCAATTCACACATTCAAATCCCACCAAATGTAGGTATGGCTCCATTCGAGGATTAAGGGGGATGGTGTGCTCACCGTGACGAAGTAACAACTCGCAACATCGAACAACGAAGATTGATTAATCCTATAATGATAATAAGTGAAATGTTATACTATTCATAATGCAACATAAACTAATCAATAAGTAAAAGGTCATTTACCTCTCTATCCCAAACGGCCTGTAATCGATGTCCCTCCTACTGTGTCAAGACTGAAGGATCGAAGGGTCTGAGCTCCATCTATTATGCAAAAAATATATATATATTAAAAAATAGTATATATTACCATTAATATGAAAATATTAATTAAAGACTTATTAGTGAGTATTTATTGTCTAATTAACAATTAATTAACAACAACTAAAGTTTATATGTACTTTTACAATAACAGACAAAGATATTACATATACAGTTAATACCAAAATTTTTTAATAATTAATTTTATGATGATTAATCAATCACATATGAACGACTAATTACTATTAATTAATAACAATTTAATTTTACAACTATTTTAGCAAAAAGAACATAAACATAAACATAAACATATTACATTTACAATTAATATAAAATTTCTCACTAATTGTACGTAATGACATATTAACAACTAATTACATTTATTTACCTGTTAATTAACAACCAATTAATTTTACAACAACTTTTACAATAATAAACAAACATATTACATTTACAATCAACACAAAACTTTTCACTACTTAATTTTCTAACAATTAATTAATGACATATTAATTACTAATTACCGTTAAGTAACGGTTAATTAACAACAACATAATTTTAAAACTACTTGTACAAAAACACACAAACATATTACATTTGCAATCAATACAAAATTTTTTACTAATTAATTTTATAACAATTAATTAATGACATATTAATGACTAATTATCTTTAATTAAAGAATCATTAATAACTACCTAAATTTTTAACTAATTGTACAAAAACATACAAATATTTTTCATTTGCAATCAACACAAAATTTTTCACTAATTAATTTTCTAATAATTAATTACTTGCATATGAATGACTAATTACTGCTAATTAACAATTAATTAATAACTTAATTTAACAACTACTTTTACAAAAATACATTATAATAACACATAAAGATAATTCATTATAATCAATACAAAGGTTTTTCCTAATTTTTCTAATGATTAAATAATGACTAATTAAGGACTAATTACTTTATTATTAATAATTACTTTTACAATAATTTTCACAACTAAAAATTAAGACATTCCATTTATGCAAATTACAAACTTTTTTTACTAATTCATTTCCTAATGTTAATTAATGATATATTAACAACTAATTAATTATTAATTAACAATTAATTAAGAACTACTACAACTTTAATAAAAATAGTGGAATATAAATAATTGCACTTACTTTTTTATACATTCATACTAAGTAGTATAATAGCAAAAAAAAAAATTAATTTTTTCTCAATAAAAACATACCGAAATCTTACTTTGCCAAAAAAGTTGAAAAATGTCTTCTAGATTTTTTTACACACGTACTTCAACAAGCTAAAACCTGTGTAAAACGAAAATTAAGAAAACAAAAAATTTCAAACAGTGTTAGATAGAATGAAACTTGCAAAGAAAATTGAAAGATATAAAAACGAACATATAAACTAAGGATTTGTATTTATATTATAAACTGTCGATGCAAGTTTTTTTCTATACATTGAAAATCACATGTTATGATATTATATAAATTTATTATATCGCTTTATCATAATTTTTATACATTTGCAATGTTACTTTGTAATAACTTATAGGTTTGAAATATAACTTTGCAAGATTCTATTATGGTAAAAAAATACTTGAACGCGTAAACGAGGTCCATCTTTTCAATGCAATTATATTAAAAGTATAAATTGGGTCTAGACCTTCAATTTAAAAAAAAAATTAACATTAAAGTTGTAAACTGCGTTCGTAAATTCAAAATTTATTTAAAAAATAATTATTTTAAATATAATATTTACAAAAAAAAATTATAAAATGTAATATTTTAAAGTGTTACATGGTTCTTTATTATTACTTCTAGCGGCTAGACATGTCCCATCATTTACCATACCGAGACCATAGAATTTTCTCGACTGCATCAACTGCCGTCGCCCGAAAAAGTTGCTACTAAGTCCTATCCGCCTTCCTCTCGAGTCACGAGGCACCTCGCTTCCTCCTCACAAGACAAGATAACTGTTTCGATTGACTATGACTATATAAACGATGTAAATGTTGACGCACGCAATCGGCCGATAATATAATACACGGAGAGAATGGAATTCCACGACTTCCTCTTCTTAACAGTCAATACTTTGGGCTTCGTTATTGTTAGCAAACATGCGTTTATATTCTTCAATTGGGTATACGTAATGTTCCTGAGGAAGCCGAAGAACTTAAGGGAGTATGGCGTGTGGGCTATGGTCACCGGTGCTACAGATGGAGTCGGAAAGGCTCTCGCATTCGAGTTGGCGTCGAAAGGTCTTAACGTGGTCCTAATCAGCCGAAACCCATCCAAACTTGAAGCCACCTCGAATGAGATAAGAGAAAAATACGGCACACAAGTTGAAGTCCGAAGCATTGTCATCGATTTTGCAAAATTTAGCGGAGAGGAAATTGTTATGGCAATTGAGAGAGAAATAAAAGGCCTTGATGTTGGTGTTTTGATCAACAACGTGGGTGTGGCCTACGACCATGGAAGGTACTTCCATGAAGTTGAAGCGGAGTTGATTGAAAGTCACATAAAGGTGAACGTAGAGGCGGCCATCTGGGTCACTTGGTCGGTGTTTCCATGTATGTTGGAAAAAGGAAAAGGGGCTGTTGTTAACATTGGATCCTCGTCGTCTTGCACTTGGTCCTTCCCTCTATTTGCCATGTATGCCTCTACTAAAGCGTAAGTTTTCTAATCTTTCATGTTCCACTCGTTTATAACCACGCCCATTTTTTTTAAGTTTTTTTCCCCATCACATGAGGACGAAGGAATTTACTAATAAGTATTATAATTTTTTTTTCTTGGTCTTTTTCATCCTTATTTTTAATTGTTTCGGCGTTGGTTTTAAATATTGTGTTTCACGAAAATATGATTAAAGAGTTGAACTATAAATGTTATTCAGTTAACCAAAAAGTTAAATATAATTTTGCAAACATTTTCCCTTTTATGTATGTGAACTTTCTTTTCCCTACCATTTTGTTGTCTTAATGTTCTCGGAGCCGCTTTCAGTGACAGAATATTATTTCTCAAATATCATAAATTCTCATTTTTACTTGGTGTTGCTTAAGGATATCAACATAGTACACACAAGACTACGAGACAGGATTCCAGATTTCCTGAGGAATACTTGTTAGAATAAAGTTTGTAAATATATCTACCATCTTCGTTTTTCAACCAAATCTATTCAATGTCTAACTATTACGAAGTTGTGATAATACTTTAATAATGGACTCACTGATGTTGCAAACGGAAAAAGTATATTTTTAACTTTTAATAATATTTATCTATTTTTTATTTGAATTTTCTTTTTTTTTCCTTTTATTTGATTTTTTTATTTTTTAAATTTTTACCAAAAAAAAAAACTTATCAAATCTATTAATTTTTTCATTAATGTAAAGTAAGAACTTCAAATTTCAAATCTACTGGCTGAACCATATGCTTCATTTTGAAAATAGTTCCAAAAACTAATCAAATTCTACCACACAGCAGTTATATCGATTCCTATGCTTGGATTCTGAAAGGCTACTTTAAAACAATACTTCTATATTCTCTTTGAGTGTCCAGAGATCGAGTAGGGAGAACTATACCGTGCACTATGGGGCCACAAGTCGCAAGCTTTAAAATAATACATTAATGCTTGAAGGCGAGTACAGGAATCTCCAATTCCCCCCTTACAACGCATAGTGAGGATCATTTAATATGATATTAATATGTTATGTAAATTAATCAGTGATATATAATTATTAATAAAATTTTAATATATAAAAATATAAATAATAATTTTTTAAAAAATACTTATTATAACTAATATATATTTAAAAATTATTAATAATTATATGTCACTCATCAAAACACATAACGTATCAATACTAATAAATCTTTTTTCATCCATTATGCATAAAACTCTGTTTATAATCTCTAGATCTCATATAAACATCTTAAGGAACTCTTTTTGTTAAGGATTTTTTCAATTTATCCTTAAATTTCTTAACCAAAGGTCTTTAAAATTTATTTATGATATTTATGATATCCAAAATACAAATTTTAAACACAAATCAATACTAAAAATAATAAAAATAATAGAGGTGGACAAAAAGGCCAACCAAACTGAACCAATCCACAAATTGAATAAAATCAAATTGAAAAGTATGGCTTTATTTTTGTAATCTGATTAGAAAAATTTTAAATCCAAACTAAACCAAAAATAAACATCCTCAATACTTGTCCTTGAAATCTGTGAAGGACCTTACAATGGGGATGGTTTAATAAATGGGTTTTTGAACCCCTTTTATTTTCCACCTAAAAGAAAACCCGTTTATTTACCATTTTTAAATAGGCAGACAACATGATCAAAAGAGAGAGAAGAAGGGGGAGAAGTAGAGAAAAAAATAAAGTGAAGCAAAAATAATGGTGTCATGGAGAGTGGAAAAGGGAGATTGAAGAGATAAAAAGAAAGAGCAAAAAGATATAACGTAAGAAAATATTTATTTTTACTATAAATTAAATAATTATAAAGAAAATAAATTTTTTTAAAAAAGAAATGAGATAAGCTATTGAAATTTCTTGATGCAAGTAAAGATAGCTGTAATTAAGCAAAGATTTATCATAATAATAATAATAATATATCTAAATATGCACATATATTTTGTAAAATTATAAAGGACAATGCCTTGGCTGCTTTTCGTCCTAGTCATTTATATTATTCTGTCATATATATATATTTACAGAACCTGCTCCATAAGAAGGTCTAAGAATTTATAACTATATTGATATTTAAAAAGGCAATAATGATGTCGGAAATTTATGGTATATATTTTACTTACCTCTAAATTTTTTTCACGTGAAGATAAAGATTGCCATTAAAATAATAGAAAGTAGGATGTAATGAGTATTGAATTTAAGAAATCACATGGATTACCGGATAAGCTAGTTCGATCTATCCCATTTGGTTTCTACATGTAAGAGAATTCACAAGTTCAACCTTCCGTTGTTTTCATGGAGGTGGAAATCAAGGGGTCCTAGTCTTTCGATTAGTTGGTGGCATGTTTGGCCTGAAACAAGCTTTAATTACAACATGCTATGGATTTTAAACTGTTGTTACAACATGCTTATGAATCGAGCTTTTAATCAAGGCACCATACACGTACTAGAGAAAACGAGTGAGGTAACTTGATGGAAATATTCTTACATTATACCCTTATTTTAATCCTTCTCCAAATTTTCTTAGCTTTCTGCAATTTGACTCAGTCTTAAAACTTCCAGATTCATGAGGGCGTTCTCAAGATCCTTAAGCTTGGAGTATCGTAAACATGGCATCGACATTCAATGTCAGGTATGGCTATTCCGTTTCTCTTATTAGAGATTGGTGCTTTATCAATTTCCCTTTCATCGACCAGTATATGTTGTGTAAGACAATATATGTTACTGGTGGATGTACCATGAGTATAATAATTTGTGGGGAGGACCAAAAATTTAAGACATCATGTCTATGAAATCAAGAGGTCTTATTAAGAGTATCTTTTATAATGAATTACTTAGAAAATTGCTTTGGGTAGCACATCAATATCTTAAGTAACTCTCATTGATAAATAACTTCCTAGTTTATTAATAAGTTCCTTTAATAAAGTTCTTTAATTATTTTTTTAAGGGAAAAATTCAAACCGCCTCCTCCCTTTCTTTTCTAAATTTTGACCTAAGTGTACATATACTTTTTAAATTTTTAAATATTGCAAATTACCTCTTTTAATTTTAATAAATTAATAAATAACCCTAAAAAATTATAAATAATTCTCATAAACTTTGACTTTAGTGTCAAACGCTCCTAGAACTTATTAACATATACTTTAATACCCCATAAACTATGATCTTATTGTATGTTTTTCTTTTTAATAAAAAAAAAAAGCAAATACTTTTTATATTATCAAGTTATTAAAATTTAGAAAAATAATTTATAATATTTAAAAATTTAAAAAGTATATCCATACCTAAATTAAAATTTAAGAGAATTATCTATAATTTTCTGTTTTATTAACATTTGTGTATCCCATTTTTATAAGGAAAAAAAAAAATTGCTGTTAGAGTTGCTATGTAGGGCAACTCAAGCCTTGGTTGTCGTGTCAAAGAAACAAGGTCATGGGTGATGTAGTTCCTTTGCCTTGGATTCCGTAACAAACAACTCCATTAAAGTTGCTCTAAATGATTAGCAACCTATAATATAGTATCCAATCAATCAACATATGCAAAAAATGATTAGGTTTTCAGGTTATAAATAATTTAGATTAATAAGCCAAAGGTACACTCTACGTTCGAGATCGTGTTTGTGTATAAAACCGACATTACAAGTAAGTTAAATGAAGATTAAATATTTGTTGATGTTTCAAATATATTATAGCTTTGTGCCATTCAAAAAATGTCATTCTTAAAAAAATGTAATAACATCATCGAGATATTATATCCATTTCAAGTACACACGCATACTTAGATATTTCATATTTAACTAATTTAAAACACTAAGGTTTACTGAAAGTACACAAAAAAAAAATAAAAATTAATCCTTTCTTCGATTCCTTATAACATTAATGAGCACCTCATGTTCTTAAACTAATTTAATCTAAAAAAAAAAAGAGGAAAAAAAGAAGAAGAAGAAAGGAAACATTCATATAAAGGGTTTAGGAGGCAGAAATTTTGTTGGATATTAGATCGTAAGAAAAGTGACATAGTTAAAGGAAAACCAAAACTTTTTATAGCCGAAGTAGGAAATATACGTTACATTACATATTTTGTTATAAAGGACTATGATAATCAATTAGCATAGTGTTGGCTATTAATTCTAAATATTGTATTTGAAATGTTTCTTAAAGACATTTAAGATAACTTTATGAAAATATAGTTCAATACTAGCCACCAAACTTATCTTCTTGCATTCGTTAGTCTATGATAATTCCTAGTACTATATAAGTATTTGTCACCACCTAATCCTTAGTCCATGCAAATCATACATATCGAACAATACTCTATGGATTAGTCCATATGATTGCATCACTTGAAACCCGCAAGATTTGACCTAAGGAGATTCTAATTTCTAGCAAAAGTACACTAGAACTCTTCTATATATTTTCCAAAATTCAATTAAGTTAATTGAAATTGAAGTAAGTTATTATAATTATATGGATATTCAAGGTCCTATATATTTATATGGATATTCCAATTTGTGTTTAGACTATAGAGGTCCTAAATTATTGATTAGTATCTTTTATGATTTATGGCCATAAATTTATCAAATTTATTTATAACGATCCACCTTCTAGATATCTATTTAACCTATTAATTAACCCATTCAAACTTGGTATCTGAAAAATGAATTATTATGCCATCTTTAAAATAAGGATTAGGCTAAATAAAACCTTTTATCTATACTTGCCACTCACATTCAATGCGATTCCATTTTAAACCTAAACTAGCTTTTCACAACCAACATTACCATATTTCCATTAAGAAGCAACTATAATAAACTACACATTGTTTGCATTCAACTTGTAATATGAATTCCACACATCCAAGCCCAATAGGTAGATTATCAATTGTTATATTCAATCTCAAATAAGCATTAACCTATAAGATAAGCTAACTAATTTCCATGTTTACCTTATATCACTCATCACCCAAGCCACCTAAAATACCTATATTAAGGTTAGTTAAACCACAGCTAGAAAGCACCTCTAACTTTTATATTTACATTAGACCAAGAAAGTTATTTATAACATAACTTAGTGATTTATTAAACAAAATGGTAACTAAAATGTGAAATTCCTTTCATGCTAAAAAAGCAATCCTAGTATACCCAAATGCTCAACTGTTGCCTTAATCTTTAGTAGCTACACTTGAAGTCAATAAACACTAATCCCTTAGCTTCTTACGAAGCAAGGTGAGTATATCTAAAGATTAAAACAATAACAATACAATCAAGAAAACAATTGCGAAGAGTATAGTCACCAACAAAGCACATACTCATCTTTGATGCAAGACACAAATGCTATATTAATGCACATATTTTTACTGGCTAGTGTCTTAGATAAGCAACATTTAATGTCTCACACCAAGCAATAAACCAAACATTAATTAAGTACTAAGTGACACTAGGCAACTCTAACCAAACTATAACCAAGCAAATGTAGTCTATATGCTACAAAATAAGTTTAGTAAATCAAGCACTTTCTTTAACTAAGAACCAGGCTTTAAAAACTAACCCTCAAGTTTTTTTGTGGTGCCAAGAATGCTATCATACTAAACTGAGCATATATTTACACAAACTAAGGATCCAAGAGATAGTGTCTAATAAAAAAAAAGCAATGGTAGCATATTATCAACCAGACAAACATCTATACAATCACAAAAAATAAATAAGAATCTCATTATGATCTCACTTAGGTAAAGCCCACTAAGAGAAGAAATTCCAACAACCAAAACATTACACATAAGACACATCTTCGTATTAAATACCAATCATTAGCCAACTCATCTCTCAATAGCAATCATTTCACAAGAAGTTTAGAATACTAACACCAATCATCCGTCTTCATCATTCACTCCAAGGCCAAAGCAAAACACCACAATCAAAGTAATAGCACAATTATACATACCAATAAATGAGGGTCCTAGATATTCACTTGGCCTAAGCTTATGCCTTATCGCATAGTTAGAGAATGAGATGAGATACCCCTTATGTACCTATTGTAAGCATATAGTTAACTCGTTAAGATTTATTTCATTTCAAATACAGTTATACAATTATTGTATAAAGTTTCCAAGTCATTCTATCAACTTCAAATCATCATATTTTATTCATTTCTTACCCATTTTTAATAAACCTTACATCATTATGCTCAAAATTTAGAGAAGTATTTATGCAAGTAATGATATGGAACCCCCCCCCCCCCCCCCCCCCCAAAAAAAAAGTCCCTTTTCATTACTAGTTCAAACATACATTATCCCAACTTCATAATTTGTTCAAAATAGGCTCTAATACCAATCTACTATTATTAATTCATTTTAAAACCATATTGATCATCAACTTAACAAAATCAAATTATTAGTTTACGGATATGTCACCATACCAATATTACTAAATTAAATCCCTAACTACCTAATCAAGCTATTATATAGTTAAATATCATGTGTTTGAGTAAAAAGTATCATATAAATTTGAACATTTACTTTGATTTTTTATAAAATTAGAATTAACTAGTGTACATTTAGTAGGGAAACATCAAATTCAAACCATAATATAATCACTTACATAGACGATTTACTTATTTCTATCTACTAAGTCAATATATAACTAATTACTACCTATTTGAGTGATAAATGTCATACTAATCTGATTAATTCTATAAAAAATACTATATACTCATAAATAAATAAATAAATAAATAAATAGACACACACACTGACACTCATGCATATATACACACACATTCAAGTCAGCCAATCATGAATATCAAGCTAGCTTATTTTATACATTTGGTACGATTACATGTTTAGGCTCAAAATTATACAAAATCGCCTTAAATTGCATAAACTTAATTACCATATTAGGGTTAACCACTCCTTTTATCATGTTTAAACCCCAAAAAACACTACTTATCAATTTCATTACAAAATTTCTTTGAAAATTTTTTATTCTTTAGAAATAAAAAACATGATATTTTTGCTAAAATAATTAAAATAAATATTACTCATATACTTTATCAAAAACTTTGGTTAGATCAATTAAATATAAGTCATAAGAAGTCTCCAAATAAAAAATTATCATGAAGTAACATCATTTATTATTTTTAAATTTTCATTAATTTTTCGTTGGAACAAGGCAGGCTCTTAAGGAACATATATGTACATCACTAATTCCATTAAAATAAAAATAGTACATTAATTTACATGTCATATAAGCCTAAGAAACAAAATTTTCACAATTAAACATGCTGGTTTAATATTCTTAAGAAAATAAATAAAACAGGGCGTGAATTTGAACTCACCCTCATTGGAGCTTCGATGACTCGCCGACAAAGAGGCGTTACCGGCAGGATTCACCACCACCCTAGAAGCCTAATCCCTAAGCCCCACACCAGCAGCTCCACTCTAGGCCTATGAACTATAAGTAACCAGAGATTCCACCGTATTTTCCTTACCTTTTACAAATTTTCCAAAATTCCACTTGAGTTGCCCCTTAAATCAAAGTGGAAGTATCCTCCTTGAGTTGCATCCGCCATTCCTTTTCCAACATATGTATATCCATGTACTAATATTCCTATTGCCACCTAAGACTTCCACCGAACATGGTCCCTTTTCTTTTCTTTATTATCAGTATTTATTTATTTATCTTACCAAGCCACATTTTATTGTATAAATTCCTTTATTTGAATTAATTAATATAGTACATGTGTATAACCATATCATCCACAATATACATTTGATCCATTACCATAGCCCAATAAGATATTTCCGCTTATATCAATTCTGTAAATTTGGCTATACTATCATTAACTTCTCGTTATATATCGAGCACGATATTTGAATTTTCAATAAATAATAATCCAAATCACTATTTTGTGTTTATAATAATGTTAATTCATTTATGTTCCATATTTATAAGATAGCTTTATAGAATTACTTCTATTAACATTTGTGGTTGTGTCGTAAAGTTTGACTCAAAATAGATGATGTCAAGCTAAGGCCCAAATTAGTAGCTCAAATATTGGGGTGCCACATTATTTAATGTGATAACACAAACATAAAGAAATTAAATGTTTTACTTAATTGTATTTATCGCACAGCCAATCGATTTAATTAAAATATAAATGGTCTGATTGAATTTTCATATAAATATAAAAACTTTTAATGTACTTATCCTGACTTCTATTGCACTTACTTAGAAATCATTTGTTATAACCTTTAATTTGATTTTGATTCCTAATCATGCATGCTTCTTTTTTTCTTTGTTCAGGTTCCTCTATTTATAAATACTAATATGACAAAGTTTAGGAATAGCAATTACATGCTATTTCCAACTGCAGAGACATATAGTAGAGCAAGCATAAAATGGATTGGTTATGACTACCTTTGCTGCCCATTTTGGCCTCATTCCATTCAATGGTTTCTCTACTCATTACTTCCAACTGCTGTCGCGAGTTGGTGCGTATTTCAAGTCACCCTTCGCTGGAGAATCTAAAATTAAACTTGCGCGCAAGATCATTTCGCATGCTCCTCCCAATCTCTCTTGGTTTGAGGTCTTACTTTATTTATAAAATGGCTAAACAAATAAAGTGAGATATGGAATAATCTTATGTATGGGTTTTATAAGAGTTAACAGATCTTCTTCTTTTTTTCGGTGTGTTTTTTATGAATAATTATTGAATCTACACAATACAAGTATATGCTAATGAATATAGATTCCGTAAATAAAAGAGTGAGGATAGAGAGTGATACAAGGTGTATAGTGAATCTTGCCTGTCATTGTCTAATTTTCTTTTTTATAGTTTTAAACCTAAACAACTCTTATCCATTATTCAAATCATTATAATACGAATCTCCTTCACCTCTACGTAGAAATTAAAACTGTATTACCTCATAGCATTAGTGATTTCTTTATATGCTTCACATAAGATGTTTCCATCCCTAGAGGAACCTTATGTCTCTTTCTTAGTACACAAAGATAACTTTTCAAATAAAGATGAAAATTTGAGTTGCACATCTTTACAATGAATAAACGCTAGATATCTTCTCCCTCAAAATCTCTTGATTGATCATCAAATCAATACGTAATCTATTGAAAACACATGCATAACAAAGAAAAGATATTTATTAAGGATAAATATTATCACACGTAAAGTTATCTATTTGGACTTGGACTTAATCTCATAAAATCGTGATAAAGATTTCGTTTGAAATAGAGTTATTTGATCTATAATGATACATTTTATATCTAAAACATTTCATGCAAATTGAAATGAAAATGGTCTCGTTAGTTTAAAACCATATCTTTATGAATCTCTTTGAGAATTATACAATGGATGAACATAGGTTTAGATATGATTGATATTTGCGGTTAAGATCAAGAATGTAATATGGAACAAATATTTATCTTTGTTTGATTCATATAGAAAGTATCCAAGCAACTCTTTGAGTATATCAAACATAAATATGCACTTTGCAATCTATTTTGCACCTTATTCTACCATGCACTCGTCTTATTTTGTAATGCTCCAAAATCGAGGATGTCATAACCTGCCACGTATCCTTATAAGGTAAAAACACATTAAAACTCTTAAATTTTCTAAATTTATATAACTTACAATAATTGTTAACTCTAATCAAGATAAACAACTAAGATCATGGATAAGTGGCTCAATTAAGTTTCATTTACAAACCACATACTACTTCAAAATTGTCATAATACACTAATATAAAATAAGTTATAAATAGCACAAATGCTAAACTATTCCCAATACTATAATCCTCCATAAATAAACAAACTTCCAGCAATATTTTAAGATTTTAAATGATAATCTTTACCTAATCAGCATAATAATAATAATACTCTACATCATTTCCATCTTGCATGTATATCCCTAGATCCTCATCGCATGAAGTGTAATTTTTTGTACTTGCATTTGAAAAAAAATAAAATAAAATGGCCTTCGAATAATGAGCTAATGCCCAACATGTATAATCCACAAGCACATACACATGATTAAAAATATTTTGAATCACATTCATCAATGCAAAAATCAAACAAACAGCAGGTTATGGTTTTGATTAAGTTAACCATACAACAAAGGGGTACTCAAGACCTTGCTATACCATATAATATAATAACACATAGTATGATGTTAGAAATTACTACTTTAGGCCCCAACACCCATGAGTTTCTAAATCTACAAAATCATCTCAGTATACAACTCCGTTAAGGACACCACCACATACTAATCAACGACTGCTTGTTAAGGTTTTACCACTATAGGTCATTAAGTCGAACCAATCACAATTAGCAAATAACTTAATCAAATAAATTAAATCATTAATACCAGTTCCTTAGCTAACCTAACAAACATAAGCAACACATACCTAGAAGGGTGGTCTTAAACACAACTTGCCCTTGCTTAATAGTTGCACTAAAACCTGACAAAGAACAAAACAGTTAACCTTAGTACTAGCTTAGAATATCGTCTAAGTTATTTGATTTTGTTACCTAGTTGTCAGTAGGTTACATGTCAAGTTTTTAGTAGACTTTCTAGAGTCATACTAGGATTTAAGGTCAGAGAAAACAAGAAATAAAAAAGAAAAAAGAAATCAATTTAAGAATGCTAGTAGGGAGCATAGTCACGCATTAGGCTATGTACATGAGCACGGGTAGGGAACACGATCATGTACTATGGCCATGTACCTTTCTGTACACTTACATCCTTCTACAAGCATAAGTACACAAGTCATGAACCTCCTAACCCATTTTTTTTCCTGCTCTAAATGGTATGGGTAGGTATATGAGCGTGTTTCTAACCATATAACCCACTCCCCCCCAATTCCACTTTGAATCCTCTTCCTAAAGTCACCAAAACCCTAGATGTAATTCAACATTACCAAGTTTAATTTCACATTGTTTATAGCATCAATAGACTAATTTAGTTGAATTTAACAACTTACCTATTTGGATCACTCCAATGATTGAAGTCTCATTCCAAACCCTTACTCACCCCAAGTTGTTCTACTGTATAATCCAAAGAAACCATCCCTAAACCATATCACATGCATGTAAACAACTAAAAAGAGTGTTAATTGGTACTTACCGTGTAGCTTTTTCATTAAGGTATTCAAGATGTAGCAGTGGTTTTCCTCTCCTAGGGTTTCTTCTTATTTTGGGGGTGTTATTGTGTAGAAAGTGAAAAAGATCAAAATGACTTGTAAATGACCCTTTTATACTTATCTCGTAAAATGATCGAATCGCCTCCTATTTTAGATCCTTATTATTTAATTTACCACAACTCCTTTTATTTTTATTTTTATTTTGTACTGTATATTTTTTTTTATATATTTTCTTAGGTTTTATATTCTCCCCCCTTACAAAAACTTTCATCCTCGAAAGTTACCTAATTCATGCAAAAGATTTGGATATTTAGTCTACATTTCTTCTTCTAGCTCCTAACTAATTTCTCTTTTAGTCTAATTAGTCCACTGTACATAAGAAATGATCCGTCTTCTCAACACCTGTTGTTTAGTGTCAACAATTCTAATGGGTTATTCTACTGTGGTGAGATTTGGTTGTACTTCCAATGGTTCCAAAGTCATTACTTTGTTCAGATTGTACACAAACTTCCTTAGCATGAATAGATGGAAGACGTAATGTACTCCAGCCAAACTAAGCAGTAAGGCCAATCGATATACTACATTGCTAATCTTATTTACAATCTCGAAGGGTCCTACATATTTAGGATTCAACTTCTCTCTTAGCCTAAACCTAACTACTCCTTTGGTAGGTGATATCCTCAACAATACTTGTTCTTTTACTTAGATTTCTAAAGGGCGTTGCCTTTTGTCAACATAGCTCTTTTGGCAACTCTAAGCTACCTACATTCTTTATTTGCCCAGTTTTACCTTATCAACAACCTCTTGTACCAATTTAGGTCCTATTACCTATCTTTCTCCCACTCCGTCCCAATGCAACAGGGACCTACACTTCATTCTATACAAGGCTTCATAAGGGGACATCTATATAGTCGCCTAATAACTATTATTGTAGGTGAATAAACACCAGTGGTAGGTGCTCATCCCAATTCCCACGAAGATCCAAGACACAAGCCCTTAACATGTCTTCAAGGATTTATACAGTTCTTTCTTATTGCCCATCTGTTTGGGGATGAAAGGTAATATTAAAATTCAATTTGGTCCCTAATGCCCTATGCAAACTTCTCCAAAACCTTCTAACAAACCCAGTATCTATGCTTCCCTAATGTTAATAGGTAAGGAGTAGATTTGGTTAATTTGCCTACTATTACCCACATAGTTGTCAAAATCGCGAGTTAACTCGCACATTTCTACGATTTTATGAGTTGGTGAGCACATTCCTAGTCAACTCGTATGTAAAAATGTTTTTGAGGTAAAATCGTAGTAAAATCATGATTTTGAACTGTAAAATTGTCAAAATCACAATTTTACTACATTTTCATTGATTCCACAATATTGCATAACTAAGTAAAATTTCAACCATCCGAATCCGAATGAACAAATATGTAATAATAGCTATTCATAACTCAATCCCAAACTTTTAATAAACAAATATGAGCTTAATTATTAAAAGCCCTCTAGCATCCAGGGGGCGCTGCTTTCCTATCGTAGGGTAGTATGAGTCATACCCCAACATGTTCGTTGATCATCACTCCTCTTTTGTCAGTGTGTTGCATTGCATTAAAGTCTTTGTATTTGTGTTCGTCGATTGCTAGTTTTCTTGTTCCTATTTGTGATCATGTTCATATTACAGCACTCATGTTTGATTACTGCAACTTTCCTTATTTTAATTAATATTTTTGTAATAGTAAATAAAATAAAGGGTAGATAACTTTAACTTTATAAGAATTTTTTCGATTTTTAATTTTATAGGAAAGGTACAAATGTATTTATATTTCTATCTTTTCAATATATCATTCTCATAGTTAAGTAAATGTGAGATATTGTTAAGTAAATATATTTTGAATTAATAACCATGAATAGTGCAAAAATTTACCTAGTAATATATAATTTTGAAGGTTTTTCTTACTGTAGTATCTTCTTTATTATGTACTTTTGGTTAGTAATTATTTGTCATTTTTTAATATTACTCCTTTCTAATGGTATATCTTCGTTATCAATTTTTATTTATTAGTAATTTCTTAAAGTCACAATTGATTTTTAAATTTTATCTATTATCTTTTAGCTTTTGTATATTTAACTAGGTCAAACTTATTTTATACATGATTTATCATTTTAGAAATAAAATATCTATATTATACAACTTATGCTCGATTATCTATATTATGACTTTTATTGCAAATTTGCAATTTATGGCTAAAATAAACACTCAATTTCCTTATTTCTATTATTCATTATATTTTTAATGACTATTGTAAGTAAATTTATAATATTTGGAAGTTATTTTACATAGGTTGTAGAAACTTATATTTCTACATTCTGTTTCTACGTTCCGATTCTATGGACCCCTTAGCAATTCTATGTAAAATCGCGATTTTGACAACCTTGATTACCCATACAGCATCATGTTTTTCTTTAGTCCTAAGGAGAGCTATTATAAAATCTATTGTCATGTGCTTCCACTTCCATTCTGGTAAAGGTAAGGGTTGTAACTCACCTATTGGCCTCTAATGTTTATCTTAATTTACTAACATATCAGGCATCTAAAAACATAGTTGGCTATTTCTTGCTTCATGTTTTTCCACCAATAGTGGCATTTCAAGTCCTTGTACATCTTAGTACTCTCCAGATATATTGAGTACCTAGAATAATGTGCTTCCTTTAGGATCACCTTCTTCAAATCTAGATTCTTAAGCACACAAAAGCTAGTTTCATACCTTAAGACTCCATCTAGATCCATATTAAACTTAAGAGCCTTGTCCTGTCCTAATCTATTCTTGATCTCCAAAATGCCAACATCTTCTGCTTGAGGTTTTTTAATTATTCCCACTATAGTTGTCTGGATGTGTAAACTAGCCATCTTCACTCCAACTTCTTGAGTCAAAATCTCCAATTCCAATCTATGCATATCATTTAACAACTTTTATTGTGAGGTAATTAAAGTGGCAAGATTACCATGTTTCTTCCTACTAAAGGCATCTACCACCATATTCTCCTTTCTAGGGTGGTATTCGATCTTAAGGTTGTAGTCCTTAATTAACCCCTACCACCTCCGCTGCCTCATATTTAACTCTTTTTGTGTGAAGATGTACTTCAAACTCTTATGACAAGTGAAAATCTTGTATTTTTCCCCCATAGTTTCAATGCCAACACTACTGCTACTAGCTCCAAGTCATAAGTCAGGTAATTTCTCTCATAGGGCTTCAATTGACAAGATGCATAAACTATAACTTGCCCATTTTACATCAAAATGCAACTTAGCCCCTAAGTTAAAGCATCACTACTGTAAACATCCCATTTTTTGCCCTAAGGATCAATAATAAGTGATTTTCAAATTTTTCTAATTTTTTCCATTTTTTCTCTAATTTAGCAAAAATAGGAAAAATGTTCAAAAATAAAAATAAATAGGAAAATACATCAATTTTGGAAAATAATTTCAGAAATGGCAATAATAAGTATTAAATAATTTTCACTAATTTTTGGAATTTCAAAAAATGCAAAAAAAATAAAAAAATCGCATTGCATATATGCAATTTGCGAAATAAATAAAATCACGAAAGTGAGCTAGGTCAACTAGTCCGAACCAAGGTCAGGTGCGCGCGGACGGGTGCGAGGTTAGGGGTTTGAAACGCGGGGGAAGTAGAATCCGCCTTTTGGGAATTTTTTCTTTACTTGGGACACGTGGCAGCATCTAATTGGCTGGAGCGAACGCACGCACTGGGCGCGTGATCGTCTTCAACCTCTGTCCGAGATCGCCGGCGAGGAGAAAAATCCGAATTTCGGCCGTTTTGATTCGAGTTTTTGCACAAATCCAACAGATCTTCAACAAAAATACGATAAACATCATCTAATTGGAATCAAATCTCAACAAATCGATGGATTTACACAAATCGGAGTTGGTTGTTTTAACCGCAAATCTGATTTGCTTCGATGGGTGGAAATCCGAGCTTATCCAACTCAATTTTGAATGCCTATAAATAGAGGATGAAGTGGAGAAGCAGGATCACGGATCAAAAGTGAGAGAAAGAGAGAAAAAGGAGAGAATCGAAGCTTCGCCGGAGTTGTTCAAAACCACGACCACCGATCAAGTGTTGGGTAGCCACCAGGAGGCGTTTCTGAAGCAAACCACCACCACAGTTGAGTTCCTCACCTTCGGGAACTTAGGAATCGACACCTCAACCGCTTCAAAAGGCTACCGGAACGCCGTCAACAAGCACTCCCAGCCGCTGGGTCTGATCGACCTGACCCGGCCCGCTTCAACCCAACCCGCGCACCGACCCGGATCTAGGTGAATCGGATTTTCCGATTTTTTTTATTTTGTTTTTATTTTATTTATTTAGTTATGTTATTCATTTCAAATTTATTTTTTTTAATTCAATAAATAGAAAAATGTTAGAAATTAGATTTTTTTTTTAGGATTTAATGATAAAAAATAAAAACAATAATTATAATAATAAATAATAAAAATGTGAAAATTCACAAAGAAAATAATATAAATATTAGAAAAAATAATAATAATAAAAATTTATATTTTAAAATAGGATAGATAAAAACTTAGGAGAAAATTTTTCAATAAAAATAAAAATTATAAAAATTATGAAAAATTCATAAAAATTCATAAAAAAAACAATAAAAATTATAATAGTAGAAATGAGTTGAAAAATAGAAAAATGAATTTTATCACTTAGAAAAATCATTTTCTTAAATAAATCCAAAATTGGTTTTTTCCTTAAAAATATCATTTTCAAAAATCAAATTATCAAACCTAGGCTTAGATTTTTTTAACAAAAATCCCAAAATGATAAAAACGTAAATCAAAAGAGATTTCATAATTAAAATTCACAAACACATTAAAATTTTTCAGGAAAAGCGAACTACGGCATGTTTGATCATGAATAGCAGGTATGTAGGCACCCATTTGGGGCAACCCTAAAAAGGAATAAAAATCATTTTCCTAGAATAATTCACTCAAAAACACAATAAAAGACAAATAAGATAAAAGACATTTCGAGATAATATAAATTTTAGGAAATTAGGTGGTAACCTTAGGGTTTTAATAGGTTAGCCTCCGAACTTAGAAACTCTGGTTTTCCCTTTTTCTCTTTTCACAAAAACGAGAAGAGGAAACCACGGTGACTAGTGGTCCAAATTAGGACTAATATGCTCAATTAGTCTTAATTCAATCTTTCCCAACAACAGTTGGGTGGTGACTCCAAAATAAAACGAAATTCCCAACTCAAGTCGAGGGTCTACATTAGATGAGCATAGGGTCTATGATGTGCCTAAATTCCAAGCTTAACCACAATCAAAAGAATCAAGGAAAACACCTTAATTCACAAAACACAAAACCGGTTCACTTGACTAGGTAAATGCGGAAATCCTAAGGTAATGGAATGAAATCCAAAGAGCTCTAATTGCTATTATCAATCCAAACAAGTAATCTTCATCAAATAATAACAATTAGAATTGAAACCACGTGAATCAAATAAAGAAATCAAATGGGTCAAACCGCAAATTCCAACCCTTCCTTTAACTATCCAATTCACGCCACAATAAAGAGAATGATATCATATATCAACATAATCAATCCTATAACAAGCTATTGATCACGAATTTGGAATTAAAACAAGTCCAAGAACATCCAAATCAACCCTAGATATGACTCACTAGAGAAGAAATGAACAAAAACAAAGATGAATCGATATTACTCACGATTTCTCCTTATTGCAGTCGCCACAATTTCAACTTCTTGGGATTGAAATTGATAAGAGAATTTGGAATTAGGAAAACCCTAAGCCCTCTCACGAAATGTGAAGTGTTTGTTCTGCAAAATTAGCCTCCTCAAACCCTCTCTTAAGCAAGTATTTATACTTGCTACTCCTAGGGTTAAAAAGTGCTCAAAATTACAAGTTTGCCACTTTTAAGGTGGCTATCCCTAAATGAAAATTACAAGGAAATAAAAGTGTCCCAAAACCAAAATACAACCAAAATAGTTCAATAAACAATTACAAGATACAAAATAACATAAGTCTTCATGATCCAATGCCTCAGAATAGCGAACAATCGCAGCGGGTCTTTTATTGTTATCCTGAAAAATGTTCGGTGTTCAACTGAAGTTGTAGGACATTTTGGCATCCCATGGAGAATTATAATTGTACGTGTAAGATTATTCTCAAATTTAATTAGAAATAAAGAAAAAAAGGTAAAATATGAGCAATTTGGATAATAATCCAAATTGGGTTCTGAAGAGGTTGACATTGTCAGAAAATTTCCCATCAGTCTAGTATAGATCGGATTAGGAATGGGAAATCAAAAAATTAGACTCGACAGGATAGCGACTTCAATGGGGACCATTTTCTCTAGTAGGCTAGCCACCTAAATCTCCTCAAATTGCTCGTTTTTAAGAAATGTCTTTTGATTATTGTTCTGTTGCTAAACTTTCAGGAATTAGCTAAATTTATGATTCAATTTTTACTTTTGGGTCTGCATGCATACATTTGTGTGAATAGATACGGTCGAACCCGGACTGTCTTAGGACCTTAAGACGGGGAGCCATTGTGTAGGTTTCGAGCAACGTGATGTAATCACCGTTCGAGACCGATTAGGCTACCCCATCCAATGCTTCGATATGGCTTGAGATCCATTTCTCCAAGAATGCGGGAGGCCATAGAGCTTGGGGGGCAGTTAAAACCTACCTATTTGCATACGTAATGTCATGGGTTGACAATTGATGATGATGTAATATTTTTTGTTTTGTTCATGGAGTTCAGATCTATTTCCCTGTAATGTTATCATAGTTCTGGTTGTAATTAGGGAATTTATGTTGTAATAGATGGCTAGTACCGCAGTTGACCGCCTCCTCCGCAAAGAGATCCGAGTGTACAAACCTTTGGATCCGAAATTGGTACTCGACCACTGGTTCACCCTATACAACCCAGAGGAGAAGGCCTTTATCCAATAGAAAATAGGGCCCATCTTCTCATTGATGAAGATGGAGATGAACTTGCCATTGGTACGAGCCATGCTCCACCTATGGGAAATAGAGCCCGCGGCTTTCTTCATTGAACCACATGAGATTACTCCTACTCTGGAAGAGTACACCCAGCTGCTACAAGCTCCAACACTAACCAATCAAGTCTATGTACCAGATCTTGAGGCCGGGCCAGCCGGTATCTTCAGCAGACTCCTGGGTATCTACAAGACATCAACGGATATTGCATATGGATGGATGAGTTAGAAGCTATCATCAGAAACCGACGCTTGTGCAACAGCAGAAGAAGAGAACTAGGAAATAGATTACTATTGTACTTTTTCATTTTTTTCAAGTATTGAACTCCAAGTTTCCAAAAATAAAGTTTCAGTATTATGTCATCAATCAGTTGTTGGCCCCTTTATTTCAGTATCCATGTGACACATGCATCACATTTTCATGCATACATCATACTAAAAAGAAAAAAAAAATGCGCGCCAAGTATCAAAATAGCTCCCAAACAACCGAACCCTCCTAGAAGCCCAATCTGGATCTGTTCAAGAACCAAAATGGCAAATAGTGGCAACAACAGTGACAACCACAATAAAACCAACACTGACTACATTCCTACACCCCAAGAAGAAGTACAAGCTAGAGGTGTCAAAGGTAAGATGAAGGAAAAGTCAAGAAACACCTCGATGCATATTCCACCCCTCCAACAATCTTTCAGAAAAGTAACTATCATTCAAGAGCCTCGGATAAGTGAAGATGACGTCAGCAATGGGAGCCTAACCCCCTGCACGTCCAACCAACATCCAGCTCTCAATAATTGGTTCTGTTATCCTATTGATAGCTCTAAGTCAGCTCAAGGATAGAGAACGATTGTTAAAAAAATTTTATTGAGACTTCTTTAATTCAATTATAGTTTGTCTTACTTATATATATGCTTTCATTTTACTTTACCCAGATCTCCTACCATCGAACATCAGGGATATTTCGCGCAGGTAGGAAATAAAAAAGCTGATATCGTTTCCAACGTTGCTAGGTCAATTATTGAAGGCGATATCCTTGACCACGAAATAATACAAGAAAATTGGCAAAAGCATGAACAAAGCAGAATTTCAATTGAAGAGCCAATGGAGACAGTAAATCTAGGAAGCATGGAAAAACCTAAAAACCTCAAAATCGGGACCAGTTTAAGTGCCGAGCAAAAGCGTGAGATAATCGAGTTGTTAACGGAATATGCGGATGTGTTCGCCTAGTCATATGGTGACATGCCAGCACTAGACCAATCAATAGTGGTTCATAGGCTTCCCACAAGGGAAGATGTCAAACCTAAAAAATAGAAATTGAGAAGATTTAGGCTTAACATCTTACTAAAGATTAAGGAATAAGTCAAGAAACTGCTAGAAGTAGGGTTTATCAAAGTATCTGATTACCCAGAATGGATAGCAAATATAGTCCCTATTATGAAAAAGAATGGAAAAGTACGCGTACGCGTAGACTTTCGAGACTTAAACCAAGCTACGCGAAAGGATAACTTCCCCCTACCTCACATTGATGTTTTAATGGACAATACTGCAGGAAACCATTTTTTCTCATTTATGGACGGTTTCTCAGGCTATAATAAAATAAAAATGGCTGAAGAAGATAAAACCAAAACGACTTTCATCTCAACATGGGGAACTTTCTGTTACAAAGTCATGCCCTTTGGTTTGAAAAACGCCGGGGCAATGTATCAAAGAGCCATGGTCGCGATACTTCATGACATGATGCATCGAGAGGTCGAAGTATACGTCGACGACATGATAGCCAAATCTAAAGAGGAAGAAAGCCATATATATATCCTGAGGAAATTGTTTAAAAGACTGAGAAAATTCCAGCTCAAGTTAAACCTAGAAAAATGCACTTTTTGAGTCACAACGGGCAGATTGTTAAGGTTTGTCATAAGCCGGGAAGGCATTAAAATCGACCCTAACAAAGTAAAGTCTATATTAGAGCTACCTTCCCCACGCACTGTCAAAGAAGTAAGAAGCTTGTTGGGAAGATTGAATTACATAGCTCGTTTTATCTCACAGCTCATAGATAAGTACCGGCCGCTATTTCGTCTGTTGAAAAAGAATGTCGCAGTAGAATGGGACGACGAATGCGAAGAAGCATTCAAGACAATCAAAGACTATCTCATAAAACCTCCAGTCTTGACAGTCCCGAAGAAAGGGAAGCCCTTATTCTTATACCTCACGATACTCCTTGAATCTATGGGATGCGTGTTGGGGCAAAAAGATGAAAAGGGAAGAGAACGTTCCATATATTACTTAAGCAAGAAATTCACAAACGAGGAACAGAGGTACTCAGAGGTAGAAAGGACTTGTTGTGCTCTAATTTGGGTCATGCATCGGTTAAGGCAATACACCCTTTACTATCATATTGAGCTATTGACAAGATATGATCCCTTAAAATACTTGGCGGAGAAACCAGTTTTGATAGGGAGAATCTCTAAATGGCAAATGCTCTTATCAAATTTTGATATCACATACATAAATCAAAACTCAATGAAAGGGCAAGCTTTAGCAGACCAATTGGCAGAACACCCTGTCGAGGTAGATTCCCAAGAACTACAAGCCCAATTCCCGAACGAAAATATATTAACAGTGGAAGGTATACTGGTAGAAGACCGTGGGATAGAACAGAACTCTAAGTGGAAAATGTTCTTCGACGGAGCTGCCAACGTATTTGGTTGCAAGATCGAGGCAGTGTTGATATCCCCAAACGGCACACAATTCCCTACAGCGACAAGGCTCACCTTTCCATATACCAATAATATCGCGGAATATGAGGCGTGCATCCTCGGCCTCAAAATGGCTTGCCAAATGGAAATCCGCGAATTAGAAGTATACGGGGATTCATCGCTCATCATACTATAGACAAGAGAGGAATTCAAGACTAAAGACGCCAATCACTTTCACATATATCCCGAGAACTCAGAATCAGTTTGTAGATGCACTCGCCACACTAGCATCTATGATCCAGACAACAGGGGAGGGTGAAGTCCAACCGATGAAAATAGATATCGAAAATCGGCCCGCCTACTGTTTAACAATTGAAAGGGCACAAGATTACAAGCCCTGATATCACAACATCAAGACCTTTCTACAAGAGAGTAAATACCCTGAAATGGCTAGCAAGAATGACCAAAGAACACTCAGAAGGTTAGCAAGCCATTTCTTATTAAGTGGGTATGTACTTTACAAAAGATTGTCTGATACCACCTTGTTAAGATGTGTGGATAAAAATGAAGCCTGTGAACTGATGAAAGAGGTACATGAAGGAGTATATGGGCCTCATATGAACGGCTACATGTTGGCCTGAAAAATCATGAGGTTAGGATACTATTGGCTAACCATGGAATCAGATTGCATAAAATATGTCAAGCACTGTCATTTGTGTCAAATATACTCAAACCGGATAAATGCTCTACCCAACGAGCTACACTTGTTGTCAGCACCATGGCCTTTCTCTATGTGGGGAATCGATATAATTAGCCCAATCACTCCGACAGCATCCAATGGCCACAGGTTTATACTGGTAGCAATCGATTACTTTACCAAGTGGGTAGAAGCTTCGTCATATGCCAATGTCACCAAAGGGGTAATAGTCTGTTTCTTGAAAAGGGACATAATAGCCCGATATGGAGTTCTTGAGTCCATCATCACCGACAACAGTACCAATCTTAATAACAAGTCAATGGCAGGTTTATGTCAACAATTCCACATAAACTATAGAAATTCAACTCCCTACCGACCTCAGATGAACGGGGTAGTAGAAGCAACCAACAAGAATATCAAAAAGATCATCAAAAAAATGACAACCACTTACAAAGATTGGCACGAGATGTTACCGTTTGCTCTCATGGCTTATAGGACTTCAATAAGAACATCTACTGGGGCTACCCCATATTCATTGGTATACGATGCTGAGGTAGTGCTACCAGTCGAGGTCGAAATACCGTCATTTAGAATTCTGTCAGAAACTCAGTTAACTGAATCAGACTAGGTAAAGAAAAGGCTTGATCAGCTGAATCTGATTGATGAAAAAAGACTCACTGTACTATGTCATGGCTAGTGTTACCAGCAAAGGATGGCCCGAGCATTTAACAAGAAGATGAGGCCCCGATACTTCAAAGAGGGGGATCTGGTGCTAAGGAAGGTTCTCCCGAATGCCCAAGACTCCAGAGGAAAATTCACCCCAAACTATGAGGGTCCGTATGTGGTGAAAAAGGTTTTGTCAGGAGGAGCTCTGATACTGACTCAAATGGATGGTCCGGAATTAAGAGACCCCATTAATACAAATATTGTAAAGATGTACTATCCTTAGGCAAGGGAATTGAAAATTTTGCCAATGTTTATGAAAGGCAATATTCGATACAAATTTCGTTGAGTCTAGTTTTTATTTTTTTTACAAGCAAAGTTAATGTCTCTAAATGGTCGATATTTCCAATCAATTCTCATTACAACAAATATTCCTAAACACATTACCCATCACTTCACCAATGAATGATAAACACTAAAATGATAATGAATCTCAATAAATTTTGTAATATAATTCTATCTACTTTTGAGAATTAGACCTAGTGCATTTGTAGGATAACACTACCGTCAAAAGAGCCATGCACACAAGAAAGGAAGCATATCAAGATTTTCGACCCTGTGTCAAAGCAAGAGTAAGCGAAGCAGAAGCAAACCAGCACGAAGGTTCGGTTGTTTGGTTGCTATCCACGATGAATTGGCAAGCATGTTAAAATAAATGACTATCATCCACATATCATGAAAAGCATCAAATCATTTAACCAAGTCAGTAGAAACATATTCAAAAGCATAAGATTAATCAGCCCACAATAGGGCGCTTATCTCAACATCCTCTTGAATAGGTTAGTCAGCTCATAATGGGGCACTTTCCTGGATATCTCTTCCTAAGGTTAGCCTACAAGGGCACCTTTTAAGACATTTCTTCCTATCATAGGTTAGTCAGCTCACATTGGGGCACTTCCCTAAGCATCCTCTCGTGGGCTCAGCCTATAGGGGCACCTTTCGAGACATGTATTCCTACCATGGATTAGTCAGCCCACATTGGGGCACTTTCCTAAATATCCTCTTTTGAGGTCAGCCCAAAAGGGCACCTTTTTGAGATATTTCTCTCTGCTATAGGTTAGTCAGCCCACAATGGGGCACTCTCCTAAATATCTTCTCTCAGGGTCAGCCTGTAGGGGCACCTTTCGAGACATCTCTCCCCTAGGGTCGTGAGTTTAAGAAAACACTTCCCGCTAAGGATAGTCATCCCAAGAAGGGGCACTTTCCTATATGCCTTTTCTTAAAGTTGGCTCAAAGGAGCACTTCTTGAATCTATCGATTAGTTAGCTCAAAGGAGCACTTTTCGAATCTATCGATCAGTTAGCTCAGAGGAGCACTTTTCGAATCTATCGATTAGTTAACTCAGAGGAGCACTCTTCGAATCTATCAATTAGTCAGCTCATAGGAGCTAGTCTAGTCAGACACTTCTGTTAACAGGTGGCCAGCTCATAAGAGCGCTTCCCAAGATAATCTTCTCTTCAAGGTTGCTAGTCCGATAAGACGCTTCCTATCATCAGCTATCCTACACTCATAAATAAGGCTTGAGATTGTTCCTATCGCCAATTAGTTAGCCCATAAAGCACTTTTTGGGAGGATAAATTACTCTAGATTGTTAAGCAATACCAACCATCACAAAAGACTCGTGGGATTATTAGGTCATGGAGCATTTTCCTACTAGAGACGCAATCTCAGATAACCATCCAAACCAAGGCGTTATCTATTCAATCAAGAGGCCAAAAATGGCGTCTTTCTTGTCTTTGTAGTTAAGTTTTTCAAACTTTACTACAAAGAGGGACAGCTGTAAACACCTCATTTTTGCCCTAAGGATCAATAATAATCAATAATAAAGTGATTTTCAAATTTTTCCAATTTTTTCCATTTTTTCTCTAATTTAGCAAAAATAGGAAAAATGTTCAAAAATTAAAATAAATAGGAAAATACATCAATTTTGGAAAATAATTTCAGAAATGCAATAATAAGGATTAAATAATTTTTACTAATTTTTGGAATTTCAAAAAATACAAAAAAATAAAAAAATCGCATTGCATATATACAATTTGCGAAATAAATAAAATCGCGAAAGTGAGCTAGCTCAGCTGGTCCATACCAAGGTCAGGCGCGCGGATGGGTGCGAGGTCAGGGGTTCGAAACGCGGGGGAAGCAGAATCCGCGTTTTGCGAATTTTTTCTTTACTTGGGATATGTGGTAGCATCTAGTTGGCTAGAGCGAACGCATGCGCCGGGCGCGTGATCGTCTTCAACCTCTATCCGAGATCGCCAGCAAGGAGAAAAATCCGAATTTCGAATGTTTTGATTCGATTTTTTGCACAAATCTAACAGATCTTCAACAAAAATACGATAAACATCGTCCAATTGGAATCAAATCTCAACAAATCGATGGATTTACACAAATCGGAGTTGGTTGTTTTAACCGCAAATCCGATTTACTTCGATGGGTGGAAATCCAAGCTTATCCAACTTGATTTTGAATGCCTATAAATAGAGGATGAAGTGGAGAAGTAGGATCACGAATCAAAAGTGAGAGAAAGAGAGAAAAAGGAGAGAATCGAAGCTTCGCCAGAGTTGTTCAAAACTGCGACCACCGATCAAGTGTTGGGTAGCCACCAAGAGGCGTTTATGAAGCAAACCACCGCCACAGTTGAGTTCCTCACCCTCGGGAACCTAGGAATCGACACCTCAACCGCTTCGAAAGGCCACCGGAACGCCGTCAACGAGCACTCCCAGCCACCACGTCCGATCGACCCGACCCGGCCCGCTTCGACCCGATCCGACTCAACCGACTCGACCTGCGCACCGACTCGGATCCAGGTAAGTCGGATTTTCTGATTTTTTTTATTTTATTTTATTTATTTAGTTATGTTATTCATTTCGAATTTATTTATTTATTTGTTAATTCAATAAATGGAAAAATGTTAGAAATTAGATTTTTTTTTTAGGATTTAATGATAAAAAATAAAAACAATAATTATAATAATAAATAATAAAAATTTGAAAATTCATAAAGAAAATAATATAAATATTAGAAAAAATAAAAAAAAATAGATTTTAAAATAGGATAGATAAAAACCTAAGAGAAAATTTTTCAATAAAAATAAAAATTATGAAAATTAATAAAAATTCATAAAAGTTAATAAAAATTATAAAAATTATAAAAATTAATAAAAAAATCAATAAAAATTATAATAGCAGAAATGAGTTGAAAAATAGAAAAATGAATTTTATCACTTAGAAAAATCATTTTCTTAAATAAATCCAAAATTGGTTTTTTCCTTAAAAATATCATTTTCAAAAATCAAATTATCAAACCTAGGCTTAGATTTTTTTAACAAAAATCCCAAAATGATAAAAACGTAAATCAAAAAAGATTTCATAATTAAAATTCACAAACACATTAAAATTTTTCAGGAAAAGCGAACTACGGCATATTTGATCCTGAATAGCAGGTACGTAGGCACCCATTTGGGGCAACCCTAAAAAGGAATAAAAAACATTTTCCTAGAATAATTCACTCAAAAACACAATAAAAGACAAATAGGATAAAAGACATTTCAAGATAATATAAATTTTAGGAAATTAGGTGGTAAGCTTAGGGTTTTAATAAGTTAGCCTCCGAACTTTGAAACTCTAGTTTTCCCTTTTCCTCTTTTCACAAAAATGAGAAGAAGAAACCACGACGACTAGTGGTCCAAATTAGGACTAATCCGCTCTATTAGTCTTAATTCAATTTTTCCCAACAACAGTTGGGTGGCGACTCCAAAATAAAACGAAATTGCTAACTCAAGTCGAGGGTCTACATTAGATGAGCATAGGGTCTAGTATAGATCGGATTAGGAATGGGAAATCAAAAAATTAGACTCGAAAACTACAAATAGTAAATTCTTCCCCCACTCTTAGGTAATGCTAAGATTAGGGCTAATATTAGCTTCTCCTTAAGTTTTTGGAAACTAATTTCACACTCATCATCTTAATGAAATTTCACCTTCTTTAGAGAATGCATGAGCTCCCTATAATTGATCAAATAGATTATCTATTATGGGGAGAAGATACTTGTTCTTGGTGGTGACATGGTTTAGCTCTCTGTAATTTATACATAATCTCATGCTTCCATCTTTCTTTTTGACATTGAGAACTGGTGCACCCTAAAGAGACATACTAGGTCTTATGAACCCTTTATCCTATAGGTTCTACAACTATTTTTTCAACTCTTCTAACTTAATTAGTGCCCTCTTGTATATAGATTTTGATATCGGTGTAGTACCCAATACTAAGTCAATGCTAAACTTCATTTTCCTAATTGGGGGTAAACTAAGAAGGTCCTCCAGAAAGGCATTAGGAAAATCCTTCACTACTGGCACCATTTCTAATGTCACTAACTCACTTATTTAAGCAATACAACAACTAACACACTCTTTCCCCACAATTCATAAGCAAGTGATCCTATTAGTCTCTATGTGTCTAGTTTAAACTTGAAATCTCCTCCAGGTATGTTGAAGTTTACCTCCACATTATGACAATTAGTAGTAGCATGGCACCTTGACAACTAATTAACTCCTAAGATTATGTCAAACTCAATCATCTCTTTCACCAATAGATCTATTAGCATTTCCTACCCCCTATCTCCACCTTTACATTTCTATAGATCTTATTTAAAACCCTTCCAACTAAGGGAGTACTAACACTTAAACAATTATCCAGACATTCAGAAACCAAACCACAAACATATACAAAGGAGCTAGACACATAGGAATGAGTGGCACCAGTATCAAATAAGATAAAAGCACTACGAAGTGTACTTAAAGTATACTTGCAATAGTGTCAATATTTGAAAGGCCCTAGTGCCACTACTGCTAGAGTACAAATACTTTGGCTAGAACTTGTTATCTAAGGCCTCCTACTTGTAATCTACTAGTCTACACCCTTGCTGGAGGTTTCGCCACCTACTAAATTGGGGCTATCTGATTCCCTACCCGACCACTAGTACAGTCAATTGCCTTATGTCCCATCTGCTTACACACATGACAAAAGATTAACGAGATAGATCTCCCATTATAGTTTCTACTTATATGACCTAACTTCCTATAGGAGAAATATGCACCCTATAGCCATTTACAGTTCCTCTGCTCATGGGGTCCATAGCATCTAGTGCATCTGACTATGAGGACTACTAGGGGGACTGCTAGAGGCACTGGTCAGATTTTTAAAGGGTGAGTTGTAATGACCAAAGGCCTGTTCTGGAATACTTGGGGCCTCTTAGACTTACCTTGAACTACTACATTAGAAGTCAGCCTCTTCCCTAAAGCCACTTTTGATCTATAGGCCAATTGCTCCTCTATCATCTTCCTACTCTACTCTATGAATTTAGCTTTATCCACCACCATAGCATAGGTGAATAGCTAAAAGGATCCGACTTCATGTTGGAGATTTGGCTCCAACCCCCTTACAAATCTCTTAGCTCTAGAGTCATCATTAGCATGTATTGCCTCAAGAAGGAACTTAATTAGGCGATTCAGCTTTACCTTATATTCCTCTACTAACCTGCTCCCCTATTCACAATTATAATATGTAGTTTCCATCCTATCACAAATGCTATTAGGGAAGTGTTTCTAGTAAAACAGCTCTCAAAATCCTCTTCAGTCTACATATCCTCTTTTTAGCTTAGGAACAAATGCCTACCAACTTGCTATAGTCCCTCTCAACATGAATACAGCAAAGGTCTACCTTCCAATCTTCTAAAACCTAAATGGCAGCAAAGGTCATTTCCATCTCCTGCATCTAGTTCTTTGCCTCTATTGAGTCATTAATCCTAGGGTTGAACTCCATTGCCACTCAAGCAAACCTTTCCAAGCTTATTGGATCCTTAGCTGCTTTGGTTCATTGGGCATTCTGCATTTGTTGTTGCAATGCTATCAACCCCACTATGTTGTTCACAGTCTCTAAGAGTTAAGCAGTCTGGTCTGCCACTTAACCCTATCCCCCTTGTGGTTGCTAACCTTGAGGATACCCCTTATCCTGGTTATCATACCCAGCACCTCTTGATGATCCTAAACCAGTAATTCTTCTTGGAAACATTATGCTCAAGATGTGGAAAGGAAAGAGTAATCTAAAGAATAAGATAAACAAGACTAAAAAACTAGATATATTTTTATATATATACTAGAAAGTAAAGTAATTAGTTAAAGAAAATAACAAATAAAGTAATAAAATAGCTAAATTATATACATTACACAATCAAACCAAAGATTCTACCCACTCTATTTATAGTTTCGCCATCCTACATATTTAATGTCTAATTCTTCTGGAGATCACAACCTACCTTCTACTAATTAAAGCCTGTCCCTATTGATCATCAACCTAGTTTCTAAGGATCTTCAAACTTAAGCTCTAATACCATTTAAGTTGTAACACTTCAAAACTCAAGACATCACAACCCGTCACATGTCCTTACAAGGTAAAGACATGTTATGGCTCTTAAATCTTCTAAATCTACATAGCTTACAATAAGTGTTATCCCTAATCGAGATAAACAACTAACATCATGGGTAAGTGGCTCAATTGAGTCTTATTTACAAACCACATACTACTTCAAGGTTATCTTAATACTCTAATATAAAATAAGTTATAAATGGCATAAATGTCAAACTATTCTCAATACTATAATTCTTCATAAATAAATAAACTTCCAACAATATTCTAAGACTTCAAATGACAATCTTTGCTTAATCATCATAATAAAAATAGTACTCTATATCATTTCCTTTCTATACGTATGTCCCTAGATCCTCATCATATAAAGTGTAATCATATGTACCTACAACTAAAAAAAAAATTCCTTGAAGAGTGAGCTAATGCTCAGCATATATAATCCACAAGCACACATGCATGATCAAACATACCTTGAATCACATGCATCGATACAAAAATCAAACAAGTAGCTAGTTATAATTTTGATTAAGTCAACCATACAGAAAAGGGGTAGTCATGACCCCCATCATACCATATAATATAATAATATATAATACGGAGTTGAAAACTATCACTTTAGGCCCCAACACCCATGGTCCTAAAATCTACCAAATCATCACAGTATGTAACTCCACTAGAGGCACTGCCACATATAAATCAATAGGTGTCCCCTTAAGGTTTCACTACTATGGGTCCTTAAACTCAGCCAATCATAATCAGTAAACATCCTATTCAAATCAATTAAATCATTAATTTTGATTCCTTAGCTAGCCTAACAATCATAAGCAACACACAAGATTACACATACTTAGAAAGGTAGTCTTAAACACAACTTGTCCTTACCTAATAGTTACACTGAAACCCAACAAAGAATAAAACAATTAACCTTAGTATTAGCCTAAGATATTGTCTAAGTTATCTAATTTTGTTACCTAGTTGTTGGTAAGTCACTTCCCTTATCTTTGGTAGAGTTTTTACAGCTATACTAGGGTTTAAGGTTAGAGAAAACAAGAAATGAAAATAGAAATTGATTTAGGAATGCTTATAGGGAACATGGCTGTGCATTAGGCCATATACATGAGCACGGGTAGGGAACATAACTGTATACCTTTTTGTAAACTTCCATCCTTCCACACACCTAAGTATACAAATGTGTGGTGTATAGGTACACGGGCAAGTATCTAGCAGTGAACCTTCTAACTCATTTTTTTCCTCCTCTAAACAGCATAAGTAGGTACACAAAAATGTTTCTAACCATCTACAACAACCCCTACCCCGTTCCACTTAGAATCCTCTTCCCAAACTTACCAATTTTGATCTTCTTCAAACCCTAGATATAATTCAACTCTACTAAGTCTAATTTCACATTGTTTATAGCATCAATACACTAAATTTAGTTGAATTTAACAACTTACTTGTTCAGATTGTTCAAATGATCTAAGTCTCATTCCAAACCCTTACTCATACTGAATTGTTCTGCAATACAACCCAAAGAAACCAACCTTAAATTGTATCACACACATGCAAACAACAAAAAAGAGTGTTAATTTGTATTTATCGTATGGGTTTTCATTAGGGTGTATAGGACGTAACAGTAGTTTTCCTCTCCCATGATTTCTCCCTACTCTGGAAGTGCTATTGTGTAGAAAATGAACATGGCCAGAATGACCTGTAAATGACCCTTCTATACATGTCTCATAAAATGACTGAATTTTCCCCTATTTTATTCGTTATCATTTTATTTACCCTCAACCCCTTTTATTTTTATTTTGTACCATTTTTTTTTCTTATTCTTCTCAGGTTTTACAAATTTCATAGAACTAAGAAAACTATAAGCCTAACTTGATTCATCATCTTCTTCATAAATGGGTAAATGAGGCCTAATACTTAGGTGTTAAACAATTCTTGTGATGATTATTCTAATACAAGATGGGGAGGCAACACACCCAATTTTGATGACTTGAGAGGAAAATAGAAAGGAGGCAAATGACAATCTTGATCTCAAGAAAAATTTTCATGTTCTTTAGTTTCGAAACAATCTTATTCAAAAACATCATTGATCAACTAATGTTGAGAACTTTTCAACCAAGTAGTAAACTATAGATCAACTTTCTACAAAAGCATAAGAATGCTTCTTAGCAACTTGTTTGGCTGAATTTTGCAACAATCTAAACACATCAAGGATTTTGGTTTCAAATTTCATATTTCAAAATCATCCTTTCTATTTGAGATGTTAACAAACTCATTGAAATTTTCTCAAAATTAATGGAATGCCCAAATTCCCTTGCTTCTATTGAATCAAAAAAGATTACAAAATCATTCACATCAACTATTCCTTTGGCTACACAAAATAGTTGACATGTGATTTTACGTTTCTTAATAATAGCTTTTAAAGTTTCCTAATAATTATCAATTCCAAAATTTTAATATTCTCTTTTTATAAAGCAACTTCTAAGTTCATATTTTATTAGATTCCCTTGTCCTTATTAAATGCAACCAACTCTATTAAGGGCTTTGGGTCCGAACATGCATGTCTCTAGCCATAATGTAAAATTTGAAATGAAATCGCATATTCCCTCTTTTTCAATATACGCAAAATTGTATTACTATGAAAACAATATTTTTCCTAGTTCAACTACATCAATTATGCGATGCAAATTAACAATGACCTAATTCACACCAACATTATCATGCAAAGCATACTTTCATAACAAATTTTTTGGCATTGCCTCATTTATTGAACCTTATCTTTAAATTATAGATCTAATCACCACACAATATAACTTCTTACATATTTAATGAAAAGATTCTCTATAAATCTAAAACATGCAATTTCCTTTTAGACATCAAATTTGGTTTCATCAGACAATGGACTCTACATTCTATAGCTACGTGCTCTATAATGCTCATATTTTTCACTACCTAAATAAAAATGAAATATATCTACGATCTTTGTATCAATTGGTGTATACAAAGCATGCATTAAACAAAGATACACTAGATCATCAATAGCTAGAAACCTACACCAGCCCCTCTCTATGATTCCCTTTCAGTTCTAAACCATTTTGATCAAACAAATCAAAATCAGGATTATGTCCTATAAATGTTTTCATCAGAAAAATCATTTCATTGCTATTCAAAATTAGCTTTCAAAAAGAAGATAGAATTGATGTCTTTTATTTGCTTTTATTGTCTCTAGTAGCCTCATTCTCTAAAGAACTGTCCTTAAGTGCTTTAGCCATTTCCTTCTCACTCTTAGATATGTTTGTATATTAAGAGTGGGACATGAAACAATATGCTAACAAGAGATTTTCTCTGTCTAGAATAACATCTTAAGGAGTTGGTTGTGGGGTGGAATTATGATCATATATGATTTCATTATGGTGAGATATCATAAATAATTTTAGAGAGAGATTGAAGAGATAGGATTTCTTAATGAGATGAAGGAATGGATTTATAGTTTTTGCAAGAGATTGATGAGAGAATGAATTAGGAAATCTTTTATTTATAAAAGAGGTAGAATGCTCATATTTTTAGGAGGATAAATAGTTATGAATTTGATCCTTTCCTTGGTGCTTTCATAAAAGAATTTAGCTTACAATTTAAAATTTTTCGAAATAAAAAAAAAAGTGTAAGATCGTCATTTTTTATTTGTGAAGATGTAATTCGATTGGTGGGATCTTTAATCGTAAATCCATTTTATAAATAATTTGAGGAGGGAGATAATTGTATTCTAAGTATGGAAACAATAAAATTGTTATAGTTTCCAAAAAAAAAAAGAAAGAAAGAAAGAAAGAAACAATTGAATCTAATTTGATTAAGGAGTTTTGTGAAATATTTGCAAGTTGTGAATTAGTATATACAAACTCTAAAAACACATTATTGTTATTTATGTTTCTATGACAAAATGACAATTTATTTCCTTTTTTTTTTGTTCTATTATAATATAAAATCTTTTTAGCCAAATTGATAGCACTTATATTATCTCACTTTATAGAAACTTTTGGAAATTTTGACTCAAAATCTTCTAATTGTAGTTCCATACATATAATTCAAGCACAACAACTACCAAGAACATGTAGTTAGTATATGTAGTTGAGAGTGTAATGATATTGTGCTTTTTTCTAGAAAGCCAAGAAAAAGGCATGTTTCTTACAAATTGACATGTACTGGAAATACTCTTTCTATCCATCCACTTTACAACCTTTATATTTAGTGTCTAGGTATGCTACGAAATTGATATCATAAAAGTACATTTTCCAAGACATAGAAGTGCTTTACTCTCTATTTTTATATATTGTTGTGAGCTTGTGTTTATTCCAATTCACTATTCATTGGAGAATTAAAAATTAAACATGCACAAAATAGCTTGTATCATGTGCTCTACATAGTCTCTTGATTTCAAAAGGTGTTATGACCTAAAATCATATTAGACAATTAATAGGAGTTTAGCCTTTTTCCATATTAGTTAAATATTAGTCGGTTATTTAATATTATAAATAGTAATTCATGTGAATTGTAATTCATTCATTCTAGTAAAATAAAAAATTATATATTCTTTTTCTAAAGACTACTTCATCTTAAATAGAGGTTCACAAATTTCATTTGCTACATTTTTGTTTTCAATAGTCAATTGAATTATAAGTGTATGATTGGTCCTTTCGCTATTGTCGAGTCTAATTTTTGAATTTCCCATTCCTAATCTGATCTATACTAAACCCTGTACTCATACAATGTAGATCCTCGACTTGAGTTAGGAATTTCGTTTATTTTGGAGTCGCCACCCAACTGTTGTTGGGAAAGATTGAATTAAGACTAATGGAGCAGATTAGTCCTAATTTGGACCACTAGTCATCGTGATTTCCTCTTCTTGTTTTTGCGAAAAGAGGAAAGGGGAAAACTAGAAATTCTAAGTTCGGAGGCTAACCTATTAAAACCTTACGGTTACCACCAAATCTCCTAAAATTTACTCCTATCTCGAAATGTCTTTTATTTTATTTTTGTTGTCTTTATTGTGTTTTTGAGTGAATTATTCTAGGAAAATGATTTTTATTCATTTTTAGGGTTGCCCCAAATGGGTGCCTACGTACCTGCTATTTAGGATCAAACAAGCCGTAGTTCGCTTTTCCTGAAAAACTTTAAGTGGGTTTGTGAATTTTAATTATGAAATCTCTTTTGATTTATGTTTTTACCATTTTAGGATTTTTCTTTACTAAAAAATCTAAGCCTAAGCTTAATAATTTGATTTTTGTGAAAATAATAATTTTAAGGAAAAATACCAATTTTGGATTTATTTGAGAAAATGATTTTTCTAAGTCATAAAATTCATTTTTCTCTAATTTTCAACTCATTTCTACTATTATAATTTTTTTTTTGGATTTTTATGATTTTTTATTAATTTTTAATTTTTTTATTAGTTTTTATTAACTTTTCATATTTTTTATAATTTTTATTTTTATTAAAAATTTCCTCCTAGATTTTTATCTATCCTATTTAAAGTCTAAATTTTTATTACTATTTTTCTAATGTTTTATTATTTTCTTTATGAATTTTCTACATTTTTACTATTTATTATTATAATTTATTTTTTTTATTTTTTATTGTATCATTAAATCCTAATCCTAAAAAAAAATAAAATCTAATTCCTAACATTTTTCTATTTATTGAAATATAAATAACAAATAAATAAATAAATTCGAAATAAATAACATAACTAAATAAATAAAATAAAATAAAAAAAATAAAAAAAAATCGAAAAATCCGACTTACCTAGATCCGGGTCGGGTCGATCGGATGCGGCGCCTGGGAGTGCTCGTTGACGGCGTTCCGGCAGCCTTTTTCAGTGGTTGAGGTGTCGATTCCTAGGTTCTTGGGGGTGAGAAATCCAACGTTGGAGGTGGTTTGCTTCAGAAACTCCTCCTGGTGGTTGCCCAACTCTTGATTGGCGGTCGCGGCTTCAAACAACTCCAGCGAGCTTTGATTCTCTCTTTTTTTTTCTCTCTCTTTCTCTCCTTTTTGATCTGTGCTTTAGCTTCTTCACTTCATCCTCTATTTATAGGCTTTCGAAATCGAGCTAGATAAGCTCGGATTTCCACCGATCGAAGAAAATCGGATTTGCGGTTAAATGAACCAACTCCGATTCATGTAAATCCACCGATTCGTTGAGATTTGATTCTAATTGGATGATGTTTATCTTAATTATGTTCAAGATCTGTTGGATTCGCGTAAAAAATCGAATCAAAACGGCTGAAATTGGGATTTTTCCCCTCGACGGCAATCTCGGGCAGAGGTTGAAGACGATCACGCGCCCGGCGCGTGCGTTCGCTCTAGCCAATCAGATGTTGCCACGTGTCCTAGGTAAAGGAAAAATTTGCAAAATGCGGATTCTACTTCCCCCGCGTTTCAAACCCCTGACCTCGCACCCACGCACGCCTACCTGACCATAGTTCGGACCAATTGAGCTAGCCCATGTTCGCGATTTTCTTTATTTCGCAAATTGCATATATGCAATGCGATTTTTTTTTATTTTATTTTTTGAAATTTCAAAAATTTGTAAAAATTATTTATCCCTTATTATTGCCATTTCTGAAATTATTTTTCAAAATTGACGTGTTTTCCTATTTATTTTTATTTTTTGAATATTTTTCCTATTTCTGCCAAATTAGAGAAAAATCGGGAAAAATTGGAAATTGATTATTATTGATTGTTATTGATTCTTAGGGCAAAAATGGGGTATTTACAGCTGCCCCACTTTGTAGTAAAGTTTCAAAAACTTAACTACAAAGAGAAAAAAGACGCCATTTTTTGCCCCTTGGTTAAATAAACAACGCCTTAGTTTGGCTGGTTATCTGGAATTTGGTTTCTGGTAGGAAAATGCTCCATGAGCTAATAATCCTTCGAGTCTTTTATGATTGTTGGTATTGCTTAGGGACTAGTCCTAACAATTTAGAGTAATATATCCTCCTAAAAAGTCCTCTATGAGCTGACTGATTGGCGATAGGAAATATCTCAAGCATTGTTTAGGAGTGTAGAATAACTAATGATAGGAAGCGTCTTATTGGACTAGCAACCTTGAGGAGAAGATTATCTTAGGAAGCGCTCTTATGAGCTGGCCACCTGTCAACAGAAGTGTCTGACTAGACTAGCGACTGTTTGGAAAAATACCTTCGAAGAGTGCTCCTATGAGCTGACTAATCGGTCATCAAAAGTGCTCCTATGAGCTGACTAGTTGATAGATTCAAAAAGTGCTCCTTTGAGCTAACTAATCGATGGATTCGAAAAGTGCTCCTCTTGAGCTAACTAATCGATGGATTCGAAAAGTGCTCCCCTGAGCTAACTAATCGATGGATTCGAAAAGTGCTCCTCTGAGCTAACTAATCGATGGATTCGAAAAGTGCTCCTTTGAGCTAACCAATCGATAGATTCGAAAAGTGCTCCTCTGAGCTAACAAATCCATGGATTCGAAAAGTGCTCCTTTGAGCTAACTGATCGATGGATTCGAAAAGTGCTCCTTTCTTGGGCTGACTGACCTATAGCGGGAAGTGTCTTCTTAGACTCACGATCCTGGGGGAGAAATGTCTCAAAAGGTGCCCCTACAGGCTGACCTTGAGACAAGATTTTTAGGAGAGTGCCCCATTGTGGGCTGACTAACCTATAGCATAAAGAAATGTTTTCAAAAAGGTGCCCTTGTGGGCTGACCTTAAAAGAGGATATCTAGGAAAGTGCCCCTCTGTGGGCTAACTAACCTAATGACAGAATGTCTCAAAAAGGTGCCCTTATGGGTTGACCCTAAGAGAGGATGTTTAGGGAAGTGCCTCTCTTTTGGCTAACTAACCTTTTAAAATGTCTCCAAAAGGTGCCCATATGGGCTAACCCTAAGAGAGAATACCCAGGAAAGTGCCCCTCTATGGGCTAACTTGTCCATGGTAGGAATACATGTCTCGAAAGGTGCCCCAATGTGCTAACCTTGCGAGAGGATGTTTAGGGAAGTACCCCAATGCGGGCTGACTAACCTTAGGCTTTGGAATATGCTTCTACTGACTGAGTTAAATGATGTGATGCTTTTCATGATATGTGGATGATAATCATTTATCATTTTTAATGTTTGCCAATTCGTCGTGGATAGCAACCAAACAACCGAACCTTCGTGCTGGTCAGCCTCTGCTTCACTTCTTGTTATCTTGACACGGGGTTGAAAATCTTGTTGTGCTTCCTTTCTTGCGCCCATGGCTCCTTTGACAGTAATGTTATCCTACTAATGCACTAGGTTCTAATGCTCAAAGTAGATAGAATTATATTACAAAATTTATTGAGATTCATTATCATTTTAGTGTTTACCATTCATTGGTGAAGTGATGGCTAATGTACTTAGGAATGTTTTCTCTAATTGGTAATTGGTGGGAAATATCGACCATTCAGAGATATTAACTTTGCTTGTAAAATAAAAAATAAAAACTAAACTCAACGAAATTTGTATCAAATATTGGCTTTCATAAACATTGGCAAAATTTCAATTCCCCTACCTAAGGATAGTACATCTTTACAGCATCTGTGTTAATGGGGTCTCTCAATTTCGGACCATCCATTTGAGTTAGCATCAAAGCGCCTCCTGACAATACCTTCTTTACCACAAATGAACTCTCATAGCTGGGGTGAATTTTCCTCTTGAGTCTTGGGCATTCGGGAGAACCTTCCTTAACACCAGATCCTCTTCTTTAAAGTATCGAGGCCTCATTTTCTTGTTAAATGCTCGGGCCATCCTTTGCTGGTAACACTGGCCATGACATAGTGCGGTGAGTCTTTTTTCATCAATCAGATTCAGCTGATCAAGCCTCTTCTTCACCCAGTCTGATTCGGTTAGCTGAGTTTCTGACAGTATTTCAACTTCGATTGGTAGCACTGCTTCCGTACCATATACCAATGAATATGGGGTAGCTCCAGTAGATATTCTTATCGAAGTCCTATAAACCATGAGAGCAAACGGCAACATCTCGTGCCAATCTTTGTAAGTAGTTGTCATTTTTTCGATAATCTTTTTGATATTCTTGTTAGCTACTTCTACTGCCCCATTCATCTGGGGTCGGTAGGGAGTTGAATTTCTATGGTTTATGTGGAATTGTTGACATAAACCTATCATCGACTTGTTATTAAGATTGGTACCATTGTCGGTGATGATGGACTCAGGAACTCCATATCGAGCTATTATGTCCTTTCTCAAGAAGCGGACTATTACCCCTTTTGTGACATTAGCATATGACGAAGCTTCTACCCATTTGGTGAAGTAATCAATTGCTACCAATATGAACCTGTGGCCATTGGATGCTGTCGGAGTGATTGGGCCGATTACATCGATTCCCCACATGGAGAAAGGCCATGGTGCTGACAATAAGTGTAACTCGTTGGGCGGAGCATTTTTCCGGTTTGCGTATACTTGACACAGATGACAGTGCTTGACATACTTAATGCAATCCGATTCTATGGTTAACCAATAGTATCCTAACCTCATGATTTTTCGGGCTAACATGTAGCCATTCATATGAGGTCTCCATACTCCTTCATGTACTTCTTTCATTAGTTCACATGCTTCCTTTTCGTCCACACACCTTAACAAGGTGGTATCAGATGATCTTTTGTAGAGTATAGACCCACTTAATAAGAAATGAATTGCTAACCTTTTGAGTGTTCTTTGGTCGTTCTTGCTAGCTATTTCAGGGTATTTGCTTTCCTGGAGAAAGGTCTTGATGTCGTGATACCAAGGCTTGTCATCTTGTGCTTTTTCAATTGTTAAACAGTAGGCAGGCCGATTTTCAATGTCTATTTTCATCGGTTGGACTTCGGCTCCCCCTGTTATCTGGATCATATATGCTAGTGTGGTAAGTGCATTTGCGAACTGATTCTGAGTTCTCGTGATATATGTGAAAGTGATTGCCATGAATTCTTTGATTAGCTCTGTCAAATGTTGATGATATGGTACCGGTTTAGGGTCTTTAGTCTTATATTCCCCTCTTGTCTGTAGTATGATGAGCGACGTTTCCCCGTATACCTCTAGTTCGCGGATTTCCATTTAGCAGGCCATTTTGAGGCCGAGAATGCACGCCTCATATTCCGCGATATTATTGGTATAGGGAAATGTGAGTCTTGTCGCTGCAGGGAATTGTGTGCCGTCCGGGGATATCAATACTGCCACAATCCCACAACCAAATACATTGGCAGCTCCGTCGAAAAACATTTTCCACTTGGGGTTCTGCTCTATCCCACGGTCTTCTACTGGTATATCTTCCACTGTTAATACATTTTCGTTCGAGAATTGGGCTTGTATTTCTTGGGAATCTATCTCGACAGGGTGTTCTACCAATTGGTCGGCTAAGGCTTGCCCTTTCATCGAGTTCTGATTTATGTATGTGATGTCAAACTCGGATAGGAGCATTTGCCATTTAGAGATTCTCCCTATCAAAGCTGGTTTCTCTGCCAAGTATTTTAAGGGATCATGTCTTGTCAGTAGTTCAATATGATAGTAAAGGGTGTATTGCCTTAATCGATGTATGACCCAAATTAGAGCACAACAAGTCTTCTCCACCTCTGAGTACCTCTGTTCCCCGTCTGTGAATTTCTTGCTCAAATAATATATGGAACGCTCTCTTCCCTCTTCATCTCTCTACCTCAACATGCATCCCATGGATTCTGGGAGTATCGTGAGGTATAAGAATAAAGGCTTCCCTTGCTTCGGGACTATCAAGACCGGAGGTTTTATAAGGTAGTCTTTGATCGTCCTAAATGTTTCTTTGCATTCGTCGTCCCATTCTATGGTGGCATTCTTTTTTAACAGACGGAATAGTGGTCGGCTCTTATCGGTGAGCTGTGAGATAAAACAAGCTATATAATTTAACCTTCCCAGCAAGCTTCTTCTTCTTTAACGGAGCATGGGGAAGGTAACTCTAATATAAACTTTACCTTGTCATGATCGATTTTAATGTCGTCCCGGCTTATGACAAACCCTAACAATTTCCCCGTTGTGACCCCGAAAGTGCATTTCTCTGGGTTTAACTTAAGCTGGAATTTTGTCAGTTGTTTAAACAATTTCCTCAGGATATCTATATGGCTTTCTCCTCCTTTATATTTGGCTATCATGTCGTCGACGTATACTTCGACCTCTCGATGCATCATGTCATGAAGTATTGCGACCATGGCTCTCTGATAAGTTGCCCCGGCGTTTTTCAAACGGAAGGGCATGACTTTGTAACAGAAAGTTCCCCATGTTGTCATGAAAGTCATTTTGGTTTTATCTTCTTCAGCCATTTTTATCTGATTATATCCTGAGAAACCATCCATGAATGAGAAACAAATGGTTTCCCACAGTGTTGTCCACTAAAACATCAATGTGAGGTAGGGGGAAGTTATCCTTTGGCGTAGCTTAGTTTAAGTCCCGGAAGTCTACGCATACGCATACTTTTCCATTCTTTTTCATAACGGGGACTATATTCGCTACCCATTCGGGGTAATCGGACACTTCGATGAACCCTACTTCTAGCAGTTTCTTGACTTCTTCCTTAATCTTCAGTAAGATGTCAGGCCTAAATCTTATTAGTTTTTGTTTTTTAGGTTTGATATCTTCCCTTGTGGGAAGCCTATGAACCACTATTGATTGGTCTAGTCCTGGCATGTCGCCATATGACCAGGCGAACACATCTGCATAATCTGTTAATAGCTCGGTTGTCTCACACTTTTGCTCGGCACTTAAACTGGTCCCGATTTTGAGGTTTTTAGGTTTTTCCATGCTTCCTAGATTTACTGTCTCCACTGGCTCGTCAATTGAAATTCCGCTTTATGCATGTTTTTGCCAATTTTCTTGTATTATTTTGTTGTCAAGGATATCGCCTTCAACAACTAACCCAGCAGCGTTGGAAACGATATCAGCGTTTTTATTTTCTACCTGCGCGAAATATCCCTGATGTTCGTCGGTAGGAGATTTGGGTAAAGTAAAATGAAAGCATATATATAAGCAAAACAGACTGTAATTGAATTAATAAAGAGTCTCGATAAAATTTGTTCAATAATCGTTCTCAATCTTTGAGCTGACCTAGAGTTATTGATAGGATAACCAAACCAATTATTCAGAGCTGGATGCTGATTGGACGTACGGGGGGTTAGGCTCCCATTGCTGATGTCACCTTCACTTATCCAAGGCTCTTGAATGATATTTGCTTTTCGAAAAGATTGTTGGAGGGGTGGAATGCACATCGGGGTGTTGCTTGGATTTTCCTTCATTCTGCCTTTAACACCTCTTGCTTGTGCTTCTTCCCTAGCTGTAGGAACGTATCCTAGTCCAAACGTCCCTTGCTGCCCCTCCTTAAATTGATGGCCCTCCTTACTGGTCACCATGTTCACCTCATTAAATATTTGGAGACCAAGGTCTTCTGAACCTTCCTCCCCAATATATGGTATGGCAGTTTCTTTGTATATGGCGTAATCTTGCTCGCCCAGCACGATGACTATCTGGCCACTCGCAATAAATTTGACCCTTTGGTGGAGACTAAAGGGGATGGCTCCAGCAGCATGTATCCAAGTTCCTTCCCAAGAGTAGGTTGAAAGATCTTGGGATGTCAAGGACTTGGAAAGATATGTGGAATACTTGTGGACCAATCTCCACTGGTAGGTTTATCTCCCCTACTATATCTCTTTTTAACCCATCAAAAGCTCTAACCACAGTTGAGCTAGGTGTTATATTGCTTGGATCGACCCCCAATAAGTCGAGGGTAGCCAATGGGCAAACGTTGAGGGACGATCCGTTGTCGATGAGTACTCGGGAGGCAATTGTGTCGTTGCACCTAACCACTATGAACAGTGGTTTTGTATGTTGGTCTCCCTCCTCTCCTAGCTCTTTTAGAGAGCAAGATATTTGGTCCATTGTGAAAATAGAATCGGCCACATGACTTATTTTGTCTGTAGCGATGCTTTCTGGGACCTGAATCTATTTGAGAACTTTGAAGAGTGCTTCTCTGTGGGGCTCAGATGCTGTAAGAAGGCCCATGACTGATACCTGGTGCGCATTTTTTTCTTTTTTAGTATAATGTATGCAAATGTGATGCATGCGTCACACGGATGCTAAAAATAAAAGGGTCGACAATTGATTGACGATGTAATATTGAAACTTTACTTTTATTAATATCGAAAATTTTTGGAGTTCGATACTCAAAGAAAACAAATAAAAGATTAGAATGATAATCTATTTCCTAGCTCTCTTAGTCTTTTGTTGTGGAGACTCAGGCTTCCCGTTGATGACGGCTTCTAGGTCTTCGACTCTGGCTTTGGTCTTCTCCAATTGTGCTTCCAAGGCTTTGTTCCTTTGGTCGGATTCCTTGAATCGTCCTTTCCAGATGTCTTTCTTATAATCTGTAGCTTCAAAATAGACCTCCATCCGGGCCTTGACCTGCTCTAGGTAGATTTCTAGCTCCGGATTTGTCTTGTCTGGCCTTGGTTGAGTGACATCCGGGACTCGGTATGCTCTTTCCCCTATCTGATACAGCTGGCGAATCACGAACTCCTTGGTGGCTCGATGCTTTCCCACTTCGCCATCCAGTTCACCGAGGTCTACATTCGGGCTTTCAATTCTGGCTTCCCAAAGTGCTTTGACCTTTGCCAGCTTAGCAAACTTTTCAGCTACCAGCAAGTTCAGATCTTGGTACTCGAAGGTGATCGTTTCCAGTGAGGGCCGATAAACTATGTCTTGAATAGTATCGAACTGGCGGACCACTGAATTGAGGTGATATCCAATACATCCGCTGATTCCGATCAGAGGTACGGCTTGAAATTTATTGCAGGTCAAAATAATTTTGTCACAGCAACTTTACCTGGTTGTCCACAAAATATCATCGGCACTAAAGCTTCTAAGTACTTCTACCCAACTGTGGCTGGTAAGGTCGTCGGGTAGCTTTATCTTTTCTATGCATGAATCCACGAGATCCACCTGCTGAGCCAAGGCTTTCCGGACCATGTTCAGCCCGAAACACTTAAGGTGGCTCACGAACCATATCAGCATAAGGTTGATACTTGAGTGGAGGATCCCATGGCCCTTCTTCTTGAGGAAGTTTAAGTTCCGGATCTGTTCAGCCAATAGAGATGGGATGTAAGATCTTCCTTCCAGGAATTGGGTCACCAGCTCTGCAACCCGGTAGTGGACATAGAAAGTTTCGGTGGGGAATAGTATGGTGGCGAAAGCTGTCAAGATGAAACCGTTCACCCTTCTCTGTCTATACGTCTTGGGGTCCCCACACAGTATGTCTTTTCTATCCCCATTGTCTTCTCAGGCGATGAACCAAGCTTCCAAATCATCCATCCGGATGCAGTATCCATTACAGTCTGATAAAGCCTTATTGACTGCTGTTTTGCGAATACCTAGTAGTCTGCTGAAAGTATCGGCTGGCCCGTCCTCGAGATCTGGCACATAGATTTGATCGGTTATTGCTGGAGCTTGTAGCAGCTGGTTATACTCTTCCGGGGTAGGGGTGATTTCATGTGGCCCGATGAAGAAAGCTGCGGGCTCTTCTTCCTATAACTGGAGCATGGCCCGTACCAAGGGCACGTTCACCTCTATCTTTGTTAGTGAGAGGATGGGCCCTATTTTTTGCTGGATGAAGGCCTGCTCCTCTGAATTGTATAAGGTGAACCAGTGGTCCAGCACCAACTTTGGGTCCAAAGGTTTATACACCCGAATCTCTTTGCGAAGGAGGTGGTCAACTGTGGTACTAACCATCTATTATAACAAGAAATTTCCTAATCAGAACTATGAAAATATTACAAGGAAATAGATCCAAACTCCATGAACAAAACAACAAATATTATAGTATCGTCAATTGTCAACCCATGACTTTATGTATGCAAATAGGTTGGTTCTAACTGGTCCCCAAGCTCTATGGCCTCCCGCATTCTCGGAGAAATGGATCTCAGGCCATATCAAAGCATTGGGTGGGGTAGCCTAATCGGTCCTGAACGGTGATCCACTCACTTCGCCCGAAACCTACACAATGGCTCCCCGTCTTAGGGTCTTAAGATGGTCCGGGTTCGACCGTATCTATTCACACAAATGTATGCATGCAGACCCAAAAGTAAAAAAGAACCGATTCATAAAATTTAACTAATTCCTGAAAAGTTAGCAACAGAACAATAATCAAAAGACATTTCTTAAACAAGAGCAGTTTTGAGGAGATTCAAGTGGCTAGCCTATTGGAATAAACATCCCCACTGGAGTCGCCATCCTGTTGAGTCTAATTTTTGAATTTCCCATTCCTAATCCGATCTATACTAGACCTTATGCTCATCTAATGTAGATCATCGACTTGAGTTAGGAATTTCGTTTATTTTGGAGTCGCCACCCAACTGTTGTTGGGAAAGATTGAATTAAGACTAATGGAGCAGATTAGTCCTAATTTGGACCACTAGTCGTCGTGATTTCCTCTTCTTGTTTTTGTGAAAAGAGGAAAGGGGAAAACCAGAGATTCTAAGTTTGGTGGCTAATCTATTAAAACCTTACGGTTACCACCTAATCTCCTAAAATTTACTCCTATCTCGAAATGTCTTTTATTTTATTTTTGTTTTCTTTTATTATGTTTTTGAGTGAATTATTCTAGGAAAATGATTTTTATTCCTTTTTAGGATTGCCCCAAATGGGTGCCTACATACCTGCTATTCAGGATCAAACAAGTCGTAGTTCGCTTTTCCTAAAAAACCTTAAGTGGGTTTGTGAATTTTAATTATGAAATCTCTTTTGATTTATGTTTTTACCATTTTAGGATTTTTTTTTTCTAAAAAATCTAAGCCTAACCTTAATAATTTGATTTTTGTGAAAATAATAATTTTAAGGAAAAATACCAATTTTGGATTTATTTGAGAAAATGATTTTTCTAAGTGATAAAATTCATTTTTCTCTAATTTTCAACTCATTTCTACTATTATAATTTTTTATTGATTTTTATTAATTTTTATGACTTTTTATTAATTTTTAATTTTTTTTATTAGTTTTTATTAATTTTTCATTTTTTTTATAATTTTTATTTTTATTAAAAAATTTCTCCTAGATTTTTATCTATCCTATTTAAAGTCTAAATTATTATTATTATTTTTCTAATGTTTTTATTATTTTCTTTATGAATTTTCTACATTTTTATTATTTATTATTATTATTTATTTTTTTTATTTTTTTATTTTATCATTAAATCCTAATCCTAAAAAAAAAAAGAAAATCTAATTCCTAACATTTTTCTATTTATTGAAATATAAATAAAAAATAAATAAATCAATTCGAAATAAATAACATAACTAAATAAATAAAATAATTAAAAAATAAAATAAAATAAATCGGAAAATCCGACTTACCTGGATCCGGGTCGGCGCGCGGGTTGGGTCGGGTCGATCCGATGCGGTGGCTGGGAGTGCTCGTTGACGGCGTTCCGGCGGCCTTTTTCAGCGGTTGAGGTGTCGATTCCTAGGTTCTTGGGGATGAGAAATCCAACGGTGGCGATGGCTTGCTTTAGAAACTCCTCCTGGTGGTTGCCTAACTCTTGATCGGCGGTCGCGGCTTCAAACAACTCAGGTGAGCTTCGATTCTCTCTTTCTCTCCTTTTTTATCTGTGCTTTAGCTTCTTCACTTCATCCTCTATTTATAAGCTTTCGAAATCGAGCTGGATAAGCTCGGATTTCCACCAATCGAACCAAATCAGATTTGCGGTTAAACGAACCAACTCCGATTCGTTGAGATTTAATTCCAATTGGATGATGTTTATCTTAATTATGTTGAAGATCTATTGGATTCGTGCAAAAAATCGAATCAAAACGGCCGAAAATCGGATATTTCCCCTCACCGGCGATCTCAGGCAGAGGTTGAAGACCATCACGCGCTCGGCACGTGCATTCGCTCCAGCCAATCAGATGCTGCCACGTGTCCCAGGTAAAGGAAAAATTTGCAAAACGCGGATTCTGCTTCCCCCGCATTTCGAACCCCTGACCTCGCACCCGCGCGCGCCTACCTGACCGTGGTTCGAACTAGCTGAGCTAGCCCATGTTCGCGATTTTCTTTATTTAGCAAATTGCATATATGCAATGCGATTTTTTTATTTTTTTGTATTTTTTGAAATTTCAAAAATTTGTAAAAATTATTTATTCCTTATTATTGCCATTTCTGAAATTATTTTTCAAAATTGATGTGTTTTCCTATTTATTTTTATTTTTTGAATATTTTCCCTATTTCTGCCAAATTAGAGAAAAATCGGGAAAAATTGGAAAAATTAGAAATTGATTATTATTAATTGTTATTGATTCTTAGGGAAAAAATGGGGTGTTTACAGCTATCTTCAAAATCATTCATGAAAAAAACAAGAAATATGTCTAAGATAGAGAAATTGGTGAACAATAAGTTGGCTAAATAAAACCAAGTGTATAAGGAAAGGTAATGGAAATTGAAAGTCTATATTTGATTTTAAAAGCCCATGGAAGAAGATAGACTCCAGTGGGCATTGTCAAGTTTCCAATCACAAGAGACAAGTGAATAAAGGTTAGGTTTTGAATCTAAAAATGCCCCATCATATAAATGAGATTAACCAAAGTTCTAAGAGGAAACCTTCTAAAGATGGGGATTTGAGACAATGAAAGAATTAACTCAAAAGTACATTTGGTTTATCAACGACAATGCTTAGTGGCTCTAAACTCAAGTCAACTTTAGTTCTCAAAGAGATTCTAAAGGAAGGGTAGGTGCTACTTCTAGCAATATGCTAAGGAGTTCAAAGGCATTTCTAGGCAAAGCTTCTGATAGGCACAATAGAAAAAATTTTTGAGAACATTGTATCTAAAGATTATTTACACAAGCAAATCTTAATTCAAATGGCACTATTTTGAATCATTTAGATAAGGAAAGAAAATAATACATAGCTCAAAGAATTAAGGATTCAATTATTTAGAGAGTCATATCATTTCCTTCTAGACAGTCATTTTATTCCCTTCTAATACTTTTTATTCATGATAGTCATTTGCATTCATGTATCAATATACTCATATAACCCTATGCATTGTAGAATGATGTCAATGAATGAATATTAATCCTATTACTCTTATGAGTATTTCATTTAAGACCTTTCATTAGTTATTGAAACTGTTTTTCTTTGTGATCTTATCAATCAAAGCATTCTTATTATGGCGATCCTTCAATTGTCCTAACTACATGTCATATTAGTAGATCAATTAAACCCTCTTTGATTTCCATAAATTATGAGTAATATTAGTTGTAAAATTTCAAAATCCTTTTAGTTCAACTATTGAATCTGATTCATTTAGTTTTATATATCATTTGTTTTTCAACTGTCCTAATTCAGTTAAATGACATGAAAATATTTTCATTCCACATCTATGTTTTATTAAAACACCAAAAGGATTTGCATTTTAACTTTTGTTTTTTGTTTTTTTGCTTAAAGGTCATATTTTACATCATAATTTGGTATCAAAGCAATGGAAATTCCAACATGCAATTAGCTATACAATCTTAAGATTGTGGTTTTGATCCTTTTAAGGATTTAGGCACATCTTATTTGGTGTTTGGGTAAAGGTTTGGTAACTATGGTAAATGTGTTGATCCTAATCCATTTGAATTATCATATATTTAAAGGATGTCTAATGACAATTGTAAACACCCCATTTTTGCCCTAGGAGTCAATAATTTTCAATAATAATCAATTTTCAATTTTTCCAAATTTTTCCATTTTTTTTCCTAATTTAGCATAAAATAATAAAAATGTTCAAAAAATAAAAATAAATAGGAAAACACTTCAATTTTAAAAAATGATTTCGAATCGCGGGGGAGGCAGTTTCCGCGTTTTGCAATTTTTCGACTTATCCAGGACACGTGGCAGCATCTGATTGGCTAGAAGAAACGCACGCGCCGGGCGCGTGATCGTCTCCTACCTCGAGCCCGAGATCGCCGGCGAAGAAAAAATTCGTATTTCGGCCGTTTTTATTCGATTTTTTTGCACAAATCCAACAGATCTTCAACAAAGATAAGATAAACATTATCTAATTAAAATCAAATCGCAACAAATCGTTGGATGGGCACGAATCGGAGTTGGTTTTTCAACCGAAAATCCGATCAGCTTCAATCGGAGGAAATCCGAGCTTATCCATCTCGTTTTCAAGAACCTATAAATAGAGGAGGAGATGAGGAAGCAAGAAAACAGATCAGAATTGCGAGAGAGAGAGAAAAGAGTGTAGATCGGAGGAAACCCAAAGTTGCGACCGCCGATCGGAGTTGAGCCACCGCAAGGAGACGTTCTGGGAGTAAACCGCCACCACCATAGGATTCAGCACCCTCAAGAAGCTAGGATTCGACACTTCACCCGCCGCAAAGGACTGTCGGAACGCCGTAAACGAGCCAACCCCACTGCCGTGTCCGACCGATCCGACCCGACCCGATTCGACCCGACCCGCGCACCGACCCGGATCCAGGTAAGTCGGATTTTCCGGATTTTTTTTATTTTATTTATTTATTCCGAATTAACTAAGTAATTTATTATTTGTTATTTAGTTATGTAGTTATTTATTTATTTATTTATGTGTTATTTTTAATAAATAGGAAAATGTAGAAATTAGATTTTTCTAGAATTTAATAATGTAGAAAAATAAAAAAATAATAATAATAAATAGATAAATAAAAAATAATAGAAAAACAATAATAATAATAATAAAAAATATAGAAAAATAATAAAAAATATAGGAAAATAAATCATAAAATTTTAGATGTCAAATAGGATAGACAATGAACAAAATTCCCAAAAAATCACAAAAAATCACAAAAATTCCCAAAAATCACGAAAATCAACAAAAATTCCCAAAAACCACAAAAATCCCCAAAAATTCTCAGAAATCACAAAAATAACAAAAAAATCATTAAAAGATAAATAAATAAGTTTTAGCACTTAGAGAAATCATTTTCATCAAATAAATCAAAATTGACGTTTTCCCTACAAAATCATTTTTTTTCAAAATGAAATCAAGCTTAGGCTTAGAGTTTTTAGGAAAAATCCAAAAAATGGTAAGAACATAAATCGAAAGAAATTTCAAAATTAAAATTCACCAATGCACTAAAGATTTTCAGAAAAGCGAACTACGGCTTGTTTGATCCTGAGTAGCAGGTACGTAGGCACCCATTCGGGTCAACCCATAAAATAAATGAAAAATCCTTTTTCTGAAATAAATTCAAAGACAACAAAAATTAACAAAAACACAATGAAACACATTTCTAAAGATGAACAATTTCAAGAGATTAGGTGGTAACCGTAAAGGTTTTAATAGGTTAGCCTCCGGACTTAGAAACTCTGGTTTTCCCTTTTCCTCTTTTCACAAAAACGAGAAGAGGAAATAACGACGACTAGTAGTCCAAATTAAGACTAATCCGCTCCTTTAGTCTTAATTCACTTTTTCCCAACAACAATTGGGTGGCGACTCCAAAAATCAAACGAAATTCCTAACTCAAGTCGAGGATCTAGATTAGATGAGCATAGGGTTTAGTTTAGATCGGATTAGGAATGGGAATTCAAAAATTAGACTCGACAACAATGTTCATGCGAATACTAGTGATAGGATAGTGATGGTGTTGTTAGAAGACGAGAGAAGAATGTCACTAGGAATGAAGTGAGTCAACAATTACTAGATATTGTAGAGATGATGCATACTATGACTATCACATAAGAAACTTTGATACAAATACTAGGAACAAATGTAGGAGATGGGAATAACCATGGAGGACTATGTAACAACAAAGGAAGGCATATCAAAGAACATAGAGAATATGTAGATCTAATAGAAGGAAAAGGTGATAATTTCAAAGCAAAACATGTTGTTAAAGGGAATCAACCTATGTAAGGATTGGTGACTATAAAAATTGAAGATTCTTGAGTTTGATGGACATAGATCACCTAGCAACTACTTAGACTCATAGTAGTAAGTGGAGATATTATTTAAATATTATGAGTATAATGAGTGCACTAAACTCAATTTGGTTGCCTTGGACTTTGGAGTCTACGAGGTATGCATCTTTGTAGTGAAAGAACATAAAAGTTCAAAGGAGAGAAGATGGTGAAGCAAAACTAACAACGTAGACTATGATGAGAATAGTGTTAGGGAAGAGGTTTGTACCCCCATACAACAAGCAAGAGCTAGGGAGCTGAGATAGAGGGAATGCAAGTAGAAGATTGTGTGCAAGAGTAAGAAACCCTTCTAATTTAATGCGAAGTCAATGAACCTAAGGAACAAACCATAGCTAGGTTTATTATAGGTTTAAACTATGAAATTATGGATATATTGGAGTTACAATTTTATGAGACTCTAGACAATGTAATTAAGTTGGTACTTAGAGTTGAAGGTAAAGATAGAGAGGTGAAGGCTAATCACTTAATCCGTTAACAAATCTAAAGCTCCATGTGAGAGAAAAGTGTAAGGATACAAAATTTGAGAAGGAGTATAGAAAACATGAAAATGGTGATAGCAATAAGTCTAAAGCTTATTAGTGCAAGAGCATGATCAAAAGTACTCAAGGAGGAAGTTGAGTGAAATGAAGTATTTCAAGTGGTTGGAACTTAAGATTCAGGTATCTCACTTATGATCTTCCAAATAGACTAGTTATGGTTCTAAAGGAAGAGAAAAGAGATATAACAATGGTAGTGGAGAGTGAAGAAGAGGAATTAGAGGATGTAAAGGCTAGACTTAAGGAGTATGATGTTGAGAGAGATGGTAATAAAAGAGAAAAAGGTGAAGTGATGACAATAGTGACTTAATGAGGGCTAAACAAAATTCTAAAGAGAACGAGTAGAGAGAGAAGTTATTTTATAGCCAAGGAATAGTAAGGGTAAGACTTGTTCTTTATTATTGATAGAGCGAGTTTTACTAATCTTGTTTCTAGTACCTATGTTTATATTGTGGGATTGAAAGCCATACCACATCAAAAGCCATATAATTTACATTATTTTGATGAGGAAGATTGATACAAGTTAGTTGGAGGGTTAAAGTTCCATTAAAGATTAGCAAGTACGAAGATGAGGTGGAATGTAATGTTATACCTATGGATGCTACCAATATCTTACAAGGAAGACCTTAATCATACAATAGGAGAGTGTTGTATAATGACTTCCACAATGCTTACACTTTCAGAAAATATAGGCAAAAGATTGTACTTCTTCCTATAAATTCAACAAAAGTAAGGATAGAACAAGTTGTTCAAGGGGAGTTGAAGGAAGGTATGAACAATATGTTTGCTAAAGAGTTTTCTTATTCTCATCCCAAGTCCATGAAAAAGCAAGATTTAGGATGAATTTTCTTCAAAGGAAGATGCCATGATTGGAAAGAGAAGTCTAAATCTAATTTTAAAAGGCATCAAAAGAAGTTAGACTGAAGTGGACATGGGCAAGGTTCTAACTCAAGAGATAAACCAATAAATGCCAAGCTATAAATCTAGGAAGAGCCCATCATATAAATGACACTAACTAAGATTTTGAGAGGAAACCTACTAAAGATAGAAATCTAAGTCATGGAATGACTCAACTTAGAAGTAAATTTGATTCGACAAGGAGAATGCTTAGTGGCTTTAATCATAAGTTAGCTTCTGGTTCTTAGACAAGTTTTGAACTAAAGGTTGGTGCTACTTCCAACAATATGCCAAGGAGTTCGAAAGCACTTCAAGGTAAACCTTCCTGATAGGCACAATAGAAGAAGCTTTTAATAACATTGCTTCTAAAGCTTATTTATATGAGTAAACCTTAATTTAAATGGACACTACTCCTAATCTTTTAGATAAGGAAAGAGAATAATAGGTAGCTTGAAGAAAATAGGGATTTAGTTGTTTAGGGAGCTATTTTATTTCATTTTAGATGACTATTTTATTCCTTTCTAGTACATTCTTTTATGACATTCAACTGTATTTGTGTATAAATATTCATGTAACCTACACATTGTAGAATTATGTCGATGAATGAATACTAATCCTATTACTCTTTTGAGTATTATGTGTGAGACCTTTCATCAATTATTGAAAGCAATTTTGTTATTAGTAAGTAAACATGATAATAGGTTTTGGCTACTACCATTGATTGAACATTTAAGTGGGATTTTTTAAAACTAAAATCTTATAAAATTTCTTTTTTAATCTTTTAGGACAATTAGTTCAATACCCTTCTTAATTGTTCATCTGGACCAACAAAGGTAGTTTAAACAAGTAAACCATTTTACTAGACAATGAATCATTCTACCAAATCATGAGAAAGGTAGTAACAAATCATAAGTTTAAAATTTATCACTACTTGAGAAGTTTAACAAATATGTAAATATTTTACTCTATTTGATGAAAGGTTGGTATTGGTAATAAATTTGACAATTTGCTACAATCAGAACAAGTTTAGTAGATGCAGTATAATTTTATTAAATCATAAGAAAAAATTGGTAATAGATCATTAATTTGATATCATCATAATGAATCAAATTTACTAGAGAAACATATAGTTTACAAAATTAGAGTGAAAGTTTGTAAATTACTAAAAAAGCCAATTTAAAAGTTAGTAAATGACTAAATTAATCTAATGATTCAAATTTCATGTCCCCTATCCAATAACGAAGAATATAAGATTTAGCTTTCAAGGTACTACTCAACAACTTAAATGCAATATCATCCCTACAACTGATAGGAATCAAAAGCCGTCAAGACCTATCATTAGGGCAAGAGCTAAAGGATTTCAAATCTTGGCAATGAGGGCCCATTTTGAGTAAATCGACCCCGGAATTATTTATAAATTAACCTCTTTTCTATTATTCTTGTATTGTGTTTTCCAACAGGCACACTTATCAGGCTTTATAGGACGATGGACAAACTCACTAAAACTTAGCTTGCGGGTTATCCATGAACTGACCTAAACCGGTGATGAGTTGGGCCAACAATCCTATGGAAGAGCTAGCATCTTGAAGACTAATTTTTATATATTTGTTATTTACTTGGACTATTTATGTTGTAATCATTTTGGGACACTTTTATTTGGTTGTGATTGAGTTTTAGGACCGGCCACCCTAAAAGTGGCATAGTTGTAATTTTGAGCATTTTCTAACCCTAAAGGGAGCAAGTATAAATACTTGCTTAAAGTAGGGTTTGAGGAGGCCAATTTTTTCAGAATAAAACATACACTTTACGTGCGGGAATTAGGGCTCTTCCTAGTTCAATTTCTCTTATCAATTTCAATCTCAAGAATTGGAATTATGGCGAGTGCAACAAGGAGAAATTGTGAGTCATAACAATTTCTAATTGTTGTGTTTTCTTTTCAACTCTAGTAAGTCATATCTAGGGTTGGATTGAAGTCTTCTTGGTCAGATTTTTTATTTCTTTTGTAATCAAACCTTCATTGCATAATTGATTGGTTTTTAACACTTGTTAATTCCATCAATTTATACTTGTTCTTGTGGCGTGGAGCTTCTTTGTTGTAAGGAGGGTCACGGTTTGATTTGTGTATTGTTGATTGGATTTCTCTTGGAATTAAGTTGGCTAATTGATTAAATTGAGGATTAACATCTTTGTAGATTTCATTTCCTTGATTTTATCATTTGATTCATCATTCCTCAATTAGGGTTCATGCAATTTTTGACCCCTTTGAACCGGTTGGCTTTTGTGAATTGAAGTTTTTCTTTTGGTTCATTTGATTGTGCTTAGTCCTTGGTTTTAGGCACATCATAATTTGGTATCAGAGCATCATCATACTTGGAATTAAGATTGATCACACCATTGTTTAAGAATTGGTTCATAAATAGTGAGGATTTGCGCCATTTGATTACTAGTTTGATTGACATTGTTTGATTGTCTTTCAAATTGGTTTTGCATGTGCTTAATCTTGGTTTTAGGCACATCAACAACTACCCATGGCCTCTCCTTTAAGAGATAACATATATTTACTATTAAGACCAATGAAAAACATGCTAGTACAAACCGATAAAATAGAATTCAAACCAAATGCATTTCAAGGTTATTTTATCACATTTGATGCAACAAATCTGGTAAGAACTTTTTCTGAAATACTTTGTTCCATGAAGTGGTGCTCACTGTGATTATCTCTTTATGTGTTAATCTCTAGGGCCTAGGTCATTTAGAGCAATTTGTTAGCATCTTGGAATGGCATGTGCTTATTTTCACTTAAACAATTTCCATATGGTGCTTAAATCAAAATAAAACAAATTCAAATTTAGATAAAAAGAAAGGATAAAGAACATAAGAAACAGTAAAAAAAAAAAAAAAAAGCAGATGATGGAAAGAAAATTTGGTTTTATGTGACATAGTTTTTTCTTTTCGTTTCTATTTTTAATATAACTAGATTGGAAAATGCAAAAGAGGATGAGTTAGAACTAAAAATAAATAGTAAGATCTCAGTGGAATGACACGTAATGTAGTGATGAAAGCATAGAAAAAATGTTATCGAAAAAGTAGGAAACTTGTGTAAGAGTAACACAAAGGAATCTTTAAAATTCCAATTAAACACCCATGTGGTGTGATGACTCTCTATATGAGGGAAAGATAAAGCTAGAGAGAGAAATTTCGCTCTTCTAAATTTTCACCACTCTTTTAGTTTGTTTGTGCTAGCTAAACAATGGAATTAGAAAAAACGTGTGCTTTTAAATTTGGGAAAATTCTATCATATAGTCCCTCATTCATCTTAACTGCTCATTTATGGCAATGTAATCTTAAGCATTTATTTTATTTTATTCCTCTAACCATTAACATGTTTAACAAGTAAATGTAAAAGTAAAATGACATATATTATGAAAAAAAAATCTTAACATCTTTTTGTTTGGAAAAAAAAAAAAAACTTGTCTTTTCCATCAACAATTAAAGAGGAGATTGAAAGGGGAATTAACAAATCACACAATGAAGGTAACTAAACAATCCAAAACAGAATTCTAATCTTTAACTGATTTCTTCCTTGATTTTCAATAAAATATTAAGTCGAAATCACCTTAATTTTTGTTTTTTAAGTTTGATGTTTTCTTGTATAAGCAGCTTATGAACCACGATTGATGGGTCAAGTCCCGGCATATCTTCATAAGACCATGCAAATACATCAAGATATTTAAATAATAGCTCGAATAACCTTCCTTTCTATACATCATTAAGATTGCCCCCAATCTTGAGATTCCTAGGGTTGTCCTCATTTCTTAAGTTGATTATTTCAATTAACTCATCAATGGAAATCCCACCTCATTCATATCTTTGCCAATTCTCTTGAATTACTTTATGGTCATCAACATCATCCCCAACGACTAACCCAATAAGGTTGGAGGTGATATTAATATTTTTACCTTCTACGTGTGCGAGATATCTCTGATTTTCATCACTGGATTTAGATAAATATATAAAGAAAAGAAACGAATAAGTAGAAGGGAAAAGATGGAATAATATTGAGGAAATGATTCAAGACTTCATTGATTTTATTCATGTGGGTTACACTTATTTAATAAAAAGAAAGAAAGAAAAAAACTCAACAAATATTAAATCATGGTCCATCTAAAGCTGGCCTATTGCTATTTAGAGGATAAGAGAACCAATTTTAGAGTGATTAAGAGCTACGAGATATGCTTGTTGATTCTTGTTGCTACTTGACTATGAGATCATCGGAGTTGTCTTCTCTTGTGGATACTAATGACTCAACACTGGCTGGATAGGCGAATGTAGTTTGGATTGGTGGAAAATTCATTAGGGTACTGTACAATCTATCTCTCTTTTTCGTTGCCTGAACTTCATCTGAAATCTTTCTTTCGAAGTAGGGACATATCCAAGACCAAATGTCCCCGTTTGACCTTCTTGAAACTGCACATTTCCATATCCCCATTTCTAAGAACTAGTAATCATACACACCTCATCAAATATCTAGAGTCCTAGGTCATCTAAGTCTTCTTCTCCTATGTAAGGTATGGTCGTTTCTTTATAAAGGGTGTAATCTTGTTTGCCCATGACAGTGACGATTTGACCAATAGAAATGAATTTGATCTTCTAGTGGAGGCTAGAAGGGATGGCCTACGCCGCATGGATCCAAGGCCTCCCAAGAAGCAAGTTGAAAGACTTTGGTATGTCTAGGATTTGGAAAGGGATTTCAAATAACTGTGGGCTAATTTCTACCATCAAGTCAATTTCCCCTACAATTTCCCTCCTTGACCCATCAAAAGCTTAACTGTAGTAGAACCTAGTTTGATGTTAGATCTATCAACACCTAGCAATTAAGAATAGCTAGAGGGCATACATTGAAGGAGGACCCATTATCGATGAGGACTCTAGAAACAATCATGTTGTTGAATTTCACCACTATAAGTAGTAGTTTGGTGTGTTGATTACCTTCTTCTCCTAATTCTTCCGTTGAAAAGGATATCTGATCAATAAAAAAAATGAAATTAACAATGTGTCCCAATTGTTTAGTAGATATTCCCTATGGCACTTTAACTTCCCTCAAAGTTCTAAATAAGGCTTCTTTATGAGGCTCGGAAGAGATTAAAAGACCCATAAGGGAGATTTGGGCTAGAGTTTTTTATAATTGGTCCATGATTTTATACTCACTGGACTTGATCATCTTTGAAAAAATTGATAGCCCTTTTTCTTCTTCTGCTATCGACTTTATAAATTTCTCGCTTAATTCACAAATTTCAAGTATTTTCATGGCCTTTTCTTCAGGGTTATAAATCCTTCCTAACCAAGTGATTCCTCCAATAATAGAACTTGAGGGTTTTTCTTGATTAACCGTCGCATAATTAAATGAGGCAGCTTTATAGTTTTCAGGTGCCAGGGGAATATGGAAAGTATATTTCTTAGTTTTTGAGGCTTTTTGCTCTTGTCCAAGTTCTTTGTAACATTTTAGGATCACTAATTTGAAGTCAGATCCTATCATGTTAACCATTTGATCATTATCCTTCTCATTTTGGGGATTGCCTTCTTCTTCAAAATTAGAACCCAACCACTTGGGGTAGGTTCTTCATGGAATGGCAATTGGATGGAATAGTCAACAAAATAATCAAACTTCCCTAAATATTGTCTTGATAAACCAACTATAGGATCATCTACATACCATCTTTTTTCCAACTCCTTTTGAGTTGTTATCTTGTAAGGCTTGGGAGTTAACATTTCCTGAATGTAGGATGATTGGATTTTGCCTTTTAATAATAATTGACAAATGGTTGACTTAGCTTGTGCTCTATTGTTAGGGTTGATTGATAGTAGGAAGCCAGCTTGATGTGCTTAAAAATGAATCCAAGCACATGAACTCAATTCAAATGATTAATTAATCTACAAATGCTCAATTATACTTAAAATTGGTGTGAATCAAAGATGAACAAATCTCAATGGGGCGAACCAAATTAGATGAATCACAAGGGAATTCCAATACCAATCAAATTACATATAAAATGCAATTTTAATCTCTAAAATTGGTTTATAATCCTAGCAATATGAACCCTAAATTGGTGTAAACAACAAGTAGATAAATCAACCTATTATCACTAGATATTACACACTAGTAATAAAAGGAAGCAACTTAGAAGATCTTGATATTACTTACAAGAAATTCCAAGCCAAACTCGCTACAATTTCTTAGAAATTGATAAGAGTGGATGTTTTAGCAAGAGGAACTCTCTCTCTCTCTCTCAGCAACAAAGTGTATTTTTCAAAAATGACAAAAGCTCCCTAAAAACCCTAGTTAGCAAGTATTTATACTTGCTCCAATTAGGATAAAAATGTTCAAAAAATTACACATATGCCACTAAGTGGCCAATCCTAAAATCAAAGTACAAGTACCGAAATAAACAAAAATTGGCCGGTTCTTCAAATGACAATTACAAGTGCAAAAGATGGTTTCCAAGTGGCCAGTTCTTTAAATCAAGTGGACACGTTGTGGACCGTTGGATGTAAGTCCAAGAATGTCCTGCAAGTTGATCCTTAGTGCATGTTATTTAGCTATCCTATAAAACTGATCAATGTATCTGCTAAAGTGCAAAAATCAAACATTATTAGATAAAAATGGCCATATGTGGATGTTTGGGCTCATACATCCAAGTCAGGTTCCCCCACAGCTAGAACCGCAGAGTAGATTCCCATTATCTCTTCGGGCCTCTAAAAGATTTTCCCTCAAAGCTAAGGAGTCATCTCTTGGACTGAAACCCAATGTCTTGGTTTGCCTGTTTACCGGACTTTTAGAAGAACTAGAAGTATTTCTAATTTGTTCTTGGAAAGAGCGCACCTCAAATGGAGACATAGGCGTCAAGACTATCTGTGTACCATCCTTTCGAAACATGTAAGTGTTTCTGAACCCTTCATGTAACACCTTTCTATCAAACAACCAAGGTCTACCCAACAATAAGTAAAAGGCGTACATAGGAAGCACATCACAGATAATCTCATCACTATATTTTTCTCCTACACTGATTGGCACCTTTGTCCTCTGTGTAACATGTAGACTACCTCAGTCATCCAACCAATGCAATTTGTAAGGGCTAGGATGCGGGCTGGTGGCTAATTGTAAATTATCTACTAATGCAGCAGATATGACATTAGTGCAACTATCACTATCATTGAATAGCACACAAAGGTTACCTCGAATCCGACAAGGTGTATGGAATAGGTTCTCCCTCTATATGTCCCTAGCAACTAGAGATAAAGTCAAAACCCTGTGCAACACATTAATAGGTAAGTAATGTTCACCCTTTTTAACCTCATGTGTCTCAATGTTTTGATCATCATAGTACTCCTGCAAAGCCATAAATAGATCTATAGGCCCGACAGCTTCTTCTTCATCTTCTTCTTCGATGCCCTCCATAACTATCATTACTCTTTTATTGGGACACTGTGCAGCCATATGTCCAAATCCCATGCATTTAAAGCATTTAATCTGGTGCATCTTCCCACTAGTCGACCCCGGTACTGTCTATCTAACATCAGATCCAACTACCTCTTTACCTTTCCCAAAAATAATTTTCTCCTTTTCTATGCTAGGTATAACTCTATCTACTGCCCTAGCATGCTCGCCTACTCCCTTTGGTCCACCCAACTAACCATCAGCCCCCATGGGCTTAGTATTATTATTAGGCTTGTTACTAGTAATCCTGAATGGATTAGATCGCCTCTACCTTTCCACTTTCAAGGCTAACTGTATAGACTCATCAAGTGTACTATACCTTTGCAACTCAACAACACAGGCTATCTCGTACTTCAACCTAGACACAAAATGTGCTAAGGTTTGCTCAGGAGGCTCTATTGACCTACATTTGATAATTAAAGTTTTAAACTCCTGGACATAGTCAATCACTGTTTTGCCTCCCTGTCTCAATGTCTGTAGACGCATAAACAGTTCCTGCCTATAGTGCTCAGGAATGAACCTCTTCCTCAAGACCTTTTTCATGTGTCTCCATGTGTGAATTTCAACCTTCCCATCCCTTCGCCTACTAATCACCAAATTCTTCCACCACAAGGCAGCATACCCTATGAACTCAACAGCAGCAAGACAAACTCTGGTGTTATCATCTATCTCATAACACTCAAAAAGGCCCTCAAATTTATCCTCCCTATCCAGATAGTCATCTGCTAAACCCCTGCCATCAAATGAAGGCATCTGTAGCTTCACATATTCTAGACCCCTAAGTGGCCTAAAATCCTTGTTCGGGTAAAGATTGACCCTAAAGTAATCATCCCTCTCCTCCCTAAAGGCATGATGATCTCCTTCTACTCTCCTTCCCATGTTTCCTCCTCCTACTGCTCCCTTCCTTTGAACGTTTTGAGGAACTACTCTAGTTAATGGTGCCCGAAGATTCGCCACCGATGCTTGTGGCATCGTCATCCTGTCAATCCTTATTGCTAGTATAGCAACAATAGTGGTGAGGTCCTGAAGTTGTTCCTCTAAAGTTCTCCCACCTGCAGTATAATGACCTCATCCTCCACTAACTAGGCTATTGGCCTCATTGCCAATGCCCCCATTCACACTGTCATTCGATATAGTTGTGGATTTAATTTGTCGAAGTACAAATATAGTTTAAAACAATTGCAGCACACTCCCTTCACTACAACAACACTTTACCCACCACAACAATCAAATCACCACTAAATTTCCCTTTCTAATCACGGCACATACATAATCTTATACTCCATGTACAACACCTTCTTCTCAACACAACTCCACAACAATTTACAACTTTCTTCACTACACACTTACACCGCCACACATACAACACAAACATGGTGTAACTCACTTCACCATAATACTACTTCACGTTGCAACAAATTCACCTTAACACATACAACACTAACTCCACCACACAACATCAAATTCAAAAACACTCTTAATGCAACCTTGTCCACAAATGGTAAGAGGCAAATTCAAACTCAAATAATACTCAATCAATGCTACTTAATGAATTGCTTCAAACTTAAAGAAGGTGTTTAAATTTCAAATATTTTCCTTATCTCCACAAGGCATATCTGGAATTTACAAATGACAAATACAATTTCTGAAAATTGCCAACACACAATTCACTCTTCTTGTTTCAAATTTCCACTTTTCAAAATGATCATCAAGGATCACTCCTTCTTACTCACAGTAAACTCAAGGAAAGCAAGCTACCACAAGTTTTCCATGTCCACTTCAATTAACAACAACAAGAAAGAAATAAACTCCACAAGCAGTACTACAATTTACTTCAACAATTTTGGATCAAGAATCAACTTCAAAAACCCTAATTTTCAAATGATGATCACGCAAATCCCTTCCTCAATTCCTATGCTCTAATACCAAAATATGATGTGCTTAAAAATGAATCCAAGCACATGAACTCAATTCAAATGATTAATCAATCTACAAATGCTCAATTATACTTAAAATTGGCGTGAATCAAGATGAACAAATCTCAATGGCGTGAACCAAATTAGATGAATCACAAGGGAATTCCAATACCAATCAAATTACATATAAAATGCAATTCCAATCTCTAAAATTGGTTTGTAATCCTAGCAATATGAACCCTAAATTGGCATAAACAACAAGTAGATAAATCAACCTATTATCACTAGATATTACACACCAGTAATAAAAGGAAGCAACTTAGAAGATCTTGATATTACTCACAAGAAATTCCAAGCCAAACTCGCTACAATTTCCTAGAAATTGATAAGAGTAGATGTTTTAGCAAGAAGAACTCTCTCTCTCTCACGGCAACAAAGTGTATTTTTCAAAAATGACAAAAGCTCCCTAAAAATCCTAATTAGCAAGTATTTATACTTACTCCAATTAGGGTAAAAATGTTCAAAAAATTACACATATGCCATTAAGTGGTTGATTCTAAAATCAAAGTACAAGTACCAAAATAAACAAAAATTGGCCGGTTCTTCAAATGATAATTACAAGTGCAAAAGATAATTTCCAAGTGGCCGGTTCTTCAAGTCAAGTGGACACATTGTGGACCATTGGATGTAAGTCCAAGAATGTCCCGCAAGTTGATCCTTAGTGCATGTTATTTGGCCATCTTGTAAAACCAATCAATGTACCTGCTAAAGTGCAAAAATCAAACATTATTAGATAAAAATGGCCATATGTGGATGTCCAGGCTCATACATCCAAGCCAGGTTCCCCCACAGCTGGAACCGCTGGATAGATCCCCATCACGGCTTGTTGCAAGTTCCATGCTACCTACTCTATCAATAACCTATCCAAATCAATTTCTAGTTTAGGTGCTTCCGAAGTGATCATGTTAATGGCAGGACCATGATTGGGAGGTAGGTTATTGTTGACATTGGGAATGGGTGGCTCAATGAAGTCTAACTGCACTACTCCTTCATCAATCAAATCTTAGATTTTATTCTTAAGTCTCTAACATTTATCTATAGAATGTCCTACCTGCCCCATATGGTATTCACATTTAAGATTGGGGTTATAGGTTCTTGGCTTGTATTTCTCATTAGGAATTTCAAAATTGATTAGATTATTAGCCTTGAGGTTAGCAAAGACTTGGTTAAGGGGGACTAGGATTCAGGTGAACTGTCTAAGAGGTCTATTGATCTGGGTTGATTGTTTGGTTGTGTTTGGATTGAAGTGTTTATGGTTGGGTTTGGTGTTTGGAAGGAAAGGTAAGGAGTTAGCTTGTTGTTTTTGCTGGAATTAACCATGCTAATTGTGGCTTATTTTCCTTTGATATTATCTAATGGCTTAATTGATGTTATTATGGGGGTTTCATTTACTAGCAATTTTCCAGAGGTGATGGCATTTTCAACCCTACATCCTGCAGCTACCACTTTTTCAAAACTTGAAGATGTTTACCCAATCAAGTGGGTGAAATAGGGTTTCTCCAATGTATTGATAAATACGGATGTAAGCTCTTTCTCAAAAATTGGGGTAATGACCTTTGTAGCTTGAGCCCTCTAACACTAAGAGTATTCTTTGAAGGATTTATTGTGCTTCCTACAGATACTCCCTATGTCCCATATTAAATGAGCAACTTCAATGTTGAATTTGTATTGCTTATAGAAAGCCCTTGCTAACTTTTGCCAATTATTGATTTAATTGAGGCCCAGTTGTGCATACCAAGCTAAAGCAGGTCCTGTGGGACTGTCTTGAAAAGTCTGCACCATTAATTGGTCAAACTATACGTATTAGCCCGTCTTTCGAGCATACAATCTAGTGTGCATTTTTTGGCATCTGGTGCCATCATATTTCTCAAACTCTGGTACCTTAAATTTTTTAGGATAAGCAATGCTATCAGAAATTTTTAAGTTACTGATCCCAGTTTGCTCATATCCATCTGATCCTTCTAAAGCCTTCATCTTACCAGCTAATTGTTGGAAAAGCTTTCTTTCTATTTCTTTTTATCTTTCCTTGAATTACCTTTGTAACTCTTCATGACTATATGAGGTTTGTGCTTTTCCCTTTTGCCTCCTAAAATAGCCTTCTTGAACTGGTTGAGTTGATTGAAGAAGAGCTAAATTTTCCACCAAGAATTTCACTTGATCATTAAGACTTTGCACAGCTTGCTCCAATGAAACCATTCTCCGATTAGCTGTATTGTCACTAGTATTGTCATCGTTGTTACTTGACATTTTTTCTCTAGAACGAGTGTAGTATGGACTTCTTGTGGGATTCAATTTTTTAGGCGCTATCTTGAAACCTGGTTTGATCAACACTAGTTAACTTGTTAGTAATTTTTTTTTTTTAATGCATGTGTCAAATGGATGCAAATATGAGGTTAGCGAATAATCCATAATGTGGCAAAACATAAATTTTATTAATACTGCAACTTTAGAGTTTGATTACATCATTCGAAAAGAAATTACCAAAAAAAAAATTTCCAAAATCTAAATCTTCCTCTTCTTGCAATGACATGATCCTTTTTCTGTTTTCTCTTTTGCAAGAGTTTCTAGTTCCTTGATTTTTTACCTGGCCTTTCTTAGTTAGGCTTTCAGAGCTTCAACTCATTGATTGGATTCTTGACATCTATTCTTCCAAATATCCCCCTTCCTTTACATGTTTTCCATATGAACTTGCATTTGTGCTTGCGCTTCTTCCATATATGTCTTTATTTCAGGAGTGGGATTTGCTAGTGCAAGTTGGAGTACAACTGGAGTGCTATATTGTTTTTCACCTATCTTTTTAAGTTGGTGAAAAATGTACCCTTTGGTTGCTTGATATTTATCTAATTCCCCCCTTAGATTCCCTATGTCAATAGTAGGGCTTATTATTCAAGTCTCCCATAACGTTTGATCTCTGATAGTTTAGTTATCTTGTCAGCTATTATCATATGAGGATTATGGAAATCAAGTGTGATAGGTTCGAGTGAAGGTTTATGGACTATATCTTGAATAGGTCCCAATTAACGTATTAGAGCAACTAGGTAGTAACCGGTGCACCAATTAAATCCAATCAAGGGAACTACCTCATAATTTTTACACACACATATCATCCTAATATAAGAATTCCATCTAGCTGCTCATAATATGTCTTCAACACAAAAGTCTTGTAAGACATCAATCCAATAGTAGGTAGGAATATCCTCTAGCAATATGATTCTGGAGGCAAAGGAATCAATAAGGTCAATCTATTGTGCAAAGACCCCTTGAATGAAATCAAGTCTATAGCATCGCATATGGTTGATGAGCCATATCATAATCAATGCCATGCTAGTTTTTAAATCCCCACGTCTTTTTTCTTTAACTGGTTGAGTGATCTGATTTGCTCAATGAGGAGTGCAAAGATGTAAGACTTTCCTTCCATAAATTGGACCACTATTTCTACGATCCTAAAGTGGATATGAAAAATCCCATTTAAAAACAATATAGTCCCAAAGGCCATCAAGATGAATGCATGAACCCGATGCTATTGACATGCTTCAAAATCTACGCAAAATAGGGTTTTCTTTTCATGGTAACTGGATTGAGCTACAAACCATGTCAACAAATCACCAGTCTTAATATAATTCCCATTACAATTTTCTAAGGCCTTATTGATTTCAGCCTTACGAACCCCTAGTAATTTACTAAAGATTTTTATAGACCCTGCTTCAAGATCTAGGATATATATGCTTTCAGTGCTGAGTGGAGCCTTAAGCAATTGGGCATATTCTTCCATTGTTGGACTTAATTGATGGGGACCCAAGCAAAAAGTGACAATTTCGGGATCCAAAAAATGAACCAAGGCCCGGACCAAAGTGATGTTGACAAAAACCTTTTGTAGTGAGAGGATTAGTTTGATCTTGTCTTGAATGACCTCTTTTTGACTTGGGTTGAAGAACTAGATCCATCATTCAAGTACTACCTTTTAACTCCAGGGGCTTATGAAAATGGACTTTCTTGAGAAAAGCTTGCATGCGGGATGAGCTTACCATTACTACAAAATTTATGAAAGTAAATACATTATGGCTATACTATTTACAAGAAAATGCATTTGTTGCAAAGAATTTATAGGGAAATTTACAATAACAATGTTACAAATTACAGAAAAATAAAAAAATGACTCCACTAAAGTTGCATTTTTTTTTTATTTACCACATCTTGTTTATTCGCCAACTCGAAGGGTTCGTGAATGCAATTGGATAGGTTCTATAGGTCCCCGAGTTATGTGACCTTACTCATTTTCAAAGAAAATGGTTTACAGGTCACATCAAAACTTGAATGGGGTAGCCTAATCAACCCCGAGTGGTGGTTATCCCACAACACTTGAAGCTTACACACTAGCTCCCCTCCTAAGGTCCTAAGATGACTTGGGTTTAACCATATCTATCATGCATTTGATGCTTTCATTTCAAATTAACAATAAAAAATGCTGCAAAAAAAAAAATATAAAGGTTAGAACAACTATACAAATACACATTCATATATATATCTACAAGTAAAGGGAAAAAAATTATTTTGGAAGGTTTAAGTGGCTAGCCCACTTTTTTTTTTCTTGGTCCCCAATGAGTTGCCATCCTATATAGTCTAATTTTTTCCATTTTTTCTAATCCAATTTACATTAAACCCTAGCTCATTTAATGTAAATCCTCGACAAAGATTAGAAGAAAAAATTATTTAAAAAAAAAAAAAGAAAAGGAGTCACCACAAGATCGAAATTGGGAAAAGTGTTAAATTAAGACTAATTGAGCGGATTAGTCTTAATTTGACAACTAGTTTACATAAAAAAAAAATTCTTTTATACCAAAAATTTTGGAGTTTAAGGGCTATCTTATTAAAATTCTACATTACCACTTTTTAACCTTCCAAATTAATTTTTTTTAGAAGAAAAAAAGAATAAAGAAGAAAGGGAAAGACAAAAAATTATTTTACAAAACGAAGTCGCTCGAGAGTACCTATGTACCCGATATTCAGGATTAGACCTATTGTAGTTCACATGATTTTTTTTTTAAATCATTAAAAATAAAACGTTTTAAGACTTATAATTATTTTTAAAAAATTATGTCTAAAATATATTTTTTAGATAATTTTTTTTTTTTGCTATAATTTCTTAAAAGTATATAAAATAACTAAAAATAATTTTAAAAAAAATCTAAAATGTCTTACTATACACAAAATTACTAATTTTTTTAAATCTAAATGTCTTAACTAAAAAAATATTAAAATAATTGAATTTAAAAAAAAATATTGAAAAAATGAATCTAAATTAAAATAACTAAAAAAACATATAAATTTTTTTTTATATAAAAAAATCTAAAATTTCTTAAAAATACACATGCACACATATATATATACATGTATTAATAAGAAGAAAAATCTAAATGTCTTAAAATATAAAATAACTAAAAATTTATTTTAAGAAAGGAATTTTTTCCTTAAAATATATAATAAATAAAAGATATTCTTTTAAGAAAAAAGAAATTTTTTCTCTTATTTTTAATGTCTATATATATATATATATATATATATATATATATATAATAACTAAAGAAATTATTTTTTAATTATTTATGAAAATAATAGAAAATAATATTACTGTAACAAATGAAAAAAAAAAAAGTTGTACAAACTTGGATTGGGATCGCCAAATCCGATGACAATGATGGAGAGCTGCGAAAGACAACGAGCAAGTGGTGGTGGTGTCGGCCAAAGCTTCTAGAAATGGGAACACAACTAGGTCGTTGAAGTGGGATGATCAAAAAATGAAATTTAGAGAGAGAGAGAGAATGTCATCGGAAAAAAAAAAAATCTAAAGAAAATGTTATGAGTTTTTTTTATTTTCTTTGAGAAAAAATTTTCACCAAAAATTCTCCCTTCAAGCAAAGTTGGAACTCAATTTATAGGCAAATGTGGGTTGAACAATGGGGGGAGAAGAAAGGTCAAAGGTCATATTTTAATGGGAGATGCATTTTTTTGTGATTTAAGATCTTTTATTACACTTTCAATTTGACTCTGAAAGCATTTGCTTCTTAAATCGCATCTTTTAATCTTCTTTATGCTTTGAAATGTCCAAAAGAAGGGAAAAAATCCAAGCTTCACATGTTCTTTCATGGCGGACTGCAAGAGGTAGGAAATGATGAAAACGTGGGTTGAACCCACATTTTTCATCATGACAGAAATGCACAAACAAAAGAAAATGTGGGTTCAACCTACGTTTTTCTCTTTCTCGGTATAAAAGAAAATTGTAAAACCGTTGGTTCAACCCACATTTTCCACCAAGCAAAAAAACTCTCGCACAATGCATGAGTAAGTATTCAAACTTGGGACCAGAGGGGAATTGTGTGCATATGTTCTTTGTTCAACCGTTAGCCTATGCCTTAGCCATATGATGCAACTAAACTGCATTTATTCTAATTTATTTATAAAAAGATTAAAAATAAAATAAAAACGGTGTGTCTACAAACCCCCAACTCCTTTCATATGAAGAAAATATTTCTGATACAATTATTGTTCCCAATGTTCTGCAAAGTTTAACTCCAAAATATGATTATATAATGATTACAATTAAGGAAACTAAGGATCTTTTTTTTTTCTTTAATGAACTAATGGGTTCTTTGCAACTCATGAGGAAAGGTGAAACAGATCAATTGAGAAGAATGAAAAAAGGCAGTTTAAGCTTCTCAACTGAAGGGGGAGACAGAAAAGAAAGAAGACTTCGTTGGAAGAGGACATAGAAGAGGAGGCTCTCGTGGTAGAGGACGTGGTAAAGGCAGAGGGAGAGGTTGTTTCAATGGACATGAGAGGCAGTTTATTGAGGACTAAAAATGGAACAAAAATTCTATACGGTATTACAATTACAAAATGTTTAGGCACGTAAAGGCAAATTGTAGTTAAGGCTCACAAGAAAATTATGTAGAAGAGGCAAATGAGGAAAGTAAGTTATTTGTGGTTCATTCTCATTCTAACAAAGTGCAAAATGATGTTTGGTTTTTAAATAGTGAATGTTTGAACCATATGACTAGGAATAAATCACTATTTAAAGAGCTTGATGAGTCACAAAAGATGCAAGTCAAACTTAGAGATGATAAGTAGATTCAAGTTGAAGGAAAGGGCATTGTTGCTGTGAAGACTAGCCATGGTAAAGTAAAATTACTTCATAATGTGTTCTATGTTCCTAACCTAGCACATAGTTTATTAAGTGTAGGGCAATTGATGGTAAGAGGTTATACAATTTTTTTTTATGATGGAGCATGTGTTATTTCTAATAAAGAGACTAGGCAGTATATAATAAATGTGCAAATGACAAAAAATAAGATGTTTCCACTTAAGATCTCTAACATGGAGAATCAAGCTCTTATTGCCAACGAGAAGAATGATTCCCAATTGTGGCACTTGAGATATGAGCATACTAACATCAAAGGATTGCAACTTTTAATATGAAGGGTGCATTTATAGGAAACAAATAAGAAAACTTTTCCCTAGTGAACAATCCTAGAGAGCTTCAAAATATCTTAAATTAATTCATGCTGACCTATGTGGGCCTATGAAGACTACATCACTTGGTGAGAGTAAGTATTTTTTACTTTTTATAGATAATTATAGTCAAATGAGCTGGCTTTTTTTTTTTAACGAGCAAATCCAAGACTTTTGGAGAATTTCAAGAAATTTAAGGCACTTGTTGAAAAACAAAAAGGTGCTTTAATAAATATTCTTCAAACAGATCGAGGTGGTGAGTTTTTATCTAAAGAATTTATTTATTTTTTTTTTTTTTGTGAAGAGCATGGCATTCACAAGGAGTTGATAACACCTTATACACCACAGCAAAATGGTGTAGCCAAGCAAAAGAACCGAACAATTGTAGAAAAGGTTAGAAGTTTGTTTAATATGAAAGGACTTCCCAATATTTTTTGGGCTAAAGCAGTGGCGACATTTGTTTATTTATTGAACATTTCTCTAACAAAGGTAGTCTTAAATCAAACTCCATATGAGGCATGGCAAGGTAAAAAACCATCAGTAAGCCACTTAAGAATTTTTTGTTGCATTGTATATACTTTAATAAAGCTTAAAGTTCATCATAAACTTGAGGAGAAATCTGAAAAATGCATTTTTGTTCGTTATTGTAATCAATCCAAAGCATATTGGTTATATAATCCTCTTATTGGTAAATTAATTATAAGGAAAGATGTAGTCTTTGATGAAAATGCAAGCTAGGATTGGAAAAGTGAAGAGACTCGAGTTCAAATCTCAAGTGAAAGTGTAGTTTTAATGACTAAAGACGCTAGTTCAGTGACGCAGCGAGGAAAGCGTAACGAAATGAATCCTAATATGGATTGGTTTCACAACAACAAAGAAATATTCTTTGATGCCAAATTCTGGTTGCGCACAACCGGTAAAGGAGATAATTCTCTCTCAAATGTATTCAAAGTGTGGTAAAAACGTAGCCCTAGCTTATCTGACAAAAGAATATTTATACTTCCTCGTAAAATATCTAAAAGGGAAAAATCTATACGTACACGTGGAAATAAATAATAAAATATACGTCTATAATCGGTCGCATACACGGCCGTGTCTCTAGGCCGTGTATGTTTCTGGGCATGTAGCAGGCACAGTACACGGTCGCATACACGGTCGTGCCCTTAGGCCGTGTAAGCTTCTGTGTTCTCCACGATGCCCGCATCATTCTCTCCCACCAAGGAAGAACTCGACCCTGAGTTCGTTGCTGGATAAAGGGGTTCGTCATCCTCATAAAATGGAGATAAATCTGCCACGTTGAAGGTCATGGAGATTCTCATGCTTTCCGGGAGGTCAACCACATAAGCGTTGTCATTGATCTTGGCCACTATTTTATAGGGCCCATACTTTTTCGATTGCCACTTGCTATATGTGCCTACGGGGAAGCGTTCTTTCCTTAAGAACACCATCACGGGGTCTCCCACCTCGAACAACTTCTTCTTCTTATGCCTATCAGCTGCCTTCTTATAGCGCTCATTCACTTTCTCAATTTGTTCTTTAATCTCTGACGCCAGGTGCTTTGCTGCTATGTTGGCCTCCACACCTTTAGGTAGGGAAACTAGGCCTAGAGCGTGAGAAGGTGCCTTGGTGTAGACCATTGAGAAAGGAGATTTACCGGTAGTTCTGTGGATCGAGTTGTTGTAGGCAAACTCTGCTTGAGACAATGTCAAGTCCCATTGCTTTGGTTTCTCTCCACAGATACTTCTTATCAGATTGCCAAGGGTCCTGTTCGTCGCTTCGGTTTGTCCATCGGTTTGTGGGTGGGCTGTGCTGCTGAAGTTGAGGGACGAGTTGAACATGTACCAAAGCGTCCTCCAGAAGTGGCTAAGGAATCGGGTGTCCCTATTAGAAGTGATGGATTTGGGAACCCCATGTAATCGGACCACCTCCTTAAAGAATAATCTTGCTACATTCTGAGCATCCGCCGTCTTCTTACATGGAATGAAGTGAGCCATCTTGGAAAACCTGTCCACAACTACAAAAACAGTGTCAGCACCTCGTTGGGTACGAGGCAAACCTAGGACAAAGTCCATGGATAAGTCTTCCCAAATGTTCTCAAGTACGGGTAAGGGAGTGTAGAGTCCCGTATTCTGATAGTGCCCCTTGGATGTTTGACAGATGTAGCAGCGTTGCACTATCCGACTGACATCCCCGCGCAACTGAGGCCAATAATATCTTGCAGCCACTGCTGCTAGTGTTTTGTCCCGCCCCAAATGGCCGGCGAGTCCCCCTCCATGGAGATCTCGGATCACCTTCTCTCTCAAGGAGGATGCCGGGATACATCGTTGGTTTTCCCTCATCAAATAACCCTCCAGAATATAATAACTATCATTGGGTTCCTTGTTAGTGCACTCTTTCCAGGTAGTTCCAAAATCCTCATCTGTTTCATACAGCTCCTTCAACTGTTCAAACCCCACTACCTCAGCTCTCAAAGTCACTAGTAAATCCGCCCTTCGGCTTAGTGCGTCGGCCACCTTGTTCTGCGCCCCGGATTTATGCATCAAACGAAACGGAAACTTCTACAAGAATTGTATCCATCGGGCGTACATGTCTTTGCATATGCGGGTCTGATTGCTCAGGTGTTTCAAGGCAACGCAATCAGAATACAATACGAATTCCTTGCCCACCAAATAATGCTCCCACATTCTCAAGGCTCTGACCATGGAGTAAAACTCCTTGTCATATGTGGACTACTTCCTCCTGGCCTCACAGAGTTTCTCACTATAAAACGCAACAGGTCTCTTCTCCTGAGAGATTACTGCCCCAATACCCACACCACTAGCATCACAATCAACTTCGAATAATTTGTCGAAGTCCGGTAAGGCCAGCACTGGTGCACTACATAGTCGCTCTTTGAGCACAGCGAATCCCGACTCAGCTTCCTCATCCCAATGAAACTGCCCTTTCTTCAAACATTCGGTTAAGGGAGCCGCTACCGTGCTAAAGTGTCGTATGAAACGTCTGTAGAAGCCTGCTAACCCTAGGAAACTCCTCAGCTCAGTGATTGTCTTAGGTGTAGGCCAATCTCTAATGGCTCGTACCTTATCCTCATCCACCATGATTCCTTCCCCACTCACTATGAATCTCAAAAATAACAGCTTTGATGACATAAACACACACTTCTTGAGATTAGCATATAGTTTGTTCCCTTTCAGCACCATCAAAACATCCTTCAAATGCACTAGATGTTCCTCCCGAGTCTTGCTATATACTAATATGTCATCAAAATATACAACAAAAAATCGGCCTATGAAGGTTTTAAGTACCTAATTCATCACGCGCATGAAGGTACTCGGTGCATTGCTGAGCCCGAACGGCATGACCATCCATTCGTATAGTCCCTCTTTCGTCTTGAAGGCGGTCTTCCACTCATCCCCAGGTCTGACCTGAATTTGATGGTACCCACTTCGAAGGTCTATTTTGGAGAACACCACTGCTCCACTCAGCCGATCCAACATGTCCTCAATGCGAGGTATTGGGAATTTGTACCCAATGGTGATTTTGTTGATCGCTCGGCTATCCACGCACATCCTCCAACTCCCATCCTTCTTAAGTGTTAGTAATGCTGGTACGGCATAGGGACTCAAGCTATCTCGAATGAATCCTTTATCGAGCAAGTCCTGGACCTTTTCTTGTAAGATCTCCGTTTCCTTGGGACTCATCCGGTAGTGAGGGAGGTTGGGAAGACTAGCTCCCGGCACCAAGTCAATGTGATGCTGGATGTCTCGTAATGGAGGTAATCCCTCCGGAACTACTTCTCTGAATTCCTCTAGTAATTCCTTCACTTCTTCCGGCATCTCCGCGTTACTCATGTCCTCTCCCGCCATTTTCACTACTAGGGCATGCATCAAGCGGGACTCCTTGATGTCTTCGGTCATCTCCCTTTCTGATTGGGTGATCGTAAGAAAGGACTTCCCTTCCCCCTTCTGGAATTTTGGTCGCTTATCCGTTAGTGGCATTAGTGTATACTTCACCCCCTCCTTCTCCAACCTATACTTGTTCTCTTTCCCTGCATGTTGGGCATCTACATCAAATTGCCAAGGACGCCCGAACAGCAAGTGACAAGCATCCATATCGACGATGTCGCAGTACACTTCATCTCGATATTTGCCGATCGAGAAAGGAACTCTACATCTCTCCTTCATCTCTATTCATTCTGCTGCTTTGATCCATCCGATGGTGTACGGACTTGGATGCTTCTCTGTAGGTAATTGGAGCTTCTTCACGACTTCCTTCCCAATGATGTTTTCACAACTCCCACTGTCGATGATCAAGTTAAACACTCTCCTACCAATCGTGCACCTAGTGCGAAACAATTGGTGTCGTTGTGAGCTATCCTCTTGTTTCGGTGCTAACATCATCCTCCTAATTACGTAATTAGGTTCTACCCCGTCATCAACCTCCTCATAGTACTCTTCATCACCGTCTGGTTCACAACACACTTCTTCCTCCTCTTCCCTCTCAATAATGTTTACGGTGCGTCTATTTGGGCACTCATTTGATCGATGCCCCGGCTGATTACATCTATAGCATTTTCCCAGTATCGGCTTGGCATATGGATTGTTTTGCCTTGGGGTGTCTCTATTCTCCACCAGTCTCTTTCCTTCCGCCTTGTCTTCTCTCTTGTCCATACTTCCCGCCGGTTTCTCAACCACTCCTCTAGGTCTCTCACTAGTTCCTTTACTATTATTACCAGGACTTTCGTAAGTGTAGGTCCTTTTACTACCTCCAAACCTTACACTCTGTTCTTGTATCATCATTTCCGCTCGGAGAGCCAAGTTCTTTGCTTCATTCACGGTTCGGAACACCGTCACCCCTATCTTATCTCTTATCTGAGGCTTCAACCCGTCTACAAACCGTGCCACCTGTTGACCCTCAATTTCCCTTAAATCGTTTCTCTCCGCTAACCTCATAAATTCCGCAGTGTATTCATGCACCGACCTCTGCCCTTGTCGGCACCGCTGATACTGTTGGAAAAGAATTTGCTCGTAATCAGGTGGCAAGAAATCCCGTTGCAGCAGATTCCTCATGCGGTACCATGACCTAATAGGTTGCCGCCCTTCCCTTTGTCTACGGTGCTGTAATCGATCCCACCATGCAGACTCCCCACCTTTCAATTTGCAAGCAACCATTCTCACCCTTCTCTCCTCAGGAACTTCCATATAGTCGAAGAACCCATCAACCTCCGCTAGCCAATCCAAAAACTCTTCTATATTCAAATTGCCATTAAAAGAAGGGATGTCTACCTTAAGACGGAAGTCTCCACCATCAGCATGGTCGAACCCTTGGTGATTGCGTCGATATCCACCACCATAGGCCAGTTCATTCCGGTCATCCATTCCACGAAATCTTCCACCGCCAGCGACACCACCCCTTCTCAGTGGTTGTTCCCTCCTCTACAAAATTCCGTCCTCTTCCTCAGATGAGCTTCCGTCAATTCTCTGGTTCCATTGGTTTCCGGTAACAAAGTCATTGATAAGGTCGCCGTGAGCAGCTGCTACCCCCGGTCGATTCCCAACAACACCTCTGTGACCGTCGTGGTCCATCACCATAGCATCGACCCGCGCCACCAGATTCTCCAGGCGTTGTTCTACACGCCCAAGCCTCTGCTCCATGGTTTCAACCACTGCCCTCGGAGCCCATTCATTGGCTCCTTGGACTTCCGCATCTCGATCAAGGTCGAGGACGCGACCGCCATCAACACCACCGTTAGCCGACATCTCCGCAGGAAATTGCCTTGCTCTGATACCAACTGACGCAGCAAAGAAAGCGTAACAAAACGAATCCTAATATGGATTGGTTTCACAACAACAAAGAAATATTCTTTGATGACAAATTCTGGTTGCGCACAACCGGTAAAGGAGATAATTCTCTCTCAAATGTATTCAAAGTGTGGTAAAAACGTAACCCTAGCTTATCTGACAAAAGAGTATTTATACTTCCCCGTAAAATATCTAAAAGGGAAAAATCTATATGTACACGTGGAAATAAATAATAAAATACACGTCTATAATTGGTCGCATACACGGCCGTGTATGTTTCTGGGCATGTAGCGGGCACAGTACACGGTCGCATACATGGCCGTGCCCTTAGGCCGTGTAAGCTTCTGTGTTCTCTACGATGCCCGCATCATTCAGTTCCTACAGATCTTGTAACTCATCTTCGATTATCAGTTTCCTCACCATCAACTTCAAATGGTAGCAACAACTCATCCTTACAAGAATCATCTATTGAAATGCCTCCAACAAAGTTTGGATCCTTAAGAGAGATCTACGAATCTTGTCAATTTGCTCTTTATGTTACAGATCCTACAACTTTTGAAGAAGTAGCATTAAATGAAGAATGGCAAAATGCAATGAAAGAAGAGTTGATGGCGACCCAAAAGAATGAAACATGGGAAATGGTTGATCTACTTGAAGGCAAAAATGTAATTGGTCTCAAGTGGGTGTTCAAAACAAAGTATCATGTTGATGGAACCATTCGAAAGCACAAGGCTCGACTAGTGGCTAATGGATATGCCTAACAACTAGACTTGAAAGAAGAAGAAACTTTTTCTCCAATTGCTAGATTTGAAATTATGAGTATTATTTTAGCAATGATTGCACAACTACATTATCTTATGTATCAATTCGACATTAAATCTGCATTTTTAAATGGAGACTTGCAAAAAGAAGTCTATGTCACTCAACCAAAAGGGTTTGCCATCAAAGACAAGGAGGAGAAAGTGTACAAGTTGAGGAAGGCACTTTATGAACTAAAACAAGCTCCACAAGCATGGTATAGTAAGATTGATGGCTACCTTTGTCAAAATGGGTTTACAAGAAGTGGAAATGAGCCAACACTTTATGTGAAAAAGCAAGGTAAAGATGACTACGTCATTGTCTATCTTTAAGTCGATGATATCATATACATGAGCTCCTCTAATTCTCTTGTGGCTAATTTTAAATCTAACATGATGGAGAAATTTAAGATGTCAAACATGGGTTTGTTGCACTATTTTTTAGGTCTTGAGGTGAAGCAAAGAGTTGATGGGATTTTTATTTCACAAAGAAAATATGCAATAGATCTTAAACGATTCAACTTACTCAATTGCAAACCAGCTACTACACCCATGAATATGAATGAGAAGCTGCAACTTGAAGATGGAATAGAAAAGGCTAATGCAAAGAATTTTAAGAGCTTAGTTGGAGTTTTAATTTACTTGACTCATACTAGGCTAGATATTTCTTTTTGTGTTGATGTAATTTCCAGGTTCGTACAAAATCCCACAAAACATCATCTTGGAGCAGTAAAAAGTATTTTACACTATATAGTTGGAACTATAGAATACAAGATTTGGTATACTCAATTTTCAGACTTCAGCCTTTGTGGAAATTCCGATAGTGATTGGGCAAGTTCAATAGATGATCAAAAAAGAACCTCAACTAGTGTTTTTAATCTTGGATCAAGAACAATATCATGGATTTCAAAGAAGCAAGCTACAACAACATTATCCTCTTTAGAAGTAGAGTACATTAGAGCAACTTCAGCAACTTGTTAAGCAATTTGGCTTAAGAGAATACTTGTAGATCTTCACCACAATCAAGAAGGTACATTAAATATTTTTTGTGATAACAAGGCAATGATTGCAATCACAAAAAATCCTATCCACCATGGGAGGACAAAGCATATTGATATTCATCTACATTTCATCTGAAACTTGGTTGCAACTAAGGAAATTATTTTGAAGCAATGCAGTACTCATGAACAACTGGCCGATATTTTAATAAAATCACTTTCAAGGGATAAGTTTATTTACTTCTAATCAAGTCTCGATGTTTGTACTTTTGAATCAAGGGGGAGTGTTAATGAGTGATTCAAAAGGAAGTGGTCTATGTTTTCTTATTTGTAATTGTTATGTCATCCATGTTTTTTTCTTATATTTATCTGCTAGTGTTATGAAGTTAATTCCATTAAGTTGTTAGTAGTTCATGTTGCCTATTTTTTCTGATGTGCTAGTCATTGGTATCAAGTCCCTATTTTATCTCTATATAGTTGAGATAGTAGAGTAAAATCTGTTACTGTATAAGCCTATTTATAGGTCTTGTTAATATTGACAGTTGTGTGCTTTCTTTTCCTCTATTTTTTTTTTTTAATCTCTTTATCTCTCTCATCTTCTCTTTACTTCCTTTGTTTTTCTTTTTTTTTCAAAAAAAAATTATGTCTGTCCACTCACCTGGTTGTATGGACCGATGATGAGAGACTATGAAAGTATATCCCTAGCAGATGCTTGGGAATATCTAGGAAGCTGGAATGAGGAGAAAATTGGATATACTTTAGACAATTATGTTCAAGGGGCTTTAGGGAACATCTATCTTGATAAAGAGAACGTGGAGGAAGATAGGAGGATATGGCCTATTTCGAGATGAAAAGAGGATAACATAAAGGAAGTTTACGGAGACCTTGTGGGTGGAAAAAATGTTGAGGTAAATGAAGACTGGGAGTGGTTATGGAAAATGCCAGCAATGCCCAAAATTCAAATGCTAGTGGGGCATATTCTACGTAACAGTTTGCCTACTAAACATAAGCTTTTTCATAGAGGAATTGTCCAGGAACCAAAGTGTGATCAGTGCGGAGAAGAAGAGGAGACGTTTATGCATGCTTTCAAGGATTGTAGAATTATCGGAGAAAAATGAAAGGAAGTGAACAATACAAGATTCTTTCAGGATGGATGATCAAAGAGTTTGGCCAGTTATATTAAGAAAACTGTAGGTTGAAGAAGGAGAGTAATAGCAAGACCAGGCCATGGGAGTGTACTTTTATGTACATGTGATGGGAAATCTAGTATGAGAGAAATAGGATTTTGTATGGGCAAGCGAGTGAGTGGAGAAGTTAGACTGAACAAGCATAATTGAAGGCAGTAGAGTTGTGGGCTCTGACCAAAAGCAAGACAGGACTGAGAAAGGATAAGGAGTTTGAAATTAGATAGGAAAAACCAAAGAATGGGTGGGTGAAGTTTAATGTAGATGGGGCTATAAGTGAGAAAGGGAAGGTGGCAAGAATTGGGGGTGTGTGTAGAGATGAGGATGGAGATATTGTGAGGGGTTTCACAAAAAAACATCACCTTAGCATCACCATTGGAGGCCAAGCAACGGAGTATTTTATCTGCAACGCGTCTTGTAAGGGTTTGGGGAATAAAGAAAGCAATAATAGAAACGGATTCGACACAAGCGAGGGAAAGGCTAGGTCCATATCAAGAGGAAAACTATAGTTCTAATGCAGAATTTTTATGCAGGCAAAGCGTTCGAAAGCTGGAGGAAGTTGAAGTGCACATCAGCCGTAAAGGAAATTGTGAAGCGGATGCACTGGCAAAGAAAGCTTTGAACAAAAACACTAATAAGTGTTTAGGGGTAACCCTCCTATGGAAATATGTTCTTTCGTGGGTTTAAATAACTTGGTATGTAGTACCTTTGTGGGCGGTAATGCTTGTAGCTGTAGCGATATGGAGACAGTTATGGATGTGGGACATTGTTTTGTACCTGCTAAACTATTTTACATCTAAATGATTCTTTAAGATAAAACTCCCATAAAACTCTATAAATAGAGCCTTAAACCTCCCACAAGTCAATCCATAAGAAGAAGCTCTTGTTGAATGGGAAATGAGAAAATACCAATGTCACGGTAGCCAAGTAAGCATCTAAAACTTTAATTCATAAGGAAATTCTAAAAATTAGAACTAATTGTAAAACTAAATTAAATCTTAGAAACCTAAATCAATAACTAGCATATATATAAACCCTAACCTAAGCTCTTAATTTAAAAATATGGGATTATGAAACATCAACAAATTTATAGTAAATTAGTTATAATTGTAAAACTGAGATCTGTGATACTTAATCTAAAAAGAAAAAAAAAAAAAAAAAACTCAAAGAGTTTTAAATATGATTAATTATAATAAAGTTGTGTTGGTCGTGAATCGCTTGACACAATTTAAGGAGAACGAGAAAAGAGCGATGGCTCTTCGACGCTAAGGTTGATGGTAGTGGTGGGGCAAAGAGAGAAGAGGGAAACAATTTTCCTCTTCAGGTTATGAGTCTATAAAAGAATGGATTAAGTCTACTTTAAAAGAGAGTTAGAAGTGAAAATTACTACTATGTCCTTAACTTTAATTTATTTATTGAGACATTTTAAAAACCCTAAAATCCATAGTAGAAATATGGAAGGTTAGATTTACAGCCTGCAAAAATATAAATAACAAATCAAACTTTAGGAGCTGATATAGAATAAGATCAAAGCTTTGAGATTTATTACAAAAATAAAATTTGGAAACTTGTATAGTAAAAGAAATTTATTAAGATTAAGAATAGCAAAAACAGTAGAATTTACAAGAATATGAGAACTAATTCGTAGGTTAGATGATGAGAGAAGCGAAATATAATAGCAGCAAGAGTTTTATTGAAACTTGGCTCAAATTGGAAAATTTTAATTGATAATAGTTGTTTTAATTATAATATAAGAGATTTTACTTAATCAAGTATTAGACAAAATTTGAGTAGTAAGATTAAAAATTCTAGACAGAGAATTAATACAAAATTCACTTCTAAAATCATATGTTAAATCATAGCAAAAATATTAGGGTTAATTAGATATGAATGACCAAAAGAATACATTAAAAACCCCTTTCAATGAATATTGCTCGACCACATTTGGGAGTCAATAAACCATATGTGGAAGTGGATCAATCAACTTACAAACTCGATGGACGAAATTGGTTAGCACCACCACCTAGTCGACCATCTGGCTTATATGATGGGGTACTTCTCTTAAAGCACTAAAATATAAGATGTAATCATAAAACACAAATAAAACTTAGTAATAAAGGATAAATTTATAAAGTTTAAATTGTATATTTACTTAAAAAAAGATAAGCAAAATTTAGAAATTTATGATCTAAGTGATTTAAAACTAGATAAACCTAAAACATTAATATAAATTAAATAAAAACAACATATAGAACTAGAACTATAAAAAAATTAATTCAAACTAATAAGAGAGTCCTAAACCTATATCATTTGAACTTAATCTAGGAACTCTAAATAAATAACACTAAGATTCTAGATAAAAAGAATTTAAAAGATTAAGTAAAAAAGAAATAAAATCTTAGAAACATAAACGAAATAGATTCTATTATATGCTAGATAAATAAGTTAACAATATTGTAAGTTTTTTTATAAAAGAAGATTGACCCTTGATTGATAACTTAAAAGCGATTAGGAGTTTGACAAACATAACAATTAGTTAATTAAACTTATAGGTTATAAGTTAAACCTTATCTGACTATAAGAATTTAGGAAACATGATAAGAAGATAAATAAATTTAGCTAGATAATTAATAAAAACACTTTACAAGATTATAAATTGAACCCTAGACCCTAATTTAGGAGTTATTGGACATAAAAGTATGAAATTAACTCGAAAACACATCATTTGACTTAATTCTTCAAAATATTGTCTAAAACAAATCTAAAATAATTAAGAAACTTTGTAGAGTACAATAAGATAAACCAAAAGTATAAAGTTCGAATAAATTTAGGAGTAGAATATAGAAATTAATTAGATTGGTCAATTTAGGATATTTCATTGGAACAGTAAAAGATCAATTGAGGTTTGCTAGAAAACAAAGTGAGCACCCATATTGTTTGATCATCTATGCATGTTGGAAGTACAAGAAATTGGCAATCACATACTAAGCTCTGTTAGGCTATTCTGGGGACATTGATTTGGGGTGTGCAATGTTATTTTAGGCATTAGACCACTACATGTAAAAAGATAAGTAAAGGTGTGTAAGTGGGTTAAGATATACAGGCTAACTTGTTTAATCGCTTTAAAAACCAAGTTAGGGTTGAGTTTTTTAATCCGTTTAAAAAGTGGGCTAAAAGACCCAGCCTATTTAACTTGTGAGTCAAACTGGGTCAACCCGTTACGTATTAGATTAGCTCGCATTCCAAAGAAACTAAAAAAAATAGGAAATTGAAAAGAAAAAACTACTAGTTATGGTAATTATAAATGTTATCATTATGGTTTCATCCTTAAAGGTAAGTTATCCTTTATAATTTTTTTTTTCCTTTTCTATTACTAGTTTTTTGTTTATTTAGATAGTTTTTTTTTTTATGATTGCAATTTAAGAAAATACTTAACTAGTATATTTAGATTTCTTTTCAAGAAAAATATATAAGCTTCAAAAAATCTATTTGATTTCTTTTCCTTTATTTAATGAAATAGGTTGAACCTAAAAAATAGATATAAATTAATTTTAAAAGATATGATTTGAAAGCAACACTCTACCTAATTACACCAAATTTTCAATTTTATTCTTCTCATTATAAAAAGTTTATATAAAACAAAGTGTCTTATTAGCTAGTAGATATGTGTCTCCATTTTTTTCTTTTAATATTAAAAAGTTTTAATCTTAAGAATGGTAAATTTATTGGTCATTGAAAAATCAAATGGTAAAATCAATTTAAAAAGAAAAACACATATTAAATGTATAAATACATTAAAATTCATTTTAGTGAGTTAGTCCGTATAACCCATTAAAAAGTTTAAATAGGTTAAATGGGTTAGGTTGACTCATTTAACCCATCAAAACATGTAATGGGTTAAATGGATCTAATTGGTAGGTTGGCCCATTTAACCCATATGCTAAAGTGGATTGGATTAAGGTTAACATATTTTAACCTATTTAATAAACGAGTTGTAATGAACTGGGCTATTTAATGCATAGGCAAAAGTGGGTGGGGCTAAGTTGACTCATTTAACCCACTTCCACAACTCTAAAGATAGGTTGTTAATTATATAACTATTGTGATACTAGATAAGCTTTTTTAAGACTTAGTTGTAACCGAATGAAATTGGTGTTATGGGATGCATTTGTAGATGGATGCAATAGACTTTTTGCTTGATGGCTAATGCTTGTAATGAACCTTGAATGAGATAATTAAATATGGTGCCAATGTTAGGATCAAACGACTCTTAATAAATGATTGATGTCAACATTGGGACTATATGATTCTTTGGAAATATATTACGTTTTATACATATGTTTGTTGTTGGAGTTTGAGTTAGTCCATATCTTATAACGTCAATATTATGCTATTTGTGTCACTTAAATCAAAAGATAAATAAATTGTTGTTTGATGTATTTAATAATCTTAAGCTTGTATGTGGAATGTGGTTTGGGATGTGCATTTGTATGTTTCACTGGCCTTCTTGCTCTCCCCTTTTGTGAACATGGTTTTTAGGGAATTTATAACAAATAGACTTAAAAAATTGAGTATAGGATCAAGCCTTAGATGGCTACCTTAACGGATGACAATGACATTCACTTAACTAACCATGCCTTATTCAAGACATGACAATAAATGCATGTCGTGTTTTCATCATTTTTATTGAAAATTTCACGGGAAATCATTTTTACACCAATAGTTGAATTGCATCATTCATTAGTTTTTTTTTTCTTTTTTTTTAACCAAAATACATCAATCACTAGTTAAAATAAAAGAAAGTCTACTCTTTCCATTCATTTAGTTGTTATTTGTAACAAAATTTCAGAATAATGATTACTTTACCCATAGATATTACCATATATGATTTCGCAATATTGATCACTTTACCTATAGATATTGCCGTATGTGAGGGAAGATAGTTTTGGTTTCCATTTTAATTAATTTTCTTTTATTATTTTGTGGACATTTTTTATCTTTTGTTTTTCTTTCTAATAATGAGGTGTCATATTCAATCGACATATAATTTGTCATTTTTGGGATGCATTATGTTTCAATTGTAATGAGCTACCTTTTATATAACTATTTAACCTATCTCATACCCTATATGACCAATCTTGATACTTGGAAGGCAAATCATTATACCATCCTTGAAATAAAGATAAGGCTGATTTTTACTTTAGAACCTATAAATTTAAATATACCTCATATTACACCCATAACTTCTTTTAAACATATTCTACTCAAAACACCATAATATGCTATAGTCTCTTTCACAACCTATCCAATCAACATTCTTCAAATCGCATTCATTTTAATAAATTCACCTAGAGTCATGTCCAAGTTAGCCCAGCTTTGCTTCATAACCTATAACATAGCTTTTCTTACAAAACTTGCTAATAGCCTTACAAACATAACCTTAACTATATAAACTTTACAAGATTACCCTTTAATAGTTGTAGGACATTAATGAAAGTTAACTTTCATCTATACATCCATGCAATATCTAAAAAATACATGATAGGTTACTCCAAAAGCAACTTCTAACACACTCTACTCTCAAATGTATATCTTAATCCAACTTTCACTTTTCATCTTCAGTACCTGAGGTTAGAAAACTAACCCATCACCTCATGTTACGGGCTAAGTTAGTACAACTAAAAGTAAAACAATAATAACAACACAAACAAGAGAAAAATTTTATGTATAATATAGTCAACAACCAAGCACAAATTCGTTGTCTTTACAACATAAAAATGCCATGATAATGCATGTACTATGAACTGGCTAGTATCCTACATGAGCAATATTAAAAGGTTTAAACCAAGCAATAAACTAAGTACAATCCGAGCAATAAAAAGTGGCACTAGGCAACTCTAATCAAGCATTAAACCAAGCAAATGCAATCTATATGCTATAAAACAAGTTCACCAAACCGAGCGCCTTCTTTAACTAAGAACCAAACTTTGAAAACTAACCTTTAGGTCCTTTATGCCATGCCATGAATGCAATCTTACCAAATCTAAGCATATCCACATAATTCAAGCAATTGAGTGATAACGATTATTCATGATAGTAAATTGTAACATATCATTAACCAAGCGAGCTTCCACAATTTACAAATATAGAGCAAAAATCTCATTATGAATTCACTTAAGTGAAGTCCATTGAAAATAGAATGTCCAAAAATCTAAAATATCATACACACTTACACCACTTCATTAATTTCATATCCATCACTAATCATTTGCCAACTCACTTCCTAGCAACAATCATATCACAATTAATTCAAAGTACCAATGGCCAAAATTCATAGTAAATAACCACAATTACTAACAATCTAAGGGTCCTAAATACTCACTTAACCTTATCGTTATTATGTTTTCATATGAAACAAGTTACATATATTTTGACATGCATAGGAAACACATAATGTACTTCTATATTTTATATAATAGGAACAAACTATATATTATTGTTGTTTATAGAAAAAGGTTAATATTCATTTATAAATGTAATACACAATTATATATATATATATGCATGTCATAAAAATAATATTATAAAATAAGTAAATAAAATAATAAATATATATAACTAATGGCAATGTTGTAAATAAGCATATGGGATAAGGGGTAAAATTGTCTTTCCTTAGCTAGACCACAAAAGCCAAAATTAACCTAAGGTTTCTCCTTTTTGCACATTTTGACAATTCACAATAACAACCCAGAGAGATAGAGAGCAAGAAGACCCTACAGGAAAACCTAAAGCAATCTAAGGAGACGTCACAACAAAGAAAATAAGTAATGATTTCTAGTTATTACAAAACCTATTCTAACAATAGAGACTCAATCACAAAATTAATTTGGTTGTTCATAGGGTCGGATCGAAGGTTGAGTTGAAAAAAATGAAGGATCAACCAAATTTGGAGTTCTAAACACAATTCGAATTAAGTAAGCATTCTAGAACCTAATTTTACGTTACATGCAGCTAATACAATAATTAATTAGACTAAAAATCATAGCAATTAGGATTTGGAATGAATTGGAGGAGAAAAATTAGGGTTCGTGATAAAAAGGGGGGGTATATGGTCAAGTACACAACCGTATACCTTGGCGTGCTAAAATGGGAAAATTATACAATAAGGTACACAGCCTTAGGCATGGTCATGTATTTTAGCGTGTTGATGTTTAAACATACATGGCCACAAGCATAGTCGTGTACCTGAGCATGTTAAAAAGTGAACATACATGGCCACAAGTACAGTTGTATACTTGGGAATGTTGGATCAAAAACATTACAAAAGAGTATACGGCCATTAGCACGACCATGCTTCAAGTCGTGCTTCCTTACACGACTACCTTCTTGACCATGTTACACAATAATATGTCCTAATTGATTCTAGTTTATTTCAATTAAGTTTCAACATAAGAATTAAACGCGAAGATACTTTTGGGAAGGGAATTAAATGACTAGAACGAAGTAGAAAATTTAGTGAACTTAGATTACTTGTAAAATTAAGCTAAGTGTAGTTCCTTGTAATTAAACGGGATTACCTACTTCAGTTAGAGACATACAAGATCATTGTAGAGATATCTGTTTAAATACATGTTTATCTTGTTTTGCTAGTTGTGTTTGCTAGGTAGTTGTTTAAAAATTGTAGGTAGTTAATGATTTTAATGTTTAATGAACTTAATTGAATGTTTGAAGTTAATGCGTATGTTGCTTGTGCTTGGCTCAACCTAAAGGCCCATAGTGGTAGATCCCTAAGAGGTACGTCGATTATTGGTATGCCAGGCTATCCCTAATAGAGCTTTGTATCGAAATGATCTAAGCTAGATTATGATTAGATAGGGCTCGTAGTGGCAGTTCTCGCTAGGACAAACTTTTGTATGTACCAGAGTCATGAGTACCCTTATGTTGTATAATTAATTTTGAGATTGGTGTATAAGCTAATGTATGAAGATGTTATGGATAAATGTTGCATATATGCATGTGTGAGCAATGTAGTGTGTCATGTGCATATGGGTATGATATACACGTACTGAACTTAGGCACACCTCCCTTCATATGTTTTTTTAGCTACAAATCAGAACAATGAACAATTAAATTACGATGAAAAGGGAAACCTAGTGGGACATTATGTAGATGAAAATGGGAGAAAGCACTATTACTATGTGGATGAGGAGTGATGGAAATGGGAAGAATTATGATCAGGATTTTTAGAAACTGATTTGGGATTATAGAAATATTAGTAAACTTCTATTTATTTTAGAGTTTTAGATATAAACAAAGTTTATTCTTGATGTTAAAAGAAGATTCATGTGTTGTTTAAATATCATGGATTGAAATAACTCATCTGAGAGTTTTTTATTTTATGTTATTGCGGTTATATTTTCATGAATGAATTTGAGAAGGTGAACAAGTTGGAAGTTGTTTAGAGTTTTAGAGCCTTGTCTTGTCATGTCACTACGTGATAGTGACACATGGCAAGCTATGATGCTCTAGGTTCTGAGGCGTTACAACTTAATTAGTATCAAAGCCTAGGTTTTGATGATTTTTAGAATTTATGATATGATCAAATAGAGAATAGGTTTGATGATTCCTAGAATTAAGTGATTATCAATAAGTATAGGGTTCAATTAGTAAAAAGTAAGTTGAAATCATTAGAAGACTAAGTATATGATCTATAGACCCATAAGAAATGAAGAGGGTGGGTAAATTAAGGGATAACTATTATATTATGTTACTTCAATTATTTTATGTAATTTTATTTTACTATATATTCTTATTTATTTATGTATAAGTATATATATGTCTAAACTTTAGTATAAATAGATGTATACTATCACTAACTCCCCTTACAAATCATTCGAGTGTGGTTCTCATCACAACCAGGCAGCTATACCCCTACAAACACAGCAGCTTATATGACTTACACCCAAAGGAACATTAGGAAGATGCCAGAATGTTGGACCAAGACAGAGGGCACCTAGTAGGGTGTTTGCATTGCAATAGCAACAGCAATAGGATGCCCCTGATCAGGATACCATAGCAGGTACAGTACTACTCATAAACTCAAATACTGCCTATGTATTGTTTGACACAAGTGCAACATATTCCTGCATATCACTTGTATTTGTGAATGTATGTGGATTAAAACCCATTGTATTAAGTGATTATATGATTGTAAATACTCCTTTTGGAGTAAGAGGGAAATTAGACCAAATATGTAAAGATGTGGAGATTGTAATACATGGTAAGAAAATGCCAGCTGAACTGTTTATATTAAAGATTATAGAACTTGATTTAATTTTAGGAGTAAATTGGTTGTCTAAGTACTATGCTACTATAGATTGTCGCAATCTAGTGATTAGGTTTAATTTCCCTGATAAAGAACAAGTTGTATTCAAATTAGATCCATAGAAGCCTACAACTCTTCTAATATATGAGTTGTAGAATAAAGGAAAAATGCCAGCCTTATCAGTAGAGACAAGATAAGTTAAGAATTTGGAAAATGTGTATGTAGTGAATGAGTATGTAGACATTTTTCCCGAGAATTTTCTGGGTTTACCGCCAATCAGAAAGACAGAGTTCTATATTGATCTAGTATTGAGAACAGCACCCATATCTAAAGCACCATACAGAATGGCACCTACTGAACTGTCTAAATTAAAGACTCAACTTCAAGATCGACAAGACAATAGGTTTATTAGACCAAGTGTCTCACCATAGAGTGCTCCAATGCTTTTTTATCAAGAAGAGGGATGGGAGTATGAGGTTGTGTACAGATTTTAGGGAGATAAATTGAGTCACGATCAAGAACAAATACCCTCTCCCTATGATTGATGACCTATTTAATCAATTACAAGGAGCTCATGTTTTCTCCAAAATTAACTTAAGAACAGGATACCATCAGTTAAAGATCAAGGAGAAAGACATACAGAAGACTGCTTTTAGGACTCGGTATGGACATTACGAGTTTCAGGTGATGCCTTTTGGTTTGACAAACGCTCCAACAACCTTCATGGATCTAATGAACAAAGTGCTCAAAGACTAGCTAGACCAGTTTTTAGTAGTTTTCATAGATGATATCCTCATCTATTCCAAGAGCAGAGAAAAATATGAAGCACATCTCAAAACCGTACTGGAAAGACTCATGGAAGAAAAGTTTTATGCTAAATTTAGTAAGTGTGAGTTTTAGTTTATCAAATTAAAACTGTAGGATCATTGTAGAGACGTGCAAGATCATTGTAGAGATGTTTGTTCAAGTTCATGTTTACCTTGTTTTGCTAGTTGTGTTTGCTAAGTCGTTGTTTGATAATTGTCGTTAGTTAATGATTTTAATGTTTAATGAACTTAATTGAATGTTGGAAGTTAATGCATATGTTACTTGTGCTTGGCTTGACCTAGAGGCCCACAATGGCAGATCCCTAGGGGGCACCTCGATAACTAGTATTCTGCGTTATCCTTAGTGGAGCCATATATCAAAATGATCTGAGGCAGATTAAGATTAGATGAGACCCGTAGTGGCCATTCCCACTAGGACAAACTTTTACGTATACCAAAGTTATGAGTACCTCTATGTTGTATGATTAATTTTGAGATTGGTATGTAAGCTGATGTATGAAGATGTTGTGGATAAATGTTGCATATATGCATGTGTGAGCAATGTGATGTGTCATGCGCATGTGGATGTGGTACTCACATATTGAGCCACCCACCCCCCCCCCCCCCCCCCCCCCCCCCCCCCCTATATTTTGTTAGTTGTAGGTGAGAACGATGAGCAATTAAATTATGATGAAAACAGAAACTTGGTGAGACATTATGTGGATGAAAACGGGAGAGAGCACTATTAGTATGTGGATGGAAGTTGTTTAGAGTTTTAGAGTCTTATTGTGTCGCTATGTGATAAGAACACATGATAAGCTATGATGCTCCAAGTTCTTAATCATTACAATAAATGCCTATACTAGCACATATACATCGGTGCTATATACACATAGTAAAATACAATATATGTATTCCTATACATTAACCCATGATCTAAACTTTTCGTAACGAAGTAGTATATACTACGTAAGTTAAAATAATATATGTACTTTTATAAATTTAGTCAAATTGACCCATGGATATATACTTACTTTATGAAATTTAGTCAAATGGAGTTCCTATTACAACGAAAATTTTAATCGTAGTCACGCCGTAGTTGCGGAATTATCGTCAATTTAGATGGAATCATCTACCAACTATTAGTATGTGGATGGAAGTTGTTTAGAGTTTTAGAGTCTTATTGTGTCGCTATGTGATAAGAACACATGATAAGCTATGATGCTCCAAGTTCTTAATCATTACAATAAATGCCTATACTAGCACATATACATCGGTGCTATATACACATAGTAAAATACAATATATGTATTCCTATACATTAACCCATGATCTAAACTTTTCGTAACGAAGTAGTATATACTACGTAAGTTAAAATAATATATGTACTTTTATAAATTTAGTCAAATTGACCCATGGATATATACTTACTTTATGAAATTTAGTCAAATGGAGTTCCTATTACAACGAAAATTTTAATCGTAGTCACGCCGTAGTTGCGGAATTATCGTCGATTTAGATGGAATCATCTACCAACTTCAATTTTATCGATAAGCTCTTAGTTATTTAGATGGTATTGATGTCATTGAATTCCTAAAAATTTGTCGATACTACCTACCCTTCCTGTTGTCGTCACAACATAATACTATAATTTCTCGACACTTGAACGATCAAACTTCTATAATAATAAACTCTGACTGGGTAGAAGTAATATAGCTTTGATGAAAAGGGAAAACCAAGTTTTATGATATCATTTGACTAAAAGCTAAGTTGGTGATTCATGGGTTCCAAAAGCATGTTGGACGAATAGCTTCTCATTTCTATCCTGAAAATCATGCTTGCTAGTTGACACCTAACCATGAACACATTTAAGCAAATAATAGAAGGGCATGTCAAATGTAGGATTGCCTGAACATACAAGGTTTCTAATTCAGTAAAATGATAAACATGCCGACTAAAGCTTGTCAACCAAAAATCAATATCCACATATATTTTATGAAATAGTATACGCAGAAACACGAGAGCTGCTTTGTTCCTTAAATGTTTATCTTTCTGATGCGGGGATGTCCATCTCCAGCTCTTAGCTTAATAATACCCCCGAATTTTCCCAAATTGCATCGGAGATTTCGGAGAGGATTTGGGTGTATTTTTCTTGTTGTTCTCTTAGTGGGTACGTTTGTGTTGTATATTTTTTCCTTTACTCCAACTCTTCTTCTGCCCTCCAGTCGTCTCAAAACGAGGAAATGAAATGTCCATGCCCTATTTATTGAAGCTCCAACCGGTGGAAACGAACGAGGACATGAACAAGTGCTTACATGTGTAAGTTGATCCACCGTTGCTTTAGCATAATTCAAAATTCGATTACCCTAGGCTATTATCTAAGCTCCTGTGTTCTTATCAACAGCCAAGACATAACCATAGGGACGGCTTGTTAGTTCCAGTTCCATGTGTAAGTCATTGTTATTATTATTATTATTATTATTATTTACTATTTTATATTTGTTAGATGGCTATTTACTAAAACACCGATACATAAAAGCTTAAGTGTCCTTCAATTAATTTATAATGCACTGTTTGATTTTCCAATAGTTTGCCACAACAAGAACAGGTGGCTTTAGTTGCTTCACGTACCAAATGTTAACAGTTTTAATAACTTAGTGTAAAAGTTACCCATATTTAATTAGTCATGTCAATATATATATATATAGTTAATTCACATGTTTTTTGTTTTGGGATGTAAAAGGAAAGACCCATTAAATCGGTTGAAAGTGTATCGACCGCATGCATTTAAGTAGAACATACTAGTTCTACTACAGAAACGATGTAAACCATGAAATCTCGAGGCATGTGATCGGCCAATATCGTTAAATGAATAATTCAAGAATCTAGGACAGTAAACTTTTAGGAATATTTGATTTGTTAAAGTTTAAGTTTATTTTTTTATATTTAAGATTATTTTTATTTATTTTTTGCATCATTGACAATGTTCAAACAATATAAATATAAATGAAAAAACAAATCTTTTTGATACTACCAAAATTCGTATTTGGTGTATCTTCAATTTTTTACCAACAAAATTGGTATCAGAGCTTGCAGAAAGTTAGAAAAAAAAAAAAAAAAAAAAAAAGCTCCGAGTTCAATCCTACATCTATCGAAACAACAGAAACATAAGGGAACGACAACCAAACAATTATGGCAACAAGCAATGGTGCAGGTGGGAGTTCTCAGCCTTTGATCCCGATCTTCAAAGGACAAAATTACCAGTTCTGGAGCTTGAAGATGAAGACACGATTTAAGTCCCAAGAGTTGTGGGATTTTGTGGATAATGGATATGTGGAGTTGAATGGTAAACCTAATGCGCAATTGTGAGAAAATCGCAAGAAGGATGCAAAGGCCCTATTCTTCATACAACAAGCTCAAGATGATGAGATCTTTCCCCAAATTGCAGCAGCAAACACATCCAAAGAAGCGTGGGAGATATTGAAACAAGATTACTTTGGTAATAAAAAAGTAATTTAAGTAAAGTTGCAATCTCTTCGTCACAACTTCGAACTTCCGACCATGCTTGAGAAGGAGTATGTGCAAACATATCTGGCTAGAGTGTCAAAAATTGTCAGTCAAATGAAGACGTATGGTGAAGAAATAAGTAATGAAACCATAGTAAGCAAAATTCTGAGGAGTTTGACAAAGAACTTTGATCATGTTGTTGCTACAATTGAAGAATCGAAGGACTTATCCATCTACACCTTCAATGAGCTAATGAGCTCACTAATTACTCACGAGGACAGATTAAATAGGCCTTCTGAAAAGGGTGATGAAAAGGCATTTCAAGTGAAAGGGGAGTCCAACTATAGATGAAAGTTTGAGGAGTCAGTAAGTAGAGGTAGAGGTAGAAACAGGGGTGGATTCTGTGGTGTTGGAAGAGGAGGTAGCAAAGGACATGGTCAGTACAGTGATTGGTGTCAATTCAAAAGCTTGATCTAATGTCATTACTGCAAAAAATATGGACACAAAGAAGCTGAGTGTTGGAACAAGCAAAAGGAAAGGCAGAAGGTTGGAAACTTCACGGAGAAAGTAGAAAATGAGAGCAAGTTGTTTCTGGCTCAATCCGCTGCTCCAACTGCAATACGTGATGTCTAGTTTGTAGACAGTGGATGCTCAAACCATATGACTAATTCATGTTCCTTGTTCACAGAACTTGATGAATCTTAGAAAAGTGAAGTGCAACTTGGTGATGATAAGCAGGTCCAAGTAGAAAGGAAAGGCACAATTGCAACCAAAACCGTTCAAGGAGATGTCAGACTTCTCCATGATATGCAATTCGTGCCCAGCTTAGCTCACAATTTGTTGAGTGTTGGTTAGCTGATGTCTAGTGGATACACAACAGTTTTCGATGATGATTCGTGTGCAATTCATGACAAAAGGTCAAGACAAGTGATCTCAATTGTTCACATGACACAAAATCATATGTTCCCGCTAAATGTCTCAAATGATGTGAGTAGAGCTATCATGGTCAAAGGTGATGATGCAGCAAGGTTATGGCATCTACGGTATGGACATCTAAATGCAAATGGACTAAAATTCTTTAATGCAAATGATATGGTCCTTGGTTTGCTAAAAATAGGTGACTTGCATTTTACGAGGGATGCATTTATGGGAAGCAAAGAAGGGGATCTTTTCCAGTTGGGAAATCATGGCGAGCTACAAGGTGCCTTAATTTGATTCATGTTGACTTATGTGGACCGATGAACACAACATCATTGGGTGGAAGTCGATATTTTTTTATTGCTGATAGATGATTATTCACGCATGAGCTAGGTGTATTTCTTAAAGTTCAAATCAAAAGCCTTTGAGAACTTTAGGAAATTCAAAGCCCTAGTGGAAAAGCAAAGTGGAAGGAATATAAAGGTGTTGCGGATAGATAGAGGAGGTGAATTTCTATCTAAAGAGTTCACAAACTTTTGTGATGAGCAAGGGATTTGAAGGGAACTCACAACTCCATACACACCACAGCAAAATGGAGTGGTTGAGAATAAGAATAGGACGGTGGTTGAAATGGCTAGAAGTATGTTGAAGACAAAGGAAATCCCAAATCGCTTATGGTGTGAGGTAGTTGCAACAATTGTGTATCTCTTGAACATCTCCACCACTAAAGTTGTCTTGAATCGCACTCCATATGAAGCATGGATAGGAAGGAAGCCTCGGGTAAGTCATTTGAGAATTTTTGGATGTCTAGCATATGTACTCATGCATTCTCGGACTAAATTGGATGACAAATCTGAAAAGTGCATTTTCATTGGATATAGTTTGCAATCCAAAGCCTATCGGTTGTATAATCCTATAAGTGGCAAAGTTATCATAAGTAGGGATGTTCAATTTAATGAAGAACGCACATGGAATTGGAGCATAAATGATGCAACTATGATTCCAGTTCACATGACAGATTTGTCAAATGAAAATGCAGCAGCAGTAACAAACGAAATTACCTCATCTGCAGAGTCCATGCCAACATGAAACAGCACATATTCAAGTGATTATCACTCTCCAATATCTTGTTCTTCAAGCAAGTCACCAATAAGGAAATTCAAATCAATAAGAAAAGTCTATGAAACTTGCAATTTTGCACTATATGTGTCGGATCCTAGTTGCTTTAATGAAGCAGTAGCAAAGTCAAAGTGGCAAGATGCAATGGCTGATGAGTTGGAAGCCATTGAAAAGAATTCAACTTGGGAACTTGTTGATGCTCTTGAAGACAAAAACATTATTAGACTGAAGTGGGTGTTTTAGACCAAGTTCAATGCTGATGGAAGCATTCAAAAGCACAAAGCTAGACTAGTTGCAAAAGGGTACTTGTAGTAGCCATGTATTGATTTTGATGACACTTTTTCTCTAGTTGCACATTTTGAGACAGTTAGGATTATGCTAACTTTAGCTTCTCAATTCGAATTACCAATGTACCGATTTGATGTTAAGTCTGCGTTTTTTAATGGAGAGTTGGAAAAAGAAGTGTATGTTTCACAACCTGAAGGATTTATTAAACAAGGATGTGAAGGTAAGGTTTATAAGTTGAGAAAAGCATTGTATGGATTGAAACAAGCCCCCAGTGCATGGTATAGCAAAATAGATACCTTCTTTCAAAAGAACAAGTATATAAAAAGTGAAAATGAACCTACGCTTTATCTAAAACATGAAGATGATGGAGAGTTTTTGGTAATATGTCTTTATGTGGAAGAGATGATCTATATGGGTTCTTCAAAATCATTGATTGAAAGATTCAAGTTAAGCATGATGGAGAACTTTGAAATGACTAACTTGGGAATGTTGAAGTATTTTTTGGGTCTTGAAGTGAAGCAATGTGAAGATGGAATATTTATATGTCAAAAGAAGTATGCAGCAGCTTTACTAAAGAGATTCAAAATGAGCTCTTGCGAAATTGCTGATACATCAACGAACATTAATGAGAAATTGCAGCAAGAAGATGGGACAAACAAGATCGATACAAGAACATTTAGAAGCTTAGTTAGAGGTTTAAATTACTTAATAAACACAAAACCTGATATTGCTTATTCAATGAGTGTAGTATCTAGATTTATGCAAAGTCCCACAAAGCAACACTTTGGTGCAGCAAAGAGAATACCTTAGATATATAGCTAGAACCGTGAACTATGGCATCAAGTATGCTAAGGTATTTGATTTTAATTTATATGGATATTCTAATAGTGATTGGGTAGGAAGCTTGTATGATCGAAAAAGCACCTCAGAAAGTGTATTTAGCTTTGGATCAGGTGCTGTAACATGGTGTTCGAAGAAGCAAGAAACCGTGGCACTTTCATCCTCAGAGGCAAAGTATGTAGCAGCAACGGCAATAGCACAGCAAGTCCTTTGGATGAGAAAACTTCTTGTAGACTTTGAACAAAATAAAGCCATGGGAATAATGTGTGACAATAGATCAGCAATTGCCATGTCAAAGAACCCAGCATTTCATGGAAGAACAAAACACATCGATGTTCAACATCTCTTCATACACAAGTTGGTAGTTGATGGAAAAGTGGTTCTCATATTTTGCAGCACAAATGATCAAGTTGCTGATATATTTACAAAGTCACTTCCCAAAGCCAAGCATCAATATTTTACAATGAAGTTAGAAGCATGTGATTTTGAATTAAGGAGGAGTGTTAAATGAATGATTCAAGAATCTAGGACAACAAACTTTTAGGAAAATTTGATTCGTGAAAGTTTAAGTTTATTTTTTTAGTTTTAAGATTATCTTTTTTTATTTTTTTATATCATTGACAATATTCAAACAATATAAATATAAATAAAAAATAAATCTTTTTGATGCTGCCAAAATTCGTATTTGGTGTATCTTCAATTTTCTGTCAACAAATATTACACCGAGAGCATGGAACTCCACGACTTCGTTTTCTTAACTGTCAATGCTTTTGGCTTCGTTATTCTTATAAAAAATGCATTCAAATTCTTCGAATTGGTGTATGCGATGTTCTCGAGGAAGCTCAAGAAATTAGGAGAGTACGGCATGTTGGCGCTCATCACCGGTGCTACGGATGGAATCGGAAAGGCTCTCGCATTCTAGTTGGCGTCGAAAGGTCTTAACGTGTTCCTGATCAACCGAAACCCGTCCAAACTTGAATCTACGTTGAATGAGATAAGAGAAAAATATACCACACGGGTTGAAGTCCGAAGCATTGCCATTGATTTTGCAAATTTTGGTCGAGAGGAAATTATTGGTGCTATTGAGAGAGGAATAAAAGGGCTTGACGTTGGTGTTTTGATTAATAATGTGGGTGTGGCTTACGACCATGGAAGGTACTTTCAAGAAGTTGAACCGGAGTTGATTGAAAGTCACATAAAGGTGAACATAGAAGCAGTCATCTGGGTCACTAGTCGGTGCTTAATGATAGAGAAGAGAAAGGGGGCTGTTGTTAATATGGGATCCATATCGGCTTGCGTTTGGTTCTTCCCTCTATATGCCATGTGTGCCTCGACTAAAGCGTAAGTATTCCAACCTTTCATGTGCCACAGGTTTATATCCAAGCCCAAATTTTTAATTTCGTCACATGATAATGAAGAAACCTATTAATTTCTAGGGCCTTTTCTTGTTCTTTGTTTAAAAAAAAAAACAAAAAAACAAAATCCTTATACTATTGTTTCTAACAGATTAATACATCTAAATCGCTAGTTTTTTTTTTTTTTTAAGAAAGCCAAGATGGCTGTTTTATTTATTTTTAGTTTCAATAGTCATTACAAAGAGCAGCACCTAAGAATGCTATACAAAATGCATCCTCCCAAAGGGAAGATTGATACAAAATCTGTCAATAAAATGAATAAAGAGGCTATCGACTTCTTATGTATGGATACCCAGATAAATCTAAGAGGTAGATACCTCTGAGTCTTCCCGGGAGATCTTGCCAGCGCACAATTCTAACACGATCCAATTGAGTTGCATATTTAGAAAGACCATCCGCCAAGGAATTTGCTTCACGATACACATGAACAACGGAGGCCGATAGTGATTGCATCAGGTTCCTTGCCTCCATTAATTTAGGGGACAATTGCCACGGACACACTGTTTTACCTTGAAGGTAAGACACAAGTATCATACTATCAGTTTGAATCTGTACTGGGGAAATATTATTTGAAGCACATGAGCATAGGCCAAAAAGAACACCCTCCAATTCCATGGATAATGTATTTGGAGCATCCAGTGTACGTTGCATTTCTGAATGTATAAATGAGCCATCATTTCGTCGCAAAATGTATGCCCAAGCCGCTCTATCTGAAGTATTTGAACCATCAGAATTTATGACATAACCTGACGTAGGCTTGAGCCACTTGACAATTAGTCGACTTCTCACCTTCACCTCTAAGGTGGTTGCAAATTGATGCTTAATAACCTCAACTTTCCGCATAGAACTCACCTTAGGAGAGTAAGATCTAAGAGTTAAGATCAGCTAATCCTTGACCAAATGGAAAAGGGTCTCAATTAAAGTTGCGTGTCCGTCAAAAATTATTCTATTTCTAGCCCTCCACAACTCCCAGTAGATAAAGGACGGTGTTAACTGGCATAGCAAGCTAAAAACAATGCCCTTCGAATGCATTTGAAACCAGCTTTGTATCATATTCCATAAACCAACAACTGGGGAAATATGAATTTCCAGCTAACTAGCCATAAGGAACCATAAGTCTATAGCAACTTTGCATTTAAGGAAAAGATGTTGTATGGATTCCACCTCACTCAAACACAAAGGGCACCTAGAAGGATTAAGGAGAAAACCAAAGCCACGAAGGACCTCCAGAAACGCATATAACTTATTAAATAAATGCCACATGAAAATGCGAATCCGAAGAGGCAAGAAGCGGTGCATAAGCTTATCGAATAATCGAATGAAATGCTGTCTTGGCCTAACCAATTCATATGCAGTTTTGTAACTAAATGCACCAGTAACAGAGGGCATCCATATTCGATGATTACCTTGGAAACATGTATTTCGTTCAACAATGTCATGTACAGCCTGAATGCGCCGCCAAGAAGTACGCTTCCTTGATGATTCTGACAAAGAAACAATGAAATTTGCCCAAAGGATTTTACCATGTGCAAGTTTCCACCATAGCTTCAATGAGGCAGCTGTGATCATTGAGGAGAAGTCCCGGATTCCAAGACCATTCTCATCCAAAGGAAAAGTAATTCTATGCCAAGCCCTCCAATGTTTATTTTTTCCATAGTCTGAAGATCCCCATAAAAAATCTTGGCATCGATTTTCAAGCTTCTTAATCACCGATTTAGGAGGCTGAATAGCAATGAGCGTATGAAATGGAATAGCTTGTAAAACATGGCGAATGAGAATTAATCTACCCCCAGGAGACAAAATCTTGTTAGACCAATGGCCAAGTTTTCGTTCATAGCTATCAATCAAGTGAGAGAAATAATTCTCCCGCACTCGACCCTTATACAGTTGTCATCCTAAATATAGAAATGGAAATGAACCACAAGGAATGCCAAGGGAAGCCGAGACTTGTTGAAGATATATTGGGGAACGATTGTAAGGAGGAATGAAAAAGCTCTTGGCCTTACTAATTTTTTGTCTAGAACCCAATTCATAATCAATAAAGAACCGATTTAGATGCTGTAAGGACCTTTTATCCCCTCGAATGAACACTAAGATGTCGTCTGCAAAGCTAAGATGTGTTACTTTAATTGAATTAGATGTTGGAGTACCAAAAGGAAGTATTTGCCCTGTCTCCTCAAGATTCGTAAGTCCTCGAGATAAAGCTTCCGAAACTAACAAGAAAAGATATGGAAATAACGGATCACCCTGTTTGATACCCCTAGAAGCTTGGAAAAAACCAACCGGACCTCCATTCAAGATAATTGAAAACCAGGTTGCTCTTAAATTACCAAGGATGAGAGAGACGAAGTGACGTGCAAAACCAAATTTCAGCATTAAATTCTGAAGAAGTGACCATGAAACCCGATCAAAGGCCTTCATCATATCCATCTTAATTATTAAATTTCCACCTCTTGAAGGATGGTCTAAAAATTGGGCAAGATCCTTAGCAAGGAGGATGTTCTCTGTTATGTCCCGACCACTCAAGAAAGCCGACTGCTCCGGTGAAATAATGGATGGCAAAACTGACTTCAATCTTTCTGTTAGGATCTTGGTAAAAATTTTATTCAAAAAATTGCAGAGACTTATCGGTCTATAATCAGTGAATGACGTTGTAGATTTCTTTTTAGGCAGAAGCGCAATCAAGGTGCTTGCAACCGCCCTGGGAATCGGGGTACTAGCCATAAAATCTCGAGTAGCAGCTAGAAGATCTCGTTCTATTATGTCCCAAAAAGAGTGATAGAAGATGCCCCCGTAACCGTCAACTCCAGGCGAGCTATCAAAGTCTAAACCAAAAACAGCCATTTTTAACTCCGGACCCTCAATAGGACGCAACAATAATCTGTTGTCTTCAGTGGTAATTAAAGTTGGAATATTAGCAAGCAGCTTATTTTCAGCACTAGCATCATCACCAACATGCTGTTGCCGTAGAAGATTGGAAAACAATTGAATAGCTTCTACCTCCAATTCAGTAGGGGATGAAATCCAGTTACCATTGCCATTTTTAATCTTATGAATCCCCATTTTGGAACGGCGATCTGCAACAAAAGCATGGAATAAAGAGGAATTTTCGTCCCCGTCCCAGAACCACTTTATCTTTGATTTCTGCTGCAAGTAGTCTGAATGTTCTCTAAGACGTGAAAAAAGATTTGATTTCGACCTTTCCAAATTAATTTTGTCCTCCATTGCTCCCATTGCCTCATACAACTGTTCAAGTGTTGAAACCTGAGCTTCGGCTTCATTCAAATTATAGAAAACATCACCAAAGTTTTGTTTGTTCCAATCTTTAAGACGCAACTTTAGTCGCCTAAGCTTTAGTGAGAAAGCTAGCATGCCATATGAATCCATAGGTTGGGACCAACTGTCACTTATTATATAAAAAAGCTCCTGTCTTCGCAACCACATCTTTTGGAATCGAAACAAACTTGCCTTAGTTAATGCCTCCTTCTGATATTGAAACAGGATAGGACAGTGGTTTGAAGAAGACCTATTCAAATGATGTATAGAGTTAACCTGTATCATAGAGATCCAATCACTAGAGAACAACAAGCAATCAAGCTTCTAGAACACTGTACCATTTGATCGAACCCCTTGCCAAGTGAAATCATTCCCCACAGTTGGAAGTTCAATAAGATTACACGTAGTAATACAATTATTAAAGTCGGAGATCGCCCCTTGACTGGGAGAGGAATTACCTCTATACTCATCAACCGAACGAATGACATTAAAATCGCCGCCTATTAGCCACGGCATACCAAGAGAATAACCGAAAAGACTCTGCATCGACGACCACAAACCCAAACGGCCCTGTCTGGTGGAAGAAGCATAGACTACAGACAGCAAAATCAGAGTGGGAAGATGATGATGAATTACCTCCAATGATAGGACCTGCCCGTGATTAGTTACAGACGACACAGTAAAATCTTTGGAAGTGAAAACCCAAATTTTGTTGTTAGTAGAAGAAAAAGTTGCAGCAAAACTAAATTTATTCTTCAAAGCATTAAGAACGGAAACATTTGTCATCGGTTCTAGGAGAGCAACCAATGACAATTTATGAGATTGTATTAGAAATTTTAAGTGACGCTGAGATGCCTTGCAAGCAATCCCGCGCACAGTCCAGAAAAGGACACTTATCATTGAGAAAGGGGGGGTTGAGGGTCACCAGATGTCCTCGCTGAACGACGAGGATTTCCTTGACGAGAAGGGGGCTTCTTTTTTGAACCAAGAGGTCGTCCAAGCTTTTTAACAGTGGTGGTTTCATCATTCGACTGTGTCAAGCGAGGGGGCATTCGAGGCGACAAACCAGCTTCAGAGATATCAGGAGGCTCCTCTATTGGCTGATCAATATCTATTTCCTCGTCAACGTGATCATCATTATCAGCAAGCACATCAAACCGAGAGGATGTTGTCACCGGAGAAACAACAGAGATAATCGGTAGTTCAACATGTAGGGATGCAATAGAAGTAACAATATTTTCAGAAGAGAATACAGGTTCAACTTGCAAAGGAGCTGTAACCTGAGAGGATGGTGAAGCAGCAATTACCGTATGGGCAATGCTGGTTTCCATAGCATTTGTAGTGGGGCCATTATCTATAATTGCGAGTTCAGGATGTACAACAGCAACGTCATCTGATGATCGTTCTACGGAATCCTCAGCAACAGAGGACTTTAGGGCAGGGGTCTCTTGAGTAGGGTGTTCAAATATAGGCGCATCAACATTCGCAACAGACTCTGGCAATTTATCAATGGACTTATCAGCGGACTTATTAGCAGAATTTAGCATTTTATCAGAGAACTTATCACCAAACACGAGCAATTTGTCAGCGTGTTTATCAGGGACATCGATTGAGATAGTTGCTTTCTCAGAAGTTTGTAGCCCAGATGAGGAAGGAGGTGTTTCCGACACAAGTTTTGCCTTCCATGAAGGAGCTGGACGAGTTAGCTTAACCACAGCTTCCTTAGTACGCTTTGCTATAGTAATATCTGCTTGCGATCCCCGATTACGACAATTGTCAGCCGAATGACCAACAGTGTTACACGAGCGGCAATAGGAGGGTAGGTCTTCATAGATCACATTCTGAAAATAAATCTCATCCCCTTCTCCCAAGCGAAGACGTTTTGGTAGTTCTGTTAGAAGATCGACTTCAATGCAAATTCGGGCTACAGAAGGCCGAGTTTTTCTCTTGGTAGCTTCATCAAGTTTGAGTGGCATACCTATCATCAAAGCCATACGACGCAAGTAGCGTTCTTCAAAGAAGTGAACCGGAAGTTGTTCCAAAGATACCCAAACTGGAACCAGGGACGATTCCTTGTCTGGACGAAAAGAGGGTGTCCATTTAAGGACTCTCATCACATGTGAATCCATGGTCCATACAACTCTAATCCAAAACCGCTAGTAGTCCTCGTCCAAATCAAAATTGATTAATATGTATCGATAGTCGATAGCTCCAATGGAGAAACCCCCTTTGAAGCCAATTCTATCAAATTCCTTCTTAAGATAATCCATCTTTGGTCACCCCTTTGAAAATTTTCCGATCAAGGCTAAACGGAATGGTCTTGCTAATTGCTCACTTTCGGCCTTGGTGATGATGAAGGTAGGCTCTCCTTTGTAGACGGTGGGCATAGAGGTCAGATCGAATTCTGGTGGTAATGTCGCAAAGGAAGCGGGAACTGAGGGTCGGCCACGAAGGGTGTTGACAAACGACGGATCCACAGTGAGCGGAGCCGTCAGCGGCGGCTGGATGCCGCCTATCATGAAGGCGGCGGTTGGAGAGGTTTAGTCAGAGAAGGGGTTTCAGAGAGTATAATAAGGATATCATTAATATCTAAATCGCTAGTTTTACTAAAATAAAATATTAAAAAATAACCGTACAAATATATATATATATAACTTTCTTTTTAATAAATAAAATATACTTCGAAAACCTGTTTTCCATTAGAGGTGAATTTTGTCATTCTAACTCATGTTGTCTCACAATATTTTCAATATAATTATAATAAAATATACAAGGAAAACTTCTCTAAATATCTTATTTAAAACTAAAACATATAATGAGATACTATTTATTTAGTTTTTTAAACATAAGATTTTAAATAGATATAGATAATATATATAACTGATTTAAATAAAAGGAAAAAAGAAAAAATTGAGAAGACCCATAGTTCCAAAATAACTTTGATCAAGCTACCCATTCATTTTTCTTGCGTGGTTTTTGTGGTTTTTGTGTAAGAGTCATGGAAATATTTATAATGAATCTTGCTTATAGGATGGTAATGTAGGTATATACGAAACTTAAAATAGCAGACGATATATATCTTTGTAAAACTTTATTATATATACAATAATGCTACATAATGAGGACTGCAGTATTCCAGTGAAATTTTGGATAATCGTGTGTAGTTATGATATGAAGCCTATACTTCAAATTAGATTAACGCGGGACACAGACGAATGTTAAAAGACTTATCTTATTGGTTACAGGTTTCTTCAAGAGTAAGGTGGGTATATTATTGTGTATTCAATGTTTGGCGTTAGATGAAACTCAGAAAAAATCAGTTTATGAATAGCTTGATATAACTCCCGAGCTATACGTACACATTATTAGCTTAGAATATATTTGTTGATGAGATTAACAAGTTATATAAAAGACCATTACAATTAAAATGTCAATAATACATATTTAAAAATCGTTATCTTATCTTCTTATATATTAAACTAATACACTATTAGAAGTCTCCATACTTGTAAGATTATGATTTAATTAATTAGGAAAATCGGTTTTAAAAGCGTACAGGGAGAATTTCCTACAACCGTACTTTCCATACAAGCAAGTAGATACCATATTATTTCATTAAATATTATAAGCAGATGAATGGTGGGTGTGTATTCCTCTAGTAAATGCGACTAAATGCTTTTTTGTAAGATGATCGGTGTTGAAAAGAGTTAAAATCTTTTAAAATATAAGAATGAAAATTCATGAATGCCAAAGGTCTTATTATTTTGCATTAAATTGTTTGAAAGTTATGATTATTATAAATGCTCCATCACTTATATAAAAGGGTCCATTTTATAAGAATAAATGCCTAATAAATTTTTAGGGGAAAAAAAAAACTAATAAATCCCTATAAAATTAATTACTATTATTTACTTTGTTTTGATTTATAAGAAAACCAAATATAATTTTCTTTTTCAATGAATAATATGTATTTTTTAAGTCTTTCTTTTTTATTAATAGTACATGAATTTTATCTCTTTTATTCTCATTCTCTAATCTCCATCTTCATCTTAGTTATAATGAGATGAGAAAATTAAAGATGATTTATTTAAACATCTTACATCAAACAGAATCAAACTAGTTAGAGATCATACGTAATTTTTTAAATGTGAGTTTCAAACAAATATGGATTAGACACATAATAGTGATAGATAAAAATATAGATTATATATATATATAGAAACAACGAAAAAGACTAATATAATTTTGAATGAACTTCTATCTAGCTACCCATATACATTTTTACATGATATATTTACATGAGAGTCAAGCGAATATTAATAATAAGTCTTACTTTTAAGGTGATGGATACAGGTTTCTTTAATTTTAGACCAAGTTGGGTATTATTCTATGCATCATTTAGCATTGAACGAAACTAAGAGAGCATTAGTTTTTTGAATAACCAAGCAAAAATGCTTGCAACGCACAAATATTAGTTTATAATATGTTTACCGGTAAAAGCAATAACTAAAACTATCGTAATGAACTTGTTAACAATATGTATATCGATATTAATAATGCACGAGAAGATGATTTGGCGCCTTAGGTGCTTCTAAATTATCTAACATACGTGGACTCATAAAATAGACCTTTTTCCTTTTTAAAACAAAGTGGTATGGATTGGATTAGAATTGTACGTCTCATCTTCATATTCTCATCCGTACATTTTTAGCCCCTACATTGCGGAACGTTTGACTATCGATAAAACTTCAGTTTTCTTGATTAGGCAACTTACTCATGAGGCTAAGGATGAAGTCTGAATAATGGGCAAAAACTGACCTCTATAACTGTTATTTATACTTAGTTATTGTGAAAGCAATTTTAGCAAGCCTAAAAATAGAATTCTAGATTATCTATATCTATATTATTTAAGGAGAAGAGTACCATATATAATTACCAAATCAACCCCTTTCCTCTGAAAATAAAATTACTAAGAAATAGGTAGTTGCTCATACCATATTTTATATTAAATTTTATCTAATTATCCTGGTTCTGTGCCTCACTAAAAAAAAAAACTATTACATCCCATTCTTATTCAAAATACTTAATTTTCAATAGTGTTTATTAGTTACATAAACTCAAAGTTTTATTTTCCATGAACTGTTTAATATTTTATTTGGTTAGAGTCTAGTAATGAATTTTTTTTTTAAATGCACATGCATTGCAAGTGCACTCTACTAGTTTATGTATAAATTGTCATAAATATAATGCAAATACTATCATTTAACACTGCACTTGCACCCGTATGTTAACAATAATATCAATATATTTATATAAAAGAAGAAGAAGATAAAATGATGATATCTCTGCTTATATCTAATGCTTTTTTATGTCGTCAAAATGAAAACGACCGTTATAATACAGAAGAAAGCGGGATGGAGTGAGTATTGGTTTTAAGAAATCACATGGATTACAAAACATGGCAGTGTGTTCTACTTGTTCAAACCTTATTCCATTTCTTTATACTTATAGTTGAGCAAGCTCCCGAGAATGTTCAATTGTAACTTCATTGAATTTGGAAAAAATAATTATTAATTATGAGTAAAATGTAATGACAATACTAAGTTTTAGAACATACTTATCTGTTCACGTATATGTGTGCATTGGGATGTAATTAATACAGATTCGAATTGTTACATAAAAAATAAAAGATAGTTATTTAGTTTTTAATCATGGCATCGAACGAGTATTTTTCTAGTTTTACTAGTAACAAAGAGTGAAGTCGCTTGTTTGTAAACATTTCTACATTAAACCGCCCTTAATTTAATCCTCCTGTTTTCTTCTTCATATTCTTCGCCTTCTTTTAGCCATCTTGCAAATTTGACTCAATCTTGAAACTTTCAGATTCATGATGATGTTTTCAAAATCCATAAGCTTGGAGTATCATAAGCATGATATCCACATTCAAAGTCAGGTGTAGCTTCTCTGCATCTGTTTCTCTTATTTGTTGATAGTGCTTTATCAACTCCCCATACGTTGACCAAAATATAGCGTGTGTAAAATGAGACGTGTCGGTGGATGCAACATGAGCATGTTAATTAGAAGGGTGGACAAAATTTTAAGACATCGGGAACCCAGCAGCCTTAGCAAAAGATTAGCAACCTATAACATCCAACCAATCAACATATGTTATAGGGGGGTAGGTTTTATATACTTTCTTTTCATATTTTGTTGTAATGGATGATAATATATTCGATTAGTGTTGTGTTGACTGTCAGCTATGAAGACAGTATTTAAAATGTTTTTTAGACATTTAAGATACATGGAAATATATTTGAATATTAGTGTCTCTTTTTACTGCCTTACGCTCATTTAATTATGATCATTGCTGGCATCATACTTAGTCTTTGTCATCACCCAATCCTCAGTCCATGCAAATCATATATATTAAAAAATATTCTATGGATTAGTCCACATAGTTGCATGGTTTAAAACCCACAAGCATCGGCCAACGGATATTTTACTTTTGCAAAACTACACTATAATTTTCTATATTTATACTAAAATTCAATCAAACCATTTATAATTTGAGTAAGTCATATAAGTCCTCTATACATTTTTAGAAATTCAAAACCCTAAACTTTTTTAATGAGTCACTTAAATCCTCTTATTTGAGTCTTTGCTATACGTAAGTCCTATAATTAGTATTACTTTCTATGATTTACTTCCATAAACATAGAGAATTTATTTGATGTTGTGGTAGAGACATAAATGACTCAATTGGTTCACTTTCTTAATTGTCATAAATGAATAAGATGGTTGAATTAAACTTAAAAAAGATTCAATTAGATTTCGATAGAAATAGGAGAACTGCCAATGTATTTATCCCAAATTTTATTCTACATATTCTACAATCATTGATAGGAACTCTTTATTTGGATTTAGCTCTTAATTTGACATGACTCTTTATTTCTTGTTCAGATTCCTTCATTTATAAATATAAAGATAAAACAGTTTAAGAATAGCAATTACGTGCTGTTTCCATCAGCAGAGACACTAGTGGAGTAAGCGTGAGATGGATTGCTTATGAGCACGTTTGCTGCCCATTTCGGCCTCATTCCATTCAATGGTTTCTCTACTCTGTACGTCCAAACGCTGTTGTGAGTTGGTTTATATTCCAATTAAACATTCGTTGGAGAGTCAAAAATTAAATATGCACAATAAAAAGATCATATTGCAAGCTCCTCCCTGTTTCTCTCAATTTCTAATGGCCCTTTTTTCCTTTAATCATTAGCTAAAGAACTATAGTATAATTTAGAATAATGGGGTTACATCGTTTTGAATTTTTATGTACAATTTTATTGAATCTATGCAACACAAGTATATGCTTCTCAGTAATGATTGTGGATTCTGTAATAAAACAATAGGTTACATAATATGACGCGAAATGTATAGAAATGAGTAGCTGTCGTTGTCCTACTCTTTTCGTTTCCAGCTCCAGCTTAAATACGTGTATCTCCATCGATTTCCCCCACTGAAAATACAGCTTCATTTTTGTGGCCTCGTAGTAGTCGTCTCTTCTTTTGATGCTTCATGGAAGATATTTCTATCCCTCATGGTAACTAATGTCTCTTGCCTGTTATAGTAACATAACTTCTCAGATGAAAATGAAAAATTGAGCTACAGCTTGTAGCACCGAATTACAAAACAAGTTTTGAATACAAATATAATTTTAGGAAATTTGTTCGAATGGAGTTCCCTCCTTTTCAAACAAAGTTAAAGGGAAGCCTAGGAAATCTGAACCCCCCCAAACCGCTCAAACAAGTTGATGACCATCCAACGAAATGGTCCTGACGTGCCTTAAAATCTAAGATAAATCGTAAACACAATCAATAAGGGCAATAACAAATTAAATTGTAGTCTTTTTAAGTTTTATGGGATTATCATGTGGAAAGTAAATATTTTTATGGGGTTTTATATGACAAATAACGGAAATATAAGAATATAGATAAATTATTACTCAATAAAACTCACAAATAGTAAGTTGAACCAGCAATTAATTAAATTAACAATCAATATGACTTATTATTGATAATGTAATATGGGAATTAGAGAAATAACCCAATATAACTTATGGAGTATTTACTAACCAATTCATTAATAAGATTCAATATGACACACAAATCATAGAAACGAAAATATGTCAATAGATTGACAAGTATTAGGGTTCACTATAATGACTATGAGATTGATGAAAACAAAAAAAAAAAAATGAGAGAAAACTCAATCAAAGAATAATTTTATTTAAAGATGTCGAACATAATTATTTTGTTTCCCATAGAGTTACATATTTACAATAGAGCAAAAGATAACACCTTAAAAAGAAAACAACATGAAAAAGGAAATAAGATATCCATAAGATAAGGAAATAAATATCTGCTCTAAAACTATTCCTAAATATTCAAAGTGTACATTTTTAACTTATCAAATTTAAAAGATTTGAGTATTGCATAAAGCTATCCTAAGATTTACTCTAAGTTTGTTTCAAAATAATTTCTTCATATGCATGCTCATCAAGTAAACTTGATTCTAACTATGCTATTTACATTGTGCATACTTCTAGAATTCACCCTATGATACTCTTCTTTTTGACAACCCGCCTTCAAAAGGGATCCTCTAACTCCCCTCTATGCATCACTTAGAAACACTTGTTTCTTAAAGTCCTAATCCTTATTGTAATTTCCATACTTCCAATTTGTGTTCTTAACTACAAAATCTACTACCCTTACTTCTTCTACAAACTTGATCTTGTTTCTTCCTAATCAAATCTGTAGTTATTTCCAACCTTCTAAATTCACAACCTAGATTCTAACTTAGGTTCTAATTCTCATAATCACTCTTGCCATTGACCTAGATCCTTTGCTACTCAAAAGTTTCCTAGTAATCAACTCTCTCTTCTTGATTACTTACTAAGATCAATAGTCTTTATGAGGGTTTTCATGGTGTCTTATGAGTCAAGTTGAAATATTCAACTAAGCTTTGTGGGTTTCTCTTTCTAGGTCTTGTTGTTCTTATATTTGTAATAATCACATGACTTTTTTTCTCTTCCTTTCCCTTGTCGTTGACACCATCACCATGGTTCTCCCCTACCATTCCTATTTCTATATATACAACAGTGGGTTTCATTAATTAAATAACTTTGAATCACAAAACTTTAAAAACCTAACCAAAGAGGAAAACACACACACACACACACTTGAACTACACTACCTTATTGTGTCGACAAGATTTCAAACTATGGTCATCTACAAGTAGTAGTCAAGAGAGAGAAGAAGGAGATCCATTGTCAATAAGAAGAGAACTAGCTACTAATTTCCCAATATGGTCTTCAACATGGGTAATTTCTATGAGGGAGCCTTTATTGGAGGAGAAGCGATGATGGGAAGGAGAGAAGAAAGAGAGGAAAGGGCGGGGGACAACAAAGGTGGAGGGCGGTGAAGCTAGGGGATTCTCGGCAAATGAAGGTAGGAATTGCCCCCTTATGATATAGGTGAAGTTTTGATTTTAATGAAGAAAGTTAGGGTTTTGATATATGTTGGAGAGAGATGGAAAGAGTGGTTTTTATTACTTTTAATAAATTTAGTTGTTGGTATTTTGTTTAAGAGAGTTAAATAATATTTATAAGCCAATTCAATCTTTTTATTATTTCTTTAATTTAAAATCTAACATGTCAAGTCCAAGTTGGAGTTGTGTTTTTGTTTAAATGACAAAAAGCAGTGTTATACCTTCGTAAGTACAAAGTTAAACCTAAGATGATAACTGTTAATAGAGTCAAATGGAGTTCATCCGGTAACAAAATTGACTGTTGAAAAATTTAAGTAGTTGCCAAATAAGATATTATTCCATGCTAGATGAACCAGCCCATAGTGGCAAATTTTATGCCCAGTGCATTGACCGCTCTATGCTTGCAAACCAGCCCACGGACATGCCGCATTATGGTAATTATTAGTGATAGAAATAAAACAACATAATATCAAACCGTATAAATGCTATAATTAACTTTGTTGCCAAAGATTTTGGTACTAACTACAAATTTTGGATTATTTAAAAAGAGCTTATTTAACCAATTAAAAAAAAAAGTTTAACTTTTTTTAATATTCAAATAATTTAACATTTCCTTATGCATCATATCTTATTTTAGTAAACAATTAGCGGTGGTTTTTAATAGTACTTGTTGATGTGAAACAAAGCTGCTGATGAATGGCGATTAGTTAACCAGAAGCAAAAAAATGCCTATAAAATTGGGTAAAAACCCAAGCCGTATTTTCTTCTTTTTTATTTTTTTATTTTTTTCTTTGGCAATTGGAGTTAACTAGGAGTATTGAATTGACTATCCATCATAACTCTTCCTTCCACCGCCATGAAAACATCTTATCCTACAACATACTTTTTGAGCTTTAATTCATTAGATTTGTGAAACCAGCATTGATTCCCACAAAATAACCTAACAATCCAAAGGATCCACTCCATCCAAGCAAGAGCCCCAACTTCACAATCTACAGCTACGAGCAATTACTTGAACTCTTACCAGTTGTAATTACTATAATAATATTGAAAAATTGTAAATACTTTTTGCCAATAATCACTTATTACAATAAAAAGGAATTTAGATCCGATTCATCTTAGTTTATTTATATTACTTAAAGAGCCTTAGCAAAAAATTTGAAAGTATTAAATTACATAATGATTACGATCATAAATGCACATTTATTCTTGACTATATTGCTTTTCTTAACATCCCATCATCAATTAACACCTACTCGCCCCAATTAACCATTGAATATTTCATATCTTGCTAGTCCAACACAACCTTACTCTTATAAACTAAATTTCCACTCATGTGAAGCTGAAATTTCCACAAATTTTTATTAATATGAAAGCGTGATACTAATTGTGAGCAAATGCAAAAATAGAGGGAAAAAGCAAATAAGAAGAGAAAATTAAAGCTGGACACTTTGTATCGTGTTTCATGGAAAACCGCCTTAGGCTTCGATAAATGATTATGCAAGTAATTATTAATTAATTCTTCAGCCAAGCAATAAATATATCCTATTAAACATCAAACCCATTGGAGAGAAGTTATGAAATGAAAAGATCATTGACAGAAAGTGCAAATACATTATAAATACATGTTTTTTCAGCTGCAAGTGCACTCTCCCCACCCACCCCCCACCAAAACAAAATTCATCACCCAAACAAACCCTTCTCACAGTTCTCACTGAGACCTCATCCTGTTGATTTGGTTCAAAGCTGGTTGCAAGATATTGAACAGAACCCATGCGATTGCAGGAGCTACCACAAACAGCAGCAGTTGCCCTCTGTTATCGCTCCCTGAAGCCTCCGCAATAGCCGCTATCTCACTAGCCGCCGCGTGTGGCGGGGCGATCGCGAAACCGGATGCTGCCAGGCCACCAAGTCCCAGCCCTATGATCACCCCCTTGGAGCTCCTCATCCGGTTAAGCTGGTTAAGTGCTGGTCGAAGAATATTGAATAGTACCCATGCAATGGCGGGAATTATGGGCAGGAGGAGTGCGAGCCCGCGGTTGTCGCTGCCTTCAGCGACCTCTGCAATTTGCTGCACCGCATAGGCGGGCTCACAAGAGCTTAGGGCCGAGAAGACGGCCCCAGCAATAGCAGTCCCGGTTATAGAGGTGGATAGCTTTTCAAGGTGATCAATGGACGAGCCTGATAGGGAAAGGCCCTTAGGAAGGTTTTGGAAGGAGAGCTTTGTGGAAGGCTTGGTGCGGTTGATGTTAGTCATGCACTTGGGGTTGATCATAGCCATAGAGGACACTGTAGCAGCCATTGCTTTGCTATGGAAGTTACGGGACTAGGGGATAGGGCAAGGGTTTTGGATGATGAGAAGTGTGCTTGGAGACGACTGAGGAATTTTGTTGCCTAGGATAGGACTTACTGGGTTGGAGATGGAGATGGAGAAGGGAGTGGAAGTGAAGAATAATTGAGAATATAGATTGGGATGCCAAGTAAGGTGCATGAGAACCAATAGATGGGTGCCTTGTAGATTCTTGCCTTATCCGGAGTGTGGTCTTAGTGGCTATGAGCCTCATGTTGCATGCCCCACTTTTTCTTTTCTTATCTTTGTTTTATTTCATTTTGGTCATGAAAGGATTGTCATCATTTCATTTTTCATATATTATTTTGATACATTACATGGAATGGATATGGAAGGAAGGAAAATCAGCAATTGTCCCGGCCCATTTACATATATCGTGGTAGTATTTTAGCAGATGTCAGCGTAAATTTAAGGTTTCCGGTTCACATTGACCCGGAGGAGCCTCCGGTCCTGCATTGAAATCATGAGTTGTAAAACCGATTTTTCTTCTTTTTTTTTTCCTTATTCATATTATTAAAAAGGCGAATAAAAATTTAAAGGTTTAATATTGTATATATATCCTAATAATCAATGTATTTTATATGGTTCAAGTTATTTCAATATGTTATTTTAGAGTAAATTCTAATCAAAATTTTTAAAGTATTTGCCTACAATACAAATATTTGATAAAATATGTCATCATACCTAATCTATATCCAATCTCCCATAATTCTTTTTTTTTTTTCTCCCGATTAAACCATAAGCTCTTTTTCACACGAACCTCCATGTCTTTTTCTTTTATTCTTTTTTTTTTTTTTGTGGGTATGTAATTATCATTTATGATAACAACAATGATTGGGGTAACGGAATCCATTATTCAGTGGATTGATAACTTGAGGAGGTGTTTTAACGTCCATGTAGATAGAAAGAAAATCAAACTACATAATAGTCGGTGTGAAGATTAAATTAAGTGTGGTTATCGAAATTTCTTAGATACATAACCTGCTCTCCAAAGTTTCTGAATCTACAAGTAAGATACTATTGATCGTTCACTTTGATAACCAAATTTACAGTTTCAAAATTGAAGTACTATCATATCCCATTTCTTTATGCAGGAAAAAGCTCTCCCATCTCTTGGAGTTGCCACTCCAAGAGAAGTAAATAGTCTAACGGATTATCTTGCTGGTTTTATACAGGTTGTGGAAGAAGATTACATTCTTTTTGTGACTCTGCCAAAGGAAATTTTGCCAATGCTGAAGAATGATATCTATGGTCTAGGCTTAAGTTGATGGATGAAATGTATTAAGTATGATAATGTTGTAGATAAAGCTGATGATCATATTTTGACAATGTAAAGACTTTATGTAATCCTTTTATGAATGAATATGATTCTTTTAACAAAAGAAAGGCACTATTGATCATATCCCTATATACTCATAAAGTTGGAAAAACAATGTTATTTTTTCCACTCCTTCCTAATACTAGTTAATAAGTTAAATAAAAATTAAAAAAAAAAAAAAAAGAAAGAAACTCTTTATCTTTTTAAGATTAATTACACATTTTATAAAAATATAAGTGCATTGAAAATAAAAATTCTAATTGTAACGTTTAACAAGTGCTCATGGAGCAATTATTAACACATTCCATTTTATATACTTGAAAAAAGAATATATAAAAAATAAAAAGGAGGTATATGGTCAAAGTTCAAAAAATAAAGGGAAAAAAAAAAGGAAATTGAAAAAAAAAAAAATAAATGGCATCTACCGATTCATGAACTCATCACCACAATAGAAAAAGACCCAAATGCTGGGTTTCAGGCTTACGGGCTAGAAGGTCCAAACTCAGAACTGAATTCATTTCGGGGCCCTAAACTATCTTTTATCTCCTTGACTACTACATGCCTTTACTGTCTATACTTGGAGAGCTCGATGTATTGCTTATTCGTTTAATTGGAAAAAATCCTAGTAATATATTAATAGAGAGACAATGTGTTTCTAAATTTCAAGAGTTGCATTTCTTTTCCATTTCTATTCATAAAATTTTAGAAGAAAATGTTTACACGATGGAATATAATAAGATTTCATAATTCCAACATCAATAACACTTGCGATAAAAATAAAATATAGTTTACATTTTATGGTTAACCACTTTTTTTTTTTTCTCTGTGAGAGGGAGTTCATTCAAATCCCGTTAACCCTTTGTTTTACATTAATGTACTGAGGTCGGAACATATACAATATTTATGTGTTATATGATCCTGTATGTACAATTGCTCATATAAATAAAATTGTTAGAAAGACACGATAAAGCTTTATGTGTTGCTCAAAATTCAAATACATGGCTCATGCATCGACCTAAGTAGAGCAGTGCAGCTAAAGCAATCAAGGAGTTGTGAATTACATAGTCACATAGAGGGTTAAACTAGTTTTTGTTGTATAAAAATGTAATACAGCTGCAAATGGTTAGACAGAATTACTCCAGTATGCTCCACAAGTTAATGAAGTATGACTTCAAGTAATTACAATCAAAAGAGTAACCAAGTTTTTACCCATAAATTAGAATAGGTTTACCATCTTCTTTCTCCCTTTTCTTCTACGAGCTTGGTATTTAAAATGCAACCAATAGATGCACCAAGCTCCAATGCAAAAACAAAAAATTATTGCTAGTTACTCAATAAAAGAAAAGAAAACTACATTTTTAGTTCTCTATATTTATCTACTTTTCTATTTAAATTCTTAAACTTTTTTTTCCTTCTTTATTTTCTCAATGGTTTCAAAATCTTAAAAAATGGAAATTCCATTAAATACATTAAATTTTCCGTCCATCTTAGGTTTGTATTAGCTTCAAATTAGCTTTGGACTACTTAGCCAAGGTGGTCAAGGTACTCGCAAATTTTTCCAACGTATTTTCTTACTTTTAATTATTATTTTGTATTTTTTATTATATTACATCATTATATACTTTTAATACTATTTTTATTATATTATATAAATAATTATATTTAATATCATCATTTTATTAATTTAATTATTGTGAATTAATTTTAAGTTGATACGTGTTACAAACGGATATAAAACTTAATAGATTTGATGAAAAAAATTTCTAAAAACTTTTGAAAACGTTGAGAATTAAAAATATACTTTTTTTTTTCTAAAAGAAATAAGAAAACCTTAATCAAGTAAACAAGAAGACAATAAAAGCAAAGAGTACTTATGGTTCATTCTACTTTAGGAATTATCTATTGGCATGCACACCTAGTCATTAAACACTAGACGAAGATTAGACTAAAGTTTAATCAATAAAAACATGTTTATTATCTACTAGATGGTTGCCATTGATATATAACAAAGTTTCGTGAGATTGACAAATGATGCAAAGCTCCAATATAGCTAGTCATCTGTAAGGATCTATTGATATTGTGACAATCTTACAATCGTTCATAGTGGAGTGAAAACTTACAAGGGACATGAGAATGAGATCATGGCACGTTTCAATCTTAGGTCATCCTTAAGTTAGGTCCAAAAATGACACATAAGTGAAAGCCTAAGTTTAAGGGTAATTAACATAATATAAAAGTTTCATAGAGCACCACATTTTAGCATTGTCAATCTCTTCACTATTCAATTAAGCTCAATAATTGAAAAATCAATTAGTTCCAATATTCTTAAGTTGTGAAAATAGTATGTGATATCTTAAGCATATCCATATTTATGGTAGCTTCAAAATCTGCATCTAATATTGGAGATTGAATCTTGGACCAATATCACAGCTTATTGAAGCCAAAAATTATAGAGGTTCTTTTGTATACAAAAGATTAGCTCTATAGATATACAAGTAATAAATTAAACTAATTTTATAAAATTTTCAATAGTATATATTTTTATTAATATTATTATTTTTTATGTATAAATTCTTTAATTGTCTCTCTAGTAAAACTGACAAAAAAATGTTGAGTCATGAGTTTAAGTTAACTCAATTATGTTATAAAACTTATGAGTTTTTAGATTTATTATATTTGATAAAACTTTATTAAAACTGTTGTTTGGATTATAGTTTCATATTAACTTTCAAATCCTTATATCATTAGTGTTAGTAAAAATTAATTTTAAGGAGAATTTTATTTTTAATTCTCAACGTTTACCTCATTTTCTATTTAAATCCTCAATTTTTTTCTTCTATTTTAATCATCAATATTTTGAAAACTTTACAAAAATATGACTTACATTAAATATGTTAAATTTTCTATTTATCTTAAGCATGCATTAGCTTTCTATTATTCTTGAACTAATTAGTCAAAGTAATGAGGGTACATACAAATTTTTCTAACCCATTTTCTTAATTCTAATTATTATTATTATATTATTTTATTATTTTTATTATATTATATCATTATATGTATTTAATATTATTGTTTGTTATATTATATAAATAAAGTTATTTAATTCTATCATTTTGTTATTTTAATTATTGTAAACTAATTTAAAGTTGATACGATCACAAGTGAATGGAAAACTTAATAGATTTAGTAAAAATCTTTTTTATATAAGTTTTTGAAAACATTGATGATTTAAATAGAACAAAAGAGCCGACTAAAAAAAAAAAGGTAAAGGTTAAAAACTAAAATTTACTTTTCCCTTAATTTTATTATCAACCTTTTTGCTTTATATATGTAAGTATTTTATAAACTTATTTATAACTTTTTTTAATAGATAAATGGGTGCAACTCAAATACGAGAAACACTTGAGTTAGGTCACAAGTTTAGGTTTTTATACACAATTAATAAACAAGTCATGCACGACTTGAGATTTTGTAGATACAAACCCATTTAGACGTAGATAGGAGACACAACACGGTAATACAAATTGTCAGCCTTATATTCAATAATTTTTTTATAAATCTGTGATCAACATACTGTGCGAGCCATCATGCTTTAAAGCTAGTAAACCAACTTCTCCCTATGCCTTTGTTAAGCTGGGTATCAAGTATGACCTACCAACTACTATTGATATTATAACTATTGGGGGGTGGGGGTGAGAATCAAACCCAGTCCATCCTGTTAAGAGACTAGTGTTCATACCACTTGGTAAAAATGATTGTCTTTGTCAAGTATATGATTGGAAATATTGAACAAATTAGTAAAAAGTAAAGATGAAATATGTTCAGATCCCATTTAAAAAGTATAGAGGGTCATTTTGGTAATTAAGTTTTTGGTCTAAGTTAATTCTATGGATTAGTTTCTTAGACTAGTGATAGGGCTAAGCAAATCAAGCCTAATCAGAGGTGTCTCAGGAAGATCTAGTTTGGTAAGTTCAAAACAAAGATTAGTAGACCTTATTTTCCACTTTTAACCTTACTTGGTTAGCCCACATGCTATTAAAATTAAAAGAAAAATCGAGAAAGGTCTTTTTAAGCATATTTGGGCTTCACTTAGCTCTAATTGGCCTCAAAAAGGCTTAAATAACTTTTAAGTTTATTCATAATGAAAATTAACTTCTTTTAATTATAAGCTCTATGGTTTATCTAAGCCTATATCGAACCCCATGAAAATTAGATGAGAAAATAAGACTTCTAAGGATGGTTTTTGGACCTTTAAAAGCTATCTAATGGTCACCTGCAATGCTTAATCTCAACGGTTCAACTTAGAGCCATCCAATAGTCAAGACCAGCCTTTGAACTATAGAAATAAGGGGCTTCTTTTCTCATTTGAGACATTCTAAGCATTAGCTAACTTAAGACAAACGTCAAAACTCTATTAAAATGACTCTATAAAATATCAAAAAGATCAAACCGATCAAGAACAATCCACAAACAAGTGAGAACATTGAGTTTGATATGCCATCACGCGCGCATATCTAAAATACTGAGTTCGTTTGTTCCTCATCTCACTCCTCTTTCTATGACATCCATTGTATGCCACTAGCTTAAGACTTTTCCAAAGTTAACTGGCATAGCTAATGCATGTATTTAGCCACGTTCAATAACCCCACCATACAGAAAGTGAATATCTTGAGTTGCTTAATTAAACATAAGTTACTTGAAAGCCCTAATCATGACAAAATCTAATTAAGGCTAGTTTGGTTTGGTAACACAAGGCTATATTTCGTGATGATGATAGCATAAATGAAGGTATGATCTCATGTGGGTTTATGGTTTGGCTATAGCTCATGAAGATATTTTTTGAGCATATATTAAGTGACTTGTCAAACACTAGTAGGTATTCCTTCAAGTCTATGCCTTTTAGAGCATTACTGTGATAATGGAAACCTAATAGATTGCATTCAATTGCATGGGAGTTTGAATTGAATCTCAAATGGCCATAAGCTAATGAAACTCCAATAGCTATAGTTGTAATTCACTATTAATTTGGAGATAGGAGTAATTATTCAATTAAGGAATCCTAACTTGATTACAAATGTGAGATCTCTATGCATTAGCATATGTGCTTTTTATAGCTAGTGGCTATGCTCCACCAATTATTTACAAGACATTTACTGATTAGTATATGTGCATCTTATAGTTAATGCCTATGCTCCACCAACTATTTGAGCACTAGTTAATCGACCACCTATGAGTGTTACCTTATGTTGTGTGCCTAACTAGGTAATTTAATTCTAGTTTCATATATTGTCTTCATCCTTAGGTAAAAAATTAACAAGGTAAATGTCATGTATGATACTTGAATTCTGCCCATTTTCACAATTAACCATCTAAATTTTGAAAGTGTTAATTTATTATCTACAAACTTTTCAAGATCATTTAAAGTATCTGAACTAGATAGTCCATTGCAAAAATGGGAAAAGTTCAAGTAATTAAATGTAAAAATAGAAAAAATTCAAATAACTAATTGCAAAATAGACAAAGTTCAAGCACTAGATTGACACCATTAAACTTTAGATAATTAATTACAAAAATAAGAAAAGTTTGGATACCAATTGTGATATTTATCCAAATTAAATCTAACCTAGCAATAATTTGTCATAGAATGAAAATGTTGGAATTAATTTTGCACATGAAATTAGGCCTAATTGAATGTACCAGGTGATAGAGCCATTTTATACTCAATCTTTATAGTATAAATTGTGTTAAATTATTATTGATTTTATAGAAATCATAAGGAAATGGTACTTTAATTCTATCATCGTGATAAATCAGGTTAAATGGAGTCAAGGATGCTAATTCAAGTATTTTAGAGAAGTCATCTACAACTTGGATCAAGACAAGAAATTACACCACCGGAGGAAGCACGGTTTGAGGCACGGCCAAGGTTCAAACCGTGTTACACACTGGACAAGAAGGCGAAAATGAGGACTTTGAACAGAGAGAGACACGGCTTAAGGCACGACCGTGGTGGAACCCGTGGGATAAACCGTGCTTGAAGCCGTGGTGGAAGATAGATGTGCGAAGGAGAAGAAAGTGTGGAACATCAACCAGATGAAGACACGGCTTGAAATCTAGCCGTGGTTGTAACCATGCTACACACTGGACACGGATGAAGACTTGAAGATTATGCACAGACGAAGGCACGGCTTGAAATCTGGCCGTGTGTGTAACCGTGGTTCACACTGGGCGCGGTTGAAGACTTGAAGAATATGCACAGAGGATGGCACGGCTTAACCCACGGCCGTGTGGTGGGGCGTGCCAGGCAGACGTATCTTCACTTCTCGAAATCTACTTGAAAAAGGAAAGATATTTTCGTATCTTGCTAGCAAAAGATCACATGCTATCCATCTAATAGTATAAATAGAGCCAACCCTAGAGGGTTAGGACAACTTTTGATCTCGGAATCTTGGATCTTGAAGAAGGAAACGTGGAGGCAGAGCAAGCAACCGGGTTCATTATGTTTCTATCTTTTATTTTCGTTTTATTGATGAACATGAGTAGCTAAGCTACTTTTCTAGCCAAAGGGTCATAGATGTTTAATTCTCCACGAATTGTGAGGTCTAATTGACTTGTATTTATTCTATTCTTTGTTTTTGGGTATTCATATATCTTCTGATCGTTTTGTCATTATTATCTTTGTTGATTGGTATGAATAGAGCTCTTCTACTCAATTAGCAAGTTAATATATTATCAACTAGCACGTCAAATCCGTAATTGTTTGATTATTCTAGTCTTAGTGACGCAATAACATGTTTGGTTATAAAAGAGATGATTGAATTCATGTTATGGAGGTGTGTGATCATGTTTAAATAGGTTATCTTATAATCTACTGGCATGAATTAGTGGTCTCTCTAGATCTTAATGCTATTGATAGATTAAATCCTAAGCGCTTGTCTAAGGGTTGTTTAATCAATAAGAGAAATAATTCAAAGCGCTTGTCCGAGATTATTGAGGAAGTAAGGAGAGATAGGTTGTTAGAGCTTGTTAATAACCATAACCAATTTATCTAGAACAAGAATAGAGAACATTTGCATCGATGATCAATTCCTAGAATTAAACCATCTTGATTCCTTTGGCTAGGCTTTTACCAATATCTGATTTTCTTACCTTGTTTTACTTTATTTGATTCACAAACAAAACCCCCCCATTTTCCTTTTTCTTATTGTTTTCTTTAAATAGAAATATCTTTACCAATCCCTGTGGATTCGACCCTACTCACCACTATATGCAAATCATATAATTGTCTAGGAGTAGGTTTTATTTTTGTTGGATTCGACACCCATCACCGGGTTAAATGTGATTTAAGGCCTATAAGATTAATATTGAATTTTATTGAGCTTATATAAATTGATGTGGCCTGATTAGTAAATATGTAAGTTATTGGGCTTGTGAGATAATAATAATAATAATAATTGCATGTTCAGTCTTCCATGTAAACCAATTTAGTATAATGGATAAGTTGATTATAGCTTACTATTTACACCTTATGCATTACATGTAGGATGAATAACTGTCGGGTGTAAACCTATCCTACCAGGTTCCTCGAGCTATTTAGATAGATTAGGCCTTAGGGCCTAAAACGGATTGGCTATATGTTAAGCAAATGCTTATAAGCTATTATATGTCATGGTCTATTATATGTTAAGCAAATGCACACAGGGTAAACCGCCACAGTATGAGGGCATCTCTTGAGCTTGTATGAGAGCACCTATAAAGTCCTCCCTACCGGGTGTGTAATCTTGAATATATGTAACAAACTGATGAGACCATCAATTTTGCAAGTGGGGAAGAGTGTAAGATCCTTCAAATAAAAGTCGATGGAACTCTAAATTATTGATGCGCCTTTTAGTGTGATGGCCTGGAGTTTGTCAGAACTCCGAAGTTAAGCGTGCTCGACCTAAAGCACTCTCAGGATAGGTAACCTCTTGGAAAGTCATTGCACCAAGGGACAAAATCATGTGGCAAGTTGTGCCAAAGAGGACAATAATTTGGTAAATGGAAGTCCAATCAAGTCGTTACACTTCAACATTATTTTAATACTCTAAGGAAAAGTAAAAAAGTTGAAGTTTGCAAAATGATTTCAAGCATGACTTATCCTACTATACTTATAAACATCCTAGCTTCATTGAATATGAATAAACTTGTTTAAATCGTAACAGCAAGTTATATTATAGTAGAACAATGTAGAGATCCATTATTTAACTTTACCACTAAGAAAAAGGAAAGTTTTTCACTAAATTGCACTCACCAAATAAGCATGTTTCAATATATACTTGATATATCAATGGACATGTGGAACAAAAGTTCATTTATTACTGGATAGATGATCAATGGCTTCTACATAAAAGATTACTTGCACTTAGAAAATTTAATGAACACCATAATATACAAAATATTATCTAAATCATAAGCATTATTATAGACAAGTGTGAAGCAATAAAAAATGTTTTTTGATTGGTTTTGACAACACAATAGAATTGCTACTATCTCAAAACAGCAAGCCCTTTGCTAACACATGCTAGGAGAAACTTTTAACATATTCAGTGTGTTTGTCATACATTGACTCTATGTGTTAAGGAGAGTATGGTTTTCAATTATATGTTAGATCATCAATCCATCAAAAGGAATAACAAAATTTTGGTATAATGGAGTAAGACTTAGGAAATTTGAAAGAGACATGCAACATAGGAAGAGTTCTACATGCCAACTTCTTCTAAGCATAATAAATTACAAACTTGCATTGTGTGATTTTACCATGATCTATATCGTAAATATACCATTACCTCAATGATAGGGATGCATGCATAAGACTATTGTAAATAATTAAAATTTTGCATGACAGCACAAAAACTTCTTCATGTATTTTCTAGCCAAGTGCTAATTTATTTGTTTTGGAAACTTTAAATGTACTTGCAATCTATTTTTTGGTTTACAACACAATGTCATATTATATGTATGTGTAAGTGAAATAACTAGGGAGTAGTTAACATATTATAGGGAAGTTTGTAATATATATCATGTTGCAATGATCATGGACCTTCATTCAAAAGTAGAAGGGCTTATTGAATATTTAACTTTATATCATGGATACATTGATGACGCAGTGCAGAAAGCGTAACAAAATGAATCCGAATATGGATTGGTTTCACAACAACAAAGAATAACTCTTTGATGCCAACTCTAGTTGCGCACAACCGATGAACGAAGAAAATTCTCTCTCAAAGTGTATTTCAAAGTATAATAAAACGTAACCTTAACATGTCTGACAAAATGATATATATACTTTACCGTAAAATATCTAAAAGAGGAAAAAAGAAGTGTACGCGTGGAAATAAATAATGATATATACGTCTATAACTTATCGCATACACGGCCGTACCTCCCAGCCGTGTATGATTCTGTGAATGTTCCTGATCGAATACACGGTCGTGTCCCTGGCCGTGCCTCCCAGCCGTGTATGGTTCTGTGAATGTTCCTGACCGAATACACGGTCGTGTCCCTAGCCGTGCCTCCCAACCGTGTATGATTTTGTGGGATACCTTGATCGAGTACACGGCCGTGCCTCGGGCCGTGTGTAGAGACCGTGTATGCTTCTGTAAGTTCCTTTCACTCATTACACGGCCGTGTAACAAGTCGTGCATTAGCCCGTGTCTCCTGTATCTCCATCATTCTCTCCCACCAATGGAGAACTCGACCCCGAGTTCTCGTCAAGATATAACAGCGTGTCATCGGGGTGAAAAAGTGATAAATCCGCAACATTAAAAGTACAAGAAATATTCATATCTTCCGGAAGTTGTACGACATATGTGTTGTCATTTATCTTATGCACAACTCCATAAGGTCCGTACTTTTTGGGTTGAAGTTTCCCATATCTACCTACAGGGAAACGCTCTCTTCGGAGGTAAACCATTACCTGATCGCCCACGGCAAAGAGTTTCTTCCGTCTATGCTTATCTGCAGCCCCTTTGTATCGGGTATTGGCTTCCTCTATCTTTTGTCTAACTTCCTCGGCAGTGGTTTGGTATTGTCCCGCCATATGTTTAGTAACCAAATCACCCACCATGTCCTTGGGTAATTTGATCAAGTCCAGCGCATGTTGTGGCGTTTTTGTATATACCACCGAGAATGGTGACCTCCTAATAGTTCGGTGGACAAAACTATTGTAAGCGAATTCAGCCTAAGCCAACGCCTAATCCCACTGTCCTGGCTTCTCACGGTAGATACTTCTGATGAGGTTTTCGAGGGTCCTGTTAGTTACCTCTGTTTGGTCGTCGATTTAGGGATGAGCGGTGCTGCTGTAATTCAGAGACGAGTCAAACATATACCAGAAAGTCTTCCAAAAGTGACTAAGGAATTTGCTATCTCTATCGGAAGTAATGGACTTTGGGACCCCATGCAACAGCACCACTTCCTTGAAGAACAGTCGCGCAATAGCTCGTGCATCGACGGTCTTCCTGCAGGGAATAAAATGAGCCATCTTGGAAAACCCGTCAACTACAACAAACACAGAGTCAGCACCTCATTGGGTACGAGGCAAACCAAGTATAAAGTCCATCGACAAGTCCTCCCAAATGTTTTCCGGCACGGGAAGAGGAATATATAGGCCAGTGTTTTGGGATTGCCCCTTCGACACCTGGAAAATGTAGCACCTTTCCACAATTCGGTACACATCCCTCCTTAACCGAGGCCAAAAATATCTTTCAGTAACTGCGGCTAGGGTCTTATCTCTGCCCATATGTCCCGCCAGTGCACCACCGTGCAAATCTCGGATAAGCTTTTCCCTTAAGGAAGATTCAGGAATGCACAGCTAATTTCCTTTCATCAAGTACCCCTCATGGATATGATAGTCGTCACAAGGTTCTCTATTGGCACACTTAGTCCAAGTGTCCTTAAAGTCGCTATCATCTTCGTATAGTTCCTTTAACTTCTCAAAACTAACAATGTCCACACTTAAAGTAAGTAGGACATCCGCTCTTCTACTCAGGGCGTCCGCGACCTTGTTTTGCACACCCGACTTGTGCATTAGTCTAAAAGGAAACCTTTGCAAGAACTCAATCCACCTAGCGTGCATATCCTTACTAATCCGGGTTTGACCACTCAAGTGTTTAAGAGCCCCGCAGTCTGAGTACAAAATGAACTCCTTCCCAATCAAATAGTGCTCCCATACTTTAAGGGCTCTCACCACGGCGTAAAATTCTTTGTCATATGTAGACCAAGTCCTTCTTGCTTCACACAATTTTTCACTATAAAAGGCGATTGGTCTTCTTTCTTGTGACAAGACTGCACCAACTCCAACCCCACTGGCTTCGTAATCCACCTCGAATAACTTCTCAAAATTGGGTAGCGCTAATACAAGAGCACCACACAATCGTTGCTTTAAGTTCATGAAGCTCGTTTCAGCTTCTTTCCCCCATTGGAACTTACCCTTCTTCAAACACTCAGTCATGGGGGCAGCGACTGTACTAAAGTGTTTGATGAATCTTCTGTAGAAACTAGCTAGGCCGAGAAAGCTTCTCAACTCAGTAACAGTTCTCGGAACAAGCCATTCTCTAATTGCCTTCACCTTGTCGTCATCCACCATTACCCCTTCACTGCTGACTACAAACCCAAGGAACAATAGTCGCCTTGACATGAATGTGCACTTCTTAAGATTAGCGAACAGTTTGTTCTCTTTTAGTATAGATAATACGCATTTCAAATGCTCAAAATGTTCTTCTTCAGACTTACTAAATACTAAAATATCATCGAAGTACACAACAATGAAACGACCATTAAAGGGTTTTAATACCTGGTTCATTACTCTCATGAAGGTGTTCGGCGCGTTACTAAGACCAAATGGCATCACTAGCCACTCATACAACCCCTCCTTGGTCTTGAATGCCATCTTCCATTCGTCTCCGGGGCGGATCCGAATTTGGTGGTACCCACTCCGCAAATCTATTTTGGAAAAGATAGTAGCACCACTCAACCGATCCAACATATCCTCGATGCGCGAGATAGGGAATTTATACCCTATGGTAATTTTATTGATAGCTCGGCTATCAACACACATCCTCCAGCTTCCATCTTTCTTGGGAGTTAACAAGGTTGGAACGGCACATAGACTCAAGCTGTCCCGTATAAATCCTTTGTCCAAAAGCTCTTGGACCTTCTCTTGTAGAATCTCGGCCTCCTTGGGACTCATCCTATAATGTGGGAGGTTTGGGAGACTTGCTCCAGGCACCAGGTCTATCTGGTGTTGGATGTCTCTCAGTGGTGGTAGACCTTCAGGTAGATCGTCCGGAACCACCTCCTTAAATTCCTCCAGTAGACTCTTTACTGCCTTGGGTACTTCCCCATCAATCTCCTCCTCTCCTTCTGCCACACCTTTTACTATGAGGGCGTGTACCACCCACGACTCCCTCAAGTCTTCCATCACTTCCTTCTCTGATTGAGTGACGGTTAGGAACGAACAACTCTCAACCTTCTTTCCCTTCGCGCGTCCTTCCCTTTTTAATGGTAACAAGGTGTACCTCACACCCTCCTTCTCCAATCTATAGACATTCTCCTTACCCGCATGTTACGCGTCCACATCAAATTGCAATGGCCTCCCGAACAATATGTGACAAGCATCCATGTCTACAATATCACATAATGCTTCATCGCGGTACTTCCCTATTGAGAAAGGTACCCTGCATCTCTCCTTGACTTCAATCTTTTCGGCCGCTTTAATCCAACCAATGGTGTACAGATTCGGGTGCTTCTCGATAGGCAACTGCAACTGTTTCACCACCTCCCTTACTATGATGTTTTCGCAACTACCACTGTCTACTATTAGCTCAAACAACTTCCCCAAGATAGTACACCGTGTGCGAAACAACTGGTGTCGTTGCGTGACTTCTTCTTGCTTTGGGGTTAGCATCATGCGCCAAATCACATAAGTTAGTTCTGCTGCCTCTTCTTCTTCCTCATAATACTCTCTCTCTCCATCAGGCTCACAGCAAACCTCCTCATCGTCTTCCCTATCAAGGATGTTTACGCTTCTCCTCGCAAGACATTCGTTTGACCGATGACCCGGTTGATTGCATCGGAAACATTTGCCCAAGATAGGTTTGGCATAGGAGTTATTCTGCTTCTGGGCTCCCTTCTGCTCCATCAGCTTCTTCCCCTCACTCTTCTCTTCCCTCCTGGTAATGTCCTCAGTAGGTTTGTATGGCGTAGTTTTACCTTTCTCAAATCTCGACCTACTACCACTACCCACAGCTTCACCTACATATCCCTTCCTTCCCCCTCCATATCTACTCCCCTGTTCCTGCAACACTAGTTCCGCTCGGAGAGCCAAGTTCTTTGCCTCTACTAGAGTCCTCACCATCGTAACCCCGATTTTGTCTTTAATTTGGAGCTTCAGTCCTTCCACATACCTTGCAACTTGCTGGCCTTTGCTCTCCCTCAAATCATTCCGCTCAGCCAACCTCATGAACTCCGCCGTATACTCATGCACGGAACGTTGTCCCTAGTGGCACCGCTGATATTGTTGGAACAGTATTTGCTCATAGTCCGGAGAGAGGAAATCATGTTGCAGCAACTGCTTCATGCGATACCATGATCTCACCGGGTGTTTTCCTTCCCTTTGCCTCCTGCTCTGTAGCCTCTCCCACCATGCCAAGGCACCACTCTTCAACCTACATGCCACTAACCTTACTCGACGATCTTTGGGAATTTCCATATAGTCGAAGAACCGGTCTACTTTCGCAATCCAATCGAGGAAGCCTTCGATATTAAGGCTACCATCGAACCATGGAATGTCGACCTTCAAGCGGTAGTCTCCGTCGTCCCCCTAATCATAGCCTCCACGGTTCCTCCTATAATCGTTGTCTCTAGGGTGGTTCTCATGATGAGTCATCCGATAACCACCACCTCTACCACCGTGTCCTCGCTGTGGCCTACTCCCATACGTATCATCACTCTCTTCGCTGGATTCCTCATCCCCTACACGTTCCCACCTGTTCTCAACGACAGGTCGGATTACACGTCCCCCGAATTCCTCCATTGCACGTGGCGGATTCCTACCAACACCTCCGACCCTATTGGGGTCTACCACTAAGGCATCGAAACGCTCGGTCAGTTCATCAAGGCACCGTTCCATACACCCGACCTTCTGATGCATTACGTCGAACTCTGCCCTTAGAACCCACTGATGGTTCCCTTGTAACCTCGCATCTTGAACACCGTCAAGAACACGACCGCTATCATCGCCTTGATGAGTTGACATCTCCACAGGAAATAGCCTTGCTCTGATACCAACTGACGCAGCGCGGAAAGCGTAACGAAACAAATCCGAATATGGATTGGTTTCACAACAACAAAGAATAACTCTTTGATGCCAACTCTGGTTGCGCACAACCGATGAACGGAGAAAATTCTCTCTCAAAGTGTATTTCAAAGTATAATAAAACGTAACCCTAACATGTCTGACAAAAGGGTATATATACTTTCCCGTAAAATATCTAAAAGAGGAAAAACGAAGCGTACACGTGGAAATAAATAATGATATACACGTCTATAACTTATCGTATACACGGCCGTGCCTCCCAGCCGTGTATGATTCTGTGAATGTTCCTGACCGAATACATGGCCGTGTCCCTGGCCGTGCCTCCCAGTCGTGTATGATTCTGTGGGATACCTTGATCGAGTACACGGCCGTGCCTCAAGCCGTGTGTAAAGATCGTGTATGCTTCTGTGAGTTCCTTTCACTCATTACACGGTCGTGTAACAAGCCGTGCATTAGCCCGTGTCTCCTATATCTCCATTAATTGAGAAAATGCGTAACACTCAAGATGTTCACACAATTCATTCGTTAGCAACAATTCAAGTAGTGATCTAACTAACAAATGAATTATTTTCCCAATTTCCTTTTACTTATGGTGATCAAGTTTCAATTGGTGTCTTGTCACCTACCATACACGAAGGGCCAGCCCCTATATCATAGATTTAATGATATATTACTTATCGATACATGATATAAGTCACTTATAACAAATATAAGTATAAATGCATAAAAATTATGTTATAACTGATTTTGATTTTAATAAATGCATCAATGCCCTGATTTAATATGTAACTTTGTGATCGGCCGCATTTGTAAAATCCACTAGATAGGGATGCAATTGCGAGACATTCAGGAAGGTGTGAGCTCAACATCTGACATTCGAACTCATTCAATAAGGAATGACTTATCCCACTCGCTAATATAAACCTTCATAGGGCTTCTCGTTGTGCACCTAATTACTATGCGGTAAGGTTATAAGATGTTCGATCATCTAACCGATTACCGGCAATAAGCTAATAAATATTTAGTTAGAGTTACATCGAGATTCGTATTTATGGGAAAAATAAATATTTTCGCAAATTCAATTCAAATGACAAATCAAAAGAAAATAAAATTAAAGGAACACGCGCATGCAATAAGTGTCACCAAACTAGAGAAACTTGAACGACTCTATACAACATGTGAATTATTATATTTTATGTATGGATTTGTCGGGTAGTCAAGATCCTATGATATGTGTCGGCAAAAACCCTTCGTATTGTTAGATTTGACATGCAAACCCGCTCCATGTCTTATTGGAAAATATTTATGAGTTTCTTACGCTTTATGGTTTGGCAATGAAAATTCCATAAAACTAAATATAAATATAAATAAAATTTTAATATATAAAATATATTTAAAATACAAATAATAGTTATTTTAGAGATTATTAATTTTAATATTATAGTGTAAAAAGTTTATTAACGTTTATACACGTGGTGTTTGATATAAAGTTGAATTTTTTTATTTTTTTTTTTGTCATATCCTACAGGGAAAGTTCAACTTGTATGAAATTATTGGCCAGGAGTACCTATCAATCAACAAAGAACAAAGACGAGAGTTAAATGCCAGCTATAAAGGTAGTCTTATGGCTTGTGAGTTCAAGCACCGACATCGTTAGTTGGAATGGACCAAAGTCTATGTTAATACTCGTGATTACTTTACAAAGGATATAGTTTGAATGAATTACTTTTATTAGATTATTTTCACATGAATTAGTAATAACGTCCTCCTTCGACTCAATCAGATATTTACACGAGCTTATTCATCGAATAATTTGTTGAGCCAATTTGAGCTCAAGCTTTAAGAATTTGCCTTCTCGTGCTCATAGGATAGATAAAACATGAGTCAAACTTAAGTGTGGAATTTCAATAAACCTAAGCGTCAAATATATCATCTTGATTAAAGAAGGATAATTTCAAATATATAAACCTTAACGAATTTAGTTGTTTTTATCTCTGATTTGTCAAATAGCAGTTCAAGTAAACCGAAAATTCAAATCAAACTCAATTAAACTTTAATTAAATTTGATTTAACTTTTTAAATTAAACTAGACTCAAGTTGATACACCACCTCAATCGGCTAAATTTACAACACTAACGTTTGCACACTCTTCACAGAAATCTTCCTCCAGAATATACATCAACACAAGTGACATTTCAAAGATTTTATACCAAGATATGAGTATGAAATGTTCGAACTCGAAATGGTAGGTTAGCTTGGTAGCTCCTCTCCTTAGACCCAGATTCAATATAGTGGATTTAAATTTAAGTGTGTATAATCTTTTGTTGATACCCATTACAACCGCTTTCATGGTTATGTATATTGCCCAAATTAAATTTGACCTAAGGCATGTCTAAAATGGGAAGGAAGTAACTTTAAATTAAAAGGTTAGATTACAAAAAATATCTTGATGATTGTCCTTAAACATGGCATGCGTTAAAGTCAAAGATGAGTCTATCCATACCCTATCCTATAAGGTATAGATTCTCAATTTTTAGAACCGAAACCTACCTTATAATATCTTGAAATTACCATATACCATATAAAACTTACAAAGTATATGATACCTTATAGAACATATAAGTTTTAAGTTTGTGTAATATTAAAAAGGTAATCTATATGTGAATTATAAATTTTAATATGCAAAATTTATTAAACTTGTAATAAATATGTGAAATTAAAAAAGTAGTTTTTCGACTTTAATTATTTCAAGTTCCACAATCTTTCTATATAGTAAATAGAAAAAAATTAAGCAAAAGGATAGAAAACCTACAATTAGATAAGGAAATTAAGAAGGGTAAGAAAAAGAAAGAGGGGCAATAATAAGTTTAACCATTTGAGGTTATCAATTTATAAACTTAAACTCTTTTTTTTTCTTTTTTACTAAAACATTTATTGCTAAAAAATTATAATATCATCATTTACTTTTCATTTATTAATATTATTTAGTAACATTTTATAAGGTAAGTTTATAATACCCTAGAACATATATTCTCTACATAACTTAGAATATAAGTTTCAAGGTTGATACAGGATAGGTTAGCCCCATACTTGTACCCTATCCTATAGAAGTAAATTCTAAAAAATCTGTATGTGGATTTTACCGGTCAAACAGGATACAAATAGATATCTTGTACAATAGGGTTATATGCTCACTTCTAAGGCAAATTGCAAAACATACTCTAAGTTATTTATTGTGTGCAAATATATAGATTTTTTAAATTCTTAAAATTTGGTTTAATGACTTTTAAATATTTATACATATAACTTAAACCCTTATTAGATATTTTTTTTTTAATTATGGCCTTATAGTTATAGTTATATATTTTTATAAGTATTAGTATGTGAAATTAACACTTCATAAATCTAGGGGTTCTAATCGTACTTCACTAACAGATCATGTGGTGCATTATTAGAAGAAGAAAACTAGAGAAGGATGAATTCGTTTTATCAACCATGGTTTCAGAGACCACCAAAACAAAGAAGTTTTTTTTTTTTTTTTTACCCCCTTTTCTCATGCTTGTTTACTGGCTCGGAGATCCCCAAGGGGTGGTATAAAAATGTTGACACGTTGTGTGTATCTTCAATGGTTTAGTCATTAATGGGTTGAATTTGAAAAAAGGGCATACATGCTTTTATTCGAACCCAATCACCAAAAAAAAGAGAGGGGACCCTCGACATTGGCGAGTCGAAATTGGATAGGATCCATCTACCACCGTTGGCTACGGATCCGGAATTCGCAAGTACCACTGATCAGTAGGATCCTATCAAGTCGATCCAATCAACCCCACAAACAGATTAATTCGTTCCCAAGTGGAGGAGAATCATAGGGAACAAAGCTCACATGGCCTAACATGCCTTCTCCAAATATCCTCGTCAAATGTCAGATGCTCAACAGGGAAAGGCCTCGCGTCTTAATTATTACGAGCCTCTCTCTATCTTATAGCTTAATCACTGTCAATTAAAGGCGCAATCAAGTTGAGAGTTGGAATGATAAGAAAAGGTTTAATGGTATTAACATACATGTAAATGGATTAATAGTAGATAAATATTAATAAATTTTATTTTATAAAAATATAAATAATAGTTTTTTTTTAAATATTAATTATTATTAGTATTTATCCAGTACACATCTAAACATATAACATATTAATACTAATGAATCTTTTTTCTACAATAACAGCTTTCAAAGTCAAGTACTAGCCTTAAGTTCTGTGAACCTCCAAATCTTAGCTCCAGTTTAGTACAATGCCCTATTTAAGAGGGTAAACCATGCAAACCATCTATTAAGCTTACAAATCAAATGACATAAATAATCCGCCACATATTTTTACATGTGGCAAAAACATATAAGTCTCATAATCAATTACTAAATTCTATAAATAACATTAAAGTAAATATTTCAATACTCTTATACTAAGTCAATTATGTCTACCACAAACTTTTACAATCTCCAAATACTCAAAACACTTATAAGGAAAACCTTACAAACCTAAATCTAACTAGATTCATCTATTATCCAATAGCTATACTAATGTCATTCCTATCCTAGTCTAAAAGACCAAGTTATATACATAGCATAATATTCAAAAGTGAAAAAATGAGAAAGTATTGATGCCTAGTACAATTATCGCTACATGCAAAATATACAAAATGTCACACCATAAAATCATATACGTGCATAATTACTGATGTGGTAATCACATGTTATTATCTTGAATTTAAGTGTAGCAATCAATAGTTTTAGCACCCAAGGTTTTGAGTAACTCAAAATCCAATGACATGCATATATATCATAACATTTGATCCTCATTACCACAACCAAATTAATCATCTCATTCTAGGTTCTTTACCGGTATCATCATTGATACAACTAGTCTACTACAACTATCAATAAAATTGTCACATTTTACCAATTCAACTAGATTACAGCTCTTTTTCAAAAGACCAATCAAAAACACAACAAATAACTACTCAATAAGCCACTCACCTTCACTTTGCAATTCAATGTCTAATCTATGCATCACATCAACCACAATCACTACCATTTCAAGATGATATTGCTATCAAATTATGACCACCATTTTGACACCAAGTACTCCTAATACTTCTAACATAAGTGCACTCATAAATAGCAAAACAGTTATTGGTTCAAATAGTTTTAGGTTCATTTTCAATTTCTAGCCAGCACACAAAAAAAAAAACAAAAGTAATTACATATTTGAGATATGCTCAATTATTTAATAATAATCCAAATAAAATCTTAAGTCATGTAATATATTGTGTATCATTAACTTATACACTAAAAATCAAAATTCCTAATTATTTTACTTAATTCTCCACTAATCTAATTGATTAAACCTTGAATAAACCTATCTCTAGTCCCTTAAAGACTTGCCTAGTCAACCAAGGGTGTCTGTAGTCAACTAGCTTATAGTTGTCTCTTTAAGAGGCCCAATCAACCAAGATATGTTCGTGGTTGATAGCACTTCTTCATAAGTCATGATTTTCATACTAAATCTCCAAAGTTCATTCTTTTAATCTCTAGTTTTGTTCTTAATTCATTTTTTTAGTCCAAAACATTTTTTTGTTGGTTTCACTTGTCAAGATAACTTTTATCTCACATTATATGCTATATATCCAATTATATAAAAATCTAAATCTTTTCATGAATTCAGAATATTATGAAGCCTTTTTATAATCAATAACCTAAAATCGTGTTCTTTTCTCCAATTCATGATTAAAGCTAATAGGATAGTGATAAGAATCATGAAGTAAGACAAAGAGTAAAAGATAAGAAAGTCAAATTCAGGTCAAGTTCGAATGTAGATTCAAGCATATAAAAATTCAGGAGATTAATCCAAGTAAGATCAACCAAGGAGAGGCCAACCAATAAGTCGACTTGAAGATGGACTAGAGCAAGGTTGACCAACTAGTTAACTAAGAAAAACCGTACTAACATAGTTTGGCTTTATGTTCCCTAACTCCTTTTCTTATTTATGTTATTGTTTGTATTTTATTAAGCTTAATTCAGTTTCCTTTTTAGTTTTTTATTTTACATATATTAGTAGTCAAATCCATTTATTCTATTGTCGATTATTAGTTCCTTTTATGTTGAGGAAAATAGGTTTAATTGTCTTCACCTATATAAATAGGCCTCTTATGTACTAAATACTAAGTTTTAGTTATCCTTTCATATTGAGTTACTAGCAATTGTTGTCAATAATAATGAATATTGAGAAAATTATTTCCTCATTCATAATTGTGTTCTTATCAAACTACAATTAGATTGTGGTAAACCTTGATAAGTGAATCAATGAGTTATATCAGACTTCTTTTAATTGCTGTGAGAGTTTCACATATTATGCATCATTTTAATTTTTGATTTAATCACAAACTAATTCATCTTTTATATTCATGAATGATATTGAATAAAAAACTTTGTCTACATCCTTTTATTCCCATTCATCTGTAAACATAAAAAAAATCTAAAATTACACAAAAATATATAGTTTCCTTACTATAAACCTTAAAACTCAAAAATACCAATTGATTATTTTTAGAGTAAATTTAGATTCATTTCGTTTAAATCCAAAACTTTTGGGGAATGTGTTCTTCGTGGTAAGTATAGATTTCTCTCAATTTTTTAAATTAGTGACAAGTTGGTGATTAGCATGTGAGTATTTAGTTGCGAGGTTGGTGTGTAGTTGTTGTGGGAGGGTTAGTTTTATTGGAATTATTGTTGTAAATTTCTATTAATTTGGAAAAGATGTCGGGGGAGGAGGTGCACGAGTGTTCTATACGTACTTATGAAGAGCAACTTGATAATTTAAAGGGAAAGATGCATGAGACAAATGCCATCCTTTAGGCTTTCATGAAACAGTTGAGTCTAAAACCTATTGAAGAATCTTGAATGTTTATTTCAAAACCAAAAAGAAAACCAAAGAAAATAGTGGAGGTGATTAAAAAGGTAACAAAGGTTGATATTAAATATGAAAGGGGTGATACTACATAGAAGACAATAATGGTTGAGACTCCTAAAAAGGTAGTTTAGAAAAAGTTGTAAAATCTAGAAATGTTGAAGCCGTAGAGAAGAGGGAACTATTTCCAGCTATAGATGATTTTATATTGGAGTGCAAAAATCTGTGTATATACATTAAGTAAAATTAGGAGTAGAAAGAATTTATTCCATGCCCATTGTTTGGTATAAAATAAAGCATGTAAATTGATTATAGATAAGGGCAACTATGCTAATGCCGTGTCTCAAGATTTTGTTAAGATGATGGGATTGCAAATGAGACCTTACATTCTACATTGTGATAGGAATCAGATTCCCATAGGATCAATCACTAGGGCCCAAGCTAAAGGCCTACACAACTTAGTTTTGAGAATCCTATATGAGAAACCTAATCCTGAGGAAGCTAACTTAATTTCTTCATTCCTATTTTATACTTGTTATGCATTCCAACAGGTTCACTTATCAGTCCTACAAGGTGCTAAATCACCTATACTTTTGAGTGAGTCGAGATCCTCATCGGGACTCATTTTGAAAGTATCTTGAAGACTAATTTCTTTTTATATATTTGTTATTTACTTAAACCATTTTATGTTGTAATTTTTTTTTTGGGACACTTTCATTGTTTGTAATTGTCTTTTAGGATCGGCCACCCAAAAAGTGGCATAGTTGTAATTTTGTGTATTTTTTAACCCTAAAGGGAGCAAGTATAAATACTTGCTTAAGTAGGGTTTTTAGTGAGGAATTTTTCAGATTAAACACATCACTTTTACGTGAGAGAGCTTAGGGTTCATCTTAGTTCAATCCCCTCTCATCAATTTCAATCCCAAGAGTTAAAATTGTGGCGAGTGCAACAACTTGAAATTGTAAGTTGTATCAATTTTTATTTGTTGTGTTTTCTTTTCTTCGCTAGTGTGTCATATCTAGGGTTGGATTAAAACATTTCTTGGTTAGATTTGAATTATTATTATTCAAAATATTGTGCTTCATTTGAGTTACTATCATACTTGTTTTTCGATTCATCCATTGTGCACAATTCTTGAACCATGAAATCAATCCATTTGGAAGGTGGATCATAAAAGTGGTTCTTGTTGTTTTTTATTAGTAATCACGTGGCTTTTTCAAGTATAATTTGTGATCTTCATTGAGGAATACTTCACCATTTAATCATTGTATGAAATACATCATTCGGATCAAAGATTGCATTTAGGGTTTATGGTCCAATTTTGCTCTAAAAGTGAATCAAATTGGTCTTGTCTTTTGAGGTTGTTATTTGGATTGTTTTGCTTGTGCTTAATTCCCATTTAGGCACATCATCTTTTTGGTATCGGAGCAATCTAATTTGGATACTTAAGATTGATCACATCCTCATTTGAAGAATTGGTTAAAAACATTGAGAATTGACGACATTTGAAAGCTAGTTTGATTGGCATTGTTTGATTGTTTTTTTTTTCAAATTGGTTTTACATGTGCTTAATCTTGGTTTTAGGCACATCATCTTTTTGGTATCAGAGTAATCTAATTTGGATACTTAAGATTGATCACATCCTCGCTTGAAGAATTGGTTATAAACATTAAGAATTGACACCATTTAGAAGTTAGTTCGATTAGCATTATTTGATTGTTTTTTTCAAATTAGTTTTGCATGCACTTAATCTTGGTTTTAGGCACATCACATTGACTCAATAATCGGGGAGTTCATACATGCTCATAAACAGGTGCATGCACCTTTATCAATTGGTGATTATACTAACAAGATCGTCTACAATGTAGTTTCCATAGATGCCTCACATGTGTTGTTGGGAAGGTATTAGCAATATGATAGGTAAGTTATATATAATAGGCACTAAAACACCTACACTATAAATAAATTAAAAAACAAAAAAAGAGTGCTAGAACTTTTATGCTACTTTCTATGAGTCTTGAAGAGGCATAGCAAGGAACATTAAAGTTTGTCAACAAGACTAAGGGCCAAAGAAGTTTATTTGTGTGCAAAGTGTAATCTTTTAATCAAAAGACATAGGTTAGTACTCTTAGTAGGAAAAAGAAACTAGATTCGATGAAAAATATTTTTATTCAAGCCTATGACTATAATAGGAATCATACTGTGAAACAAACAAAAAGTAAAAGACAAGCAAGTTATTTTAGGTTGAGTTTGAAAGCAGATTTAAGCAAATGGAAGCTTAAGAGGTCAAGCCAAGTAAGATCCACTATAAAAAGGCTAACTAAGGGACCAACCTAAAGATAGACACCAAGGAAAAATAAAATCAACCTAAGCTCGTTTTATGTCATCTAACTCATTTTTCTTATTTTATGTCATTTTTTATTTTAAAGAAAATTACAATTTAGTTTTCAACATTTGCCACTTTTTCTATATTGGTCCTAAACATTTAATTTTTTCCATTTCAATCCTCAATGTTTGCAAACAAGGCCACTGTTAGTTTTTCCGTTAAGAATTACATGTGACTCAATCTTTTTTACCTACGTATTTTTATGGAAAAAGTACAAATTTAATTATCAATGTTTACTACCTTTTTCTTTTTAGTTCTAAACAATTTTTTTTATCCAGATCCTCAACATTTGCAAACAAGTCCTTTATAACTACATAAACCAATTGAATTAAACCACATGTCAATCCCTAACAAAAAAGTTAACCCATCATTAAAAATGTTTGTTTGCAAACATTGAGAACTTAAATAGAAAAATAAATAAATAAATGTTTAGGACTAAGATATAAAAGGTGACAAACGTTGAAGACCAAATTTGTGTTTTTCCCATAGAAATACCTAGACCAATAAATTGGTGCCACATGTAATTACTAATGGTAAACTTGTTTACTAATGTTTACAAATGTTGAGAATTGAAACAAAAAAATGTAGCAAATGTTGAAGACTAAATTTATACTTCTCCCTTTATTTTATTTAGTTTAATTTGGTTCCTTTCTTAGTTGCTTATTGTGTATTTATTAGTGACCAAAGCCATTTATTTTAATTTTATTTATTAGTTTCCTTTTATGTTCAAGAAATTAAGTTGGTAAATGTACCTTACTATTTGTAATATGCTTTTATTACTTGAAGAATTCAAAATAAGTTCTTAAAAATGGGTGCGATATAATGCCCAATAACTACTCTAAAGATACATACATACATACATACACACACACACACACACACACACACACATACATACATACTAAACTGTATACAACTTAATTTATTAGTAAATGCAACAATACAACAACCATAGTACCAGTTAAGAGTTATTAAGGTGGGGCAAGAAGCACAACAAAACCCAATGCCCAAGCCATAAGCAGAGTCCATGAGTCAAATAGAACTATTAGATTCCTAAAATCCAAGAGTCAAATTGTCATATACTAGATTTACCACCAATATCAGCCATCAATAACCCAATCCATTATTACTATCTATAGCCATATCCATACCACTAACGTGATCCATTGACAACTTCTTTCTAGATGTTCCAATTTATTTACACATTATGGCCTCCATGCCTATACTACAAGTCACTTCATTAGAAATGCTTGATCCTCAATAACCTCAACACAAATACAACCAACATATAACATAAAATTATTAAAGGCTAGATTTACATTAAGTTCATTAACTATGCCTAACATAGACGACCCATCAAACACAGAATAGTCACTCACCTATACTTATTTGTTCATACTTTAATGTACTATCTTTGTAAAGTTTGTTACAATTTATTTTATTTGGTTTTGTGTTTATTATGTGTTAAGGCTTTCTTAAATTAATTGGTCTAAGTGAAAGAAAGAAAATAGTTTAGCTGGATAAGTAAAGTAGTTCACCAAGTGGCATAGAAAGCAAATCTAGTTGATCAATGTAGTCGAATGGGTTCCTGAAATCTTTGGCCATATTATAAAAGTGGTCAGCTACTTTAAGTCAAAAAGTGTAAATTCAATTCATCTATGCACCTCCATGTATAGTTTTGCCTAAATTAAAACCTAAGGCTTTGTTTTATGGTCCTATAAAATTATTACTTTATAGCTAGAAGAGGTATCTATTGTCTTATTATTGCATTTTCTTTAAATATCTAAGTCCCATTTATGATCTTAGGCCTTCAAGATTTAAGAAAATCAAAAGGTTAAGTTTTATAATTTTTAACCTTAATGTCAACTAAAGTTATTGTCTTTGTTAAGATCTCATTAAATTAGTTAGTTGTCCTTGGAATTAGAAATTCATAGGCATTTTATCTTTGCATTATGGCATGGGATAGAATTGAGGTTTAAGGTTTGGATGTCAATGTCAGTTTTTGGATTAGGATTCTTAAGGTTGTTTTACAATTCAATTTTGTTATTAACGATTTAGGATTTGAAATTTTAATTACTAAAAAAATAAAGTATTGACTTTTAGAACGAACTTGAAATGTGTAACCTTAGAGTAGGATTACAAATGAGCCGAATTACTCGTGAGCTACTCAAGCTCAACTCACTTTGATCTTAGCTTAGCTTGAGCTTGATTAATAAAGTAGAGTTTGAGCTCAAAATAAAGCTCGTTTATTTAAACGAGTAGAACTCATGCTTCTATTTAGGTTCAAGAGTAAACACATTTATATTTTTAACGAATTGACTTATAGCTTGCGAGTAAACGCATTTATATTGTTAATGAGCTACCTTGTAAACAATCTCATCAGTAGACTAGCAAATAAGCTGATAAGCAAACTCTTATTTATATTATTAACAAGTTGGCTTCTTAATAGGTTTATAAGTAGATTCTTGTAATATTGTTAACAAATCAATTCATGAATAGACTCGTAAATAGGAAGCTCATTTAGATAAACGAGTTTAGGCTTGCTAATTTAAATAAACCAAGCTCGAACTTCAAATTTCATCCATCTATGACTAGTATCAATTTCAAATTGGTTCACAAAAACTATATTAACAAAATGATAATATTAAATATATTTATTTACGTAATATAATAAAAATAATATTAAATATATAATATGATATAATATAATAAAAAATACAAAGTAATAATTAAAATTCATAAAAGGGACTAGAAAAATTTATGTGTTCCCTAACCACCTTAACCAATTAGCTCAAGATTAGTTGAAAGCTAATTTATACTCAAGATAGATAGAAATTTTAACATATTTAATGGAAATTCTATCTTTTTTTTTTAAGGTTTTAAAAATATTAAGAACTTAAATAGAAGAAAAAAATTAAGGACTTAAATAAAAAAATATGTAAACGCTAAAAACTAAAATTGCACTTTTCCATATATTTATTATGTACTTCCAATTTTTTGGTGTTTCAAATGATGTAAAAGCATTGAAATTTCATAAATATGCTATAATTTGTAAAATATTTATTTAAGAGCAACTTATCTCAAATATTCATAATAAATAAATGTTTAAGATATTGACTTCTATACGAACATTAAGTGCATATACATTGTAGCATCAACCTAAACTTCATAAATATTGTTTTAGTTCATAAATTCACTTATGCTTCTTAAAATTATGTAAATGTTTATAAATCCTCATAAAAGTTTGTAAAATATTTATACTATGCAAATTTGTTCAATGTTAACAAAACAACTATAATTTTTGTAGATCCATCGAAATTGTGAGATAATTGAATATTAATAATTTCATGCCTCGAAACTTAAATATAACAACTCTTTATATACGCATACTGCAACACAAGTATGTAGGCTTAAAAACCAACTAAATCCACAAAATTATTATTAAACCATCAAACTTTCCCTATGTAATAAATCTTTATAAATAGGGAATCATTTCAAATCTTTCTGCCAACTAGAGTTCTTTAAAAGAAAAAAATAAAAGTAAACAAGTGTCATACTAACTGTATTTTCCATAACAAAAGAAATCAAATACTAGAGTTTGCAAATCCACTATAATCTGAATCTCTACTATTCTTCTCCCTAAGAGCATAAGTCATCACTTACACCATTCCCACTTACACCATTCCCACCACTAGCATAGAGATTGCATGCTAAGTAATCATAAAAGTTAGTATCCTCATTATCATCTTCTAAGATCAAGTCTCAAATAGGGTAGTAAAGCCTAGTATAAAATTATTGCATACATACACATACATTAATCACATTGCACACAACTTAATTAATTATAATGCAACAACATAACACATTCAACACATCCAATCAAATTAAATGGTTATACAACATATACCAACACAAAATAATCAATTAAATGGACTCTAAGAGTCATTTTGAAATGTTGACCCTTATATGCTCCAAGAGTCTATTTTGAAAATGTGAAACTTATATGCTCCCATCAATCTATGAAATCCCCCTAGTTTCCCATAATTATGTGAAATCAATTTGATTTCCATGAGTCTATGAAATCAAAATTCTCATGAGTCATTTGTTTATTTATTTATTAATAATGTAAGTTTTTACTTATATATTTTTATTATTATCTTCTTCCTTTTATATATATATATATGGAGCAAGTTTCGATAATCAACTTTAAAAATGTAGAGTAGGTTCTATAGGTTGGTTTTATAAATGTGGTTCTTGATTGATCCCATTTTTCATTAAAAAAAAACATATTTTTTTGGCCAACACAAACAACAAACGGTACAATTAACAATTGATCCATCATTAGTCCATTTATTTCTAATTCTAGCATGTAATTGGTCCCATTTTTCATAAAATACATATTTTTTTGGCAAACACAAACAACAAACGGTACAATTAACAATTGATCCATCATTAGTCCATTTATTTCTAATCCTAGCATGCAAAACCAAAAACTAGTATAGTTCATGTATCTAGTTGCCACTTGAGACCTTGTCAAAATCCAAATAATTTTCTAAACCGTATAGCATACCATTTAAATATTATAATTCCCAGGTCTGTTAATTGATTATCCATCTATCTACTTGGCTAGGCTCCAAATCCTAAGCGAAAAAAAAAAAAAAAATCCATTTTGCACTCGATTTTACATTTATTAGAGGTATTTCCTCCTCCCTTTAAAAGAAAATTTTCTGGAAATCTATCTAGAGGGTGATAATAATTTGGAGTGCTTGCTATGCACATCTTCCTCAAGAATTCCATGTCGCTTTCCTTTTTGAGTGATTGCTTGACCTTTATTTATGGTCGTATTTAATCATCTAGTGGACCCGCATGATGTCGCTGTATATGTATGGCCTTTAGCGAATGAACGAGGCAATTTAAACCGAATGGTCCAATTAAACACGTTAAGATGCCTTGCGTATATGTATCACCAAATAGACAAAAATAGCCAAGCATTTTCTTTTTTGTCTTTTATCCATAGCTTATGCATTATTAGACAGCGGATTGAACAAGATCTAGCCGGATTACTACAAGTACTAACACAAGAAATACGAATCCAACACGATTAAAAAGATAAAATATAATACTAACATGATGTGTAATGTAAAAGATATATACATAGGAATGAATATGATTACAATATAAATTGATTATTCATAATTTTATTTGATTTTTTCTTTTTCTCTTTTTTTTACTACTAATTCTATACAAAATACGAATATGATTCTTTCACACCAACCATTCCGATATTAGGTTTTCTCTACTGTTGTAATAGTCACCATATATCTATGATAGTGTTGACTCCAAGAAAAGTGATAAATTTTAATATAAGGATAATAAGTTACTCTAAATTTTTAAAGCAAAAAATAGGAAAAATTGCAGATGGCATCTCTTCTTATAACTTTTAAAACGTATAAATAACATAAATCGTCACTCCAATCATAAATAGTAATATTTTTCAGACTTTAAGATCATCTATTTACAATTTCCCATCAAAATAATCGAAGATGAAAACTTGTTTTAACATTTCACTTTCATGTCCGTTTGTTCACTTTAGTCAAGTAAAATTAGACACTGGCGTTAGTAAGTATTTTAGGACCTTCTCTCACGTGTATTTTATCTCTGTTTAAGAAATTTTGCTTTGTCTGGAGGTGCAGTTAGCAGCCAAATTTAGCCCACCAGGGCCAATGCAATTTAAGTTGTCAATCGGACCGTTAAGTTAGCTTGTCTAAAATCGTGCAATTAAATGCATGAAGGGTGATGCTGAGGCATGAGGACCATAATGCTTCGAGTTTAGACACACAAATTGGAAGAAACCACCAAGTCATAACCAAAATGACAAGAAAGATGGAACATCCCGTTTCCACTTTTCATACCAAAACTTGGAATGATTTAAGGAATTCCGTTCGATTAAATCAAATCTATTGTTGATATTAACATAGGCCAACAAAAATTGTCTGTCCACGATACTCATGGCTGTTTCATCAAGGCAATGGATCTATAAGTTCGAAAAATTTTGGATAATTGCTATGGATCAATGGCGTTTTTTGATCTTCGGACGGGTAGCCAACTTGCTCAAACTTTTCTTGAAAGAAAGAAAAGAAGAAAAAGGTTGGATTATTATATAGATGCAATGAGATGGAGAGAGAAGGTTAGCTTTTTCAACATATCTCTTGGCAAGTATGACCATTTAGTGTCGGCGTGTAGTTAGGTGTTGCAAACAAATAGCTGTGACATGAAATAAATTTTAACCCAGCGTATTGGATACGCCCACTCCTAGCATTGACAGAATTAATGCTTCATTCGATCTTCCATTAATGTTCCCACTAGATAGATAGAGAGAGAGAGAGAGAAGTGGGGGGAGAGGGGGTGGGCTTTGGTTGATGAATAATGAGCCACAACAATTGGATATGGTCAGTAAAAGATCACAAATAATGAGAACTAGTTGGATCCATATAAACAGTTCTGTAAGTGAGTACTTTTGAAGAGCTGAGTGCCCTTTATATATAGTCCGCATTACTTCAACTTCCTCACACTTATAAGCAACTTTTCACCCTAACTGTCAGGTTTCTTTTCCCCATTCTCTCTGGGAAAGAAAGGACAGTAATGGCTATTCATTTATGGCTTGTAATTCTCTTGCCCATTATAGCTTCTCCATTTGTTTCCTCCTCACCAGTTCAAGACCCTGAAGTTGTAGTACAGGAAGTACTTGAGTAAGTTAGATTTCCCCATTTTGCTATTCATTTATGTAACTTCAACCATAATTGCTAAGAAAATGATTAGTTTCAGTTCAGTTCAGTTCCTAGTCTAAGTCTCTATAATTTGATCATATTAATTTTTTCCCCCTTGCAGGAGCATATATAATGCCTCTACTAGGAGGAATCTTGGCTTTCTCTCTTGTGGAACAGGCAACCCAATAGATGACTGCTGGCGTTGCGATCCCGACTGGGAAAAGAATCGCCAGCGCCTGGCAGACTGTGCAATTGGGTTCGGTAAACATGCCATCGGTGGCAGAGACGGTGAGGTATATGTTGTGACCGACCCTGGAGATGACGATCCTGTGAACCCTAAGCCAGGCACTCTTAGGTATGCTGTCATACAAGATGAGCCCTTGTGGATCATTTTCGCTAGAGACATGGTGATCAAACTCAAGGAAGAACTCATCATGAACTCATTTAAGACCATTGACGGCCGGGGTGCGAGTGTGCACATTGCAGGGGGTCCATGTATTACAATTCAATATGTGACCAACATTATCATTCATGGTCTAAACATACATGACTGTAAGCAAGGTGGTAACGCATATGTCAGAGATTCCCCAGAGCATTATGGTTGGAGGACCGTATCAGATGGTGATGGGGTTTCAATATTTGGAGGAAGCCACGTTTGGGTTGATCACTGCTCTTTATCAAACTGTTATGATGGTTTGGTAGATGCCATTCATGGTTCCACAGCAATAACTATTTCCAACAATCACTTGACACACCACAACAAGGTCATGCTCTTGGGGCATAGTGATAACTATCCACGTGACAACATCATGCAAGTCACAATAGCATTTAACCATTTTGGAGAAGGATTGGTGCAAAGGATGCCTAGGTTAATCGTTGTTTAAATGGGTTCATGAATCGAGCAACTTAGAGATGGTTAGTTTCATTTGAAGTTTAATTTAATCGTCTTCATTGGTCTGTTTTTTGCAGATGTAGACATGGGTATTTTCATGTTGTGAACAACGACTATTCTCATTGGGAAATGTATGCAATTGGAGGAAGTGCAGCTCCCACTATCAACTCTCAAGGCAATAGATTTGTTGCTCCTGACGATATCTTCAACAAAGAGGTGAAGCAATTCTTTTCCTGCTAGAAATTTCAATCATCTCGGTTGGCTGAAAAAAAATTTTTTGGGGATGATCATCTAGGAGCACCGCTACAAAGCTCGTGCACCATCAAAGAAAAATGAACTAGCTTTTACTACAATTAAGCGACTGGGACAATTGCTTGATTTCAGGTAACTAAGCACGAGGATGCACCAGAAAGCGTGTGGAAGAATTGGAACTGGAGATCTGAGGGAGATCTACTGGTGAATGGTGCCTTCTTCACACCATCTGGAGCCGGTGCCTCATCTAGCTATGCGAAGGCATCAAGCCTAGGAGCGAGACCATCGTCGCTAGTTGGGTCGATTACAGCCAATGCTGGTTCGCTAAATTGCAAGAAGGGCAAGCGCTGTTGACACCCCAACTTGGCCGAAGTGCATCCAGTTATTGGCCCAATTATAAGGAAAATATAGGGACAACCCATAAACAAATAACGCTATTGTAATTACAGGAAACTAAGATTATTTTCCTTCTATACTAATGAAAATTTACTTTGGTTTAAACCTAGACTGTCGGCTAGAAGATCCAAGGATCCACTTGATTATGTGAAATCAAGATGGCAAAAGGGATTAGACTTGGAAACGTTCAAAAAGGTTTGGTTGATGTGCATAATGCAATTAATTTGTGCACTACCTTGTGGGTTTGTCTGGCCTCTAGGACTACTCACATGGGACACTAATAATAGGTATGTACATAAGATTTTATGGAACCAGAGGCGGAAGTAGTGGATCATTGATTGCGAGCTAAATGGGGCCAACAACGTAAACAATAGGACCATTATTGTACCAGTACGTTTCATGCTTGCATTTGCATGTGCATTATACAACATTGCATGAACATCAGTCCCCTTTTTTTTAACTTTTTGCTTCTTCCTGTGGTCGGATGAGGATGACCGCATTGAGGAACACAACAACAACTTCACACATTTTTTGTTTTATTTTAACAGCCTCTGCTTTCGACGAATCATGTGGTCTTGAATATTAATATTCTATTCCTATAATCATGAAACCTAGCACCTTTGGATTCATTTATAGCTAGAAACTATAGCGTCGGCAGACAAAAGTTGGTAACCAGTCATAGGGCTAATGAAAATCTTATTAAACGATATGAACTAAACAATTTAGTTTGAGAGAAGCCGAACACCATTCGATGATATGGAGCTAATTGAAGAAAACAAGCTCCTTCAGGACACAACATAGTAAAATACATCAATCGACCATTAGTCCTTAATATAGCTATGTACCTCCCTATGTTTTCCTTCTAATCGGATGGTTTTGATGTACATGTAAAATCACAAAAGAGTAACAACATTAAATAATTTTTCATCCATGGTAGCATAGCAAATGATTGAATGAGAAATATACCAAATTACCACAACAGACCGCGAAACTTAATCTGAAAGGAGCTATAACAAAAACTCTTTTCAGAGGGTGCCAAAGTCGAAACCAATAATTTAAGCTCCTGGAAGATAAGCCTGCAGAATGAACAACGCTGCCTTTTTTTCTCTGGCATCATATTGCCAAATGCAGATTGTTATAAGGATAACCAAAAGTGGAAATTAAAAATGGTATAAGAAAAGGCATATCGAATTTTTATTTGTTTTTACCTACCACTTTATAATTCACGTACCATCACACTCCCAATAAATCTCTCCTCCATCCTACTCTTTCTGTTTTGTTAAGATATGCCATACAAGCACTTCTTAATTTTATTTAATAAATAAATATATATATGATTTCTACACCCCAACCCAACATATACATTATTATTCCAGTACATTAAAGAGTGTAGACCACTTCTTTTAGTACTTCCAACAACATAAGAGGAAGCACTCAACCGAAAAGGTCCTTTTACTAATAATAAAGTTTAACCTTGTTGAAGAGTGAATAATAAAACTCTATTCTCCTCTATTTTGAAGCCTAATGAAAAAACGTGTGTATGTCCTTTCCTTTGTACTTTTTTTGTAAAACTAGATATCTTCCATGTATGTGTATTGTTGCTAGGTGTGGAAGCATAGAAGAGCTTAACTTTAGTCATAATTTGATTGACAAACATCCAAGAAATTTATGAAAGTTTAGTTAGCAAACTTTTTACCGATGTATAAATTACAAATCAGTTAAAGAAGCTAGCACTACTTCGGATTTCCCTCTACAAATTGCATTGTTCCTCTTTCCTCTTCCTTTTTTTATTTACTACTTCCAACAAGTGATATTAGATCTTAAGGGACCAAAAAGAAAAAAAAAAACGCACAAAAACCCGATGGCCTCCAATAGTATTTCCCTTCCACCTCCTCACTTCAATGGCAAAAACTATCATGTGTAGATAGTAAAAATGAAGGCCCACCTTAAAGGTCTTGAGCTATGGCAGTACGTAGAAGAAGATAAAGCCATTCCTACCTTAAGACGGAATCCAACCTTACAACAGATCAGACAACACGAGAAAGACGTTGCCAAAGCTCTAAGGGCCTTGTCCTACCACCACACAGCCATTTCAAACTCCATATTCACTAAGATCATAGCTTGTGAATTAGCTCATGAAGCTTAGGAGAAGCTGAAGATGAAGTTCCCAGGATCTGAGAAGACTAGACAAATGAAATTTTTAATTTACAAAAGAAGTTTGAGCTATTGAAGATGAAGGATACAGAAAAAGTGAAAGATTATGTAGATAGTGTCATGAAGACTGTTAATCAAATAAGAATGCTAGGAGAAAAACTTGAAGAGAGGAGAATCATGGAGAAAGTCATGGTAACTCACCCTGAAATTTTTTAAGCAAAGATTTCCTCCCTCGAAGACACTTCAAACATGTCTCAAATCACACTAACAAACTTGACCACTTTGTTGGCTATGGAGCAAAGGAAAGCTCTTAGGGAAGAAGAAGGTGCAAGTGAGAAAGCTCTTGTAGCAACTCAAAGGATGAGTCCACAAGAAAGAGGAAAAAAACCAAGCTACCTACAAGAAAGGAAAAATTAAGAAATATGGAAAATGGAGAAGTAAGAGGGATAAGTATCCACCTTGCCCTTATTGTAAGAAGACAAACCACATGGAGAATTATTGTTGGTTCAAACCTAGCACTCAATGTAGGAGCTACAAGAAATTTGGCCACACTAAGAAAGTGTGTGGAGCTAAGTGTGATTAATAGCCACACACGCAACCAACTCAAGCAACCAAAAATGCAGACTAGCAAGAGGAGAATTTGTTTATTGCCACTAAAGTTGAAAAATGTTATGTCTCGGTTGAAAGCACAAATGTATGACCGGTAGATAGTGGATGCACGAACCACATGACAACTAGTTTAAGTAGCTTTAAAGGCCTTGACATGACCTACTCCTCTAAACTTGGAGATAGAAGGCTCGTTGATGTCAAAGGCAAGTGAGTTGTTTGTGTTGGATCCATCTCAGGTACAAAAACCATTGCTGATGTTCTTTATGTTCTTGAGATAAATCAGAATTTGTTAACTGTTAGTCAATTGTAGGAGAGTGATTATGTGCTTGTGTTTAAGAATAGAACTTGTGAGATCAGTAATTCCAATGGCAAGATGATGTTTTCAATCAAAATGAATAGAAGAAGTTTTCCCCTAATCTAGAATAGTCTAAGGTTGACTTTTTCCTTAGTCTTCAAGAAAAGAAAAGACGTCTTTGTGGCATAAAAGATTTAGGCATACTAATTTCAAGACCTTGGAATTGCTATGCAAAAGAAATTTGGTTGTTGGAATGTCCCAAAGGATAGAGGATAGCAATGTGTGTGATGCGTGTCAACTTAGAAAATTCAACCAAGGATCGTTCCCTGTTGATCAAGCTTAGAGAGCCTTTAAGAAATTAAAATCAATTCACTCAGACATGTGTGGACTGATGAGCACCCCTTCCTACAATGGCAACAAATGTTTTTTGTTGTTTAGAGATGATTATTCTTGATATTGTTGGGTATTTTTTTTCTTAAACAAAAGTCAAAGGTCTTTTCCATGTTCAAGAAATTCAAGGCCTCTATGGAAACTTAATCTAGCTCCATGATCGAGACTTTAAGATCAAATAATAGAGTTGAATACACCTCAAATCAATTCAAGGAGTATTTGGAAGAGGCCAAGATTCGTCATCAATTAATTGTCGCTTACATACCTCAGCAAAATGGTGTAAGTGAAAGAAAGAACAAATCCGTGATGAATATGGCAAAATGTCTTCTATTTGAGAAATTTTTGCCAAAAATTTTGTAGGTTAAAGTAGTGAACACGGCCATGTATCTCCAAAACAGGTTGTTGACAAACGCTATGAAAGAGAAGACTTCATTTGAAGCATAGTTTGGGGTTAAGCCAACTGTGGCACACCTAAAGGTCTTTGGTAATGTGTTCTACACTCTTGTTCTTGATGTAAAAGAGGAAAGCTAGATTAAAGGGTTGAGAAAGGAATATTTGTTGGTTATAGCAGCAAATCAAAGGGTTATAAATCACCCAGCAAGTGTACGTTAGCAAAAGTATAAAGGTTGATGAAGGAAGTGAGTGGGATTGGAATAAAATGGAGTCATCAACCCTTGAGCAAGCTATTAGCCATGGCCAATTTCAAGAATTTCCTCTAGCTAATCACAAGGATTCCAAAGGTGAAAATGGAGATGCAATCAAAGGCACAAGAACCTTAGAAGATATTTATAATCGATGCAATGTTGCTTACTCTAAGCCCACAATTCCAAATGAAGCCTTGAAGATTCTAAAGTGGAGAGCTACCATGGAGGAGGAATTGAGAATGATTATAATGAGATGTGGATTTCAACTCCCAAACCGACTAATAAACAAGTGATTGGAACCAAGTGGATTTTCAAATTGAAGTTAAATCTAAATGGCTCCATCAACAAGTATAAAGCAAGACTTCTTGTAAAAGGGTATGCTTAACAACATGGAGTAGACTTCTCTAAAACCTTTGCACCGGTTGCAAGGTTTGATACAATCAAATTAATCTTTACATTAGCTGCAAGCAATGGATGGCAAGTTTTCCAGCTTGATGTGAAGTCTAACCTCCTTAATGGCTTCTTAGAGAAGCAAGTCTTCATTAAGCAACCTAATGGTTTTACTAATGGAAGCAATCGTGTGTTGCTATTGAAGAAGGCTCTTTATGGCCTAAAACAAGCACCAAAGGCCTAGTATGTGAAGATTAATGACTACTTGTTAAATGCAAGTTTTGTAAGGAGTTTAAATGAAGCAACTTTGTATGTGAGGCATCAACAGGATGAAGTTATCATTGTTTCCATTTATATACATGATATCTTAGTGACTTGGAGCAATTCAAAGTCCATTGAAGGATTTAAGTTGAAGATGCAGCTAGTGTTTGAAATGAATGATCTAGGAAAGATGTATTAATTTCTTGGAATGGAAATTATTCAAAGTGAATTGGGAGTATTCGTTTCTCAGAACAGATATGCTCGAGAGTTGTTGTACAAATTCAAGCTTAATGAGGCTAAGTTAGTGAGTACTCCTATTGTTCATAGTGAGAAATTGAAGAAATCTAATGATTTGCAACCATTTGAGATTTTGATTTATGGAAGCTTAGTTGGTTATCTACTCTATCTACCAAATTCCAGACTTGATATCATGTTCACCACTAGTTTGCTATCAAGGTTCATGAATGCTCCATCAGAGGTCTATCTTATAGCAGCAAAAAGAGTATTAAGATATGTGTGTGGCACTTGTGATTTTGGACTGCTCTATAGGAGATCTAATTCAGCAAAACTTTTCGGGTTTACTAGATAGTGATTGGGCTAGAACTGAAAAAGACATGAAGAGCACATGAAGATATTATGTCACGCTTGGATCAATCGTCGTCTATTGGGGAACAAAGAAGCAAGCTCCAGTTTCTCAATCCACAACTGAAGTAGAGTACATAGCTGCATTTGCTACTATTAACCAAGCAATTTAGTTAAGGAAAATTTTATTTGATATGGGATTTAAGTAAGAAGAACTAACCGGAAACCTATGCGACAACAAATCTACTGTGGCTATGGTGAAGAATCTAGTTTTCCATGGCAAGACTAAGCACAAGAAGATAAAGTTTCATGCAATTTGCAAAGCTGAGAAGGAAAAGGAAGTCCAGATCAAGCATTGTTTCAATGAAGATCAAGTAGCTAATGTCTTCACAAAGGCGTTGCATAAGCCAAGATTTGAATTTCCCATATCATGTCTTAGTGTGTGCAATGTTGTTTACATCATGGAGGAGTGTTGAAGAGTGAACAGTAAAACTCTATTCTCCTTTGTTTTGAAGCTTGATGCAAGAATGTGTGTGTGTGTCCTTTCCTTTGTACTTTTTTTTGTAAAATTAGATATCCTTCATGTTTGTATATTGATATTAGGTGTGGAAGTATGGAAAGGCTTAACTTTAGTCATAGTTTGATTAACAAACATCCAAAAAAATTATAGAAGCTTGGTTAGCAAACTTTGTACTGATGTATAGGTTACAAATCAATTAATGAAGCTAAAATTACTTCGGATTTTCCTCTACGAATTGCATTGTTTCTCTTTCCTCTTTCTTTTTTTATCTGCTACTTCCAACAGACCTAGCATCATTCTTAAGTATCACCAATACCAAAAACAAGATTATCGTGCTCTTTTAGACAATGCAAAGTGCCTTCTTTATCACATCTCGCATACTAATATGACGAGAAAAGCGAAGTAACTTAGGTTTACGCTGTCTTCTCCCCTACAAACATGCAAAAAAAGAAAAGAAAGAAAGAAAATGTGTGGCAACGTAGTCTCCTTGATAGATGATGATGCACTCAAAATAATAATGACCCTTTACACATTATTTGACACCGACGAAGTAGTATAATGGAGTGATGATATGCTGTACAGAACAGAAGCCTGAAGTGTCTGACCACTGGAGCCGTTGAAACAAGGTGATGTGGGACACTTTTTCAGGAAAGAAGAAAAGGTTTGATTTATTACACCCTGCAATGCAAAAGCCATGATATCAGAGCCTGCAGTATGGCAGTTTAATTTTACAATACAGATCAAACAGAGGTCAGCTCCTTCATGTTGTTAATCACAGAAATTTGCTGTATTATTATCTTAAAAGGAATTAGAGTGTATAAAAACGTATTCCACCATTTCTTTCTTTAAAAAAAAAAAAAATCCACCTTTCCATATATACATCTTATTGTTAAAAATTTCTTTTTAGGCCCGCAAAACACCCTGTTCACGACTCTTGTTTATATCCTACCATTGAACACAAATATAACTCGGTAAGGTTGTCAGAATGAGATTTCAATGGGAAAGTAAAAACACCCGATCTATCTACAGTATACTTTTAATAATTAAAAATAATAAATAATAAAAATAAATAAAAAGAAGACCGACAGCTTGTTTGACTTTCTTCATAAACAATGAGCGCCTGAATATTCTTCAGTTGCTGCCCCAATCGGCTAGGCTTCAGCTTGGGAACCAGCCGCTAAGCCACACTAATGTGGGATAATGATAATAGTGCCTATTAAAAATTGCGCATTTGGTCTCCACCAATCAAATTTGGCCCACTCCAACATTAGGAACAATTTTTTTTTTTTTATGCAGAATAATTATTTCATAAAATTACTATTACTATAAAATAAAAAATTATAATTTTTTTATAAAATCAAGAAAATAACTATTCTTAAATTTTCTCAATATACTTCGATATCTACATAAGATCTTAAAAAAAAAAAAAAAAAAAAAACCAAAAAGAATAAATATTCCCTCTCTATTTCACTCTCTAAAAATTATAATTTTATTACTATCTTATTCCATTCCACAAAGTATAACCAAATATGCTGTTACAGAACTTATGCCCACACAGCTTTTCTCGTTATAAGAACGAGGTAAAACCCTGCATCATGCACAGAAATGATTCAACGTATATTATTTGTATTGATGAAAATAATAAGATTTATAATGCTTTTAAATGTGCAAATATCTAAAGTTGCATCATTCTATATTAAACAATATAAAGGCAAAAATTCTAACTAACATTATCTGAATAAAGGACAAAAAAATTATAACTAACTAGAAGTTATAAGACAACAACAGTTTCCAAAATTATATATATATATATGAACAATTCACCATTTCGGGAATCACCCTCCAAACCAGCATAAAAAATGCAAAGCTACAAAAGGAATAGCCCCAATGTATATATATACTTCAGATCACTAGTTTGTTGATTTTCAAATTTCCGAAAGAATTGAACTTCTACCTAGTCGCTGCCTTGCTGGGAAAATCTTTTGAAACTGTTGAACTAAGATGAAACTCTCAGAATGTACCTGAATAAAAACTAGGAACCAAGTCCGTAAGCATGCATGGCTAGGCCTGCTTCTAAAACTATTGCAACATCCTATCTCTGTGAAGAAAATACCTGGCTATCTAATAAAAGAATGAATACAAAGAAACCCATTTCTCCCCCAAGGAGACTAAACATTAATACCTTACACCAACCCCCAGAACAAACCTGTCAATACAAGTCAAGGCCATGCACAGACAGGCAGATAGAGCTTCAGTGAGGTTCCAACTTGAGGTAGTAAAAGGTAGACCTTCCAGGACATTTTTCAAAAGGCATCCCAACTAAATGAGCATGTGCTCGCACCTTTGCATCAATACATTCCCTTGAAAACTGGATTTGTCCGGCAGATGCTTGCTCCGTACTCCTCATATTCTGCTTTAGTATGACAAGCCTGCAGATTAAGCATCAATTCTTCAGATCAAAACAAGAGGAACAGGAAACATCATTATACTAGATCAAGAAACTCATTCAGCAAAGGCCCTCTCTAGCTCATTGAAGTAAAATAGAAGGAACCTAGAATAAGGAAATAGTGCCTACTTCATATGTTTAAGCTCAAAGAAGCCATCCTAGCACATCACTTTGATCCCTCTCTATCAACCAGACATAGGAAGATCAATATAACAATGTTATGTGCACTCAACACCATCCTTCAAAGATTACCTGCTCTAACCGATCACTGAAACCTTTCAACAAGATAGCGCCTAGCAACTCTCTCAAAATGGAATCTTATTCCAAACTATATGCCATGGTTCCTTACCTCAAGAAGGTACAACAATATATGAATCATAAAGCAGCTATACAGCTGATAATTCACCATATCAAGAGTCATCCAAATGAAATTGTGGTTAAACATTTCTAGTCCTATAGACTTTTTGGATACAAAGATTTAAGTTAGAATGTACATTCAAAAGAATGAGAGTTTCAGAAAATAGCAAAACACAAAAAAGCTTCAAGTTAACTGAGGTTCAAATACACAAAAGAAATATTACTACAGCAAGGAGAAGAGTAGCATCTGCTTACTTCGAAAAACTCAGGAGTTGATGCAAGCACGGAGCCTCCAAACCAAACTGCGAATCTCTGGATAGGATGGCTCACTACATTAACTTCCACTGGTTGTGCCTGAAAGGTCACATCATAAAATACCAAGAAAACTCCTTGTGAGACATTCACTTGTAAGAATTAATAAGCATAGAATGTAAAACTGCAATCATGTCAAAACCCCACAAGCATACTTTTACTTCTCCACCAAGTCGAGCATCAGAAGCAAGAACCCGAGCATCCACTATCTTCTTCAAATCTCGCTGCAACCTTCGGTGAAAATCCTTGAACATAGTTGATCCTCCAGACAGTACTATATTCTGTGAGTTAGATCAATGCATATGAGCATATATCGCAAGTATCATTACGAACTAAAAGAGGTCAAATATTGTACAATAGTGATCTATCAGAAGATATGGGTAAGGACAATATTCTAGACACAGGTTGCAGATAGACCAACCAAGAAGTGCGCATTAGATCTGAAAAGAATTTCCAAAAGGCACAATCAACAGTAAAATGAATAAAACCATGAGTTCCTGACTAAAACCTTATTGTACATATTAACAAATAAACAGCTTGAGATACAAAAGCATATCTATCAAAGAAGATCATGAAGTCTAAGAATCATTGACACAGAGCTCAAGGCAAATGATAGATTCTATTTTCAGGTACCAAGTCTCAACAGTGAAGAGATTTTAGGGTCATGGATATGGCATTTCTCAATACTGCACCTTATACAAGGCCCGTCTAGTATCAATAGGGGCAGACTGGATGCATTTGTCAATGACAGCAGGTAAGGGCATAGTAAAATCATTGCTGTAGATCTCTGGATTGAAAAAGACCTGCATATGAGATCATAAAATAGATCACATATATATCAAATACACACACACACACTGCCCTTACATACTGGGTAAACGGAATAGAAAAATCCAAATGCTAGGAAAACAAATTTGGACAGAGATATCAAAATCTTGCAGAGAATAAATTTTACAGCAGCCAAATGTTACGTTTCAAGACCTTTGGTAGCAATTTTTCAATTGAAAAGAAGGATTGTATTAATGGCATCAATGGGTACCTACCACTGTACAACATATACAACATATTTCTTCATCAAGTTCAAGACATCTCAAGAAATCACAAAACTCTCTCCAGTATAGCAAAATTGTAAAAAGGATAAAAACACCCTGCTCTTCATAATGGAGTAGTTTTTTTTTTTTTTTCCTTTTTTTTAATGTCATCAAATGCAATGCAGTTACTTTCATTTCGAATAACCCAAAAATACAAAGAGGCCAGCAGTACATATTACGGACAATCATTCAAGAACTTAGAAGGTCAAATGTTCTTAAATTCATTAATTTCATATAGTCCAAGGCATCTATAAATCAACTGATTAGTCAGGACTATAAACATCCAACATAATATCAAACAAACCTCAGGGCCAAGGAACCGTTCATAGCCAATGTCACAAGAATATGGCACTCCTGTCTTTGGTTTGATACCTTTCCATTGCTTAATATACTTGGATGGCTCTTTATCATGCTTATTGAATTCCTGAAACAATTCAGAAGAGACTTCATCATGACAATGTTGAAACAACTGTAAGAAAACACAATAATAATTAGATTATCAAGAAATTAAACCATTAAATACACAAATATAAGTAACCTTGACAATATCAGACGAAGTGTAGCAATATGCCTCCTTCACTTTCCGTGCAACTTCAAAGGAGTCTTCTGGAGGCACATTCTCTCCTCTTTCCTACATAAGATGATGTTAATGCAGGAATACAAGACTACTTAACTATTGTAACAGCAGATTATGAGATTAGAAGTAAAAAAGATATAGCATAGATCAAAATATCATAATCTGCATGTATGTTTTTCAAATGTTCTCAAAGGGACGCTATCAAATTCTTCAGTTTACATGTATCTGCTAAGACAAATGTAACAACGAAGTAAAAATTGTTTGTCAAATGGCAACTGTCTCCAAAATGAGAACCCTTGTTTTGATTTTTCTGCTATTACTTGAAAGCCAAAATCTTTATTTAAGCAATACCTACCATCTTCCTCAGGGGCAAAAAATCCTATTTTTTAAACAAATGATTACAAGGACAGTAAATTTAGAAGACATAAATGTCAATTATGCATTAAAGAACATTTTTTAGCTCAATGCTGAGATGTCCAGATTTACAAATAGAAACTAGCAATGTGAATCTATATAGTTAGGCGGGGGTCAAGGCAAAATTGACGATTCAGAATCAGATTTTTCTGGCTAAACATGGTACTGTGAAGGAAACTCATAAAAGTTACAGGAATTCCATTACAGGTTTCTTGGGTGAGACAAGTAGAGGCAACCCAGAAAAAGCAAAACTATAAATTTAATAGTTATATAATTGTGACATCTTCTCCTCTAATACAATCTATCGAGTGTTTTTTTGGATAAATATCTATCAAAAGTGTTGGCTTGACTGAAAATAAAAAAGCAATTGCAACTTGCAAGTCCAAAGACCAAAATATCATAGAAGGAATTCTGCAGACCCACCACCCCCAATCAGCTTGGGCAGATTTAATAATCTAACTGGAGGACAAGTAGAAACCAATTTAAGGCTGCAACTAAAAATGGACCCACTTTTTGGCAACATCACTTCTTTTATTTGGCATTATATATGAATAGCAAGGAGTAGATGTAAGCATTACCCGCATAAGCTGCTGAATAAACAGGGTAACATCTTTTCCAGAAATAGGAATAGACTTTATGCTGCTTCCAATGACATATCCATCAGCAACAGGTACAACATGGGTAGCACCATCTCCAACATCCACGACAACTCCTGTCATCTCACACTGCAGAGAAGTACTTGTCAATCATAAGGGAAATAAATTTTGACATGGGCTGAAGTTTTAGAGACAAGGCATCATCAATAGCATTCAAGAAATCAGAACAAATACTTTTTTGAGATCTTAGGAACCCTCAGTTCAGAAAATCCAATATCCTGATTCTTCTACTTACATTTTCAGAATGATAAGAAATGGGTAGCCATAATACTTACAAATCTGAAGAAGTAAATCGATCAAACTCATTGCATTTAAAAAAGATGAGGCCATAATTCTTTCTTCTTTTTACCCATGATAAGGATGAGCAAATAAGAGGAGTTATCAAACAACCTTGAAGATACATAAGCTGTTTACAGCCAACAGAGAGCACATCGTTCATGTTGTAACTCGAAGTTAAAAAACTTCAAACACTCAGAGAAATGTGAAATGAAGTATATCCACAAGTCAAGTAAACTTCTAAATATTCATAAGCACATAATTCTTTCTTTTCTTTTCGGCAGAAAAGTCCTACCATAACTGCAAAATAGAATAAATTCAAAACAAAGATCACTTCATATTTTTTTAAGTTGGTACAAATTCAACTAGACAGTTGCCATATATGCTAAACAAGGATGACTTCATTGTTTACTTGCAGTCTCCATACCAAAAATAAATAAATAAATAAAATAAAAATAAAAAGAATAAGAAGATGAGAACAGCCAAACAAAAAAAAAGGATGAGTCTCCAGCACGTTGTGCTAGGCCTGTTTCACTGTAGAGTCTGTTTCCTTAGTCAAAATGCCAATCAAGCGCAAATTTCAATGGAGCTCAAAGTCACATATGCCATAGGAATATTCAAATTGCTACTAATTTTAGAACATAAGACTCTGTTGGTCTATTGCTCTAGCATATAGAATACTAGACCACAGCATATCGATTCTGGTACCAGAAGAACATCATCGACGTAAAAAAGTTGGTTTGATCCATATTCAATCACTAACTATACAGCTAAACAAAAAGTATTTTCTTAAAGACAGGTAAAATCACTTTAACAATGGAATGTCAACTGCTAGTCCAAACCGCACCTGCCACCATCAAATATCTCGGATTTGAAAAAAAAAAAAATGCCCAGAAAGTCCCATTTGGCTTATGAAGCAGATCAAAATGCATCATGAAATGAAGTTTCAAACTTCAAGGTAATGTGAACATGAATACTCATCAATTGAGTCCATTCCACATAAACCTGAAAGACAACGAAAGCAGGAAGAATTGGCAAGGTCCAATACCAACCTTAGATGTGGTGTACCCAGCAGCAAGAGCAAGGACTGGCTGCACGGCAATATAAAGCCCAGGAACGTTAAAAGTCTCAAACATGATTTCACCAGTATATTCTCGATTCTCTGGAGCTGTAAGTGGGCTCTCGGTCAACAGAAAATAATGATCTTCCGGATCACACCTCAAGTAGTTGAATATACACTGCTGCCAAAACCTTTCCATGGCATCCCAATTATCAACTTGTCCATGCTTGATCGGATACGTCAAATTATAAGTACTACTTGATCGGGACTTCGAAAGAGCCTCTTCCCCAATAAAGAAGTCAAGATCAGCCATAACTCCTGCACTATGTTGCGCTAGCCAATTACTGCTCTTTGAAGAACTCCTCGATTGGTTCAAAAACGACTCGTTTACAGCAACTACAGTAGGAACAATAAAACAAGGCTCTACATTACCCGCAAACCCCATTTTTGTATACCTGGATGATATAAACAACCAAAGTCAACCAAAACCTAATCATAAAATCTATCAAATAATCTCTACCCATTGAGCCAGAAGCAATATTTTTCCAAATCGCAAGCAAGCCATTTTGCCGAATTCTGTAAATATTGACCTTAATTCGAAAGAGGACCAAGGACCCATTGCCTTGATCCATGAATAAAACATCACAACAACTAAAAATAAGAACAAAAACGAATCAAGCGAACTCCTCAAGTCGTTGCTTTCTCCAATCAATTTCAAACATTTTTCAAAACCTATCACTAGGGAATTTCACCAAAAAAGTTATATCCAAAACGGTATCGGCACAGAAATCACAATCGCCTGAGAGAGAAAAGGAAAGAAAAAGCATACCCGGTGCCATTATCGATGACGATGGCGGGGCGAGAGGCGGCGGGGTCCATGAAGGGAAGAGAAAAAGCGGCAGTGGCAACGGAGATGGAGATGGACCTGCGACTGAGATCCGATGGAATCGAGAGAGGAAGGAGGGATCATGTTGAGGAAGAGCGCATGGAGAAGCGCGAGAATTTGGTTAACTTGAAATGGAATTGAAAACACCAAACCAACAACGATACAGGGATGATTGGTCCCATTTCAACAACGATGTAATACGATATCCGAATCAGCTATTGTGATTGCTGTTGATTTGTCTTTCATTGTAGTTTGCAATACGGTCAATTTGTCTATGTTGATGTCGTCGATAGTACGATACCTTTCTTGGGAGTGAATGTAACGGCAACTGGAAAGGGATACACAAACTATAGCAGAACAACAATCACTCCCCACTCGACTCACTGGCCCCAAGTCTTTTCTCTCTCTCTCTCTCTCTCTCTTCTGCACAATGGGAGTTTGGGGAAATTTCCTTTTCTTTTTCACTTTTTGGCTGTTTAGGTCACCGCGGAAAAGTAAACATTATTATTATTATTATTATTATGTAGACCTCATTCTATGATTATGCACATCTTGCTTCACGTCTTCATTTTTTATGTCTCCAGCCGAATCTATTCACTATTCTACCTAGATTACTTCGATTCTTAATTTTATTATTCAATTATATATATATATATATATATAGTAAATCTTCATTATTAATATATAAATTAATAATAAAATTAAAAATTAAACTAATCCTGCTAAAAATATGGACAAGACCATAAAAATTTCCATATAACAATAAGAAGATTTTTAATTTTATCATGTAATATTTAGGACTTGTTTAGATTGTTGTTGTTTTTTATATATTTTATCTATACTTAATTTGAATTTGATATAAAATTTAGTATTTGGAATACTATTTTATCTAAATCTTATTTTCGTATAATTATGAAAATGGTAATTGAAAAATAAATATTAGAAACTTAAAGTTCACGTACTTTAAAAAAAAGATTTAAAAAATATAGAATTATATAGTATTTTTATAAAAATAAATAAAATAATAAATAAATAAGTTCAAATTTTTATGTATTTAATTTTTCAATGGGGTTATATATGTATTTTTATTTTTATTTTTTGCTATCTTTTTCTTAACAAATACACACATTTGAACAAAGGCCAAACAAACATCGACCGGACAAAAAAAAATGAAACAAACATGCCCTTATTAATATTTAATGTCACGTTTAATAGATCTAGAATTGAAGGAACCTTCCACGGTCTCATATATTGTTTTAACAAGACTATTCTAACCATAGTTCAAACGTAAATGAGCAGTGAGATTAAAACTTAGTCCAATATTGTCAAAAACATGAGTAAGACCATTGAAAATTCCAAGATGAAATTAATAATATAGTAATATTTATCAAAAATATTTTTAATATAGTGCATCATTAAAAGTAATTATCATTAATAAAGGTGAAATGAAATAAATTTCCCCCTTACCAAATCAAATTTCCTTTTAAAAACCAAAATCGATAATTTTAAATGCTGAAAAAGAAAATCTTGGAATCGCAATTCTATTTTATACTTATTCCAACATACCAAGCATGATATAAAAGCACGTCTGTTATGTTTGTCTATATGTATTTAACTCCTTATCTTTAAAATTGAGTATTTATATTTTAATCTTTAAAAGACATTTTTTAGTCCTCTAATGAGTATCTTATCTCATAGAAGATAATAAAAGATTATCTTAGTATTTTTTAAAATTATTTTATCAAATGAAAAAATAGTAAATAGAATTTAAAAACATATTTCTTAAAAATATGTGGGTTTAGCAAGAGTCTAAATGCCGATGAAGTATAGTATATATAATTTTTTATTCAACTTTTATTTAATGGTATTATCATCTGAATTTTACTGACCATATTTAATATAATTTGAACATTGTTATATGTCATATTAAATTTAATCTTGATATTTTTTTTTTTTGGCTTTTTCCTAATTGACATCTTATACTTATACGGATGTTATATGTGCTTTTTTAATGGATCCTAGCATTACTGGTCCAAACATATACTAGTAGAGTAATAAGCAAATGAAGTTAATCAAGCAGTAGCGCTAATAAATAAAAGTTAAAAGAAAAAAGAAAAAAAAAAACTAAAGTTGAAATGATGATTATAATAATATTACCTCTTAGGTTAAAATTGTACTTATTCCGACCATATAACTACCTTTTTATCGTAACAATCAAAATCACATATTTATAAATAATAACATATCTATTTAAAGTAAAATACATAAATAATCCATTAAAAACTGTACTTTGTAATTGAGATAGGACAAAAGAAAGAATTGCTCTAATGCCAGGAACTGATGTAGAACAATATGTAAGTTGCAGAAATTAAATAAAGAATAAACCAGGTAGTAATCTATTTATAACATATAATTTCAGAAGAAAAGACACATCTTTTTATATATTTTAAAAGTTTTTTTTGCATTTATACCTTTTGAATTTAACTTTTCAAAAATAATAACAATTCAAAAAATGCCATTAGTTGTTTATTTTTTTTAAAAGGTACTTTATAAATACATATACATATACGTCGGGAAAAAAAATGGCATTCTCATTCTTCTATTTAAAAGGTACCTTTTCTATTTTTTCTCATTGGCATCTCCCATAATCAATTTTGTTTCTCTTCCTTTTTTATTGTCTGTAATAAAAAAAAAAAAAAATTGACTGAGTTTATCCTCTTAGTGACAATTTCCAAACACCATTGTGATGTGTGTAGAAGGAAGTTTTCCATTGGTTCTAGGTTTTTCTATTTCTTTTATACAAGATTTCTATGAATTTTTGCAATAACATTTGCTTTCCTTTATTGATATTATTATTGTTATGTTGTATGATTATTTACAATAAATTTTATATATTATTATTTTAAAATTCTATTTTTCAATGTTTATATTTCTTACTTTAATATTTAATTATGTTCCTCCTAATTATATTTGTTTCTTAAATGTTTACAGGTCGAGCTCTCTTGTGACAACTACGATGATGAATAAGATCAAGGATAATAGTGAGACGAAAAGGGATTGAAGATGGTAATAATTTCAAAACCCAAACCTCAAGTGATTGGAAGCAAGTTTCGAAGAAAATAAAAGGAAGACTAGTGAATCAAATCAAATGAAAGGAAAAGAGTTTAAGAGAGATTAAATGGAAATGAAATATATATCGACTTGTACTTTGCTAGGAATGTAAGCAAAGCAACATTTGTTTAAGAGAGAGTAAGTTATTAGGGATTTTTTTTTCTTATACTTATTAAATGATAACCAAGATGGGGAAGTTTTAAAGTGATAGTTTTCAATATTTGTTTTAGAGAGACAAGGTGGTGAAAGATTTTTTTTTTCTTTGTTATATTTATTAGATGACAATAAAGATTAAGGAATTGAGAGTGAAAGTTGCAATTTTTAATTAGTAAAATATGTGAATGAAAATGAGATTTCATGATTTAATTAGTTTACTTTACTTGATAGTTTAGTATAGTTAATATGTGTAAGATAAAAGGAAAGTAATTAAATTGTTTTGTAAAATAGTATAAGGCTAATCTAAAATTTAATTGAGTTTGGTTTTATTGTTATATGTATATATACTCCATCTTATCTAAGCTTGTAACTTTGGTTCCATTTATACAATATATATGTATATGTATGTATATATAAATCTATATCAATAACTTCTATATCTATGTTATGATATTATCAAGTGAAAGCTCATATATTTAACTTTATATTTCATTTTTATGACTTTAAGTAATCTTATCATTTTTCAAACTATATGACTTGCACCTTTTTATTAGTCATAATCTTTTACTGGTTATAATTTTTTTTTTTTTTATCTTTGTGACTTCATGCCTTTCCATCATGTTACATTTTTTATAATGCAAAATGACGTCATTCATGTTGCATTTTCATAGTTTGAATAATGATAACTCTTATTGGCAAATAAATAAATAATAACTCTTTCCAAACAATAGATTTTTTCCTATGCAATAGGAAGATCATTAATAACAATATTTGAGACTAGTAACTTTTATTAGCAATTCCATTTTAGCTAATTATAAAATTTTGTATTCATTGATTTACATTTTTACATTACTTATATCATTTGGTTATTGACAATTCTTTTCCTTTTCCTTTCTACTATGTGTATAGTGAACATATTCTAAGTAAATGTAGTAAGAGTTGTAACATCTTCATGCTTCGGTTTTATATAGTAAATATGAGCAAACATAAATGTCTTTCTACAAACAAATAATAAAATGTAAAATTTATCTAATTTTTCTATTTTGATACTGCATAGATCAAGGATCACAAATGGCAAAACTTTTACAACAGTTTTTTCATATAAAGTTCAACAAAGTTTTTTCTTTTTACAACATTTTACTATTAATACCTTATGGTGAAACACATGCTCGTTATTGGTAGTAGTAATAACTTTTTCAATATTATCAAAAGATATGCCCTTTACATACGAATGAGATATATAAATAGGTTGCAACATTTGCATGAAGGTTTGTAACCTTTACATGATTTAATTAAAAAAAAATACAATTTTTAACACATAATTTGAAGAGTTGTGAATGGTATAACATTTGATATAAATATATAAAAACACTATTAATACTCATATTAAACCAACGAATAACATATCTATTAATATAATAAAATTTTACAGCATATTTATAACAATAAATAAACATACATTATCAAAAATGTTGATTACAATAACTTGTTAAAGTATATGTCTTATTTTCTTATAAATTATATATATATTAAAAGAAATCCATACATAGACCGGGACTTTAACTAGTTACCATAACATGCAAAGAAATTTTCACATATAATAAGAATAAATTTGATATGACCTTGCCACAAGTGACATCTTCATATGCGAAAGATTCAACCTACGTCCCTTTCACGCAATAATGTCCTCGTGTGCTTTTGAAAAAACCTAAGTAACGTGTGGATCTACTATATGTTGGCACGTGTTTGCTGCATTAATCCATACCTTAAAAAAGCAATGTTAAAATAACAATTATAAAGTTGGGATGACTTTGGAAGAGGCTCTAGTCGAGAAATAGACAATCTAAACAAGTGGATACAATAGGCGAAGGAATTGACTTCATGAGATTTGAGTAAAAACGCCCTGAAATCTAATCTTCTACACTTTATTTTAGTGTTTTTGAGCAAAGAAGCTTGGGTGTATGACCTTGTTTTCGTAATCTTTTAGATTATAATCATCGGAATCAATCGATAAGATAAACCAACTCTTTCATAAACCTATGAATGAATAGGCCCCTCAACCAGTCTTAATGGTTCATGTTCCTGTTCTGAGCATAACTGCTAAATTTCCTTCAGTTGTCTCAAAATATAGATTTAATTACTTTCACCTTCATCGCTTAACTCAAAATATAGGTTTAAATCTTAAGTACTATTTGTGGCCATGTACTGCGACGTTCTCTTTTCTTTTTTAACTTTTCCCCCCTTAAAGTCATATTTCGTTAATTATTCTCATTTTTTACTTTAATCCATTAAAAGAAGCCTATGATGTTTCAGCGGCTTTCCACTTAACTCATTTATAAAAATAAATAAGATTTTGAATTTTTATATATTTTTTTAATCAATTGCCATTACATTTCTTTAAACAAGTAATTCTATAAACAATTATTATTATTTTTTGTTATATTTCTCATTTCTAGGGCTGCTGAGTTGAGTCAAACCAAGTTTTTTAAGACTTAAACTCAACTCATTAGAAAAATTATCAAGCTCGAACCAAGCTAAGCCTTTACTAAACTTGAAAATTACAAACTCGAGCTCAAGTTCATTAAGAAATTTGAAACTCAAACTCAACTCGTTTAAATTAGCAAGTTCGAGCTCATTTGTGTAAATGATTTTGAACTAAAGCCAATTTAAATAAATAAGTCTACTTACGAGTCTATTTATGAGTCTACTTACTGATAATATAAATGAGAGTTTATTGATAAACTTATTTATGAATTGATTTGTTAACAATATTATGATAGTCTATCAATAAACCTATTAAGAAGTCAACTTATTAATAATATAAATGAAAATCTACTTATTAGCTTGTTTGTGAGCTTGCTTATAAGTCTAGTTGCAAGTCAGCTCATTAACAATATAAATGAGCCTACTTACAAGCTCACAAACCAATTTGTTAAAAATGTAAATGAGCCTACTCTCGAATCAATTCATGAGCCTAAACAAAAACTCAAGCTCGACTTATTTAAATAAACGAGAACTCAAGCTTAGCTCGTTTATTAATCAAGTTCAAGCCAAGCCGAGATCAAGTAGTTCGATTTATTTGGAGCCTACTCATTTCATTATAAATCCTATTCCATTTATTGGAATAGACAAATAATATTATTTATCTATTACATTATTTAATTAAACTAAAATACAGTATGGAACAAATTAAGTATAGAATCGAAATAATTAAATTGTCCCATTCTCTAGCCACCATGCTAATCTAAATCTTAACTACCATGCTAAATTTGAACGACCACCTTATCACCTTAAAACCATGACCTACACCAAACTTGGCATGAGAGATAATTCCTTTTTGGGAGGGGATATTTTTTTTCTCATGAGAGGTAATGATAAGAATTATAGAATGAATTGCTATCTATGCCTACATCAAGGATAAATGGAAATTTTATTGATAGGACCTTTCAATTATAGTCAATATCTTATTACTCTCAATTCTCTCAACTGTCAATAGGTACTCTTTCTCTATCTCGTTCTCTTCCTAACCAAGTTCACACCTTTTTAATATTTTGTCTACCCTTTTTTCCCTATGTCCTTCACATATAACACTCTTTTATTCCTTCTCTACGTTTCCCTTCAAAACCCTAGATTTTTTACTAATCTAGGATTTTTGTTCTTAGGTTTTGTTTCCGTGACTTGTAATAAAAGAAGAAAAGGTTCAAACTCTATGGTTATCTTGCCGATCTAGTGATTATATGTCTTGGTTTTTAGTTTTGAACTTAGATTCCTATTTGTTTCTTTGAAGCTTTTAATATTATTATTATTATTATTATTATTATTATTATTTCTTTTTTTGCAACTTTAAAAGTGTTTCTTTCCTTCTTCGATTGGTGAAGATGCTTCGAAAATGATTCTCTTCCCTTGCATGATGTACGATTTTGGAGACAAGTTAGGACTTCGAAGTGGAAAAGAAACAATGACCTTGTATTTTTCTTGGCCTCTAAGTTGTTGTAATTTTGGTGGAAGCTTTAAGGTTCAATCATCAAAGAGCTCTTCAGTTGACATAGATAGCTACCTCTACGTCTTTTTTGTGTTTTCTTTTCTGATTTTGTATTCTCTTTTATTTAAATTATTTAATTAAATGACATATGCTTAATGATGCATTTAATCACTATGAGTCGATCAGAAGATGACGCATTTCAAAATAAGTCTATGATAGTTGTTGTTTGATCCAATGGTGACATCTTATTAGTTGATTAACTAATAATCGATTTTAAGAGTCTTTAAGCATGTAAATACATTAATTAAGTTGTTTAAAAATTGCGTATGAACTTTAATTTGTATATCAAAAAAGTATATATGATTATTTTTTTGCTAAATTCTATAGTGAAATGCCTTTCTTTTTTTATTGAAGGTATACCAATTAATGCGATTTTCCATAGTATAAGAAACTGAGTAATCCTAAAAGGAAAAGCCCTATGAATATTGTGCATTGATTATATAATTTTTTTTATGATTATTGCATTTGAAAAAACACTAATAGCTTGCTAACTAAATAATATCGTACCAGTAATATATTCATACATGTAATTGATTTAACCAAGTTACAGTTCTTAGCATGTGGTTTTCTCTAGTCTTATGATGCTTGATGCAAAGATTTACTTTGTCATCTCACAATGAGTTTTACGTATTATATTTATTAAAACAAGTTCAATTTTTTTTTAATGCAAATAATGTTGTTTTGGAATCTAAGTATCTTTTATCCATGATGTTTTAGTGCCTATTAACATATTAATACTTTTATGTAATATAGGATACATCGATATGGATGTGCTTTTAATACATGTAATTGATTTATACATGTATAATGTAGTACCAATAATATATTCATACTTGTAATTGATTTAATCAAGTTATAGTTCTTAGCATGTGGTTTTTTGTAGTCTTCTGATGGCTTAATGCAAAGATTTACCTTATCATCTCACAATAATCTTTACTTACTAAATTTATTAAAACAAGTTCAAATTTTTTTTTTATGCAAACAATGTTGTTTTGGAATCTGGGTATCTTTTATCCATGATGTTTTAGTGCCATTAACATATTGATACTTTTATACAATGTAGGATACATGGCTGTGGATGAAATTGAAATGGACATGAATGCAAATCCCAATAGCAATGAGGAAGGCCCATTGAGTCCATTCCCATTATCTAGATTTGAAAAGGAAGCAACATCAATAAATTTTGACAATTACAAGAAGTTTTGAAATAGGAAGCAATGCCAATCAATGTGATAATCCTAAAAAATGTAAGCTGACTTAAACAATTGATGGAGAGGTGATTGCTATTTGTAATCATTGTTCTAAAAATCTGAAAATAGATAATAAAAATGGAACAAAAAAATTGCACAATCATTTATTAAAGTGCATACAGAGAAAGAATCAAAAAGACATAAGGCAATGCCTTTTATCTATTGATAAAAAACAAAGTGGAATGAAAGTGGTTTCACAATAGGAAATTGGACTTTTAATGAAGAAACTTCTAAGCAAAAACTCACAAAGGAAACCATTGTCCACAAATATCCTATTTCAATAGTTGAATATAAGTATTTTAGGGATTATATTTATAACATTCAACCACTTATTAATCATGTCTATCATGAAGAAAGAGGTTATAAACATCTACAAAAAGGAGAAGAAAAAAGTAATTGTTATGTTGAAAGGACTTAATTCATGAGTTGCAAAAACAAAAGATTTGTGGACACCAAATTAGAAAAAACAGTACATGATTGTCATAATACACTTTATTGACAATAATTGTCGTCTTTTAAGGCGACTCTTGGAGTAACATTCTTTGTTAACATATCTTTTAATTTTATTTAAGGAAAAATTATATTTTATTAACTATACTTATATTTTTATGCCCTTTTTTGTAAGTTTCAACTCTACACACAAACGAAATTCTCACTGAGGTGATTGTTTAATTTATTGATGACATGGGGTCTAGATAGAAAAGCATATATAATCACTACAGATAATTATCCTACAAATGATACTATAATTACAACTATGATGTTGAAGCTACAAATGGATGAGTTAATTCTTTGTGAAAAGGTACTTCACATGCGTTGTTGTGTATATGTTTTGAACTTAATTTAAAAGAAGGTGCAACCGTGATAGTTTGTGCAATTGAAAAGATTTGTGAAAATATTGTATTTTGGTCAAGGACACCATCAAGAATTGAGAAATTTGAAGAGACATGTAAGCAATTAGATATTTTATATTGTAGAAATCTTTGCTTAAAATGCAAATTTTGGTGGAACTCTACATATAATATGCTAGTCATAGCCGTTAAATACAAATAAATTTTTTACAGCAATATATGAATAGACATTATAAATGTCTTCCAATCGATGATGATTGGAAGTTAAAGAAGAAATTTGTAAGAAGTTACCCATTTTTTATGAGATAACTAATTTTTTCTTTATTACCTAATATCCAATTATAAATTATTATTTTGAAAATGTGTTCAAAATTAAGAAAGCATTGGTTGATTGGAAGAGTTCTTTTGATGTGGATATTATTACAATAGCTGAGAATATATTTGAAAAGTTTGAAAAATATTAGGAAGGTGTACATAATATTATGGCTATTTATGCTGCTTTGAATCTATGTTTTAAAATGAAGACTATGGACTTTATGTTTTCTTCTATTTGTGAAGCAAATGCATTTATAGAGATATAATATGTTAGGAACATTCATTATGAGATTGTTCAAGAATATTAATCTAAAGGTAAATCTTGCCTTTATAAGAGTACGGGCAATAGTTCTTTAGATACTTATGCATGTGGTCATAGTGTTCCCATCTCTATAAAGAAATCAAGGTTAGTGTAATGCTTGAGCACCATCAATACAGATAGATGGGTAAAGTCGAGGTTGGACCATTATTTAGAAGAATCTATCTTACCTTGGATCAAGAATTTTGATATTCTTAATTGGTAAAAATTAAATGGAATCAAATATCCTATATTGTAAGAAATAGTTAAGGATATGTTGGTTATTTCTATGTCTATAGTTGCTTTTGTATTTGCATTTAGTATTAGTGAATCAACAATTAACTAGCATAGAAGTTGGCTCAATCCTATACAATAGAATTATTTATGAATATTCAAAATTGGTTATCAAATGAAAAGAGGGGTAAATTTTTTATTATATAATAATGAATTTTTTTTTAATTCATGAAACAACATTAATTTGCCTATTTTCTAATGTATTTTATGTTTTTTCTTTTTATCATTTTGGTATGTACAAAGATAAATGATGAAGACAGTGGGATGTGAAAACTAAGAATTAAGGAAGAAAAATGAAATTGATGACTTTTTTATTATGTTCTAGAAAATTTCTGTTACTATTGTGACTTATGAGCTATATTTTATTTCAGTTAATGTTATTTATTAAATGGTAGGTTGATTAAGTAATTTGTTTCTTACTATAATTAAAAATATTTTTATGCCAACAACTTTACTTGCTAAGATGTGAATTTTGGAACAACATTGAAATAAATATGATTAGATTTGATAAAAAATGAAATTTTATTTATTTTTTGAAAATTGAAATTTGCAAGAACATAGCTATAACTTTTAATTGACGATAATTGTCAGCTTTTAAGCTAACTCTTAGAGTAAGATTCTTTGTTAATATAACTTTTAATTTTATTTAATAGAAAATTATATTTTATTAACTACGCTTATATTTTTATGCCCTTTTTTGTATGTTTTGACTCCGCACACAAACAAGATTATCACAAGAGTACTTGTTTAATTTATTGATGACATGAGGTCTAGATAAAAAATTATCTACAATCACTATAGATAATTGTCCTACAAATGATACTATGATTACAACTTTGATATTAAAGCTACAAAGGGATAAGTTAATTCTTTGTGAAAAGGTATTTCACATGCATTGTTGTGTATATGTTTTGAACTTAATTGTAAAAGAAGGTGTAGTCATGATAGTTTGTGCAATTGAGAAGATTCTTAACAATATTGTATTTTGGTTAGCGACACCACCAATAACTGAAAATTTTGAAGAGGCATGTAAGCAATTGAATATTTTATATAGTAGAAATCTTTGCTTAGATTGCAAAACTTGGTAGACCTCTGCATATAACCCATTAGTCACGGCCGTTAAATATAAAGAATTTTTTTATAGACAATATATAGATAGACATTATAAATGTCTTCCAATCAATGATGATTGAGAGTTAGCAGAAGAAATTTGTAAAAAGTTACCCATTTTATATGAGATAACTAATTTTTTCTCTAGTACCTAATATCCAATCGTAAATTATTATTTTGAAAATGTTTTCAAAATTAACAAAGTATTGGTTAATTGGAATAGTTCTTTTCATGTGAATATTAGTACAATGGCTAAGAATATATTTGAAAAGTTTGAAAAATATTAAGGAGGTGCATAGAGTTATGGCTATTTATACTACTTTGAATCCATGTTTTAAAATGAAAATTGTGGACTTCGTATTTTTCTTCTATTTGTGGAGCAAATGCATCTATAAAGATATAATATGTTAGGAACATTAGCTATGAGATTGTTCAAGAATATCAATCTAAAGCTAAATCTTGCCTTTGAAAGAGTACATGTGGTAGTTCTTTAGATACTTAAGTATATGGTCATAGTGTTCCTATCACTATAAGAAAATCAAAGTTAGTGTAATACTTGAGCACCATCAATACTGATAGATAGGTAAAGTCAAGGTTAGACCATTATTTAGAGAAACCTATGTTACTGTAGATCGAGAATTTTGATATTCTTAACTAGTAAAAATTAAATGGAATCAAATATCTTACGTCATAAGAAATAATTAAGGATATGTTGGTTATTTCTGTATCTACAGTTGCTTTTGTATCTACATTTAGTATTAGTGGATGAACAATTAACCCACATAGAATTCAACTCAATCTTATACAATAAAAGTATTGATGTATATTCGAAATTGGTTAATTTGTTTCTTACTATAATTAAAAAAAAAATTATGCCAGTAATTTTATTTGCTAGGTTGTGGATTTTGGAACAACATTGAAATAAATATGATTACATTTAATAAAAATTGAAATTTTATTTATTTATTTGAAAATTGAAATTTGCAAGAACATAGCTATATTTTGGAATAACATTAGAATAAACAAGTAGTGGACTTACAAATAACAATGGAATGTTCTATCCTATCTTTTTGTTAACCCCAAAAGAGTGGATATTGATTAAATAAATAATAATAATAATAATAATAAATAATGGGTAGCGAATTGGGAATCAAATTTCTTATTAGATTATTTGGGCTAATTTCACGTAATTGATGGGATTGGTTTCGAGCAACCTTACAGGGTAACAAGATGAGTAGAGGGTTTACTTAATCCATCTTAGTTGCATTTCTATAGATGTCTGTACTTTTGATTTTAGGAAAAATAGTGTCTAAATTTAAAAAAATTGTAATTTAGTACTCAAACGTTTAAAAAATGTTTAAGTTAATGCCTCTATCCATTTTTTAAGTTGAACATATTTTAAAGTTTAGATACTAAATTAAATATATTTTAAATTTACAAGCATAAAATCACAAATTTTAAAAGTTTAAACATTGAACTACCTAAAGTCAAAAATTCAAATACTTTCTTAACCTTTTTTTCGGATTTCTAAGGGAAAGTTAGATAGAATAGGCTATGTATTTCTATTCATAGAGGTGGTAGATGAACTATTATTAATATTTTACATAATGAAGATTTTTCATGAATTCTCTATTACACGTCTAAAGCACACGTAAATGCAAATAGTCGTTTCATAAGAAATAGCGTTGGATACCCATTAGTGAACATGACAATATATAATATATATATATTCCAATTTTCTTTTGGACTCTCTCTCTCTCTCTCTCTCTCTCTCTATCTCTCTCTCTCTCTCTCTCTCTCTCTCTCTCTCTCTCCATCCATGCTATCTCGTCTATTGTTTCCTTTCTTCCGATAATCGTACACCTTAATACACAATGCTTAATTAAACTAGACATTTATATGATTTAATAGTATATTAGAAAATGCTAAGATGGATTACGATGACACTCTTTATAAACATTCAAAATTATAGAATAATTTCAACTTTTTGCACATGTACAAGGATATGGTAAATAGAGCACAAGAGCCAATCTAGACAATTTATAGGATATGGCTAACATCAAATATGTTAAGGGGAAAGTAATAGGACCAAACGAATTAAGTTTAAGTTGAAACATTTTAAATACTTCAAGATTGATACACTCGAAACAAAGATTATCAAAATCAACACGCACGATATTCCTTTTTGATAGACACAAGTAATAAGGAGAATTCCTTACCTAATCTTGCACAATTTTTACTCACCAACACTCCTTATGGACTCTTGAGCTTCTTACATTCCTCTTGTAAAGCCCTTTCCCATTATCATTATAACAATTAATGTGGATCATAAAATAAACCAATTTAGTCATGGCCATTGGCCACATCCCCTCTTGAGAACTCAAGAGACCAAACTCTACCATTTTGATTGGTCAAGATTGAATTAAGCAAAATCATTGACAAATCTTGTTCAATTACATGAATATGAAAGTTAAGGTTTTCATAGGATATGAATAATTCTATGTGCATATGACATACCAAGCAAAAATTGAATTATGATATTATGTACAAATCAATATTATTAGACCATTTGCTACAATCAAGGAATTGATAAGAAAATTGACGAAATTTAGATAGTTAATTGAAAAAAATTTTAAAAAGTTTATGTATGTTTTTTTTTTCACCTCCACTTATATGCCATTTAACATAAAATTAAAAAACACATGTCATATCATGATTGAAAAACAAAATGCAAGTCATTTGTTTATAAAAATCCCAAAACACAAATCAATATTTATTGACAAAATGGAGTCTAGTTAGAGGTTAAATTCTAATAATAATCGGATAAAACTCTAAATCTCTTCATAATGATTCAATAGTATTAAAAAACAAAAGGTTAAAACTCAAATAAGGAAGGTATAAAATGTGGAATTTAAAACATACATGGTCCAAGTAATTTGGTTTACTATAAAGCTAAATTCACACCAAAAAGGAGCCTTATATTTGGGCATCGGGGAGATGGAAGAGAGATGAGTGTGATGGCCACGCATGAACATTGGATGCTTCTTCGCCTATCGAGGGGGTTGTGATTGTGATGGAGGCGACGAAAAGACGGATAGTATGTTGATGTGGTCTCCCAATTGAGATTTGGGAGGCAATGTGGCCCATTCCATCCCCTTAAAATATTCTTTTTACATGCTCAGAAGGCCTCGTGTGCAACTCTTATTATTCACCTTTTATGGAAATGTAAAAAATAAAAATAACTTGGCGTCGCCCGGACTCGAACCGGAGACCTTCAGTGTGTTAGACTGACGTGATAACCAACTACACCACGACACCGTGTTGAAATTTCCTTTCGTGTCTATTATTTTTACTTTCTTTTTTAAGTTTAAACAAAGCTCAGAAACCTGCGACGCTCCCGAAAGTAGCAAATAAATACCACACATGGTATACTGTATCAAGGTAAAACAGGAAAATAAATAAATATGAATACGCAATGTCAAGAAAACAAAATTTATCTAATTAGCATAGCAGATATATGCAGTTGATAAAAGATATTTTCATGTGAAGAAAAAAAGTAAATATGCTCAATTGTATCTATTTTTATATACAATTTTCATTAATCTTTTTACATATGGGAATTGAAACCTTTTTTTTTAAAAAAAAAAAAAAAGGTGAATTCATGTAATCCCATTTTCTAACATGCTAAAAACGTCCCATAACAGATGTCTATTTTTTTAACAACCGGTCTTCTTTTTCTCTGGCATGGCATTTTGTAATGACTAAAGAGAAAAAGAGGAAGCGTTGTACCTTGGGCCCAAAAATAAAAAATAAAAAGTAAAAAAGAGGAAGCATTCTATGAGTACGCTATCCAGCAGCCATGAATAAGTGTAAAAAGAAAGTAAAATAGCCATGTGACTCAATTGTCCTTTACTTTCTATATTGCTGTGCTTCGTTTTACACTGCCAAATCCGGATTATTTGATTTGACAACGTTGCCAAACTTCCCTAAGAGCTCCTTTAATCCCAATTTTAAAGGGGAAATTGTACGACATATAAAGGAAAGAGTTAATCCCAAATATGATGATTACTGCCGCTGCAGTTCATTCACAACCTTTGAATTTGAATCATCCCCTAAGTTTTGGTTAAGAATTAGGATGGTCCGCAGGCGCAATCAAACTAAAAGATAAATTAAATCCAAAAGCAGCATTTACAATAAGATTCCAAAAGACATCAAAAACAAAAACACTGGGAGAATCTGTTCAAAAAAACAACTGAAAACAAATGGAAGAAAAGATCTCACTTCATGTTATCACATGTAGACACCACAACCATGATTACATTTTTTTTTTCAATTATTTTTAATTTTTTAATTCCCATCATTATTTTTAACGAAATCAATCAACCCTTCAATTTCACCAATAATTTACATATTAATAACACAAAATTAATGATGATCAAAATAATAAAAATTTAATATATATAACTAAACAATAAAATTAAAATCTAAATCGATCATTAAAATAGTAGACGGTAGACCGAACAAACATCCCCACTTTTTTGCAACACCCCTTTCTTTTAAGTCGCTGTTTTTCCATTACTCTTAAATGGGACAGCATTGCATTAAGCTTATCCTAAGGAAAATTCACAAAATTCTTTTTCTTTTTCTTTTTTTTCTATTCATACTAGCAAAATTGTGAAAGAGGCACTGGTCATCATCCATCAGTACATCAACTCTCCTATACTTTTTTTTTTTTTTCAATAAAAACCTAAATTAGCTTGCCCATCATTTCCATGCTTTCTTTCCACGGAACTGTTTACCCGAATGCTTTGTCTTTTGTCGGTTACGAGCAATCTTTGCTCTCTTTGCAGCAAGAGGCATGGCCTTTTTGTGCTCCTTCTGCTTATTGCTCAAGCCCCCAGTCTACAGATGGAAACAGCATCAAAAGGATAAGTTTAAGAGAACTAAACTTAGAGCGAAAGTCAAGCAGTTTAATTTAGAAATCCCAACAGCAAAGAAGTAGATAGCAATCTGCAACTAATATAACTCTTGATTTGTGCAACGGAGGAGAATAACATATTAGATCTAACTATGTATACTATTTATTCTATTGGCTTCATAATATGACTCAACTTTATTTCTTCATGCAAAGATTTCCAGAAAATTGACTAAGGCTACTTATAATAGCAAATCAAGTAAAGAAAGTGCTATTACCTTCTTTTGTTTGATAGCAGCTCGAGCTTGGTATTTTCCCCTATCCTCCCTACCAGCCCTTACAAGTGCAAGCCTTTCCTCTTTGCTTAGCTTGTGCTTTATGTGAGCCTAGATGTGCACAGAGCCAGTCAAGATACAAAACTCTTACTATAAAAAATATACAAATAAATAACAAACAATGCCACCACCACGTGCATGTGGACAATAAGAAAAGTAAAAAGGTTCGATGGCAGAATGGTAGAAAAAAAAGACATAAAATGGTGAAAAAGAGAGCAGACTGATCATACGAATCAATTATTATTACTAAGCATGAGACTTTAGAGACTTAAAACACTTGATTCCACCTGACATTGATAAATAGCTCATACAAATAACAACATAGTTTTTCCACCAACTCTATTCATATCCACAAGATAAGCTAAACGCCATTTCTTTATCTATGACATGTCACATCAAGTAAAGGTAAGTTCTGTTGTTATAAGACTAGCGATACTTTATGGATGTATGTGTAGGGAGATAAATTACAGACATGAGCAAAAGATGAGAATGCTAAGATGGATGTGTGGTCACAAGAAATGACATTACTTGAAATAAAGTTGGAGTAGCATCCATAGACAAGAAGATGGGGGAAGCATGATTGAGATGGTTTAGCCACATATAGAAACTGATTTAAGAGCATTTATTAGACATTGTGATAATTTAGAGATGACCCATACAAAACAAGGGCTAAGGAGACTGAAGGGAGAGAGAGAGAGAGAGAGAGAGGAAAGAAAAAAAAAAGGAGGACGTAAAGAGAATTAATAATAAAAGATTTGATTTTTTAGGTATTAATAAAAATATAGTCCATGATCAAGTGTTAGCAAAACAAGATCCCTATGCTAACACTACAAAGTGTGGATAAGGCTTGAGTGTTGTTGTTGGTGTATGACATGCAAAGCAAGCCAGAAATGATACAACCAATGTAATTGAGAATCTTACTTCAAGCTTTGAAGGTTCCACTCGCTTGGCACTTAGTTGGTCAGAACTGAGAAGCTTAAAGGAAACTGCCTTGGCATCTGCTCCCTTTCCTAGCATGCCATGCTTGGACAAAGCAGCCTTTGCCTCCTGCTTAGCCTATCATGCAAATCAAAGCCAAAACCAGCATAAGCAATTGAGTATCCTTGGTTAGCTCTCAATTAGATGGAGATAAATCTATTGAGTTCCAGACGCATATTAATGCACTGTTCACATTAACCTTAGATACCTTTAGTTCCTTGATCCGCTGGAAATCTTCATTGGAGAGAATTGAATCTTCCAAGTTTGACGGTGTGGGACCCAACTTAGTCCCTGCTAATTTCTTTAAAGCACGGAGACTCGTATCCACAGCAAGAAGCTGTCCATCAAAGCTAGATAGCTTCCTTTTTTTAATCTGAACCCTTTTCTCTCTCGGTCTACTTTTTCTTGCCTGACCATCAGTGAGTTCACCAGAATTGTCAGCCTCCTGCTGCTCCTCTTCATTATCACTATCTTCATCATCATCCTCCACATCCTCATCCATATCTAGACTCTCAATCTCATCCTCATCCTCATCCTCATCCTCATCCTCATCCTCATCCTCCTCATCTCCACTACCTTCATCATCCTCACCAGAACCAAGTCTATCATCTTGGTTTTCATGAGCATTGTCACCCTGAAAGAATTCATTATCATCACTTGAAAGCTGATCTTCCTCTTCATCTTCACTAGCAATAGTTCCATCATCATTATGGTCACCATCAGAGCCACCAGAAATCGGCTCATCTTCATCAACATTATCTCCATCAATGCTCTGATCATCCTCATCACTACCATCGCCATCATGTTGCAACAACTCAACACCAGGAACACTGCTCAAGACACTCACTTCACCAAACGCCTTAGGCCTTGCCCTTGGGTCATTAGGCCGTCCTCGGTCCTTCTTTACCAGCATTGAGGGGCAAACCTGGATAACATGGAAGTCTATAAAGGTGAGAATAGAGAACATACACGTGCCAACTCACAACCATAAACAGAGATTCCTCTACCTCTCTGAACAATGAGATGAGTGACCGTGAAGCTGCTGAAACTGCCTTCTCATGTGATTTCTTATAGAGAGCAAGGTCTTGTAGCAAGTCTTCCGTCATTAACTGGATACAACAGAGAAACAGCTCAGGTCACAGATATATACAGAGGGAATCAGCATGCATTTTATCACTGAAAGGAAAATATGAAGCTCAATACGAAACCTAAGTAAGAAATTCAACTTAATGACATGGCTCCAAATACTGGGCCATTGTTCAATAAAAAAAATAATTATATACAGGTTTTCTAATATAAATCATTGTATATGCAGAAATAGGAAATTAGAGCAGTTAGTTACCAATGGCATGCGCAAGCATATCTCCCTGACCACATTCAATCCAACAGCAATAACCTGAAGTCATTAAGGCAAGATATTATTGAATTGCTGATCGCCCATGAAAAAGCTGGCAGAATGAAAGAAGTCCTGAAGCAAACCTCTGAACGTGAGCGATCATGTACAAATTGGTTTACTATTTGTTTGAATAGAGGTTCAACTGCATCAGGAGGCACCTAAACAAAAATCATTTAGCAACAGAAAAACAAGACAGCTAGAGCCATCATAATACCTTCCCGGAAAGTAAACTCAAAGGACCATACCATGTCATGACAGGCCTGAACTGCTGCAGCAAGCAAGGTTGTGACATCACGTTGATGAGGCTGCATAAATGTAAATAATGAATGCTTTTCTTTGAGCCCTCAGAAAAGATAATCCATATCCATAGATATCAGCTAAACTTGCTTATTGAGAAATTTTATATGCAGAGTTCAAATCGTACCTGAACATATTTCTGAAGAAAAGGGTAAAAGTTTAACAAAATCAAGCGATGAAGGCCAACTGTTCGAGCAACTACTTTCAACATCATCATTTTAACCTGCACGAAATATGAATGAGATAAACAAACAAGGCAAATATTTGTTGCATCCAGTTGTATGGGCGATAGAATAAACAATATATAGAACCAGACAAACTGTGGATAACTTTTACATCAACCTGTTGTTACATATATATAAATGTTCAAGCAAATTAATGCATAGAAATCTTAGAAAACCACAATCCCTTTTGGTGCCAATTAAGACGGTGTTTTTGCTGCTTTATTGATACATTGTCAAATGAGAACACTCAAAGCATCTTGGGCATGATCAAAAGTCAGCATTTGCTCACCGAGAAGTTTGACACTTTCTCCTTTTTCTTATTTTGACACTGAAATTTTATTTATTTAATTTCTTTTTTTTGGGTAAGTTTGACTCTGCTAGTTGCCACCACTTGTATCGAATGACATTTTTCGACCATTGTATTCATAGAGAAGGGCCTAATTGTGGATACATGGATATGCAAGCTTTTTGTGCAAGAACCATTAAAAAACGGACCTGTGGGTGACACATCCATGGCTACCCAGCTCCAATACAATCATAATATATGAGGAAAATCTTTTTGGATAATTTAACTTTACTGATCCAAAATGTTATACAACTATAAAGATACAGGTAAGTTTACATCATAATAGCATAAGAAAAAGTACAAAATACATCAAAAACAATTCCCTAGATTACATTACAATTGTGTAAGCTCTAATCTGGTTCGCTAGGGAACCCATATTTGGAAGACTATCCCTTAGATGCAATTTGTTGTGCACTCTCCAGATACAGTAAACCGCCACGATATATGAGGAAAATTACAGCTCACCTACTTGCAGATAACCTTTTTTATGGGCCTGTAAATTGCTCTATACATTTTTAACAACGTTTGGACACCTGAGAAATTTTATTTATCCTTAACAACCAACCAGCAGCTCTTGTAACATCCACAAACAACCAAATAAGAAATGTCACACAAAAATTCATCCAAATAAGCTACCAAGCCTTCCAGTAATGCAGTTAATCACTTGACCCTTCGCAGTGAAACATTCATTTGATATATTTACTTTGTCCCATTTATAACAAGTAAGAAATTCCACTTCCAGTAACAAATGCTGAATAGACGTGTACAAATTATCTAACTCTTCAATTCAAACATTAAACATACATGTTTGGATTTGCTTATGCAGTTGGCATCACATCTCAAATCAATAATCAGACTGTTACAACCCAAACCACCCCCCAGCGCCCCACAAAAATTAGAATCACAGGGTAAGCTTAACTGGATGCACATTGTATGATGATAGGCCTAATCACTTCAGCACAGAATAAGAGCAGATAAGGTGCCACAATGTGACAAGATCTACTACATAGAAATTCAAGGGGATGCACAATTTACTATGAGGGGAAAAATGAACCTCAAAACGTTCGTTGCAGGTTTGAAGGCGAGAAAATATTCTCTCAGCGAATCCCTGAAGAAGAAAGGAAGAAAAAGGAGATAATTAAAAAGCTACTAGTAAGTAACTCTAGTAAGAAAACTTGAAAGGAAAAAAAAAGAAACAGATAGTAAGATCATGAAAAAGACCATACCTGTGCATCGTTCAAATGGTTAAGTGGCGAATAATAATTTGAAGTTCTTTTTTCTGATGTCAGGCGCTGTTGCCTCTTCATGCTTCTCATGGCACGCTGCAGCTTTGCCTTCTTTTTCTTCTTGCTAGAGGCAGTACCTTTGTGATGGGCCTGATATCAAATTCAATAATTGAGAATGGAGACTGAGAATCAATGCAGAAGCTCTTAAAAAAATTCTACTAGAAGTACTTGAAGTGCATAGAGATGGAACAAGCAAGTTACATATTCTATGTTATAAAGATAATAATATTAATTCTATGTGTAATTTAAGAGACAATACCATCATACCACTTCATGATCATAGAAAGGGGGGAGAAGCAACTGACCTTATAAATAGTTTCTTTACTGAGGACAACATTAATTGCTTGATTTGATGATTCATCCTCACTGCTTGAACCGTCGCTATCTGAATCATTTTCAACATTCTCATAGCCCAGCAGAAACGATAGAGCGGCAATCATTATCCTATTGTATTAAAAAGATCAATTATTTTTTATGAACAAATGAAACATCAAGAATTCAGTGAAACATGCTACCTTGATGATGGATGAAAGCATGCAGTGCAAATAGCATTTGCTGTTCTATCATCAAACCACACCTTTCTTCTATGAAGTTCACAGAGTGTGGTAAGGGATCTTTTTGCCGGTGCCTCATCCTCAGCCTATAAGGAAAAGAATTCAAACTCTTAGCACAATTTTCCAAGAATATTCATTATATGAGGCTAATTAAACACTATAAGTTCCAAACCTGTAACATTGCAAATAAAACATTCTGAAGAGCACGATTCTTCGCTTCGTTTTTGTGCTTCTGATTCATTCGCCTGATACTATGCACTACATGCAAAAATGCCAGTTTCCTCAAAGTCCTATCTCCCAGTGTCTGCAGCTTCATGAACAGTCCAAGTGCATCTTGTATATCAACACTCTACAAACCAGAGGGACATCATCAAGTGATAACAAAGTCAGTCATGACACCTTCCTCAGAGACTCATAACAACCCGGACTACTTGGTGAGCAAAAGATTAAAAAATGAAAAGTAATAACAGGAGTCAACATCAATATAGTATTTAGTTGCTTATCCCCATATACTTCAATAAAGACATCTTTACGTAGACCCAAAGGAAAAGAAAAAAAAAATCTACAGGGCCATCAATTGCCACGAACTGCAAAGCTGCTACCCAGAACACCTCCTGCCCATATCACCAACGACAACAACAAAGACAAAAATAAATAAATAAATTGAACCCATCCTTTTTCTTTTCCATTGCCTAATCTCCATATCAACCCCACGGTAGGCTCATTTTGCCAATTCAGAACAAAAACGATATAAAAAGACTCATTGATTGGCAGCAGTGCCATCATCACAGAATATTGATGGTAAACCTGCCATGAACCTGCTCTCGTGTTTTATGAATACCCAATTTGAACTGAAACAACAAATAAATAGCTGAATTCCCCAACTGAATTACTCCAAGTCAATTCCTTTTTACAGAAGTGCAAAAATATCTACGTAGCCATCTACAATGGCTAGTTGATGGGAGTTCAATTTATTCCGCTTCTTCAAACCTGGCTCTTTTATGCACAACAGACGACACGAAATGGGGAAACAGGGACATTCATCAACATTATAATTATCATGCACTTCAGTACCCTACCACACAGAACCAAGATGAAACTGCCACATACCTTCCTATTTATCAACAAAATCAGTGCTTGAGTCACGTGACATCTCAGCCCAGATGGCAAAGAACGCGCGGAGGACCGCAGAAACTCCGCTAGCTGATTCGGGAACTGAGCGAGCTGTTCCGGGTAAAACGGAGTCACATGAGCCAAGAACATGGCGCGGTCACCGAGGTCCTTGGCGACTGAGGGATCGGAAGCAACGCCGCTGATGGAAGTGAAGCTAAGAGCGGCTTGTTGCTTGAAGAGCTCTAAAGAAGAGTTGAATTGGCTATAAATTAAGGTTAGCTCGGAGACATAACCCTCAGGATCCAACTTCATCTTGGACTGCAAGGCAGGGAGGCTGATTTTATCGGAGCTCCGGCCAGATGCCGACAAAGCCTCCCGTGTGGAGGACATGATGATGTGGAGAGAAAGAAGACGGGAAAAAAAGGGTTAAAATTAAACCCTAAATTGCAGCGAAAAACCCAAACCTACTGCTATGCTTAGTCCAGAGGGAACGGGAGGGCAATGGGGGAAAGAGGACTAATAGTCCATGACGTGCCTCGATCTTCGATGACCTATTCGAATAAATAATAATAATAATAATAATAATAATAATAATAATAGTAATAATAATAATAGTAATAATAATTAAAATATAGAGGAAAAGTTTCACTTTTTAATAGTACATATTCGAGTATGTTTCAAAAGGGTATTAAGACTTACATTTAGGTTTTTAAACGGTATAAAATCTTTCTATACTAAAATCTATAATCTATGACATATAGAATATAGATTAGTTGTATTTAATTATTAAATAATATTAATAAATAAATAGTAAATGATAATATTATAATTTTTTATAATAAATATTTTTATAAAAAAAATCTAAATTCATAAGTTAATAACCAAATGGTTAAACATAATGCTATCCATCTTTATTTTATTTACTCTTTCCCCATTTTCCTTTCTACTTTTAAGTTTTCTATTCTTTTACCCTTTTTTTTCCATTTGCTAAGTGAAAAGATCATAAAACTTAAAATAATTAAAATCTAAAAATTACTCTCTTTTTTTTTTTTAATTTTACATGTTTTATTACAAAGTTCATAATTTTGCATATTAAAATTTTATAATTCACATTTAGATTACTTTTTTGATATCACGTAAATTTAAAATTTATAAAAATAAAAATAAAATTTACAATTTTCATAAAACATCTTGTACTCTGGTTTTATAGGGTATAAGATGGTTCTAGGATGCTATAGGACAAGTTCCAATTCTAAAATTAGGAACACATACCTTATAAGATAGGATATGGGTAAAGCACAAATATGGTGTATACCTTATGTATCTTATACTCATCCATCCCAAAATGAAATTAGGAAAAGTTATTAAAATTACCAAAATATACCTCCTATATGTAGATCTATATTATTATTGAAAAACTTTAATTTTGGAATTTAAAGAATATAATTATATTAGTAGGCAAGTGGATAGTTATTTTGTAACTCCAATATATAGAGGGGAAAGGCTTTTCTTAATCAAATTATTTGTTACCAATCTATATAACTAGTTCCTATTTAATATTAAGTAGTTTAATTTTTCTTGAGTAAATATCAAATTTAATACTTAAACTTTACCTATTATTACAATTAATAACTTGAATTTTAAAAGTAGATTTGTTACATAATCAAACTTTTCATTATCATTTATAGTAGCTAAGCTAATTCCATTTAAGTTCATTAGTTTACATGGAAGTTTTGTCCAATTATAGCTTGCCATGTGTTCAAAATTATTAATTTAACATGTATGAGACAATTAGGATGTACAATTAGAATATGAGTATAAAAGAAAAGAAAAGAGAAAGAAAGCAAATTTGTCTAATTAACTTATAAAAAAAAAAAGAAAAGAAAAAGAAAGAAAGAAAAGAAAAGAAAAGAAAAAAGCCAACTTGATTTTCACCAAGTTTTGGCTCTAAAACTTTTATTGCTACCATCACTTCCTCTATAGCCTACCTTTATCATTGATACCTTGAAAAATAGTGCTAAAGTGAAATCATAGCGACAATGTTCATCAACTAATCTTGTAATCAAAGTTGGTGTTCCTAACCACTGCAGTGTCAAAGTGAAATTGTAGTCTATTCGAAAGTAAATCCGTAGTCTCTATTTCAATTATCCTAGCCTGAAGCAATTTAAAGCAAAGTTTACCAATTAAGCAATTATAATTGCAATGAAACCCAAAGCAATAAAGGAAGAGTTTCATCTTTATCTATCTCATTCACTACTCTTATCTTGGGTTTGTGTTTTGATTGAAGGTTGATGGTGGTGAGGGTGTTCACAAGAAGAAAGGAAGGTGCAATGAGAATGATTGTAGTTGTGGCGATTACTGGTTTATCCACCATTGAAGAACCGAAGAAGGGAGAGTTTTGTCTTTATCATCTTATTCTCTAATCTTGTCTTAGGCTTATGTTTTGATTACAGGTTAATGTTTTGATTAAAGGAAGGGGCAATGAGAATAATGGTGATTGTGGTGGTTACTCATTGATGAGAGGGGTGGTTACTTAGTAGTGAGAACTATATCTTCAATTGAATCTTTAAATATCTTCGTGTATCTTTCATTGCTCTGTCTTCTATCATTTAAAAGTTCTAATTTATCTTGATTCCAAAATATAATACTTAGCATATTCTGAAATAGAAGTCACCAATAAGTCATAAGCCACTGATTCAAAATAGCTTCCTTTAATTCAAAACCACCTTCATTTGGTTTAGAAACACCTTCCTTTCATTTGAAAACATATTTTTCTAAAGCCATTATTAGCATACTATTTCCAAAATTCAAATGTTGAAGTATAAAATTATCCTTGAACACTTCTTTTTCATGTAACAAATAAGCTTCTAGCATTCTCTAAACCAAGTTACTTAATTCTTGTGACCTTAATATCATTATAGGTCCACTATACTCAAACTTTTGATTTTGATCTTGATCCTCATTCCGTCAAAGTTCTTGCATTTGATTTTAATTCCCATCAAAATGCTTGATTAGGTAATAAATTGATACTTTTAAAGTTAAGTTAGTTGATTACAATAATGGATAAAATTCATATGTCAAATTTAACATTTATCCAATTTTCTTTATTTAAAATCCATGCATCACGAGTTCATATCTTTTCAAAATATATTTATAAGGTTATATTTTGAAAATTAAATGTATATGTTCAATCAAGATGGTAAAATCATATATGTAAATTGATAAACTAAATTAATAAACACATTTGATAATAAAACTATATATATTTTCAAAATCTATGAGAGTCATACCATTTAAAAATTAAAGTAACTAAAAGTTTGAAAAAATCATAGTAATGTGGTGCAGTTAAATTTGAATCCTAAGAGTCTTATCTCAAAATTTTTGTAGGTTTGAGATATGCAACCAAGAGAGATTGAAATGGTTGTATTAAAAACTAGATTTTGATTTTGATTTTAATTTCAATTAGGGGAAGCACTTAAAAGTATTAGAATTGCATGCATAGGCTTTTACTTTTGCTTTAATATGCAAATTTTAAGTGTAAAACAATAAGTATGAATAAATAGTAACAAAAATAAAGAGAGATAAGTTAAGAGAAATTGAGCCTAGATGCATAAGGCTCCCACTTTGTGTGCTTGTCTTTTCTATCGACACTACTTGCTCAATAGCTAGACATTTACTATAAACTTTTTAGAGATCAAATACACATAAGCCTTGCAAATGAGACAACCCTCACAATTACAAGTACAAGTACAACTATTGGTTGTTACATCATTGATGGTTCCCCAATGTTCCATCCACTCTACTTAATCTAACCCCCTAGCCACTTGTTGCATAACCCTTTGAGTTCTCTAATTTATGACAAAAATCTACATCTCAATATATAAACAAAGGCTAAACTACAACTAAATCTCTATGATAGACTTAAGTCTTGAAAAGTAAACAACAAAAATAATAAGATATTCCTAAAGAGCTTTGTTATTAATGGTCTAAAGAGCTATAATTATCTCTTAAACAATTTGTCAGCAAATCTTTTAGACACATTTGTGATTTGCCTATTCAACTGATCTTCATTATATAGGCACGATTGAGCTCATTCAAACATGAAAGATCTTTACTCATTTTAACAGTAAAGTTAAAGTTTCATTGATTTAGGTTTAAGTTCTTAATTTTCAACTTTTCAACAATTAGAGAATTTGATTTAAAATCACTATAAAAATATTTTGAATTAAACCAATTCTCAAGTGAAAAGTGACAATAACATTGTGAAAGTCTGAAAAGATAAGATTAGTAATGTAGGCACTTTATTTTTGCTCCTTTTTATTTTGATTTTGCTAGATTTACAAACAAAAATGCCAAAAATAAAGAAAATGAAAAATACCAAAAAATGAGACGATTAGAAAAAATAAAATATGAAAAGTTGGGGAAAAATGCATTTTTGGGTCAAAAATAATTTTTTGAAACAAAAGAAGTCAAAATACACATATGCGATATGACAATTTTCAAGTCTTTGACGAAAATACTAAGTTTTTTTTAACATTTAATATTTTCAAGTCTAATCCAATTTGATCATGTTAAAGTTATAGAATAAAGTCAATTTGAGTGAATTGAGCTTCAAATGGTGCTTCAATTGAACTTAAATTGACCATTTGACAAGAAAATCAAGTTTACTATGGACTAAACCAAGAATGAATCAAGACTAAAAAATGTATTAAATTGAATACAATTTGAGATTTTATTTTTTATTTTTACATATGTGTATTAGACTAATTCATTAAAAATATTGCTATTTGACTTTTGGAGAATCCGTTAGCTCAAGCTCAATGTTGGCCTAAATCAAATCAGGACACACAAATTTGCCTTGACTCATTTATTTGGTTAAGTAAAACAAAATAACAACATATAAAGAAGGTAAGTTGATGGCTTAGTGGAGAGCAAGGCATGCAAGGACCAAGTTGTGAATTCAAGTTTAATAATAGGTACTGGTGTAATTTTTTAAATGCTTGGTTGAAGGTCATGTGCCATGCATGTGATCACCCCCGACTTCAAACCATCTAGCAAAGAGAGAATGGAGAAAGAGAGATATGCAAGAAAACAATTTAGTAAGTGAAGCCATATTTTGTTGGCTTTGATTTCCCCCCCCCCCCTTATAATCTTATCAATCGAAAGGTTTAAGTTTGTTTTAGGTTTCATATTAACATCGATAACAATAAAAAATGAATCAAATCTAAAAAAGAGAGATTTAGGATTAGGTTTCTAAAAAAGGAGGACTTTGCTTGAATTTGGATCTATAAAAAACACATGATTGAAAATTTAAAGCAATATCTATAAGTAATAAAGGTTAGGTAATGAAAAGATACAATCAAACTCGATCAACAACCTGCAATAATGAATTGAATAAATAAGACACTTTTTCTCTCTAGCCCTAAAATTGAAAACCCAAAACTTCTCTCTAACTTTCCACTCTCTACACTCAAAATTGAAGTGAGAAACTAAGCTTTAAGGGGATCTGAGGCAGGCCCAAAAGGGGCCTTAACCCCACTAAGCTTAGAAAAAATTGATTAGTAATCTTTTTCTAAAAAAGAAATTAAATCTTATATTTGTATTTTAAAAAGTAAATTATATTATAAAAATGAAAATACTTAAGTGGTTAAGTATATTTTTTACAGGTAGGAGGTCTTGGGTTCAAATCCCATTAAAGTTATTTGCATTTATTGCACAATAAATAGTTTTCATTCTCTCTTTTTTCTTTCCAACAATAACCAATAAAATCAAATCCTTATTAAAAAAATAGTCAATTAAACAAGTTTTCATTAGAGACTATTTATTTATTAATAGTAACATTTTAAATAATAATGACACATTTTGGTCTTATGAAAGTCAATAGGTATTATGCAATAACCGATTGATTAATCATTTGTATCAATTTTTTAAGAGATGCTAATGCAACAATGTTATGAAGTCATTATCAGAAAATTATGGAAAACTTATCTCTATATTATGTTATGTTCTACATGTAATTATTGTTTAATTTTTTATTTTTTTTTGTAATGTTGAAAATAAAACTTGACAAAATCACGAGATTGAAATTTCAAATCTTGGTCGAACAGGAGCTTCATGCGTTGCTACCGCCGCCGCCGCTTCTTGGAGAGAACAACCGCTACCAATGTGCTCATTGCCACCTTTAGAACCTAACTTATAACCCCCTTTCACTTTGATTATCACTGGAGGTGCTTATCGTAGCTAGAAAAGGTTGCTGCTATTCATCTGCTATTTCAACCGGATCGAAGGTCTGCCACCAGACACATAACCCTGACCTATGATTGTGATGCCACCCACCTACATCATTGTGCAATCTGGCTTTTGCTTCAAGTTTTTTTTTTCTTAATTCCAAAAAAAAAATCTAAAGTTTTTTGTTGAAAATAAATAGATAAATTAGTACTGACTTGACTTTTCTTTTATTTTGCAGGTTCATTTTTTTTTTAGCTTAGTTTCATCATTAGTAGCATATTTTCCATATCTTGCTTATTTGGCTCACTAGGATGATTAATTTGATTATATTTTAGCATGTATGATTACTTAGAGTGTTTTGTTAATGTGCTGGTTGATAGAATGGATTGTATTAATAATTGGATCTAGTTTTAATGTCTAACCATGATTGCAGGTTGGATATATTTGGTTTGCATGTCGACATATTTGATATATCCTTATAAACAAACTTTGCAAAAAAATCATGTTTGTACCATCTTTTCATAAAATCATTTTTCATAGATTTTCAAAGTTTTTATCAAGTTTGCATCGCATTCATTTAAATTTGAAATTTTTTTTTGTGCAGTTTTCATGAAAATTGCATTCTATTCCACAAAAATTACATTTAAAAAAAAAATGGGCATTTTGCAGTTTTGTCACTTAGATTTGCTTCTTTTTTTTTAAAAAAAATCTTTAATAGGTATTTTTTTAATAATTAGAGTCATTTATTTATTTTTTCCAATTATGGAACAAAAATTAGATTTTTATACAAAATAAATAAACAAAATGAATAAAAATGTAAACCTAGTAGACTTTTATGAATAAAATTAGATAAAATACTAAATTTTTGCAAATATATACGTATCTATTGACAACTAATAAAATAAAAATTGCTTTTTTCAAAAAAAAAAAAAAAAATTACTCTAGTGGCTTGTTTTTAGTTGTAATTATTTGGTTTGAAGGAGATTTTGATGAGAACTTTTAATTATTATTATTTTTTTTAATTCTAAATGGTGTTTTAATAGGTTAGTCTTTAACTCCAAAATTTCTTGTTATCATTTCTAACAAATTATTTTTAAAAGTACGTAAGCTAGTAATCTAAATTAGGTTTGATATTAAACCTAATTTCCTCTTTTCTAACTTTAGTTTATGATGACTCTTGTTTTCAAAATATCTTTAAAAAGATTTTCTAAAATCGAGTTTTTCCTTAATTTTATGTTAAGCCACTTGTATTAAGCAAGTTGGGCTTAATATAAGTTAAACTACCGAAAAAAAATTTAGGGCTAGATAAATAAAATATTATTTCTTAACTCAAGACATTTCAAAATAGCTTTTATCAACAATTGAATAAAACACGTTTTCTATGTAACGTTTGTATTCCAAAATTATGTGTAAAACCTGTCTTAAGTTACTTGCTTACAAATGACATTTTGAAAATCTTTTAGCTATGTTGCTACTTAATCATGTAAAAGGTGCATGTAGCTTGCATGAAATAAGGAAAAATGCTCAACTCAATTGGGTGTAGTATCAAAGTAACAAGAGAGCCATTGGGTAGCAAAAATGTAAATACATTAATTGGAGGCCTATCCTAGTATTTATAAAGGGCGGATGAGCTAGATAAGAAAGGCAATTAATGCATCTAATCTCCTTTTTGAGATTTGTGAAGAAGAATCAAGGGAGTTATGAGTCGTTTATTTACTTGTCTACCAAATTCTTCCCACTTATCTTCATTTGATTTGTGGTCTATCGATTGGATAGATAAAAATATGTAAGTTGTGGTTATTTCTTTTAAGAATACTTGTCATAAATATTTTTTTTAGGATCAAAATATATTTTGTCATAAACAAAAACTAGCTATAACATTTCTACCATATTATTTAACAACATTCTTTCAAATATCTTAATTAAATTATTAAGATGGAGAATCTATCTATTACCGGTAAAAATAAGAGATCTTTAATTTTATCTCTTATCTAAGTATGTTAACCAAATAGACTTAGTTAGTTAATGGTAAGCCCTTGTAATCCAATTCCACCATATTCTTCTAACTTGCTTCTCTTGTTTACACTTAAGGCACACATTAAACAAATAACATATCCCATAGAAAACTGGAATTCCAACATTCTCTCCTTTTCTAATGAAATCAAAACATATAGAATATATAAAAATCACAGCATAAAACATGAACATAACTCCCCTTAAATTAGATATTCAGTCAAAATAGGTAGGATCCTACCACATCGGCTTTCCTAGAAGACATAATCACCAGATCTACATAGCTAAAGCAAATTAAGATCTAAAGCCTTAAAATAGAACATAACATTAGCAAAACAAAACAACAGCATAAGAGTCCTAACAATTAAAAAAAAGAAAGAAAGAAAAAGGGCATGAGAGATAAAACAATCTAACAACAGCTTTTAAAAGCATCTTTCAGTCCTTCTCTGTGAGCCCAACTTTGTTCTACATCACTAAGCTTAAACCTTCCCCTACCTTCCAAATGTTTTTTGCCACTTGTTGATGACTCCTAGTTAGGTAACACCACATGAACTTGAATCAATAGCATCGTCGCCTTCTTAAGCAACAATTTTTCCTCTAGCATCTCTTGGGTCTCCAATCCTTTGCCAAATAGCAGCATTTGCAGCAGCATCAACTTTCTTTTTAATTGCAGCGGGAGGAGAAACTACACTTGTAATAGGAAACCGACCTCTTTTGCACTAGAATTGCTCTTTCCTATACCACTCCCCCTCTTTTTGGCTTGAACAGAAGAGGGAAAGAAGAAAGGGTATGCAGGTCTACTAGCCTTGCAGCTGATCTCAATCAAACATCCTTTAAGCGAGTTCGTACAATAGAGAAGCGATCCCTTGATTTTGACAAATGACTTAAAATTCTTCGAAACGGGTGACAAACTAACAAAGGGCCTTAAGCACTATGTCTGTTGAGTCATTAGCCAGACTTTGTTGCGTTCTAGACTAATTAACGAAGATGTGATTAACTCTATAAATTTTCCTGCTACACCTATGAAAGACCCAAAACTCATGCACTCTAGCTCTCATATGCTATGGTAGTTGAAGCACATTATCTGCTCGTTCAAACCGGATGGGATTGCGAGAAGGCCAGATGTGCCAAAAGGCAAAGGCCATATCACTTGCCTGGGAGGATGAGGGAATACTTGCATTGCTTTGTGTTGCATGCAATTTGCATAAATCCATTCACTAAATGGTGTTGCATTGATCTCGTATCGTTTCTCCAAACCAAAATTCATGCCATATTTTTTACATAGCTGGACAAGGCATGACCAACATCCTCTGTGGGGTTATGGTATGTTGGACATGTTGAATCTCGATTAACCATATTGTTAAAATCATCACAAATAAAACCCTAGATCTTTCATGTTTGATCATTAAGAATTAATTAATAAATATGCGGAAGCGTACCTGAATCCATTGCGATCCACGATTCTTAGATTATGCAGTTGGCCTTCCAGATCAATATGTTTTCTTTGAGAGATCCTTTTTGTTTTCTCTTTATAGTCTATTTGATGATGGGATTCAAAGAGACAAGAAATGTACGTATAACCTGGGGACCATAACTACAATTTATATAGATAACTATATATTGCCTTTTTTGTATTTCTATTTTAGCCCATCATAAAAATAGAAACTACCCATAAGGTCTCTACACATAAAAATGACCATATCCTATTAGATACATTAAAACTCAAATACAAATCTTATTGATCACTTTTAATTGAGTTTAACTTAATATAACAGCTCGCAACATATAATTGTTTCACATATAAAGCCAACGTTGGATTAAGGATCTAACAATCTCCCACCTGGACTATATGTGTAACTTTACAATTATGTTTTGCAAAACCTTGTAAGCTCAAATTTGCTGTCATGAACAAAATGTATCTATAACCAATTTAGTTCATTAGTCATATCAACATAGGATCAAAGAGGTATTCATTACATTTATTGTAACTCTACCCATCAATGGTCACAATGCTAAGATAATTGAATGACATGGATTATGATATAGATGTGTAGCAAGAAAATTCCATGCAATGTGATCTTAACATGTCTATTTTCTACTGGTCCACCATAAACCTTAGTGAGATCAAACCATAAACCAAAACACAGAGTGTAGGCAAATAAGATACTTTATTTCTATAAAAGATATCCTCAAAACATAATAAACCAAAACAACTTATTAAAGTTTGTCTATGATATAAATGCATTCAAGGTAACAAACCCCCACTAAAACTTAATGTCACTTAAGGTCTTGACACCCATATGAGCAGTGTGCTCATGAAACACTTTGGGTTGCACTCCTTTAGTGAGCGGATCCGCGATCATAGTTTGTTCCTATATGCTCTATAGACAATTGTTCACTCTGAACTCTTTCTTTCACAACTAGGAACTTGATATCTATATGCTTTGGCTTCGTTGAGCTCCTATTGTTGTTAGAATATAGAATTGTTGACTTATTGTCACAAAATAATTTAAGTGGCCTATTAATAGTATCTACAATGCGCAGCCCTGTGACAAAATTCCACAACCATATTCCATGATTGGATGCCTCATAACATGCTACAAACTCTGCTTCTATAGTAGAAGAAGCAATAAGGGATTGTTTTATGCTCTTCTAAGAGATGGCTCCCCCAGCCAACAGATAGATGTAGCCTGATGTAGACTTCATACTATCTTGGCATCCAGTAAAATCGGAATCAGTATACCCAACGATCTTGATTTGATTTGACTTCCAATAGGTAAGCATGTAATCTTTTGTTCTCTGTAAGTACCGTAATACCCGTTTGGCTGCTTTCCAATGGTCTAATCCTGGATTACTCAAGTATCTGCCTAACATTCCTGTGATGTACGCAATATCTGGACACGTACAAACCTGAGCATACATTAGACTCCCTACTACTGATGCATAAGGAATCTTTTGCATTTCCTTTTCCTCAAAATCATTCTTAGGGCATTGACTAAGACTAAATTTGTCTCCCTTGGCAACAAGACGAGCCTTATACCTCTCCACATTGCCTTTTGAATCCCTCTTGGTCTTAAATATCCATTTGCAACCAATGGGCTTCATACCTTTTGGCAATGGGACAAGATCCCAAACGTCATTGTCTTTTATAGACTTTATCTCTTCATTCATGGCATCAATCCACTTCTGAGATTTAGAACTTTCAATGGCTTGACGGAAGTTGATTGGATCATCTTCCATCATTCCAATGTCAACCTCATGTTCTTGAATAAATATGATGTAGTCATCTGACAACACACTTCTTCTTTGTCTAGTGGATCTCCTCAATGGCATAGGTTATTGAGGTGGTAGAGTTTGTTCTTCTGGAACAGTATCTTAAATGGGATCTCTAGTATTGTCTTGTTCTATTGTGTCTTGAAGAAGATCAGGAATAGAATATTGACCAAATTCAATAACACCTGTGGGAATATCAACATATTCCTCTTCAAAGACAATATCTCTAACCATATCTCTCCCGACAAACTCGACATCCTCAAAGAACCGAGCGTTTCCCGACTCAAATATCGATTTAGTTGTGGGATCATAGAACTTGTAACCCCTTGATCTTTCAAAGTACTCAACAAAATAGCAACTTACTGTTATTGAGTCCAGTTTCTTTTCATTGGGCTTATAAGGTCGTGCCTCAGCTAGACATCCCCACACATGTAAATGTTTTAGACTAGGTTTTTTCCCAGTCCAAAGTTCATAAGGGGTTTTATTAGTCACTTTAGTTGGAACCCTATTAAGGATATATGCTGCAGTCTTAAATGTTTCTCCCCATAGTGATTCCAGTAAGGTGGAGTGACAAATTATACTCCTTACCATGTCCTTAAGCGTCCTATTTCATCTTTTAGCAACACCATTCATAGTGGGTGAACTAGGCATAGTGTACTGTGGGACAATACCGCATTCCTCTAGGAATTTAGCAAAAGGTCTTGGATGTTGTTCACTTGAACCATCACATCTACCGTAGTATTCACCACCACGATCAGATCTGATGCTTTTAATCATTTTGTTGAGTTGGTTCTTGACTTCGGCCTTATAATTTTTAAACATATCCAAGGACTATGACTTTTCATGAATGAGATAAAGATAGCCATATCGTGAGAATTGACCATTCTAAGCAACTGTAGGGAATGGCCCACAAATATCTGTATGTATAAGTTCTAAGACGTCTAAGGTCCTATTGGCTTTAAATCTCCTTTTATTGGTTTGTTTCCCCTTTATACAGTTAATACAATCATTAAAATATGTAAAATCCAAGGGGTTTAGAATTTCATCTGACACAAGTCTCTCCATTCTCCGTTTGGAAATATGACCTAATCTTTTGTGCCATAATGTAGCTAAATTTTCATTAGTTAATTTTCTCTTTATACCTCATGTAATTACTTGCAGGGATTCATTAAATGAAGCAATAATATCAATCAAGTAAAGATTATCATAAACAGATAGAGAATCAGATCCAACTAATTTCGAATCATGAAACAAACTAAATTTCTTATTCCCAAATGAATAAGAATAACCAAATTTGTCCAAAGCAGAAACGTAAATCAAATTCTGTCTAAATGACGGTACAATGAATGTTTCATTAAGATCCAAATAAAATCCAGTCTTTAATAATAATCTAAACTTCCCAATTGCTTCAACTTCAACTGTCTTGCCGTTACCTACATAGATGTATCTTTCACCATCACTTGGTTTTCGGCAATGTAGGCAACTCTGCATAGACACACAGATGTGAGTTGTTGCACCAGAATCTATCCACCATGTGTCTATGGCTACCGAAGTTAAATTAACCTCAGAATAAACCAAATTAAGAAGTGTACCTTTCTTAGCACGCCAAGCATGATAATTGGTGCACTGCTTCTTATAATGCCCTACAGCTCCACAGAAGTGACAACCAATACCATTCGATGTGTTCGACTTCTTTGGTTGTGTCTTTTGAGGTACTATATTTGTAGCTTCTTTAACCGTTTTCCTTTTGTTATCCTTATTCCTATTCTTAGGGGTTAAGGCTAGGTGAGCACTCTCAATCTTATCTTGCTTTAGCCTTTCTTCTTCTTGAACACAGTGTGAGATGAGCTCATTCAGAGACCAAGTCTCTTTCTGACAATTATAGCTCACTTTAAACTGGCTAAATTGTGCTGAAAGAGAAATCAAAACCAAATGCACTAGTAAGTCCTCTGTGAGGTCTAGCTTGAGTGCTTTTAACTTGGAAGCAAGATGAGACATCTCCATGATGTACTCCCTAATATTGCCCTTGCCTTTGTACTTCATTGAGATTAGGTTTGCCAGAAGTGTACTTATTTCTGCCTTTTCATTCTTAGCAAACATTTTCTCAATTTCATTAAGGAACTCCTTTGTACCTCTAAATGCTTTTGGAATGGCCTTCTTCATGATCATCATACACATGCGGTTTGATTTCTCCCACTTTTCCATCTCTTTCTTGTCATTAGAGGTACTCTTATCAGTAAGAGGTGAAGGAGAATCAGTGCTTAGCGCAAGGTTAAGATCCATAACTCTAAGTACTATCAATAGATTATCTTTCCACGACTTGAAGTTAGTGCCATTTAGCATAGGAATGGAATTGATGTTGGCAGTAATATTAGCAGGATTATTCATAGCTGAATAAGAACAATAAACAAATAAACAAGCTTACATAAGCCTTACAACAAAATAATAATAATAAATTCAAATAAAGGTAAACCCCATCTCAAAATACTGGGTAGCCCATTCATATTTCATATTTGGACAAAACATTAACTATTAAGTGGTATCTTGGTGTAGTAATCAAACATTAACAATAAGAACATATCAAACAATAAAGCTTCCTTTGGGCCGATTTATTGTTCACATGTAAAACTAAATAATCATCACGAGTTTATTACCACAGGTGCACTTGCAATTCTATTAAACATTAACCTTCCTTTGGGCCGATTAAAAAATTCACAGAAGTTGTAAGCACACAACCTTTTATATTTTGAAATAAATTAATTTCTGTAAGAGGGACCACTTTGGCGGTATGTTGCTTCAATTAATTCATCTCAAAATACATATAAACATACCAATATTCAAATTTAAAATTATATCAAACTTTGAGTCAAAGGCAATTCTAATTAAAACTTATTGGGTCTAAGCACCCATATCCAAATATGACTCAATAATTCAAACATTAAAATTAGAGCTCAAAAGAAAAATTGGCGTACATAAATACCAATCTATAAGTGATTGTGAATATATAATTGAGTACACGGTTGAAGGCACAGTCGTGTATGTTGGGTTCAAAAAACTAACAGAAACTTACACGGTTTGAATACACAGTTGAAGACACGGCCGTGTATGTTGGGCTTAAAACTAATAGAAACTTACACGGTTTGAATACACGGCGGAAGGCACGGCCGTGTATGTTGGGCTTAAAATTAACAGAAACTTACACGGTTTGAATACACGGCCGTGTATAATTATGGGTCGAGACCGTGTATATGGAAAAGTTTGACCATGGAGGAAGCAACGCGATACATCGTTTATTGATGTGGTTCCTAATTCGTTCGAAAACGGACCGTGAAGAAAACCTTAATTCACCGTGGTGAATTACAATCACGGAAAGCAAAATCACCATGGAGAGATCCGATAACATATCAGAATCATGTCGTTCCTAAATACTGTTCGTGGAGACAATATTGAACAAGATAATGGCCATTGATTTTGACGCGGAAAAAATTGCGAGGAAATTATTACGATAACATATCCGATAACATGAATGATCGGAACCGATTTGAGACGTTTACATATTTTAATGTTTGTCCAAAACCAAATTTCCAGAATTAGAGATAATAACACCTTATAAAAAAAATTACAAAAGTAATTCCTAATGATCAAATAATGTAGGCTCTGATACCAATTGTTGAATCTCGATTAACCATATTGTTAAAATCATCACAAATAAAACCTTAAATCTTTCATGTTTGATCATTAAGAATTAATCAATAAATATGCGAAAGCTTACCTGAATCCATTGCGATCCACGATTCTTAGATTATGCAGTTGGCCTTCCAGATTAATACGTTTTCTTTGAGAGATCCCTTTTGTTTTCTCTCTATAGTCTATTTGATGATGAGATTCAAAGAGACAAGAAAGGTACGTATGACTTGGGGACCATAACCACTATTTATATAGATAATTATATATTACCTTTTTGGTATTTCTATTTTAGCCCATCATAAAAATAGAAACTATCCATAAAGTCTCTATACATAAAAGGGGCCATATCCTATTAGATACATTAAAACTCAAATATCCAAATCTTATTGATCACTTTTTATTGAGTTTAACTTAATATGACAGCCTGCAACACATAATTGTTTCACATATAAAGCCAACGTTGAATTAAGGATCCAATAGGACAAACAAAAGCTTTTTTTAAGGAAAGAATGCTTCTAGTTTAACTCCAGTTGGAAGGTCATCATTTAGAAGTCTCCACAAAAATATTCAAACTTTAGGGCTTAATACTGCTCGCCATATCCAAACCCAATTTTTTTGTACATGATGTTGATGGTATTGAAGAAATTTATAAGATTCATCAAAGCTTGTGTCAATGTGCATTCTTTGTGAGAGGATTGTTTCGTCTCTTAACTAATCTCTTAGTACAACAAGTCCATACTCTTCAACTAGCAACCTGAAGATATCAAAACCAATTTTCTCGCAGTCCTAACATTGTTCAGAGAGTAAACAATCCTATACTATCAAGTTTTGTGACGTGTAATGAATAGGTCCTTCAATAATTTGGCATACACACTTGTCCATTTCCTAATAATCAAACCAGAAACTTACATTTGCACCATCTCCTAGTATCTTCATATGCCATGCTTGAAGTCAAGTGGTTTCCTCCACAAGAACTTTCCATAAAGATGATGATAACAATGTTGAACGCATGATACCCCCCTACATATGTATCTTATATTTGTGCTAAGCTAGATTAGTTCATAATGCCTTCTTGGATCTAAAGTCACAAGCACGTTTCAAATAATAAGCTTTGTTTCTTAAAAACAAATCATGGACTCTTAATCCTCCAGTATCTTTTGCCTTAATAACCTTAAAACTGTTAAGGTCGGCTGTATATAAGTAAGTTAAAAAAGGAAAGAAAATAAAGATGCAAGATTTTATCCTGGTTCAGCCGTTAATTAGGACTACATTCAGTAGGGATTCCACTAAAATTAGCACCTCATTCTTTTGTTTTTCGCCACTCAATTACAAGTGAAAAAGAGAATATATAGAACAACTATTCATGGGTCAAAGTCCAAACTTTTAATAAATAAATATGAGTTTAATTGCTAAAAGCCCCTTAGTGTTCAGGGGGCACTGCCCCCTTGAGACCCCTCACATGAGGTGGCTTCCTTGGACCCTTGCCCGCTTAGCGTGGAACGGGACTCATGTGATTTCCTGTTGTAGGGGAGTATGAGTCATATCCCAATAAGAACAGTTAATCCAATTATCTTTTGACTAACTTGAATGCCCTCTTTACAGAAAATTTTGAATACACTACTCCTTTTTTTTTTTTTTTTTTAAGAATACCCTTTGGCAACCTAGCCATTTGCATATAATAGGTGGGGAGAGAAGAAAGGACAAAATTAGCTAAGACAACGTAACCAGCTAAACTAAGAAGCCTCCCCTTCCATCCATCAAGATTCTTTTGCAATTTTTTGAGTATAAAGGAAAAAAAAAAAGGAAGTTATAGACTTCAATCCTTTACCTAAGGGGAATCCTAAATATTTACCCAACATTAGAGCTTCCTTTATATTTAATTATTGAGCAATGGATATCTAGGTTAACTCATCTACATTTGGAAGATTTATTATTATTATCTTGACGACCGGACCAAGAATCAAAAGTTGCTAGTGTATGCCTGATAGCCAATGCAGAATGAGTGGCGGCCCTAGAGGACAATATTATATCATCAGCAAACAGGTTATGAGATAAGACAACATATGTGCTTTTAAATCTAATGGGTGCCTAATGCTAATTATGAACTTGATGATTTACAAGTCGACTTAAGAACTCCATAGCTATTATAGATAGATAAAGAGATAACGAATCACCTTGTTTAACAGTTCTGCTAGGTGAAAATGTTTCTCTAAGGTGGATCCATTAAACATAACTTCTACTGTGGATGAAGTGATACAATCCATGATTAGCTCAATCCATGCGGGAACCGGGAGGGAAGTTAAGACTGGCAAGGCTCCAATATATGAAGTCCCATTCTAGATAGTCAAATTCCTTTTCAAGATCTATTTCAACCATCGTATAACCTTTAGCCCCTTGTTTAGCTCTAAAATTATGCACCACCTGCCTCATTAGAATAATGGGATCCGAAGCCATTCTCTTAGGAAAAAAGTTGCCCTAAACTAGACAGATTAGACCATCTAAGCAGAGGCAAAGTTTACAAGTAAAAATTTCCGTTACTAGCTTGTAAATGGTGTTACAAAGACTGATTGATCTAAACTGGGTAAGTTGACTGGTGCCAAGCTTCTCAGGGATGAGGATTGAGAAGGTTTGACTAAGGGCAGGATGGACTTTCTATTGCCTAAGATGTCTTGTGTAAGTAAAGTCATTGAATCAATGATTGACCAACGTTCTTTGAAAAATAATGCATGAAGGCCATCCCTTTTTGGAGCTTTTCAGGAGTTGATTCTATTCAAAGCCTACGGGATTTCTTAAATTTGAGTAGAGCATGAAAGATGAGAAAGTTGTTCACAGTGAAATCCATCCCTTACATCCTCTGGCATAGGATTTGCAATAGTTCCTTAAGCTTTACTTGAGGAAAAAGATTGATGACGTAGCTTCTTACAAGACTTTGCAATTGGCCATAGTTGGTCACTCACTATCATTGTTTTGAAGGTTAACAACGTGGTTTTTCGATTGGCGAGCTAAAACTGGAGAATGGTAATAGTGTGTAATTTTTTTCTCCATCCCTGATCCGATTCGCCTTTGATTTGCTTTTTCAAAGAATCTCTTCTCGATCCAGAATTAGATTTAATTGCAGGGAAGCTTCCAAATTACCCAAATAAGAATTTTAATATATGGTGTGACAGGGAAGAAAAAAAAAATAGGGTTCCTAGGTGAGACGGTCGAAGCAGTGTAAGGAAGAAAGAGTAAAGTGATTGAGTGAGGGTTGTATTATCGGGAGTTAGGAAAAGTGAAAGTTGTACGGGTCGGTGTGTGTGTGTGTAACGGGTTAGGAAAGTTTGTGTGCTGCTTGGATTGGGTGTGTGAGGTGGATGGACCGAGACCTATGGGCCAATTGTCGGCCCTATTGCGGAAGAAGCAGCCTGTCACAAATAAAGCCTACCCACAGAGGCAAGATGGTTCCAAAGAATTGCTATAACTGATCACATGGGTTGTTAGAGGATTTTAACAAGCATTAGTTGTAAGCATAATATTACATATATATAGTTTCATGTAAGAAATATAAAGGGGAATATATTGAAAGGAATGAAATAAGAATTTTTCCTCCATAATTGTCTGACAAAATTTGTATATGAATTTTGTTGTCAAATCTTCCCTGTTACAAGTGGTATCAGAGCTTTAAATTCTGCACCATGGAGACAAGAGAAGCCAAGAGGATTGATGAAGCTGTAAGGACTGCGGTCAAGGAACAAACAGAAGAAGCCTTGAACTCTATTAATGATACTCTAAGAAGGATGCAAGAATTGATGAATCAACAATCAATGTCAATAACTGAATTGAAATCTTACCACATGGAGAAGATGGAGGCTTCTGGATCTCATTCTTCCAATCTTGGTAAGTTCCCTGTCAAGAATGATAAACAAACGTTAGATATTACCACTACTACTATATTTGATCACCCCTTGCAATCACGAGTACCTAAGGTAGATTTTCTACAGTTTGATGGGTCGGATTTAAATGATTGGTTGTACAAGGCACAACAATATTTTGAAATAGATTCAACCCTTGAAATTTGGAAAGTAAGGGTAGCAGCTATGTATCTTGAAGGGAAGGCTTTGAAATGATACCATGCCTATGCTCAAGGGATTGAAGAGGGTCATATGGTGACTTGGGGTGAATTGGTGAAGGCATTGCAAGCAAGGTTTGGGGAGAAAGTTCATGAAGACCCCATGGCTGAGCTTAAGGAATCACACCAACAAGGAGCACTGCAAGACTATTTGGAAGAGTTTGAACATCTAGTTACTCAGGTCAAATTACCCGAAAATTACTTGATTTAGTTGTTTTATGAGTGGTTTACATCCCTCTATACAATACCCCATTAGAATGTTCAACCCACAAACCTTACAGGAAACTTATTCACTAACAAAACTGCAAGAAGCTAATCTGTTATCCACTAATCAATACCTTAAAACACCATGTATAACCTACGGTTCAAACACATCCAACTCCAACCCTTATCCACCACCTAGTAGAAACCAAACTTATTCTAAAAACACTACCACCATCATCAGCACGAACAAACCGAACCTCAACCCAAACACCAGCAATCCAATCAAACACTACAATCCACCCAGACTACCAAACACATCCAACCCTCAAACACGCCTAACTAAGAGACTGACACCTGAGGAACTAGAAGAGAAGAGAAGGAAGAAGCAGTGCTTTTGGTGTGATGAACCTTTTGGTCCAGGACATCGCTGTAAGAAGCGATTAAACATGCTGGTAGTGGACGTAGAGGAGGAGCCAATAGGGGTAGATGACAGGGAAGAATCTCAAGTGGGTGTTAAGACTGACTTTGCTAAATTAACTCTCAATGCCTTGGATAGAGGAAGGGTACCATCTCTTAGTAGCATGAAGATTCAAGGGAGTTACAAACGAAGGACGGTGGGTATCCTCATCGACACTGGCAATTCATTGAACTTTATAGATGAACGCCTTGCTAGAGGACTTAAATGCCCCCTTACTAACATTTCCCCAATGAAGGTGACCTTGGCTGATGGAACCGAGGTTTACAGCACGGGCAAAATTTCCAATTTTAGTTGGAAAACCCAAGGGTACGAGTTCATGGCAGAAGTTTATTTGTTGGCCTTGTTTGGGTGTGACATTATCCTAGGACTACCCTGGTTGGAATCGTTAGGTATATTACATTGGAATTTCCAACAATTGACCATGGATTTTGAGCTGAATAATAAAAAATACAAGTTGGTGGGTAATAGGGAACAATTGAAGGTTATCAAATCATCTGAGTTGAGTAAAATCATTACGGGAGGAAGGGCTGTGCAGTGTTAATGCTGGATGGTGCAGGCTAGGGACGAGGAGGTTAAGGAGGGAGCCCAGCAGGGCTTACACCCTCTTATCATGGACCTACGAGAAGAGTTCCTAAATTTATTTGAGGAACCACATAGGTTACCCCCAGTCAGAATACACGATCACAGGATACCATTACAAGAGAATTCCAGGATAGTCAATATAAGACCCTATAGGCATTCCGCTGTGTAGAAGACAATACTGGAAGAGATGATTAAGGAGATGCTCTTGAGTGGAACTATTCAACACAGCCATAGTCCATTCGCTTCACCAGTAGTTTTGGTGAAGAAAAAAGACAACACTTGGCACATGTGTGTTGACTTCCGCGAGCTGAATAGGCAGACAGTTAAGGATAGATTTCTAATACCTATCGTTGACAATCTATTTGATGAATTGAATAGGTCTACCTACTTCAGCAAGCTCGATTTAAGATCGAGCTATCATCAAATAAGGATGTGCTCGGAGGATGTTTACAAGACAGCTTTCAAGATACATGAAGGGGATTACGAGTTCTTGGTAATGCCCTTTGGCTTAACGAATGCTCCGTCCATCTTCTAAGGCCTTATGAATCATATATTTAAGGCCTATCTGCGGAAATTTGTCCTAGTCTTCTTTGATGATATTTTGGTGTACAGCCCAACACTAGAGGACCATGGATAGTACCTACGAACTGTATTTGGTATTCTTCGATAAGAGCAGCTCTACCTTAAGAGGTTTAAGTGTGTCTTTAGAGCAACACAAATTGAGTATTTGGGGCATATTATAAGTAGGAAGGGTGTTGCTACTGACCCAAAGAAGATCGAGTCCATTGTTAAGTGGCCAGCACCTAAGAACTTAAGGCAAATAAGAGGCTTTTTGGGGCTGACGGGTTATTATAGAAGGTTCATCAGTGGTTATAGCGTTATTGCAAGGTCCCTTACCTTGCTGTTAAAGAAAGATAACTTCCATTGGGATCACACATGCCTATAGGCTTTTGAAGCTCTCAAGGCAGCCATGGTAAGTTCTCCAGTCTTAAGCCTACCAGATTATACTAAAGGATTTGTAGTAGAGCCTGATGCCAGGGGGAATGGAATTGGGGCTGTTTTGATGCAAGAAGGTCACCCAATAGCCTTCCTTAGCAAGACCTTATCTCATAGACAACAAGGGTTGTTAGTATATGAGAAGGAATTACTAGCCTTGGTACATGCAGTGGAGAAATGGCGGCACTACTTAATGGGGCGACACTTTGTGATCAAAACTGATTATCAAAGTTTGAAACACTTGCTAGAACAACGATTAGTTACTTCTAGTCAGCATAAGTGGTTAACCAAGTTGTTGGGGATGGATTATGAGATACAATACAAGAGTGGGCAAGCTAATTTAGCTGCTGATGCCCTATCCAGAATGGGTCAAACTGAATTGAAGACCATGACTGTGACCATCAGTACCCCTGAACTGATTAAAGAAATTAGAGACAGTTGGAAATTGCTAGGGGGCTACATGGATATCCTGATCCAACTGGAAGGCGGAAAGGTTTGTAAGAATTTCACCTTGGATTAAGGAATGTTAAGGAGGAAGGGTAGATGCGTGGTAAGACCTTCGACCCAATTAAGAAGGAAACTACTAGGAATGTATCATGATGGAGTACTTGGTGGACACTCAGGGGCTCATACCACCTACAAGAAATTAGGTGCCATGTTCTATTAGCCCAAGCTAGAGAAGGATGTGAGGCAATATGTGCGAAACTGTGAAGTTTGTTAATGACACAAATTTGAAAATATTGCTACCCCTGGTTTGCTACAACCATTGCTGGTAGCTAACACATGTTGGGCTGAAGTTACTATGGATTTCATAGAAGGTCTCTTTAAATCCCAAGGGCGAGAGGTGATTATGGTAGTAGTAGATCACCTAAGTAAATATGCGCATTTTATGGCTTTACCCCACCTATACACGGCTCCTCAAGTAGCCTAGTTATATCTAGAACAAGTATTTAAGTTGCATGGATTACCAGAAAGCTTGACTAGTGATAGAGATCCTATATTCGTTAGTCATTTCTAGGAAGAATTCTTCAAGCTACAAGGTGTTGAACTGAATTTATCAACAGCTTACCATCTACAGATGGATGGCCAAACTGAGAGGGTCAATAGGTGTCTAGAAACCTACCTCAGGTGTATGACCAGTGACAGTCCTAAGAAATGGGGCCAATATTTAGTAGTGGCAGAATGGTGGTATAACACTAACTACCACTCGAGTGCTAAGAAGACTCTTTTTAAGATTCTATATGGGTATTCGCCCCCATTACACCTACCATAAATTCTTGGGGATTCACGTAATGCCACTATGGACAGTATGTTGACCGAGAGGGAAGAAGCAATTAAGGTCTTGAAGTTCCATCTCCGAAGAGCTCAGAATAGGATGAAACATCAAGTTGATAAAAAGAGGGTTGACCGAGAATTTAACACTGGAGATTGGGTTTTACTTAAACTATAACCCTATCGACAAGGAAGCCTAAGGAGAACCCTAAATCCGAAGCTATCAGCTAAGTATTACGGGTCCTACAAGATAGTGGATAAGATAGGGAAAGTGGCGTACCGTTTGGAACTGCCAACAGAAGCGGACATACACCACACCTTCCATGTATCGCAGTTGAAGCGCTACCACGGTTCTGGAAATGACTCTCTTCCATCACTACCAGCAATAAATGAAGAAAACGAGTTAGATCCATTGCAAATATTAGACCGAAAGATGGTGAAAAGAGGAAATGTTGCAAAAACCATAGGGCTCATCTTATGGCGAGACCATCCTCCAGCAGATGCGACCTGGGAGTTTTTGGATGATTTGCGGCTTAGATATCCCTACTTTCCCTTATGGACAAGGGGATTTCAAGAGGAAGGGACAGTGACAAGGAAGAAAAAAAAAAATAGGTTTGTTAGGTGAGACGTTCAAAGCAGTGTAAGGAAGAAAGAGTAAAGTGATTAAGTGAGGGTTGTACTTTCGGAAGTTAGGAAAAGTGGAAGCTGTACAAGTCAGTGTGTGTGCGTGTAACGGGTCAGGAAAGTTTGTATGCTGCTTAGATTGGGTGTGTGAGGTGGATGGATCGAGACTCATGGGCCAATTGTCGGCCCTATTGCGGAAGAAGCAGCTTGTCACAAATAAAGCTTGCCTACAGAGGTAGGATGGTTCCAGAGAATTGCTATAACTGATCATATGGGTTGTTAGAGGATTTTAACAACCATTAGCTGTAAACATAATATTACATATATATAGTTTCATGTAAGAAATATAAAGGGGAATATATTGAAAGGAATGAAGTAAGAATCTTTCCTCCATAATTGTCTAACAAAATTTGTATACGAATTTTGTTGTCAAATCTTCCTTATTACATGTGGCCATAGCTTTCTCAATCCCCGTGAGTTGAACAAAGGTCCTTTTCTTATGTTCTTTATGAAGGAGGTGAAAAACGTTCACATTCCACTTCTTGACCTCATCCTGGAAAATGGCACTCGCATACACAAAGGAATGGCCATATTGCTCTCAAACAATTCGAATAAGATTCTTTAGGTTTGTATGCTTGGAGCTATTAGAGAGAAAATAGAGTAATTATTTTTTTATTTTTTATTATTAAAGTAATGGATAATCATACTTTTAATAAAAAATTATTAAATAAGGACGCGTTAGTATTTATCCATTATGTGGATAGATGTGAAGATATGATAAGATGTTGGGTGCTTCGAACTTAAAGTTAGATTGTATATTTTTATATGAAAGAAGTTGGCATGTACAAAAGAAGTGTGGACGAGTTTGAGTAAGTTGCAATGGACGTGGGTCAAGTTTAAAATACTCTATCAATCATTATCAAAAAATATATATTTTTTTAATTTTGATTATGGAAAGTAAATGGGTCATTAAAATTAAAATTAGGATGGGTGAGACACACGGGTTGAAACTTAAATGGGTCGTTTATGGTTAGCCCAAGCCATTAATGTATAAAAAAGGAATGGGGCAGTGATCCGAAGGACACTTCGAAAGAATGTTTTATTAAGGCTAACCTTTTAGAAAGTGTTGTAAATTTTCGATGATACAAAGCAGAAGGTATCTTAATACCAGCCGGTAGAAAGCGCGAACCGAACGGATGTGAAGCAGCACCATTGGATTCAAGCGAATAAAGAACGAGAAAGAACACAAGAACAGAGAGCTGGACAACTGGGAGGATGAAGCTTCAACATTTACCCAGAAGCACTGCTCTTTTCGTTGCCAAAAAATGTTGCAGCCTTCATTCTGCCTATATTCCCAAAACAACTCAGGTCTCTCTCTCTCTCTCTCTCCGCCTTCCTTTTTCTCTTACTCGGGAGGGTAGCTTTTGCTGTAGTTGCGAGTGGCTCTAAAGTCCTATCCTTTCTATCTTAGCCGTGGCAATCATTGAATGTTGCGTTTGATGGGAGATTAAAGTCTGCATATTGTAGAATTTGAAAATTATTTGCTTTTATGTGTGCTTCCTTTCATATTGCATTGGCTTCCCTGGTAATTATATTTATATTTTAAATTCGTACAAGCTCTTCTCGGTTTCCTTTCTTTTCTTCGTTGTGTTGGTTCATTTTCAAATCGTTCTTATCGCAGTTGTGGTCAAAAGATGAATTCTCGGAATTAATTTGATGGACATATGACCTTGTTTTCTTGCTTCATCAAACTCACGAGGCAATTTTCAGGTTCTCTGTCTTTAAGGGGTGCCTTTGTTTCACCGGAAGCATTTCGCATACCTTTTTTTTTTCCTCTAAAATTTATTCTCAATCTAAAGTTTGCAAATGCTCCACTAATATGGTAATTATCAAAAGCAGTTGCATGGGAGGAACCATGGTGGTGTCCATCATCCTATTGTGCTGGTTATGTGGGGCAGAAAATGTTTATGGAAATGAAAAAAGCAAAAAAAAAAAAAAAGAATAAATTCTTAATTTATCATCAACATTTTCTGCTGCAATTATGGCCTTCTACTGTTGGCACAAAAATTTGAGATTATTGCTTAATATTTGATAATTATAATGATTAGATGAATGCGGAAGTTACAATATATTTGGAGAATGTTCTTTGGGAACACGCACCATAAACTTTTGTAAATATTATTTTATTTCCTTTAGGCAATTTTTTCTTTTTTTGGAACACAGATGAGTGTCTCAAATAAGCAGCTGGCCTGCGGGTCATTGTAATTTGTTTATCTCCGAACTAATCTGTACTGGATTTCCCCAATATCCTGAGTTTTAGCGCCCAAGAGATTTTATTTAGCCATGTATTTTGTACTTCAGTCACTAGAATGTTAATGTCTTCTACGTGTAGTTCAGTGCATGCTACAATGTGAAATTGTTGACTCAATTACAGATGGTGATTGTTCTAAGCACGCTTCTCCAGTAGCTAAAAAAAGATGTTCTTTTATCTTGGGTTGATGCCATTTTCAATTCTCCCTCCTAACAGGGTAATATAAAAGCTAAAGTGAGTTGGGAAGAATTCACATCAAAACTTCTGGATAGAAGATGGTCGCTGGGGAATGAAGATATGAGAATTGACCAAATAAAATTATCGTCCAAGAAAGTGCAACACCAAGATGGACAACTTCATAAAAGATCCTGGTTCAGCATTGCTAACCCATCCTTAGGTGCTGAAGTGATGGAGAAGAACTGTGAAGACCCGTCATTCTACATTGTGAGAGGTGACTTGCTTCATCCTCTCATGAATGGCAATAAAGCAAGAAAACTTGATGCCATGCTTCCTCTTTTGGAGGATTACAAGATAACAGATGTGGTGAGTTTGATTGAACTTAATTTTTGGATATGTATTTTGATGATGTTTAATTTTGAAACAACATACTCTCTTTTGAACCACATATAAATAATTCAACATCAGACATTCTTTTGGTGGAACCTAACTGAACAGCATGGTTTCTCAATGTTTGTAGTTCTAAGTAATGGCAAAAATATGTGATCCTGTCGAGCATGACAAGTGTTTGTTTGCTTTTTTTTTTTTTTTTTTGTTCCCTGCAATTGGATAAATTCCAAGACATTTGAATTTTATTTGTTTTCCTTGATATATTTTGCAAAAAGTAAGTCTTATAACTATGATCAAATTGTAGATGTAGCAAAATGAACATGAAGCAAGTCTCACAGCTTGCGATACCATGCCCCTTTCACTTATGAAAGTGGACATAAACCACCTTCATATCCACAACTAGTAGATCTAATCCAACCACTGGTATATAATTGGAAGTTGAAATAAGAGAGAGCTACCTATCTTCTATTTGGAGGAATTTTTAATAAAGAAGCAAGATAACATTGTAACAAGTAGGGGCTATGATATTTTGGTATCACTATTTCATTTCCAAATACTTGGGGGTAGTACCTGAATGTAGAGTCACCTAGACTAATACGACCCTGCCATGTGTATCCATATGTGGTAGAGTGTAGGGAGTGCTTGGTGTAGTGTTGTGTTTTGTTCATGTGTATGTGAATAATATACTGACTATTAGTTATTACAGTTACATAGTTAAAACTTTTGTTAGTTGTTATAGTTACACTGCTTTAGAGGAATATAAATAGATGATATTAGTTAGAGAAGTAGTTAGTTAGATATTTTGTTTAAAGAGTGAGAGATTATATGAGCAAAGTTGCTCATGGACCTTCTTTGAAGATATTATGTTATGTTCCTTGGCGTAGGATCTAGTCACAAGTCTAGACACCAATAATTCTTTTCTTAAAGCTATGATGAACGAATGGAGGCAGACTCGTCCTTCTATTGAACCTCCTCCTTAGACTAACTTTTTGAGAATGAAAAATTTGCTGCCTTTATTGAATAATAAACCCCTTTATATAGGTAACACAATAATGGAAAGTAGATCCTTAGTTTAGGATCTAAAAATATAAAAAATAAAACAAGAAAGGAAACAAAAATAAAACATTTATCACAGAAATCACTTTCCCTTTATTGGTGTTGATTTCTTTCTATGATATTGTCGTCCAATAAAGGCATCTATATCATCACTCCCCCTCTTGTCCTTGAGCTTGTCCACAAGCTCAAATTTTGGATAAGCTTCCTGGAAGTGTTCAATTGGCTCCTAAGTGGCATCTTCCTGAGCACCTCCTTCCCATTGTACTAACAACTCTCGTGTGCCTCTGTTGATCCTGCTGTGAAGATAGCTTGAGGAGTTACTAAAGCCTTGCCGTCGCATATCGGTGGTAAAGTGCCCACAGCAACTGGTGGAGGTCCTTTAAACTCCTTTAGGAGAGAAACGTGGAACACATCATGTATTCGACTACCTACTGGAAGCTCAAGCTTGTAAGCAACATGTCCTACTTTGGCTATGATTCAAAAAGGCCCAAAGTATTTTGGAAGAAGTTTATGATATTTTTGATGTGCTACTGTTAACTGGCGGTATGGTTGGAGTCGTAGCCATACCCATTCCCCAATTTCAAAGCTTAACTCTCTATGCCTAGAATCATTCGTGCTCTTCATTTGCTGTTGGGCTTGTAAGAGCTTCGCGCAAGCAGCCTTGAGTATCATATCTCTCTCTTGAAGAACTTGATCAATTGCTTCAACTCTTGTAGAGCCTCTAGAATAAGAAAGAAGCCGAGGAGTCTCCCTGCCATAAACCAGCTGAAAAGGGGTGGTGCCAAGGATAGTGTGATAAGAGGTGTTGTAGCAGTATTTAGTCCAAGGAATCCAATCAACCCATTGTTTTGGGTGATCACCCGTAAGACACCTTAAGTACATCTCAATAGTGCGGTTAACGATCTCTATTTGGCCATCAAATTGAGGATGGTAAGCTGAAGAGAAAGTCAATTTAGAACCACTCAGGTGAAATAATTCTTTCCAAAACATACTAAGGAAAACCTTGTCCCTATCTGAGACTATGGATTCAGGTAAGCCATGAAGTTTAAGCACCTTTGTAAAAACGTAGTAGCAACAGATAGAGCCGTAAATGGATGAGCTAAGGGTAGAAAATGGGCATACTTAGAAAGCTGATCAACCACCATCATAAGAATTGATTTACCCTGAACCTTAGGTAACCTTTCCACAAAATCCATCGAAATATCAGACCTCACTTGTTGTGGCACTAGAAGAGGTTGAAGTAATCTTGTCGGTTGCAAGGTTTGCCATTTGTGGTGTTGGCATACCAAGCAATTTTGGAGAAATTCAAATACGGCACGCTTCATGCCTTTCTAATAAAAATCTTGATGAAGATGGTGTATGGTCTTCTGCTCTCATTCATGAGTCGTATCATGTATAGCTGAAATAATTGTTGATACAAGTGGAGATGTAGACAGAATATATACCTTCCCCTTGAAACAAATGAGCCCATCTCGTACAACCCAATTTGACCCCAACTCTCCTTGTTCAATTTGTTGCTGCAGCAGTAGTAATTCTTAAGATGCTGCAATTTCCTGCCGAACTGCCTCAAATATTTCAACTTGAGGAAAGGAGATGGCCATGAGGTGTAATGAGTCTTCATTGTGTCTAGATAAGGCATCGGCAACTTTCTTCATTTTTTCCAACTTTAAATTCCACTCGAAAATCAAACCCCATCAACTTTTATCTAATGCTGTTGCCGGGATATGGTGACACGCTGTTCTAGCAAGTATTTAAGTTTAAAATGATTAGTACGAATGATGAAGTGTTTACCCCATAAGTATGGGCACCAATGCGACACTGGTTTAGCCAATCTTATTAATTCTCGTTCATCTACGGCCAGTTTGAGGTGTTGTTAAGCAATTTTACGACTAAAAAAGGCAATGGAGTGATTGTTCTGTTGTAAGATAGCTCCAATCCCGCTACCAGAAGCATCGCATTCTACCACAAACTCTTCCTCAAAGTGGGCTAACTGCAAAACAGGGGCAGCTGAAAGAGATGCTTTTAATTTACTGAAAGCATCATCAGCTTCTTTACTCCATTGAAAAGCATTTTTCTTTAAGAGATTAGTTAAAAGTGCTGCCATTTGCCCATAATCTTTGATAAATTTCTTGTAGTACCCTGCTAGTCCGAGAAAACCCCGTAAAGCCTTGGCAGATTGTGGAGTTGGCCACTCAATGATGGCCTTAATCTTTGTTTCACCAAAGAAACACTTGGGCTTCTTTAAAAATAATAAATTAGTGCGCAAAAGATCAAAAACTATTCTCACATGTTGCATGTGCTCCAACCATGTTTTATTATAAACTAATATGTCATCAAAGAAAACTAAGACAAACTTACGCAAATGAGGCTGAAAAACTTCATTCATCAAGCTCTAAAAGGTTGAGGGAGCATTTGTAAGCCCAAAAGGCATGACCAGAAATTCAAAGTGCCTATGGTGAGTTCTAAAAGTTGTTTTCTCCACATCTGATGGTGCCATCCTGACTTGGTGGTAACTGGATCATAGATCTAACTTTGTAAAATGTTGTGCCCCATGAAGTTCATCCAACAATTCATCCACAACTGGTATCAAGAATTTATCCTTAACTGTACATGCATTGAGCTCCTGATAATCGACACAAAAACGCCATGAGTCATCATGCTTCTTAACTTAGAGCACAGGGGAAGAGAATGGAGATCTACTAGGTCGAATGGTCCCTTGCTGTAGCATTTATGCACACTGTTTTTCAGTTGCATCTTTTTGGATATGTGGGTATCTATAAGGTCTGACCACAAACAGTCCTGTGCTAAGCAAAAGAGGTATACGATGATCACACTCATGATTAGGAAGTAAACTTGAAGGCTCCGTAAACAAATCTGCAAATTCCGCTGATAGGTTTTGCAAGATAACAGTGGTTGGACTGTGTGTTTGCATCAAACTAAGCCGTGGGTCTGCCTTTGCGGTTTGTCCTTGCCACAAGACCTTCTTACCATCTAAAACGAACTTCATAGTCAATGAACTAAAGTCCCACAAGATGGGTCCAAGAGTGCACAACCATTTAACCCCTAAAATCACATCAAATCTTTCTAGCGGAATAGTATAAAAATCAGCATGCAAGATATCCTTTCCAACCTAAAGTGGAACCGACTTGCAGATGCCCATACTAGGTATACATTCCCCATTCGCCACACATATGTTCAGCCCGGGTCTTTTTCACACCTCCAGTCCCAAGCTTGAAATTAGACCTTCACGCAGGAAGTTATGTGTGCTGCCTGAGTTTATCAATACTGATACAGCGACTCGCGGCACTTTTGCCAATAATTACATGGTAGGAGAATTCCATGTTCCACTGATTGCATTTAAAGAAATCTCTAGATCGCTTGCCTTGTCTTCATCCGAATCACTATTGGTATCATGAAACCTCAATCTAAAATAACTTTTTACATTTGTGCCCTAATGTGTAAGATTCATCATAGTTATAGCACAGTCTTTTGGCTCTCTGTTCAGCCATTTCCGCTCGCGTTGATCTCTTGATAAACGGTGTGGAAGAAGCCACTCTATTGTTGTTCCTCATTGGTTTTGCTGTTTGTGTCCGCCCTTGACGGAACTCTTACCAGTGGAAATAATAGATTCCTTATTGCTGGATTTGGGAGTGGACCAAGTGATGTTAGTCCTTGAAGTTAAGGATCCCTGCGAAACCGTATGATTACGTTCTAATGTTCTAGCCATATTCATGGCAAAATTTAAGATTATCCGACTACTGCAATTCAATATCAATTCTTAGTTCTTCCTTTAATCTCGCTGTAAAAAGATCCACTTGTTGTCGTGGTCTTAGGTTGGACGTTTTAGCTAATAATGTCTGGAATTGGCGTTGATATTCTTCAACAGATCCGATCTGTTTGAAGTTGGCTAGTTTTCCTAAAGGATTATTACTCATGGGTGGTCCAAACCTAACATGACAATGCTCCTTAAATTGTTCCCAATCTCTTCTTGTTCGACTTGATCAAACCAAAGTTGTGCCTCACCCAAAAGATGGAATGCAGCTAAGCCTACCTTATCATCTTTAGTTGTCTTTTGATTGGCAAAGAACTTCTCACATCGTTTTAGCCACCCTAAAGAATCATCAGTTCCATCATAAGTAGGAAATTCCATCTTGGAGTACCTAGGTATCATAGAGCCTCCCCATTGCGACTCAAATTTGTCTCTTGAACCAGCACTGTGGCTTTTGGCATGACTGCTATTGCTTTGCCCCTTTTCCATATCCTTGCTAGGTTCCTTCCAGTGCCTGTTGCCGCATAGCCATTTGTTTCATAAAAGCTTCCAGCTTAGCTGCTAAATTATCCGTGTCACCCATGACTCCCAGCTTTGATACCAAGATGTTATGTTCCTTGGCGTAGGAGCTAGTCCCAGGTCTAGACACCAATAATTCTTTTCTTGAAGCTATGATGAACGAATGGAGGCAAACTTGTCCTTCTATTGAGCCCCTTGCTTAGACTAACTTTTTGATAATGAAAAATTTGCTGCCTTTATTGAATAATAAACCCCGTTATATAGGTAACACAATAATGGAAAGTAGATCCTCAGTCTAGGATTTGAAAATATAGAAAATAAAACAAGAAAGGAAACAAAAATAAAACACTTATCATAGAAATCACTTTCCCTTTATTGGTGCTGATTTCTTTCTATGATATTGCCGTCCAATAAAGGCATCCATATCATATTATTGTTCTTTACTTTCCAAAATCAATAAAAAAGTTTACTTCTTTGTATTGTAATTCTCCATATTCAAACCCTAGATCCTATCAATTGGCGCCATCGGCAGCTATGACTCACATGAATTCTTGTGTCGAAGCATTAGAGAAAGGTTTGGATGAATCGCAAGGAAGCATGTCTGAGTTGCAATTTCATATTGCTTCCGTTGATTGAAATCAACATAAAATGGACAGTACTATATCTGTCTTGAATTGTACCATTCAAACCTTAGAAAATCATCACAAGATGCTTGAAGGTCAAATGACATCAATTCAACAATTGTTGATTTTTGTCAACCAGTTGGCGGATCTACTCATATACCTGGTGAATCATCCGATTTTCATGGTGCTGCTATCAATCAACCTCAAGTGGCTGTTTCTGGTTCTGATGTTACTGTTGAAGAAATTGAAGTAGCATTCGATTCTGCATTTCGTTCTACAGTGGCTTCCATTACTCTTCCAATTTTTTATGGCTTTGCTTCAGCAGATTGGATTGCTGCAATCAAGCAATATTTTGAGGTTCATCACACTTGAGAAGAAAGGAAAGTGTCTTTAGCCTCCTTGTGTATGTGTGGACACACTGTCTACTGGTTGAAGCAATCGAAGTGCCAAATTCCTAATTTGACTTGGTAGATCTTGTCTAATGAGGTAATGCAGTGATTTGATTGCCATTCTTCTGCTAATCCGTTCATCAGTTTATCTACACTTTATCAATCCTCTACTATGGAGTAGTACATTGATGTGTTCTAAGCCTTACTGTCTCGTGCTCCACCGATGTTGGAATTGTAGTTGCTTGGCTATTATTTAGGTGGTTTACGTGATGATATTATGAGTTGTGTTTAGACTTTGCATCCTCAAGCCCTAGCACAAGCCATTGACCTTTCTTTTGATGTGGAAAAGGAATTTGAATATAGTATTTTTGTTTCCCATGTAAGTTGTACTAGTGAGCATGCTTGAATGGTGCAAACTCAATTTTCTTCAGGTTGAGCCTTTTCTCAAACATCTGCTGTCTGTTGTTATACAAAACCTCTGTATTCACAGTTGCCGTCTTCTTTTTCGGATGAGAGGTTGTGAGCTGGTAGTGACCCTACAGGATTTAGTCATCAAGTATGGCCAAAGGATGCTGTGGTGCAACAAAGTGGTTCCACGTCAAGTATAGTGCAAGGTAAAGGTCCAAGCAGTGGGTATGCAAAGGGTTTTGATGGCCAACCTCAGCTTTCTTATTTGGAATTCCTAGAGAAAAGGGCTAAAGGACTTTGTTTTCACCATGATCAACCTTACACGGCCAATCATACTTGTCCTAATAAATTGTTGTGCATATTGGAATTGGAAGAACAGCATAACACTGTGGACGATGGTTGGCAGGTTGTGGAGGGTGATGTGGATGCAACTTAGGTTGACAATGCTGATGTGGGTTAGCCGTGCCATTTTTTTACTCAGTCCATGAGGACGAGGACCTTGTCAAGGGGACAGTATTGATACGACCCCGCCATGCGTATTCATGTGTGGTAGAGTGTAGGGAGTGCTTGGTGTAGTGTTGTGTTCTGTTCACGTGTATGTGAATAATGTAGTGACTATTAGTTGTTATAGTTACACTGTTTTAGAGGAATATAAATAGATGATGTTAGTTAGAGAAGTAGTCCGTCAGATATTTTGTTTAGAGAGTGAGAGATTATATGAGCAAAGTTGCTTATGGACCTTCTTTGAAGGTATTATTGTTCTTTACTTTTCAAGATCAATAAAAAAGTTTTCTTCTTTGTATTTCAATTCTTCATATTTGAACCCTAGATCCTATCTAGACTGAAGTGGAATATGTTCACCTAGAGATCAGGACAAGAAACATAGTATCCTTCCTAGAGATTGGGACAAGAAGCATAATATCCTCCCTTCTACTAAGCATAATCTACCCTCTACACTACTGATTAGGAGTTGTAAACCAACTAAAAATACCGAACCTGCAATTGGAAGTTCAAATGAGAGAAATCCTCCTGCCTCCCACATGACTCATTTTTTTATATAGAGCCAAGTGTAAAATAGAACTACTCAAGTACCATAAATGAGTAATTTCCTATTAATATTTCATGTCCATGACTTAGGGTACCAATTCACTATAACATCACCTAAATGGATGCGAGATATGTTCACATGGAGATCAAGACAAGACTACCTTCCCTTTAGAAGTGAAACTTACTTGACAATCCTATAAAAGTTTATTGGTGTAACATCTTCTAGAGCTCATAAACCTTTGTTGAGGGTTTATGAGAGACATCAATAAACCTTTGTCAATAGTTGTGTTATAGGATTAGAGTGCGGTGTTGTGTGTATGCGTAATGTGGTGTGCTGTGTTGTATTGTGATGTGATGTGGTGTACGTATTTGTTGTTGTGGTGGAATATATGTGTGTATCTGTGTGGTGGTCATTGTGCTAGTGTTCTGTTTTTGTCTATGGGAAGGGTATTATTGGTATTATGTAGGGGTAGTTTGGTAATTTTGGACCTATATATATGTATATATAGGGAATATGAGTGGGGAGTTAGTTAAGGAGTTAGAAAAAAAAAAAAAAGGTAAACACGTTCAGTTCTTTCCAGACTTGGAAGGAGAGAGAAAGCCATGGAGTTCAAGTGAATTGGGAGATTGAACGCCTGGAAGGGAAGTCTGAATTCCTTAGGTAATCTTCTACTCATCCATTGCATAATTTCTCCAAGGTTTCCTTTAGTGTGTGAAAAGAATCTTAGTGTTGGTTGTTACAATTGGTGCCGTCTATGGGAAACTCTTGGGAGAATGACTAGGATGGAGTCAAGAGTTGAAGCTATTGAGCAAAATGTCCATGAAATTGGTGAGGAAATGCGTGGGAGTATCTCTGAGTTTCATCATCAGATTGAAACAATGGAGCGAAATTCCAATGTGAATTTTCAAGGAATTGAAAAACGGATTTCTAACATGGAAACAATGCTTCATGATTTGTGGATGGATCGATAGAAGGAAGCATGGTCCAAAGAGAAGGCCTCTAGTTCGGTCGAGTTAGGGTTTCGGCCAGCCTTCGAACAACGTTTGTAGGCGAATCGAGTCAAACGAGTGGAGATATTAGAGGAGGATGTTGACGAACAAGCTCGGATGGACATCAGAACGGTAGTGTTGCTGGCGTTCGATGGAAGTGCTTTGGTACATTGGATCACCATGGTTGAACAGTACTTTGAAGTGCAAAGAGTTCGCGAGGAAAATAAGGTGGCTCTTGCTTCCACTTGTTTGCGCGACTGGACGATATATTGGTGCAAGATGATTCGACGGAAATATCCACAGTTGGACAGGGAGAGTATGAAATCGGAGCTCCTCATATGCTACGGTAGCCTAATCTCTAGCAATCCTTTTGAGAGTTTATCCACTATTCGTCAAGAAATGATCGCCGTTAGTTATGTGGAGGATTTTGAGGCACTTACTGCTCGTGTTCTTGAGTTAACTAAGATGTAGTTGTTGGGCTATTATTTGGGTGGTTTAAAGGATGAGATTCGGGTGAGAGTACATACATTCCGGCAGATCACCTTATCAGAGGCCATTGAGTTATCCCTCAGTGTTGAACAGGAGTTTGCATGTGGAGTTATGGTGGTTTAGAAGGGAGGAGAGGACGATAGACCAGTACGGCATCGGTCTAAGAATTCAGTGAATTTGCATTCGGCTTTTTCAAATTTTAACCATTCTCCGGTGAGCTCTCCTTGGTCCAACATGTTAGTTGATAGTGGTTGGTGATCTCGTCCAATTTCTGCTAGCTCGCAATCAACAGATAAAAAGGAACTGGTTGGCATGGGAATGGGGGAACTAGCAGTAGCAAGGTTGGTTGCGACGACAACTAGGGGAGTGACAAGACCTGTTGACAATGCGCGTAGCTTTGGTTCATCTGTTCCTCAGGTGAACAATACTAGTAGGGGACCACGCCAAAGGAATTATCACGAATATTTAGATAAACGAAGTAAAGGATTATGTTTTAAATGTGATCAGCCATTTAGTCCGAGATATAAATGTCCCAATAAAACTTTACGTATATTATTGATGGAAGATGAAAGCAATAACCATGATGCGGATTAGATAGATGCCGGAAAAAATGAAGGGAATCTTTGTTGCCATTGTTATTCTCAGGTGACTTCGAACATGGAACTTTCTCTATTAGCTTTTCATGGGTTTGATGGATTGCGAACAATGAAATTTAGAGGTGACTATTTTGGAACTTCCATTTCTATACTTGTTGATAGTGGAGCTATTCACAACTTTTTTTTTTCCACATTAGTATACATATTGGCATTAACAATTGAGAAAACTAAGCCTTTTTCTGTCATGCTTAGGGATGTACATAAGGTTTCTTCCTGTGGACTATGTAGAAATGTGAAAATAATGGTTGATGGGTATGAGATTTTAGTTGATTGTTATGTCATGGACATTGGAGGAGTAGATGTTATTTTGGGGGTTGCTTGGTTACAGGCTTTAGGAGAAATTAAAGTGAATTGGAAACTTATGACTATGAAAATTCCATATGATGGTCGTGATTGGGAATTGAAAGGGGACCCCACTTTACATCGGTCGGGTATCACTCTAAAGCAATTCCTTAATTAGCATGACTTTGAGTATGGTGGAGTGTTGAAATTACATGACTACTTGTGTTTTTCTATGGAGGAAGCGAGTGACTCTATTGAAGTGGGTGCTTTATTACAAGAATTTGATGATGTTTTTGAGGAAATTAATGAATTACCACCTTCGAGAATATGGGATCATCATATTAGACTTAAAGAAGGGGTGGAACCGATTAATGTTCGACCTTATCGATATGCCTAAATTCAAAAAGATGAGATTGAGAAATTGGTTGCTGATATGTTGACAGCTGGAATTATTAGATCTAGTTTGAGCCTTTTTTCAAGTCTTGTTATTTTGGTCAAGAAGAAAGATGGATCTTGGCGATTCTGTGTTGACTACAGGGCTTTGAATGTTGTGACGGTGCCTAATAAGTACCCAATTCCTATTATTGATAAATTGTTAGAGTTAGGTGGGGCTTCCATATTTTCTAAGATTGATTTGCGCTCAGGTTATCATCAAATTCATGTTTCTACTGATGACATTCCTAAGATTGCATTTCAGACACATCAGGGGCACTATGAATTCTTGGTCATGCCTTTTAGGTTGACAAATGCCCTAGCTACTTTCCAATCCATTATGAATGATGTGTTCCGACCTTATTTACGGAAATTCGTCTTGGTTTTCTTTGATGATATTTTGGTCTATAGCTCTTCTTTGGATGACCATCTTCAGCATTTACATTTGGTTCTTGATTTGCTTTTGACACATCGCTTTTATGCCAATAAGAAGAAATGTCACTTCGGGAAATCTTCTTTGGAATATTTGGGTCATTTGATCTCTTCTTAGGGTGTTAGTATGGTTCCTTCAAAAGTTCAAGCTGTTTTGGATTGGCCACTACCGAAGTCGTTGAAGGGTTTGTGGGAATATCTTGGGTTATCAGGATATTATTGAAAGTTTATTAGGGATTATGGAAAGATTGCACGGCCTTTGACTCAATTGTTAAAAAAGAATTCTTTCTTTTGGTTGGATGAAGCTACTACCGCTTTCCATAATCTTCAGCATGCCTTGACTCATGCCTTTGTGTTAGCTATGCCTGATTTTTTTCAACCATTTGTGGTAGAGTGTGATGCTTCCGATCATGGTCTTAGGGCAGTTCTCATGTGAAATCAGCAGCCCATAACCTTTTGGAGTAAAGCATTATTTGACAAGACACTGGGTAAATCTACTTATGAGATAGAGTTGATGGCTTTGGTTTTAACTATTACCCATTGGCATCCTTATTTGTTAGGACGACAGTTCACAGTGGTCACGAATCATAAGAGCCTTAAACATCTCTTATTGTAGCAAATTATAACTCCAAATCAACAACATTGGTTGGAAAAATTACTTGGTTATGATTTTACTGTTGTCTATAAACATGGTTCTTTGAATGGTGCAGCTGATGCTCTTTCTTGGGAATTTGAGGAGCTAGATTTAGCTGGAATTTCTAGTCCTATTTGGACTGATATTGATGAAATTTGTAAGGATGTGCTAGCTGATGAATTGCTGGCCACTAAATTACACTTATTGCATGAGGGAAAAGATGCTGGATCGGGCTTTAATCTTCGCAATAATCTCTCTATTATCATGACTGCTTAGTTATTCCTTCTCATTCCAAGTGGGTACCTCTGTTTTTACATGAATTCCATTCTTCTCCATTGGGAGGTCATGCAAGATATGTGAGGACATATCATCAATTGGCATCTCATTTGTTTTGGTTTGGTATGCATAAAGATGTTTCTTATTTTGTTGCTACATGTGTTGTGTGTCAACGACAGAAGGTACAAAATGTTTCTCCAACTAGTTTACTTTCGCCTCTTCCTATCCCTCAAGCTATATGGGAGGATATTTCCATGAATTTTATCACCGGGCTACCTAAATCTAAGGGGTATGAAGTAATTTTTGTGGTGGTTGATCGGTTTTCGAAATATGCCCATTTTATCCTCTTTAAACATCCATATATAGCTTGGTTGGTGGCTCAGATTTTTATTAAACAGATGGTTCGTCTTCATGGTTTTCCCTGCACTATTGTTAATGATCGTGATTCTCTCTTTGTAAGCAATTTTTGACAACAATTATTTATTCTCTAAGGCACCCAATTGCATTTTAGCACAGCCTATCATCCCGAAACGGATAGTTAAATGGAAAATCTTAATCGAAGTCTTGAGAGCTATCTTTGTTGTTTTGTTGGGGATTGTCCTAATATTTGGGCTACTTGGATTTCTTGGGTAAAATACTCATATAACACTTTATATCATTCTTCGGTTGACATGATACCCTTTGAGGTGGTGTATGGGCATGCTCCTCCCTCTCTACCTTCTTATTTATCAAATGAAGTTGCTAATGTTTCAATCCGAGCAGCTCTTTGTTCCCATGATGATATTCTTTTGCAATTGCGGTCTAATTTGGAGAAAGCTCAGCTTCATATGACTATCAATGCTAATCACCATCGTCGAGATGTGGAATATCAAGTTGGTGATTGGGTTTTCTTATGTCTTTGCCTCCTCACTCTTCTAAAGTGGGTCCTAAATCTGTTACTAAACTTCAGCCACGATTTGTTGGGCCTTTTCAAACTGAGGCTCGTGTGGGAAAGGTGGCTTATAAGCTGTGTTTGCCTTCCCATTGCCGCTTGCATCCCGTTTTTCATGTATCTCTCCTCAAGCGTTCTCATGGTTCATTCCCTCTTATGCAAGACTTACTTTTGGATATTTCTAGTGATGAACTTGTTCCTGTTCATTATCCTTCTCAAGTATTGGGTTGCCGTTTTATTATTCGAGATAATCTTGAAGTTTCCCAAGTTCTCATTCGTTGGGCTGGGAGTTCTTCTGCTGATGATTCTTGGGTCGATACTGGGAAAATTATGCTTTTATTCCCTGATTTTGTCCTTGAGGACAAGGACGTTTTCTCGGAGGGGGGTATTGTAACATCTTCTAGAGCTCATAAACCTTTGTTGAGGGTTTATGAGAGACGTCGATAGATGTTGATAAACCTTTGTTGATAGTTGTGTTGTAGGAGTAGAGTGTGGTGTTGTGTGTGTATGTGTAATGTGGTGTGCTGTGTTGTATTGTGATGTGGTGTGCGTATTTGTTGTCGTGGTGGAATATATGTGTGGTGGTCATTGTGCTAGTGTTGTGTTTTTGTCTATGGGAAGGGTATTGTTGGTATTATGTAGGGGTAATTTGGTAATTTTGGACCTACAGATATATATATATATAGGGAATATGAGCAGGGAGTTAGTTAAGGAGTTAGAAAAAAAAAAAAAAGCAGAAGGTAAACACGTTCAGTTCCTTCCAGACCTGGAAGGAGAGAGAAAGCCATGGAGTTCAAGTGAATTGGGAGACTGAACGCCTGGAAGGGATGTCTGAATTCCTCAGGTAATCTTCTACTCGTCCATGGCGCAATTTCTCCAAGGTTTCCGTTAGTGTGTGAAAAGAATCTTAGTGCTGGTTGTTACAATTGGAAGTCTAGTTCTTAGTTCTGACCTTATCTAAAAAACAGTCTAGTTCTTAGCTTAGCTAATACAAGGAATGCTCTATTCATGGTTGTTGGAGTACCAATATAAAAGCCAGATGCACAATGTTAAATTTTGGACAAGTTGGTTGTGAAATCATTTATGTTTCCCACAACAAAGAAGATAGACAAAGAGGTTGTGAGTTTGAGTATGCATTTGGTTGTTTGACTTTCCCTTTAGGTTACTTCTATATCATAGGCCTCAGTCAATGTTTTAGCCAACATGTAAGGGTGTGAAATATGAATACAACATTCACACGCTTTCTGCAACTTTAGTGTTTAAGATATGTTGTCTGTAGTTCAAGTTAAAATTGTCACAAAGTTTTGATATCATCTTTTCATAAATCCATGTAAATTGAGTTGAGGAAAGAGCAAAAATGAAACAAAGGTGCTTTTGTGCTGTGAGATTCCTTGAGGGTTTTTATCTTACCATTGACGAGTGGCTATTTTGTCAAAATCTGAGTTACTACTTTAAGTCACTGCATTGAAGATGAATAGAAATTGTGAGCAAAATTTCGTACAATCACTCAGATGGGGCTATTTAAAATGCTATTGAGCAATGTTCAGGAAACCATCTAAGGTCATGTCATTGTAGTTAGTAATACTAGGCTTAACTGACTTCCATATTTATTATTTAGGTAAAAGATTCTGATCTTCAGATACTTCAGTCTTGAATAGGACAAATAGAGGTCAGCTCTAGTGATGTCTTCAGTATTATGCTTCATGGGGGAGGTGCAGTGATGGAGAAAGAAGATCAGGAGAGCTTCAACTAGCTTTTTTTTTCAGTATTTAGAATATAAATAGAGATTTTGCAAGGATAAAGAGGTTCATATTAAAAAGCTGGTCTGATGCATGAGTAAATAATGACCCATTCAAGATGAGAAATTGAACCTCCATATATTTACTATTTGTTAAGTTTATATGATTGGAATTTTCAAATTTTTCAATACTATCAATCTTTCTTGCCTGACCTTAAATCCAGCATACAATTTCCTTTCTCAGTCTTTGCGATTTTCTTTTTATACATAGATGAAGGTAATTTCATTCTCATTGTCTCTTTGATCCATATACCTTCAATTGGGCACATTTTTCTAGGTTACATGCGGTGGTTGTCAAAGTGCTCATGCGGCTGCTGTTGGTAGGTGATATAGATGATGCTTGAATGGGACAAAGTTTGACCAAACTAGTTTTAGCACAAAATTGCTTGTTTCTGTTCCTAGGTTAGCAAGTTGATGGTGCTCCTACTTATTTAGTTGCATGTTCTGTAGCTGTTTCATGTGCAGAAAGAGGACTAAAATCACATCTACTTTTAAGAGGAGAGCAGCCTGATATCCTGACTGGCTATAACCTTATCTCAACAATATATGGGAATGTCACGTATATACCAAGATCTATATATGCTAACAGAGAAGACATGCTTAACTCACATGCAAATTTAGTGGCTGGAAAATGTGGAGAAATTGTATCATGGAGCGATATGATTGGAGCTCCTTTCATTAAAGAAATTAAGGTGTCTTCAGATTTTTCTCAAAAAGCTGCAGACAGAGATCCGGAAAATTGTCCAAGGAAAGTTGCAATTATCAATGAAGGTGCAGGAGATTTTGCTGCTTTACTGGGTAACTGCCAACTTCCCTTTGGCTTCAGTGTAGTAGCTTTAATTTATTTCCATCTTATTGATGAGTGCTGTAATCTTAATTTCACCCTTTCTATATCAATGAGCAATATGAGGAGTTTATTTGGTGTAATCATGTCGGACTGATATTCCTTTAGAATTTGTGCATTACCTTTCTGGTCCAAGATGGAATTTATCTGATAATCTGCTTCATTTTTATTAACTGTTGTTTCCTTCTTTATCATCTGCACTTGCCCTTTGGGTGAATTTAGAGTTAGAAGGACATTCTGATTTGTGTTCCATTGACTAGACTTTTTTCTTTTCTTTTCCATCCTGTACTTTTCAATATCACTGCAAATAGGCTTTGTCTCCATCATTTCTTGGAGACACTGATTAGCTCAATGTTGCTATATTTCAGGTGTCATGCGGCTGGTTTTTCACTTAGCTCAGAATCACTTACTAGGAAAGGATAGGACCATAAAATTTGTAGTAGATGCCGGCACAGGGACTACAGCTGTTGGTTTAGGACTTGCAGTCAAATGCTTAGGGTGGGTGATCTTATGTAGCACACTTTTGCATTCTGTCAAGTGATTATTTTTCATCTACTTTTGCCTTTTTGTTTATCTTTGTGGCTCAAATCACCGATCGCTTCAATTACTTCCTATCAGGTTACCATGGGAGATCACTGCAGTAATGCTGGCTGACACAATAGATACCTATAGGCAACAAGAGACACGGCTTATGTCTGACTTTAAGAAGCATTTCGGTTCTCATTTTGAATGCAATTTGATTAATTTAGATGGTGCAGTTGTGCATTGGGTAGATCGTTGCCAACCAAGGAAGTATGTAATATGTACAATATTTTGCTATTCATGCTGCAGTTGTTATTCAATTCTGTTTCTGCATCTGAATTTATACTCAATCCCTTCTATCAGCATGCAATCATTGTTGATTTGGGACATAAATTAACCATGGAACCACTGGGAGAGCTCATACAGAATTGCACTCTCTGGTTTCACTGCTTTGTATACTTAAATGTCAATGTCTGTAAAATTACGGAGTAAAATACCATTCATCCTACTAAAAAAGCATATATTAGGAAAATAATTGTTGTCAAGTGATGAATAGGTGGCTTCTGATGTTGCCTGCAATGAAATCCAATATTGTTTTTATAAAAATTTGTGAACAAAAGCACCACCGGATCACTTCTTGTTGGTTCTGCTATTTCAGGTTCTCTTTCTAGAACAATTTTATCCTTGTGATGAAAAGTGGAATTCATCTTTTCACTTGATACTTGGAAGACAAGAACCTGAATAGAAAAAGAATGTCCCAGTAGTCGGGCATTTTATCAAAAGATTTATTTGTGGTGTGTTCTGTGGATTGTTCTTAAATTGTAATTTTGGGGCTATGGCCCTTTCCCCATCTTCCTGCCATGCCATCCTAAAGAAAGTTGCATGTAACATTGCACACATCGGTCTATCTAGATATAATAAATACTTAAGTATTCATCTTGTTGATATGTTGTTTAGTTCTCATGGGCGAGGGCAATTGATGCTCTTTGATTTTATGTTCATGGTAGATTCGGCAATGTCATGAAAGGTGAATTAGAAGCATGCCAACAAATAGCTCAGCAAACTGGTATACTCGTGGACCCAATCTACACTTTGGCAGGTTGGGAATTGGCAACTTCCCTATGTGAGCAAGAAGCGGGAGGTGGTGCAGCAGTGGCTATGCTTCACACGGGTGGCACTCTTGGTATGTTTGGGTTAGCACAGAGGTACAAATCCTACTTTCAGGCTCTAAAAGATAGTTGAGTGTGATTCTGTACTGTATCAGTTTGGATACGTCAGACGTCAGGAAAAGTCCTCTACCACACGATCATCTTTCAAATACGTGATGTTGCAACCTTTTCATTCAAAAGATGCAAATTTGCGGTGGCATCGATTTTGTCGCGTAAGCATTAATGTTAACTAATATTCAGTATCTCATGGTCAAAGGCTTTTGTGTCACATGGATCATGTTTCTGCTCCATATCCATGGATATGATGCTTTTGTATATAAAACATTACGTTGTAATCTTATTATTTCCGTGTTGAGATTTGCAAAAGCACAGTTACCCCTTTTCAGTTTTGCCAATAATATGGGTAGATTACAAATACTTCTTTTGTTTGCTTCAAATGTGTTTGGTTCGTTTATCTTTTGAAATGGAGTGTTTAGATGTCAAATATTTGAAAATTTAAAGAACATGCCTTTAAACCATTTTTTAAAACTATTTTACTGTTGGATAAAATAATAAAAAATACTAAAATTGAAAAGAATGTATAACATAAATGGTAAAATAGTCGTGGAGTTAAAATGCTTTATTTTTATTATTTTAAGATTTAGGAGTTTAAACATGTAATTTTAGAAATAAAAGAGCTAAGCATGCATAAAGTAAATACAAGGGACGTATTATCTTAAAAAAATACGTTATCATATATATATTTTTTATATATTATATTATATTTTACATGTTACATAATGTATATAATGTAAATATATATTTATACGTTATGTAAACATATGTTCTAAATCATATCATATTACATAAATGTAATGTAACATCACATGCAAAATGAAAATGGGAAGGGAGTACCGATCATCATATTCGTTCTTTTACAAACTCAAGGGGACTTTATTTTATGCAACCTGTCCTTATCCTACATCCTAGGCCGGATAGACTTAGGTTTATTATTATCCTAAGTTCCATTACAGCAATTCCAAACACACTGGATAGAATCATTGCTATCCTATCTAGAGTCTACACTGCATAATCATATTTCCGTAAACGTTTATCTTAGAAAAATATTGAACATTTTGAGTTTACATGGCTATCTCTGTTGTTTTTTCTAAGATGTCGCCTTTCAGACCCCCCCTCTTTTTTTAAAAAAATAAATAAATAATATTGGTGTATTTGTAAATAACGTGAATAATCTTTAAATCATTCGAAAATTTACAACAACAGCAAAATGAAAAATGGGGTTTCCGATCTAGTGTCTAGTGATAGATAGATGTGCTGGTCCAAATTGCATACTGAATTGGACGTGATGTCCTGCTAAATGTTAGTCGAAGTTGTAAGTCACGTAAGCTGAAATCTTTACATTAGCCACCCACCACATCGTGCATGTCTAGCAGGCATCGCTATATGCTTCAAACCGCAACGCAGTGTGAAGAGAAGTGTTGTGCTTCCTCTACTTGTATTTTATTTTCGTGTTTTCCATGTCCATAATAGAAAGCTAAGGGGAAACACAAGTCTAGTCTTGCCATAGAATGTACTTAATAGGGTTAAATCCTGGCCAGTGCTTAAAGAGCACTTAAGACATTGTTGCCTTTGTAGGACATGTGCATCATCGCCCCTATCGTGGTGGAAATGGGTCGTTGTGTTGCCAGCGGAGGCAGGTTTTGGACCCATTGCGTCCGTCAGTTTTGTCCTGGGTTGGCTGTGTTTGGTTGCTAGGTGGTGGCCTACTGCTTTCTGCCTTGAGCTTGAGGTAGCTAGCAAGGGGTTGTTATATATATATATATATATATATATATATATATATATTATTTAATTGCTTTTTGTTTTTTTAATTTGTAATTTTATACCTCTGCCTAGACAAAAGAATGGGCCAAGTCGAATTATTGACTCGACCTAAATTAGCTTGGCCGATTCACGAATCGGCTCGTGGGAGCTAGTTTGACCTAGTATCAAACTAATTGGGTAGGCGGGTTTCAGATGGGTTGTGAACTAGCGGTTCAACTAGTTCATCAACCTATCAACCCCCGCTTGGTTTAAACCGGTGAGTCGTCAAGTCCTCTCAAGAAAAAAAAAAAAAAAGGAAAAAGACAAATGTAGCCAAACCTCTCCAAAAAAATAAAATAAAATAAAGATAAATGTAGCTTGAAATTTCAAAAGCAATCGAAGAAGAAAAATTTCAAACGGGTCACTGTTTTCAAAAGCAATGTAGGATTGTGGGCTTTGATAAAATAGGGTACTGTTTTGAACATAGGCGTGATGAAGCAGATAATAGGATTGCGACCTTTGTGCACATGTAAAAAATTTTCAAATTAAGTTCTAAAGTAGGCTGCAAAACGATATGGACATTGTGTAGAAATTTATAGGCAGTAAGCTTGCAAGCTTTGGATTTAGAACATGTGAAAATTTTTTAATTTAAAAATTGTGACGCAAGAGGAAATTTCAAATGATCAGAAACATTTTACTATCTGTGAGAAGGTTGTCTACATTTGTGCCTATGCATTCATTTAATTCTCTATGCAGAAAAAAAAAAAAAAAAGACTACTCATTCTCTTATACATTCATTTGTTTATGTACTACTTAGCTCTTCACTCACTCCTTTCTCTATTTTTAAATTCTTCAATTTATTTAGCTTGCAAGTATTTCTATTATCTAGATTATTCTTATTGTCTATATTTAAATGTCTTCCGCCAAATATATATATATTTTTTCCAGTAACCATATTATCAAGTTATAGTTTTTCCATATCAGTATTTTTTTTATATTAATAGAAAAAATGGCAAGTTTCTTCCGTGGTTTATCTTCTGGTAAGAAGAGGGTTCTAAAAAAGGTGATAAGGGAAAATTTGTTTAACGTGAACCTAAGCAATTTTTTAACATGGAGGATTGTGTTCTCCATGACTTCACTAACGAACTGTTGGAGGATTTAATGATGTCACCTCCAAGCTTTGAGCACATGACTCCTGACGGATAAAGTGGACCATTGCCATGAGAGGACAATAGGGAGGAGGCAAAAAAAGAAGATAAAGATGATGTTTAGGAAGTTCTGAAATAAGAATTACCTCGCCACATATATGGTAAAGCCGGCTCCATAGGTAAGTTACCTATACAACTTAAATTTGATATTTTTATTAAATATTTTTATAAAATTACAGGGGAAGATGGAAATACTTGTGTGTATTATAACTATTATTAATCAAGTTACACATGGAAAGAAGGGGAATGTTATAGGACTTTTAATAGGCACATGCGATTGGAGCACCTAATAGAGTTTTGCATAGATAGGTCACTACAATAAACATCCCAGTTCGATGGTTCATAGTCATTAGGCCTATTTCGATATTTTGCTGAGATGCAAAAAGTTACCTTGGTAGAATACTTAGCCACATGTCACCTATCATAGAGTTATACATCTTTCATACATTGTTTGGGGTACGAACATAAAGCTTTAACTTTAAGCTCACAAAGGTACGACTCGAAAACGATGCAACAAACCACTGTAAAACTATATCACAATGATAAGTGTAAACTAGCTACTATATTTAATTCTCTTGATACTCAAGTTTTTATTTGCGTGGATATATGGATTAATCCATGGCAAGATGATTCGTACATGAGAATCACATGTCATTGGATAAATGATACATGACAAGTACATTGGATAGATAATACATTCATATTTATTTTTGTTATTTATTTGTATAGTCTAAAAATCGTATATAATGTCTCATCATTTTTTGGAATATTTTTAATCAATAAATAAAATTTGGGCCTGGTATTTAAGAGACGACCCCCCCCCCCCCCCCCCCCCCCCCCCCCTTTACGAGATTCGCTACTAATTAATGAACCAAATATCATTTATTTTCATGAAAAATGATGAATTAATTTTTTGTGTAAATAAAATTTAGAAAGGAAAAAAGAAAAAAAAAACCACCCAAAAAATACCGATGGATAAGAAAGAGAAAGGAAAAAAAAAACCAATAAAATAAAAGAAATATGAAAAAAAAGGTTGGTTCACGTGAACTAGCCCAACCTTTCCTATCACGAGTCGATGCCAGTTCACTTCCCCTCGATCCATGACTCAACGAATCAGGGTTGAGCCTGAACCGATCTAAACCAGGCCGGTGTCTACCTTTGCCAAACACATTATAAAAGCTTGGGTCGTATATAGGTGGGGAGACTTTAAGTCATTAGGGCCATCTTTCATTCTAGCCATTTCTAATTGAATAGGGAAGTTGGGCCTAAGGAGTCAAGTCTCATCTCTGCAAAGCAAACTATCACGGAATACTGATGCCCAGTTTTTCAGTTTTCAAGGGCATGGAGTAAGAATGGACTTCTCCGTGGGTGTGTGTGTGTGTGTGCGTTCGAGGGTGAAGTTCAGAGCAGCATTATTTATTTATTTATTTTTCATGGGTAGTGGCTTAGCCACACTTGTTTTAAACTATTATAACTATAATTGACATTCTTGATTGCAGTGTCATTTAACTAATTGTTGGTGGACCTGACATATAATCAAAACCCTAAAAGCCACCTAGAATCTCATGCATGTATAGAAAACGCATAGGGACCCTTTTCCCAATGATTTGTAATTGCGATACGATTCGCCACAGTGACAGGGCACAACATGACACGACACATCACCGCGACGACATTTAATTAGTTCCTGATAAACACTAATCACTTTTGAAGTGCTTTTCCCTGTTGTTACTGAACACTGATCATACTTTTAGGCCAGGATTTGAGTAATAAAGAAATAAATCCAAGGTAAGGCAGCAGCATTCCTGGTTACAAGGGGGGAGCAAAAGAAGATGGTCCCATGGCCGTTTTGTCTCTCTAATCTAAGTATTACCCTTTTTAAAGTGTCCTACGCCCATTAAAAAGAGAAAGAAAAGGCAGCGAAGTGCTTGTAATGGCACAGTCTACATGCCAGAGTGTTAGCTTTTTATGGATTACATATTCACTTATTTGAAAAAATAGTTATTCTATTCTTTTTTATTTCGTATATTTTAGTATTATTATCTTTATTTCCATTTTAAACATTGTTAATACAAAACAATAAATAACAATCCATACTTCTACTCTTACAAATTACTATTTAATAATTTATTAATATTTTTTTTATAAATGCTCTCCATTAGAAATACCACTATCTTTCCATCCATTATCAAATGTAATAAATATTTGCTATTATTAGAAGCATAATAGATATTTTACTTTTATCACTAATTAATTTTCTACTTTTTTTATGTTGACTAAATAATATAATGAACATGTAATAATTATTATAACTTTATTACATTTATATTAAATTACAATTTAATTTTAGTACAAAGTCACTCATATCATGTTGAACTCTTAAGTATGCTGCATACATAAGTCAATGAAACGTAACATAGATGAAAAGGATTTTGATGCACTCTATTTTTTTTTCTCTTAATTTCTCCAATTTATCTCTTTAAAATGTTATTATGTATAATGAATGATTAAGATCATAAGGAATTGTATGACATCATAAGGTTGTTTGAAATTCTTAGTAATTTTAACAATTGATTCATAAATTACAGAAAATTGAGATGATCTATTTTCTATATGAAAATGTTTCAATAAAAATTGGACATGTATATAGATGTACTAGTCAAATTGGTAGAAATAAACCTTATTATCATAAAGTTACAACAATAAATAGTTTCTTTTTATTTTTTATTTTTTTCCCGATAGGGTAATTAATTAATGAGCAATTAAGTAAGGATTGTAGTCACAAAGCTTAGGCAACAAATAAAATTTTATGTTGATAGAGTATTATAAATGTGGATTAGAATTTTTTGCTCAATTTTAATTTTAGCCATTAGTTCTAATGTTATTTTCTTTTAATAATTTTATTTTTATGTGTATTAGGGGGTTGCTATTGATGATCAATTATATGTGATGCATATGTAGGTTGATCTTGGAGATTACTTGATCCAATAACATGTGTATGGATATGATAGGAAGAGGCATAAAAGGAGAAATATGCAAACTTGATGTCTTGTATACACGTGTATGACAGTAAATTTGATCTAGTGATTTCAATTTGTTCTTCACAAAGCAATTAACTTGACCTTTTGTGGAGGTATACTGGTAGAGTTTTTGCATTCATCTCAAGTATGCACAATGTCAAATGTCCCCCAAATGAGAGAATTAACCTCTTACTTGTAGATTTTGAGGCTAATTTCAATCATTGGATTGCTTTGAGATGGATGACACTTACTATGCTGACGGTTGTTAAATTGCTTTTAATTAAGCATGTGCTTGGATAGGCCTAATAGCTTACAATAAAAGGAGAGAGCCCAAGTTTAAAAGAAATAAGCTCGTGTCTTTACATAAGCTCTTTTTTAAGTTGAATGAAGACTAGATGAACTAGATATTACTGTTTTGGAGTCTACTTTTTGCACGTGAGACAATTAAGTATGGCCAAAAGGGAAAAAACTAATCTAGTAATCCCTGTTTTGAGCCTACTAAGCTAAATTTCCTTAAAACATTTTTGATTGGGCTTGGTTTCCTGGGTCCTATCACTTGCCCATTAAATTAATCAATGGTATTAAATTGGGCTAAAAACCTAATTACCATAATGACTCTCTACATTATATTTATTGTTATTAGGGATATTTTCTTATTTATTAGTTTCCATTTCCCTATATTTCCTAGTTATTAGTTTATCTTTTCCTTTTAAGTTGTTTCCTTTTATAGATAGTGATAATTTATTTTATATTCCTATAAATAGTAATCTTATGTATTATTATTGAGTTAAGTTGTTATCGAACCTTTGTGGTTATTAAGGGATAGAGGGATGGATTTTTTCTTAACTCCTAAGTATTGAATGATTTATCATCTTTATTTAATCGAGTCTTATGGTTTTAGTTTAGCTTGTGCTGAACCTAGTTATTTAGATTATGTGCACCTTGTCAGTATTCATTCAACAACCTGGGGTTTTTTTATTGATCTTGTGTCATATTATTTGTTGTTCTAATTCAAACTTAGTTCATTTTCATATTTGTACACAATATTAAATTATCGAATCTATCCACATTCTTTATTTTTAGCTTTGTAAAACCTAAAATCCACAAAAATACCACTTCGTTATTTTTACCAATTTCAAGAATCCTAGATTCAAGATCTAGCATTATTGGTATCAAAGCTTTGTGGGACATGCTTTTTATGGAGGAAATTTTGAGGTAAATACACTTTCACTTTTGATCAATTAAAGATTTGGAGATGGGGTTTATAATTTTAAAGAGAGAGAGAGAGAGAGAGAGAGAGATTTTGATTATTGGTAAGTATTAGTTGGAGATTATTTGCGATTGCTGGTGAGGTTTGGATCATGCTTGGTAATTAGGTTGTTGATTTGTGCTATTGATTGTTGGATTTGAACTGTATTAGAGAGGTGTAGAGATTGAAAAATAAAATTATTATACTCATGTCTAAATTCAAAATTATGCTTACCTTGTGCTTAAGGATGATTTATGTCAATATTTGTTTTTGGAACATGCTGTAGAAAAATTTGGATTAGAGGACATAGATAATTCATATCCATATAAGCGAGTTTGTTATAATGAGGTAATTTGAATAGCAAAACAAGTATGAGTAAATTTTTGTTTCAACAATGCTTCTTGGGATACAATTTTGTGTGATGTTGTATTTATAGGTGATTGCTACATACATTTAGAAAAGTTGTAGCAACTAGATTTCAATGTGATGCATGATTGTAGAATGAATTGATATTGCTTTACCAAGGGAAGAAATTTGATTTAATGCCCATAAGTCAAGAAATGGTGCAATAGGATATAGATTTATTGAAAGAATGGATTGAAAGATGGGTAGATGAAAAGAAAATCTAAGGTAAGATGATCAAGGATTCAGTTGAATTGAAATTCAAAAGTGATGAATGAGGAGAGACAATTGATGAGAAGACCATAGAACTATAAGTCTAGGATTTCATAGTTTACGAACATGTCAACACTAGATTTGTGAATAGAGACCAACCTTTTGTCACCAGGAATAGTATAACATTAGTTGAAAAATCATTAATAGATCCACCATTATATGATATAAAAAATCTCTCTATCATTCTAGTATCATTTTTGAAATGCATTAGGTTTTAGTGAACTTTATTGACATGGCACATGATGAGCGAAAGGAGATCCATTTGCGTTTTGTAGGTTTATTGTTCACTTCAATTGGAATTATATGCTTAAGCTTGAGTTTTGGAGGATGGTTTCTGATTTAAGAGGATAAGACAAGATTAGAGGATGAATCTTCACAAAGAAAAGAGAACGATGTGTGCATTAAAGAGACCTAATTCAATGTTGGAAAAATTATGTTGACTAAAATTGTAAAAAGTGGTCAATTGAATTTATAACTTTTGGTCAAACGAGTTAAAAAATTTCAATAGACTAAACTTACACATTTTTTACCATAATTAGCCAAAACGGTCAACCAAAAGTTCTTCTTTGGTCCTTCCAGCTTTCATTGGCATCTTGTTTCTCTAGATTATTTATAGGAATATCATCTTCATTAGTTTCTAGTTTAGTCATTAGTTTTAATATTATTTCCCTTTAATAATTTTATTTTTATGTTAAAGTTATTAAGGATACTTTCTTATTTATTAGTTTCCATTTTTTTTTTTGAATTTCCAAGATATTTTGTTTATGTTTTCTTTTAATTTATTTCTTTTCATAGATAGCTAGGGTTTATTTTATAAGCCTATGAATAAGCATTTTATGTGACAAAATGTTATTTTTGAATAGATTATTGATTTAAGCTCTTATTAAACCTTTTGAAGTTGTTATCGGTTAGAGAGATGGATTTCCTCTTAATTCCTAAGTATTGAGTCATTTAACCTCTTTATTTCATCATGTTCTTATCAATTTAGTTTTGGTCATAATGAACCGGTTATCTAAACTTCATTCATCATATTGGTATCTATTTAACACCTTAGGGGATTCATCAATCATGTGTCAAATTAATCGTAATTAAGCTTAAACAAGTTTGGTTTCAATATTTGTGCATAATATCAAATTACGAATTTTGTCCTTATCTCTTTACTCTTAGTTTCATAAAACATAAAATCCAAAAAATTCCTTTGTTATTATTTTTATTAGTTTTGAAAACCTTAGATCCAAGATCCTACATTATATGGTATCAAATTTCTAGGGGATGCGCTCTGCATAAAAGAAATTTCATGGTAAGTGTGATTTCACTTTTAATCAATTAAAAGACAAGGTTTATGGGGGAGTGAGAAAGAGATTTTAATTGTTGGTGATAGTTGGAGGTTGTCGATATGGGTGTGGTGGTTTAGTTTGTGATTGGTGATTAGGTTGTTGATTTGTGATATTAGTTATTGGATTTGAATTGTATTATAGTGATGTAGAGATGGAAAATAAGTTTTATACTTGTGTGAAGATTAAAAAATGTGCTTGTCTTGTGCTTATTAATGACTTTTGTCAAAATTTAATTTCAAAATACACCGTGGAAAAATTGAGATTAGATGTGACAGATCATCCATGCGTGTATGATTTAGTTTGTTACAATGAGGTAATCTAAGTAGTGAAATAATCATGAGTAACTTTCTCTTTTGGCAAAGTTTTTGAAGGCACAATTTTGTGTGATACTTTTATAGATGATTTCCACATACATTTAGGAAAGCCTTGCAACTGTATCTCAATGTGATGCATAATTCGAGAAGTATCTGATATTGCTTCATTATCAAGCCAAAAAAATCCATTTCCATGCCCTTTAGTCAAGAAGTAGTGTAATAGCATGTAGATTTGTCGAAAGAATGGGATCAAAGGTTAGTAGATGAGTAAAAAATCTAGGGTGAGACGATCATGGAGTCGGATGAACCTGAATCAGAAAGTGGTGATATGAAGAAACAATTGATGGGAAGACATTAGAATCACAAGTGTAGGGCTTCATAATTTATGAACTTGTCAATACCATCCTTGTGGATGGAGATTAACCTTTTCTCATTAGCAATAGTGCCACACCAATTGAAAAATTATTAGTAGATCCACTATTATATGGTGTAAACAATTACTATTGTTCTAGTATCATTCTTTAAAGTGCATCCAGTTTCAATGAACTTTATTGATAGAGTATATGATGAGTTGAAGGAGATCTAATTTGTATTTCAACATTATTCATTTTATCTAGAATTATATCTTTAAGCTTGAGTTTTGTATGATGGTTTTTGATTTAAGAAGACAAGACAAGATCTAAGGATAAATCTTGTTGAAGAAAGGGTGATGATGTGCACATGGAAGAGACCTAATTTACAACTAGAAAAGTAAGATCAATTGAAATTGCAAAAAGTAGTGAACCAAATTTATAACTTTAGTCATCTAAACTTATAACTTTTGTTCAATTGAATTTATAAATTTCAGTCAACTAGATTTACACATATTAGTTGATCCAAAATTAGTAAAAAGGGTCAACTGAAAGTTCTGCTATTGATCCCACATAGATATCTAGGGTTTATTTTATATTATCTTTATTAGTTTTTAATTTAATCATTAGTTTTAATATTATTTCCTTTCGATCATTTCATCTTTTATGTTAGATTAGATTCTTTTTTTAATTTCCTAGTTATTAGGTTATGTTTTCCTTTCATAGATATCTAGGGTTTTTTTTTTTTTTTTATAAGCCTATAAATTGGCATCTCATGTAATAGTATATTATTATTGAATGGGTTATTAAATTAATTTATTATTAATCCTTTGTGGTTGTTGGCACTAGAGAGATGGATTTCCCCTTAATTCTTGAGTATTGAGTGATTTATCCTATTTATTCAATCAAATCCTTATTGTTCAAGTTTAGGATGTGATGAGCCAAATTGAGATTTCATGTATCATATCAGTATCTATTTAACATCTTATTTTTTTTTCCATCAATGTATCATATATGATATTGATTTAACCTAAACCTAGTTCAATTTCATTATTCTTAAATAATACTAAATTATTGATTCTATCCATATCCCTTTATTTTAATTTCCAAAAGACCTAAAATCTATAAAAAAAAATGCCTTCCTTGTCATTTTTATCGGTTTTGAGAACCTTAAATCCAAGATCTTGCATTAGTTTGTGAGGTTAGTGAAACCCTTTAGTGCTACTTCCATCAATACCTTGTAAGTGAGAAATAGACGAAGGAGATGGAAAAGGCCTTCGTTACTTTTAGGGTGTAGGCTAATGGAAGGGTTTCTTATGCTGAATTTACTTGTTCTAGTGCTTATTGCAATAATATCTCCTAAATCTTAATATCCATCACAATTTACGAATGCTCTAACATGAGTAGTTGATTCATAATAGCTATTAAGATCAAGAAAAAGAAGCAATTCCACATGCACAAGCTGACATCAAAACACTGATATTATATTTGGTTTATTGGAATGAAATTATCATTTTGTTTTTATTATTATGAAATTATTGTTTTTTTATTTGATTTACAAAAAATTATACTATAAAGAATATTTCTTTTATGTAATATAAAATTGATAAAAATTTCTAATTCTTTCTATTTATAAGAGGAATAACTATTTCTTAAAAAATATATCTTTTATTTTAAAAATGTTCTTATTATAAAATAAAATAATATTAGAGAAACTGCAATTTCATTCTAACCTTATATCAATCTAGTAAATCAAACATAATATAAAATCATCAATTTCAAAGTATTGAAGTTAAACCGTAGGCCCCAGAAGTATTTGATCTTTCCAAAATAGTTTACACACGTTACAAGAAAAGCAAATAAATAAAAAGGTGTAAAAATTCTTTGCTTTGATTTATGATATGTGCTAAGGAGGTGTCTCATAGGCTTTTCCATATAGTTTTATAGATCTGAGACAATTCGCTTGCTTGGTGTGTATGTCTAAGAAACAATTTTCTTGTCTGTCCCTTTCCCAAAACAAGCTCTTGTATGGTTGCCCCATTATAATATAGTTGAGGTTGATAAAATGAAAGATGACAAGTTTGCAATATATATCTCACAAATATATGCTTTTAAGTGGGGCTGCTCTAAGTGCTGATGGCCATTGAAGTTGAATCTGACATATTCCTACACTCCATATATGGATATATTATAATGATAATCAATGGATACAACTTTAGCTTCTCCAGTTGCAGTAGTCAAATCACAGCATGTTGGTGGGTTTTTCCTCCTAAAAAGAAGATATCCACATGGATCAATTATATAATAATGTATCAGCGCACAAAATACATTTGTGGATTGGAGATTCTCTATCCCACTCAATGTCATCTCAGAGACCATTTGCTTCTGAACATCTGAGAGTGCACATGTAACTTCTACAGTGTACGAGTCCACGGAGACAATTCGAATGTAGATTACTTTTTTTTTTTTTCTTGAAAATATTGTTTAATTTTATAAATGGTAATAATAATAATAATAAGGATAATAATGGCATGGACGTAAATCTTCAGTAGAATGATAGGTTTAAATCTCTATCTACTGAAGTTCCGACATAAATGAACTCAAGGTTTTTGTCATGCTAATGTGGTAATGGAGTTGTAAAGTGGGAGAGCTTGACGTGATCGGTTGGGTTCGTCCCGAATATGCAATAGATATTTCAAGCTTAAAACGATTTTGAGGCTTGATTTGGTTTGAAACAATTTAATAATTCGTAGTAAAATTTCGGTAGAATTAACGATCTTTTACCTTTTGTTTACTCTAAGAAAATTTTCTCCTCTTTTATTGTATATACAGATTATTGAAAAGAGAATATTTCAGTCATACTCCTATAAACAACTATAACTATAAAAATACAAACACTCTAATTTTTTTAATGTTGCATACCTATATATCTTGAAGAATATTAACATTATAAAATTAAATGTAATATCAAATCAATATTGTTACCTATATTACTCAATAAAAAATGACTATTCCTTTCCATAGAATTATACCTTATTATATATATATATATATTTAAAGATGAAATTTAGGAGAGTGAATAAGTTATAAATATAGTGGAGGATAGCTCATAAAACAAACACAAGATTATTTATTCTTACACTTTGTTTTTATAATAATATATCAAGTTTATAATTAATTTACAACTAATATTAAGTAATTTTGATCTACTTTATTTTAAGGCATACACGTTGCAGATGTGTACCCCTCTCATTATTTTTTAAGGTTGATTCTTTACCTCATTTTAATACGGATCAACTATATAAAGGTCCCATGAATCGAGCCAAAGCTTAAGGTTTGCAAAACCTATTATAGAGGGCATTGGACAATGTGCCGAAGAAGGAGGAAAGATTGACTTTAGATGGTTATGAAGTACATTTTGAGTCTTATGATGATTGGGGGTACGTTCATTTTGAGTCTTATGATAATTGGGGATATGTTTGATATGTAGGTAAGAATTCAAAATAAATTGTGATTCTAACTTTTACTTCATTTCTTATGTTTGGATACGTGATGTGAGATAAATATACCTATAAAATTTTATAGTATAGTGAATTAAATACGGATATTATCTTATAGGGATTATGAGTATTAATACTAACCTACACCTTGTTATCTAACTGATAAATTATAAAGACTAATTGATTTAAAAATTATAATTAAATATTAATTAATGAACTAAAGATTAAATTAAAAGAAAGAAGAGCAAAACAAATTATAATTAATTTTAAGATAGTAAAACAAGTATTTAGAGTTTGTTTTCCCTATGATTTATTACTGGTAAATTATAAAGACTAATTAATTTAAAACCTATAATTAAATATTAACTAATGAACTAAAGATTAAATTAAAAGAAAGAAGAGCAAAATAAATTATAATAAACTTCAAGATTGTTAAACAAGTATTTAAAGTTTGTTTTCCCTATGATTTATTATGTGACATCAACAAATTCACTTAAATCTTTTTTTAATTTCATTAACCGGGAGAATTTTTAAATTAATTTAATAACTTTTTCAAGCTTATTAACCGTAATCTTAAAAATATTTATTTGAATCTCTTCATAATAGCATATTTCAAAGATTGCATTAAAAACAATAAATTCCCTAAAAACAAATTAATAAATTCCGAAAGAATTATGTAAGTTATCTCTAAAATTACATTAATTTTCTTGAAACATGCCAAATCTAATTATATATCAGATTTCTCAATAATGACGTATAATATCAAATAATTAGAATAATACTAAAAAAATATTAATCTAAACGAAATCAAGAATACATGCATGAATCAAGAAAAATAAAAATCAATTGAATAGCAATAAATTCATTCATATAATAATCATAGGATCCATAAGTTTAGATATTAAGAAAATTAGACTTTAATTATGTTGAAAACAGAAATTCTCAATAATGTAAAAGCATGCACCATTAGGGAAATAAAAAAAAAACCTTAATTTTTGAAGTGTAGAAACATAATCTTCTATTCTCTCAAAAGAACCCTAGAACAATTAAAAAACATCTTTTAAAAGTTATGAGGTCAGTTTCTTCTTGTCCTTTATATAGTAGGTGTCAAAAATGATGTTTTTATGCTAATACACTATCTAACGTGATCATGTTTCGGGTCATGTCAAAATCGTTGAACAAAAATTTGAAAAATTGGCTATTGCAATTGATATGACCTAAAAATAGTCATGTCTAGAGGTCATATCTAAATCATACTTAAAAATAATTATTTTCGAGAAATACACGACCAATAAATATTGCAGTTTCTAGTCTCTATGTAACTCTCGGCTTTTAAGTTTTAATTTCAACATGATCTTGATATGTTAGTTACTAGTATTTATTTTAAAAAAATTCATAACTTCTTTTATTTAGCTTCAAATTAAGTAAAATTAGATTTCTTTTCTTTCTTTTTAATTCAATTATCCATCAAAGCCCTAAAATCAAAATATTACTCAATTAAAAATTCAAACTCTTAAAAAAAAAACACTAAAATGAGGAAAAAATATTTTAAATCTCACTTAATATATAATTAAACACCTATCAATACGCTTTTAAAAGCCGAAATTGTAATTTTTTTGAATTGTCAATCTTGCCTTCAAAAGGGAATTTAATTCCGCTTTTGAGATAGTAGAATTATGATTCTATTCTGACATTTTTAATGGTTATTAATTAAAATTACTTATTTAACTTTTAACTTTATTAGTATATTTAATAATTAAGAATAGTTTTGACCAATATTATTTTATATGTATTTCATTCTATGTATTTTTTCAAATGAATTCATTACTCCAATCATGAGTTCATTTTATGTCATTCAAATCCATTTATTTTATACCATTTCTATGTATCAAATGTGAATAACAGTAGATTTGGAGGAGTATGGAAGAACATTGCCGGCAAGCAGGATCTACAACTTTTGACAGGCCTGGACCTTTCTTACAAAAAGGTTCGGAGCATTCGGGTGTCCAAGAAGATTCCTGAAGCAAAGCCGTTCAAAAGGTCCGACTTTTCATCAATTATTCCGACTCTTTTAGTATTAGAAGATCCGCCGAATGCCCATATTTTAGAGGCCCGACCCTTTATGGAAGTTCCGGACTATTTGACGACCAATCTTCACCAAGAAATACTTTCCTGGAGCATTTTTACAAATTCTACGTTTTATGTTATTTTAATTACATTTTTGCCTTTAATTACACGTTATTAAGGGTTTCTTTGTATGAGCATTATTCCATCTTGATTGAGTTCTCTCAAAATTAACCCTAGTTCTTATCAAATTTTTTATTTGTGGTGAAATAAATAATTCGTTTGACACGTGCATAATATTGAATTAGGTAAGCATAGCTCAATTCTTATTAGTATGTAACATCTATTAGGAAGTTATTAATATTTTTAAAACCCTACAATTAATAACTTTATGAATTTCTTTAATATTTATGGGGCTATATCACATTTGACTCTTATTAATCCTTAAAATATTAGATAATATAAGTTAAGAAAACTATCATTTCAATAATCAATCCATATAAAAAATAATTACAAAGATATATTACTAGTAAAAGATCAACTTGGTATTGTATTGAAGAAAATTTTTTCGGTATCAATATGTCAAAAAGCTATAAATATAATATTTAAAGAAACTTGAAAATTCTAGTTTAGGGGATGTTACTGTAACTTACTTTAATTAATTATCATGCAGGAAAAAGGAAATAATAATAAAGTTAAAAAGATATAGTCGTAGCTAGAAGTATGAATAAATGGATGCCATAGTATTATTATTTATTAATAAGATCAAACATGCAAGCAACTTGCTTTTGCGATTTATGGCGACGGTGAATTTATCGAATAAATACAAAAAAAAAGGTCGGATCATAAATTGATGCTCCACTTCGCATTTGCCTATTAACAGTAAAGATTCTCTGGGGCGCTTATTTCTATGTTCATGCCCTTACTTATATATGGAACCCCTTCAAGTATAGAACACAAAATAAAGAAAAAATCAATTAAAAACCGAACAGATACACTGAAAACTCAGTTTGGTTTTGCTTGGTTTTTCAATTTTTTATTTTTGATTCCACCAAGGACAGACACAGGATTATGAGATTGGGGAGCCAATTTTACTATATTTGTATTAATATTATAATTATTCATAATCTTATATATATAAAGATTTTGTAAAGTGAGTGTACCAACGATATTTTTTATACTTAAAAAAAAGAAAATTTTAAATTTTTTTATGAAAATAATTAAGGGTATCAATACACTTTATAAGAGACTAAAGAATAAATTATAGTTTTGTTATAGTTATATATTAATATTAAAATATACCTATCAATTTATTTTAAAAAATAATTCATAAGACTTATGTAATTTTTATTATTAACAAGAATACAACACAATAACTATTTAAGTAGGTAATTATAAGTAAAGTGGAAAAAACCAAATGATATAGATATAAGTATGTTTTGATTTTTTTTTTAATAATGACTCTAAAAGATTGTATTATTAACAATATTACAAAAATCATCGGTCTTTAGTTTTTTAATAATTCATATTTATTTTTATAATATTAATTGTAAGTATAGTACATTGAGTTATATATGCTTATTATTATTTATTTATACTTTATACGATAAGATCGAAGCATTTATAATATTAACAATATAATTATTATTTATGGTACACAATTAATTAATAAATAGTAACTTTAGAGAATTTAGTAATTAACTATAATTTTGTATTAAATGAAATTTAATATTATTAATTATTATAAAGAAAAATAAAGAGAGAGAGAGAATGCTATTTAAGTAATCGAAGAATAAATACAGCTTTAACCAAAGGTAAAATGACATTCATAGAAATCGAATTCATGACCTTTTATTTAAAAATATATACACCTTACCACTAAACTATAATTAACAATTTGCTATATTTTACTCTTAATATATATATATATATATAATATATATATATATGTAATTTTTTATTTTTCAATAAATTTTATTAATTATTTTTTTTTCAAAATGTTCTCTCTAATATTCTAAGTGTTCCTTGAGCTAAGCCTAATATTATTAAAGACTAATTATTTAGATTTATAATAAGATCCACACAATTATACCTTATTTACATCAAAGTAGGTTTTTTAATAGTTAAAGCATGGCTCACTCATATCTTAAGCTTAATGGGTTGGTGTCAAAGTCATGCAAAGCATAGCATAGTGGGACACATGTCTTGTGTATTAAGCTACTACTTGTAGGAGACATTATGTAAGATGGGGTGTGGTAATGCTCTCATAGTACAATAAAAGCTTGCAGGTTGTAAAACTTGAAACAAAGTTTAAAGTCTAAAGGTAAGATTTTGGATTGAATAGAGTTAGACTTAGGTGGCCCCCTACACTAGTGGAACTTGGTTTTGTTCATTAAGGGACCCACCAGTAATTCGATAGGGAGAGGGTTTAGGTCGGATCTAGCCTTATTACTTCCTAGCAAAATCTATTCATAGGTTAGGTTCCTAGGTTCCTTTTTCTTTTTGAAACTTATAGTCAAGACACTTGCTTATACAAATTGTGTTACATTTTAGGTTTAAGGATGCTAAGTCTACAAATTGGGCCTATAAGTGGCTTGTTTGGCATGGGGCTAGGGCTAGGTTTAGACTTGAGGCCTCATAGGGCAAGCGTTGGATCCTAAAGTAAGCTAGATCATGAGTTGAGTTTAGATTGGATTGGAAATTTATATAAGTCTAAGTATAGTCGACTAGAGACAAGAGGAGATATGGTCTCATAGATTGAAACCATGGCCTAACGATAAGGGATGTCACTAGCTAAATGATAAGAACAATAGTTGATCGAGGCTCATTGAAGGTTGATCAATGGGTCCTAATATGTCTTGTTTGTTTCTGTTTCATTGTTGCAGATGTATATTGATCTTAGTATATTTGGGGCTTACTTATAGACTCATAGTGAAGCTTTATGTAACAAAGAGAGAGTCCACATTGTATCCAAACACAATATGATTGATTAGTGAATTTTGCTACTCCATTTTCCATGGTTTTTTTACCTAAGCCCATCCAATGCTTTTTTAAATATAAATCAGCCTATACAACTTTGTTGTTCCTAATCTTTTCTTTTTCTTCATTGTTGGTTGTTTGCATCATGTTGTTTGATCTATATAAAATTTGCATCAACACATATCGTTAAAAACTAGACCACAAAATCTTAGTATTTTCCAATTGATGCTATTATTAACGAGGCTATTTTATGGTTGCTAGACATAAACTTCTTTTTTAAAACCCTTAATGTTACAACATTTATAAGTCCATTTGATCTTGTCCGCTATTCACATACTGCAACATATGCTACATTTATAAGTAGAGCTATGAATGTGTTGAGCTTTTAAGGCTCAAGGCTCAAGGCCCAAGGCTCAAGGCTCAAGGCCCAAGGCTCAAGCTTAGCTTATTAAAAATACAATTGAGTTTGAAATGAATTGAATTTTTACTAAGTCTAGAAATTACAATCTCAAATTTGAGCTTGTTAAGAAATCTGAAGTTTGATCACGATTTATTTAAATAAAAGAGCCTAAGCTTGTTTATATAAACAAGCCTAAACAAACTTGAGCTCAAGTTTGTTTAGATAAATGAGCCTAAATGAATTTGGAATCGAACTTGTTTAGTCTCCCTTTTAGTTATATTAATGATAATAATAATTTATATTTTTATTCTTATATTTTAATGGTTTTTAATCATATTTGTTAATTTTTTAATAATTATACTAGTCTTATTCTTGCAATATATTATGTTTTTAATATAATATGTCAATTTCCAAATTTATTTGTGAGTTAACTTGTTAATAATATAAATAAACATGCTATCGAGCCAATTCATAAGTCTAAATTGGCTCGTTTATATGAATGAGTTTTATTTTAAGTTTAAACTTCACTTGTTTACAAATTGAATTTTACCCCGAATAGCACACAAGTGACACCGCTAATTTATCCTCCTATTTCTACGCCCGTTACCGGTGCATTGATAATATAGATTCATCCCTCGACCTCGTGATTAATTATTTTGCAGTGAATACTAGGGTCTTATACGGTTGTTTGGTATGATGGGCAGCTTGCCCCCTTATATGCATTGGTGTTGTGGTTATAGAGTAGACCTCTGCAACAATTGTTTCATTACATTGGTGTTTGTCTGGTTTCGGTTGGATGAAAGTGGTGGATCTGCAGGAGTGATAAAAGTGGAGGAAGTTTTATGTTTGATAACTAAAAATTAAAGATTGGATAGTGAGAGAATTGGAAAGAACTGAGCAGAAGAATGCATATTGCTTTTAGGTTTCTAAGGTTGGTTTATGTTTTAGGGTATATTCCTACAATTTCAGGTCCCAATGTGGATTGATATGGTTATTTTAGGTTAAAAAATAAAGGTAGGTTGGCATAATATTAATAATACCGGATACATGTGGCGATATTATTTCGATTATTCCAAATGTTCCTATGTTAGTTCCACACCTTTACACAATCTAAACTACCATCACCCTCTGATGATTTATTCATGCAAACCAATGTGGATAAAATTAGAACGATAGCCATATCTGATGGACCTGTGAAGTGCTATCTATACATAGAATAATACAAGAATCAATGGAAAAGGCTATGTTGTTTGCAGCTTACCGGCAATATGGAATGTCTCTCGACATGAAAAAAGGCCTCCTTAAAAAAGGGTTGGTGTGGTGTGGTGAGATGAGGAAAAAGAAACATTCATTTTTTATTCACTTTTTTTTTTTGTGACCATGAAAAGTGGTTGTTGAGTATTAAAAGTGAGATTTAGACGAGAGAGAGAGAGGCAATGAGGACCCATGAGAACATGTGAAGCAAATGGGGAACAAAAGAACAAAAGCTAGTGATCCTCCCCCGCATTAAAGCATGGAGGTTGGTTAACTGACAAATATAGGGAATATTAATGTGGTTTCTTTTGATCAACTCCCACATGAGTCATGACCATCACCTATATGATATTTAAAAAAAAAAAAAAAGTTTGTCCGTCGTATCCTAGGTTAATTAAGTTACTTTACCTTAAGAGCCAGCAGGTTTTGAAAGATCCTGCCGTAATCTAATTTTGCTTTGAGAGATTCGAGACATATTAAATATTTTGATCTTCTCTAAAGTATAGTATAGAATTGGCCAGGAAAGAAAAAAGAAGAAGAAGAAAGAAATGGATAAATAAAAAAGGTTGAGAGTTCTTTAAATTGGAATCGGCAAGAAGTGATTTCGAATACTTATAAGTTAAATTCATAGGATATATACAATTTATATGATGATAGAATTATTTAAAAGTATGCTTTTTTTTTTTTCGAGGGCATGTGAAGCACTTATTGGAAAAGCATGTGATCATATTATGTTAGTTTATTATGAAGGGAGAAAAATTATTGTCGCTATGTATTTAATAAATATGGGAATACACGCACGTGGGCGGTTGTCTAGTTTTGAGTTCATAATTGCAAGACTTTAGCAACTTCATTTTTTAAATAAAAACTTTTATCTAACATTCCAGCAAAAAGCACTGTAGTGTAAATGCAAGGGTTTTTAACAATGAAGTTCGTGATGAATTCTAGACCTCCTTATCTTTTTCTTCTTCTTCTTCTTCTTATTATTATTTTCTATCTTTCAAATGGCCTAGCCTCTTAATTTCTTTTTCTTTTTTGGGTAAGGACTTGTTTTTCTTTTGCTATTCTCTTTTAACCCACACTCAAATAGCATATGTGCAATTATTAGATATAATATTTACTATGAAATTGTATTGAATAATCATAATTCTTATATTAAATATAGGATTATTAATTAATACAAGCTAATGTTCTAATATTATATATTGGCCATATAATATTGCATTATTATACAATTAAATTATATTAATTATGCATGTAAATTTGCAGATATGAAACTAATAAAGTTATGGTTGGAACTAATTCGTCATAATATATATATATATATATATATATTATTGATTTTCAAATGCTTTTCATTACATGCGTACCTGCAAATGTGTAAAACATTTTCCATATAACAAATTGAGCCTCAAAAGATGTAATTTTTGTAAGAATTAAATCATTTTTGTGTAAAAGTTATGTCATTTAGGTAGCGTTTGGTTGGCATTGGAATTCGGCACTGGACTGGACAAAATTTTTTGTCCTCCGTTTGGTTGCCATCCTTGAAGTAAATACTGGACTAAACACGAATATGGTATTGGACTAAATCAGATATATTAGTACCGTGTATAATTCGGGACAAAAAATTCGACACTGGACTACAACCCAATTTTTGTGAAATTTCGAAATTGCCCCTCAATGATCTCGTGTTACTTTCCCTTCCCTCTTTGTTTTGCAAAATTTTCTACTGCAATTTCCGTCACTTTCTTCCTTCTTTGTTCTGCAATTTTTTCTCTCATCGCGCAACTACTTTGGAGGAGGAACAACGACAGCTCATTAGCGCCGGTCCTTCTACCATCAGGTTTGTATGCTTCCATCTCTTCTCAAATCCTTCCTTCCTTTACAATGTTCGTCGCATGCTTGTTGGATTTTGCCGTATGGTTGTCGCTGGTCCTTCTCTATCGCTTGTCGTATGTTCCTCGCATGCTTCTTGCTTAGGGGGGGTTTAGCTGGTTAATCAGGTTACTTAAGGGATAGGGTTTAGGTTAATGGATTTTGATTTAGGTTTTAGGGTTAGGGTTTAGGTTAATGTTCCTTGCAGCTGGTTATTCACTAGATCGTTGATATGGACTATAAAGCGAGAAATTGCTTTAGTCAAGCATAACGTGGTGAGATGCTCCACTATCCAGCAGCTAAGAAGGGGTGGTGTTGTTGTCGAGAACTACATGATTAGCTCGTGGTTGCTAGGGTGTAGATGTGCCTTAAGGATAAGGTGTCATGGATTGTTGATTAGTGACAAGCCGAAACATCCAACATCATTTGGCAGGTGAGGAAGGCTCCTGGAATGAACCTGGTAGAGGTTAACAACATGGTCGAAGAATTTGCATTTGGCGATGATTCAAAGCCATTTTAAAGGGATGTAAAATTGATCTTGGAGCTGTTGGTTCAGTAGTGGTGTGGGACATTCCAGCTCTAACAACTCCTTCCAGCTGCAGTTTCAGATAAATTGATGGTTGCACTGTCAATAGCAGTTGAAGATTCAATGCAACATTGTCCTTAAACCATGCAAAAATGAAGTAAAACCTCCTTTCCTTGAACCATGTCCTGCAACAACTAATTACCAAAGAATAGACATCCAGTAACTAGTCAACTACTCAGCCAATTTAATGTAGACAGTAGGAGAACAAATATTTACCAGCATCATCCTAGCTTAACTTAAAAGTGTGCAGAGATTCATATACAACTCCTTAGAAACCTTAGATTGAAATGTGCCTAGAATATGAATACTCAAATTTACTCCCTCTGCATTTTTGAGCGCCTCGGCTTGTTCGAGATGGGGTGGGAGGTAGAGGAGAGATGTTGGAGGTTGGAGGAGTAGTAGTGTTCTGTTTTTTTTTTTTTTTTTTTTTTTTTTGGTGGGCGTTGTAATGTATGCTAGAGGCTTAGTATGGTGGTTTCAATGTGTAGAGTGTACCCGGTGGACTACTGAGCTACAAGTCCCACGACACAGGAGCGGGATTCTCTAAAAAGCCAAGGTCGCGGGTGGCCAAGAGGGCTCACTTAGAGACTTGGGATCTCAGCAGGAAGTGGGGTTTCGTCCTCCCTTGGCTTGCGACTTAGGTATTATGTTTCTGGGTTCCAGACTTTTTGTAAAGGGCCCAGTCCTCTGTTTTTCTTAGGCAAGCAAAGAAGAATTGGAATTGCATCGGGTTTTTTAGCAACTCCTTCTGTCCGTGGAGTAAGTAGTAAGGCAAGCTAGGAATATCAAGGAATTTTTCCGATAAGATCCGCAGATGAATTACGGGGTAACTCTAAATTTCTTTCTAAAGTTGGAGTTGTTGATGAGGAGGAATATTGACTTTAATCTCCTTCTCCAGCGCCAATTCTATTTCTTTGACTATGTGAATTTTGTCTATCAGCATCCTGATTTTTGTTTGAAGAATCTCCAGTTGTGCTTTAAGTTCAATAACTTCATCCTCTATCCCGGGTAATGCTTGCATGGGCTGCCTTGATATGTTTAATTCTATCCTATCTTTATTTTATTACTTCTCCCTGGAACTTGTTATGTTAGTAGCCTCTACTCCTTCGACTTGTCCGTGTTAAGTATCTGATATTTGCCATTGCGAGTGAGCAGGGGACCCTGGTCAGAGGTTCTTTTTCTTATTATTGGGCGTGCCCTGGTACTAGTAAAGGTCCTATGGTAATGATGTAGTCAAGGGTACTCTACCACTACGTGTTTCCCTTACCAATATTACTATTCGAGGAAGGGTCTATTATTTACCCTTCGTTCTATTCTCTCCTTGGATTGAATATTTCTTGATAGCTTGCATCTCATTTTTTTCTATCAAGAAGAGGTACATAGGTAGTTCATAAACGTAAATTTGCAAATCTTTCCACCTAAAGCACAAATGTATCTTGTGGATCTTTTTGCACTACATGCATAATTCGTTGTCATCACGAAGAAATTACACTACAATTGTCTTTCCCTGCATCTGCTTCGATTCTTACCTTGGAATTGTAAGGTCAAGTACCAGTAGTAGACCTGAGAAGATGCGCTTGGAAGATACAAAGCCTACTTTAAGAGCATTAACTCATCCCAATTAACATATATACACTCAATGGACCACTCGGCCATCCTGACTTTATTTATATTATGTAGCATATGATGTTGTCCATTATGTTTTGTATTATGAAAATGATCTTTGGATCCCCAACGTTACACTTATGGGTCTTTCCTTTGATATTTCATATAGATCATGGATCGGCATGGATTTCTGATTTGTCTTCTTGGATGGAGAGTCTATATCAATATGCTTACAATGGCGGCAGCTAGTTTCTATTATATAAACTTTGTTTTGAATAGGAGAGTAGAGAGGGGTGTATTGAATGAGCGAGCAATAGCTAGATATGAAACACGTCGAAAGGTGACTGATTCACTCATTAATGGGAGTGATACAAATTGTTTATGGAAGTTAAGGATGTGTAGGAATAGTTTTGCACATCTTTGTGAACTCATTAGGGTACGAGGGGGAATGCGTTGTAATGGAAGAGCAACGGTTGAAGAACAAGTTGCGATTTTTCTAAACATCCTTGCACATCATACAAAAAATAGGAGTATTCAAGTAAGATTTCGTAGATCAGGTGAGACTGTTAGTAGAAATTGCCATCAAGTGTTAGCTGTTGTGTTAAGGTTACAAGATATCTTACTTGCAAAACCCAACCCAGTACCAAAGATTGCATTGATGAACGGTAAAAATGGTTTAAGGTAATATAAAAAATCTTTTCGGTACCTTCAGTTAATCAACGATGGTCATGATTACTTATATTACAGTACAAATTTATTTCTGTTTCTTTGGGAACATATTAGGGTTGCCTTGGAGCATTAGATGGTACATACATTGTAGTTACGACACCAGTTGCAGATAGACCTAGGTATTGAACAAGGAAAGGGCATCTTGCAACGAATGTCATGGGTGTATGTGATCGTGACATGAAATTTATCTACATATTGGCTGGCTGGGAAGGGTCTGCATCAGATTCTAGAGTATTACGTGATGTAGTCATTCGATCTAATGGATTGAGAGTTGTACCTGGTAAGCATTTTAAAAAATAAAAATGTTTTCATTTTATCTATCTAGTTGAAATTTTTCATGTAAATTTATGTGGTTACATTTTGTTGTAGGTTCATATTATCTAGTGGATGGTGGATATTCCAATGCACCAGGATTCCTTTCCCCTTTTAGAGGGAGGCGTTATCACATTCAAGAATGGGCTACAAGTCAACGTAGGCCTCAAAATCGTGAGGAATTATTTAACTACAGACATGCAAGGGCAAGAAATGTTGTTGAGAGATGTTTTGGAATTTTGAAGAAACAATGGGGTATTCTAAGGAGTCCATCATTTTATCCCATTAAAATACAATGTTAAATGATTCTAGCTTGTTGTCTATTACACAACTTCATTCGAATGTACATGCCACTGGACCCATTCGAGCACGCAGTAATTGAAGGAGATGAAGTTCCAATTGGAGAAAATGGAATTGATGCAATTGAAACAGTAGAACCTACTAAGGCATGGACTGAGATGAGGAATACCTTAGCACAAGAGATGTACGATGAATGGAGGGCCCGCCATAGGAACTAGAATGTCACTGATTGTTGTACTTTCTTTGACTATGTATCTTGGATCAGTGTCAGTACTGATTTTTCGTTATTTTTATATTATTGAAATCATTTGGTTGTCCAATTTTCAATTTTATGTTGTAATGTAACTTGAAATATTCTATCCGTTGTTTGTATGCATGAATTACATTTTATTTGTTTGGTTTTTGCCTTACACTATGGATTCATTTACAGTCATGGATAGTAGAGATAAAAAAACTAGACGTTCTTGGAGCCAAGTTGAGGAAGATACGTTATTGATGGTGTTGGAAGAGTTAGTCGTTGAAGGATACAAAGGAGAAAATGGCAGTTTTAAGAATGGGGCGCATGAAGAAGCTTTAAAAAGAATGAAAAGCCACATTCCAGAAACCAATCTCAATGTTAGGCAAATTGTTAACAAAATGAAGAGGTGGTCAATGAAACTGGCAAAGGTTATTGACATGATAAATACTAGTGGATTTGGGTGGGATGATACCAAAAAATGTGTTATTATTGATAATGATGTAGTTCTTGCTGAATACATAGAGGTAAAATCAACATTATGTTTATTTTGAAATAAGCTCATTTGTTATACGTTAATTCTTTGTTGTTATAATAACTATTTCTATTGTTTTTTAGAAACATCCGAAGGTTGCTAATCATGCCAACAAGGAATTTAAAGAGTTTGAAAAACTTCAAGGAATATTTGGAAAAGATAGAGCAACTGGCAAAAGGGCTGAAACACCAGCAGATGTGATACAGGACTTGCGAAATGAGGGTGAGGATACTTTTGACTAGGGGTGGTAATTGTGGGGCGAGTTCGTAGGCTGACCCGCCTTGCCCGCAAAAAAATGCGGGGCGGGCAAAAAATTTTAGCCTGCTGAAGCTGCGAGCCATTTTGACCCGTGCCCGCATTACCCGCGGGGCGGGGTGGGCAAGTTCCCGCAGGCGCGGGTTAGCCCGCGGACCAAGAAAATTTTTTTTTTTCTGAAGTGCCAATGACGTTGACGACTGACGAGTCGTAACAGTGAGGAGTGAGGACTGACGGTGAGGGTGAGGGTTGAGGAGTGAGGACTGGCGATTGAACTTTCTTGAATCGTCGGTGACGACTGACGAGGATTGAGGACGGACTCCGGAGCAGTCGAGGCAAGGACGACTGAGGACTGATGGTGACGATCGACGAGGCGAGGACGATCGACGAGGTGACTGGTGAGGACAACTGAGGACTAACGGTGACGACCGATGAGGCGAGGACGACTGAGGACTGACGGTGACAACCGACGAGGCGAGGACGATTGAGGACTGACAGTGACGATCGACGAGGCAAGGACGACTGAGGACTGACGGTGACGATCGACGAGGCGAGGATGACTGGAACCATCCGGAGCTCTAACGGACACGGTAATGTTGCCAACTCCAAACGGTGACGACTGACTTGTGGCTACCGACCGCCGGACGACGACCCCTTCTTGTTCTCGGGTCTTGGGGGCTCCAAAGTCGAAAAAAGAAAACACAGTGGACGATAGTGCGGGCGTCGCGGGCCAGCCCGCATTGGCTCGCAGGGCGAGGCGGACCGACTTTTCTGACCCACCAGCCTTGCGGGCCACTGCGGGCCCGCCCGCGACTACTCGTGGGCCGGTGAGGGTCGGGGTGGGCCGGCCCATTCGGCTTGTATTACCAGCCCTATTTTTGATGAAGAAATGGAGTTAGAATAAGTGCCACGGTCTACTGAAGCCTCCAGCTATGCCTCACGTGAGCCATCTGTGCGACCGACTCGCAAGCGTCCAATGGTAGAATATGCTGCAGAATTTATATCCACGTTTCAAAAGAGCATTAGTGATGCTAGGAGTGATTTTGCTTTACTTGCAGGAAAAATTGCTAATCCTCCTAGGGACGATATTGTTGCAGAGCTGAAAACGTTAGGATTGTCACAAAATGAAGAGTTAGATGTTCTTATGCAAATGGCGACAAATCCACAGTATGAGAAGTTTTTTTGGAGGCTCCAAGGAGAATAACACCTAGCATTTGTTAGGTGAATTATTGGTTGATGTAAAACATGTTTGTAGTATTTATGTAATTGAGACTTCTTTCATTGGCTTTGTATTATCGAACCTCTCTACCCTGGTTTAGTACCTTGTATGGTTAAATCGGTTTTTGGATTTTGTAGAAGTTGTAACCTCATGTATCTCCTGCAACAGAGTTGGCAGGTTTTCTATCAGATGTAGTTGGCAGGTCATAATCATAGAAACTACTTTGACTATTGAAACGTATGATTATTATCTTATCTATGCCATTTATGCCTTGTCCTTATGAAATATAAAAGTGATTGATGTTCTAATCTAATCGATCTAATTTGTGGATGGATTTTTTAATTTTCAGGTCCTTCAATGACTTGTTTAAAATGGTTGATGGATATGTGGATGGTTCAGTGTAAAAGTGTTTCATGTTTTTAGTGACATATTCAAAATCATAAATAATGTATTATTTCATTAAATATAACATATTTCCTATAATATTTAATATTATATATTAAACCTTCAAATCATTTTTTTTATAATAATATGAAATATATAAAAATAACTATGATATAAGTAAAAAGGGCAAAATTGTCAATTTTACTCTGTCTAGTCCAATACTTTGTAATTTCAAACACTGGACAGCATAAAAGCCTTCTCTAGGGTAAAACAGTCAAATTACCTATGTTCAATCAGTACTTTGCAATCCAAATACTGGATAACACAAAAATCCTTGTCCAGTACTGAACAAACCAAACGTGATACAAAAATATTTTTTGTCCAGTCCTTCTTTTTTAGTACTGTCCAGTACTCTTTGTTCTGTCCAGTACCAATAACTAAACAGTACCTTAGACTAGGTCAGAGCCGAGCAATGAAATATGTGAAATCTTAGAATTTTTTGTAGGTTGCATAGTTGGATTTCAAGGTGAGTATTAAATATTACATGGTGAGTTTTGTTTTTAAAATTTTAAAAGCTATAATCATGTGATAAAGTATAGAATATGATTTTTTTTATATTTTCGATCACTTACCTAGAACTTTTTATATCGTGTCTAACAGGTTTTCTAAGATAAGAAACCTTATTATTTTTCAATATAAGTAAAATGATGTGAACTTAGTTTATATAATGTATATAATAAACACTAGCAAGCACAAAAAAATAATATGTGTACAAAAATTAAATATAGTGGTATAATAATTTTAGAACATAGTATAACTAATGAATTAGACTGTATACACACACGTTACTTGCACAAAAATATACCAAATGAAAAGCTCTATAAGAGCCATTCTTGTATTCTTGGAATTGCTAATCCTTTTCTAATAAAGTAATTGCTCTTATATTGTAACATTTTGCTTCTTGAAGAAGTTCTAGAAAGATTAATAATGGGGGGTATGACTAAGTAAATATTTAAATGATAGAAAATGTGAAAGCGTAAAAAAGTTGTGATGTCAAACTGTAATGAAGAGACCTTACCCCAACTTTTTTTTTTTAACAAAAAATAAAAAAATTGTGAAGAAGATGAAAGAAACTATAAAAAAAATCAAAAGATAATATATAATTCACTTTTTATTTACATTTACTGGTGTAAATATAGAAAACTTCTTGAGTCGCTATACTGCTTTACAACCTCTTTCGCTGGATCAATTCTTCTTATATCATAAGACAATCCTTCAATTAGACTCCGAAATATTCATATAGGCATAACTTGCAAGTTTAAAATAGGAAATGTTTTGGATTCCTTTTCCTATAACATAAAGCAATGAAGGAATATCATACTTAAATTGAGAAATAACTTAAGTAGATTGTTTACTTTGGTCATTTGGGAAGATATATGCTTCTTAACCCATGAAATGTTGCATTGTACCTTTTCAGGATTGCTGTTAAAAAAATGACATTTTCATAAGAAAACAAGAAGCCATTTGCTTTTGAAAAAAAAAAATGACATTAATAAAATTGAAGTAGACTGTATAATTATACCTACTGTGCTTTGTTATATTAAATTACTAAAAACATAAACTCAAAACCAATCTAGAGAACTTATCATAACTTCAAAAGAATAAATTGAAATAAAAACACAAAAGAAAATTAGACAACTAAAATTCTTAGAGAGTTAATCCAAAAAATGTTTAGGAAAGATTTAGGGGGGGGTTTACTAAGATAATGCTATTTTTTTTTTAAATTCATAAAATAGGGTAATAGAAAAATTATTCAAAAAATAGGTTTTAAAGTTATAGATTCGGAATGTGCCTTTAGTTGAACCAATTTTGGCAAAACTGAAGGCCGCCCCTTCAATAATTTGCTATTTTTTAAAATAAATTTTAAATCAATGTTTATAATTTTTAAAATTATGAATTTTTATTTTTTCTATTTGTATGTGAAATTTTAATTTATTTAAAAATAATAATTTGAGAAAAGTTATTATTGAAATTTATTTTATGAAAAATCATGCAAAGAAAATCATAAATAAACTTTGTGAAAAGAATTATAAAAAAATCTTAGAAACAAGTATTAAAAAAAATGTGAAAGCATAGATATAAAAATAAGAAAAAAATAAATTATTAGAAAATGTTAATAAATTTATCAATTTCAAATATTAATTTACGTCAATTACAAATTTCAATGAAAAATTTACATATTAAATAAATACGAAAAAAAGTATTATATCCCCTATTATTCATTTTCCTAGTGAATTGTTCTTCCAATTGGGAAAAATGCATTTGTAGGTTCTCTTAACGGCCTTGAATGTGAAGTAGGAGGAGCTTAGGACTCTTGTGTTAGATGGTGTAGGGGATATTGTTGAAGTCTCGACGAGGCACTAGACTCCAATCTGTAACATGCTACAAAGATTCACCTTGATACATTAGTTATTTACTAGCGTGTCTCTTTTGCAGAGCAGCTGGTATAGAGATAGGACGATTAATTGAGTGACGATGTGGTGTGATGTATGTGTTAGGCATTGGGCATAAGCTGTCATAAATCACATTAGAATCCAGTGGGAAATGTTGGTTCTATACGACATGTAGGAATTAGCTACTATTGCCACATGTCAACAGGTTGTACCTCTACCTCAACCTTTATGCCATGCTACTAGTAAGCTTGCAGATACAATGTTATTGCCTCCACCCTACTTCAATGGTTATGTATGAATTAAGATCATGATTAGCTAGAGTAACAGCCATGTCATGATTAGAGGATAAGTTGATTTATCTTAATGTATCAACCTGCATGTCACAATAGATCATAAATTGAATAAGTAATGGATGTGCAATGAATCACCTAGTTAGTATTGATGTTGTACTTAGTAGATATCCAAAAACTGCTCCCATGCATCATATATATCGAAGGCTAATAAATCTATATCATCTCTTGTATTCCTAATGCATGCTGTGAGGGCCCTCCATGTACACTAACCAAGCTAAACGCTTTTCCTATAAGGGCATGTACGGTGCATGTAACACTAACCAATCCACATCAACTCTCTATGGAGCTCTAGTTATGTATTCACATCTTATGGAATATATTAAAACTCCCCAAACTGCTTAGCAAGGGGTAATGTCACTCGAATATGTGGAAACGTATACATGGCACTTGAGTGGTCCAAATGTATCTGCCTCTTCTGCAAAAAGGAGGTAAGATATGAATTAGATTATCAGTGTACAACTCACACCCAACTAAATGATAGCAAGGAAGATTCATTATTAACAATGCATATGATGAAATGGAAAAATAAGAAAACAATTGATGAAATACCTGATCATTGTTTTGCCTATCAAGAGCATTTCGATTTACGGCAACTACATAAGTTAGGTGATTCTGAGTGTCTTTCCATGTCTTTTAACGTGTGGCCAAGGGAGCTCCAACATCTATAATTAGTCTATGCCGGCTAAGGGGTGCTATGTATGGGAATTCATCTCATGCCTAAACCTATAGGATTATCACAACCTGTGAGGATCTAAACTTAAGCAATAATGTTAAAATTAAAATAGTATATATATATATATATATATATATATATGTTATATGCTAAAAATAAAGTAAAATATATAAAATAATAATAATAATAATAATAACAATAATATGAATTATATGGGCATATATATATATATTGACATTAGAATAGAGAGAGAAGATAAAACAAATCATCAAAAATTAGAAAAAAAAGAAACCAAAACTCTCTCCATTTCATCCGAATTTTCTAGGCAAATTGAAATTGAAATTTCCAACATGCAATCATCAGGATAGGAAGAAGAACAAGATTGAAGTAGGATGCAACAAGAATTTGAAGAAATTGAAGAAAAAAAATAATCAAATTAAATAGGGAGGATTTTGTCTGTTCGTTCGAAGGGTTTAGGGTAAATCCGCTGCTAAGCTAAGCTAGGGTTAAGGTTTTGGGTGGGAGAGGATTTCGGTCGACATAGTGGTTGCCGGCTTTGGTGGCCGGAGGTCAGTGAACGGAGCAGCCCCGGTAGCGCCCGAAACTTCCTATTTTTATTAAAAATATCAAATGTTGATGAAAAATTATTATTTTGGTATTCTGGCATAATTTTGTATTAATATTAATGTGATAATTTTATTTTTCTAAAATTTGATTAAAAAATATGTGGTCCTTAAGAAATGCTCTATTCTAGTCGTAAATTAAATTGGAAACTAAATAGGTCAAATGATGTATTTTTGATGTAATTTTTAGTATATAAGATCCTTATATGATTTATTAGATCACCAAATCAATAATTGTTCAGATTGGAGCTGTTTTCTATTTTTAGTGAATTTTTCAAGCTAATTACCCTGTTTTGGCCGAATTAAATCCTTAGCAAAATTAGAGAATTTGATTTGATTAGTTAAATTTGATGTTCAGTTGAGGTTCATTGAAGCATAATATGATTTTAAGAAGCTTGGGTTAGTTACGAAACAAAAACGGGAGTGTTCGGTGCAAGATCGTGATAATTTAGAACCATACGATACAATATAGAATCAGATCGAAATTTAATTACATTAAATTATAATAGAGCGTAGTATACCCATATGTATATGAATTAGAAACTGTAGGAAAATGGTGGATTATACGAGGTTAGGATGGAATTTAGGGGTTTGGAATACTGAATTAGCAATGTAGGGTTCAATAGAGTGAATGAGATAACATTGATTGGTATACTAATGATTTAGGTGTTTCTGTTGAGTAAGGAAGACAAAAGAATTTGGCCAGTGTGACTATTTGGATTGGCATACATTGTTTCAGGTGAGTACCCCCTTAACTCCTCTCTTGGGTACAAGTGGTTGATAATGTAGAATACTTATTGTTGGCTGAAATTACCCTGTACGATCACTTACTGTGATCAATGCAGGATGATTGTTAAATTACATTGGTTTGCTTATGGCTGGTTGTGTGTCATGATATGGTTGGATTATGAGAAAAAAAGAAGAAGGGAACATTATAGAAAATTCTAGAATGAGAGTTGGGTGCGGGATTTGATTATACTATTCCTGATTGTATGTGATGTAATGAACTTAAATTATTGAATGCTTAATGATTGTGATGTAATGCTGGGTTATTTTTAGCTTATTAGATGGGGTTTATATGACTGGTTGAGTTCGTACTATTGTTGTCTTGGTAACGATGAAATATCTAAATGGATAATAAAATGGGATTTAGGCTATAAGTACCTACTAACCTAAAACACTTAATGTAAGAAAAGTCTTGTTCCCTGCCTAGTAAGTTTGTGGTACGACCTTCGAGTCGACCTGGATGAGTTTGAGGCACGGTCAACAGACCAGCCCGATTCAGTGACCTATGGGGATCTGGTCACCCCTTTTGTTTGAGGCAGGTGAAAAGCGAGCTGAATGTTTCTAACTAAAAAGAGTATGTAAGGATGTCTTAATTGGTTAAGAAAACATTAAGTTTTGAAAAGTACATGAGGGTAGTTTATCTACCAGTTGACAGGCTTTGCCTGAGTTAACTGAAAAATATTTGTGACCTATGAGTAAACATGAGTGATTGAAATGGTCTCCAATGAAAAGATTATGAGTTTAGCAAAATGGAATTACAGGGAAAATATCATTAAGTAAGATCATGGTGATGTTAAAATGTAATAAATTGAATTGGGTTTCTTGCGAGTATAACTTGAGTTGAAAACTTGCTTGCTTGAGTAATCACTTCGAGGTATTTGATAATATTGTTGATTACTATTATGTGATTTTGTTGTTTGTTTTTGCTAGGTTGCTTGATTTTATACTCACTTTGCTTTTTAAGAAGCTGAGGGGTTAGTGTTTTTGCTAACCTCAGGTATAGGTACTGAAGAATAAGTTATTGGAGACTTGGGTTTTTGGAGAGCGTCAATAGAGGCAAAGAAGCCCTTAGTTCCATTTTGGAACCTTTGTTATTTATAATAAGATCTATAGGTGTTAATTTTCAGATTGTAATGTAAATATTTATGTGTATAAGGTTGGATTTGTAATCCTTTGAGCCACTTAAGGCTATAGGATTAATCATGGGCTATGCCTACTTACCGGGAATGCAGATCCCGATGATATATATATACTATGATGTGACAAGAGATTTTAAGTACATGTGTTTAGATATGATGTGGATATGAAATGATAGCGCTATTAGCGGCATTTTACAGGATGTTTATAAAATTACATACATGTTAGAGTTATAGGTTCAATATTAGCAAAATTTGCCTTATCTTTAATTCAAATATGGCATAGCAACCCACTTACAAGTACCAATGATAGTTACAGGAATTTTTGGAACAAGTTCAAGAATCAGACCTAGTAGGTGGGTCGCTACACAACCCCTCCAATCTCTTGAGCTGATGGGGATGATGCGATACAAAGCTGACGATACAACTAAACTAAACACGTAGATCCCTAACTATACATCCTTGTCACATTGAAATGCTTTAGTAGAAGCAAAAACATATTGTGGGCGAGTGAGCTGGATTTATTAGCAACGATAAACCCCCTAAGAAGTTGCAATATATATGCATGCATATGGCGCTAAACTTGCTCTCCATTGGCGTGGTTTGGAAGGACTTGGTACATATCACAAAGTCACATTATGCTAATGTGGCCTCCTCTATTAGTAGACCTTTGGCCTTGCCCTAGCAATCTTTCACATGTTGTAACCCAATCTAGGCAACTATTCCCTATCAATGCCTAACCATTGATTAGGAAGCCTAGTTAGACCTCAACATCTTACAAAGTGATAGTGAACTCTCTAATCGGTATGTGAAATGTGTGTCTCTAGCCTCCACCGCTTGACCAGGGTTATTATCATGTACCAATCCAACTGTATGAATGGTAGGCAGCTCGCACCTAAGAATCTTGCTAACTGTAAGTATGGCTTCATTCAAGGATCTAAAGGGATGATATTCTCGGCGTGATGAAGTTATAACTCGTGCCATCGAACGACGAGCCATAATTGATCCTAAAATTTAAGAAGTGAAATATTGCACTATTGGTAATGAAACATAAAGTAATCAACAAGTTAAATATTGTTTACCTCTCCATTCTAGACGACCTACGATTGGTGTCCTTTTTACTACATCAAAACAAAAGGATTGAACGGTTGAGGCTACATTTATTATCCACAAAAAAAAAAAACATGTTAGCATTAATATCAAAATAAATTTATGATAGTTTAAATAATAAACCAAGATATTAAACTTACAATTAATATGAAAATTTTACCAATTAATTTTTTAACAATTAATTAATAATAAATTAATTTTACAACAATTTTTACAATAATAACCCAACATATTACATTTATAATTAATAAAAAAAATACTAATTAATTTTCTAATGATTAATTAATAATAAATTAACCATTAATTAATAATAAGTTAATGATTAATTAAAAAAAATTAATTTTATGATAATTTTTACAATAATAACCCAACATATTACATTTATAATTAATACAAATTTTTTACTAATTATTTTTTGAATGATTAATTAATAACAAATTAATGATTAATTAACAATAAATTAATGATTAATTAACAATAAATTAATGATTAATTAACAATAAATTAATGATTAATTAATAATAAATTAATGATTAATTAACAAAAAATTAATTTTATGACAATTTTTGCAATGATAACCCAATATATTACATTTAAAATTAATACAAAATTTTCACTAATTATTTTTCTAATGATTAATTAATAACAAGTTAAAAATTAATTAATAAAAATTAATGATTAATTAAAAATAAATTAATTTTACAATAATTTTTCCAATAATAACCCAATATATTACATTTACAATTAATACGAAATTTTTACCAATTAATTTTTTAATGATTAATTAATAAAAAATAATGATTAATTAACAAAAAATTAATTTTACGACAATTTTTACAATAATAACCCAAAATATTACATTTAGAATTAATATGAAATTTTTATTAATTAATTTTCTAACAATTAATTAATAAAAAATTAATGATTAATTAACAACAACTACTAGTATTTTAATAAAAACAATAAACTATGAAAAATTGCATTAAATTTTATGTGGATTGACAAAAAGTAACATAATAGGAAAAAAAATAAAATTTTTATTGGAAAAACATACCGAAATATAACATAATCAAGCTTTTTTACTGAAGAAATTAGAAAGATCTTCTATTGATATTCTTACACTCATAAATGTACAAGCTAAATCTGCATAAAATATAAATCAAGGAAAGAGCAAGTTTGAACTTTGGAGGAAGAAAAAGAATTGAAGAAGAAATAAAGATGTATGAATTGAGGAATTACTTTTATAATATAAACTGTTGGTGAAATAATTTTTTTCTACACATTAAAGTTTACACGTTGTGATACTGTATAAATTTGCAGTGTCACTTTATAATAATTTTTATAGATTTGTAGTATTAGATGAAATTATTGGATGATGGAGGATGTTGTTAAAAAAAAAAATGTTTGAGTAATTTATTAAAGGCACATACAGGGTTTGTGCCTTTCGTTTTGTCAAAATTGGCTAAACTAAAGGCGCATTATAAATTTGTGACTTTAAAACCTATTTTTGGAATAATTTTTCTAGGTACTATATTTTGTGAATTAAAAAAAATAAAATTATTTTAATGAATTCCCCAAAGATTTAGTCTTTTAGAACTTGATAATTATAGTTTAGACTTAAACATGCTGTCCAAAATAGGTTTTTTTTTATGGCATTTTTTATTTAAAATGCATTAAAAAACTAAAAAAAATTAGGAAATAAAGATATGAATATACAAATACATGATTAGAAAAAAATGGAATATAAAAATAAAAGAGGAAAAAAAATATACTGAGTGTTCAAAGCATAAAAATTTTTTCCCATGTTTTTCAGGAAATTTCAGAAATTGTGAAGAGTTAGAAAATAAAGTTATGAAGATAGGGGGGCGTGTGGTGGTGTGTGTGGAAGAACTGAAAAACTAAAGAGAAAACACATACCTATGACTAAAGCAGTAAACTTTTTCCTGCATTTTCTATTGAAAAAGCAATAATAATAATAATAATAATAATAAAAAAAAAAATAAATAAATTCAAAGGTTAGGAAGCAAAGAAATGGACACTTGAATACATGATTAAGAAAACAAGAACTAAAAGATAAAAGATAAAAATACATGCCTAATGGCTAAAGTACTAATATTATTCCCGCATTTTCATTGAAAAAGTAGAGATACAAATTAGATCAGGCCAGTAAGTTTTTTATTTTTTGTACATCTGTCATTGAAAAAGCGGAATAGAAAATTAAAAGTATTTTACCAAAACATTAAAACGAAAGAAGCAAACCAGCCATAAGTGGCATGTGGAAAATGGAAATTAGAAAAACATGTGAAGGTATAGGAATAACTGCAATAAATAACATCCTATGCATTAAGGTTGTAAATATGTGTGAGAGAAAAGGGTGGGTATTGGGAGTAATTTTAACATCTGTGGGTATTATTGGTAGGTAAATGTTATTTTTAGTATAGAAATAGTTTATGAATTAAGGTAACTGACAGTTAAAACTCTGATATATAACTTTTGCATATTGAAAGGAACTATAAAAAGATTGTATTATAAAATCTTAAATGATAAAACTATAAAAAAAATATATTGAAGGCACTAAAAATGCCCTCTTGGCTTTTATAATGTAGATATAGAAGGACCCAAAACATAGAGTAGGAATTAGGAAAGAAAAAAAAAAGGGTGAGAATGATAAAATAAAGTGGATTTAAATTATTCCCTTATTCTTCTTTCGGCCGAATTGGAAAATAGGTACGAAATGACAAAATTGTAGGACATTTTGATGATGTAAATGTAAATTATATAAGCATAAAGCAAAATCAACAATTTGATGATACCTTTGAATTGCTTTCAAAAATAAATTTATCATTAACTCACATGAAGCAATTGAAAAGAAAAAAAAGAAGAAGGAAAAACACAATAGGTACTTCTGCAAGGATATTACTTTATAATCTTTAAATATGTTATGTAATACCTCACTATCTAAGCAAGAATGGATTAAATTGAAAGCTAGATTTAGCAACTCATGAACCTAAGTTTATATATGAGCCAATACATAAAAGATTACGCTAGCCAATTCTTGCTAAAACTCTAATTAGGATGTTTGCTCGGAATTTAAGACTACCACAATTTTTTTTTTCCTAATTAGCACCAATTTCCCAAATGAATTTTAAATTTAAAAGAAACACCTAGTTAAAATTAGATTTTCAAAATGAGTTGAATTTCCTAAGATTCCACTCATAGATTAAAGTTTACTGGTTTAAGCGCTAATTACACCATAATCAATAAATTAAGATTTGATGCACACAATGAGGTTGTACTTCACCTCAACTTACTTTTAAGACTCTATTAAATGATGAACCTAAGAAAAATTATGCCGGAGGAATTACATAAATTGTACCAAAATGTGAATATTCACTGAAAATACATGTAATATATTATTAAATAATAATAAAAAATGCTAAATAAATAATAAAATTGGTAAAATTCATGTATCAAATTTGATATTTTTCCAAATTTTATTTCTATATACTATATTAAATACCTTTAACAATATAACATATATAAATATATTATATTATAACATAACAAAACAAATAGAACATGATATAGACAATGCTATATACTATATAATATGATAACACAATATATATATATTAGATTTAAGTGGATGACCTACCAAACCTTGGAGCCTATTTTATCCTACATGGTTACATAGCTTCAAGGTCGGTATTGAAGGTCAAAGATTGATTGCAATTTCGATCTTTTTTTAACATGTTCTTATAGAGTAGGGTATAAGCTATAACATCTTTATATCCAATGCATACTTTAGAACTTATACTCAAAAGTAAACAAAATACAATTTATTTGGACTTTTGGTTGGGATTAGCTTTAAGATGTGTTGTACCACCCTATAAAAATTAGTAATCAATAAAATTTTATTGATTTTTTTCTTTATTCCTTTGCTATTAGTTATGTGGTTAAATTGTTGGGGATTTTTAGATTGATAGAAGTACTAATTATATATACATAAAAAAAATCAACAAGTTGTTAGGGTCGAGTTTATATATAGTATTAGATTTTTAAGTGGTTAAAATAGAAGATAAATATTATATTTGAGTGGTTCAAATAAAAGATCCCATTGAGAAATTGTTATAACATTGTTAAATTGAGTGAACATGATATGTTTTTGGCATAATGATAGGATATTTTATTTGAATAACTTAATATAAGATTAATATCTATTTTAATTATTTAAAAGTTTGATTATTTATTTGAATTGCTTAGTATAGTATTGATTATTTATTTTAATCATTTAAAAATTAAATTTTTTATTTGAACTTAACTGTAATGTTGATCCCCTCCCTGGTCATTTTCTTAAAAGTATATGAATTTTAACTGTGCAATTATAGATGAAATAGTTTTCAAAATGCTAAAATTTAAACAAATACAAATTGGATAAAGAACAAGTACAGATAAATACAAATTTTTAAAAAAATGAACAATCTAAATAAGTTTAATATACACACGCCATTCAATTCCTAATATATTAGAACTAAATAGAATATTGGAAAGGAATACACGATTTTATGGGTATTTTAAAATATAAAGATGGATCAAACATTGAATCAAGACTCGGTAGAAATATTGACAACATTTAGCACTAGCAATAATTAATGAAGATAATGTTGATTCAGAGAGGAATGGGCCTCATCATGTGCTAAATTGCAAGAACGTTGAACCGAGAGCTAAAAATGCTTCTGCTATGTGCTTGCTCCAAGAGGACGCACTTCGCAGGAATGTATGCATAAATATTTACGAGGAAGGACGAGAGGAGTGGGAGACAGAGACATGCAAAGAACCAAAAATAAGAGTGAAACTTACAAAATGTAGAGAAAGTGTAATACCTGAGACAACGCAGTGGTGGCCTAGGAATTCCCATGTTGGACCTCAGACTGCGGACTCCAATGCACGTGTGCCGGTACTCTTGCGCTCACGAAATATGGCCTCTCGTACGTGTTCTGGTCAAGTCTTTTTTACTTGGATTCTACCCTTAGTTCATACTTCATATCAGAGTATTTTATTCTTTATGTTCTCTAATCATAGAACTAGAAGCCTCTGGATTTCTAAGACCACCCCCGTAATTTTATTAACAAGATGCTACTTATAAGGTTTCTTCCCTTTCCTTTTTTTTTTTCCTTACTACTTAACCAGGTTCGGAAAAAGAAAGAACCTTACGAAGAGTAAAACTTTAATAGGAAAGTTTAAAAGAAAAAATGTGACATGTGTTTTCACCTTTCTACAATTTATTGATTTACATTTTATGCTTTTTAGAAATGCAAGATATGTGTCACTCTCCATTAATCAATTGCCTTTTCTTGATTAAAAATGGTATATTAGATACAGACATCCTCAATAAAACTTCGCATTACATAAATTTTATGTAACAAAAGGATTCGATTGCAGTAATCACATGTGCATAACTTACATCTCGTGCTACTAGGGAATGACTAAGAGTGAGGGATGGCGATTAGGAGTAAATAATATCAAAAAGTTCAAATATACAAACGACAAGTAAATAAATTAATAACACAACTCCATTGTTCTTAAATAACATTGATAGCAAAATGGTGTTTCTCTCAGTGTCTATGTGCCTGCTATATAATGAGCTCTTAAGTATTCAAGTAAAGAATACCTAGTTTAGGATTTTATTGGGAAGACGCGTGCATGTCATATGTCATTGATTGCTGGTTACTTAATGGAAAAAAAAAAAAAATACAAGTAATGCAATTGTAAGAACATGAGAACGCAAGAGAGTAAATTGCATAAGTGTGAAAGCGCAAGTTATGTATTTTTATTTTAATCTATATCTTTATCAATTAATTATACTTTATAGTTTTTTAAGATTTCATTAATAGTATAAAAATACGTTATAATAAAAGAAAAGAATAGTTATTGTTTTGATCCTATTAAAAAATTGCATTTTCTTATTTTACAGCAACAGTAATTTTGTAGAATAACCATCTCATCAACTAAACGTAAAAAAATATATAGAAGAGGAATGACTATTTTTATTATTACATCCATGAAGTCAATCAAACGTTTCATTGAAAAAGTTTAATAGACGAGATACTGTGAACATTTCTATTTACTAGAAGTCGGAAGGAGTGATGCGTCTGTGGATGAATGATCCTACGTTCCCACATGGGGTCTCCCTTATGCGCTTGCTTGCTATGTCAATAAGATATGAAGCAAAAGAAACAATTTTACCTATTCTTTATGGTTGTGTTGCCTAGCGATATTGATGATGACTGAATAGAAGTTTCGTTTATTCAGATTTATTTTTTACATATGTTCTGGCCAACCATCTTAACCTTGATAGATCTCCATATAATTCGACCTATCCAAGTAATCTAAAGTCCACAGCGTTCACTAGTAGCAAGTTTTGCTACCCGGAATACGCATGACCAATACGCTATTACAACACTGCTCAATCTCTCCGGCAGAACTACTGCCAATTGCCGATATCCTGAAAAACTCCGGATCAAACTCCAGGAAGAAAATCTTCACCTTTTCATGCATCCATTTTTCATAGATTACGTAATCATTTTTAAAAATATAAAAGGTTTTGGCACTTTAGCAAGTGCTGGATCGTCTATTAACTGGATCATGAAGTAAAAGAGAAAACCTATTAAGAAAATTTCAAGATCTTCAAGTTCTGCTCGGATCTATAATTCTTTCAAAGTCAAATGCAGAGAAAAGTCCTAAACAGCAGAATACGAGATTTCAGGTATTAATTTCATGGGTTTTTAAGGCAAAAAGATTCAATAGCTAATATCTATCACGTGTGGACTCATTCTCAAGGTATTATAATTATAATTTATGACGTCCTTACGACTATTTTATGAATCCAATTTGATGAAAGATGATGCAGAATTTTATGAATCGATGATATGAAAATAAAATGTTGCCTTTATCCTTTTAGTGATGATTAAGAGTTTGATAGTAAAGTAGTCCTCTTGCCTGTAATAGTCACCCTCATAACTTGAAAGGCGTGATAAATCTGCCACCAAAGTTCTTATTGCATGGTAGGGCTCACAAAGCTCAAAAACCCTACGCTAGCTAATCTTTTTGTCTAAACTCTTTTAGTTACCTAAAATGTTTTAAAACAAGTTTTAAATGGATGGTTAGGAAACTAATAAATAATTGCGTTACCATGTACATATTCATGAAAAACTGCATGCAAACTTGAACTTTATGAACTAATGCACAACCAAAACAAGCAAAATTCACAATACCAGATATTGGGTTATTTATGTGGGGGAATATATTTAAATAATATAATTTTAAAAAAATTACAAAATAACGTACCTAAAAAAATTATTCAAAGCATAGATTTTAAAGTCGTAGATCCGAAATATACTTTCAAAAAGTGATTTCAAAACTTATTTTTAAAATAATTTTTTTGGATACATTATTTCGCAATTTAAAAAAATAGTATTATTTTAGTATATTATCCTATTTATGTAGAGGTAGCAAGCACAAGTAAAGCCAGGCATGATTCTAAAATTATGGATCCATTAATCTCTACAACTCAAATGTGATAGTCAAATTCATGATATAAGAAATTGTCTAATATTGAATTTGCTTTTCATATCATCCATAAGTAGTTTAATTTTTTGCCTCTATCCATAATAGTATCTCATATTATCACTGTTGTGACTCATTGATAACTTTTTCTTGAACATAACAATAATAATAGAATCTAACAAGGCAAAATATCCGAAATCCTTAGTTTAAGTCTAAATAGAAAAAAATTTGAAGTTTGAAACTTCTACATCTATTAAATAAGCCATCTAAAGCATTATTAAACCCACAATATACTTCATTAATGTCTCAATCCTTTCAAAAATTTAGACTAAGTTTGCCACTCACTTGTAAAAAGTTTGTTGGCTCCTTTGTACATGATGAATCCGCAACCCCTTAATTCTTCTTAGGAAACACCCATACATGCTGTAGCTCGTAGGAAGAGTGGTGTGCACTTACGCGCTACCACCATTATTGTGTTATGGTGTATTATGCATGCATTTAACACTTTGTGAAATCTCTTTTTTCTAAACCGAGCTGGGTAAGTGGTTAACTAAATCCCTCAATTTTTCTACAAGCACTCAAGGGTTGATATTTAATGATAGTTGCAGACCCTCACCTTTGCCCTCTTTTATTTTAAATTTACTTCCCTTTATTTTTAATCATACCAGGTTTACAAACAAAAATACGAAGAAAAAAAAAAGAGAAAATAGAAAAAGTTACCAAAAAAAAAAGAAAAACAAAAAAGAAAAGAAAATAAGGAAAAAAAAAAAGAGAAAAGGAGGAAAAAGAATAAAAAATTCCAAAGACATAAAAAATGCTTTAAAAAAGGTTAAAAATAGTGCTCTAGGTCAAAGGTCAATTTTTGAGTTAGTATACATATGAATTTGGCTATTTTCGAGCTTTTGGCAAAAATATTAATTTTTCTTAAAATTTAATTTTTTCAAGCACGGTCTAGTTTTGATCATTTTAAAACAATAAAATAAGGTTAATTTAAAAGAAATATGGCTTTGAACAATGCTACTTTTGGACTTAAATTAATCATTTTATGAGAAAATCAAATTTAGTATAAACTAGACTAGTAACAAATCAAGGTTTGAAAAACTGCCAAATTGACTTCAATTTGAAAATTATTTTTTACATATGCGTACTAGACTAATTCGTTAAGAGTATTGCAATTCAAATTTCCCTAGAATTGATCAACCTTGGCTTGCTATTAGCCTAAATCAAGTTAAGAACCCAAAACTAGCCTAAGCAAGTTTGCTTGCAAGGTTGTGTTTGTCATCAGATGTCATGGGTTTGAATTAGCTAAGGTGCAAACTACCTACTTTATTTTTCCTTTAGCATGCCATGGCATGCTATGATTGGTTGGAGCAATCCCTTGCATTGCATGTGATTATATCCTACCTTTGAACAAACGAATGAAAAAAAGAAGAGAAAGGAGAGAATGGCTCTATGAGAAATCGAACATATCAAGCCCAAATCTTATTGTTTTGTGAACTTTTTATGCGAAATTATCAATTGATAGATGAAGATTCATTTTATGCTATTGATTGACTCATATAGTAGCAGAAACAAATCAAATATCAAAGGGATGAAAAGATAAGAGTTTTGCATATCATGGGTTCTAATTTGATGTGGATTAATATTGAGCTTCAATCTAGTAACAACTATAAATAGAACCAAGGTTGATAATTTCAAAGACACAATTATAATCATTCAGCAAACTCTTAATTGTCTCGACAAAGCACTTGCTCTCTCTAAGCTATATCCATGACCTCCCTCTACCTTCTCTCTAGGTTTTTTTTGGCTCTACACATCATAGCAAAGTGTAAAGTTAATACCATTAATTTTCTAGAAGTCTATAGATTAGGAAAAACATAAGCTTTTGCTTCAATCTTCCCCTGATTTGATAAATCGAAGATTAAAGATTATGGCTTTTTTAGGTTTTGCAAACCACTGCATTCTAAGCCACCTGGGAAAAAATTACCACAACTAACGTGCTCACCACCCTCAAAAACCTTAGAGCCAACACTATTAGGAGCCTTCAAGACCACTAGAGTACCTTTAACAAACCTTTAAATGCTGTTTCTTTCTTCTACTTATTGCACATGTTATATGCGTGACCAAGCTCACAATCTGACTTAGTATCTATCTTAAATTCGATCCATGGGTCTTCGCCTTAACCTAGTCAGCGCGCTATGTAGTAAGGTCGGTTTTGGTCTTTTCATTTTTTGTTTCCTTTTTCTTGTCTTATGTATTTTTTTTCCTTTAGTTCTGAAAAAAAATAATGATAAAAAAAAAAAGCAAATGAGAAATATTATTTCAATTACTAATTTGGATTTTTTTTATAGGTTGGGAATTATTCGAGTGATTTAAATATGTCCTTATTACTAACAAACGATATTTTTCCAAGGTCATGTTAATGTTAGTATGATATTACCACTAGCTGATTACATATTATTATTTGAAATTTCATTTTTCTCATGTTAAAAAAGAAAAGAAAAGAAAAGAAAAGAAAAATAGTTTTCTTTTGCTTTTTTCTCCTTTTGTAAAAAAGGGTTAGGTTGGAAACAATTGTGCATACTCTAGGAGTGTGGTGCAAGTATAATTGCCTACTAAGGTCTATTAGGCTACCATTAAATTTTTTAGTTTTATTTTTATTTTTACAATTTTTAAAAAGTTAGTGTTAGGGATTTTTTTTTTTAATAAAAAGGTTTTGTCACTTGGAAGAAGTTTTTTTAAGAAAATAAAATTTTAATTAGTGTTTCCAAAATTTGGAATATTAGTGTTTTTTTTAGAAGTTTGAAAATCAAAATTAAGGCTTTTTACAATTTTTCTTAATAAATAATGAAATAGAAATAAATGTAAAACTAGCTCATTTTCATAAATAAAATAAACCACACACTAAAGTTTTACAAAATAAAAAGAGCTACAACAATCTAGTTCCAATATGCAAAGGAAAAAGCTAGGAGAGATAATAGATCAAGAAAGAAAAGGAAAAGAGAGTAGTAAAATGGGAGACCTAAAAAAGTGAGGAATAAGTGAACAAATGAGGTGATTGAGTCTAGACACAATATAGCCCAAGACCAAGGGTATATGTTCACAAGCCTAAATTGCCAAGCACATCAAGAGTTATAGTTCAAAAACCAAGATCCATACTATCGGACCTACCCATAATATCACCCCTCTAGGCACTCTTTTGGTCTTAGGAAATTATCTATATTAGGTAAGAATTCATGGGACTAAGGTAAGCCCATCTTGGTTTTTCCCAAGAGTTCTTAACTTGTAGACTCGAGATGGAGCAAGAGAGAAAATCTTTTCAAAATTGGCCTACAAGACTACTGTCCTCTTTGTTGAACCTTTGACCAAAAGCCTTACATTGCAAAACTAGGAAGGATTTTGCTAATTGATTAATATGTATCACTTACAAGGTGGATTATAATTTATAAGATTGATGTCAAGAGTAAAAATATGCTTGCAAGAGAATATGAGGAAGTTCTCTTAAATTAAACGATTTAAATGGTAAGATACCTATTTTCTAGGCAATAGATGTTTGAGGTCTTGAATATGAAGGAATAACAAGAGCATAACAGGTTATTTGCCCCTACAATTTGGAAATACAATTAGAGTTTTTGACTACTTAGGAGAAGATTGAGCAATTTGTGGAGTTAGTCTCTTCCTAGAACCATGGCCTAAGTCTAGAAACAAGATTTTAGATGATAACAAAAGAGAAAGTAAATGACTATTGAGTATTGGGTAAGTTAATCGCTAATTTTTAATTTTTGGAGCCCATAATTCTTCTTTTTAATAATGTTTTAGAAAAAAAAAAAGAAAGAAAAGAAAATAATAAGTTTTAGCCTTGATAAAAACTTTTTCGAAGAAAAATTTTTAAAAGAAGAAAGAAATTGAACCATAGCTAATGTGATACGGGATAAACTTGCTTGGTTTACACATAACATTTTTTGGAATGTATGCTAGTTTAGAGAAATTGATGAGCCTATGATTTTTGAATTTTTGCTGGGGAAGATGAGATTTTTTTAATGAATCTTTAGCTTTGCGTAACAAAGAAAAAGAAAAAAAAAAAGTGAGGATAAGGATGATATGTTGATTGGGACGTTATGCACCAATTCAACAAATCAAACTAGTTTTTCATTAAATTACGAATTTTATGTTATGCACAAATTCATAATATAACAAAGGATCGATTTGTGTGATATTGATGCTACTCACAATATCAATAAATCTAAAAATAAGTCACCACAAATCTAAGAATATTTAATAAGACTAGGTTTCAATCTCAATGAAAGAGAGATTCAATAAATTAGAAAAGGTTAATATCTCTCCAAAACTAGTTCCACCCATACAAATTGTAAAAGACATTATATACTAAGCTAAGAAAACCTTAGACTTATTGGAAAAATAGTAACTAAACTAAATATAATTAATAAAATGAAATCGATGAAACAAAATGAAAATTCAATCGTCATTACAGATTAGTCGGGTGGTAGACTATGCTGATACTTGGCTAGTAGAAGGTTGCGTTTTGTGAACTCATCCTATATAAACCATTAGGACTATAGGTGACGGACTAATGGGATCGTTCAAACCAGTTGGATGGTGGGTGATGAACCAGCTGGATGATCTTAATCAGAAATTGTATCTTGCATTTTTCTTCTTCTTTTCAATTGTTTTTATGATGATCTATTGGATTCTTTGACTTCTTAACTTGTGTTTCATTCTTCCCTTAGACATTGGAGATGTGTCTTAGGACCTTGATCCCCATCATAATGTTGCTAGATCTAAGAATTTGAAATTGTTTGGGCACAATGAGCTGTTGCAGTTGTTACAAGCTGCTAGTTCTTGGTTATTGTAGTTTTTTAGGAGCATGTTCATGAAGTAAGGATGCTATTTGTGTTGTGGTTAGGCGCTTATTTTCCACTGTATAGGTTGATACTACTGTTACATAGCATGATGTGTATATCTGGAAGTTTTTATGTTACGCTTTAGCTGAGAGACGATTTTTTATGTTCATACAGATATCATGCCTTTCAAATGTATACAGAAGAAGCAACACATTGAGGTTGTTGGCATGAGCTCGCATTAGGCAAGTTATACTGTCACATACCCAATGTTGAGATTTCATGGCTCCACTAATAAGAAGCGGTATGATACCATCCAAGAGTAGGCCTTTCCGCCAATTATGCTACATAGAATGGAATACTTTGAAACAAGTCGGGTTAGCAAACCAAGTCAAGGGCTTGATTAGTTTCAAGGGCTAAGATAGGCTCTTCAGCATTTAAGAACTAGCCTATGTCGAGCTATCCCATGAGTTCCTATCAACTTTCAAATTGGCATAGGACTCTACCTCTTGGAATGATGATGATGGGATCCAATTTCGAGTCAACAGCGACATATGTCACACAAGTGTGACTTGGTTTTCAATACTAATGGGCTTATATAATGAGGCATTTACTTATACCGAGGAATACATCGCATTGCTGACTAAGATGCCTCAAGGACTCATAGAGAGCAGCTACTAGTGTTAGATTAGTGTCGAGATCCTTTACACAATGAAACGATCTAAGGTGTCCACAATGTGTAACATAGCCTACAGGTATCTCCATTGCTTACTTGCTCACACACCTAGTGGGAGGGGACACAATTTTGGGGTTGTAGGTATTGTTGACATATATTACTTGCATAGCATGATTGAGAGACGACCTATTCATTCGGGGTCGAATTGGCTAGTTTTCTTAGACATCAGTCTCATGATTCAAGGGTTGGTTCCATTTGTGTGCCAAATGATTACTATTAGAGCTATGTCATTGAAGGCCATGGGGATGATAGCCAAAGATGCCCTAATTGCTTCACCCGCAGCAGGATAGGAGGAGGAAGAGGAATATGCTATACCACCACCATCAGCTTCAAGTAGCCTATCCATAACTCATCCTAATGATGTTGTCAGTATCTTACGCATGATACATCGAGTGATGAGTATACATAAGACTATGTAGCACGCATGAGATAATTATTGTAGGGAGTTTAGGAGAAATTTTAAGAGGATCAAGACAAAGGCAGATTGGATTGAGACAAGTGTAAAGTTCCTATTTGCACATAGTGGGATCTAGATTTCCCCTTCTAGGGAGTTTGACAACGATGATGTGTATGGTTCGACTAACTCGATGGATGATGGAGATGATGATGATGATAGGGCAGAGGCTTGAGGCTTGATTTGTAGTTTTTTTTTTTAATTTTATATTTGTAATAATGTAAAGACTCATGTAATCGATAATGGTAACTAGGTGTAATTATTTTCTTCTCTTTTCTTTTTCTTTTTATTTATTTTATGTTGTTATATTTTTCTTTTGTGCAAATGACTCTGCTTCTTGAATTTAAGAACTTGGCTTCAAGATTTTCTTCTAGTCTTCAAAAATTTGGGAAGTACTTGTTTTCCTCAGTTCTCTTCCATAGTTAATTATTCTTTTGTTTTCCATAATTATTCTTGTGTTTTATTGTTTACATTGGGAATAATGTACAATTTTAAGTGCTGAGAGGAGGAATAACATAAAAAAAAAAACCTTTTTAAAACTTTACAAGAATTACTATATGACAATTAATCGCTTTTACTAGTATTGATTAAATAAATTGCATTCACAATATGGATAATTTTGTAGTTTTTTTTCAAATCCTTGATGTTACTCTTACATTTTCATTAATGAATTTATAACACTTTATTAGAGTTGAATTGTGGAATCCTTATAAATTAGAGTTACATGTTATTTAGGCTTGGAATTTAGAAACTCCATATTGGAATAATTTCGCTAATCAAGAAATAGAAATTCAGGTTTTTAGACTTACCTTAATATATGCCTATCTCTTAAATTTTTTATGAGTATTATGATTTCAAATAACTAAACTAACAAAATGTGTCTCTTAAAGGTTCTTCAACCTAATAAAAACTAAGAGATAGAAAAAAATAAAATTAAATAAAGTTTAGCAATGGACCTCATTAACTCGAGCAATTAAACTTGTGAGGTGCCCTTTGAAGGATAATAACCGTTGACTTGAGTGATAAGCTCAAGAACATCAACCTAAAGCTCTATACATGACTCAAGAGAAAAGTTCAAGAAAATTGAACTAAATAAAAAAAAAAGTAATAGAGTTAATGGAGGTTTAAAGGGGTATCTTAAACCTTAGTAGTATGAGATTGTCTAGTTTATGACATATTGGTTGATGAAATTACTCTATGTTGCTTTAAAAAAAGAAGAAGAAGAAGCTAAAATTATGAAGGGCTTTCAAGGGATAGATGGAGTAAGCTTTTTTTTGACATCATGGTATTTAAAGGGATAAAAAAGAGGAAATATACATTTTAGCTAAGTAAACAAAACTTTGAAAAACTTTTTGTTAATTGGATGATGTTTAGTACAATTTTGGGTTAATAAATGTTTGTTTGAATAGCATGATAAACTTTAATATTACATAAGTTAGCTTTTGAACTCTAGTATTTAGTGTTTGTAATACATTGGATATGATTAGGTAAGGAATATATTTAAGGATTGATAACCTTTTATGAATGCAATTTGTTCAAGTACGAATTTAGAGATCATTGTCTACAGTAAAGTAATTGGTAAAGTGATTTTGTCCTTAATCTTTAATGATTATTGTTTCTTGAAAACAAGTAAGGGCTTAAGTGTAAGAGAGTTTGATAAGTGTTATAAAATACTTATTATTTCTAATTTGTATACAACCTTTGGTTTTATTTTGGAACGTTTTGGATGCATATTATACTTAATTAACCTTTATTTTGATTTTAGGCATTTGAAATGCAAATTTTGATAAAATGAAACAAAGTCGCATAATTTGTATGTGAATCGAAGCAAAAATGTTAAAGTTATAGAATTGGGAGATTAGACATGATTAATAGCATGATAGTGCTAGAGGCCGTGTCAACTTAGAGGAAGAAAAAGGCTTGAAGGAGCAATTGTGTCAGAGGCCATACCTAAGTACACTGTCAGTGACATGCCCATGTCAGAGAGCGTGTTAAAGTCAATTTTTGAAAATTCCTGAGCAATTTTAAGATAAGGGATACATGGGCATTTGCATGACTATACCATGACTGTGTCAAGCAAAAATTTCAATTTCCAAATCAATTACTCAAGCTAAATTTTACTTTCCTAAAGAAGGATTAATCATAAAGATTTAATTTCCTTTTTAAAAAGCCAAGTTTCCTACTTCTTAAAGATGTAATTTCTGTCTATCGAAGCATCATGTCCTCATCTATGAAGATTCTATTCTACTATAAGAAATTACAACTTTCCTAGACGAAAGGCGTTCAACTAGTATAAATGTGGTAGAGTCCAAGTTTTGAGACATGAAGTTTTAGAATTATTAATAGTGTAGTTAGATATTTTTACCGTTATTTTTACTTTATTGATGTTCTTTTTTATACATTATTTTTTTCTTCTTGCTTTTAATTTCGGTATAATGCTAACTTAATTTTCTTTTGTACTTAAATATGATGAACCTTAGAATGAGCATATAATTATTGATCTATTATTTAATGAAATTATTGATATTTAGGTGATCCAATTATGTATTCTTTATTGTTTTCACATTAATATTACTAGTATATTAGTTTGAAGTCTAATTTCTTACATAGAGATTAAAAGGTTCTATGTTTAAATAGATCAGTATAATTAGAAGGAGTTGTACACAATTCTAGAGATAAGATGATGTAAATCTTTTAGATTATGATCAAACTTAATAGTGGGATTTATAAATAGAAAGTAATGTGATTCTAGGGGTTTTAATTAGGTAGAGAATCCGATTAATCGACCTAAAATTAGGAATTAGTAAGCTTGAGAGAGTTACTAGTTTAAATTAGGAATTCTCATGGTTTAAGAATATAACACTGGAATTGAATAATAATTAGTTGATTACATTAGTAATTTTAGAGGAATTCAATATCTAGATAAGCTTTTATTGATAGTTTTTTTATTAAATTTATTTGTTACTTTTCTCATTTGATTCTTATTATTAGCTAATAAGAGAAGGGTAATTATTAGTAATCATAATTTTTATGGGATCAATATTTGATATTAATATTTGCTATACTATAAAAATCGATAAGTATACTTATTTATAGGTCTTAGAATAGTAGGATAGATCAATATCAACGGTTGAATTGACTATTAAAATAAATATTTTTCATAAAGTTAAATGCAACCCTTCTTAATTATTCAATGATGACACTTATGAAAAACTTATCAAATTATTATTCAAGAAAACATGCTAGAACAATATAACAATCAAACAAATTGCGTAAAATAAATACAATAAGGATAAGATGATTAGGCAAGTATTTATAAAAGTTTCTCCCTTATGAATTAGTCCTCTTTTCTAGCTCACAGCTAGGGAACAAGTTATCAACACCGGTATGTTTCACTATTTGAAAGAAATCAACATTAGGTATACAAGTTTTGTCACAAGTTATTAATTTTGACTGTACCTTACCCTCCTACTTTTTACCACATGAATATTACAAGTCCACAAGGTCCCACAGTATTATCACAAATTGTCATCCACTAGTGTTTAAAGAGTTTAGTGACTTTGTCCAAGGATTATAATATTTTTCATCTATACTTTTGCACAATATCCTTAAACAATACTAAGAATACTCTTTAGTCTTTAGCATAAAATACTATATTTCTTTTCTTCATGTCCCGTAAATCATTTAGTCTTCTATAGCTTTTTTTATATAGCCATCCTCCAAATACTAATATGAAATTCGCTATTCTGACAATTTTTACTATGTAAATAATATGTTCGTTGGTCCTTTTTTCTTCATAAAGTTGTAAATATCTTCAATAAAATCCCTTTTTATTATTTTTTTGCTTTTGATTGCTTCTAACTATTGGTATCGATTGCATGTTGCGACTTAACTTTTGGTTTATAACTTATTTCTAGCTTGTTTTTACTTCTCCAACAAAGCTTTTGAAGCTTCTGCCTTTTATTACCTCTTGCAATACTTCTTTCCATGACTTGAGTTTGTAAAAATATTTTTATACTTTTAGTTGTATACTAAATTATCATATTACTTACTAAAACAAGCTCTCAATCATCTCAATGAAGCACCACTCTCTCTCTAGCTGTGTGTATGACCTACCTGTACCTCCTCTCTTAGTTTTCTAGCTCTACACACTATATTGAAGCACAAAGTTGGTACCATCAAGTTCTTGGAAGTTTGTACATTTAGAAAAACATAAGCTTTCATTTTGATCTTCCTTTAATTCGACATATTGAAGATTAAAGATTAGGGTTTTTCTAGGTTTTACAAACCATTACATTATGAGCCACAAGGGCAAAAACTACAACTACTAGCAAGCTCCCTACCCTCAAAAACCCTAGAGCTAACACTATCAAGAGCCTTGATGACCACCAAAGTATTGCTAACAAAGCTCTGAACACCATGCTTTATCTTGCTTGTTGCATGTGCTACATTCATGACCATACCAACAACCCAATTCAAAGTTTGACTCGAATCCGACTTGCATGTCTTTGCCTCGACTTGATGCATGTACTATGCAGAAAGTGGGTTTCAGTCTTTTCATTTTTTATTTCCTTTTCCTTTTGTTATGTTCTTTTCCAATTTCGAAAAAAATAATGATAAATAAAGGAAAAAACATTAAATGAGAAATATTATTTTAATTACCAATTCGGATTTGTTTTTGTAGGTTGGGAATTATATCAGTGATAATAACGGCCTTGTTAATATTAATATGATAATATCACTAGGTGATTACACATTATTCTTTGAAATTTGCATTTTTCCTCTAATTAATATATATATATATATATATATATATATATATGTATGTATATTGTAAAAATGTTTAGGTTATGCACCATTGTGTAGATTCTAGGAGATGTGGTGTAATCGTCCCTTGTAGTGATTATGTTACACTTCGTTTTATTTTTATTTTTACAATTTGAAAAGTAGGTATTTGTGGGGTTTTTTTTTTTTCTTTTTTTAATATAAGGGTTTTATCACTTAGAAAGAGGGTTTTTCCACAAAATAAAAAAATTAATTGGTATTTCCAAAATTTAAAAATATTAGATTTTTTTTAATTTGGAAAATGAAAATTAGTGTTTTTTTTTTAAGAATCTATCTTAATAAAGAATAGAATGGTAATGAATGTAAACTTAACTCTTTTTTATTTTAGAATCTATCTTAATAAAGAATAGAATGGTAATGAACGTAAACTTAACTCATTTTTAGAAATAAAATAAATCTACATACTAAATTTTTATTAAATAAAAAAAAAAACTACAATAGTTTGGTTTTTTTAGTAGATACATAGATACTAGTAGGAAAACTAATAAAAAATAAAAATTATTTTCCCAAAAAAGAAAAAAAATTGAAAAATAAAAAATATTTTATTTTTTTATTTATCCTATAGTTTGTAAGTGTTTACTTTTGAAAAAATAAGAGGGAAGGGAAATTTTAAGTATTATTAAAAAAAAGTCCTATGCTTTAATCTTAGGGTTTTAATTGGTTAGTTCCTAAATCTAAATTCTTTGGTTATTTTTGTTTTCTAAAATTATTTTTAGAAAATTCGCAAACTATTGGTTTAAATTAGGGTTAGTTTACTAAATTAATCCTAATTTCCTATTTCCAACTTTGACTAGTGGTAAATCCAAAGTTTTAAATATTTTTTTAAATTAAATTCTTTCTTAATTTGATATCGAGTAACTTATATTAAATAGATCAGGTTTGATATAAATTAAATTAAAGAAAAGTGAGATTTCCAAGCTCGACAATAGTTACACCAGAAATCTTCTTTATCTATAATAAAATTAAATTAAGCCCTCAATCTTTTAATCGAACTATCTAAATTCTCTAGTTAATACTAAATTTCAATTAAGACATTCATGTTTTTAGTGAGTTGCTAAAGCACTTTATATTTACGTTGTGGTACCAAGTTTCCATTATGTATGGACAAAAACATGGGATACTTACTTGGTACATTAATACGAATATAAAGGAGTTAAAAGTTTCATCTAAAGCAAAATGAACTTTATTATATTTTACCATAAACGTTTATGACTTATACAATTATATACAATATAGAGGATTGAATTGAATTTTGATAAATACATAATATGTACTTATTCCTAAATAGATGAGCTCAATTATTCAATAGCATAGTTAAAGCTTAATTACATAATGGTTGAAATTTATAGAATTAAATGGTATATTCTCATATGTAAAAATAATAATTCTTTATTTTTTTGGTTATAATATTGGATATCTGTCAAAATTAGTTAACATAGTGATGGATGTAGAAGTTTCCATTAGCGTTAAGTTTTCCTTCATGGCTCTTTTCGTTTTGATGGATTTTAAGAAAAATCATTTCTTTATTTTCTGCATCTCTATACATCTTTAACAAATAAATGTATAAAGAAAACTATATAAATTGCCTCGTAAGCTTCTTTGCTCTTTCATACACAACGCTAAATTTGATAGGGAGAGAAAGTTTGAGGAGTAATGAGAAAGCAAGGATATAATTAGACAAAAGAGTATACCACAATGATACTTCATGAAATGCCCCACAAAATAATTCAAAGACAATTGCATATTAGTAATTTCTCTTTTCAGTCTTTTTTAAAACCAAGTTTAATCATTTCCTTTTTATTTCGTACACAACTAAACCCTGTAAACCTATAAGTCTTTTATTTTTTATTTTCCATGACTCTTGATTTCTCAAAATTAGAAACTATGTAAGGAAACCTCTCTCTCCATATCTCTCCTTTACGCATGCATTATCTCTCCCTTTCCCTCGGATTCGAGCATCCTCCTAACAATTTAAGGTAAACCCTTTCATTCTCATTGGTTGTTCTTTTCTCTACTCACTGTAGAACCTTGAGAGTCTTGGTAGTTGAAGGGCAAGATCGTTGCGGTGTGCATTAAAAAAAAAAAAATCTTGTAAAATTTTGTTAAGCAATGGTTTTGCGTTGATTGAAGTTATAAATTGTTTGAGTCTTTAATCAGAGTCATGGTGAATAGATTGCCGAATCAAGTAAAGAAACAAAAGTTGATCTTTTGTGATTTGTGTTTCATAGGTGATAAGTGTGTTTATTAGATGCAATGTTCTTCTTCTTTCTTGCGTAACTATGTCAATTCCCTATGCTACTAGCTTAGGATTTTGATCAATTAGGGTTAGGTTAGTGTAGAGTAAGTCTTAATCCATGTGGAGTGAATTCTAACAAGGTGTTATTGATTAATTGATCTAACAAAATATGCTCATTTCAAGGTTATCTTTAAGAGATTGTTGTGAATCTAAATCCAATAGCCTTTCTCATGAATATACGAGTTTACTTAAGAAATGTTGGATGTTGATAAATTGATCCAATAATCCATGTTATGAACTTACCAAGGTAATTTTTCTTAAGCCATCTCAATTATTGATCATACTCTTTATGCCCTATTACCTAATTCAAGGAGTCAAGTCCAAGTTTATAGTGAGTTTAGCCCAATATTTTAATATAACAATTTTATTCCTCTACATTTTTGTCTCTTGACCAAAATACTTTGGATGGAGTTTGTATTTTTGGGCATTATATGATGAATAGCTAGATCACGACTTAGTGCACACACGCTATAAAGTAGCAATATTGTTGCTTAGTACATACTTATAACATATGAATTTATTTTATGGATAAATAATAGTATATGAGCTTAATGGCAGTGTTGCAAATTTATTTATTGTATACATCCTAATATGTGAGCTCATAACACTATTTAACCACATGCGTCACTTTAGGCTTGCTAAAGTAATCCTTGCTCACGAGGCAATATACTTCTCTTGTATATATATGTATAGTTTAGGTTACATAGATTATTCATGTTGAGTTGATTCCCATAACTCCTAATAATAGGAGCCTCAAGTATGTGACTTCTTGTAAATTTTCCTAGACCATATCTTCCTTAATTTTTTTGAATGAGCTCATAATGGGTATTTCAAACATAATATATATATATAATCATGATAACCTTTTTTTTTAAACTACATTTATCACCAAATTATCTAGGTGAGACCAAGCTGCCATTGTGATTCATGTTTGTTTGCTTTTTTTTTTTTTTTTTTTTTGAGAAGTTGTAATCCAGCATATTGGTAGTATTAGACACCTTCATAAATGGTTGCAACGTACTACTATTACTAATGGCTAGCTTAATAATGAATTTGGGATGACATTACTATGTTTTTGAGGGTATATCCACAGCTAAATATATATGTATACATATGTGTTGGAAATCATGAGCTATTTGAATTCTTAAAATATCAAGGTTTTGTTGTATTACCCCCACCTAAATTAAGACAATGACATGTGGATATTGCATTATGTTTTAAGTTTGTGTGTGTTAAGTTTGCATAGTATGCATATGTGTGTGGTGATATGTAGAGGTCGGCAAAAAAAACTAATCAAACTATAAATTGGATTAAACTAAACCAAATCAAATAGTTTTTTTTTTTAAATTCAAAATAATTACAAACAAAACCAAACGAATTATAAGAAGTAAAAAAGAAAATCATTATGAAAATCTAGAAAATATAAAGATTAAAAAGATGATTCCATATTATTTATTCAATTTTTTTATTTAGTTTTCATCAAATAACTTATTATTTTATTGATTTTGTATTTTTTCTTATTGATTGATATACAAATAATAATTACATTAAAAGATAATAAAATCTCTATAATTATATCAAATGTGTATTAAAAATAATGATAATATTAGAGAAATGATAATAAATTAATTTTTTTTGTAATAAGCATAGCTTTTCATGATTTATATAGATTTATATATATAAAAAAATTAATAATAAGTGTAAAAATCTACCCTTAATGATATATATAGTAGTCTAACATATTATGGGAGTTGTTTTTCTAAATATGTTTTGTTATTTCCAACTGTAGACTTGGGGGAAATTGCATCGATTCAATGGTATTTTGTTATTTCTAACTGACCCTAAAGTGCTTTTTTTTTTTTTTTACTTTATACCATGTATAAAGAAAATTCAGCTTGATCATGGTAAGTATGTGATCCAACCTAAATACTTTCTCAATTAAAAAATAATAACAGGTTTAATGCAATTATACCTCTTCCTCGTGTTCTACTTCCTCACTCACCACACGTTCTCTCATAAAATTCCCTCTCTCGCCACGTGTCCGATTTTCGCTCAAACCAATCCAAGTGACAAATATAACTTATGCGAAAATAACTTAAAAAATAAACATTTTTAATCCTAGGGGGGAAAGAGAAAAATAACTTAAAAAAAAAAAAAAAAAGAAAAATTGGTGTGAAAGAAGAAAGAAAAGAGAGAACGCAGTTTTCTAGGAACAAGCGAGGCGGGGCAATTACGTAATTTCACTTGCAACGAGAAAGGACATTGCTTCAGGAACTTTGCATTGAAAAGAAAGTAGAGAGGAAAGGAAAAGCCCTTTGTGATTTGTTTTGTTTGGTTTTTGTTTTCCAACTTCTCAACTTCCCTTTTGGCCAAAATCAAATAAAATAAAAGACCTTTCTCAACTTACATAGACAAAGACACAAGACATAAACACTTCTTATCATTGATTCTAGCGAAATACACCAACGCTCAGAAGACACTCTTGCTTAGATATACGAAGAGAGAGAAAGAGCTGGGGAGTTGAGGGTTATTACATGTACATATGCTAGGTAATATGAGAAGACAAGATATGGAGTCAACTCGGAGAACCTCGTCGTTAGCTGAACAGTCAACACTATAAGACCACCAAAACCACTTTTTTCTTTTTTTACGGTGTTTTTGAGGCGGTTTTTCCCATTCGGTTGGTCACCTGAAAACCGCCTACATGGGAGAAACCGGCGACATCATGGCTCGTAATTTCCATCCCTACTTAGACCCATCTGCCCAAGAATACGTCCCTCGAAACCCTAACCAGCCACAACACCACCAGAACTACTTCGTTCCTCCACCGCAAACTATATACTACCCCTATACTCCACCGCCACCACCACCGCACTTTATGCCACCACCGGATGTGCACGTGCAAGTCATGCCCTTTGCTGACATGGCCTGCGTAGGTTATCCTCACTATTCTCCTTCTCCAGCAGCCGTACAACCTCCTCCTCGACAACCTCCTCCTGCTGCTTCGGGAGTGCCAACACGCGCGCTGGTTTTGACCCAGGCTCCGGTCGACGTCAGCGAGTCAGTCGTGAGGAGGGAGTTGGAAGTTTTCGGAGAAGTTAGAGCGGTGCAGATGGAGAGAGTAAGGGAAGGAATCGTGACCGTCCATTTCTATGACCTACGCGATGCCAAGCGCGCGTTGAAGGAGGTTAGAGACCAGCATATGTTGCAGCAGTGCAGGTTAAGGGATCATTTTGGTGGTGGTGGTGGTGGTACGGTTCGTGGGCTAATTTCGGGCCGGGCTGTTTGGGCTCAGTATGTTGTTCCTAGCTGTAATGCTTTTCCCGAAGCTCAAAACCAAGGGACTATTGTTATCTTCAATTTGGACCCGGAAGTTTCAACTTCAAGCTTAAAGGAAATTTTCCAACCTTTCGGTACGGGCGTATCATAATAATGATAATATTAATGGCCACATTAATATACTCATGATTATTTACATGTTAAATTTATGCTAGTACTTGTGTGGACCAAAGTTGAGGTGGGGCTTACAAAATATTTAGTCAAATTTATCTTCTGTCGTTTCTCTCCTTTTTGGATATTGATAGGTACCTTTCTTCATGTATTCCCTTTTTATTGCATGTTTAGATAATAATGGTAATGTATTGTTTGCCTATGAAACCTTCGAAGTTATATTTATTTTTGGTCCATACATGTGTACCAGGTTCAGTTAAGGAATGTAGAGAGACCCCATACAAGAAACACCAAAGATTCGTGGAATTCTTTGACATTAGGCATGCTGCAAAAGCTCTTCGCGAGATGAATGGCAAGGAAATCCATGGCCGTACTGTTGTTATCGAATTCAGCCGCCCCGGTGGCTACAGCCGGAAATTCCTCAATTCAATCTCCGCAAACACCACCGGTTATCCCACTGAATTTTTAAGAAATTCTCTTCCGCCTCCGCCCCCCGCCTTGGTGCACCATCATCCGGTTTTGGGTCCCCCAGCAGTGCAGGCTAAAAGAACGCAGAGAAAATCGGTTTGCAGTGATGGAATGGATAACCCTAATAATGGGAAGAGCTCGGTCGAGGGTTTGATGGGTTCGATGAGTATTGGTGGCGGCGGTGAGGTTGCTGCTAGTAGTAGTGGGAAGCTGGAAGAGGAGGGCATTGGCGATTATGCTGCTAGACCAAAGAGTGGGAATAGTAAAAAAAGAAACGGAAATGTTTCTAACGGTAACACCAGCGGCAACAGCAGTAATAGTAAGGTCGAGAAGAGCACAACATCAAAGCAGCATCATTCAAAGAACAATAAACCATGGAAGGTCAACAAGCATGGTCGGAAGTTGGATAGTCGTTTCGTAATGAAGGAAGATGTGATGGTGGAGTCAAGTCATGGAGATAGTAGAACCACTGTAATGATCAAGAACATACCCAATAAGTACAGGTTTGGCTTACGTGTGTTCTTATTCTTCCTTCTTGTATGTACACTAGCTTGAAATTTACTCTCTCCGGGTAACATGTGTCATTTTGAATCTGTGTTTTCTCGTTTTTGGATATCATGTGACGAACAATGCTTTTGGAATACACTGTTCATCTGTTGGGGAGTTGTTTTGTGAGTTCTAATTTTGTAACAATGTCTACAGTCAGAAGCTGCTGTTGAACATGCTGGATAATCACTGTATTCACAATAACGAGCAGATTGGGGACGATAGTGACCAGCCATTGTCTTCCTATGATTTCGTTTATCTCCCTATTGATTTCAAGTAAACTTTCCTAACTCATTTCTTGCGTTTGTTCCCTTTCCTCGTGATTATTATTCTTATCATTATTATTATTAATTTCAATCATATCCCATTATTAATAAATTTTGCACGAATATGAATTTTTCACTAAATTGATAATTTAATGTTGTTTTTTATTTTGCCCCCCTCCCCCATGTTTTGACAAAAAAATGGGAACAGCAACAAGTGTAACGTTGGATATGGGTTTGTGAACATGACGTCTCCACAAGCAGCTTGGAGATTGTACAAAGCCTTTCACCTTCGTCACTGGGAGGTTTTTAATTCCAGGAAAATTTGTGAAGTCACATACGCTAGAATCCAGGTAAAAATAATTTAAAATAATAATAATAATTCACACGTCCAAGGTTATTGTACTTGTTCCTATATAGAAAGAAATTAATTTCTTAATTCTAGAAACTTTATATTCTAATGATAGTATTTAAAATTTTATTGTATTCTATATTTTTGAATGAAAAGGGTTTGGAAGCATTGAAAGAGCATTTCAAGAACTCGAAGTTCCCGTGTGAAATGGACCACTACCTGCCAGTGGTGTTTACTCCACCTCGAGACGGGGTACGGTTGACCGAACCACAACCCGTTGTTGGCGTTGGCCAAAACAAGCCCTTGATGATTGGCGGTCGTCTTGCTCTCACTGCAAAATCAGACCAAGATGGTGAGAATAATAATGATGATGACGATGATGATGGAATATTGGACGGTGGAGATGAGCTACAAAATGGTGGTGATAAATTGATGTATGATGAAGAAGCAGCAGCAGCAGGAGGAGATCATGACCATCATCACATCTCGATGTCATTGCTCGGCGGCGGAAGTGACAGCAGTAAAAGCTCCTCTTCAAACGGCGGCGTATTCGGTTGTGGCTATGATGATGATCAACAGGAACAGGATAATGGGAGTGGTACTACTAGTGCTAGTACTGTGCAGGCTTTATGCTAAGGGACACTTACAGACCAGGTCATGAGTCAACCGAAGGGGGAAAAAAAAAAGAATAATAATAATAAAAGAAGAAGAAGAAGAAGAAGAAGAAGAAGAAAGAGACATACATGTATATCTGCATACATACACGTATATAATATGCACATACATTGTACATGTGGAATGTACACGTATATGTGTAAGGTGGTTCAGTTAAGGCTTAACAAGTGCTTGGGGACTGAGCATCGTGACGGAGGAGTGTCTAGAGCTTCCATCTTTTGTGGCATCCACTCCACTCCACTCAGATTCTGGTTAGTTGATACGATAGAAAACCACTATCGGTCTAAGACTCTGGCTTCCTTGATTACTTTTCACCTCATCTCCCTCTCTTTTTTTTTTGGTCTCTCCTTATGTCTTTTGTTTTGACTTTTTTGCTTTTGATTTTGGTAGACATTAGATGAATGCTTGAAAAGGTTGTAATGTTCTTGAACTGTTTGTTAATAGAAATTTAATGTTTGTGTATGATTGTTCCTCTTTGGGTATGTGGTTTTTAATTTTTGTAAGTTTTTTTTTTTTTTTTGAAGTTACTATTAATTAAAATTTTAGAGTTCCAACGATTTTGAAATTGTCCTAAGTTAATGGGTATTGGAAACATTCAAGCATCTATTAGTTATGTCGTTCTTCGGTGAGTGGGATCAAATCTTTACTTACTTTTTTTTTATTATTATTATTTTTTTTTAATTTTTAGTTTTTCCTCTTAATAATTGCACTTTGGTTATCTTGGACTTGGAGTAATAAAAGGGATACTACACCATTACCAATTTGTTGTCTGTTCAGTTATTGGCATATTACTGGCCTGTACTAATGATGTAAAATTTTCTCACTAGATGAACGCTGGTTTCCACACATCGAGAAATAAACTTGGGATGGGATGAGTATCCTAGGCAAATACTTTTTTGTAGCATCTTTGAGAGGATTTAAAAAATAAATTGATAAAAATGGCCACTTTCAACATTTTTGCGGACAGAAAAATTAAATAGATGACTATAACCATGTATGTATATATATATATATATATATATATATTTATATCTTTGAAGTCTTAAGGGTTAATGTAGAGATGATATACTAGGAAAGACTAAACTATAGTTATACTTGTGGGATAATTATTTTGCTAATTGAATACTGAAATAACTATTCTATTTTATTAAATGTGCTGTACGGGTGTCTTTATTATTAATTGCAAATGCTCTATTTCGTATTTGTTTTGTATGCATTTTACTCTTTGGTTTAGTATTGTGTTTTAACTCTCAAAGCTTTGAAACTGTACTGAGAAAAAATTAAAATTAATGACAAAATGATTATAGAGGAGTCTAAAAATATCCTTTTTTTTTTCTTTTAACAAAGGGCAGCCTAAGGCACATGCTCCTCTATGTATAATATTTTCATTTTAATATATATATGGTCTTAAGTGTTTCTTCGAAAAGATTTGAGAGTCAAACTATAAAGTTTCAGGATTTTCTTGTCATCTTTTTCTATTCTCCGATGGTTTTTCTTTCTGGTATAAATACACACTTTAGTTAACTAAGATGATTTCTTAGGAATAAAGATGAAGAGCGAAGTCCTAATAATTGACTTGCGGGGAAATATTATAGTTTTGAGTTAAATTTTCTATTTCTCTTAAACCTGAAGCTAATATCATCGGGGAAAAAAAAAAAATTGGTATGTTAAGATTATACCTTTGCATTTGAAAGGATAAGTTGATTTGCCATACCCTGTTTCCTCTTACAAATGCATTTTAAATACTTCAAATCGATTTGATGGTTGAATGAGGCTTAAAGACGAGACTTAAAGAAATACGTGTAAGTCTGGAGCCTTCAAATTTGAACGAAAGCATTAGGTCTATATTTGGTACTCTTAATTATATAAGCTTTTTCCACGTATGAACTCTATGAAAAAATTGAAAGGCACGATCATGTTTTCAGCAGATGAGCATAGACTTGGTGATATCTTTTACAGGTTTTTATAACTTTTTAAACTGCTTTTCCAGACCTTAAACTCACTAAAAGCTCTTTCAAAAGTTCAACTTCCAGGGATACCCTAAGAAAAGCATCGGTTTTGCTTGTCGAAAAGTCCTCAAATTTCAAGTTTATAATGCTGTAGCAATTGTAACATCTTGTAGATACACTAATCACTATTGACTTTTAGCAATCATAACATCTTGTATATGCGCTATTAACTTTTATCGATCGGTGATGATATACGGGAGGGATATCTTTTGGTGGTGGCGGCAGCCATTAGTCAAAAATGATTTTCCTTTTCTAAGAACATAAATCATTTCCTTTATTTTTTATTAATATTTCGTGATCTTTTGCCAGGATCCTAATCAAGCTAGGGTTTTCATCATTTTTGTCGACTCCAGAATGAGCTTACTTTGGTCTATAAGTAAAACCTGGCTCCTGCAATATATGTTTATCTTTGGACACGGCGCTAAGGATCAGACAAGTGTTACTATCATTCTGAACTTTGCATCATGGTTTAGTTTCTTTAGTTATTAATCCATGAAAGGAGTTCAATGGAAATTATTACTAGTAAACTGGTACAAGGCACTGTCGAAACCTGACCAGAAGGAATCATTACTTGGTATGTTGACCATGGGGATATGAAACCTGACGCAGTCGTAATCTTTTCTCAAAGTACACACCTTCATGAGTTTATTACGAGTGTAGATCGAATGAAATCTTGAGGAGGCAGGATTTCCTTTTCTGTTATGAAGAATGCCATTTTAATCTTAAATAATTCAAAAAGATAATGTTGGATGACTTTTCAATATAAATTATGCATTGTGGTAATTTTAGATTGTGCATGATTTCTTTATTTTGTATTTTGTATTAATCGTTTTGGTTCCAAGTTAGACTATCATCATGTTATATATTTGTTAAAAAAGTGATAGGATCTATGTAGCTGGATATAATTTTAAAAATGAGATTTCCTATATAATCTTAAAAGTTTTTAAGGAGTTATTGATATAATTTATTCTAGTCTTTATTTCCTTCACATCCATTGTAGTTGCTGTTGAATAAAGAAATTTATGAGTTTTGATGATATAAAACTTAGGTTAACCAATTGAGTTCACTAAATAAAATTAAACTTAATTTGCTCTAAACAATCATTGAATAATTCGAGTTGCTTGATTTGAATTTGAATGATATACAATTATGCTTATTGGATACTTGTGTATATGTGTTTTGGAAATTTTTTTGGTGAGGAATAGGATGTCCTAAGGCATGGCGGTCGCCAATGATAAAAGAGCCAAGCTAGTAGGGTAATTTAGGGTTTTTCTCTTGGGTAACATGAACCATCTAATCAGTGCTTCTTGGTATCATCTAGTTGGTGCTTGAGGATGAGTTTGTAACCTTTTTATAGATTTTTTTGTGTAAACACCATCCTTATGTACCATCTAGACAGCTTGCTAACACTAGTATTCTTACTACCATCAACAACATGATGGCTTAATACGTTGATTTGATGGTAGTGGTAAAAACTTGCTATTAAGAGCTGAATTGAACATTAAACGAAGAGTGAAGAAGAAGAGATAATGGCCAAAATTGTTTAAAGACTTATAAATACAAGTCGAAAGGTAATTAGAGAACATTCAATAGAGCTTTGTTTGCAATTGCATCATTTGTTCTCTTGTAAATCAAAAGTTTTGTCTTATGTACTTTTCAAAACTATTGAAACCCTAGTACAGTGCTAAGTGTTTTTCATTTGCATATTTTCTTTTAAGAGAGACACTATGCTTATATTGGAGAGTGTTAAAACATTATGCTTGTAGTAATTAATGAAAGTGATGTAAAATCCTTGGTTGGAGGTATTGTGTATTCGTAGAGAGTAGGAGTAATCCAAACTCTACGTTAAATCCAAGCTTGATCTTCCAATCCCCTCATATCTTCTATTTTCAGCATTTTATATGTTGATTTATTCATTTACTATTTCATTTATTCTATTAGTTAGGCAAAAGATTATTATCTTAGAATAATTTGCAATTAAACCCAATTCATCCCCTTTTGAGTTAAGGCCTAGTATTTCCGTTGCTTCATTAAAAACAAATGTAAGTAAAAAAAAATAGGTCTTAACATTGATGATAAAAAATGAAAATAAATTGTATTTACATCTCTTTATATCTCATCTATATACATTTAGTCTCTCATCTTCTGAAATTGAGTGCTTAACCCCTAAATTTTCGTAAAATAGTTTTTTTTTTTTGTATTAACCAATTTGTCCCTCAAAAATAATAAAAAAATGATTTTGATATTTTTTAAATTATTATATCTAAGAGTAAAATAGTAAAAAAAAAATTAAAACATATATATTGTAAAGATTTAATGGTCTAAGTGCTCCATTTAGAAAATAAGAGACCTAAACATGCATAAAATAAAAATAAATAATATTTTTGCAGTTAAAAAAAATGATGTCTAGTCTAGTTATAAGCTAAATGTAATCTTTCTTTTTTTTTTTTTAGATATAATTTACAAACCTTCTACCAATGCAAAATTAAAGAACAACTGATTGTGGGAGACCTCTTTAACCGATGAAGAATAACAACATAAGGGAACCATACTATGGAATCCTAAATCTTTTGATTTTGCTATCCAGTTCTAGAACTTTTTGTTTTAGTTTTAAAACTATTTAAAAGCATACACTCGAGTCTTGAATGCTTGCCATGTATCCTTAATTTGATATATTTTAATATTTTATACACAATGTAGACATTGATATCCTTGATAATATTATGAAATAGAACTAGTGAAGAATACAAACATTAAGATAAGAAAGATATTATAAAAAAAAAATGATATAATGAAGACAATGGTGTTTGCTCTCTCCGGCCATGTGTCAGCAATGGCTGGCAGTCTAGCTAAACACGACTCAATTATGGTGGTGAATTGTCACTTTACGCTAACCATTTGACTCAATAAGGCAATTGCAGCCTCTGGCTACCTTTATGTTTTATTTTTGTAAATGTCAATCTCTTATTGCTTTTTTTTTCTTTAATAGTGTACCAAATTTGCTAATATATGTGGCATAAGAAATCATAAAATGCATCAAGTTTAACCTCACATGAGAAGTTAGAATCCGAGTGCATGTTTTGAAAAGTTAATTACTGTAATTGAAAATTGTAGCACTTGATGAAAAGAAAAAGACTCTAGAGATTTATCTGAAAATGGAAATCTATGTCATAAAATCTATGAACAAAATGATGATTTTTGGGCCAAATGGGCATGAAGTGGATTATGTCTGTGGGTCCTGATTGGCATATGTCCGTATGAAAAATTTCCACCTGAAAGTGTTCATTATTGCTTGTTTACTTATTTGACCGTTGTGATAAAAATCATCGACGGCCACGGCCTTTATTTCAATTTATCTGATGTTACAATCTGCCAGATTTTTTATGGTTGGATAGTTTCCAAGATGAAGGCACACAATGTATGTTTATTCTAAATTTTAGGGAATATAGTGTGCAAAATATAACCAATTACTTATATCAAAAACAGTCGGAGCCTATACACATTATTTAATACATAGAGCTTAGTATTGCACAAAACAAATCTTATAAGAATTTAAATGGTAAATATTATTAAAGTTTGCAAAACACAACCAAGCCAAGCTTCTTGTTCACTTTACTCATGAGATCCAAATACAGTTGACATATAAACATGTAAAGTCTTAACAATCTAATTCTATTCCATGCCCTAGCTCAAAGTTTAATTTATGTTGTTTTCGTCGTTGTTCAATGTTTTCATCAAACAATATCATATAAAGTAATCTGTTCGATTTAAAATGCATTAAAAAAAAAAACTAAACTAATATAGAGTAGTATTCTGTAACATCCGAATTCCATGGAGTATTATTTACGGAAACTATAATATAAAAATTATACCAAAAAAAGAAAAGAAAAGAAAGAAGAGTAACTTCTTGAAATGCTCTCCCAATGACCTAAAAGGTGAAAAGACCCGGCCATGTAGGTAAAGGACCTCATTCAGGGGTCCTTCATGTTAGGAATTGAGCAAAGGCTTTGCATCGTACATGGTTCTCTTTGTTTACGGTTTAGTTAAAGAATGTGAAATGTGTCGCAAGAGTTTGAAAGCGAGCATTCCATTCGCATTATAAATCCTTTATATTCAATCAAATCATTTATATTTTAAATGAATCCTTTGAATTCTCCATATTAATATTAAAATTCAATTTAGTTTTTTTTTTTATGTTATAAGTGGGCAATTTCAGTTTATTGTTTAAAATATCTATGTTTATTCCACATTATAAGTCACATATGTATATAGTCATTATAAAAAAAAATAAAACAAAAATACTAAAATAGGCACTTAATTGGCATAACAACTCAAATGAAACGTACTCAAATGATGAACTTAAAATATAAAATATTTGATATGAACTAAAAAGAAAATTTAAACAATCTATTAAATATAAAAGTATTTGATAACTTTTGGCGCGAATGAACATAAAAAACATGTAATGTAAATTTCTCATTCACGTTCTTTTTCTTATTGGAAGAAAGATTCATTAATTGATATACATTATATGTTTATGTATATGTGATATATAAATATTAATAAAATTTTAACATACATGATAATAAAATAGTTAGTTTTTAAAATAGTTATCATCTATATTTTGTAGCATTTATGTATATCAAAATTTTATTAATATTTACATTTTACATATATATATATATATATAACATATGATATATATCAGCTATTAAATCTTTTCTCCTCTTATGAAGTTACAGTTCAGTGTTGGATGAAAGCAAGTAAATTCTTAAGCTTATGTGCTGAATATGGATTCTCGTTCCTTCCAGAGAGTGCTGGGCTAGAATTTGTGAATCACGATTCCCTGAAGACAAATGGATTGGAAAAATCTGAGCCTGTGGATCATACATAAGGATAGCTCACGTTTACCATCCATATCGCTTAAAATATTTTAATTCCAACACTTGGTTCTCATCCTGTTAATATTTTAAGTATCTAATCACTCTCATATGTAGACACCACATATGTGGGCATAGTAGGTTTCCTCCCTTCACCTATCCTACATCGTATGTGAGAAAACGGGTGTTAGACTTGTTTAGTCCAATTTTCTTATAGTCAACTATTCTCCAAATTAATACTCAGTTTTGCGAATCACCTTCATAAATAATTAGTTTTAACTCCAAACCAACCATTCATTCTAGATAGCCCCATTGGGTTTTCTTGAGTTGTAGTCATTTGGGATTTATCATCTTCTCATGCTGTTGTGTGTGGCCTGTAAAGTTCCTAATGTAGTGGCGGTGCTAGTATTATGTATGGCATTTTCGGAACATCTAGCCGTGTTCAATAATCCACCCGATGCTCCTTAAAGGATCTCCAAAATCTTTAACTAAACCAATGATCCATCTCCACGTGGTCTATTTCGATATTTCAGAGTAATTTTGTACAAGATGCGTCATTATAAGCTAATCAATCCTTTTACTTGGTAATCAAAATGACTTAAGACTCGACGAGAGTTGGGCATATGCATATAAATCACTAATATTCAACACAAGTTGTTTGGAATATTCACTCTTCAAGAGGAAAAATGGTTCTTGAATGTTTCACGCCAGACCCAATGAGTAACTTGATAATAGCTAATGGATGATTCATCTTTGTTAGTATCAAAATATGATGTTCCTTGTATAATAGAGTGTACAATAATCTCCAATTTAAAGATCAAGCACACTAATTCATGTAATGATGACATATTAATGATATAATTCATGCAATATACCCTTGATAAGGCAGGATGGAACAAAATTTTCTCCCAATAGGAGGTATGGATCTTGAGTTAATCCTTTTATATAGTGGCATGCATAGAAATAAAGGATAAAATACCAACTTTGGGAGAACATTAATTCTGACAATATATTTTTTTAAATTTTTTAAAGTTAAAATCATACTTTAAACTTCGAGATTCTATTTGTAATAGATAAATAGTTTTAGATAATATATATTTGCACATTATGTTTTTTTTTTAATATTTAAAATTAATTTATAGTAAGATATTATTAATGACACTCAAGCCCTTATTAAGGATAAGAAAATGAAATGTTCTACTTATTTTATATTGACTACACAATTAAACAAGAAACATTTACTTGAAAAGATGAAAAAGCATATCTTTTAACTTACCATAACATGCACCCCATAATAATATCCTTCCTGCTGTGGCATTATTGTGGTGGTGACAGGATATTGATGAGTTGAAATGGCAATAGTTTTGGGTGGCTGGGGGAGCGTTTGACCTGGAGCCGTACTACCAGAGCTGACTTGACTGAGCCCTACCTACACATATAAAAACTCCAAACTCCCTACCCATATCCACATACCCTATTCAGTATTTACCTACCACTCTACAATCTACACCTCTGTTTTGTTCCATTATCTTTTCCTTCTCCCACCTCTATGACTCTATCCGCAAGTAAGTATCCACGTCATTGCATGTACGCAGCCCCAATTCTACGTCTATTGTCTCACCCTGATGCCCTAGTCCAAGTTTTCTGCACGATGTACCGGTATAAATAAGAAAAATCACTCTACTAATAAGAAGGTTCTTCGAACTTGTTTTAGTATTTGTTGTTATTTAACGTTTATATTACTCAATTTTTTTTGGTAGTAAATTGCTTATTTGAATTTTAAGTATTTTTGTAATGTTACATTAAAAATTAAAAATTATATTAAATCCATTATTTATTTATTAAATTTACTATTTTATTATCTACACTTATACCTTTGACCGAAACTTTACAACGTCATCTTTCTAAAAATGATAAAAGTATAGAATTTATTGTGTATGATGTTTAGTAACCTTAAATTAGAGATTTTAAATTTGACAAGTAAAATTTCATTGTATATGATATTTAATAATTTAAAACTTTAGATATCAAATTTAATAAGCAAAAGTTTAATTAAATGCGATATTTAACAATTTTAAATTTTGAATGTAAAAAAAAAAAAAAGAAGAAGTAAAGTTTGGATAGTGATTTTGCCAATATCTTAAAAATATAATTGATCTTAGTGTAAAAGAATTCGCAAGTCAAATTCAAACCCTCTTTAGAAAATCTATTTAAATAAATAGGTGTGTAAGTAAATTTGCATGTGCGAGACAAACTAGGATACAAATTTTAACGGGTTTTAATAGATTTAACCTTTTCATGGTTTGTATCAATTTTTTCAACATAAACTCATATATAATTGTATATATAGTCTCTACGTTCATGAGTTGGATATTAAATTGCGAACTTAGGATGGTAGGTGGTCACCCACTATCAATGATTTTATTTATTTATTTATTTTAAAAAAAGGTAGAATACCTTAATTGAGTCAGCAAGTTGATTGTGACCAATTTTTATTTTCACATTTTTTATTTTTTTGTTTTTAAATTAGTAAGGTAATTTATTTTGACGGTTGGAACTCTTCACAGGTCATTATTAACTACCCCCAACTATGGGGTGGCCTTTCTTTTCATTTTCTATTTTTTTAATTTTTTAAATTAATTTAATTTATTTATTTAATTTATATATATATATAATTATATTACTCATTCAAATTAATTATTTAGATGAATCAAACATTTTTTGGATAAAAAATAGATGGAATATCAACTATTTTAACAAAAATTCTCGTTTGTAAATATTTGAAAACAGTAATCACTCAAATTAGAGAGAAAAAAAAAGAGAAAAGTTCATAATACTAATAGAATAGTAATTAATATTAAAAACTAAAAATATATTTTCCCATCAATTTACGATATTAGTATCATTCAAGAAAATAAAATACCAAATCATACATACAAAATTACATTTGACTTTCAAAGCAAATATGTAGTAAATCTTTTTGATAGATTACGAGTAACTCCAAAACATTTTACTTTATTAAATTTCAACATTGGCCCATTATTTCAACCACAAATATCGAAGACCATTTTTGTAATTTTACAGAATAACTCCTACATAAAGTAGCATTGAAAGTAAGAGTATCCCTTTGAATTATTTATAGTATTGATGTATTGTTTTATATTCGTATCATTCAACAGTTGGTCGAAAAATCTCATTTGATGTTGATTTAATTTTACTTCGAAAGCAAAATCACTATCTAATCGCATATAATTTTTCTTAGCTAAAAAATTGTAATTTACTAGAGAAATCCAACTTTTATGCTTCATTATTTTACTGTATGGAATAAGGGGTAAATTGAATTGTAATTTAATATAAATAAAATAGATAAAAATAAACTATTCTTTGTGAGAATTTGTATCATACATTAAAATTGATATTTTATCATTCATATATTTAACCCACCAAAACCTTCCATTACATTGAATACGATGATTTCATTATATTATTTTTGCATGGATTTTATTTAGCAATTTGAAAATGATATATGTAGGGATTTGACAAAGTGGTCACATGAGTATTGTGTGAATCTTTTATTATAAGTGGCGTGATAAAAGTGATGAAGGAATAACATATATAAGAATGACTTAAATAGAATGATTAGCAGTAGGAATAGATAATTTTTATTGTCTCGGATGCATAAGTGGTTGATAAAGAAGCTTGTGTGAAGCATTAACTTTTGTAATTCTTGAGTGATAGGGTCAAAATTACTTGTTCTTTGAGAGTGGAGACTTAAGAGTAGAATATTATTTCTCTAATTTTTGAAAAGTGTTAAATGGGAATATATGATTATGTATTTATAATTTTTTTGATCTAATGACATTTATTGAATTATCTTATTGATCAATAGATGAAATTAAACTTGCTTACTCTAGAGTTATTATGATGAATCTATTATAGGCCCAATGTTAGCAACCATCCTTATCGAAAGCAAGAATTTTCTAGAAAAAGGTTCGAGCAAGCAAACTAGTGCAATAATTTTTTTGATTTTATTGAGTCAAATCTCTTTACATTATCTTAGTTATAGATTAAACTTTTTAGATCCTATGGTTAGTGTAAGAAGTAAGCTAAATTAATAATAGGCTTAACCTAATATTTGAATATAACAAAGATCTTAATATATATATATATATATATATATATATATATATATATTTATTGAAGTTATCATTTGGTATCATTACATTACCGCCCATAAATTTTATATGCAAAAATACTGTATTGAAATTTATGTACATGGGAACCTAGCCAGCACATCGGCATGTACATGAAAAGACCACAGGTTGACCTAGCACACGCTTGAGGATAGAATACTGCATGAGTCAGGAGGCATAGGAGGGCCGGTTACTGACATGGCCCGATGTCCACGTTCCGGTTACCTTTTAGTCCAAATATAAAATCATTATCTGATTTTGCTTCTTTTCACTTTTATATCTCAATTTTGAGATGGGTTGATTTCAACTTTAGTTAAAATTAAAATATCTAATTTCGATTTAATTTAACTAGATTTTATGCAAGATGGATTTCTGATCGAGTATTCTGATGCCTACCTTAACTCGACTTGGTAATAACCAGAGCTTGATTCTGCTGCAGTGCAAAGAACATATATATATACGCAAGTAGGTTGGAACCAGAGATTATTCACAATTCGTCCGTTTTCTTATCTGTGAAGTTTATAAAAGGCCATGCTATGTCCGGTCCATGATTCATACCAAAGGAACTTTGGCTGTACTGCTTTTATTTATTTTAAATCATATTCTGGCATCATTACACCACATTTAATGCCCTCATGTCCTTTCTTGTCAGCCAGCTCCTATTTTACTGTTTTCTTTGCCAGACACCTGGGGATTTGACACGTGGGCCACCTGATCTCTCCCACGTTTAGAAACCTCCGTGATTTAGCCGAACCCAACCTCGTATTGTAGGTGTCAAGCTGCTGACCGTTTCTGATGGAGAATTATTAATCTATTATTTACTAGGAAAAATTATAAAAGCATCGCCTTTATTTTGATATTTTGTAAATAAATAATTTATATCTTATTTTTTTAATAAATATATGATTTATATTTCTTAACTTTATGTCAATGATATATATGAAAAGCACATGATAATTTTTTATCAGTCCGTAATATCTTAAAATATATTTAATTAAATAATATAAATAAAAAACTAAAAAAATACAAAAACAATTTGAACAACAGGAAGAAGGGAAAAATGAAACAAAAAAAAAAAGCTATTCTTTCCCAAGAATTGTTCTTTCATGTTATTTGTACATATGTTCTTTCTTTTTTTACCAAAATGTTTCTTCCCTTCATCTTACGCAAACTAGCTCTCTCTGGATGACTTGTATGACAAGGGAGATGCTATTGAAACAGATAAATGGATGATGCACATGGGAAAAGCAGAATGCAAAGAGACTGAATAACTTGTGATAACCTACCCAAGAGATTATAACTAGAGCAACAATATATATTGATATATATAATAATAAATACTAGATAAAATAATAATATAACACAATATAAAAATAAGGACAATTTTGTAAATAAGGTTAAGATATAAGAGCAATTTTATTTTTTCTTGGTTGGACTATAAAAGCTACACTAACATAGGGTTTTTTTCTGTTCCTCATTTGCACATCTACTAACCAAAAACCTAAAGAGAGGGAGAGAGAGAGAGCCCCTATAGAGAACTAAGGTGAGTTAGAGGGGAATCACACAACGAATCCAACAGGTAAGCATGTGAATCGTTGATGTACTTAGCTATGATGATGAATGTATGATTTGAAATGTCATTATCCTTGTAACAATAGGAATTGGGTCAAAGGATAGATTGGAACAAGTGAGGGATCAATCGAATCAAGAGCTCTAAGTGTAATCCGAGTTAAGTATTGTAGACCTAAATTTTCATTAGAATTAGTGAGTACAATAATTCATTAGGCTTAAAATCATAGCAATTAGGCTTAGGAATGAAATTGGAGAAGAAAACTCAGGGTTCGTGATGAATAGGGATGTACACGATTGTGTACTTAGGTGTATTGAAGTAGAAATTGTTACAATAATATACATGGTCACAAGTGCGGCTGTGTACCCTGGGTGTGTCAAAGTGAAAAATCTTATAGAATGACATATGTTTATTAGTACACCCGTGCTCTAGGCCTTACTCTTCTACACGGTTTTTTTCTTGATCATGTTGTTTAAGAAGATGTCCTATTTGATTTCATTTCATTTTATTACAATTATAAAATAGATATTAAGCTTAACAATACCTCGAGGAAGGGAAATTTACGACTAGAATATATGTAGTAAATTAGTAAACCAAGATTTCTTGTAGGATAGAACTAAGTAAAGTTCCTTGTAATTGAATAAGGTTACCTTCTTTAGTTAGAGACGTACATGATTGTAATAAGAATGTTTGTCCAAGTACGTGTTTACCTTATTTGCTGCATGTGGTTATTAGATAGTTGTTCATTACAATTTATGTGCTGAAAGATTGATTAAAAGTATGAGAAACATGATTGTATGATTGCTTGAGCTTGACTTAGTTTAGGGGCTTATAGTGGTAGTTCCGTAGGGGGGCATCTTGATGATCGGTATGTTGCATTATCCTTAGTGGAGTTGTGTATCGAAATAATCTGAGATAGATTAGGATTACATGGGGCTCGTAGTGATAGTTCCCATTAGGACTATATGTATAAATACTATATGTGTACCGGCATCATGATTACCTTTATGTTGTATGCTGGTTAATGTTGATATATATAATCTGATGAATGGATGTGTTATAGGTTAATACTACATATATGCCTATGATAATGATATTGTGTGGCATGCGTATGTAGGTGTGACATTTACATACCGAGCTTAAACTCATCCCCTTCTTATATATATATATATTTAGTTGCAAATGAGAATAATGAGCAAGTAGATTATGATGAACATAGACATTTGGTGAGACCTTACATAGATGAGTATGGGAAGGAGCACTATTATTATGTGGATGAAGAGTGATGGAAATTTGGAAGATTTGTGATTAGAACTTTTAGTAGTTGATTTGAGAATATGAAGATAGTAGTAGATTTTTATTTATTTTAAAATATTATATATGAATAGAGGTTATCCTAGATTTTAAAGGAATATTACTATATTGTTCAAATAATAAGGACTGGAATGATCCATTTGAGAATCATTCGTTTTATGTTATTAAAGTTCTATTTTTATGAATGAGATGCAGAGATGAATAGGTTAAGGGTTATATGGAGTTTTAGAGCGTTAGCGTATTAATATGTAATTGTGACACATGGTAGACTATGATACTCTAGGTTTTGGAGTGTTACATATCACACTTAAACCAAAGGTTGATTGAAAAATGCAAAAAGGTGCATGGGTTGAGAGGTTTCACTAAGTCATGCTAAGGGTTAACTCAAGATAATTAAGTTTATTAGAATATTATTTCTAAGTAAGTATAATGATCAAAATATCAACCTATATTAGGTAAATACTAGTAGAGCTCAAGTCTATAAAAAAAAAAAAAGAAAAAAGAAGCTTTCAATGCATAGAAACATATGGGGCATAGTAAACAAGTCTTGAATGGGCCACCAATAGTTTATCGTTTTTTTAAAGTTGATTTTTTTTAGGTAAATAAATACACATTAGTGTATTTAGACCTTGTAGAATTGATTAGTTAATTTTCAAACTTGGTTCGAACTATTGATTTGCCGATGTCACATTAGGCTAATGAATGTCTAGTTTTATAAATCAACTCAACTTGACCTTACTTTCAGTATTGTCCTAACGAGGTTGAATTGACTTATTTAGTCTAGTCGAATAACACTAAATTTACTTGCCTTTCTCAAAAAAAAAAAAAACTTCTTTTTTTTCTCATTTTATTTCCTCATGAATCAACTATTAGTAAGGTAGTCATACTTCACTTAAATGAGAACTTAATTTAATGATTCTTTCCAAAAGCATGAATGCAAATGAAAAAAATCTCCTAGATAAGTTTTGTGGTCATGTGATCTTCATAATAGAAGAGACATTTGTTGATAAACTTGTACTTGTTTGGAGAGATTATCATAAATAATTAACATGTGTCGTTCATAATACATAAATATTCAGTGAGAGCTACTCATATATACGAAAATAGATATTGTATGGAATAATTCCCATTATAGTAGTAAAAGTAAGATGTCTTTGATGAAAATCAAGCTGCTTGTCCCGTCATATAGTTAGAGAGCAAGGGGACTATAGAACTTGACATTGAGAAACATTCATGATCAACTTGATCCCAATGAGTTCCATTTTGTCAAGTTTTTTTAATTTACATACTTCCACCAATGGACTACATATAACTATATGGTGTGAGGAATTAAGTTTAGGTTTCAATCATTGTAACACGGGCGAAGACATGGACTAAAAGGAAAACCAAGCCAACGAAAATCATAGCAAGGTTCATGGGCAAGAATGCAACCGTGCTCTTGACTATGAACCCCACTGACCTAACCATGACAACGACCATGAAGAACATGATGATCAAAGAGGATTACGAGTAGGAATACAACTATGTTCCTCACCATGAACTTCTAGACTTCGCGTTTTGAAAAAAATGCTTGAGAAGTACATGGGCGTGAGTACCCTTGTTGAGCTTGGTTTTTCTGTACTTTTCCTTGATTTAGATTCATATTGAGCTTTACCTATTCAAATATTTAGGGTTGCTACCAAGTGAAGTTACAAAAAAAGGGAGAGTCAAGTTCAAATGAAAAAAATGACCTTGATGTGGTCAACCGGCCTGTAAAAAATTTCTTTTTTAAAGAAAATTTGAAAACTAGAGAAAAACTAAGATTGGAGGCTAACCTATTAAAGTCTAAACAGTTACTACATAGGGATTGATTTGGAAAAATGAAAAAAAAAAAAACCTAATTTCCCTTTTATTTTATTTCCCTTTTTTTATGTGAACAACAAAATTTATTTGTTTTGGGATGACCATTCAAAAAATGCCTATGAACCCACTAATTGGGATTAGGTCGATGTACTTTTTTTTTAAATTTTATGAAACCTTTGGTGTGTAGTTCATTTTATTTATGCAAAACTACTTCACATCATGTTTTTGTACTTCTTTTCTTTTCTTTTCTTTTTTATTTTTGTTAAAAGACCTAAATCCTAATTCTAACCCCTTACTAAAAGATTTTACCAAAAAATCTAATGTAGCTAAATATATTGTTTAAGTGAAAAAAAGTAACAAGTGTTAAAAGAAATGACTTTATATGCACTAACAACAAATATGTTAGTGGGGATGCCATCTATACGAAAACTTATAGATATAAAAAGGAACACGTGTTGGTTATTAAAAAAAACAAAAGGAAACATGAAAAGGGATTATAATAAATGCAATGCAATGCAATTTACTAAACATTATTTATCAAAACCACCATGAATGTGCAATTAAACATTATGCCTCAACGTACAAATACACATTCATCATGCAATTGACATTAAATATGTACTAATACATTTAATATGTAATAAAAATTAATAATAATATGTAATAATAATGCAATAATCATATAATCGACAATATATAGTAAACATTCAGTTGAAACTAAATATAAAATATTCTTGCCTTTAATACTATGTATGCTACAATCATGCAATCTATGACAAATATGTAATAATTATGCAAATGATACTAAATATGTAATATCTTACTATCAATACTAAATATGCAATTCACATTGACAATCACACAATTGACAATAAATGTGTAATAATCATGCTATTAACACTAAATATGAAATATTTATGCAATTAATCCTACATATGCAATGATCATATAACAACTCTAGATCATGCAATTTTCATCAAATATTCAAAAAAAAAAAGAAAATAAAGAAAAATACTATGACCTAAAAATAGTGCAAATCTATATATGAGCATGCTATCAATTGAACATGCAAACAATACTATTTTTTTTCCATATAAACATGTTATTAACCAAATAAAAATTTGCTATTGAAATTTATTAAAAAATCCTAGACACATGGAGTTGTTGCATAAAAAGTCATAATAAAATGTTATGTAATTAATATTAAGCACCTAAACATGCAATAATAGCCATTCAATTGTGTAATTATGCAAATGACACAAAATATGTAATTAACATAATGAATAATATTGTTAGGTATGCAACTAATCATATTAATCAAACTAATCTCAAAACTGCCAATACCAAGCATGCAAAATAAAATTAAACTAATCATGCCAAAACCTAACTATACAAATAAGGCGAATTAAGACATCAAACATACAAGTAGACGATTCCTTAGGAATGATGTAAATATGCAAAAGGATGTCTAAAGACATGATTTTTCTCTAAGAAACATGTAAAAAGCTCAAAATGCAATAAAAATAAATCATTTTTTTTTTTTTTGTAAAGAATGCAATTTCTATGATTAATATGCAATTTTTTGCTTGAAAAAAGAAAAAGAAAAAGAAAATAATGTAATTTAAAAACATGTAACTTGAAAGCATTAAAAACAACTAATCCGACTTAAAAAAAAAAAAAGCCTAATGCAGTTTGTAAACACATGAAATTAACTAATCAAGATATATAATCAATCATGCAAATTATCTTCTAAACATATTCAACATGCAACTAACTATATAAATAATGTTAAATGTGCAGATTAAACCCATGAAACTTATATCAAATATGCAAGAAGTAACACTCTTGTGTTTTTTTTTTTTTTTACTTTCTTTTTTTCTTTATATTGCACATAGATAAAAACAAATAATAGATAACATGGCAAATGTGAAAATCGTGGTTGGATTTTCAACGTGTGCAATAGTGCAAACATGGTTAGAGGAGTTCTAGTAGCAGGCTTGGTGGTGGAGGGTGGTTGGATCAATACTTCTCAAAGTGGTCAACAACAATCTTGAATCAATTGAAGCAAATGTTAAAAATGGCCCAAATTCACCTAGTAAGTTTTGGGAAATAAAAACCAAGGACCTTAGGTCTTCTTAATTCATTTAGAACCCCTAGCATGTATAGATTTGCGAAATTCTTAAGGGCTTTTGAAGTTAGGAGACCGAGGAACCTATTCCTAGTTTTGGGTTCAATTTAACAAAAATTGAACGAAATTTGAAGAGGGAGAGATGGCTACATCATGTGAAATGTTAGAGAGAGAAAGTGGGAAGTTCTTGCAAATTTGAATGAATTACTTACTACTTCCTCCTAAAATAGCTCCCATCACCCCTATTTATAATTGGAAACCCTTAAATTCAAATGGAAGACTTCCCTTTACATTAAAAATTCAATCTTGATTAATGGGCCATTAAGAGCTCGATTTAATGGAATTAATTGAAATTTTTCTAAGATTCATTATTTCAATGCCCTCTTGCTTGTACTTGTGATTTGAGACTCCATTCATAATTTGCCATGTTACTAACCACGATTTCATCAAATTAATTCAAATTAAATTGTGTTGAAAACAAGGATAAAAAAAATTGCACAACATTTTTCTAAAAACTTGTTATTTTATTAAGAAGCAATTTGCCTCTTTTCATCCTAAACCTTTCAATGAATGAGATTTTTCAAAATTTTGTCCCAATTTCTAACCTATGATGTTCTTATAGGTCACGTGCTCCTTTATCTTAGCAAAATTTCCCTTGAACTTAGTTGGATCAATCTTCATATACTTGCTATTAAGTGACCATGGTTTCTTTGAAAACATGCCCCAAATTAATTGCCCCCTGTGTTTGGTTTACTAAAATGGATAACTCTTAATGGAAAGAAACTTTGGGGTTAAAAGTGGGTGAGGAGAGCTTTTGTTTTGAGGTTAGAGTGGGTAAGGAGGTTGTGTTTTGTGCTTACAGTGGGTAGGGGGAATTTGTGAAGTGAGCAAGCTTTTGAGTTTTGGGTCTTTCAAGTTAAGAGTGGGCTATAGAGACCTTTAGTCTTATGTCAAGCAATATAAATACAAAGTAAGTGACTTTAAGTTTCAGGTTGGACCGACTTGTTTATAAACAATTTTTGGGGCCTTGTGAAAATCCTTTCCTATTAACAACTCATATGTTTGCTAGTTTTTTTTTTTTTTTTAATTCTAACTTTTTTTTTAAACCAATAAAATTCACTTGCATTATAGACTAAAAGATAAAATGCTACAAAAATGAGAATATCTATTTGCAAAGATGACAAATTAACGTGATGGAAATTTTGTTAGAAGATGATAACTACCAACTAGGGCTACGATTATAGATTTTACTATAAAGGTGTTTGAGAATGGCAAAAAATATATTCTAAAGGGATGTATTATTTCCATGAAAGATGACAAGTCACTAAAAAAAAAAATTATATATATTTATACCTTATGGGTGATAGCTCAAAGGTAGTAAACTATTTAAAGTGACATTGACAAATGCTAATTAAAAAACAATTATTGACAACCTTAAGAGATATTATTTGCAACCTAAATTTTCTTTTTGAAATTTTCATTAGTAAAGGTTTTTTTTTCTTTTTTCTTTTTTGTTTTTTGGAAATAGACAAGACCTAGAAGACATTATTTGCTATAAAGTGAGGGTTACCAATTATTACAATATTTTACAAGGTATGGAAGAAATTTAAGGTTGATGATTATTTTATAGTGTGATGGATAATTTATAGATAAGTGACAAATGGAGCAACAAATATATACAAGGTATCAATCCTACTAAAAGGTGGTAATCTAGAACTTACAAGTTATTAAAGGTGGTTGCAATTGATTATATGAATGACAAACTATAGATGACATATAGGTGACATAATGATAAAACTATAAATGGGATGGTCTATCTTACAAGGTGAAGGAAAGTTGATAGCCCACTTTTGGAAACTTAAGTTCCCAGTGGAATGTTTTTCCTTACTTTTCCTTAATTTAGATTCATAATGAATCTTGCCCCTTCAATATAAATTTCTCAACAAAATTAAAGAAAATTTACAATTTTTTTTAAATATATTGAGTTGCTACTAACTAGAGTTGAAAAAAAAAAAGGATGATTCAAGGTCGAATGAGTAGAACAACCTTGACTTGGCTAATTAACTTGCATTTTTTTTTCTTTTTGAAAGAAATTTTGGAAACCAAAGAAAAACTAAGATTGGGCTATATGGTTACCATATAGGAGTTGATTTGGAAAAAAAAAAAAACTAATTTCCTTTTTATTTTATTTCCCTTTTTAATTTTTTTTATGAGGACAACAATTTTTTTTTAGGATGGTTGCTTTGAAGATGCCCATGTACTTGCTAATTGGGATTAGGCTAGCCTAGTTCTTTTTTTGATTTTATAAAACCTTTAGTATGTTGTTCATTTTATTTATGAAAAATTGCTTCACATCATGTTTTTATACTTCTTTTTCTCTTTTCTTTTCTTTTTTTTTTAAATAACCTAAATCCTAATTCTAATCCCTTAATAAAAGATTCTACCAAAAAATCTAATGTGGCTAAATATATTGTATAAGTGAAAAACTGTTTATTGAGTAACAATAAGTAAAGTGTTAAAAGAAATGACATTTTATGCACTAACAAAAAATATGTTAGTCAGCATGCTATCTATTTTAAAACTTACAAACATAAAAAGGAACACATCTTGGTTATTAAACAAAAAAAAAAAAAAACTTGGAAAGGAATTATAATAAATGCAATGCAATGTATCAAACATTATTTGTCAAAACCACCATGAATGTGCAATTAAACATTATGCGTAACACTAGAACAAGCGAATATGTATTCATCATGCAATTGACATTAAATATGTACTAATACATTTAATATGTAATAACAATTAATACTAATATGTAATAATAATGCAATAATCATGTAAACGACAATATGCAATAAACATGCAATTGACACTAAATATACAATATTCATGCCATTAGTGCTATGTATGCTATAATCATGCAATCTACAAAAAAATATGTAATAATTATGCAAATGACATTGAATATGTAATATCTTACTATCAATACCAAATATGTAATTAGCATTGATGATCACACAATTAAAGCTATGCAAATGGTTATGGATTGAGGGTCAACTTGTTTGATATGTTTAAAAAATGAGTTAGGGTTGAAATTTTTAACCCATTTTAAAAGTGGGCTAAACGAGCCCAACCCCGTTTAACTCACCAACCTAGGGGAAAAAAATTGGCATAGCTTACCTGAATTGCATAATATGTCCACAACATAACATTAAATAATTAATTCATTTTACTTTTAAACTTAATATAATAAACTATAAAATTCAAGTCGCATATCGCGCAATTCATCATCATCCGCCTCACTTTTTTTTTTTGTTAATCTTAGTCTTTTCATCTTTCTCACTAGTTCAATCCTTTAATCCTTTAATCATTTTATAATATTTATATTATAAAGATGTTGTAATTATAATATTTATATTGTGATATAAAATATCAAGTCAATTCTTCATACTGCTATATAAATGATACAAGGTCATTATAGACTTTATATTTTGTAAAATTTTAAATGAAAAAAATAAAAACAAAATTTATTATTAATGGATTGTAGGTTAGTCGACATGACCCATTAAAATACATAAATGGGTTAAATGGGTTGTGTTAGCCCATTTAACCCACTAAAGCATATATATGAGTTAAATAAGTTGGCTTAGTAGGCCGACTTGTTTAACTTACCAACCTATGTAGGTTGAGTTAGGGTCAACAAGTTCTAATCCATTTGTTAAATGAGTTAGCATAGGCTAACCTATTAACCTGTAGGCTGAAGTGGGCCGAACTAGATTGGTTTGTTTAACTTACTTGCACACTTTTATACACAATTGACAATGATTGTGTAATAATCATGCTATCCACGCTAAATATAACATATCCGTACAATTAATACTAAATATTTAATGACCATATAACAACTCTAGAACATTCTATTTTCATCGAATATTCAAAAAAAAAAAAAAAACCCCACTAAGACCTACAAGTAGTGCAAATCTTTATGTGAGCATGTTACCAATTGAACATGTAAACATTACTATTTTCTTTTTCCATGTAAACATGTTCTAACTAAATAAAATCTTGCCATTGAAGTTTAATAAAAAATTCTAAACATGTGGAGATGTCACATAAAAACTAATATTAAAATGTTATGTAATTAATATTAAGCACATAAACATGCAATAATAGCCCGTCAATTGTGTAATTTTTCAAATGACACAAAAATAGGAAATTAACAGATTGAATCATATTGTTAGCTGTGCAGATAATAATACTAACCAAGCTAATCACAAAATTACCAATACTAAGCATGCAAAAATAAAATTAAACCAACCATACTAAACCTAACTATACAATCTTGCAAACTAAGACATTAAATATGTAAATAGACAATTCCTTATGAATGACGTGAATATGCAAAAGGATATCCAAAGACACAAATTTTCTTTAAGAAACATGCAAAAAGCTTAAAATGCAATTGAAATAATTATTTTTCTTAAAGGAGTGCAATTTCATTGAAAAATATGCAATTTTTTGTTTGGAAAAAAAAAAAGAAAAAAATTAATGTAATTTAAAAACATGTAATTTGAAAACATTAAAAACAGCTAATGCAACTTAAAAAAAAAAAAAAACTAATGCAATTTATAAAACATGCAATTAACTAATGAAGATATACAATCAATTATGAAAATTGTCTTGTTAAACATATAACTAAACATATTCAATGTGCAACTAACTATATAAAAAATGTTAAATGTGTAGATTAAACTCACAAAACTTTTATCAAATATGCAAGTAGTAGCACTCTTGTGCTTTATTTTATTTTATTTTTCTTTTCTTTCCACTTTCTTTTTTATTTTATTTTTTTTCTCTATATTGTACAAAACAAATAATAGATAAAAAAGAAAAAGGAAAACAAAAAAAATACAAAATACAAAATTCTAACTATCTAAGAGGGCTTCAATATGTGTGATAGTGTGAAGGTGGTTAGAGGAGTTCCAGCAACGAGCTTGGTAGAGGAGGGTGGATGAATCAACACTTCTTAGTAGTCAACAACAATCTTGAATCAATTAAAGCTAATGTAGGAAAAGACCTAAATTCACCTTGCAAGTTTGCACAAATAAAAACTAAGAACCCTTGGTCTTCTTAGTTGATTCAGACCCCCTAACATGTATGGATTTGTGAAATTCTTAAGGGCTTTGGAAGTTAGGAGATTGAGGAACCATTCCTAGTTTTAGGTTTGGTTTAATGAAAGTTGAATGGAATTTGAAGAGGGGGAGAAAGCTACATCATGTGAAATGTTAGAGAGAGAAAGTAGAAAGTTCTTGCAAATTTGAATAAATTGCTATTACTTCCTCCTAAATAGCTCCCATTGCCCCCATTTATGGTTGGAAACCCTCAAATTCAAATGGAAAACTTCCCTTTATATTAAAAATTCAATCTTGATTAATGGGCCATTAAAAGCTCGATTTGATGGAATTAATTGAAAATTTTTGAAGATTCATTGATTCAATGCCCTCTTGCTTGTACTTGCACTTGATTTGATACTCCATTTGTAATTTGCCACATTATTAATCATGATTTCACCAATTAATTCAATGAAATTGTGTTGAAAACAAGGATAAAAAAATTGCCAAAATTTCTTCTAAACACTTGTTATTATATATATATATATATATTCTAATTTTTATATTATACACAACACTCGCGTTCTTGTTTGTATATCCTTCTACACATATTTTAATTTTGTTCTTTAATTACAAAAATGCCATTATTAGATGTTTTTGTTTATACTCGACTCTATTACATCCATTATCAACAAGATTACATTTCTATTGAGTCTTAACTCTCATGTTCTGTACTTTTATCAATCTAGCGATTGTGGTAAGTAATTTTAATATAATTTGTGTGGGTCTTATCATGACTTTGTACAAGGTTGTAGAGTACAATAGATGAGGTATATTCGATCGTATAGCTTCTAGTTCCAACAGTAAGTTAAACCTTAATTTCTACAAATTGGAGAATTTTAAATATGAATTCATTAGTTGAATTGTTAGATATCCTAGTGGTTGTCTCCCAAGCACACTAGTATAAGTACATAGACTCATCAAGTTCCCATTGAAATAGGGTTCATATAAGTAAAAGCACTTGCCATTCATTGGTTAATAGGGACATCTCAAAAACATTAAGGTTGAAATATAAATTAAGTTTTTGAATAGTGGATGCTACCAAGGGGAGTGGAGATGCTAAAATAAAAAGAAAAAAAAATCTTGATATTAATTATTTCAACTAATCTCCTTATTCTTTGGAATACTAAAAGAAGAAGAAGAAGAAGATATTAACTGTTCTAATTCATCTCTGTATTCTTTGGAATGAAATACATTTTTAAATGTGGTAGCATCTACTATATTAGGAATATCAATAACCTAATTATTGCAATTGGCCAATATGCCCTTTTCTAGCTTCTAGAATCTATCTCTTAGTTCAAGATCCCTCTTACTAACTAGAATTAATGAATTATTAGATCCATTTCACTAGGAATAGACTAGGATTATGAACTTTTAATCTATAATTTGATGATCAAGTCGATTCCATGATTATACATTCATTCCACATGGGACCAGAATAGGGTACTACTCATTTTCATTATGAGAAGAGGTTATTCGAGCATCTTTAAATAGATAGTATATATAGATGGATCTCTACATTGTCACATTCCATTCGGTTTAGGAATAGGCATAATTAGATCCGCTTTTAAATATCTATCCTCATGTGGATTTAAGGCTTGTGATTTAAAAGGTTCTAGATTGTTTACATGAAGTTCACTCGCTCTTTATCACTGTCTTTTCACATCAAGAATTCTTTGCAAATGAAGCAAAAAAAAAAAAAAAATTGGACTAAAAAAAAATAAGCATTCATAGTTTGATGGATAGGACAAGAGCCTTTATCTCCTCTTGAGAAATAATTGGGCTATTTTTTTTTTTACAAAATTGTGCTTTATTTATTTTTGTTCCTATTCTTCTATCTTAAAGAGGAAACTTAAAAAATAATTATTTTGTTCTTGATAGTCTTTTTTTTTTTTTAAAAAAAATTATGGATAAGAGCATACTTTGGATCGGGAATATTCTCTCTTTTTATCTTCACATTTCCTAAAACACAAGCTTTTTCAAGTTTTTGTGCAAACATTGGATGGCTATCTCTATTCTAACTTTGTTGTTGAGGGCATTAGTTTATGATTTTCTAAAGGATTCTTAGTTGATGGAAAATGAGTATGTAATTATGTCTAGAGTTAATCTACTTCTAGAAAGAATTGTGATCAACTTGTAACCCTTATCCAATATGTCTACTTTACTTTTGTCATTCACCTTTTCTTGACATGCTGTTAATAAATCCTTACCAATTGAGTTCCCATTACCTCTATCCATCTTTGACTTTTGCTTTTTATTGTTTGTTTGAGTATGTCCTTGTATGTTCTTTTCTTTATTCCTTTGCTCTTTCTATTCCTCTACTTAGTTACAGTTTGTGTCTCTTTTGTTATTTATTTCTTTCTCGGGATGGATAATACCAACTTGTATGACCTAAAATATGCCCATAATGCATCCTAAAGCTTTAGATCCTGACATTGATCATTGATAGACATTACTTCAATGATATAGTGTTGTTGGAAAGACCTATTGCTTATATGGTACTAAAAAAGGAGCTATTAGTTGTGGTCAAGAAGTCACAGATCTACTTGGTAAAGCTAAAGTGATCTTGAGTGTTATAAATAGTTTGATCCCCACTTTAAAATACTAATTGAAATATATTTCTTTCCACTAAGAAAAATTATACATTTAGTCATCAATATTTCCTTAATTTTCTATTTAAATCCTATTTTTTTTTTCTATTTAAGTCTTTAACATTTTTCTATTAAATTTCTATCCATCATTGATGTGTTGGTTTTAGATTGACCTTGTGATAAGCAATGACTAGGGTTTGAACAACTTTGTAGCTCTTTTTCCTTCTCTTTTTTAACTTTTTTATTTTTTTATTCTTATTATATTATATAATTAAATATATTTAATATTATTTCAAATATATTTAATGATATTATTTCGTTAAATTTATTTTTGTGGACCAAATAGAAGATAACACTTGCTAAGGATGGATGAAAAAAACCTAACGAAGTTAATAAAAGTTCTTTTTTTATGAAAGTTTAACAAGATTCAAATAAACCAAAAATAAATAAATAAATTATTTAAATAGAAAAGTGGATAAATATTGTGAATTAAATATATACTTTTCCCTTCATTAACTTAGCCACCAAACATCCTCAATCATCTATAGTTCTCTTTTGTCATCACAAGTGTGGCTACTACAATTTTTCAACCAACTTCATATTTTAGCACACTTTAACCTCACAATCATATTAACCTAACCCTTCTTCCTTCATATCTTCATTATAGTGGACTAAATAAGACTTTTCTCCAACTACACTAAGTTGACCTCGAGCAGACCTTAAAATTAGCATGTTTGCCCTCTCCCTCTCAACAGTCTATCTTGGTCAGAAGTTATCACCATACTAATTACCTCTTCACAAGTTGTTTCCACTCTAACCCCAACCTCGCCCTTGCTCTCCCCTCACCCGCCATGCTAACCCCACCCTATTCAACTTCTTCCCATTCTTCATATCCGTCTAAATCTACTACTACACCAATTGCCTCTTAAAAGCTACACAACGTTCCCCTTCCCTTACCCCCGCCATTGACTTACTCAAATTTGCCTAATTCCCCACCTAAGTCATCTTGGGTTGTATTGGCAAACCTTTACGTGATTCTCCTCCCACTAAGTTATACATCATAACATTCAATTGTACTATAATCATTGTCTAAGCCTTGAGTACCTTACCCTTTAAGCAAACACCTTGTGATGTCTTTGTTGTTGATGAAAAAAGCTTACATTTAAGGCATTATTTGATGATAATCTTTCCACTACTTCTTCAACCCAAAAGAAGGCAATTGTGGCCAACAAGACAAGATGCTTGGCTTAAAAAATCTATACAAAAGCTATGATTTACATTTGGTATTTTATGATTTCGAGACTTTCCTAACAATTCAATATTAAAGATATTGTATGGAATAACTCCCAATATTGCAATAAAAGTAATATGTGTGGGTGGATCAACACATTAAGTTCCCATTGAAAATCTACATAAGTAAAAGCACTTGCCATTTGTTGATTAATGTTTAACCTAAGACCGTTGTGTAAAGAGTGTTTTGACCATAATACTTTAATGTCGATCAAAAGTAGCATATTCTTAAGTCCTTATCAAGCTAATAATTAGACATGGCTTGAAGCACTTGTGAGTGGTAGTAACAAATGTAGAAGAGTTCTACTTGTCTCTTACATAAAGATTAATGACTTGAAAGTACATTGTCATAGAGTCTAGTTGTCATGATAAAGGAAAAAGTACATAGTTCTTAACATTTAACACAATTTTTAATTAAACCCTAAACTTTTTTTTTTCTATTTTAGTCATCAATGTTTGATAAAAATATGCAAACGGTCCTTTGTTAGTATGCCATTAGTTTTTCTATTAGTAGTGAGATATGCTACTTTCTCATTGGTCTATGTACTTTTATTAAATATTTAATATAAGAAAATACTAAAAAAATAAATAAAATAATAAAAATTAAGAAAATTTTGGAAAATAATGAAAAAAAAAGAAAATGCAATATGAAATTAACTTAACAATGTATATATTTGTGTGTGTGTGTGTGTGTAATTTATTTATTTTTTGAATAAAACCATATATATTTAATTTAGTAAAATAAAAAAAATTGAAAAAAAGAAGAAGAAAAGTTCTGGCCACCCTAAGGCTAAGGGATAACTAGAATGATTAAGTTCTTGAAGTGGGTTGCGACCCACTGACACCCAAAGTTAAAGAAAAAAAAAGAAAGGAAAAACAAAAAAAAAAAACCCAACTAGGTTGAAAGTTGGGTTGTACAATCCCATCGAGCTTCTTTGTTTTTTCTTTATTTATTTATTCTTTAGTTTTTATTTTAGGCGGCCACCGACAATTGTTAGTAGGTTGCACATTGCACTTTAAGAACTTAATTGTTTTGTCAACCCTAAGGTAAGGGCTTTATTTATGAATTTTTAGTTTATTTATCTATTTATTTTTATAAAAAATAATAAATTATACACACACACACATATTATTAATTAAATTTAATATTGCATTTCTTAATTTTTTTATTTTTAATTAATTTTTCTATTTTTTTATTATTTTCTCGATTTTTTCTAATTTTTATTACTTTATTTATTTTTTTGTATTTTTGTATGTTATTTATTTAATAAAATTACATGAACCAATAAAAAAGCGACATGTATTACTACTACAAAAAAACTAATATTATACTAATGGAGAACTCGTTTGCATGTTTTTACAAACAATAATGTCTGAAAAAAAAAAAAAAGATTTATGACTCAATTATAAAATGTGGCAAATATTGGGAACTAAATGTGTGTTTTTCCTATGATAAACAAAGTGAAGGATCAAACTTTGTGATGAAGTAATCTTTCACAAATTAATCTTAGATATTGAAATAGAAAGATACCATCATATGCATAAGTTCATGGTTGGTCATGATTGTAGAGATCTTTCCCAAAGCATTAGATGATTTCAAGAAGATGGCTAAGTGTTCTAGGAGTCTATAGCTAGTTGTGGCAAGAAATGAGTGAAAATATTTATGTGCTCTAAATAAATGAATCTTTTGTTATTCGAAGCTAAAATTGATCGATAAAATGAAATGCTCCTAAAAATTGAGAAATTAACTACTGAGGTTAGATTAGATAAAAGGATATTAAATAAGGCCATACTTAGGTGTAATTTTCTTAAATTGGCATTGAGACCTTTTGCTAGTAGGGATAGTGGGTTTCTCATAGAAGCTTTTTCCAAATTGAAGAGAATAACATGTTGACACATAACCAGGCAACTTGATTGGCCAAAGATAAAAGGAATATAAATGTCACAGATAATAGATGAGAAGCATCCTCTTATCATATCCAATGGCTTCCCATCCATCATTCTTTATTAGTGTGCTAAGAATAACACGCTCAACCAATAGGAAAAGACCAAGTGTTTTTTTTTTTTTTTTTCTCACTACTCTTATGATTGGCACATGGCTTAATTAACACATTTTAGAATGTGAATATTATCGCATTCCATCTCTTAATAACCTTCATGTGGTGCCAACTTGTCCTGCCTCTAGCCTTGTTTTATCTTTTCTTGTGTTTTCCTTTATCAATCTTTTTAGCTCTATGTTAATTTCTAATTGAAAAACTCTATGTGCATTGTGTAGGGACCTCTAACACTGTTCACTTAAGCACTAATTCCTCTGCTATATTGCCTACGCGAGAAATTAGAGGATATGTATTGAAATATCTAATCCTGACCTTGATAGACTTCGATCTAATCATAAGCGAGTGAATCAAGTACATGTATGTTCATCTGGTAGAAGTTGTAGGTTTGACTTTGCAGAGTGGGTGGCGACATTAAGTGGTGGTGCAAGGGGTAGCTTAAGCTCTGTTTTTACGGTTAGTGTAGACTACATGGACTACATGCAATTGTAGTTTGATTAAGTCTCTAATTATGCACATTATGTAACGTAATGTTCAACATTTTTAGATACATGTGAATAGTAAATTAATATATTACATGGTGCTTTGACAGTACCTCGAAACCTAACAATATCAAAGGTTTTGTCATGTCATTGGACTAACCATGGTTGATATGGTTCATAATCTCTCCTAAACAAGAAATCTCCCTCCTACCCTTATTTCTATTAATATGATGTTGATTCCAATAAGTTCCTAATTCCCATCAAATGGTTCTCTTCCATCCCATAATGCAACCTTATTTACAAAATCCATTTTAGAAATTATGGTTAGTAGGTTGTAACTTTTTCTACATGGTCTAGTTTATTTAATGTCTGATATGTCGATTTAAGATAACATTGTAATAGCCAAGAATGTGTTGTTTTGAGCCACCTAATTAAAAATAATAACTGATTATGTTATGCATTAGTAATATATTGTGTTTGTGTTAGACTTGACTACAGGGCATTTGTATGTAGCAGTGGCAATTATGTACCAGGCTTCAGCCTACCCCTTTGTCGGTGTTTTTATTTTTATTTTTTAATCGGGCAATGGAGATAAAAGAGGTGAAAGGTTATTTTCAGTATGACAACCAGACATGGGAATATAGACTGATGATGCTAGTACAATAGAAGATTTGTTGTACATCATGGGTTTTAATAGACTCTAAACCTTTTGATTTTCATGCTGTGGTATTAATATATGATAGATTATTCACAACCCTTAATCTCAAGACGTGACATATATGAAGGGAAATTGGCATGATTAATTAAGTAATAGCTATTTAGGATGCCTATTAATTCTTATTAAATATTTTACGTAATTGAGATTTCTTATATAATAGCTATCATCTATATGAAATATAATTAAGTACAGGAATGGTAATTTAATAAAGAATAAAAATCAACAAAATAGTTATTCCTTTTAAATCAACATGACAATGATGTCTCCTATGAAAACATCTCATTGAGAGGTTGCCAATAGACATATGTATTCCAACATACAAGCTTTGCTTTATTCTTCTCAAATGTTCTTCCCAACCAAGGCGCTTGCTTTAGCTGGATTTCTGCCTATTCCCAGACCCCCCTCGCAGCTTTCCATACAATCTATTTTTGGGAAGGACTTCATATGAGAAATGTTAGACGTCAAGATAGTTTTGTGTGGAAAAAAATTACTAGTGAATTAAAAGTAAATAATGTGAGAAATAAGAGTATACATATATGTGAATAAATAGATACGTTTAAGAGTACCGTAAAATTATTATTATTATTTATTTTATTTTATTTTATTTTATTTTTTCATGATTCTCTTGATAAAAAAAAAACCTTTTTTAGAAATCATCTTGTTGTAATATTTTTATAAAATAATAAATAATTTTTTTAGTCTATTTTTTGTTTTGCATATTGACTTATGTTACTAAACAAAGGAGGTTTTTAAGGTATTGGACTAAAACTAGAAAATTTGTACATATATTTATAACACAAAAATCTATTTCATGGTACAAAATAAAAATATCCATAAAATTTAAAAACTAACCCAAAACTAAGTTTCTAAATTATCAATAGTCTCTACTCTTTCTCTTTCTATCTAGTATAAAACAAATATAACACAAAAATTCATGTCTAACATTGTATATACCAAATATAATAAAAGATAGATGTACTATACAAATCTTCCAATATTGTATTGTTTAATTTTTCTTATATTATTCTATTTTATCAACCAAATACTATATTAATGTCTATCATTTCACTTATAATATTTATTTAATTTGAATTGTAATATGCATGGAAAAGAAGAAAGTCGGCACGTAGTTGCCTTCAAGACATTCATAGGATATTAATTATCGGCCAAAAAAAAAGAAAATTCTATGCGTCCTATACCATTTTCTTTACATAAGGTGTATAACTATTTTTATATGAATTTTTTATTTAATTTTTATTTTTTAACTTCTCACTTAGTGCTTGGAGAGTATTATTAATGTAACTGTTAAAACAAATGAACTGCATGTATGTATGTATGTATATTCTATGGATATGGGTTTGACCGAACAGGGAAAGACCGGTAAACGGTCAAAGTTTGGAGCTTCTATACTGTTTGTGTGTGGTGTTTTTTGAGTTAATCGAAGCCACACGGTTGGCCACTTGGTCCCTACTCTCCAACTCTATAGTTTCAATGCAATTCTCCTGAAACCCAATAAACGGCTACTGACCTAGTGACGTTTTACCCGAGGATCATATATATATATATATATATATATAAATAATTTCAATATATATGTTTTAAGTCTGAATTCTAATACCCTAAAAACTTATAAATGGATGTTATATATATATATATATATATATTATTACCATATCCCTTCCCTATCCCTAAAAAAGTTCAATAAACGAATTAAATATTTTGATGTCTTCTAGGCAATTGAGAAATGACAGAGGAGAACATGGTATCGGTATTTGAGGGCATTGGGAGAACCATTTAGTACGGCTGTTTGGCCTTGTTTGGATTATCGGTTGTTTTCTTAGTAAGTAGTTCCCTACCCGACAGTTACTCAATTACACCCTTCATCTTCCATGCTTCTCATTGCACCCTGCAGTGAGCAGTTGTGTGCACAGAGGATTGATTTGTATAGACTGAAGTATCTCCCATCCAGTCGTAACTTAACTTAGTCCGAGTCTGGGAATATTATCAGAACTCCTAGATTCGTTTTGAACTTACATGAATCATATGCCATTTAACACACCTATCCATATATCGTAAGAAAGAAACAACTAATTATTATAAACAGTATGAAAAAAAAAAAAAAAAAAACCCAACTTAGATAAAACCATAACCAACATGCATCGAAATGTCATGGCAAAATTACCCTCTACTCTACTCTATGCTCTCTTTACTATGTAAATACATTTACAAAATTGCCTACAAATAAGATAAACCCTCTTTATCATTAATTAATTATATAATTTATATAATAATCCATCCCTGAATAATTGATTAGTCATTAATACCGGTTCCAATCTTGGGTGCCCTTTGAGTTGGCAATAGAAGTTGAATGTACAAGTTTACTCGTCTATTTCCACATACACGCCGACAATAATCACACGAATATATGCATTATGCAATTGTTATAGAGTGCCTCCATGCATTCATTATCAATATAACGACTGAAAATTTATGTATCAAATGGTCATTTAATCAAGTTTACTTTTCTATATACTTTAACAATACATGTATACGAAATACAAGACCATCATTTTATTATGTTTAATCTTTCTTTGTGTACAAAGTTAACTTTCTTACCAAATAAATGTAAAACATATTCATATAATCTACATCTGGTTATCTGCATTAGAAGTCTATAAAAAAATAGGTGATAAAAGGATGTAGCCTAAGATAGTTGAAGGCAAGTACACAAAGAAATAGTTGCGTTGATACCAAATTTCATGCTGGACAATATAAAACTTGTGGAGTAATATTTGAAAATGGATATACCTTTCATAAATACACACCCTAAATTATTCATAAACGTAGAATATATCCCTTAAAGTCTCAAAGCATGCTTTCACATCTTCATGGTTTTTGAAAATATACCATCTAAATCTTTGCCAAAACCCTATAAATCACTAAATGAACCATAATAAATAGCCAAAACTTCTGAGATTTGGTGATGTTTGAAAGATATATAGTATGATTTCCGTTCAGGAGTTTAGTAACACCTGTCCAATAGTTTAGGGATTATATTTATAATTTTTCCTTATATAATAATATGTAATTTTTAATATACAATTTAAATTAAAATCATATATAAAAGTACATTATAATACATTTTCCATTATAAACTACACAGTATATGTTAATTATACGTTGTATTGTACCTTATATGTTTATTAATAAATAAAAGATTCCGTATCCATATACTTAGTTGTGTTAGTATATAATATATACTCTATGAAAATGTTATACTTATATATGTATGTACGTTATGCTATGTATATATGATGATACATCAAGGTAAATTTAATTTTGTGCCAAATTGGTTGTCTTTTTTTTTTTTTCCTTTTTTTCTTTTTATTTGTCAATTGTATTTGTTTTGTATCTATTTGAAGTTTGACGTTTGAAAACTATCTTATCTATATCTTTTTTCCCCCCTATTTTATTGGAGAATGTGAATTTAAAAGTGAAAATTCACTTATCTTAAAGAAAAAAGATTTAAAAAATATATTTTATACATTGAAAAAGAAAATTTTATTGGTTTTTTTAAATGAATAATGTAAATGATAGATAAGTTTAACATTACGGAAATTTATTAGGTACTTGATTTTATAAGAAGTGTATATATTGATATTTTTTTAGTATTTTATTGTTGATAAATACATTATTTAAACAGATAAAAAAATATAAAAAAATGAAACAAACCGATAGTCTACTATATGAACACTACAACATGATGTCAAATGGTTGCTTCTATTGATAGTGATACATGCAAAGTATCACGGTCCAAGAGTTTAGAGTGAGTATGGAGGGACTAACTCGATAGGGTAGTTTGTTCTAGAGGTATGGGAATTCTAAAGATGGGTTTAGCCATCCGTGAATAAACTAATCGAGAATTGATGCCACCCTTCTAAAGATGGTCATAATAGGTTGAAATTAGTTGAGATAGTTGGCCTTATCAATCATATGATGGATCATGACTAAGTTAAGAGGGCACTCCTAAATTGAAAGATGGGCTCTAAACAAATACTAAAATGATAGGAATGAGAAGGTTGGCTTGACATTTAAAAATGAGATAATTATATAAAATAAGAGATGGTTGAGCGCTATATGGATACTTTAGGAGGGAAAAACTTCCCATACTGGTAGCAAAAACTAACCCTTCCATGAACTAATTTTTTATGGATAAAAGCTAATTGTCATAAAAAAAAATCATTTTAAAAAAAAATAAGAAAGTACTAAACTAATAAAAATAATACAAAGTGATGAAAATATGAATTCTTAAAAATAAAAGGGCTAAACCGAAAAAATAATTAAAAGGGGAATTGCAAGTGGCTTGACCCCTTTAATGTGTGTATGCACCCATAAGCGGGAGGAAAAAAAAATACTAAAATTTCTCATATTTTGCATTTACATTTTATCGAAACCCATTTTTAGAGAATTCATATTTAGATAACTTGATTTCAAGCATTAAACTTTAAAGTCAATGAATCTATAAATATTAGGCTTTTTTTTTTTCCTTTAAAATTAACTAGTGTCCTATGTTAAGATTAACTCACTCTATTAACTCTAGCACCTTTTTTTTTTTTTTTTTTTAATTTTTCTTCCTAGCCCTTGTCTAATCAAGTTAAGGGGATATAAAGTGGGTAAGGTATCAATTTCTAAATTTTGGAATTGACTCCTAAACTTATACCTAAAACTATCCCATACCTTGCCTTATAAGATATCAATTTCAAAATTTTGGAATTGAAATCTGCTTTGTAGTACTTTAAAACCACTTTGTAGCTTGTACCCTAGAGAATTTATAGGATATAAGTATCATGTAAAACCTATAATTTTTTCCTATTTTCTTATGAATTTTAAGTTTAAATGATATTAAAAAAGTAATAAATGTGTGATTTACAAATTCTTCTATATGCAAAACTTGTACTGAGACCACTGATATTAAAAATGTAATTTTTTTTATCTTTATTATTTTAAGCTTATGCGACATCAAACAAAACCTATAGAACTTATAGCAAATTGGAATATAAATTATCTTTTATAAAAGTTTAAATATATCACATATATTGGAGACCATTTCACTTATAATTGTAATATCGCTTTTGAGGCACTTTTGTATTCATTAGTCACAAAAGACAATAGACAACTTCTATATAACTTAAAAGATAAAACACATACAACAATAGAACATATGCTATATTGTAAAACACCATAGAACAATTACCCAAGAAACTAAAATAGTAAAAGTTCTTCCAAAATAAAAATTTCCAGAAAACTAACTTAGATAATCTATAAATGATAATCTTGGATAAAAGTGACATTATAAAAAGAAAAAAAATGTGCTAAATAAGATGTCCACATCTTTAGTGTTCTTGGTGCAACTTGTTTTTTGCATTAATTAATATCTAAAAAGTCTTCACAATGGAACTTGTATCTACAAAATAAAGAAAATATTTAAATAAAAAAGTTAGTAACATGGAATATAGAATAATGCAATGAAAATGAATAATTGATATAGGGGGTAAAAAACTAAATACTAATATAAGTGGCTTACTTATTTCAAATCTTTTAGCATTTTCTAAGTATTCTTCAAAAGAAAGATAGTAAGAGAGATGTAGCAAGATAAATTATAGGGTGGATACAGGGTATGACAACATCATGCTAGTAATATATCCTATGGGAGTAGACTATAGAAAATTACTATCTAGAGCTTGCCCTATGATTTTTAATACGTATTTGCAATCTACAAAATTGCATAGGGTATGATTGGGTACTCTGTATAGCAAGATTGCTTTCCCATCCTTGTTGCTAGTGATGACTCTATTTTTCATAACATTTCATTTTTTATAGTTTTTCTTGAGTAGTTTATAATTGATGGTCAAACCTATTATAATAAACTTAAACTAAAGAAAAGTAGTGGATTTAGAAAAATGATTTTTGGGCTCAATAGCATGGTGATTCCATTGGGACTTAATGGAGAGCCAATATATGTTTTTTCTTAAAGGGGCTTTAAGAAATAAAATAATATTTTATTATTACATATTCATAAAATAATATTTTATTATTAGCTTTTAAACACTTTGTTTGGTATGAGGGAATAAAAGTGAAAGGAAGGAATATGGGATGACAAAATATGGAAAGAAAGAATTGGGATACTCGAGATTACTCCGACGTGGCCACTCCAATGCTTAGATTAGTACTAAACTTCTAAAAGATGATAATACAAAGTATTGAAAGAATCAAGAGTAAAAAGCCCTTTATTCAGTAGCCCCTCAACCCCTATTTATAGAAATTGGAGGTCATCCTGATATGACAGAGTATATTAATACCTAATATCCTTTTCAAAATTTAGTGGGGAATGTAGTTTGATTGGCTCCCTTTCTTACCTATCTCAAATATTTCGTATTTATTTATTTTGACAACGCATGTAGTTGAGTTGAATATAAGATTGAGACATGCAGATTATGTCTTGATAGTTCTATATTGTAACGGCTTGGAAGAGATCGGTCTAGACATGTAGAGCTTGGTCGAAAGCTCAAGCTGGTTGAATTGGACCTTACGGTACCATATCCTAAAAACTCTATCAACAAAAACAATTTCATCCATTTTCCTTTCCTTCCACTTTCCCTCTTATAACAAACAATAAAATTACCATATTTTCCACCCATTTCTCCTCCGGTCCTCCCCCTTCCCTCACCCCAGACGCGGTGTTAACGTTCAGTATCTTACACTCACATGCATCATTACTCTCCAGAAAAAAATTGTAGATTCGGCTGGACCTAGGCGCCCAGGAGCAATAATTAGGAATAGCTATTTTGTAGGCTTCTGGATGTTGCGGTATATGCCACCTTCCTTGTCGGTAATTAGGCTTCCTATTCTAATTTTGATTTGGCTTACGACCTGCTTCTATGGAGGTTACATAGTTGAACGACAGTTTGGAACCTATCCAGGAATAAAGAGCACGTTTATCATGTATATATATAATTGGCAAATGAAAATTGGAAGGCTAGATTTTTATTTTATTTTACAAAAAGAAACTGTCCATGGATTAGCATCTAACCGTCGTAGAACTCAAGAGGATACAAAGTATATCCATTGAACGAGAGCGTTTGGCTACAATGATAACTTATTACTGGAAGGACTGGTTCGTAAAAGCTGGAAGAGAAGTTCTATTCTTAGGGGGGAAGCATAAAAGCAAGACGCCTAAGTCATGGAGATAGTAACTGAGCTTGAGAAGGTATGCCTCAGTTCAACCAGAACGCTCAAAAAAGCTTCATCATCAAAACAAAGAAGAAAATAATAATAATAATAATAATACTGGAAAATCATAGAATAATAAAATAATCATCAAATTTATGATAAAGCTTCATATGAGCTTCTTAATCTTCATAAAATCTCTATTTGATTTGTCTCATCTATTTTTGTCAAATTATGGTCATATTAGTGATTTTATTGGAAAGACCATCAAAAAGCTATTAAATTATGATAATGATGCTTTTGGAAGTAGTACAAACTGAACTAAATTGAACCACAATTGAAGCAGTTGGATTCAGAATTCAAAATTGTTAAAAATAGTTTATCTTACCTTGATCTTGAATTGAAATGCTTAAATTGCGATTTGATTTGATTCAAGCTTTAAATTGAATGATGGATGACCTTATTAGATTAGGTGGAAGCATTTTCATATACAAAGGATTAGCTTTATAGAATAAATTACTTCTATTAATTTTTATAATGCTTTCTTTTTAATTGATGTTAATAATTTCTGAAGGCATCGTAACAATCCTCTCTATCATATGCATTCACGCCAACACAGCTGTGTGAATTGTTTTTGCTTGAACAATTTGTGCCTGAAATTTCAAGCGACTTATAATTCAGAGCTAAGATGTCTTGAGACCTTGAATCACAGATCAAGGTGATGTGTGAGGCTCGTCAGGTTCGACTCATGGGTGTCGACAAAGCTACGAGGAACCAGATAGCTAGGTTTACACAAATCAGAGATCAATGTAGCTCCAGATATTAGATTCAAGCCCACATCAAATGCTTCCCATGGCATCAGTAAGGGGAGTGAAACATCAAGATGCAGGCAAAAGGATAACTGATGCATTATACTTTGAGCCTAGTTATTCTGGGACCAAGAGGAGATGTAGGTGTGAGAAGTACCACTACTCAGAGTTAATCCTGTCAAGAGGCTGCAATTTGAGCTAATTCTAGCTCTATTCAGTTAATTTCAACACTATCCAAGACATAGTTATCACAGATTCATTACAACAATGCTTCCTACCTTTCTTGCTTACCGCTTGTAGCAAAAGTAGAAACATCTCTCACCGAAAAAGGAAGAAAAAAAAAAATCTCCCAAAAAAAAAAAAAGGAAAATAGAAAAGAAAAGAGAAACATCGGCAGCAATTATCAGACAATTTATTGTATTCCTTAAGCATAGCAAAGTTGCTCTACTTGTCTTCATGTGTAACAATCCAGGATGCAACACATCAATCATCAGGGACTTTGATACTTCTCATTTCATTCACATCTAGCTTTCGAAATATATGAAACTAGTATTCTAGTTAAGTTCAAAAAGCAGCAAACCAGTTACTAGTGAGTCATTAGAGGTTTCACCATCAACTGCACCAGCAAACTCTATCGAACAAAAATAGGCAGTACAACTTCTCATAACAGACAATACAATAGGTTTTAAGGCTAAAGTGACATCTACAGATGGTCAGCAGTGCATAAAATGCTGTCCAGCTGGTGAAGATAGGAGAAAGAAAGACGAATATGTACGCAACCTTATCTTTGCATTTTCCAAAACACTGTTGCCATGCCTTGAATCCTTGACCAATAGTTCACTAAAGGAGCAACTCAGCCGTTGTGCCAACACTCACCACTAACAATTAACATTATAGATGCTATACCACTAAAATAAGCTAACTTCTCACCATGGAACCCTACTATGAATAAAAGCAACAACAACATATTACATCTATATTAGTATTCAATTGCTTAATTCTCATGTGTACAAGATCCTTACTGGCATGCCAAGGTTACTCCTTCCAATGATCAGAGCTTAAAACTGTAGCCTATCTAAGACCCTTTTCAGTAGTACTACTCAAACAATAAGAATTTAGGAGTTAAGTTCTTGCCACCCCTGGTGTGCCCCACCCCCACTGCAACTACAACATATTACATCTATATATTACTATTCAGTTGCTTAATTCTCATGTGTACAACACCCTTACTGGCATGCCAAGGGTACTCCTTCCAATGATCAGAGCTTAAAACTGTTGTCCATCTAAGGCCCTTTTCAGTAGTACTGCTCAAACAATAAGAATTCTAGAGTTTTAAGTTCTTGCCACCCCCCATGTGCCCCAGTGCCACATCCCCCACTAGAACCCCCCCCCCCCCAAAAAAAAAAATGGAAGCAAAAGTTGACTTCTTCCTAGCACATCACAAGATCCAGTAGTTGAAGGATATGGTTGAGAAGCAATGCATCCAGTAGTTTTAGTTCACCACATGATAACAATTGCACCCTTGTCCAAGAAGCCGCAGATGCCAAAGTTTAGATATATATATATATAAAGCAATACCGGCAGTTAAGGCTAGAGATAAATTATAAGTCTAGACTCAGTAGGGCCCCAGCATTACAAGAGAATGTCCACACACAAGACATTCTGCATACATGATATTAACTCAATCAACGATCATACAAGTGTAAAGGTTCAGCAAGTTCTTCGCACAAAATTTTCTTGTCTAAACACTTTAAAAAAAAAAAAAGAAAAGAAAATACTTCTATTGTGGAATGTGGATGGAAAACAATCAAGATGAATAGTGACAATAAATGGAACAAGTAGAATAATGGTTGACAGGTTGATTTTCTGTTTGTTCTTTTTTTTCCCCTCCTTCTAGGGTGAAAACCATTAGAAAGTCTGTGCATGCCCAGTCAAAATTCTGAGATGAATAGATAAGAATGAGGTCATGTCAACTCAAAGCTACTATTTTCTTTTCGAGAAGGCATAAAAATGCAGACAGCAATTATCAGATAGCTCTTCAAGCTGTGCAAAGGGACATTATTGAGGATACATTTGCAAAATAGGAGCAAATGAGACATAGGATCCATGAATATGGCAAAGGTCCATCTTAAAAAACTTACAGAATCATGTATGCTGACACCACGCTCTAGAACACAAGTCTAGAAATAGTATTCACCAAATAAGTAATTGCCAGCCCCAAAAAAACCAACAATGAGAAAGGAACACTGGTCATGCAAGCGAATCGTTCTGCTTGGCTTGCTGAAGCAACAACTCTTCACGGACTCTTCTTACTTCTGCTTCCCTTTCCATCCTCTCTTGCTGCAGTTCGAAAGCAGACAGAAAAACTTGCTCTGTTAATCACTATCCAGAAAACAATACAAGGCAAGATTCCCAAAAAGAAAACCAGCTCTCTCCTATCCAGGTAGAACATTAATCAGAAGTAAATAAAAATATAACAACTTGTTATTTAACTTAGAAATTATTTATGCAAGTATTTAATTCAGCTTTGCATGTGAATTGGTTAGGTCCTAAAACATTCCAGAAATGTGCATTTCATCATTCTACCCATCTTGTCAAGTGATTCGTGTGTTATTTACAGAAGAAGTCATGACAGCAACAGAAAGTACCAAATCTTCCACTAAAATGATTCTTTTAATAGGTTCTGTACAGAATAGAGAAAAGTAATTAGGAACTCAGCTCCACTTTATTTTCAGGAAAACTAAAAAGATGATTCTCTATCCTTTACTACTTGTCTGTTTGAGTCATCGAATTTTATCTATTCGGTTTGACTCCTCCATTTTTATACTTTTCCCCTTCTTCCTATAGCTGACTAAATATATTGTGTTAAATATTCAGCAATTATTGTAATATTCATCAAAAGTTAAGTCTTGTTCTCGCAAATTAGACGAATTACGGAAAGAAAGTGAAATCCTAGGGTTTTCCCCAGCCGAAATCAGGAAAACAAAAATTACTATCATACTATAAAATTGCACAACGAAATCGATATAATGTTATCTAAATTAAATAAAAACCATACGAAAAGTAAAAAAAAAAAAAATTGACAGATATAAAAAGAGCGAAGAGAAGTTGTATAGAGACAGAAAAGGGACCTTTTCGTCCTGGTGGAGGGCGATCCAGACATGGAGTCTGTCCATGGATTGCCAAAATACGAAAGCACCAAGTGACATCGCAAAGAACGAAGCTAATCTCGCCATCTCCTTTGTCTCTCTTCACGCTTTCCTTAAGCTTCTTTCTGCAAATCGCCACAATGAACTGATAGCTGGTCGATCCCATCCTTCAGTCGCCAACACATGAAAACGACGCAGTTTCGGTGCTACCAACTGGACCCTAGTGGTTTCGATTGGGCTGGGCTGGGCTGGGATGCATCACAAATAAAACTAACGTATATTTTTTTACTTGAGAAAATGACAAACAGTAGATTTTTTTTTTAAATTTTACTGTATTCACATTTTTAAAAGTTATGATAGGTATCTTAAATATTTAATATAAAATTGAAACAAATTATTATTATTATTATTTTTAATTTTGGACGCTCTTAAGTTTTAAAACACTGGCAGATGACACAAACACATACCATACATTCAAAATATCCTTGTAAGTTTAGATAATAATAAGTAATAAATGTATCATTGATTACTTTGATTTTCTTTTTTCCCATTATTTAATGATATATGCATCATGTGTGTCCTCTATATTATATTTAATTAATTGAAACGGAATTATTATTTTATTTTTATTATTATTAAATAATTATTTTTTTATTTAATTTGCAAAAAAAATTATATCATAAGATTTATTTTATCTATATAATATGAAATAGATAACAAATTCATATTCCTTCCTTTCATAGAAGAATTGATATCCTTATAAAATATAACTTTAATTCCAAAAATAACCCCAATAACGAATAAAAGAAATTATTATTTGACTTCAATAAACCAAATATATGTAATAGAAACCACCTTGCCTTTCATCGTGCACCTCTTTAATTTAATTTATTTTTTTCCACTTGTTAAATTTAGAAATATGTATAGCGTTAGAGAGCGATTTTAGTATTAGTTTATTTAACATTTCGTATAGCTCTTGCCATACTTCTTAATTAATGTAAAATAATTCGATATTACCTTTAAAAAAATTGCCTACGCTTTCATATTACATCTAATCCTAATAATAGATAAAAGAAAAGTTAATAAAAAATAATGAAAATGCAAAATGAAATGATCTTATGACTAATATTATAGACGTCTTGAATATCGGTGATATGTAAGAACATGCTAAAATATGTCTATTATCGTAATTATAGTAAATCTATTTATTAAAGTCTTCCTTCTTTTTCATTATGAAAAGCATTTCATTAAAACTAAAGACAATATTTTCTTCTTCTTTTTTTTCAAATAATAAAATTCATTTAATAAATCTTGAGTATTTCAATATTAATCATAACTATTTTTTTTTTTTTGGTTGATTCCTATTATCACTTCCCCATCCTAAACTATGCTAGCACAAGTTCTTCCAACATACGCCGTAATATTTCACATGTCATTTACTAAAAGCCAAGACTTCTCAATCAGTTATCATCATATCTGCTTCTTTTAAGGTAGATTGGAAAATTACGAAAAAATTTGGAAAATAAAAGCTTTGCTAAAAATGAAACAACTTATCTTACCCCACCAAAAAAAAAAAAAAAAATGAAACTAACTTTTAAAGAGAACTCTAAACCATTCTCTCTCAACAAGGAAAAATTTGTGAAAATTAAGGAAAATTATAAACTCGCTATTTATAATTTTTGTAAAGAAACTAAGTCAATAGACAACCTTCTTTATAACTTGAAAGTTGAAAGAGAGAGAGTTTTGCCTATGGAGTGAGTGAGTATTTGTACATATCTTATTTTATAAAGTATAGATTTTTAATTTTTAAAATCGAAATCTATCTTATAAAATCTTGAAACTACTCTATATCTTGTAGTGAAACTTATAAATTTTGTCTTTGCCTACCCTGTAAACACCTTGGAACAATCGTGCACTCTGTAGTGGAACCTATAATTTTTTTTCCATCTTTTTACAAATTTTAAGTTTATATGATATTAAAAAGTAATTTACATATAAACCTTATGAAAGTTGTAATAAAATATGTAAAATTAAAAAAGTAATATTTACATTTCTATGCTTGAGATCTTATCAATAGTCAAGTCATGGATTAAGGTAAGGGTATATATGCTGGTATTCTTAGATTTATTCATAATATATTACTGATGTTATTTTAAGTGGAACCAAATAAAGTAATAGTGATTATTTCTTTATTATACACTTTATTTTTATCTTATTTTATTCTATAAACCAAATGTACTATATAAACTCAATTACAACCCATTTACTTTATCGTATGGAACAAGGGGGGAATTGAATTGATAATTCATAGGAATGTAATAGAGTTATAATAATTATTACATACCAATTACATTCATGGTTGTCAAAATTTTCGATTCAACTCTTACTTTTATTTTATAATAAAACTTTTCCTAATTAAATCTTATACAAAATTCTTTTTAAATAAAATCGAGTAGAATCCCGATTTAAATCCTTTAAATTGGTAGAATCCCAATTATATGAGGGATTTGACATTTCTGTGCTTAAGAGTTTTTGATCCAATAGGTTATTATTACTCTTATTTGGTGGGATTTTAAACTAGCCCATTATACACTTCAATTATTTTTCCTTACCTCTAGTCACGATTCAATGTAGGAAAATATACTACATGTTTAGATTTTTATCTCCTTTTCTCTTATTCAAACACTACAACTTCAACACTTTTCCACTTCTCTTTCACTATGGTTTAAATCTGAAATCTTTTTACTATGTTAATGGGAGAGAGAGTAATAAATATGGTGATTACAAGGCAACTGATAATTTGTTTTAATTTTATATTTCTATTATAATGATTTATGTTGTAACAATCTGTATCTGGTACTTATATTATAATTTCATGTATTTAGATAATGATTTATACTTAACTATTTCTATTAAACTTATATTATGATTAGAATTTATGATGAATTTTATTATTCCATAATGTATTGTAAGTTTTTCATTTGCTATTGTAAAGTATATTTACAATTTCTAAAAGCTAATTTACACATGTTATAGAATTCTATGATTTAATTCTATTAACCCTCTGGCGATTTTAGATGGAATCCTAATTTTAACAACCATGATTACATTATTTAGTTGACGTTTAAAAAAAGAAGCAAGGCATTAATTAGTGGTAAAAGTAAAATGTCTATTATGTCCATAATAATAATAAATATTTATTTCACTAGATAATAGATGTAGTAATGATGATGTTTCCAATATAATGGTATTTATGAAAAAATGGTAAAAAAAAAAAAAATTGAATAGCAATTCATGAGAGTAGAGGTATGATTATTATTCATTATTTTATGTAATCATGATTTGAAATGAATTACTATTATGGTGTTTAAAATGTAAGTAAATATTATAATAGTAAATCATATTAAATAAGAGGGAATGAAATAACTATTTTTCCTGAAGTGAATATATAGTTACATCATTTAAGTGCAACAAAGTAGTTGTACGTGGGCTTGTGAGGCATATAATTCTAATTCCTCATTCTTCTCTTGGGTAGCCTCTTGTCCATTTATTGTTTCATCATTTTGTCAATAGTTAGGGCACAACCTTCACCATAAGAGCCAATATATCCACATTCCATAATATCTTTATTCTTTCATAATGATGAACTTAATAATTTTGCCCATCCATGATAATTACATGTACAAATAGGTAAGATTAGGTTTATTTGAATGCAAATGCGCATAAATATAATTGACCTCTTTCACTATATTAAAGGTGTAAGTGCCGGTGGTCCTGAACTCTTGATTGGCTCGATAGTGAAATGACCCAAATAAAAAAACAAAAAATAAATAAAATCAAAGAAATTAGTGTGGAGAAAAAAAAATAGAAATAATAATAGTGAGTAAATTAATTGATTGATTTATGGAGTTATGTTACGAATTTATCCATAGATTAATTAAGATTAGTAATGTAGGCATTAGGGGTATTCTAGATATTTTAAGGGTATGATGAATTACCTTATTACCCTAAAATGTAAAGTATAATAGGTAAGGTATTAAAGTAAATTAAGTTAATTAAATGGTAGTAGAGTATATAAGCACACTTTTTTGAAGAGAGAGATTTTAGAACATTTGAGTAAAAATGAGCTCTTAATGTTCTCTCTCACTATAGGAGTAGAAGAGGAGAGAACCCAAGAAAATTAAGCTCAAATTAATCATTATCAAGAGGATTCAAGCGAGTGGGAAGAAGATCCACAAGCTCCAATATTCAGTTCGGTGAGTAAATGTAATTATGAGCTTAATGTAATTGCTAATTTAGGTTAAATTGATTGGGGTTCTAATTTTAAGATCAACAATTGAAGGAAATTGAAGAAGTGGAAGAAGATTAAGTGGAAATTAATACTTTCGTACAAGTACATGTGGAGCTCTATGTTAAGGTAAGAACAAATTTGGTTTTCCAAGCTTCATTTCAACATATGTTAAGTAGAATCTACCGATTTATAGATCTATGGTGGTAATTTGGTGTAATTTAATGTTAATTGCAAGTTTGAAGACATTTGGAGTAAATTCTTAGAAGCTTTTGGATTTTTTGGTTTCTCAGGGGTTTTTAAAAGAGTAATCAATTAATGTAAGTTTCTAATTTCTACAAATTTTAAGTTTGAAGATTAGATTTGGTGATGTATGGTGTTAAAGTATGTTAATTTGATAGAAATTGAAAGAAATATAGTTAATAGGTATTATGTATGTGTGGCATGGAGTTATCATAGGAATTAGAATGTATTTTGAAGTGTTTTGGTTATTTGGAAGTATTGATTTATGTAAATGGATATTTAGAATATGTATGTGGGCTTAATTTGATGAAGAAATGCAAAATGGGTATGTATTAGTGTTAATTTGGTAACGTGTAGTGTATGTGTGTTGGGTTTAATGTTGATTTGAATAATTTGATTTAATTGATATTTAACTAGATGTATGATGGATGTTTGATGAATTAGTAATGGATAAAATTGATTGGAAATGATGATATGGCATTTATAATTGAAATGGTATTAATTTAGTATAGAAATGAGTAAAATAAGTGAGTTAGAATTTAATTCGTTTTTGGGGCATGTCTAGAATTTTTAGGTGTTAAATGGGAGCTAAAGTGATGTAATGTTAATTTAGAAATGGGAACAAGTTTAGACAAAATGGTTTTGATTTGAAGTCATTTGGAATTGAAATGAGTAATATGTGGTTTGGAATTAGAAATTCGTAACCAGGATATTTCTGTGTAAAAAGGGCACTTAACTCATATGGAATCGAGAAAATTTTGTAGAAATGGATAGGGGAATGAGTTAGGAATCAATTGGTTTTGTTTTGGCTTAATTCAAAGTTAACATGAAAGAGTTATGGTTGATTTTATGGAGTTGGTTTTGAAAAAAGAACTAGGAAGTTGATGATGATTTAAATGATTTCTCATTGAATTTAAATGCAAATGATTGAATGTTTTGAATTTGGAAATTCTCTTGGTGATTTCTCTTATTTTAGCATGTTTTGATTTTTATGAGTGTGGTGTAATTAATGATAATTGTTAGTGTAATATGACTCATTGAGTTACTCACCTAGTCAAGTTTGAAAGTCAATAATATGTTTATGTGTTCTTCTTCAATATTCAAAACTGTTTTTTTTTTTTGTAATAATAATAAAAAAAGTCATTTGATCCAAAATGTTCGTAAAAAATCATCAAAAAGGTATTCGTTTATGATTTTTCAACTAATAAATGTTTTATGTACAAATTAAATTGTAGAATTGATTTCTACAACTAGTTTTTATAAAAGTAAAACACATTTTTCCCAAAATTGAATTGAACTTTTGGATCAAAGTTGTACTAGAAGTTGGTTTGATCTTCAAGAAGGTAACTACTCATGTGCAAAAGTGTTTATGGTAAAAATAAGTTTACAGTAGTAATTTAGGCTAATTAATACAAATGGGCTTAAATATAATAAATAACACAACATTTAGTTTAGGCTTTAGAATAAATAAATAGTTGGACAAATAGTTAGAATGAATAGGCCATCCCCAAGTGAGGAGTTGACTGGTCTAAGTAAATAGTTGGACAATTATTTATTTTTGTCTGTTGCGTTACAATTTATGCTTGCTTGTGAGTGGTATGGTGTGTAATTGAGGCATTCCCATTTTGGGTCTGTGACTCACTCTTTTTTCTTATATATATAATTTTTGGGTGATGATTTGTATGTTGACTTTACTTATGATGCTTGTGCTTACAGATTTGATTTTGAGGACCTCATAGGGGATTTTGTTTAGGGAGAGGAGAAGTTTTTTTTTTTTTTACTAAACTCCTTTCATCTAGACTTTTTATTTTAAATAATACTACTTAAACTAGATTTTACGGCTTCATATGTATTTGGACTTTGGATTAGACTTGGACTTTTGGTTTGGGCCTTTTGAGGTTATCTTTCTAAACATTTTGATGGTTTTATTATTTATTAGGCCTTCACATTGTAAACCAATGAAACATTTTTCAAAATAAATCGGATGTAAACTTTATAACTGATTTCATAAAATAAAATTTGGCATTATAACAAAACAAACATCCCAACAAGTATTTTCAAAATTAATGAAAAATTTTACAAATTAAAATTGGAATTAAACTGAAATAAATTAGTTAGTAAGTCTTAACATGTCTTATTTAAGTGTAACACGTGATGGACTGTTGCGACTTTAGGATTTGAATTGTGACTTAATCTTTTCCTATCTATTGCCATTGGGTAATAGTAATAACGAATCCAAACAGGGGAGGTTTTGAAGTTCTCGCCTTCATCCCCGCATGTCTCTTTTCCTTCCATCGCCCCCTTCTCTCTTTGCGTAGTAACATAGGTTTGCATAATACCTTTTCTCTACATTCTATAATAATAATAATAAAAAAAAACAATACTCAGTCCATACTACATCAAGGTCTTGACATAAAATTTTAGCTGTGAAGTTAGAAGACAATAAAATGAAGCCAAGTAAATGCGATAAAAACGTAATGAAATAAACTCGTCCGGCCGCAAAGGATGGATTCTCGACTCATATTTGGTCATCTTTACGTTACGTGTCCCATAATAATTGCCATCATATAAACATTTCGTGATAAAACGAGTGAGCCATTTAGGATAAAGTTGCTTAGGATTTAAATAGTTACGAGTTATTTAGATCACTCCCATGTCCAGCATGTAAATCAAATTCTCATGCGAACTCAGGGTTCCATATGTAAATTGATAGTTTCATTTGGCACTATATCATACTCTTCTAATTTCTTAAGAGTAAATATTAATAAAGCAATTTAATTACTTTGGAATTGGAATTTGATACTTTAAAATTAAGTTATAGCTTATGTTTACTACCGATGATTACAATAATGTCCATATCGTGGTTACTATAATATATTTGAAAAAAAAAAGAAGAAACGTTCAATGGAATTGACACTCAAAAATAAGAATATAATACATATTGATAAGAAAACTATAATAAGACATTTGATTAACTTTATAAAGGTAAAACAAATAGTCATGTGCTCTTTTTTTAAAAGGCTATTATTATATTTAGCATGTAATAAAATAAAATAATAGTTTTTACTTTTTTTTTTATATTCTTTTTAGAATTGTAATTCTATTTTTAACTTTTTCCATTTTACCAATCAAATGTGCGATAAGTCATTACAAAAACTTCAAGGAAATGGATCTATAAATTTACATTAATACTAAAAATAGTAGTTGAGATTATTTAAACTTTTTATTCACATTATAATATCAATGTGTTATTAACTTCTTCTTTAAATTCTTAACCATTAATTATACATAATGAGATGTAAATTAAAAAAATATAAATGGAGATATTCAAATCTAAAACTTCAATTCTTAATCTTTATCTATTTGAGTCTGTTAATAAGTAATCTATGCCATGTATACCCATCATCCAAGTTGTCTTTCCTTTTCTTAATAAATAATAAAAAACTATCAATCACGCAAAGAAGATGCTAAAAGAGTTTTGCTGCTTTCAGCAATCAAAAACATTCTGAACGTGATTGGCTTCTCTCTCTCACATCGAAGATTTCTGTTTTTTATTTTGTTTCTACCAATTGTTCTTTAGGAAGGGTGCTGGATATAAGTGACACTAGTATCTTCCATATGCTTTGTTTACCGCACAAATGATATATATATCATATTTCTTTCCCAAATTGCGATAGCCCGGATGATCTCATAAATCATAATATTAGTGAGGAAAAATTATCGAAACACAATATGTATTTCGGCGCTTTTGCAATCAATACACTGGTGTTTTCTTATTTAACAAGCACACTACCTTTATTTTTTTTTTCTTATATAATGGTTAAATGCCCTATTAAAATCCTACATAATATGCATGTGATCTCCTAAAACCCCCCTAAATCATGTAAATATATCAGAAAATCTAAAACCGCACTCCATAAGTCTCTGTCTTTTATCTGGTTTGGGGTTTCTTCACCTAAGGTTTGCAAATGAAGAGAGGATTTTTTAATATATGGTCAAGATAATTCAGTGAAAGTATATGGATGATTTAGATGTGTTTTCTAACAATAACATGTGCTATGAAAGATTTTGATAGAATGTATAATAATTGCATATAAGAGAAAAATAAACATCATTAATTTGTCAAAATAAGAAACGCATATGAGTGGAAAACATCAATATTCAAGTGATGTGTTACCATAAGGATGGGTAGACCACAATTATTGTTAAGAAAATGCTTTAGGAGTGAAACATGTCCACGTGCAGTTCGTGTGCTTTGTTATTTTTATTTTTTGTTAGTTGTCCTAGTCTTTAGAAATCAGTTAGGCCATGTCTTTGATGTTGTTAATCATGGCTCATTTGTAGGATCATGTTGTTAGTGGTTAGTTTTCTTTTTTACTTAAATTGTAATGTTTGCTGATGAATGAAGTTTAGTTCCCTTTTGTCCACTTCACTGCAACCATAGTTTACACTCTGTTGCAATGATTTTTCCATTGCATTAATTTACTTAAATTGTAAAAATTAATAGCAATTAGTATCAGAGCTCTCTTCTTAAGGGACTTGTGTTTGAATTTAACAAGTCATGGAAACTATAGCCGACCTCTCCTCGATTGCTCCACTTGTGTTCAATGGAAACAACTACCAAATTTGGGTAGTATGTATGGAAACATACCTAGAAAATTTAGATCTTTAGGAAGTAGTGGAAGAAGACTGCGAAATCCATACACTTCCTACCAATCCAACCACGGCTTAGATCAAAGCACATAAAAAGAAGACGACAAAGAAATCAAAGGAAAAAGCTTGCTTGTTTGCTGTAGTTTCATCCACCATCTTCACTTGCGTTATGTCCTTGAAGTTTGCAATGGAGATATGGGAATATCTCAAGACCGAGTTTGAAGGAAATGAAAGAATTCGAGGGATGTAAGTGCTAAACCTAGTTCATGACTTTGAGGTGCAAAAGTTGAAGGAGGCGGAAACCATAATGGAGTACTTTGATCGATTGCTTAGCATAGAAATTCATGTTAGATTATTGGGCTCTTCTCTAGAAGATTCAAGGATTGTTGAAAAAATCCTTGTAACAGTGCTTAAAGATTTGAGGCTACAATAAAAACCTTAGAAAATACTCAGGATTTATCCAAAATTACTTTAGCAAAGCTCTTGAGTGCCTTGCAAGCACAAGAGCAAAGACGTGTAATGAGGCAAGAAGGGGCTGTTGAAGGAGCTTTACTAGTCAAGCATCAAGATGATATGAAGAAGAAGAACAAGAAGATTTAAGTAGCGATTTGTGAAAGTATGACAAGAAATAGCAAAAGTAAAGCTAGAAACATAAAAGGTTGGAGTAAAAGGAATAATTATCCTCCATGTCATCATTGTGATGAAAAAGGTCATCCTCCTTTCAAATGTTGGAGGAGACTTGATGCAAAATGTGGCAAATGCAACCAAATGGGACATGAAGCTATCATATGCAAAAATAAAACTCAACCGAGAGGATAAGAAGCACAAATTGTTGATTAAGAGGAGGAAGATCAATTGTTCGTGGCTACATGTCTTACAAGCTATGAATCAAGTGAAAGTTGGCTAATTAATAGTGGCCGTACCAATCACATGACCAATGATAAGGAACTTTTTAGGGATTTGAAGCCAACCAACATCACTAAAGTTAGAATCAGCAATGGTGATTACATCTTAGTCAAAGGAAAATGCATAGTTGCAATAACGAGTAGCATAGGTACAAAACTAATTCTCGATGTTCTTTTTGTTCCTAAAATTCAACAAAACTTGTTAAGTGTTGGTTCACTAATCGAAAGAGACTTTAAAGTTGCTTTTGATGACAAATATTTTTTTATTAGAGATGCAGCCAAGCAAGATATTTTTAAAATTAGAATGAAAGGCAAAAGTTTTACTCTAAATCCATTAGAGGAGGAGCAAACAACGTTATAAATCAAAGAAAATGTTATGGAAATATGGCATAAAAGGCTTGGGCATTATCATCACCAAAGGCCACTACAAATGAAGTCTAAGATGATAGTAAAAGATCTTCTAGAAATTAAAGATTAAAATCTAAGTTGTGAGGCATGTCAATTTGGTAAGCTCAATAGAAAACCTTTTTTCAAAGGCAACTGGTAGAGTATCAAGGAAGCTACAATTGATTCGCATGGATGTCTTAAGTCCTCAAAGAACACCTTCCCTAAAAGGTAATCTTTATTACATCGCCTTCATTGATGATTTCACCAGAATGTGCTTTTGTTTTTTTTTTTTTTTTTGGAAGTTTAAATCAAAAGTAGCCCAAGTTTTTTGTAAGTTCAAGGCAAAAGTTGAGAACAAAAGTGGTTGCAAAATTCAAATTGTGAGATCTGATAATGGGAAGGAGTATACTTCTTATGAATCCAACCAATTTTGTGAAGATGTTAGCATTGAACATTAGCTTACAGCCCCCTAAACTCTACGAAAAAATGGAGTTAGTGACAGAAGAAATAGGTACATCATGGAAATGTCCAAATGCATGTTGCATGAGAAAAATTTGCTAAAGAAGTTTTGGGCTGAGGCAACAAGCACAGCCATGTTCCTTCAAAATAGATTTCCAACAAAGATAGTAAAAGATTAAACGCCATTTAAGGCCTGGTATGGTTACAAACCATCAGTGAAGTTTCTTAAAATATTTGGTTGTTTGTGCTTCACTCATGTTCTATAAAGTAAATGTGACAAGCTAGATAGAAGAGCATTACTGAGCATTTTTATAGGCTATAGCACAGTAAGCAAAGCCTATAAAAATTTCTAGCCACAAACTAGAAATGTTGTCATTAGTAGAGATATTCACTTTGTGGATGACAAAGAGTGGAATTGGGATGTTCCAGAAAAAGGGAAGCAAACCATGACAAAGTTGAAATTAAATTCCTTTGGTTCAAGCATAAACGAAGGAGAAGATTGGCAAAATGAAACCATGGATGATGCTCTAGTAAGAGGAAATAAGTTGCTTTCTAACATCTATGAAAGATACAATATCACTATATGCGAACATGAAGATTATGAGGAAGCGAAAAAAAAATCAAAGGTGAATAATTGCAATGAAAGAAGAGCTATCCATAATAGAGAAGAATAAGATTTGGATACTAGTGGAAAGGCCTCAAGACATAAGAGTGATTGAAGTTAAGTGGGTGTATAGAACTAAGCTAAGTGCTGATGGTTCCATCAACAAACACATGGCAAGACTCGTGGTGAAAGGTTATGCTAAAGTGTTTGGCGTGGACTACTTAGATACTTTCACACCAGTTGCTCATTTGGACACCATAAGGCTTTTGCTTGCTGTAGTTGTTCAAATAAATTGGAGAGTGTACCAGCTTGATGTGAAATCAGCATTCTTAAATGGTGTCTTGCAAGAGGAAATTTGTGTTGAATAGCTTGAAGGCTTTGTGAAGGAAGGACAAGAGGACAAGGTGTTTCTTCTTAAGAAGGCTCTTTACGGGTTGAAGCAAGCTCCAAGAGCTTGGTACAACATATTAGATGATTACTTGTTGGGCTTAGGATTTAAAAAATGCTTGTCAGAGGCCACTCTTTATGTTAAACATCAAAGCAATGATGTTCTAATAATTTCTCTTTATGTTCATGATCTTTTATTGATTGGAAATGGTGCATAGTTGGTTGGAAATTTCAAATAAGAATTGACGAAGGTTTTTGAGATGATAGATCTTGGATTGATGACCTTCTTTCTTGCAATGGAAATTAAGCAAGCTAAGTATGAAGTCTTTATTTACTAAAAGAAATATGCTAAGGAGATTTTGAATAAGTTTAAGCTTGAAGAATGCGAGGAAGTAAGCACTCCTATGAATCAAAAGGAGAAACTGTGTAAGGATAATGGTGCTAGTAAGTAGATGAAGGATACTTTAGAAGTTTGATTAGTTGCTTGATGTATCTTATAGCAACATGACCTAACATTCTAAATGTTGTGAGTATTTTGTCTAGATTTATGCATTGCGCAAGTGAATAGCATCTCAAGCTGCTGAGAGAGTGATTTGATATGTTAAAGGCACAAGTGATTTTGGTGTTAAATTTACAAGAAGCAAGGAATTCAAGCTTATTGGTTTCTCTAACAGTCATTAAGGAGGTTTGATTAATGATATGAGAAGTACTAGCTACTGTTTTACTCTTAGATCTAGTATTTTATGGTGGAGCTCAAAGAAGCAAGAAACCTTAGCTTAATCCATTGCTGAAGTAGAGTTCATTGCCGCAATAATAGCTGCAATTAATCAAGCTTTGTGGCTAAGGAAAATTTTAATGGATCTCAATTTGGAACAAAAGGAAAGCATTGAGATTTTTTGTGAACAACCAAGCTGCCATTGCCATTTTCCACAATCCTGTGTTCCATGGAAAAACCAAGCATTTCAATATCAAGTTGTTTTTTCTAAGAGAAGTGTAGAAAGAAGAAAGTGTTCGACTAATCTACTACGAGTCTAAAGATTAGCTAGCAGATTTGTTTACAAAGCTACTTCCAGTCAATAGAGTTGAGTTTCTAAGAAAGAAAGATGGTGTTTACAATGCCTAAAATAAGGAGGAGTGTTAAGAAAATACTTTAGGAATGAAGCATGTCCATGTGCAGCTCGTGTGTTTTGTTATTTATTTATTTTTTTGTTCTGCTGTCCTAGTCTTTAGGAATCAGTTAGGCCATGTCATTGATGTTGTTGATCATGGTACTATGTTGTTAGTGATTAGTTTTCTTTTTTACTTAAATTGTAACATTTGCCGATGAATGAAGTTTAGTTCCCTTTCGTCCACTTTGCTGTAACCACAGTTCACGCTCTACTACAACCATTTTTCCACTGTGTTAATTTACTTAAATTGTAAAAATTAACAGCAATTACTAATAGACTTTCTTATTTTGCAATATTAGCACTGGATAGGTTGGATCTTGCCTGGTACGTATTATGGGTATCATAGTCCGAAGGTTCTTGGATTGCATGTAGTAAACTACTTTCGCAAAGTAAATAAGAAAAAAACAAAAATTATTGACAGTCTCGCCGGCTTCATGACACTCAGTTTTTGGAGCAACCGTTAACAACAGTTGACAGTCGTAACCAAAACGACAATAATACAAGGTCGGCCTCCCTGAACAGCGTACCTACATAGTCCATACTTTGATACAAATAAAGTGGAATCATAAGCATGTTACTCCAATGATGTTTAAACGTTTTAAGTTTGAGATTTCTTTTTGTAAAGCTGGTCGGAGTTTAGTGTAGAGTATTGGTAGACATGGGAGGTAACGGTGGTATTTTCAGATATGCCGATGGAATAGATAAGTTGCTTATGCTTCTTGGTATATTGGGTAGTATTGGGGATGGATCGATGTCTCCTTTGACAATGTTTGTGTTAAGCGGTGTGATCAACGAGTATGGAAATATTGATGCTTCCTTTTCGAATACAATGGTGGACAAGGTAAAAAAAAAATTATTGAAATGAAAATGAATTTTTATCTGGCACTCTCGAGATTTCTATCTGTGACAAACAACTACTACCTGCCTTGCTCTTATCTTATGTTTGCAGTATGCAGTCAAACTGTTGTATCTTGCTCTCGGGATCGGAACATCAGCTTTTATTGGTATGCACTTACTTATTCTTACAGGGTTTCCTAGGCTGAATATTCTTCCTTGCATGATTTGAAGTGTAACCGAAGTGTTTTTCTCCGGACAATGTTGTTCGAGTATTTTCAATAATTATTACGATGACCTTGTGATTGTATTACAGTTACTAGGAGAAGGTAAGGGGGTTGCAGGTGTAATAATGGTTAACTATTATGGAAAAAAGAAGGAAAATAATTTTCTTATTCGTGCTTTAATGGTTGTCTAACCACCACATTTGAAGACCAACTGCCGCTATTATCCTTCACCACCATTTAGCACTAAAAGCCAGTGGCATTCACAACAGTACTACAACAATCGTAAAGCTTTAATTAGGAAAAATATAGAAAAAGTGTCGAAAATGTTTTCCACGAAACAAAAACATAAGTAATGATTGTGTTGGTAGGAGATGATGTCTCATCTTCATAAAAGGGTTGCATGCAAAATATGATAGCAACGTTATTTGCTCGTGGAGCTAATTAGGTTAACGTGATTTTGTTATACCCTGCAGAAGGATTTTGCTGGACAAGAACTGCAGAGAGACAAACATCTCGCATCAGAGAGGAATATTTAAGATCGATCCTGAGGCAGGAAGTTGGCTTTCTCGACAGCCTAGATGCTTCTTCCACAACCTTTCAAGTAGTTTCTACCATATCAACCGATGCACATTCAATACAAGATGCCATAGCTGACAAAGTAATATCAATTTGCTATGCTGCATACACTTTCCATCCCCCTATTTGATCTTCACTTAGATGTTGATATTCCATTTTGTTGCAGATACCAAACCTTCTAGCTCACCTGTCAGCATTCATCTTTAGTCTCGTTGTGGCATTCATACTCTCCTGGCGGCTGGCCTTGGCTGCCTTTCCATTATCTCTTATGCTCGTCGTTCCAGGATTAGGATTTGGGAAAATTATTATGAACTTAGGGATGAAAATGAAAGAATCTTATGGTGTTGCAGGGGGGATTGCGGAACAAGCAGTCTCATCAATAAGAACAGTCTATTCATATGTTGGGGAACGGCAAACGCTTGAAAGGTTCAGCCATGAACTGAATACCACTCTAAGATTTGGTGTCAAACAAGGACTCACAAAGGGGTTGCTGATGGGAAGTATGGCGATGGTCTTTGTTGCTTGGGCATTCGAAGCTTGGGTTGGTGGCATCCTGGTAACAGAGAGAGGAGAAAAGGGTGGTCCTGTGTTCATATCTGGAGTTTGTATCGTCTTGGGTGGATTGTGAGTCTTCTTGTCTTCAAAATGGTCTCGACATCATTGTTTTTGGACAGTGCACTTTTCAGCTCATGATGAATTTAGTATTAAACATTTTTTGAATGTTGAATCGACTTAAAACGTTTTATAGATTACAGCTTCAGTCAATTTTTTATTTCATAGTAATTTAGAGAGATTGCAGACATTAGGACTTTCAGCGAGAAGTGGTGGTGGAAGACTATTGTAGTGGTTGGATATTAGTGTTTAATAACCATGGAAAATGTTAATAGAGAGATGGGGAAATTGATTTCCTTTTTTAAAATATCAAAATTATTTTCTTTACTTTCCATTGACATTTTCCTTAATGGTTAATCATTATCACCAACATAAGGTGCAACTTTCACCTCTTACCATCAGCTACTATTAAAAACCATTAATTATTACAAACTTTTGAGATAATTACAATAATATTTGACAATTCTAAAGTTTTAATTATAGCAAATTCCAAAAGAAGTTAGAAAAAAACGTTTCATAAAGCCAAATGGTTTCTTTGGGCGTGGTACGCGGGCCACTAGTGCAAAATGGACTAAATACGAAGTTTTAGTACTTAAACCAACATTCAAAGTACTTAAGATTAGTTTGGCCAAATAAAAAAAAGAAAAGAAAAAAAATCTAGATTAGATAATATATTGGCCAAAAGATTTAGCATATAACATTTTCATTTATTGCATTACTCCTCCATCTGCTCATTTTCTTGCAACCTTGTTCTACTATTTATCTATTATATTTGTTCATAGTGATTACCCTATCACAAGGAGGATGGAGAACATAAAGAATGACTTACCCACTGAATGATAAGAAACTTGGTCATGAGTTGAAAAAATTGAAGAAAATAGTTCTTTTTTCAACCAACTTACTACACAAATTATATTGCCAGATCCATCTTAAGTGCGCTACCAAATCTCTCTTTCATTTCGGATGCAATAGCTGCTGGCAGTAGGATCGATCAAATGATGGTTCGCATTCCACTAATTGACTCTGAAGAAAATAAAGGAAAAGTTCTACCAAATGTGAGGGGAGAAATACTATTCAAAGAAGTAGACTTCAGTTACCCTTCGAGGCCTGAGAAACCTGTGGTGCAAGGATTCAATCTCAAAATCCGCGCTGGTAAGACGGTTGGTCTGGTAGGAGGTAGCGGTTCTGGCAAGTCCACCATCATTTCTTTGCTGGAGAGATTCTACGACCCTGTTAGTGGAGAGATCTACCTTGATGGATGCAAACTTAGGAAACTACAAATCAAATGGTTGCGGTCCCAAATGGGACTAGTTAACCAAGAACCTATTCTGTTTGCAACATCCATCAAGGAAAATATTCTATTTGGAAAAGAAGGAGCTTCTATGGAACTTGTCATAAATGCAGCAAAGGCAGCAAATGTACACGATTTCATCACAAAGTTACCTGATGGATATGAAACTCAAGTAAATTTGCAACACTTCACATTCAATTCGATCTACTTTAAATTCGAGTGTCCCAGTTAATGAAACTCACACAATGGTTATTTATTTCAGGTAGGGCAGTTTGGAGTTCAATTGTCTGGAGGCCAAAAGCAAAGAATTGCAATAGCAAGGGCTCTAGTAAGAGATCCAAAGATTCTATTACTCGATGAAGCCACTAGTGCTTTGGATGCACATTCAGAAAGAATAGTACAAGAATCTTTAGACGAAGCTTCTCAAGGAAGGACGACTATTATAGTTGCTCACCGGCTATCGACAATACGCAAGTCTGATCTTATAGTTGTTCTTCAATCAGGGAAGGTAGTTGAATCAGGTTCTCATGACGAGCTTGTCCAATTGAACTATGGGGAAGGTGGTTTCTACAAGAAAATGGTGGAACTGCAACAAACAGCCAATGAAAACGAAATCTCTCCCCGTACCTCCTCCCATGTAGTTAATAGGAATCAACATAGAACAATAGTTACACCAACGCCATCCCATATGACAAGAAGCTGGCAAGGTAGCCCAGCATACATGTATAGCCCGGTATATCCCATTAGCATTCACCCCATCAATTCATATGACGACTCCGACAGTGAAGATTTTAGAAATCGCTCAGGCTCGAGGGCTTCTCAATGGCGCCTCTTGCGAATGAATGCTTCCGAATGGAAAAATGCCTTAGTAGGGTGTTTGGGAGCTGCCGCCTCTGGTTCAGTTCAACCAATCAATGCATATTGCTTGGGGAAAGTAGTCTCTATCTACTTTCTAGCAGACCCTTCCAGTATAAGATCACAAACCAAACTCTACTGCTTCATCTTCTTACTCCTAGCACTCATCAGCTTCATTTCAAATCTCTTTCAGCATTACAATTTTGCAGCCATGGGAGAACGTTTAACCAAAAGAGTACGTGAAAAACTGCTTGGGAAAGTCCTTACTTTTGAAGTAGGGTGGTTTGATCAAGATGACAACACAAGTGCAGCAATTTGCGCATGGTTAGCCTCTGAAGCCAGCATCGTCCGATCCCTTATTGCAGACCGATTGTCCTTGTTGGTTCAGGTCTTTTTTAGCGCCTCCCTGGCTTTTATTCTTGGGTTAGTGATCACATGGAGAGTAGCTATTGTAATGATAGCTATGCAACCATTTGTCATTGGTTGCTTGTACTCGAGGACTGTACTAATGAAAAGCATGTCTCACAAGGCTCAAAAAGCACAGAATGAGGGAAGTCAACTAGCTAGTGAAGCTACTGTTAATCATAGAACTATAACTGCGTTTTCTTCCCAAACTCGAATGTTGAATCTTTTTAGAGCTACACTCGTGGGTCCAAGAAAGGAAAACATCAAGCAGTCGTGGATTTCAGGCATCGGTCTCTTCATTTCTCAATTTTTGACGACTGCATCCATTGCCCTGACATATTGGTATGGTGGAAGGCTGGTACACCAAGGACTTCTGAAGCAAGATCACTTATTCGAAGTTTTTTTCATTCTAATGAGCACTGGCAAAAATATCGCGGATGCAGGAAGTATGACTGCCGATATAGCAAAAGGAGGTAGTGCAATCAGATCAGTTTTTGAAATTCTAAATCGAGAAACTGAAATTGATCCTGATGATCCGAAAGGAATTTCTGTAAAAGGGGTTATCAGAGGCCAAATAGAATTGAAAAATATCTTCTTTGCTTATCCAGCAAGGCCTGACCAAATGATCTTCAAAGGTCTTAGTCTTCATATTGAAGCAGGGAAAAGAATAGCATTAGTTGGACAGAGTGGCTCTGGAAAATCAACAATCATTGGGCTGATTGAGAGATTTTATGATCCCTCAAAAGGGGTTGTCCTGATTGATGATAGAGACGTCAAGACATATAACCTGAGAACATTAAGGTCTCATATTGCTCTAGTTAGTCAAGAGCCTACCCTTTTCGCAGGAACTATCCGTGAAAACATTCTCTATGGTAGTGAGGAAGCAACCAGATCAGAACTCAGGAAAGCAGCAATTCTAGCCAATGCTGATGAATTTATAAGGTAAGAACCTTCCTGTTCACAATAATATCTTACACATGAATGTTTAGTTTAGAAATGATCCTGAAAAGGGTCATGTCCTTGATGCAGTTCTTTACAAGATGGTTATGACACTTATTGTGGAGAAAGAGGAGTTCAGTTATCAGGAGGACAGAAGCAAAGAATAGCTTTAGCTCGAGCTATACTGAAAAACCCTGCGGCACTCCTCCTCGACGAGGCAACTAGTGCACTCGACAGCGTGTCGGAAAATCTGGTGCAGGAAGCATTGGAGAAGATGATGGTTGGCAGGACATGCGTTGTTGTTGCTCATAGATTGTCAACTATACAAAACTCAGACTCTATCGCTGTTATTAAGAATGGAAAGGTAGTAGAACAAGGTTCACCTAGAGATCTTCTTGCACTTGGAAATAGAGGGGCTTACTACTCTCTTATCAAACTGCAAGAAAGTCACTCCCGTTAGGCTCTATTGCAACAAAACGAATTCTACGTTGTTGTTTGCCTTTATATCTAGGATAACATGAGCTAGAAAATTGAAGATAAAACTTTTGCAGTCCTGCAAGGACATTAAAGTGTGCATTTTGGTTTGACGTGCGCAGTTTTTAAGAGAATATGAAACGGTTGAATGTTGTCTAATAATGTACAAAGAAGTTTGTATGTTCAACATCCGACCAACGGTCGATGCTTGAGCCCCATATGGTACCTTGCGTGCTTGTATTTCTTCATACTTGAGTCCATCTTGCTGCCTGTGGGCGATTTACTTTACATGCTATACCTATACTAGCATTTATTTCTATATTGTGCCCAAATAACCTACGTGCCTCAAATCATACAGATGTTATCATAAGTTACTATATGTATATATATATTTTAGCTTCTTATACATTAAAAGGTGTGAAAAATAATATATTTTCAATCTATTTTTGCATAAGAGCACAAAAAAGGTACATAAATAAAGAGCAGGGGTGGGGGGAGGGGGTTTTGGGTTAGGACAGCGGCGGGGTTGCGTGTTGGAGGGGTGAAAAAGCCTAATTTTTCAATGATTGAGACAAAAGTGGAGGTGAAGCTGGATGTAGACTAGATTATCTTGAAACCAAGAATTCATTTCTCTTTTCACAACAACAATTTTGGAGAACAAGCTTCATTGCATAACATCTGATCTTGAATCAAATAGAATGTAAGATTGTTATTGTGCAATTGTGATTCATCTCATTTATCAAGATGTTGCTCTAATATGCTATGGATCAAGTTTATAGGAATAGGGCTTCCTTGTCTTATTCAATCTCCTCCTCTTATTTGAGCTCCCACTTCAATGCTTCTCCCTTCTCTTCATTAGTGGATCTTTCTCAACATGGTGTCAGCGAATTGAACTATTATGTAATAATAGCTTATGTACCAATAGTTAGATTTTTCATGTAATTGAAGCTATTAACTAATAGTATTAATAAATGGTAACATTGTTGGAAAATGAAAAGTGGTTTATGAAAACATCACTACTACTGGTGAATCACCCATATTGAACCCATACTACACATACTATCTCTAAATTAACTACATAGTTTGTGCGTCACTTTTTAGAGATTCATGACATACTTGTCGCCTGTGACATCTACCCTCTCTTCACCAAAGTTTCCTTAAGAACTATAAGACTTAAGAAGTAATGAAACTAAAACAACAACTCTTAGCTCTTCAGCTAAATAACACTTCTATAGCTGACTACTTTTGTGATCTTAAATTAATTGCTAATTAGCTTACCTCTAGCAACCAACCACTCACACCTCTAAACTCATAACTTATGCCTTTCATAGTCTTCCCCCCACAATTATGATGCTCTTGTCATTACTCTCACCCACTTACATATTCCAATCACATTTAAGTAGGTGTATGGTAAACTCATTCATGAACAATGGCTTAAAAGCCATGATGCTGATGATGTCATTACCTCTGTCCTATGTGTCTTAAAACATAAATCACATCTTCTAATTCTCAAATTCAAGGTCATGGTTGTGTTTGAGCAAAAGCTTCAGGGCTTGGACACCCATTTCCACTAAACCAATGTTTTTCCCAATGTTAACCTTAATACCACCTCTTACCTTGTGGTTCTTCTACCAAAAGTCAACTTGCACCATCCAACACTGCTTCCTACTCCTCCACTTCTTAGCTCACTCGTTAGATAAGTCTAGCCACTTTACCCTCGAGTGCTATTATAGATTCAATGAATTTTATGCAAACGTGCCCCAATCCTTCGCTCCTCTTTCTCTTAGAGAATCATAGGAGGCTTTCTAGTATTAGACTCTAGTGCTACACACTATATGACTCTAAATGTAGATATATTAACTAATTTGGCCCCTTATGTTGGTATTGATAAGGTTCTTATAAGTAATGGTGAATCTTTACCAATCTCTCAAACAAGCAATCTTACAATCTACACTAGTGGTCATTATTTGCATCTAAAGAATGTTCTTTGTATTCTCTATCTTACAAAATTTTTTCTTTCTATCATTAAGTTATGTCACGATAATAATTAACAATTTTAATGGTTGGTCTTTCTATATTAAGAACTCTTTAATAGAAAAGATCTTACTACAACATTCAACTATGTGCCTTCTCTATCCCATTACCCTCTCTCCAATCCATCCACCCAAGTCTCTTATTACATCCATTATCTCAAGAGAGATGTGCCATTCTTAGCTGTGTAACCCTTATATTGAGGTTCTCATTAATCTTTCTTAATGTCGTCACATCTGGATCAAGTCATCTTCTCCACTCTCCAAGCTTTCATTATGCATGTAGTGATGGAAAGTCCACCCGTTTTTCAATTCCACAATTATCTCACAAAGCATAGAAACCACTTGCTCTAATTTATTTTGATGTATGGCAATTGCCAAAAAGATTAAATTTAAGGTTTTGTTACTATGTAATCCATGTTGACAATTGTACTTGACACTCTTGGATTTTTCTAATACATAGTATAAGTGATGTTTTATTTCATTTCAAGTATTTCAAATCCTTAGTTGAAAATTATTCATGTACTTATATTGAAGTGATGTCTTATTTCATTTCAAGCACTTCAAATCCTTAGTTGAAAATTATTTATCTACTTATATGGAAGTTTTCTATATCGATATTGATAATGGTAAATTTGTTAGTAATGCCTTAATTAGTTCCTTACATGAAAATGGCATGTGTCTCTAACTTTAATGTCCTTATATTGATGGGATTTTTTCTAGCAACCTAGATGGCAACAGAACTTGATTTGAATGATGATCCAAATCACTCATATTTACCCTTTGTTTCTTTTTATCTAATAAATATTTGAATAATAATCTTACAGGTACAATGATATTTCTTCACAGGATGCCAAATGACTCTCATTTGTTGATCGCTTAGGGACATCATCAGATTCTTATCCAATGGCCCGCTATGATCAACATCGCCTTGATGCATTGGCTCTTTGAGAATCTTCATTATTTTGTATTTGTAATTATTTCTTTAGAATATTTATGTGTAAGCTTTTGGGACACTTTTTATTTGGTTGTAATTGAGTTTTAGGACCGGCCATCCTAAAAATAGCATAGTTGTAATTTTGTGAACTTTTTAACCCTAAAGGGAGCAAGTATAAATACTTGCTTAGGTAGGGTTTTAGGGGACTTTTGCTAAATTTTCAGAAATAGAACAAACACTTCACGTGTTGAGGGTTAGGGTTTCCTAATTCCACAATTACTCTTATTAATGTCAAATCCCAAAATTTGAGATTGTGGTGAATGGCTTCAAGGTGAATTTATGAGTAGTATCAAGTTTTCCTTATTAGAATTTCCTTTTCATTCACTAGTGAGTTATATCTAGGGTTGAATTGGATGTTCTCTTGGTTGGATTAGATTACATTTGTAATCATTTTTATGTTGTTATAATTGATTGGTTTTAGCTTTTAGTTTTAACCATCAATTTCATTTCCTTTTGAACCGTGGATCAACATTGTTGGGAAAGTGGATCTCGGATTTGTTCTTATTGTTCTTGTGTGTAATTCACATAGCATTTCAATTGTGTTAGTGTTGTTTTGAGGATTTTATCATTGTGGATTGTTTCTTTGAAAGTTATAGCATTCGGGTTTCATTTTACTCCATTAGGGTTCACGCAATTCTTGGAATTTTGAGCCGAGATTGGACTAGTCCATTGAGGATTATAATTTGTTCCAATTACATGTGCTTAACCCCTATTTTAAGCACATTATAACTTGGTATCAGAGCTAATCACATTTGGATATTCAATATTGATCACATCCTTGTTAGTGGAATCGGTTTATGAGTAAAAGAAGTTCACGTGATTGGAAGCTAATTTGATTGACATTGTATGTTTGTCTTTCAAATTGGTTTTGCATGTGCTTAATCTTGGTTTTAGGCACATCATATATTCCCCAATAAAATAGAGTTATTGAATGCAAACATTGATGCATCACTGATTGGTTCACATTATCACATATATGTTAATCTTTCACCCACATCCTAGTAGATGTAGTCATTATTGTTGTTCACACCATTAATAGATTGCCCTTAGTGATACTTAACCATAAATCTCCTTTTGAGATCTTAAGTCACATGTCTCTTGTCTATTTTTGTCTTTACATATTTGGGAGCCTCTCTTCTCCTAATACAACACCTTAAGCTATAAACAAAATTTTTTCCTACTCATTTCCATTCATCTTTGCTGGCTACTTAGTCTAACATAAGGGTTATCAATGTTTAGATCCTGCTTGAAACGTGTTCACATTAGTTATCATGTGGTATTGCATGAATAGGTCATGTTATACAACACTTATCACTTTTCCTAGCTCTTAAATCAAGCCTCTCTCCTCCTTACCCCTCTTTACCTTCAAAATTACCAACTTCTACATCCTTTAACTTTTGTGGCACTCACAACGCCACTTCACCCATGCTTAACACCTAACTTGCTACCTAATCCTATAATTCTACTACTCTAGTTGCTTTTACCTCCATTGCCCCTACCCCAACCTCCTCTTCTCTTTCTCACACCACTATCCACCATAAATCACTTATGTGTTATCGCTATACTTGTATTTGACCTCTTCAACAACCAGACCCAACTGATCCTTCCTATATCTTCGATACTCCACCTACTTTAATCTTATCACTCTTACCTACTAACCTTCTTCGACCCCCTACTATCTCATCTACACCCTCACCTACTTCTCCTCAACACTCTTCCTTAAATCCCCCTCATAACATGCTTGCATGTTTTAAAACTAATAGTACCATAGCTTGAGCCATCCTCAACCATCACACTTACTCCTTCCCTTTAAAATCCCATCACTACTTTGAAGCCTCACTATGTTCCTACTTAGAAAACAACCATAAGAAAAGAATTTAAATCTCTACTAAATGGTAGTAACACCCAAATCCATATCTCTCCCGAACCTCACCAAAATGTTGTTGTTAACATGGAAATTTTGTATCTAATACAATGCTAGGGATAAGTGAAGTGCCTTAATACTTGTCTTGTTGCCTATGGACTTACTTGAAGGGAAGACATTGATTTCATGGAAAAATTTAGTCCTTTTATCAAACTCACACCATTCACTTTGTTCTCCCACATGTTGTCTCTTCTTGTTGGGAACTTCGACAACTAGATGTCAAGAACGATTTCCTTCATTGTCATCTCATAGAAATAGTTTTTATGAGATTGCCTCTAAGATTCATCCATCTTCATTATCCCAATCATGTGTGTCAATTGAAAAATTCTCTTTTATCATTTGAAATGAGCACACCTTGCATGGTTCCATCGCTTTAACAACTTTCTCTTACACATTGGCTTTTACTAGAGCAAAGTTGACACCTGTATGTCTATCTTTTGTGGAAACTTTAACATCCTTATCTTTTTATGTCCTTGATGACATCATCTCCGTTAGTAATAGTCCTACACTCCTTAATCGCTACATCATGATTATCTCCCATCAATTTATCATGCAGGATTTTGGTGTTGTCCACTTCTTTTTTGACATCCATGTCACTTGCACTCCTTAGGAAATTCATTTGTGTCTATCCTAATTCCCCCATGACCTTCTCTAATGATATCACTTGTATTTTTCTAAACCAATTAAAACCCTTTTTTACTCTTAGAGTCAACTTAATATTAATGGTGTTCCTTTGCTATTAAGCTATATTGCCTATCATAAGATTGTTAATGCACTATGATACCTTATTGTCAACTAACTAAATATCAATTTTGCAGTTAATTAATTGAGGCAATACATGCATCTTTTTGAATGCTAACCATATATAGGCAACCAAGTGAGTTCTCCATACCTTTGTGACACTTTATCATTGGGTCTTTTTGTTGTACACACATTCCACACCTCTTAACTACCTTTATTAGTAGAATGGACTAGTTGTCCAAACACACATAGCTCCACTATAACATATGTCATCTTCCTTGGGTGTAACCTCATTCTATGGTGACATAGGAAGCAACCTAATGTATTGTAGAGCTCCACTAAGGTCAAATATCAAGCTATCATCTATGCCGTTACAGAATCTACTTAGATCTATTATCTCGTCAAAAGATAAGAGTCTCTATGTAGCACCCCCCTCATCTTTTGTTATGATAATTTTAGAGTTTCTTATGTGTTTGGCAATCCCATTCAATGATGATTGCACCAAACATATGGGCAATCTTTACAACTTTGTGTGAAAAATAGCTGCCTCTTGTTAGGTTCTTGTTCGCTACATCGCCACCTACCATTAGCATAAAAATATCTTCACCAAGAGCTTATTTAAAAAACCATTTCTTGATCATTGTTTCAATCTCATGATAAATTTAGCACCTTGAGATTAAAGGAAAGTATTATTAATAAATTGCTCTAATTTTATTATATATTAGTAAAATAGTCCTAGTACTTGATTATTTACACAACCTAATCCTTTTATATAAATACATAATTTATTGTTCTATATTTTTATACACCTATATAGAAAATATATATCCTATTTGTGGATTAAAACATAATAATTTTGAGTATATGTTAATTTTGTGACAAAGAATAAGTGTGAGCAAATACGGGATATGTAGAGCATAAGAGCTTACCCATACACTACCTTATAGGTAGAGGTTTATAGAACATACTTTATAACATCTTAGTTCCACTTGGAATCGGTAAAATTTTCTATTACATTTTTATAATATTGAAACGAGATAAATTTTCAATAATTAGAATTCATCAATATTTTTACAACATCCTATTCATTAAATTGTATGAAGGTACACTCTTCACATGTTTAAAGATGTGACATTACATAATTTACCTCATATAGCATCATGGACAAAAGTGATATCATAAAACAAAAGTAATAAAATAACACGCTCTCAAAGAAGGTATACCCTTAACCTATGTAGATCTTACAACCTATTAAGAGGTTTAGTTTACTGGCTTAAAATACATAATAGTAAATCTATTACAATAAGTTTACAAGTACAACCTCTAATAAAAAACATAAAAATATAGCTAAGGTTAGTAACGAAGAAGAAACAAGACAAGGGGGATTGAAAAGTGAAAAGTAGATGTAAGACAAAAGAGAGGTGAAAGATATGAAGTGGAAAATTCTTTAGGGTTTCTTATAGATGATGTACTTGGGCTATACCTTGTATATTTATTTATTTTGTTGGTAGATCTTAAAAGGTAGAAATATAATATTCTTTTGCATTCGTTATTGTTATTGTTATTGTTATTATTATTATTATTTGTTAAAAATGATAAATCTAGATAAGATATGTTAATGACCTCATACTAGTGCATAATTTATTTAATGGCTTCACACCACCAAATTAGATAATAATGGCTTCACATAACAATAGGATTTTTCTTAAAGGTCTTACATTAATAAGTTCATGATGGAATCGCCACCAATAAGAGGGGTAGTCTAACATCACACCACAATTTAGTTTTATTCTAGAGTCCTGCCATCAAAAGAAGTAAGGAAGACATCATTAAAAAAAAAAAGTAATTTCAACATTCAACTAGTGTTTACTCTAGTTAATATCAAGCTTGTTTATTATATTCTAAATAAAACCCAAAAAACTAGGAAATAAATTCTATAAGAAAACTAGAAAACTCATAAATAAATTGATATGTAAACTAAGAAACTAAGAAACTATAGATAAAGACAATTAATAAATTGGGAAACTGAAATAAAAAGGAAAATTGAGATTAATAAACTTCTCAAGTTCTGGTCAACCATGTTGGAAAAGTAGTAAACTTGATAGTTTTCATCGAAATTCAATCGATTGAAAGAGGAAGATAGTGAATTGAATCCTTAAAGTTTTCATTTGAATCAATTTCTCTTTGGCCTCTTTCCTCCTCTCTTAAGAGGATTAAACCTTCCACTTGGATCGAACACCAATATGTAAAAGCCTAACTTGAATACACAATTTAATAGTTCATTATGGTCCACATCAATTTTCTCAAACTTGAGAAGACTCACCTCAAATGAATAGGTGTAGCATTTGTTCCATACACTAATTATATCTCTAATCTTTTCTCTCATTCATTTCATAATTACCATTAATTCTCTCTTGATATTGTAAATCACTACAATGAACATCTACAGCAAAGTCAAATAATTAATTGCTTATATTAGTTTTCTCCTTATTTTTTGTAGACTTTTCTTGAATTTAAGCAACAATTGACTCAATAAAGTCCAAGGATTGAGTACATTGTTTCTAAAATTGAGATTCTGCCTAAAATTACCAAAGGTTCCATAGAATCGAATCATAGAATTGTAAGATTCTACAAGTTGTGTAAATTAACTTTTAGAAACAATAAATATACTTAAAATAGTAAATTGAGAACTTAAAATACATGATGGAATAATGAATTTTATCATAAATTTTGGTTAGAATATAAGTTAAATACAGATAATCAAGTACAAATCATTATTTAATTACATAAAACTACAATATAAGTGTCAATATGAAACATTGCAACATAAATTATTATGATAAAAATATGAAACTAAAACAAATTATCAGCTGCCTTGTCATCACAAAAAATACCACCATCTCTCCCACCACCACCGCCAATACCATCATCATTATTGTTGTCTTCCTCACCATTGTTATCAACATCATTATTGGTATTACTACTGATGATATCCATCTCTTCTAATTCTAAGTCTTTTGAAGTATCAATTCGTACTTTATCTTCAATAGTATTAATGTCATGAATTTCCAAAATCATCTTAAATCCCATAACACTCCAAATTTATATATGTAACAATTTCCTCTATGATATCACATTTATCTAAACTAACAAGAAAGTTATTAGAGCTTCATGGGTTGCAATTGTTCCTTGAGTCCTCTAATTTGTGAAAGCTAAAAGATCTCAAATTTGAAGTCATAATGAGAAGAGAAGTGGAAAAAGATCGAGGTTGTGATATTCGAATGGAAGAAAAGAAGATAGAAAGCTGAAAGTATATTTTCCTAGGTTTAGATGTGACGAGAGGCAAAGGAAAAGTAATGGAAATGCACAATGCACTAGTTTAAAAGCTCATTAAATAAGAGAATTAGATTAAAAATTCTAAAATATGTAGAATCATAGAATCCCTCATATAATTTAGATTCTACCAATTTTACGGATTTCGGGATTCTACCCGATTTTACCCAAAAAAGATTTCATATGGGATTTAAATAGGATAGCCTCATAAAATTAAGAAATTGTAGAATCATAAGAGTTGAATCGGGATTTTAACAACTATTGAGTAATAGGTGGAAGGCTTATAATCTCCCTAATATCCTCTTTAGGGATATGATTAAATGATTCATGAATTCCCCCATCCAATATCCTAGGTGTATTATGTTGTAAGTTTTTTTTTGTAATTTGGCAGACTTCATGATTGTATGCATTACATATAATTTTCTTAGGCATTATTATTGAGAAGTAACTCAATTTCTACATCAACAGCACTATTATCAATTTGCTCATGTGGGACTTGGTTTAGGGTTGTTATATGGTTTCAAGCAACATAGCAGCTCCTTAGGCACTAACGTGACCTTGCAAGGTTTTAATTTGGTGCTTAATTGTGCCTATATATTTATAACCTTTTCCCATATGTCTAACTTACGTAGTTTATTAGTATCGGACATTTTGATAAAAAAAAAAAGAAAAAGTGTTTTGGTCTAAGGAAATTAATGGTATATCAAGCTGTAAAAAGAATGTTAAAGGTAGGCTCTAAAAAGAGCAATACAGTTAGGATATGATACCAGAATTGAAATAGAAAATCAATGGAAGCAAATTATCTAAAGGTAATGGAAACAACATGACTAGACATAAGACAAAACAAATAAGTGCTTTGATATAAAAATGATGCAGAATAATACGAAAACTAGAAGTAATCAATATAAACTGAGGAGAACAATATGCAAAGTTGTAGAATAACAAAAATCGAACAAAAAATTAAGTAAAACAACAATTATAATAAGAGTGCTAATGAAGTTGCCACAATATTGAAGAATTATTTCTTAAATTTTTTATTTATGATAATAAACCTAATAAGATATGTTGATGGCCTCACACTATCATATGACTTGTTTAATGACTTCACACTATTGGAATTGTTGTTAATGGCTTCACATCACAATAGGATTTTCTTAAAGGCATGACAATAACAAGTTCTTGATGGAATCACATTAACAATAATGTTATTATAGAATCACACTAAACTTTGGTTTTTTGATATAGTTACACAATCAAAAGAAAGAAAACAAAAAATGAATCATACCAATTCCAAGGAAAAGTAATCTACAAGCTTGTTTATTTGTAGAATAAATAAAATTAGAAAAAGTATATTTTTAGTTTTCAACATTTAATCATTTTTCTATTTGAGTCATAAATTTTCTTTTATTTTTTTTCCTCATTTGAGACCTTAATGTTTACAAAAATTTACAAACAAGGACTTATTTTTAACAGCATTAAGTTTTACATCCATTTATGACATATAACTTGATTTGACTAGTCTAAGTGAATTAATTGAATTAAATAGGATAATTATATATTATTTAAGTAAATTAATAAAAAATATAAAAGTTCAAAATTCAAAAAAGTAATTGAAAAAATTCTTGCTACTTTAAGGTGACTAAAATGTCCACTTTAGGTCACAACCCACTTAAAAAAAGTAGGTTGTTTGACCATGGCAATTGTGAGTGGCCGCCCATCACCCTATTATTACGTTTGGTATATGGGAATGGACCTAGAATGAAATTGCAAATTCCACTTCTAGTCCCTTTTCCATGTTTGGAAGGGGTTTTAGAAGGTAGAGTCACAATTCTAGCTTTAAGGGGAATTGTAATTCTATCTTAAAGGGCAAAATCATGATTTTATTTTGTCTCATTAATTATAATTACTTAAATAAATTTTTTAGCTCATTAATGTATATTTATTACACCCACAAATAAAGATAATTTTGATAAATAATGTTGTATACCATTTTGACGTTTCCAAACATAGAAATGGACTTAGCATTTCATTATTAATTCCATTTCATTTCAATTTGATCAATTTCATTTCATTCCATTTTGAATTACTCCTACATATCAAACGTGACACAAGGATTTGTTTCAAAACCCTCAAGATACCTTGGGGGGTTGCAACCACCTACGACCACTTGGTAGGTTAAACTACTCACTTTTTAAAGTGGATCATGACCCTACTAGCTACTTTGGCCTAGGGTGGCCATAGCTTATTTTTTTATATGTTGCAATTTTTTTGGTAATTTTATTTATTTATATATTTTTATTATATTATATATTTAATATAAATGCATAGATCAATAGAATTGCACCATATGTCTTTCTTTAATGGAAAAGGTAGTAGTGTTTGGAAAGAGACTTGTTTGCAAACATTTACAAACATTAATTGTATGTTCACTTGGAGGGAAGTTTTATTCCATATAAAGTTGTTATTATGATGTTCAATTTATCGAATGGCCATTCTCTATGAATTGTTGTTACACAAGATAATAGCAATTTTTTTTTTTGATAAGTAAAATTCTATTATAGAAAAGAGAATATACAACTGTCATAGGACAACATGGTTTACACAACAACTCTATACACAAGTACAAAAAGCTATGAGAAATAAGAGTAAACTAGACTATGATAGTCATAAAAGCCTAAAGTAGGTAATAATTTGGTTAGTTAAAGAGTATAGTGAAGGGCAATAGTTCCCCAGTTGCACGGAGTTACAAATGCTCCAAATACTATAAACTATAGCTACTAAAAAAGATCTCCACAAAGTAATCTTGGCAAGTTTGGAGGAGGCAATTGTTACAAGTTTTGTCATGGCTCTAACCTAAGATCTAGAGGATGGTGGACATTCAAAGCTATCATAGATAAGGTCCTAAACTTGGGAAGAATAAGAGCATTGGAAGAATAAGTGGTCGTGGACTTCTAGGCCATTGTTGCATAAGTAACATGTTGTGGTGGTGGCTATCCCTATGCAAATAGTCTATCCAAAGTTTGCAACTTTCTTAACCACACCAACTAAAGACAAAAGGTGTGTCTCGGAATGGTGGTTTTGTTCCAAGCAACCCTATGCCAAGGAATTTGAGTAGTAGCTAGGGCTAAAAATTCATAGCTGGACTTAAGATAGTTTTCACATCTCTTGGGGTTGTTTCCATATGGGATGTGAAAAATATCTTAAAATTGGCCTTGGGGTTGTTTCCACAACTACCCCTCAATAATTAAACATAGGTGTGCATCTAAAGGTAGACTAGATTGAGTAATTTCTCTTGGATTATATATGAGATCAAGCAAGCTAGAAGGAAGCCAATAGTTAGACCACAAATATATGGATAGTCTATCTTTGACCTCCCATCTAAAAGCAGTGCAGACCAAAGCTCGTAGCTTAAGCAACTTCTTTTAAGTCTTGGAGCACACTATAGGGATTTTAGCTGTCCAAAAACTTTTTCCCTTGAGAAAAATAGAATGGATTCGATTAACCATAATTCCCTCCACTCACCTTTGCAGAGATTCCATATATGCATTATTTGGGCTGCTATATTCCATGTCTTTAACTTGAGGATAACTAGGCCTCCCCTATCTTGAGGGTTGCAAACTATCTCCCATTTAAATTTCACTTTAGTTGATATATTTGGTCTTCCACTCTAAAGGTAATTCTGTAATTTTTGCTCAATTTGACATACTATAGACTTAGGGATAAGGAAAATAGAGGCCTAAAGAACTTGCATTGAGAAGAGGACAGTTTTGATTAACTAAAGGTGACCCGCATAGGAGAGAAACTTTGTGGTCTAAGAATTCATGCAATGTAAGATCTTGTCTTGCAAGGCATCACAATCTTCTTTTCTTAATTTAGATAAAATTAGAGGTGCTTTTAAATAGCGGACAAGTAAAGAGCCTTCATGAAAGCCTATTAAAGCAGTAAATTCGTTCCATTGCTGCTAGGTGATGTTGCAAAAAAAAAAAAAAAAACGAAACTCTTTTTTCATTTGCTTTCAAACCTAAAAAGGAGAAAAGCATTTGCAATGAATGTTATGTTAAATCAATAAAGTCCCTATTGGCTTTGTAGATGATCTTGATCGTCTGCAAAGTTGAGGTGAGTAATCTTTTCTATTTTACAGGCTAATGGAAGGAAAAGTGTGAATTGGAGGATAGATTTCTTAAAACACGAGAGAAACTCCATGCCGAGAATAAACAGATAAAGAGAGATAGGGTTCCGTTGTTGGAGGCCTCTTTGGTTATGGAAAAACCCCACTAATTCTTCACTTATACTAATGGATAAGTTGGTTGTTGAAATGAATTTCTTTATAAGATTGCAAAAGTGTGATGGAAAACCTATACAATTTAGAACTTTAAGGATGAAGTTCCAATCAATAGTGTCATAGGCCTTTTGTATGCAATCTTCATTGCATAACGAGAAGACCATCTACTAGAATGCTAACTAGCCATGAGTTCTTGGGCAATAAATAAATTATTTGTGATTCTCCTACTTAGAATAAACACAGCTTGTTCTTTCCTTACAAGAGAGGATATAACTTTTTTCATACGAGCTACCAAAATCCTTGAGATGGCTTTATACAACACATTACAACATGCAATGGGACTAAAATCAATCATTTTAGATAGGTTTACAACCTTTGGCATCGGAGTAACTATTGTGTTGTTTACCTTCTTTGAAAGAAAGCTTGATGTTAGAAATTCCTCTATTATAGCAGTGACCTCCTCATCAATTATATCCCAAGCCTCTTTGAAAAATTTTGCCATAAATCCATCTTGCCTCGGGTCTTTGTCATTGGCTTGAGAGAAGAAAATGCACTTAATTTCCTCTATTGAAAAGGGAGCTTAAAGAAGATCAACTTAATAAGGAGATAACCTCTTAGAGATAAACCTTTCAAGTGCAACCAAATTCAGTTGGAAACCTTGATTATTGAACAGTTTTTTGAAAAAGTGAAGTGCTTTGGCATGAGCCTCTTTATCTCCTTTCACTCCTTAGCCATTGGCAACAACAAGGCTATGAATAGCACTACGGTGGTGGTGGCTAACCATTGACTTATGAAAAAATGACTTACTTTTGTCTCTTAGCTTCAACCATTTCACTTGAGATTTTTGTTTTAGGAAGCTCTCTTTCACTCCTCTAAGCAAACAATAATCCTTGAAGGCTTTTAATTCATTAGTCAAGAGAGCAGAGTTACTCTCCCTTATGGAAGCTTGGATGGAGGAGAAATGTTTTTTAGCTAATTTGACTCTTGAATGGATTTCTAAGAATTTAAAATTATTTAATTTTCTTAACTCATGCTTTAGGAGCTTTAGCTTTGATATTGCCCTAAACATTTTGGAACCTTCACCTTCTATTTTTGAAGCCTAGATAATTAACCCAAAAGTTAAAGAATTTAAAAGGACAATGCCTGTGGTGATGACTTATGTCAAGGTGGGTTATAATAGTAGAGTGGTTTGAAAGCAACAAGAGTAAAAAAGATGCTAGATGCTTTACTCTTGGGGGGGGGGGGGGGGGGGGGGGTATTTAAGCAACTATGGAAGATTAACGAGTACTTTATCTAGCTTGTGAAGAATAGGATTACTAGGTTGCTTGTTCGACCACGAGAAGAAGTCCCTAACATATCTTAAATCCTTGAGTTCAACTTTATTAAGAAACTTTTGGAAATCTAGCATGGCTAGACTCATTCTCGTCCTTCTAACTTGTTGCTCTAAGGTAGTTTTTGTAGTATTAAAATCTCTAAGAACTAGCTAAGGTTCTTAGGTAAGGTTGCTATCAAAAGCTAGAATACCCTCCCAAAGACGTCTTCTAGCCACATTACAGTTTGCACCATAGATAAAGGTAGTTTGAAAAGACATGTTCGCTTTAAATTGGTGACAAGACAATATAAAAACTGTCCATGTTCATAGAGGACTTACACCTTTCACATTGTAGGATTCCATCTTATCCAAATCCTTTTACAAGCTTGAGAGTTAACAACAAAAGACTAAAGAAGATTCACTAAGTATTGTATAATCATTTCATTAGTTGAGTTTACTCTTGTTTCCAATAAACCAAGCAATGGGATACTATTCTCTAAGCCAAAAAATTGGACATCCTTTACTTTGATAGGGTTACTAAGCCCTCTTACATTCCAATAGGCTAAATTCATTTATATACAAACAAACAAAACAAAGATGCACCCGTTAAGTAAATTAGCACTTCCACTTTTGGCATTTTTTCCTATGACTTCCTAAAGAGTTGGAACTCCTTCTGTTGAGGGAGTTGCTACCTAATACTCTTCTAGGAGTTTTACCAACTAAGAGAGCATTCAAGGGGGTATTTTTCGTCTCCTTCCTCTACTTCGTTCTCAACCTCACCATATTCCAGCCCCTTTACTATCTCTTGGAGGTTAAGAGATTTAGACACATAAGAAGAAGGGTTTATTAGTTCTTCATTAGATTGAGGTGGTTCCTATTCAATGGGGTCAACCCCTTGATCTAAATGGTGATTCTCTCCTTGTGGTTCAACCCTAAGGGTAGATTCCTCTACTTCTTGCTTCCCTCTCAATGGAGACATAACCTCTTCACTTTTGATAGCTTTATGTGGTTGGTGAGGATTAGTCGGGGTATTTTATTTGAGGTTTTCGCAACATCAACTTTCTATTTGAGCTTATCCTTCTTATCCACCCTAACCTATTCCTCCTTCTTAGCATTAGAAAACCTTGAGGGAGCTTGGGCTTTGTTCTCCATGGGCACTTTGCAAGAGTGGCCAAACACTTTATAGGATAGACACTAGGGAGGAATCTATTGGTAGTCCATGGATACTTTGGCCAAAGTGCCATCATCCCTTTTTACCTCCACTAAGTTAGTAAGTTCAATAGTAGCATCCAATTCAATCAAGACTAGTTTGGTTTGCATGTTCACAGAGGGCCATTAAAGAGTTTGCTTTGATAGGAGTCCCAATACTACTTGCAATGTGGCTCATGCCTTTTAGATTAAGGAACTTAGACAAGATGCGAGAAATCAAGGTCCTGACTAGAACACGAGATGGTTGTAGAACTTCTAAAGACATACCCACATGCCATTGTTGCAAAATGAGAAGTCGTTGCATAAAGTACCATGGCTTTTCTAAGATCAAGGTTAGGTCTTGATTTCTCATAAATTTAAAGTAGAAAAACCCCATTGTTACTTAAAACTCCAATGATGCCACAATCTTGCCAAAATCTCATGGCAATAGATTAGACCAAAGAATAAGGTACTTTATGTCTAAGAAAGTACCCCACAAGCATAGATTCCTAGAATTTAGCTCCTTCCTCCTCTACAACTCATAGGATTTTGACTTTAGAGATGGGATCACGTTGTAGAGGCAAGATGTAGCAAAGGTGGAAATGATTAAAGGCTTGAGCATTTGGTGGACCACACATGTCAACATAGCTTCTTACCTTCTTACAATGGACTTTAGAATCACTACCTTGGTGGGGTACCTTTGGAGAGGTAGGCTTTGGAGCTTGGTTTTGAGGGTGGTTTTGACCCTCAACTTTTTTCAGCAACTCATTTAATTCATCTAAGGTTGTATTCCCATAAATAGATGTACTGTCTACTGGCTTAGATGTAGCAGAGGAAGGGTTTGTAGGAGCATAAGGCTCAAAAGGTCCATTTCCAGTTAAGTTGAAAGAGGAAAAGCCTAGTTTTGAAAACCCAGCATCTCTATTAGGGGTTTGGTTTATAAAGAAACTTCGTGGGAAGTGGCAATGTATTGTGTGACGGTGACCACCCTTAGAGTTGCGTTTGGAGGTACCTATAGATAGACATGCAAAAAAAAGACATAAAGGATAAAAGGAAAAGAGAGCAAGGAGGAATGAGAGGAGAGAGAAGAGACATGAGGATGAGACAGAAGCATAAGTAGAACATAGAGAGAGAGAGAGAGAGAGAGAGAGAGAGAGAGAGAGAGAGAGAGAGAAAAGAAGAAGAAGAAGAAGAAGAAGAAGAAGAAGAAGAGGGGATAGAAGGAGGAGGAGAGGAGGAAAGAAAGAAGAGGAGAGGGGAAGGTAAAGGGAGGACAAGGAGAGAGAAAAGAAGATGGGAGGGAGAAGATGTAGAAAAAAGAACAAGAACATAAAAGGACATATGAGAGGAGAGAAGAAGGATGAGAGAGAAGGACCGAAGATAGAGCACAAGGGGGTGAGAGGAGATGGGGAAGAAAAAGAAAGATGAATAGGAGAAAGCGGGAAAAGCCTTAAGGTGGTTTTCTACTAAGAAGAGAGAGCATTTTTTCTTACTAAAATTCAAATTTTTGGAAAGTTATTTGCCAAGATAATAGCAATTCAAATTCCTAATTCATGAATTGTTATTCAATGGCTCAGTTATCATCTTTGCTATAAATATCCTATCATCATCAGTCTTGTTGAGATTATAAAAAATGAAAGGTAAAGATTTTAGGGGTGAAATGAATAATTTATTTTTTATTTCTACCTTATTCATTATTTATTTTTGTACTAATTGAAGAAAGTAATTGATATATAATAGCTATTATATACTCATTTAATCCTTATTAAATTACAATTTAATCCCTCCTTTATTTCATTCGAGTGAAGTTAATGGGCTTGAATAGAAAAAGAAATAGATTTAAGACTTAAATAGAATAATAATGAAAGATTGGGAATTAAATATGTATATTTTCCAATAAAACATAATAAATTAGAAAATAAATTTATAAGGAAACTAGAAAACAGGAATAATAAATAAATTAGTATGAAAACTAAGAAACTAGGGAATTAGACAACAAAGGCAATCAATACACTAAGAAAGTCAAATAAAAAGGAAAATTCATACTAATTATACTTACAAGGCAAATTTTGGTGGTGATGATGAGCAGGGTGGGTAGAAAAACTGACCAAACTAAACCAATCTGCAAATTAAATTGAATATACATATATATATATTCAACTTTTTTGGAAAATTTCTAATTATAACCAAATCGAAAATTTATAGTAGATTTGGAGAGATAATTTGAGTCAAACCTTTTTGAAAAAATATAATGATATTTTATTTATAACTAATTTTTTTATTATAATATAACATTTAAAAGAGTTTTTAGTTTGTTTTTATTAAAAAGTATATGCATTTAGATTTTATGGCCATAATTTAACAAATATGTGCATAGGTTGACTTAAATTCCACCTTATATGCTAGCTTGAAAAATGAATTAGTTATATTATATATTTAAAATTTTTTAATTACTTGAATATTAACTTTTTCAATCTCTTATATAATATCAATATTGTTATTATTAAATAAATTTAATACTATTTATATGAGATTAAATGTTAAGCAAATATACTTTTTAAGAAAACAAAATATGGTTTAATTCATAAATCAAAGCAAAATTTTATGGTTTGAAGAAATATGAAATCAAATTATATGATTTTGTTTGAAGTGATGAAAAATCAAACTGCATTTCTAATGATGAGAAAGTTATCACTAATAGGCTCTTGCTAGAAGTCAGTGGATTGGGAGAAGGTCATCCATGAGGTCTCACTTCTCATCCGCATGGTAGAGATTAAATATCATATTAAACTAGAGACAAACAAAGGTGATTAAAACTTCCACACCAAGCAACGAAAAGAAAAAAAAATTGAAACTAATTAATCATAAAAATTGCAATTGAGAAAATCAACATTTGAAATTAAGTTTAAATAAAGATCAAAATTTCAAATCAATAAAATATAAAAATAATGTTATACTAAATAGTTAAAATAAGGATTTCATTATGGTACTATTATAGATAGTAATGAATTCTCTATTTAAAATTACTTAGTATATTTATAGGATAATAGCATATTCCTTTTTAAAAACCACTAGAATGTTCAATTCTATATTTGAATTTGATCCTAAACGTTGATATTTTCGCTTGTAATTTTTCTTAATAATTATGATAAAAGAGATTTTGCCAATCATAGCTTTTTATACATATGAAATTGGGATTGGTGTCCTCATTGGATTCTATTGCTTAATGATTGTTATCTAGGACAAATACATGAACTAGCAACAAAAAGAAACCAAAAATCATCAAGAAACCTGTGATAAAACATATATGCTTAATTGCTTAAGACGAGATTTGAAGCTCTATATAGTAAATCTGAACAGAATAAAATAAGAATGTACTTTCTCATTACAACTCATTGCCAGATTTAAGATAAAAATTGACATTTTCCTATTCAGATGTAAATACAAAAAAGTTAGATGTAATTCAAAATAGTCTTAAAATTGTGGTATTTTGTGCGTCCAAGTTCCAAGTCTTTTTAAACGTTTACATCTATAGTAAACCTTTTTAAAAAAGCGTAACCCATTTCAGTTTAGACAAGTCACAAGCCTCAGCATATCATATACATAAAGAAAGCCATGCACACAAGATAGATTGATAAAATGCATAATTGAAAAAAACACTAAAAAACTCAATTGAAGATTTAAAGCGCCTTGATAATATCAAGAAATATATCATTTTATGGTATTAAATTACATAATTTTTTTTATTTTTTATTTAGTTTGTATAGTAAAAATTAAGTTATAGGATAAAAAGAATCTTAAAGTACCGGATAAAACTTAAAAAATTTGTACCATCTATTTAATGGTATAAAAATTTATTTTACTAAACAATAATAAGCACCTTCTCAAAATTTAAAAAGTAACCCCATTTCATTCATTCTTTTTGCTATTGTGTCAATGCCAAAACACTTCCAATAATGTATCATGTAATGCAAAAAATAATTCTACATCATCACAAAAATTTATGTTTTATACTACATAAATTAAACATAGTATAAGAGAATTATATTGTAATATTTTTCTCATATAATATTATCTTATTCTCCTTATATTATTCAGTTCTGTCAAATGCTATCTAAATGTATAAGCAAAATTTAATACTTCAATTTTTCCCGTTATTTTTATCTAGCTTGGTCTTTATAAGAATGTACAAATGAGTTAGAAAATAAAAGAGAGGGGCATGTTATATGTTGAATTAGATACAATTATTATTTATTTTTTTAATTCATATATAATTCCATTTATCTATATGTGGTTCCCACAATCTTATATTTTAAAAAGTATATAAAAATGAACCTAATTTTAATGCGTCCAATTGCATTTAACTTCTCCTAATAGAAATATGGAGCAATTTGTTTATACCTACCACGATAAACCAACGCACATCATGCGAATAGTCCAATAGCAAAGTGCTTGCCACAAATCAACTTTGGGATCAATTACCGAAAACACAATGTTCTTTCCCCAGGTGACATTAGCCTATCCGAAAGCGATAATTTATAAAAAATAATAATAATAAAGGGCACCAAGTTGGATTAAATGAAATGCATGCTACGTAAGGCCGAGTTGTTATCTCATCACATCAAATATTATTGAAAATTCTATGCTAGGGTGTCCAAGTGTTTTCATTGACCTCTTCTCCTTTCGCAATGTCAAATTTCTTAATCCACCCAAGTGGACAATTACATGTCTTACATTATTATATTTCACTGTCTTTACATTTTGTTCTTACGCATTTGTTCTTTGTTCTTTGTTTTATCATGTTATGGTTCCCTTTTTCCTAGTTGACAATGATCGATTCACTATTTTACCATTTCTTTCTGCATTCTTTGTGATGGCTGAAAAACACTCGTGAATTTATATTATGGGGGTTGTCAACGACTTACACCATGTTTGACATGTTTGTTTGAGAATATAAGAAGCAAATAAGAGGAAATTAGGGAAAAAAAAAACTTTGATTTTCTTTATTTGGTTGATTTTATAAGAAGAATACGAGGGAAAATAAAGTTAGTGCTCAACAAAATTAACCCTATTTTATTGATAAATATAAGTATAAAGGGTAAATTGTTATTGTAGTCTCACTTTCAATTATTTTCACTCATTTGTTTTTAATTTTGATAGGAAATAAATAAACTTCAGTGTAAACTGTTTTTTTCCCATTTCCACTTTTCACTAAATTTACCAAACAAAAAATTCACTTCAATAACCAATTTCCTTTTATTTTTACCCTTCTACACTTGTTCAAACATTGCGTTAAGAATTGAGAAAATTCGTGAACGGTTCAACTCTAGAAATACTCAGTCATGTAATGCTTTGCATATAAATCGTGAATGTATATCAATACTCAGGATCTGTGTATTTACGTATATTGATCATGGATCACATGTCATAAGGGACGAACGTATGAACATAACGTTGGGGGGGCTGAGTTTTCCCTTCATTAAGTTCATGTTGTGATTATCTGTAAAATAAATTTATTTCCTCTTACAATTGAAATAAATGTTATGAGATATTTTATTTGTTAGATTCACAACAAATTAAGACATGCAATACTGTAAAAAGTAACCATAAAACTCCTCATATGAAAGGAAATTTCTTAATAGGTGCTTGAATACTTATTATAATAACTATACAGATAATGATTATTTGAAGTCGTGCCATAAAAACCTCGTATCATAAGTATGATATGTTTCATGATATTATACACAATTACAAGGTATTTTATTTACTATAAATGTAAATATAAAAAAGAAATTTTCACCAAGGTGTCCTGAGAAACCAATTATTTATTTATTAGATATTTCATGGTTAGTACTTCATAAATTATATATTTTTTCTTTTCATAAATAAACTTAAATAATAAAATCTTGCATAAAATCTTGACGAAGCATGAGGCTCCTCACAGCTCTTCTTTGGATCCATCCATGCATTTTATGCAGTATATGGCTGAATTTACAATGACGCGATATATACAATTATGCTGTGTTAGGAAAAATATAATTGATAAATAATTATAGCGTAGCGATACAATTGGATCGCTTTACTTAGAGAATTCATGCCTCTCACATTTAGTTTGGTATAAAAGTTTTATGGTATGGAATTCTCTCAAGATATAACTAAATTTTGATATTTAGATAGCAAAACTTTAAATATCAAACTTCACTTAAATATAGAAGAAATATTTTTATATTCTAGTGTTTTTAAAAATGTATATATATAGAAAATTTTGTGCAAATTCAGACAAATATATATCCCAAACATTGTTATAACTTTTCACATAAATCAATAGATTACAATACTTCACCAAGAGTTATAATGATTGGATACAACTTTTGATTTAAATCAATTACATATGAATTGCAACATTTAATCATGAAGTAATATAACTCTTGCGATTGAATCACATGAAATTTAATCAAAAGTTGCAACTTCTTAAAGTAACATAATATGCAAATTAGCCGTTACAAAGAATATGGCTGGGTACTTTGGCCATATACCTCTCGAAATGCTACAAAATTTTCTTCCCTTGCTATTGTTTAACACGGGTATCAACTTAGTTAATTATTGAGCACTCTCAACATATATTTTATATTCCAAAATACTTAATTGGCAATTTAATTCAACATTCCCCACTAGATTGCCAATTATTTAAAAACACCTCATTGATTGTGCATAACAAATAATATCGTTATATTTGAACTATTCCATAGTGTAAGTTATCAAAGTTGTGTGAAAAGTAATAAATTGCTTTGAACTTTTCACGCTATATGCTACAATAGGAGAACTCACACAAATAATCATTTCACATTCAATTAATGCATTTCATGGTAGCGCGATTATGGCTATACACTCATCCTGGTTTCATTGAACATTTACAAAAGCAAACACCTTAACCTTTTGCTAGGAGCAACACCACTCCTATGCTCAATTAGGTGGACTCTATTAAACTTATTGATTTAGATATAATATCCATTCATTAAGAGATATATATTGTATTAAATCTCACCCTCATTTAACTAATAGTACTTATAGTATAGTTAGTTAACAATGACTTGTTTTTACCCTTTGAACCTTGAAACTATTGATATCTAAGAATAAGGTAAGGTTCCCACCGCTACTAACTACAAGAGTTTAAAACCCATCTTAGCAAAAGTATTCTTTACTTGATCTTTAGATAATTCTTTTGTCAAAGGATCTACCAAATTACTACTAGTCTTAACATAAGTGATGGTTATAACTCCATCCTTTATTAGAACTCTAACATATTTGTGTCTTAACCCTATATGTCTAAGCTTTCCATTATAAATTTTACTATAAGCACGATACATCACTATCACAAAAGATTCAAATGGCTAAAATTGGTTTTGACCAAATTTCTATTTCCATCAACAAATTTCTTAGCCATTCCACTTCTTTATCAACTACAACTAGTGCTGTAAACTCAGTCTCCATTGTTAAATGTGTTACACATATTTGTTTCTTAGATGTCTAAATTGTGGTATCATCGCCTAAAGTAAATATCCATCTAGAAATTGAACTTCTATCACTAACAGTTGTTATCTAACTCGCATCTAAATATCCATCTAGTATAGCAAGAAAATCACCATAAAACATTCTGGGTTTCATTATTTTCTTTAAGTAACCTAAAACTCTTGATAGGGCTTTCCAATGCTTGATGCCAGAATTACTAGTAAATCTTGACAATTTGCACATAGCAAACACAATATCAAGTCTTGTATAGTGAGAAGCATACATTAAATTCTCTATAGCACTAGCATACTCCAATTGTGCTATTCCTCTTTTAGAATTCTTTCTAATTTAAAGTGGGGATCATAGGCAGTTGTAAATCCTTTCTTTACTAGGTGTTAAAATTTTTCAAGAATCTTTTTTATGTAATGTGATTGACTTAATAGAATGCCACCATTAAATTTAAACACTTTAATACTCAATATTGTATCTACCTCATTTAGATCTTTCATTTAAAACTTTATGGCTTGATATTTCTTGGTTTCATTAATTCCTATCATATTTGTTCTAAATATCAATAAACCACCAACATATAAACAAATAATAACACCATACTCATTGGTGAATTTTGAATAAATATATGTATCGGCACTATTATACTTAAAATCATTTGTCAAGAACCAAGATTATAGCATCGAATTTCCCATGCCATTGTTTTGGGGCTTGTTTGAGTCTATACAGTAATTTAATTAATTTGCAAACCTTCTTTTCATTTCCAAGTAGCATAAAGCCTTCTAGTTGTTCCATGTATATTTCTTCCTCAAGGTCACCATTTGTGAAGGTTGTCTTAACATCCATTTGATGCACATGTAGTTTACAAATAGATGCAAGAGCCAACAATAATCTTATTGAAGTCATTCTTGCAATAGGAGCATGAGTATCAAAGTAATCTATCCTCTCTGGTTATTAGAATCCTTTAGCCACAAACCTTACTTTAAAAGTTTGCAGAGAACCATTTGAATTATACATTCATTTGAAGACCCACTTACAGCTAATTGCCTTAGATTCTTGAGGCAAGTTAGTATGAACCCAAGTATTATTAGACAACAAAGATTCCATTTCAATGCTCTAGCACCAAGCTTCGTCCTTTTAGGAACAAATACTCTTTAGTAGGCTATGCACCCCTACACTTTAAAATATTGCAAATTTGGTTTTCTACCTTTCCATCTTTCGTATGGAGCGAAACCTAAAAATCTTGATGGAATTCTATTCAAAATATAACACGAAGTTAACAAAGCTTCTCCTCATAAATTAATTGGCAATTTAGCATTCAAGATTAGTGTATTAATCATATCCACTAATGTTCCATTTTTTACGTTCTACTAATCTATTTTGTTGTGGTGTATATGGGGTAGTACATTGATGTACTATCCCATTTTCCCTTCAAAATTGGTAAATTTCATTTGAGAAATATTCACCCCCTCCATCACTACGCAAGCATTTAATTCATCTATCATGTAAATTTTCCACTTTCGACTTATAATGTTTAAATGATTCAAATGCTTTATCTTTATGTCTGAATAAACATACATAGGTATAACGTGAAAAATCATTAATGAATGTTATAAAGTATCCTTTTCCACCTCTAGTTAAATTTCTATTTAATTCACAAATATCACTATGTATTAAATCAACCACCTTAGAATGTCTTTCCACATTAGGAAATGGCTTCTTTGTGATTTTTTCTTAAATGCATATCCAAATTATTAACTTTGACATACCCATTTCTATTCATAAAATTAATGGCATTAGAATTGACATGTTTTAATCTAATATGCCATAATCACAAGTATCAACAATATAAACAAAAATATTCTTCTTATTCATATTAATGTTGAGTTTGAACATACAATTACTAGCATATCCCTTCCCTACATATAGATCCACTTTCATGGGAACAAATTTGTTGGATTCGATTACAATTTTGAATCCTTTCTTACACAATAATCCTATAGAAACTATATTCTTCTTTATATTCGGAACATATAATACATTCATTAAACTCAATTTCTTTCCAAATGTAAAATAAAAATCAACCACTCTAATGCCTTTCACACTAAGCAAGTTGCCATTTCCCATAAAAACTTCACAATTTTCAACATCTTTGAAACTCTTAAATTGGTGTTTGTTGTGGCACACAAGTATAGTTGCTCTTGAATCAAGCCACCAATCATCGCATTTGATCATTATAGCCCTATTCAACTCAGTAATCATATTAATACGAAGACCCTTGAATCCATTAGTAACCATAGGTACAAAGTCTTGATCTTCTACTAGATTTGCAAAATTTGTATTCAAGTCATTTTTAGCCTTGTTTGGTGATCAACACTCCTTAGCATAGTGTCCTTTCTTATTGCAATTGTAACATCTTCAAACCTTCTTCTTGACATCAAGTTTTTTGGCTTTTTGTTTCTTATTAAATTTGTTATTTCCTCTATCTTTTTACATAATTCACTTTAGAACTCTATGGAAGATTCATTGCATCATGCTTTTTGGTTTCTTCCTCTATGCATATATGCCTAAGAATCCATTCGATGGTGAAATCTTCAGCCAAGTGAAGAATCTTCTTCTTATAGTTATTCCAACTAGGAGGCAACTTTGATAAAATTACCCCCACTTGAAGAGACTGAAGAATAACCACATGCAAATCACATAAACAATTGACAAGAAGTTGTAGCTAATGAAGTTGATCAAGTATAGGGATGTTATCAAGCATTTTAAATTCAAAGCACTTCAACATTAGAAATTTGTTTGTACCTTATCACTTAGTGTTATATTTTTCTTCTAATGCCTTTAATATTTCAATTGGCAATTTGATTGTCATGTAAAGATTATATAAATTATTTGATAAAATGTTGAGAATATGACTTATACCTGCAAACACATCATTTGCTCTTTTCTTCTTTACTTTCTCATGCTTGACTTTCTCATCTTGACTTGTACCTTCCTTCAAATCTTCAATAGATGGCATCTTTGGATTCAACACATGACCAATATTGAGCAATAACAATAGAAAGAGCATTTTGTCCCTCCAACAGTTGAAGTTTATTATGTTAAACTTGTCCAACTTGACCAAAACTTGACTCATGACTCTTAATATTACATTTGTTTCACTTGCTATAACTTAAATTCTCTAAGATTGTTAGGAAAAATATAATTGATAAAAAAATATAGTTTAGAAGTATGATTGGATCTCTTTTCTTAAAGAATTTACATCTCTCATACTTAGTTTACCATAGAAGTTTTATGGTGTGGAATTCTTCTAGGATACAACTAAATCTTAATATTTAGATAGCAAAACTTGAAATATCAAACCTCATTTGAATATAGAAGAAATGTTTTTATATTATAGTGTTTATAAAAATGTATATATAGAAAAGTTTATGCAAATTCATACAAATATATAACTGAAACAAAGTTACAACTTTTCACATAAATCTATAGATTGTTGCAATACTTTACCAAAAGTTACAATGATACAATGATTGAATACAATGATTATAAAATTTACTATAAGCACGATACATCACTATCACAAAAGATTCAAATGCCTAAAACTGGTTTTGACCAAGTTTCTATTTCCATCAATAAATTTCGTAGCCATTCCACTTCTTTATCAGCTACAACTAGTGCTGTAAACTCAGTCTCCATTGTTAAATGTGTTATACATGTTTGTTTCTTAGATGTCTAACTTGTGGTATCATCGCCTAAAGAAAATATCCATCTTGAAGTTGAACTTCTATCACTAACAGTTGTTATCTAACTTGCATCTAAATCTCCATCTAGTATAGCAAGAAAATCACCATAAAACATTTTGGGTTTCATTGTTTTCTTTAAGTAATCTAAAACTCTACATAGGGCTTTCTAATGCTTGAGGCCAAAATTACTAGTAAATCTTGACAATTTGCACATAGCATACACAATATCGAGTCTTGTATAGTGAGAAGCATACATTAAATTCTTTATAGCACTAGCATACTCCAATTGTGCTATTTCTCTTCCAAAATTCTTTCTAATTAAAAGTGGGGATCATAGGCAGTTGTAAATCCTTTCTTTACTAGGTGTTAAAAATTTTCAAGAATCTTTTTTTTATGTAATGTGATTGACTTAATAGAATGCCACTAATACATTTAAACACTTTAATACTCAATATTGTATCTACCTCATTTAGATCTTTCATTTAAAACTTTGTGGCTAAACATTTCTTGGTTTCATTAATTCCAATCATATTTGTTCTAAATATCAATAAACCACCAACATATAAACAAATAATAACACCATACTCACTAATGAATTTTGAATAAATATATTTACCAGCACTATTATACTTAAAATCATTTGTCAAGAACCAAGATTATAGGATTGAATTTCTCATGCCATTGTTTTGGGGCTTGTTTGAGTCTATACAGTAATTTAATTAATTTGCAAACCTTCTTTTCATTTCCAAGTAGCATAAAGCCTTCTAGTTGTTCCATGTATATTTCTTCCTCAAGGTCACCATTTGAGAAGGTTGTCTTAACATCCATTTGATGCACACGTAGTTTATAAATAGATGCAAGAGCTAACAATAATCTTATTGAAGTCATTCTTGTAATAGGAGCATGAGTATCAAAGTAATCTATTCTCTCTTGTTACTTAAATCCTTTAGCCACTAACCTTACTTTAAAAGTTTGCAAAGAACCATTTGAATTATACTTTCATTTGAAGACCCACTTATAGCTAATTGCCTTAGATTCTTGAGGCAAGTTAGTATGAACCTAAGTATTATTAGAAAAAAAAGATTCCATTTCAATGCTCTAGCACCAAGCTTCATCCTTTTAGGAACAAATACTCTTTAGTAGGCTATGCACCCCTACACTTTAAAATATTGCAAATTTGGTTTTCTACCTTTCCATCTTTCCTATGGAGCGAAACCCAAAAATCTTGATGGAATTCTATTCAAAATATAACACGAAGTTAATAAAGCTTCTCCTCATAAATCAATTGGCAATTTAGCATTCAAGATTAGTGTATTAATCATATCCACTAAGGTTCCATTTTTTACGTTCTACTAATCTGTTTTGTTGTGGTGTATATGGGGTAGTACATTGATGTACTATCCCATTTTCGTTTCAAAATTGGTAAATTTCATTTGAGAAATATTCACCCCCTCCATCACTACGCAAGCATTTAATTCATCTATCATGTAAATTTTCCACTTTCGACTTATAATGTTTAAATGATTCAAATGCTTCATCTTTATGTTTGAATAAACATACATAGGTATACCATGAAAAATCATTAATGAATGTTTTAAAGTATCTTTTTCCACCTCTAGTTAAATTTCTATTTAATTCACAAATATCACTATGTATTAAATCAAGCACCTTAGAATGTCTTTCCACATTAGGAAATGGCTTCTTTGTGATTTTTTCTCAAATGCATATCCAAATTATTAACTTTGACATACCCATTTCTATTCATAAAATTAATGGCATTAGAATTGACATGTTTTAATCTAATATGCCATAATCACAAGAATCAACAATATAAACAAAAATATTCTTCTTATTCATATTAATGTTGAGTTTGAACATACAATCACTAGCATATCGTTTCCCTACATATAGATCCTCTTTCACGGGTACAAATTTGTTAGATTCGATTACAATTTTGAATCCTTTCTTACACAATAATCCTATAGAAACTATATTCTTCTTTATATTCGGAACATCTAATACATTCATTAAACTCAATTTCTTTCCAGATGTAAAATAAAAATCAACCACTCCAATGCCTTTCACATTAAGCAAGTTGCCATTTCCCATCAAAACTTCACAATTTTCAACATCTTTGAAACTCTTAAATTGGTGTTTGTTGTGGCACACAAGTACAATTGCTCTTGAATTAAGCCACCAATCATCGCATTTGATCATTATAGCCATATTCAACTCGGTGATCATACCAATATGAAGACCCTTGAATCCATTAGTAGCCATAGGTACAAAGTCTTGATCTTCTACTAGATTTGCAAAATTTGTATTCAAGTCATTTTTAGCCTTGTTTGGTGATCAACACTCCTTAGCATAGTGTCCTTTCTTACTGCAATTGTAACGTCTTCAAATCTTCTTCTTGACATCAAGTTCTTTAGCTTTTTATTTCTTACTAAATTTGTTATTTCCTCTTTCTTTTACATAATTCACTTTAGAACTCTATGGAAGATCCATTACATCATGCTTTTTGGTTTCTTCCTCTATGCATATATGCCTAAGAATCCATTCGATGGTGAAATCTTCAGCCAAGTGAAGAATCTTCTTCTTGTAGTTATTCCAACTAGGAGGAAACTTTGATAAAATTACCCCCACTTGAAGAGATTGAAGAATAACCACATGCAAATCACATAGACAATTGACAAGAAGTTGTAGCTAATGAACTTGATCAAGTATATGGATGTTATCAAGCATTTAAAATTCAATGCACTTCAACATTAGAAATTTGTTTGTACCTTATCACTTAGTGTTATATTTTTCTTCTAATGCCTTTCATATATCAATTGGCGATTTGATTGTCATGTAAAGATTATATAAATTATCTGATAAAATGTTGAGAATATGACCTATACCTGCAAGCACATCATTTGCTCTTTTCTTCTTTACTTTCTCATGCTTGACTTTCTCATCTAGACTTGTACCTTCCTTCAAATCTTCAATAGATGGCATCTTTAGATTCAAAACATGACCAATATTGAGCACTAACAATAGAAGAGCATTTTGTCCCTCGAACAATTGAAGTTTGTTATGTTAAATTGGTCCAACTTAACCAAAACTTGATTCATGACTCTTAGTATTACATTTGTTTCACTTGCCATTGCTTAAATTCTCTAAAATTGTTAGGAAAAATATAATTGATAAAAAAATATAGTTTAGAAGTACGATTGAATCTCTTTTCCTAAAGAATTTATGTCTCTCATACTTAGTTTACCATAGAAGTTTTATGGTGTGGAATTCTTCTAGGATACAACTAAATCTTGATATTTAGATAGCAAAACTCTAAATATCAAACCTCATTTGAATATAGAAGAAATGTTTTTATATTGTAGTGTTTATAAAAATGTATATATATAGAAAAGTTTATGCAAATTCATACAAATATATAACTGAAACAAAGTTACAACTTTTCACATAAATCTATAGATTATTGCAATACTTTACCAAAAGTTACAATGATTAAATACAACTTGTCATTTAAATTAATTATATATGAATTGTAACTTTTAATTACAAAGTAATACAATTCTTATGATTAAATCATATGAAATTTAATCATGGTTGCAATTTCTTAAAGTAACACGATATGCAAACTAACCATTACAATGAATATGGTTAGATACTTTGGCCGTATACTTCTCGGAATGCTATAAAAACAAATTCTTTACTATTGTTTAACACAAGTATTAACTTAGTTAATTATCAAATACTCTCAATACATATTTTATATATCAAAATACCTAATTAACAATCTAATTCAACATTTTATATGTAGAATTGAATGAAATTTCAGAAACTACTCCGGAAACCAAGTTCGTCTAGCAGATTGTGTACTAACTTAATGGTACACATTTACAGATAGGAAATCTTATTGCACATTTTTAGTAAGGAATTACGTGGCTACACGCTATCCATTTGGCAAACAACGTAGAGTATTGACACTTGGGAAGTTTGTTCTAGGTTTAGCTTTCTTGATCAATAAGTAATTTGCACAAGTAAAGAATTCAGTTGGCTAGGTGACTGCCATTTATCATTAAGCCAACCACGTCTAGATCTCTATACGTGACAAGACTGAATGAATGGTTGGGTTAGGTATCCTCCTAGACTTGATTTGATTTGGTTAATTTGAAGAAGTAAACAGTTATATAAATTTAGCCGAATCTTAATATATAGAAAGTTTTAGTCCGTTTGGTATAGTCACCTCCGGGTCCACCCGGTAAAAAAATGAAATAAAATAAAAAATTTAAGAAAAAATAAATTAAAATAATGCTAAAATTTTAAACAAATAGGAGTAATTAATTTCTACTCACAATATTTAATGTGTGGTTGTTATTAACATTATGAGAAATAAATGCATAAAAAAGTACTTGTAATTGGATATTTATAAAATTAATTATGGAGATGCTTTCATTCCTTAATAATGTGGGATTAAAACCATTCTATATCTTGTGATTTTCTTTTTAACTTTTGTACCATATTATTAAGATAATAACTCGTAGTTTTATATAAATAAACATAAATATTAAAATCCCTTTTAAGTTATTTACAAAATAAGTTAAAAATTATTTAGAGTTTTGGACTTATAATTTCTTTATTATTTATTTCTTTTAAATTATTATTTTTTTAACTAAAAAAATTTAATATATATATATATATATATAAAGCTAGTTTCAAAATTGGCCTATGAATTGATGGAGCTAAGAACCTAACTCAAAACCTAATCCCATAGGATCGGGGCCGATTCCCCATTTTATGGATCCAATGTCATGCCTCGAAAGGGGGTCTAGAAATTTCTACTAAAATCATCATGGCACGTGTGCACCCGTTACATGATAACCATATTACGAGTCAGAGATCGTAAGACTCTAACTAGTTAATTACATTTATAACTAGTCATATTGTAGATAATTATATAATAAAATACAACTATGGATCCCGTATCCCATAGTCAACCAAGATCGTAGAGAATCGGTATCCCTTACCAATCAATAAAATAGGATAAACCCTAGGTTTCTTAATTTCAAATTTTATTTACACAAGGTTTCTAACACTTCATCTAAGTAAATCTATCAATTATAATTCTTAATTTGTTGCTTTGGTCTTCCAAAACTCTCAACACTGCACATCTTATCCCATCTTGAGCTTTCGTAATCACCATCTACAAAAAGGGTCTATGGTGGGGTGAGCACACTATGGCTCAGTAAATGGGATGGTAACACTTTTAATGCTACGTACACATAAGAAATTTCAATTTAAGTTATCAAAACCTATGCTATGCATGAGCAACCATATGAATACAGCATCTCACGTGGTCTTCCAGTAATCGACATGAAGTCTAGGGTTTACGCCCTCCCTTAACCTTGGGTTAGGGATTCCAAAGCCACTATCAGTACTTAGGTCATTACACGATTTATTTATCTTATCACTTTGTTAATTATGATATCTTTTAAGTCAACAGCAAACGCTCTTGTGCCTCTCTGCACTAGACAGAGCAAAACCCTTAAAGACCAACTGACTCAAAACCTTCAAGGCGCGACAATCCCCTAATCACTTAGTTCGCACTTGGCGAAACAGTAATCCTTTTGATTACCTCGACAAGCCTTGTAGCAGTGATGGCCTTCAATCTCATGCAATGTCTCATGAAATGCATGTCCAGTTTTAATTAGGTCCACTTTCTTAATTAATTGATTTAAGGTGATCAAACAACATATACAATCACAATCAATTCTCATTCAAATAATGAAGTAACTATCAAGCGTTTCATTTCACACTCGTCATAACAAGCACAGATCATGCCTTTCTTATCACTTAAGACAAACATTGAACTTAGACCCCATGGACGTAGACTTATCTAGTTTTACAACAGGTTAAATTAACTCGACACCTCTCTATGCCATTTCTCTTAAATGTTAAACCAACCACTTGAGGTTGATTTACAATCATCATATCTGACACCTCTATGTCGTTTGTCTTAAATGTCAAACCAACCACTCGGGGTTGATTTACAATCATCTTGTTTGACACCTCTATGTCATTACACTTCTTAAGTGCTCTATATTATTCACATTTTCGAAAGCTAATAAGGTCGTCTCGTATTTTCCCTTTTTAAGTCCTCAAGACATTTGTATATGATATATATATATATGTATGTATGTATCTACACATCTAGGTATGTACACGACCTATCTTTAATTAAAGACACTTTACTAGACGCCTTCCCTTACGTACTTAAGAGGGCAAGAAAATAGGATTGTTAAGTTATAAAAACCGAGGTTGCACTCATGATTTGTATGGTTGTTTTCATGAGTGTATTATATAGATGTAATAGGAAAATAAGTTTGCTTAAGTATATATACACATTCAGGAACCAGCTCTGATACGTATACATAATGATATCTATAGACCCTATTCCAACTAAGCACACATGCTCAGTAGCTCTAGAAGAAAAAACTAAGTTTCTATATTCTGATTTGATTTAGAAGAAAACAATATTAAATCATAGATTAGGCTTGTAGTTATAGTACTAGCAATATAGCGCTAGGTGCTATCATTAAGGTAACGACATCTAAACCCCTAGACCATACCATCCCCCATATTCTTTATGACTTTTTCCCTAACTCATCAATCCTCACTGTGACTCAACTCTGCAATAATCACATTCATTTACAAATACCACAAGCAATAAAATTTACATACATAGCATATCAACATACAACACAACATAGTAGCATATCATAAAGTTTCCCACTCACCTGTTTAGGATCGTCATAGTCCTAGCCAGAGTCAAGTGATTCTAGTAGGTAACCCCTTTTGCTTTCCTCTTGAAATCAGTGTCCTTCTATAATGCTTTCTTAACCAACCATAGAAGGCCGCATCTTCACCTGACTTTGGTAGTTTTCTAGCACTTGATATGTGTACTTCGCTAGTTATGCGTTTGATGGCAAGGCGTGAAGTTTCCTTCTTAAGGAACTTTGGGTGAACAAGATTCGAAACGTTAACCTTCCTACGAATCTGTGCTTCCAACACCCCAAGTTGCTGTGATTGATTGTTTGCTTTCCTTGTGTAGAAGTCGAGCAATGGAATGTCTTCGATCTGCCAAATTTGGAATTCCTTCTTCTAAGTATGCAATATACCCTTAGAAAGGACAACTAAAGGTCTTGCATTAGGGTATTTGGCCAAGAATGATCTTCCTCGATATCCTTTGAACATTCCATTGTAAAATTCATTTCATTCCAAATATCCCCCAGGTCATCTTCTTGGATGTTGCTTGAATCATTTTCTTCACCACCTACACCATCATAGATGCTTCTCCTTTCCATGAAGCATGTTTAAACCTTTCATTTATTAATTTATCTCTAATATCTTCTAACGAACTACTTGTAGGATAACTCGTAAAATTTAGTAGTCCTTAAAGGTTTTGTATCACCTTCTTTCTTCTCTCAATTGTTGATATTTCCACCTATAGGGTTCCCCATCATTTCTATTGGTTTTCATCCTCATTCACGCTTCCATTACTTTACATACACCAACGTTTCTCACACACCACATACACACCTTCGCATATTCTTATCCATATACATACACACTCCGCACACCACGCATGCACCTACACATACATATATACAATCATACCACACACCTGATTACACGCACACACAACTGCACTTTGCTATCCTCTTTTCTCCTCAAGTCTACATACACACACGCCACTAGTGCACACATACCCACACTCTCCGTTCACTTCTCACACCGCCAACTCACATACTCCACATACACTTCATACTCCAAATACGTACACACACTCACATGCTTCATATACACCTCGCACCCCCATTACATACTTACCTACATACTCCGCACACACTACACACCTCCCATATACATACTCACATATCCACACTACACATCATCTTATACACTTACATACATATTCCAGTACACCATACTTAACTTCCATATACATATCACATACCCATACACTACACGTCTTTTATACCTATACGCACATACCACATACTCCACATACCATCCATATACACACACGTACCGCACGCCCCACATCTTCCATACACCTATACACATACTCCATACATCCTACACCTTCTATATATACACACACTCTCACATGCCTCACGACAATCCATACACATACACACAAACCGCACACACCACACATCATCCTTATACATACACTCCCTTCACACACACCACATATCATCCTACACCACACACCATTCATATGTATACACCCCTTTCGCAAACACCACATATCATCCTACATACACACACATACCGCATACACCACACCACCCATATACACACACATGCCGCACACACTACACACACATACCGCACACCCTACACCTCCTCATGCACATAGGCATACACTTATACACACTACACACTCGGCTCCTCCTTCCCTACACATACACACATACCCTTACACACCACACACTATCACATATACATACGCACATCCTTGCACACATACCACCTACCGTTACGTACACATCATCACATATACACATACACGCATACTCATACATCCCGCACACCACCACACACACATACACCTCATGTGCACACTCACACACGTTCACCACTCTTCACGCAATTCTCTCTTCTCCCTTAGATTCACGTGCCCATTTCCTCTTCTTCCATGTTGCCCAACATACATTCGTATACATACATATCTATGTCTTTCTCTTCCTCCCATTTCCCCTCTTCTTTTCTCCCCTAGAACGTTGTTGTTACGATTGCTGTTGTTGTTGCCATCGCGGTTGCTATTCTCCTTCCCAGACATACACACATGCACACAACCATATGCCATTGGAAGCACATTATTGCATACGTCGGCGTCCAATTCTCCACATCTGGCTCCTTTTTTCGTTTCTTCCTTTCCATTCCCTTCTATTGTCTTCTCACTGTCATCATGCCGAATCTCTGAATTTCCATTTTCCCAACCAACTCAAAAAGTGCGTGCCATGTAACAATTTTCATCACTAAAGTAGTGTTTCTCCCGTTTGTTGATCGTTTGTTCAAGATCTTTAACGAGGACGTCATCACCAGTTGTTTGCACCTAATCACTGTCATTATGGTCATCTTCGTCATTGTCATCGTCATCATCACCGTCTGATCCATCTCCACTATGGGGTCCATCATCTCTATGAAGTTTGCCCTCGAATGGTTGCTGGTTAAAATAATGGTTTTCGTCATCGGTGAAGCCAGCAGTAGTGGAGAGGAAAACGGGTAGAGAAGAGGGCAAGTGCAGGGGTCTGAGGGTGGGGATGATGTGAGGAGTAGACGCTGAAGAGAGGGAACTCAACTCGGGGTTTAGTCATTATTGGTGTTGGATCCAAGACCTGCTGGTGTGCCACGCATGTGTATGGTAGCGCAAGGGAGAAAGCATGCGTGTGTGAGAGAGTGAATGAGGGAGAGAAGGCATCGACATCAAGGAGATACGAAGACGAGAGGAAGGAAGAAGGAAGGAGAAGTACGAGACAGGGGAATGGTAGGGGAGGAAGACGCCACTCGGGAAGAAGAAGAAGAAGAAGAGCGGAAGAAGAAGGGAAGAAGAAGAAGAAAGAAAAGAAAAGAGAAAAGGAAAGAGGGAGAGGGGGTAGGATGGGATGTCTACTGATGCTGCCTGCTGCTGTGCTACTATCGCCTATTCCTGCTGATGTGATGGGTGCATATGGAACGGCGATAGATTAGAAAATCTTTTTTTTTTTTTTTTATTTCGCATACATATAATTATATCTTTAAATTTTTATATTTTTATCATTTTATTACAGAAGCTTACATCTAAGCTAATCTAATTATCCCGAATATAAATATTCACTCTAAATTTAAATTTAAAATTCCTAAATCTATAATTTAAATTAATTTTATTATTTAACCTAATATTGTTTGAAAATTAAGTTTTGGGAAATTTATTCTTCTAATTGTTTAAATTTTTAAAACCTATTATTATCACAAAATATAATAATAATTATGTATTTAAATATTCGAATTTTTGTCGTATATTTCTCAAAGTTTCTAATATTACGAAATTGTTCCTCTTGCTATCCCGATCTAAAAGTATTATTATTCTATTTATTTTTTAAAATTTCTACATAGTTTTTCGAAATTTTTAACCGGATTGAGGTCCAGATCCTGAGTGATTTTGTCCCATGGTAGTTTCTAGTTTGTTATATTTGCTTTTTAACATACATTGAACATAAACTGGTTCATTGGTTTAGTATTTCTTAATTTGTTTGAGCTTTTTATTTAAATTTAGCCGGTCTGGTTCGCCAGATAGCAAGTAAGGCATCTTATCTTATGATATAATTTGTCTACAACCATAAGTATATTTTGCTATTGAGTAATATCTACTACACGATTTGCTTTCAGAAGCGTCGGTGCTTTACATGGGGGATAATGGCCTCGAACTTCCGTAGCTATTTATTTACAACATCCCATATATGGAATCCGCAGCGAAGCTTTGCCCGGCAAAATCCTAATAGTCAAGTCACACAAACTTCTTGTATAACAGATTCGGTAGATATCATCCATAAGGTTAACTTTTATCATCAAAAAACAAGTTGTTAGGTTGTATGAGTTTTCTTCAGGGAAAGTAAAAAAGAACCCTAGTATGAAGAAGATGTACGATGTATCCATGACTTTGAACAAGGTTAAAATAAAGAACTTCATCGTACACTGGTAGGGATAATTACGAGGATACTAATATAGGATAAAATTAAAGTTCTACTTTTTCCTTTTTATTATTCAAAGGGGATATTGTTCTTGTTTATGTCCTTGTATAGAAGCGTAGCAAGGCTGAGACTGATCTTTATTTTTCTTCTATATATATATTTTTTAAATATGTATATATAATCGTATATTAAAGTACATCACATATACCAATTATAATCTTAAAAGGTATTTTTTTCAAAACCCTAAAAAAATTACCTTATTTAGATCGTCACTTAAATCTACATATATTCCTAACCACATCTATGCAATACTAATGCCTCATAACTTAAATAGCATTAAGATATCGCATATATATCAAGATATACATATATCAATGATATTGATCGGAAAATTCATATTGGATTTATGATATTTAATGGAAGCAACTAAGTTAAAACTCTTAACTAAATATAAAATTTAACAAGATAAAAATTCAGGTCTTGAATGATAAATAACCTAAAATTCAGACAGATATCATCCAAAATAAAAAGTCGTAATTGAATTCATTCGTTGATACCCTAGCATGGATATAAGAGTGATATTGATAAGTGACTTTGACCTAAAGTCACCATCTTAATTAATATTGTCTTTGCCGGCTAGGATCCAACCTTAATTTAGGTTGTATGTCAACGCTGGGGCCACATGTGCATTGATTCCCGAATTACTTTTAGAGGCAACCGATGTTAACCTGGATAAATTTTAAAATTCACGTTACCATGTCATTAGATGGAATAATTCAGAATGATTCTGTTTTACCCTTTTTTTTTTTTTTTCTTTCTTTCACCATTTTTTTTAATCGATTGTGTCCGATCCGAAGAGACCTTCTTCTTTTGCCATTAAACCGGAGAACAGGGCCTGTCGGCACCATCCTCCTATCCTAGTACTAGTACAGCGTATTACTCGGGCTCTCCGACACGTTTTCCTGCCCGGCTATACGGACTACGTACTGCCTTACAAGCTGTAGGCCCAGCCATGCCAGCTGGACGTAGCAACTTGGAAGTTGCAAGCTATCTGCCATTGCCATTGCTTACGGAAGAAAAGATACCGTGTGTTTCTTGTTGACCCTAGATTTACCTTACCCCCTCCCAAGCTAAAATCTCCTCTAGATATAGATATAGATATGCACAACAAATTCACAGCGCTATTCTCTCTCTCTCCGTCTCTTAATTTCACAAAACTCAAGAGTATTTGATTAGTATAATTTTGGTATTAAATTTTTTAAACTTAATCGTATAATTACGTATGATACAAGTTTCAAGCTATATATATTCCGTACTTTTTCAATGTATATATAAAATCATAAAACGTATTTATTCAATATCACTTACAAATATAATTTGATTTATCAAATCTATTAAAAATTCTAATAGGCTAATCTAACTTAAAATACATTATTTTATGCCATATGCTTTTCAAATAATTAGTCCCATTTTGAATCTCCGATTTAAGTTGGTATCTTAGGTTATTCTTATAGTGTTTTGTTATTATTGAAGAACTTTTTATGAAATTAGTTAAACTAAATTTAAATGTCATTATTATATAAACATTGAATGTCTAAAAATATCATGTCATGATTAACTTAAATAAAAACTAACTTGTAGTATATTAGAGATTACAGTATAAAAGGAAATTGAAAGTCTAGAGTTTCACTCTCACTTGAAGTAAAGTCATAGTGAACAAGAATGATAATTAAAGATAGAAAGAGGACAACTAGTGAGCTTCATGGAGAGTTGTAGCAACAAGATGTGAGAGAGAGAGAGAGAGAGTGAGAGATTTATGGAGGTGGAAACTAGAGAAAGGGATGGGTAAATACATGGTAGAATATAAAATTAAATTATAATATTAGATCATAATGTTTGATGGGTTAAAGTTGAATTTGTTTGTGGGATTTGTTAATTAAACCTGTTTGTAAATGATTTAGGTATATAACGAAACGAACATACTTTTAAAGAGATTTTACTTATCTATTAATCGTATCAAAATTTATTTATAATTATTAAATATTGTGATTTATTGACGGATTAAGTGTAAAATTGTTAACCTTAACTAGCATAGAGTAGGAAAAAAAAAGAAGGAGAAGAAAACCTAACAAGGCTCTTGAAATAGGCAAAAACAAAGGAGTGAAAATGGAAATTGATAAATCTAAATCAGGCTTTCTCATATATGGAAAGAAAATTGCTTTATCTAGAGCTTGCGAACAAATACACATTATTAGCCATCAATTCTATGGCGTCCGATCTTCTCAACAGTGAAGGCACCAAATAATCATTAATCCACAAGCCAGTGTTATTTTTATACCCTACTACGCATGGATATTATATGAATCTATACTGAATAATGTACGAATTTCAGACTGCCCTTGGACCAATCGTGCACTCAACTTGAAGGCAGTCCCCACCCCAGCCCCCCACTCGTCCACGTGGCATTACTCATCCGACAACCTCAATGTATCCTTTTCCTTCCCCACTCTTCTTCCACCACTTCCTCCTCCATTTCTCTTCTCGTTTCTCTCATAAACACTCCCCGCCGGGATGAATCTCCGGTCATGGCTTTCTACCTCGTCCTCCACCACCTCCACCGCTGCCGTCAACTTCACCGACTACACATCTTCCAGCTCCACCGCTTCCTCCACACCATCAAGCATCAGCAGCACCAGTAGCATCCAATCCCACCTTTCTCTCCAAACACTCCCATCAATCCCATCCCTCAATCTCTCTCCTCACACCCTCGATGTCTCCGTCACCCACCACTCTCTCTCCTCACTCAAACCCTCTAGCCAAAACCTCCCAATCACCTGCCTCGCTATCCACCGTAACCTCCTATTTGCCGCTTCTGGCCACGCTATCCACGTTTACCGACTTCTTCCTTCAATCACACACCTCCACACTTTTAACTCCAATGCTCCATCCACCGGCTCCATTAAATCCATCACTTTCTCCACTGACGATAAAACCAAAGTCTTCACGGCTCATCAAGATGGTAAAATCCGTGTCTGGCAACTAACGGAGGAACCTCCTCCTTGTCAACGGTATAAACTAATAACCACTCTACCCACACTAAACGACCGTTTACTCCGTTTCCCCTTTCCTAAGAATTACGTAACCGTACGCCGTCATAAAAAGAAGTTATGGATCGAGCATGCTGACGCCGTTGCTGGTCTGGCGGCAGATGATGGTAAGGGCTTGATCTACTCAGTTTCTTGGGATAAAAGCTTGAAGGTTTGGCGATCGAGCGATCTCCGTTGCATGGAGTCTGTCACGGCGCATCATGACGCCGTTAACGCGGTTGCAGTTTCGGCCGATGGAACGGTATACACTGGATCCGCGGATAGGCGGATTCGGGTATGGGCGAAAACAGAGGGAAATGAATCAACGAAACGGTTCATTTTGATGGCGACTCTAGAGAAGCACAAATCCGCAGTGAATGCCTTGGCTTTGAACGACGACGGATCGGTGTTGTTTTCGGGTGCCTGCGACCGCAGCATATTGGTGTGGGAGAGAGAAGATACTGCGAATTACATGGCTGTTACTGGGGCACTGAGGGGTCATGATAAAGCTATCTTGTGTTTGGTCAATGTTGAGGATTGGTTGATCAGTGGGTCAGCCGATCGGACGGCTAGGATTTGGCGGCAAGGGTCCGATGGGAGGTACTGTTGTTTGGCTGTTTTGGAAGGGCATATGAAGCCGGTGAAGTCATTGGCTGCCGTTTTGACCCGAGATTGTGTCGTTTCAGTGTTTAGCGGCAGCCTTGATGGTGAAATAAAGGTGTGGCAGGTCCTGTTTTAATCAAATATCGTGATTAAATCCACAATTTTCTTCATTTTATTCTTTCTTTCTTTCTTTCTTTTTTTTTTTTTTATTTCTTTTAGTAAAGAACTGTTTTTTGTTGTATTGTTTATATATTTTGTGGATGATACGCGGGAGATTATTAAGTTTAATATCAGTCACGTGCACTATTGTGCTCTTTCCTATGTTATATATTGATTTTGTTTTGTAGAGTCTTGGCTCCATGAACTAATGAATTTGCTGGTATAAAATTGTGCGTTCAACCCAGATAAGGTTATTTTCTTTTTATTTTTTTTACGACTACAATGTATATTATAAGTATAGGGAGAGAGCAGTTGCATTTGATAATTTCATTACAAAGCCACAACATTTATATCATTTAATTATAAGATTTTTGGCATTATGATAAAAATTGAATAAGTTATTTTAATATTATTTTTAACTTCAAATGGGTATCCCATTTCATACCTAATAATAATAATAATAGTTTGTGTACATCATCACCTCACCTAGCTAGAACCACCAATCTTATCTGATTATCTTTTAGAACTCGTTATCAATCAAATCAGAATTTGATTTACATCAAGGTAATCATATAGGTTTGTTTAATCACTCTAGAACACTTTTTTGACAAGAACCTAAGATATGAGTAAGAATTCCCTTTTGAACCCAAGATCAAAAGTATTCAAGAACAAAAGAAATAGGAAGGAAAATTTGATTACAAAAGAGAATCTCAATTACAATCAATTCAATACCTTATGTATAAAAAAGCATAAGAAAATAAGTTTTCTCATATAATTCAAGAAAAGATACCATTTGTCCTTTTTTCTCTAAATTAAGAGTCCTTTATATAGGATTATAACTTTTATTGCCTCCAACTTAAAAGAAGATAAAAGGGTTTTAAGACATTTATAACATTTATTGCATCTAACATTTATTGCCTTAATTCCACTCTTATTAACCTCTGGTTGCCAACTTCAAGAGAGATAATTATCTTGGATTTATCAAAAACTCTACATGTTGATAGCTTATCATCAACCCATTTTTGGACAAATAGTTGAAGTTGCTCCTTTAGCCTTTTAGCTTATGCCCTAGTGATTGGTTTACTAAAATTTTGAATTTTTCCTTGAATACGAGCATTTCTAATATGAGGATCTTGAACACCAGGAACTTTTTGTATACCTTTTGTATCATTTTTCCTCCTCTCAAAAGGATTTGTCATCGAATCAAACCCTGCATCAATATCAAAAGGAGATAAATAAAAAACATTGAAAGTTATAGAAACATTGTACTCACATAGCAGATTAATGTGATATACATTGTCACTAATCTTTACAACAACTTGAAAAGGTCCATCTCATGAGCATCTAATTTTGTTTACCTTTTAAAAGGAAAATTTTCTTTTCACGTGTAAACCCAAACACAATCGCCAAGTTCAAATGACATCTTGTGCCTTCTTTTGTTTACTTGAGACGTAATTTGCTCATTTCGCTTCTCTATCTTTTGCCTTGCCTTTACATGAATGGCTTTAACCATTTTTGCCTATTTAAGCCCATCAATGTTTGAAATCTTAGTCAAAGGAAGAGGCAATTGGTCCAAAGGAGTTAGTGGATTAAGCCTATAAACAATTTCAAAAGGTGAAAACCTAGTGGTAGAATGCACACTCCTATCGTAAGCAAATTTAGCAAACGGTAGAATATCTTCCAAAGTCTTAACATTTTTTCTAATCAAAGCACACAACAATGTTCCAAGTGTCCTATTTACCACTTTAGTTTGCCCTTCAATTTGAGGGTGTGAAGCAGCAGAAAAAAATAATTTTGTCCCCAATTTAGACCAAAATACTCTTCAAAAGCGGCTAAAAAATTTAACATCCCAATTAGATACAATACTCTTAAGAATGCCATATAAACACATAACCTCACGAAAGAACAATTTAGTAATATATACAACATTATTGGTTTTATGATATGGTATAAAATGAGTCATTTTGAAAAAACGATCCACAACTACAAAAATCGAGTCTCGCCCCTTTTTAGTCTTAAGTAGTCCCAAAAAAAAAAAAAAATCCATGGAAATGTCAACTCAATCATGTGATGATACAGGCAATGACATGTGTAATCCATGTGGTTGAGTTCTACATTTTGCTTGTCTGCATAAAATGCAACTAGAACAAATTTTCTCTACATCTTTACACATTTTAGGCTAAAAGAAATGTTCATGCAACATATTCAAAGTTTTGCCAATCCCAAAATGTCCTACCTCCACTATGAGCTTCATGAACAAGCAATTTCCTAATAGAACGATTAGGCACACACAATTTTCTACTCTTAAAAAGAAATCCATCATGTTTATAAAAATCATGGAAAGCTATATGCTTGCAAACCTCGTAAACATTGGCAAAATCACTATCATGTGCACACAATTCCTTCAAATGCTCAAAATTAAACACCTTAGTTGAAAGAGTAGAGATTAGAGCATACCTTCTAGATATCACATTTGCCACAATGTTCTCTTTCCCTTGCTTGTATTGGATCATACATGGAAAAGATTTTATGAATTCTACCCATTTTGCGTGACACTTGTTCAACTTACCTTGTCTTTTCAAATGTGTCAAAGATTCATGATCCGTGTGAATCACAAAGCCCTTTGGTAACAGATAATGTAGTCATGTCTCTAATGCCTTCACCAAGGCATATATCTACTTATCATAGGTTGAGTAGTTAAGTTGTGCTTTATTTAACTTTTTTCTAAAATAGGCAACTGGCCTCTTTTCCTATAATATAACAACACCTATACCAATCATGAAGGCATCACATTCAATTTCAAAAGTTAAATCAAAATTAGGCAGCCTCAACAATGGTGCACCACTCAACTTTTCCTTTAGCAAAGAAAATGCATGTTTTTGCTCCTTACCCTAAACAAGCCCCTTATCTTTTTTCATGATTCTAATTAATGGCATAGCAATGGTGCTGAAATTGTTGACAAATCTCCTATAAGAACTTGCCAAGCCATGGAAACTTCTCACATTACTCACAGTCTTAGGTTTTAGCCATTCTTATATAGCCTTTACCTTTTCACTATCTACTTCAATCCCTTTTGCACTCACCACATATCCCAAGAAAACAACGTGATCAATGCAAAATGAACATTTCTTCATGTTAGCATATAACTTGGATTTACGCAAAGCATCAAACACAAATTTTAAATGCATGATATGCTCCTCAATAGATTTGCTATACATAAGAATGTCATTGAAATAGACAACTATAAATTTTCCAATAAACTCACACAAAACATGGTTCATTAAGTACATAAATGTACTTGGTGCATTGGTTAAACCAAATGGCATTACCAATCATTCATACAATCCATGTTCTGTTTTAAAAGCGGTTTTCTGCTCATCACTCGGTTTCATTCAAATTTGGTGACAACCACTTTTTAAATCAATTTTTGAAAATACACATGCACTAAGCAACTCATCTAACATGTCATCAAGTCGAGTTGTAGGTTGTCGATATTTTACCATTATCTTGTTGACGGCTCTATAATCTATACACATATGCCAACTTCTATCTTTCTTAGGTACCAACAAGACGGGTACCACACATGGGCTGAGACTTTCTCTTATATGTCCTCTCTTCAAGAGCTCCTCCACATGCTTTTGTAGCTCCTTTGTTTCTTTAGGATTGCTTCAATAAGCTAGTCTATTTGGTATTGCAACCTCAGGAATGAGATCAATTTGATGTTCTATCCCTCTTAAAGGTGGTAAACCTCGAGGTAGATTATCGGGAAAGACATCTTGATATTCCTACAAAACATCAACAACAACACTTGGCAAAGAAAGGCTAAGGTCATTAGTAGATAAATAAGCCCCCTTATACACAAGTGCTATCATTGGTTTATGAGAAATGAAAGCCTTCCTCATATCTCTCATTTTTGCATAAAAGCTCATTTTTTTTCCTTCTCTCCTTTCTAAAGTCAAAGGTTCCTCACTCTTTTTCTCCTTTGAATTTTTTGCTTTTATTCTCGCTCTTTCTCTCTTCCTCTTTTTTCTTATTGTTCCGTTTTTGTTTTCTACTTTCTTTTCCTTTCCTCTTCGTCTCTTTCTGAATAAATTCTTCATGAGACTTCTCAAATTGCAATTGATCTTCAAATATTTGTTTAGGGGTCAAAGGAAGAAGTGTGTACTTTTTGTCTCCTTTTTTTACCATATACTTGTTAAGATACTCATCATGTCGCGCTCTCCTATCCCATTGCCATGGTTTACCCAACAATAAATAACTAGCTTGCATGGGTACCACATCACAAGCAACCTCATCATAGTACTCCCGAATAGAAAATAGTACTCTTACTTGTCTAGTAACCTCCACTTCCCCACCACTATTAAGCTATTGCAACTTATAAGGGTTTGGATGTCTAGGAGTCTTCAATTCTAACTTATTCATGAATATAGTACTAGCCATATTTACATAACTACCCCCATCAATAATTAGACTACATACCTTCTCATCAACTAAGCACCTAGTATAAAAGATATTTTCCCTTTGCAATCTAACCCCCTCATTTTGTTTTTTCAATTTCACATTAAGAGTACACCTACTAACTAGTAATTTACCCTCAACAAGCACCTCTCTATCACTAAAATCCTCCAACGAAGGCATTTCACCATCAACATCACTTTCATCATCTATTACTATCTCTTCACCATGCATCACTATCACCCTTTTATTTGGACATTGAGATGTTATATGCCCATACCCCAGACATCTAAAACACTTATTGTCTCGATATCTAAAGTTTTGGACAGAAGTAGTACCTTTGTTTTTGTCAAATGGCTGAGATGGTTTTGCCTAATCATCCTTTTTAAGTTGGGCAGCCTTGTTGTTTCTCCAATTCGCTCTCCATGTGTTACTTTGAACTAGAGAAGTGTTAACTGGCCTTAAACTCCCTTTGCACTTCAATTGCCTTTCTATCTTTATATCCATGTGCACCATATTTTCTATCTCCACATAGTGTTGCAGCTCCACTATGTTGGCTATGTCTAGGTTAAGTCCATTGAGAAACCTAGCCGTGGTGGCTTCTCTATCTTCCTCCACATTAGCTTAGATCATAGCAATTTCCATCTCCTTATAGTGATCTTCCACACTCTTTGTCCCTTGTGTAAAGCTTTGCAATTTCTAGTGTAAGCCCTTATAATAATGGTTTGGAACAAATCTTCGCCTCATGATAGTCTTCATTTCAGCCTAAGTTTAAATAGGTCTTTCACCATTCCTTCTCCTACTTAAAAGTAGTTGATCCTACCATACAATTGCATATTCTCAAAACTCCATTATTGTAAGTTTTATCTTCTTTTCATCCGAGTAATTGTGACATTCCACTTTTCTCTCCCACTCCATATATGCATCTGGATCATTCTTGCCTAGAAAAGATGGAATTTTTATTTTGATACTCTCAAATGTTTCTATCAATATCATTTTGTCCTCCTCTCCCAGCTCTTCCATAACTTTGACCATCATTAACCATGATAGTTTGTTCATCGTATTACTCTTCAAACTCTTCATATTATGGTGTATATTGCCTCCTTACCGTTGGATTAGTTTGAGCAGTCCCCTTACAAATAGAATTGATCTCATTTTGTGGCCTTTCCATTGTGTCATTCATGTTACCAAGAACAAGTTGAATCCTTTTAAATTGTTGTTGCATAGCTTTGAGGAGAAATTCTTGGTCCATCGATGTGTTATCATCCCCTCTTGACTCTATTTTGTGACCTGAAATATCAAAGAAAATAGTAGACAAGAACCTCGGAAACACTCCCTCACGTGTTTTCTCAAAAATTGGCTTTTACCTTCTTTTAATCTCACACTCTCTTGTTTTTTACCACTCAAGCAATCTTTATGATTTTTATACAAAAGGTTCACAGTAAACAACAATTTAAGAACTCAAATGTATTCCAATTTTAACAAGAAATACAAAGAAAACCAAAGAAAACAGCAAAGAAACATGACTTTTTAGTATGATAGAATACCTAAAGATTCTAGATTCAAACAACCCAACAATCAAATAACAATAGAGATAATGAGATTAGAACCGATATATATATATATATATAATATATATAACATTCCCTCTCTCTCTCTCTCTCTCTTTTAATCAAATTTTGTCCTCTTTTTTTTTTTTTTTTAAGAAAAATTGGAACTGATTCATAAAATTAGAATTCCGATTCACCCAAAATTCATGAATCTAAGCACAAGCAATTAAGAAATGGGAAAATGGAAAAGACAGCAAGATTCAACAAGAACAAAGAAAAGGACAAGAGAAAACAAAAGGATAAATAATTACTTGGTGATAACCTTTGCTCTTATATTAGATGATGTGGAATCTTAGGATCCAATTGTGTCTTAGAACTTTATCAATCAAATCAGAATTTGATCCTCACCAAGGTAATTGTATAGGTTTGTTCAATTACCCTAGAACACGTTTTTGGTAAGAACCAAAGATATAAATAAGAATTCCCTTTAAACCCTAGATTAAAAGTATTCAAGAACAAGAGAAATAGGAAGAAAAATTAGATTACAAAAGAGAATCTCAATTGCAATCAATTTAACACCTTAGGCATAAAAAAACACAAGAAAACAAGCTCTCTCATATAATTCAAGAAAAGATACCATTTGTCTTTTTTTTTTTTCTCCAAACTAAGAGTCCCTTATATAGGGTTATAACTTTTATTACCTCCAACCTAAAAGAAGATGAAAGGGTTTTAAGACATTTATTACATTTAACATTTAAGGCCTTAATTCCACTCTTATTAACCTCTGGTTGCCAACTTCAAGTAAGTTAATTATCTTGGACTCCTCAAAAACTCCATATGTGGATAACCCATCATCAATCTATTTTTGGACAAATAGTTGAAGTTGCTCCTTTAGCCTTTTAGCTTGTGCCTTAGTGATTAGTCTACTAAAATCTTGAACTTCTCCTGAATACAGGCATCTCCATTGTAAGGATCTTGAACACTAGGAACTTCTTGTACACCATTTGTATCACTTCCATATTGAGTCATCACACTACCTAGCTTGGGTTCATGGAAGCTGTTGACTGGGAAAACCATAGGACTATACATAGTGATTAGAGGAACCATTGCATTCATGAGCATGGTGACAAGACATCAAGTTTGCCAATGTGACGACTTAAGCAAACCATTAGGCTTGCAAGCATCATAAGCTAGACGAAGCTTTAGGTCTTCAAGCATGGGTACATAGGGGGAACCATCGAGGTTCATGAAAACTGCAACCTAAGCAAACAATGTAGTCATGAAGGCTATAAATCTCTTAGATTTGTAGATACTTGAACTAGGTAGAGCATGGGTTTGCAAACACACTATGGGTCATGGTCATTGGATATCCTTGGAGGTGGGGACTCTAATGGAGAATCTAGTGATAGGGGTTTGGATGATGGTGAGTCTTGTGGTAGTGGGTTAGATATTGGTAGAGGGTTCAATAAGGTGGTGGTATAGACATAAGATTTTGGACTCAAGGATGGCTAAGAAAATTATCAAGAACTTGCTATTTTTAATTTTTCCCATAAGAAAGGTCTATTTCTTATGAGGCAAGCTTTATATCTTATGGTATCTATTTTTCAAGTTGAATGTGATAATAATTTTAAGTTTGACCATTTGTGTTAATAGGTTATATCTATAGCTTTTAATCATATCCAATTTGTGTCGGTACCAAAAATAGATAAAATTGAATAAAAATGATAAATAATTAAGTTATAATATAATTATGTTTATTCATATCATAATTGTTGTTTTGTATCGTGTGTAATGTCGTGTCTTATATTTTCTTTCTATAATCATGTTTTCAATCGTGTTATGTTATCATGTTGTATTAGCAATTTCTAGCTTTAAATAACTCTAAAAAAAGTGATATGCATGAATAACCATTTTCCTTACTCAATGTACCAAGTGGCATTGCAAAAGCTTTTATCATACAATAGGGATAGATCCATAGATTTGAAGGTGTAAATGAGAATAACTTATTCACAAGCTACCTGAATTCAATCTGTCATTTATTTGATTTTCATTTAACAATAACCAAGTTAATCTTAAGCTTGAACTAGTCAAATAGTTTATTAATTTGAGCTTAAACTTTATAAGATTAGCTCATAAGTTTAATTGAATTTAAGTTAAACTTAAATGTTAGCTGAGATAGAATCAAGTTTAAACATAAATGTTATTTTAATTACTGGAAAATTATAAAATAAAATAAAATATCTTAAATAAGTTTAATTAAGTTATGCTTGATCTCTTTAGATATGATTTAAGTCAAACTTAAACTTAAAATTTTAAATTTAATCAAGTTTAGCTGTAGCCCGTAGTGCTGAGTTTGTTTCTCTCCAGAATAAACGTAAAGCAGGGCATGATTGGAGAGGCAGACAGATTTCAAAATTCAGTAATTAATTTTACAGATGAACTTTATTTGATATATTCAACTTGCACATTTGCTTAAAATTTTTTACCCTGTTGTTTGATACGTCGGACGTCTCTGTCTTTCTCAAGTCAATATGGGAAAATGCCGAGCCTTGTTCCGTTGTGCGTTTTCCCGGAACGAGGCAATTTGTCTATAGTCGTTGAGATGCTTGCATGGCTCTTTGACCAAGGACCCTTTTCACAATAATATTACATATGTTATGAATATATATATATATATATATATATATATATATATATAATTAAATTAAAGCAAATTAGACCGGTTTGCTGTCTTTAGTTTTTATTTATTTTAAATTTTCTGCGTAGTTTACCCATGACATGAGGCCACGTAGCATTAAACAACATAAATAATTGAAGGCCTTTGCTTCCTAGCTCCTCACGTTGAACGTACAACCATCAACAGGTTTTTTCTTCTTTCCACTCCCTTTTATAGTTTTTACTTTGTCGATATTTACGGTTATACCATGGCTGTTTTTACCGATGAAAAGTAGAAAAGAGTGTTCCAACTTCCAGTTTGTGGTAAATTAGTATTTAAATTTTTATTTTTTACTATTTAGTATTTAATTCTTAAATCTGATTTCAATATAGTGTTTTTATTAACTACATTTTAGTGTTTATATTTTAGTATCTATTCACTAATTAATTTATAAAAAATTAATTTTTCATTTTCTTAATCAATGTATTATTTTAAAAATTAAAAAAATTTATTTATATACAATAATCTCAACTATATGTAACTTTTACATGTGATGTTTAATTTTAGTAAACCTCATATTATTTTAAAATTCTTAATATCTACTTTTACTTGAAAAGTTCTAATATTACATAGATTGGATATAATTTTAAAATGGTCATGACTTGTAAATCAAGTGATGTTTGGTCTTATAACATAAATTTTTAGAGTTTTCAAATAATACAACTCTATATATTATAATATTTTGTTATACTTTCAATAGTATTTAGAAATTGATTTTATAACTTTACAATCACATAACTTCAAATCGAGTATCACATGACTGCAACCATACAATTGTTGGAAAGATCAATTACTAGTTGTCTAAAAATTGTTATTACTTAAAATTATACTATTAAAAATAATCCATTTTTGGGTATGCTGGTCTAATTCTTTTTTGTATTTTTTTATATTTTATAAATAATAAATTACTATTGGGAGAAAAAAAGAGAAAATTGTTTGAGGAAAATTTTGTAATTCCTGTAATATTTTCTTCTATTAATCTTTTATTATCATATGTTTTGTTTTTTTATATCTCTTTTTATTTTTCAAAATAGCCACTATAGGTTGCAAATGTATTCTAAATTTTATATTTTTTCATGCATCGTAAATTATAAAATTATAAGTATTGTAAACTCATCACATTTTGTAATGATTATAGTCTTAATGTTGTATTGATTTTTAGAAATACAAAAATAAAAGAGCAAAGCAGATTTGCCTAAGAAAAAAAGAAAAAAAAGATGTTTTTTAGTCAAACGGACAATTTTTAAATAACTTATAACAAGAACTTTTCAATGGCTTAAGCTTACAATTATAAAATATTGTGTTTACAAGTTAAGGAATCATGAAGTTTGAAATCGTAATACAATGAAAGTCATAATGGTTATAATATGTGGAAGCTTATTATTTATAGAGTTGAAAAGTTTGCATTTTGAGACCAAAAGATAGTTAATTTGTAAGTTATGATAATTTTAAATTTAATTAGTTTGAGTAGTTAAAGGATATATACTCTATTTTATTTTCAAATGCAAATGCATCCTTGATGACATAAAGTTTGTTATTGAATTGAAAAGTTATATACGATGGAAGCTTTTGATACAAAAATGCTTTTCTTAATTTTATAAACAATTTATTAATAACAAAAGTTAAAAATTAAATCTTTCACAAATTAATATATGATCAAGCACTAATTTTATCTTACTTTTCTCTTATACATGATATTTATAAATCAAACATCTAGATTTAATTTCCTATTTTTTTTATGCTATGCTTTCTTTTTTTTTTTTTTTTCATAAAAAAGATGTGTTTACAATTATTTTACTTTTCCATTATTGTTTAGGATCTCTAACTTCACCGCAACCGCACCCATTATCACTTTAAGATGTATCAAGACCATTAAACTTTTATTTATTTATTATTTTTATTGTTATTTTTGTGTTGTTTGTGCTCTCAATCTTCAGCTGATAGGACAAGTTTTAACTTGGCTATTGTTTTTGAATTTTTCTTTTTTCTTTTTAATTTTTTATTGTACTTACCGCTTCAAATTAGTATTTATTTTTAAACTTTTATCACATGGCAATATTGAAATTATTTAATTAGATTGGAGTTTAATTTTCTGATGATATATATAATTTCCATAATCTTTGCCCAAACTTCTCACTAAGTGCTTCATCCATTTCATCACAATGCGATCTATTTCTTATTTTGTTCTTTTTCTTCCCCCTATTTTAGAGCTAACTTAGTTGTTAATTATTTACTGATATGTATTTATTTCTAAGGTAATTGATTTTTTTTTTTTAAATGGCACTTACATAATTTCCTTTGATTACATGAACTTTTAATATGACCCTCCTTATACATCAGATATTACTTTTTGACCTAAAGCATTAATAAAGCATTAACTAGATGTGTAATGCACACCGCCAAAAATAATTCTTATTATTTTATTTTTGTTGCTTTGATCGGATAAAATCTTAACATGAACCAACAATATATTTAACCGATATTATTTATTAATTTGCGTGGTTCTTTTACTAAGCTTTAGTATGATTTCATTTTTACTTCTCTCGATAACCTGTATTATATATAATTAAATTATACAACTAATATATATTTCAGTATGATTGGCTTTAATACAATTTCTTTTATATAGGTGCATGATTGTTAGTATCTATATTATTAAAGAGGATGACACCAGTTTCATATTAGGTATTTAAATAATTTATTCTTTTTATAGTTTTACAATACCCTTAGTTTAAATGAGTTTAATTGAGTTGAGGTTAAAATTTAAAATTTCTAAGTCTAGTTTAAACTTAAAAATCTAGGCATAATCGACTTCAAATCTAGCTTCAATTCGGATCAAGCTCAAGCTCAACCTCAATATTTTACCGTCTCGATTTGATCCGTTTAATTTTTGTCCGCTAATATATTAGCCCTTAGAAGAAATCAAATGAATTATCAAAACAATCTAATGCAGATACTGATAGATTCTCATTTTGCCATTCTAAACAAACATATGTATATTAACCCGAATCTAGTGATTTTGATAGTTGATTCATATCAAGAAGAAAATAAATAAATGAAAAATAATGACCATTACTTACAGTGGAAAAGTATTGCCTACCATTATTAGACATCAGTAGATGTCTTTAGAGTGTAAAGTAATATAAGTAATGTAGAATTAGCAGGAAACTGAAAAGATGAAGACAACATGAACTTTTTGGTGCTCAGCTGTAACAGCCACCGTTGAAAATGGAACAAAGACAGTGGAAGTATATAAACTTTCCTGTTTTTTTTTTTTTTTTTTTTGATCATTTTGCTGCCCAATTTTTCGAGATAAGATAAATGAGTGATGTTATAACTATCATAAAATTTTGAAAATGATAAATGATTAAAAACTAAATTGAAAATTTTGAAAAAACATTTAAGAATGATGAGGATAAACAATTGGAAAAAGATTTTAAGTGATAGAGAAAAATTAGAATAAAGTAAAAAAACTAATGATAATGATAAATGCATATAGTATTTTGGATTGGCTTTCATTCAAATATTTTACTTGAGTTTTATTGGCAAGGTTATGTTAGCATTTCACTTGTAGTGGAAGCCAAGATATTTCAATTCTCGCAAATACTAAATAGGTATGTGGCAACTCCACTTCTCGCAAATACTAAATGTGGTATTCCAATTCTTGCAACAACTAAACACAATCGATGCCTAATTTTTTCCCCAGTTTTTCATGCTTCCCATGTATCAACACTTTCTTCCCCAAACTCATTTTGCAGAGAAAACTTGTTATTGTTGTCGTCGATGAGGATTGCAAAGCATGTAAGTTCTTCATCTTTTTCTTCTCTCTCGTTTTGTGTTTTCGCATTGTGTTGGCATTTAACAAGGTGAAAACAGTGACCATCGATCTTAGGTTTGTTCTTGTGCTCTAGGATTAAGAAACCGTGAAAGTTGGGACATATAGTGCATGCAGTTGTTTTGTGGCGATACAAAGTCCGTTCATTTTCATTGGTAAGTACATTTGCACTTAGACATTTAGGGTTCTTGTGCTTGGTGATGATTTCTTAAAGAAAGAGGTGAAATTAGTGATATCAATAGGAGACTTTATGTTTATTTTTTTGAAATTTATTTCGTATTCTATGTTGAAGGTAGTATTTAAAACCTTAATTTTACAATTATTTATGAAAAACATATATATTAGTTCCTTTTAGTTTATGTTATCAATTATCCCCAATGGCTAGAAGGAATCCCATTTCTTGACTGGTTGAAAATTAATATTAAACAAAGACTAATGTTGTTATCAAATAATAATGTGCTTACAAGTATACTCTTTGCCTTTGCTCTTAGTCAATATGGCTATTTAAGAGTAGTATTTTGTTTAGGAAACCACCGTAATACACAAACCTTCTAGAGCTAATTTAAATAAGAGCTAAAGAATTCTGGTCACAACATCAAGGTCTGGAATGAGGGGAAGAGAATAATTATAGATAGGTATGGAATGTCAATTGAAGAATCAGAATTTGCATAATGAAGAATTCAACCTTGTGCCAATGAACAGGTCTGGAATGGCTACATTTATCTGCTGAAGATTATATGTCAAAATAAAAATTTGGAATGGTTGCATGTTGCTCAATTGATTTATTTTTTTAGCACATAAACTCCAGTACAATCTGTGTAAATTGCTTTGATTTTTCCTCCTGTTTTTTTTTTTTTTATGTCATGATTCATCTCTAGTAGTACATCTACCAAGAGAAGCACGTATTTGTGGCCTAACGCAATATAGATGGATATATCCAATTAAGCGATACTTGGGGGTTTTGAAAGGGTATGTTAGAAATAAAGCTTGATCGGAGGGTTCCACAACTGAGGCCTATGTTGTGCATGAAAGTTTGACATTTTGCTCTATGTATTTTGAAAACATGGATTCAAGGCTCAATAGGCCTCATAGGCAATGGGATGATGTTGAGCTCTTAAAAGTAGGTTTTTGTGTTTTCTTGTAAGTGTTGCACCTAATGGGAAATTGTACATATGCTGAAGTGAATGAGGAGATGAATAAGATGCATTGGCATGTATTGAACAATTGCAAGGAGATTCATTCATACATTCGATAAGCGTTTTTTTATTGTTTAAATCTTTTTTATGAAGAAATGAAAATCTTTCATACAATTTTTAAATAATTAGGGAATTTGAGCAAAAGCTACAAGAATGCTATGGATGAATTGATGTATAAGAAATTGTTATGGAGCAATTTCCAACATGGTTTAAAACTAAAGTAAGTGTATCTAATAAACCAATTAACTTATGATTTCACACTTATGAATTTTAAAATCTAAGTTAACTTTGTTTATTTCTACATAGATTGTATTCGCTAAAACTATAGGTACATTTAAAAAATCTGATGACTTAGATGCCCTTTCATGGGGCCCATAGAAACATGTCCAGATTTATCAAGGTTATGTGGTAAATAGAGTTAGGTTTATTACTAAATATAGGGAGACATGTCTTCAATCACAAAATAGTGGCGTTGTTGTCTTAGGTGGGCATGATGGAAAAGCCATTACATTCTATGGGATGATAACCAGCATCATACAATTGAACTACACTTATGGTAGGAGTGTGTTCCTCATTAAGTGCAAATGGTATGATACGTATTAGGATAAACATGAGTTAATTGACGGTGATATGGTTACAATTAATACCAGCCGAACATGGTATGAAAATGATCCTTACATTTTCGTTGATTAGACTCGACAGGTTTTATATCTAAAAGATCAGAAGAAGTCTATTGGTGATTGGAAGGTGGTCTAGAAGATTCATAATCGCTATTCATTCCATCGAGAATTATTTCAGCTTTATGATAATGTTGATCATGATATTACTGACCAACCTCGATTAGACGAGCTACTCCAACAACAGAGAAGTGGTAGAATGATCCCAATAAATCAAATTTTTGTTTATCTTGGGGAATTAGCTTATGTTCCTATACCAGAAGAAAGTCTACCTTTAGTTAATATGAATAGTAGTGATGAGTATTCCATTGGTAGTAGTGATGAAGAAGAGTAGATATTGTAAGGTTACGTTATTAAATCATTATGTAATATTCATTTTTTGATCTTGTCAATTCTTTTTTCATTATATTTGTATACACAAAAAATCCTTTTACGTGGTTTATCTTTTACTAATTCTATCAATGTTGTTTTGTGCAGTATGGATGTTCTAGGGCCTGGTTGTGCGAGAGATGATCTTGTCGATTGGTTTAAGGCTGATGCTATTCAGGAGCACCTCAATTATCGAAAGCCTCTAGAGTCATTGGATACATCGAAGGACGAAGTAAGTGATGATTTATTTGATGAGCAACATGAAGAATCTTCTAATGAGAATATGCAAGAGGATAATACATTAGAGCATGACGTAGAGCCTAAGTGTAGGGGTGTTTATAAAGGAACCTGTTATGAGCTAATTAAGTGAAGCACGAGTCGTAATCCTGTTTTAGAATTGCATGACATTTACAATGCATTAGGAGGAGACAATATACGAATGTTATCTGAAGAGTTCACTTTAACAAATCGTCACTCTTCTCCATTGTGCTACCCCAAAGTTGGAGGTAAAGCTTGGTCAAAAGTGCCATTAGAGATACAATGAAGGGTAACTAGCGTAGTTGTGGTGAGTTGTTTCCTTCTTACTCTTGATCTTATTTTACATTATAATGCAAATCAAAGATTCATCCATTCCCATCAAATTTTTGACATTTGCAGGAAAAGTTTGATCTTCGCCTAAAAAATGATCAATGTTGGCCATTGATATTTCACAGGATCGTTGGTAAAACATACAGTGAGTTGCGATATCAACTAAAATGAAAGTATTAGGAGTATGGTGAGGGTGAGAGAGCATGTCAGAAAGTACCAAAAGGTTTGCTTCATCGGCCAGTTGATTGGGTTGCTTTATGTGACTTTTTTTACAATGACCATTACAGGAATTTCAATTTTAGACGATGTTTAATAAATATTGCTAAACATGAAATAAACGTCGCAAAAAAGATTTAGCCATGTTTAATAATCGTTGCTAATAAACGTTGCCGAAGGTCCATCGCAAAAAATATTTACGACGTTTATTTCATAAGTGTCACTAAAGGTGGAAATGTAGTTAAATGTGTTATATTGGGCGACATTTAAACGTTGCTAAAAATAGGTAATATGCAACGTTTAAACGTAGTAAAATAATAATTAAAAAAATTAAAGGAAAAAAAAAGTGCAGTAAATCAGTACTATAGGCGACATTTAAATGTAATAAAAGACTAACATTAGTAACGTTTAGATGTTGCTAATAATTATGATAGGCGATATTTAAACGTAGTAGTAGCACAATAAAAAAATTTATGGACACAAATAGCACGGTAAATGAGTAATATTGGCGACATTTAAATGTAGTAAAAGACTATCATTAGCAACGTTTAAACGTAACTGACAATTATGATAGGCGACGTTTAAACATAGTTAAACCATAATTAATGATATACAATCGAATTAAGTACTTAGTACAAGAAGTAAGATGTTCAAATTACCAATAAAATTAATGACATACAATTGAATTTAATGGATATAAGATATCAATTTGATGATAAACATCTGAAAGCCTCAGTTATATTATCACAAACAAGATGAGCTTCTCTATCTATTTGATTCCAAGAAAAAAATAATGCCACTAAATAGCTTAAAACTTCTTTTGCTATTCATTTGAAGACTTGAAATGGCTACTATGAATAGAAGTTCGATTGATACCACAACAGCTTTGCCACCACCCTGTTCAATTTTCTTAAAGCGATCTTCATTAAGGCTCAAATCATAGTAAAATGCATCATAGTAGAATCCTTGCAGAAGAAATTAAACACTCTTCCAAAGGGTTTGTGCATTTGATAAATGAAAAATGAAGAACGATGGGTTTATGATGGAAGAAAAGTTATTTATAGGTAGTGAAAATTGAGATTGAGAGGCAAAGAACAATTCATACGTGACAGTGTGTCAAAGTGTAGAGCCACCCACCCACCCACCCACACATACACACACATAAATATGTTGCAAAACTGAAACCCTAGCAATCCCCCACCCCCACCTTTTCGAAAAAGAAAAAAAAAAGCAGACATGAACCATTATTTTTAACTCATTGTACTAATGAAAATTCATCATGTAGCTCCCCAGTTGCAAATACATAAGTCAACTTAGCATCGGCTCAACATTTCAATTCAACAAAAATTTCGCATTTACATACATGTATACCTAAACATACGCATTGCCTTCAGAAAATAAATTCATCAAAAAACAAATTCATCTTTCTAGCCATCTGAATCTCACAATTGACAACAAAAAATGCACCAACATAAGATGCATTTTCTTTTTAGGTATGCATATAAGATGCATCTTATAATAGAGGCACAAGAGAGCGCCTTTTAAAGAAATTCCAAGAACCATTAAGGCTTAAAATAGAGGCACCAAATCTAGGGTTGTGATGGTGTGCTCAAATTCCCCATAACATTTTTTTTTTTTTGGATGCTAGAAAGTAAATTTACATTGTCTACAAATGGGAAAAAACTACAGCAATGTACTTGCTAAAAGATAGCTACACCATAAACAACTATTAAGAAACTAAAATAAATATGAATATATATCTAAAACCCTAAAAAATCAAAGTGTAACTTGAACTCAAAGGATAAAGATTCACTAGAGCAATTCATATAGGTGCCAGGATAGAGTGATGCACCCTTCCACCAAAGCATATGAGCCATGTGCCAGAACATGGAACACCTCAAGATGGTAGTAAACCCCAATCTAGAAATCCATACTTCGATAACCCAAAAATCAGACCTCGCACAATGAGGCACCACGGCCCTTGGCCTACTCCATTCCAAGGTTGTCTCAACCATCGATAGAAAAAGGGTTCTTGAGAAGTCTAGTAGGAAGCTAACATACAATCATGTATATTAACAGGAGAATAATGGTTAAACTACTTCGTCTTTTTTCTGAAATTTATCTTCAAAATTATCAAAGCATGCTGATGTTTCTTCTACTTAAAGTATGGGTTGGCAAAACGATCATTTGTCTCTAAATATCACTAATAAATGATCTACTAAGCATAAACTAAGTTACATTATATGCAGAAATTTACTAAGGTTTTCATATGACAACAGTTCTACAATTACATCACTTAAGCATTAAGCTATAAAGGTTAGAAATATTGAGGGCAGTTCCTGGACCTGCATAGGTAAAGAGAATGATAAACAAAGAATTTTAGTAACATAGAAATAAGTTATGCATAAATTATTCTTAAATTAGCTTGCAACCTATGCTCCATAGAAACACATACATGCTCGAATTTTAATGGCATGGTTCATTGTTAATTGTTGTAATTTCAAACGAGAAGAGAATGAAATGCATGTGACCTCATTGATTCGAGCAACAATTGCCAAAAGGAAGTGTGTTCTTCCGCCCCATTGCATCAAAGATAATAGCATGCCACTTGGAACAATTCCTTCAAGTTTTAATAGAAAGAAATAGAAATTGGAACGTTTTATGTTTAAACAATTTCTCTAAATAGCATATGAGCTCAAACTTTGAATGAATGCCCCACCTAAGGGTCCATGAAGAACCTCCATAAATGCAGCAGTTTACAGGAAGCCTATAGTATAAAAACACCACCATCTAAGCAAAAGTAATTCTCTACAAACTCGGGTGAATGCCAAAATGCATATACACCATTCAAACATAATGTGTTTCTTTAAGAATTTTGACAACCAGAAACCAGTAACCGCATGAGATCCTACCCTATGGTATACTCTAACATTTACAGCCTAAAATGATTTCATTTGTTATCCACAGTACAAGAAAATTCCACTTCATTAGACAAACTTTATTTAGTATAAATGATTAGTAAAAGCAAATTAAAATCAACAAAACTCAATAAAAATGTATGCAGTTAAGAATAAGTAACTAGAAACTAATCTCTATCAAGATTTTGCAACTAAGATTGATTACTTTCTATCATGAAACTCTTTCATAACCCAATCTTTATTTAAGATGTTCATTTGTTTCTATTAAGAAACATCAACATGCTTTGATAATTTTGAAGATAAATTTCAGAAAAAGATGAAGTAGTTTAACCATTATTCTCCTGTTAATATGACATTTTCAGTGTAGAAGTCAACTGCAGCATGGAAGTTGGTTCTTTTGCTTCCAAAAGCATGAAATATAACACCTATATTTCACATCTTTCTACTTAGAAGATTTGATGCAACATATTAACTTAACAGAAAACAAATGAACAACTAACTAACTACAGTGCAAAAGGCAACCACATCCATGACCCAAATCTTACATATCAGTGGAACATATCCATAGCCTTATCCACTTCCTCAACCGTACTCATGGTCACAAACCCAAACCCCTTACTCGATCCGTCTCTCTATTATAAATAACTTGCTAAACAAAAACAAAAACTTCAAATTGCCAATGTTCTCTACTTAGAGGGAGGGGAGGAAGCAACTACTTAAAACACATGAAATTCTCCCTATAAACTCATCTCAATTAGCTAAATCATATAAATATTGTATCTTTATACCTCAACAATCTCCACTGTACCAGCTCGCTCAAATAGCATAGCTAATCTCTCACTATCAACCACATAAGGTAAGTTGCCAACAAAAACCTTCGCCTCTTCGAGCGGTTCAACATAACCCTCTCCATCTCCTTCTCCACTCTCATTCTCACTCTCAATCTCACCCCCATTTTTTATTTCTCCAATCTTCACTAACAACACCTGTACTTTCACCTTCGTTCTAACTCTCATTCCTAAATACCTCTTCGTCTTCTTCTAGCTTATGTTCCATTGTTGTCATCATATCTTTGTCTTCTTCCTGCTGCACCCAATCCGGGGTCTGGGCAACGAAGAGGACGAAACGATTGGGGTTTTTGGTAATGATGGAGAAGGATTTTAGCTGAGTGGAGTGAGAAAAAGTTAAGGTTTAAAGGGGTTTGATGGAGGAGAGGATTGGCAAATAGTGGTGAGGAGAGGAAGTCGGGGTTTTAGAGGAATGACATGAGGATGAGTCGGTTAGAGATAGGAGGTTCGGGACTGGTGTGCCTAAGGTTGACATTTCGAGAGAAAGAGAGAGAGAGAGAGAGAGAGAGAGAGAGAGAGAGTGAATGTGACAAGGAGAAGGGGTTTTGGTTAAAGATAAGGGAAGGTTTTTGTAGAGAGTGTGTACATGTGTTTTGGCTTTACTGCGCGGGTGCGGAAGAGAGAGAGAGAGAGAGCATATACAACAAAACAAGAGGGAGTAATTTTGCTATTCAAGGGAATAAAAAAGTGAAAAAAAATGACAAATACATGTATCATATACAAATTAAATTAGATATAAATAAAGAAAAAAGGTGGAGTAATTATGTATATATTATAATTTGAATTTCAAATTTTTGAAGAAAAAAGGATTTAAAAGATAATAATTTAAATATTTAACCTTTTCATTATTAGTTATTTTATATATATATATTTTAAGCATGACCTCTATTATCATTTACACTAACACATTTTATGTGTATATAGTTTATATATTTCACTTTAGTTATAAATGTCGTTAATGATATATATTTTTGCAACATTTAATAAAAATGACTAAAGTATATTAAAATCAGCGATGTTTGAAAAATATGCAAATGTCGCTAAATATAGAAATTTCTGTAGTGGACCCCCATCATCAGGTAATTCACCTATTTAATACTTATCATATGTGTTTACATGTAATAGTGTAGTTATTTTTCTTTTCATTCAGAAGTGTTCCTCAATCAACAAAATCAATTGAGAAAAGTTGAAATATAACCACACTACTGGGATGAAATCATTCATGAATATTCGACTTAGTAAAGTATGAAAAAAGGATCCCTAGTTACTTGTTATTATTTATGATGATATGATCATTTGCTTCAAATATTATTATTTATGTCAGCAATTGATACAACTCATGTCTTGGTATAAACTTGTTTTACTACGATATATTAGGGATTATCAAAGATGGGGACATTTGAACACACCCATAAGAAAAAAAAAAAAAAAGGTGAATCATTTGAATGGGTGAATTCCATTGTGCAAGATAAGCATATAAGTTATATACTAACAATTACTTCTAGTTTTTTTTTTTAAATCATTTTAATTTAGTAAAGATTCGTTTTTTCCCATTATTTGTCTTGTAATTATATTTTACATGATCTAGAGAGCTATGGTGGAATCACACGAGCAAAATTTACAACAATCTCAATTATCCAATCAGATGCCGAAGATGCAAGTTGAGCTCATTAGAGGAGTCCTTGGTTATAAGGCTAGATATAGTCGTGGTTTAGGCTATGGTGGCCCTAAACCACCTTCATCCTATCCTGAGATCCCTTTTCTTTGCTATTCTGCACCTACGACATCCAAAGAAAAAGTGACAACATTAGAGAACAAAATATCAACATTGGAAGATACTGTTGCTTAACAAAAGCAATTACTTGATCATTTTATGACACAATAACAGCAGTTTTTTGCTTTGCAATAGTAGTGGTTTTCAAATCTATCAAGCACCTCACCATCAATACAACAAATCTAGTCATCATTGCAATCATCACCTTTTTTTTGGTGGTTTTGGCACTGGGAATATGCCATTAGCTCCATTTATTATGCCATTAGGTGGATCCTCACAACAACCATCACACCCCTAATCCCCAGTGCAGCTAAAGGTCAAGCATCCACAATCTTTCTTTCCAGCTTCATTCTATAGTTTCCTTAATGTCCAACAACAACAACCATAGCCTCTAGCAAATGAACATTAGTGATTGATTCAATTATCCGTGTAGTACATAATCACAGTAGACCATATTAGCTACTTTTTGTGTTTATCAAGTGACTTTTTTTTTTCTTGGATCTCATGTGATGTGTATATTTTTTGGAACTTTGATGGATATTTATGGTTGGATGTTTGATTGGTTGTTTTTTGTTTTGGGTATGAATAATGCATAGTATAGAACCATATTTGTGACAATGGAGCATTTTTTTTGTCTAATCTTATTACATTTTGTGAGAATTCATTTCTCGTAAACATTGGGTATTGCGAGCGATTTTTCCTCATTCCTAGTAAATTCTCTTTCTTTTTGGCTGATGGAGGATGTTAGTTTACTAACCTAATGAAGATATTGTATCATAGGGCTAAAGAATGTATATTGTATCACGGTTTTTTTTTTTTTTTCGTAAAAATTGTGTAATGTGGGGGGGAATCACATTCTATGATAAATCATTTGTTGTAAACATTGGCTAAAGTGGCAACCTTTTTTTCATTTGCCATAATTTATTTCTCGTAAATATGTATGGCCAAAATATTTTTCCCACAAATTTCCACAATTAAAACATATTGCCACAATTTGATTTCTCGTAAATTTCCATAATTAATTTCTCCTATATATATTGCCACAATTTGATTCCTTGCAAATGTGTAATTGCCACAATTTGATTTCTCATAAATGCCTCATTGCCACAATTTCATTCCTCGCAATTGGCTTATTGCCACAATTTTATTTTTAGCAAATGTCTTATTGCTACAATTTGATTCCTCACAAATGATTTCTTACAAATGCTTTATTGCAACTATTTCAATCCTTGCAAATGCCTCTTTATTTTTTTGATATGTGTCAATCTCTTATGACAACTCTTTTTCTCGCAAATGCTATCACTTAGCGAGAATTATGTTTCTCGTAAATACTTTTTTTTCAAGTGTGAGAGTGTCTTCCTTGCAATATCCCAAAGTTGGTGGGTGACAATTTCTTTACGGAAATGTAAAGAAATTTCTAGCATGCTTTCTAAATGATATTAGGCTACCTAAGATATGCCGTTGGTTATATATCCCTTGTGACGACCTTACTGAATAGAAAGGTGATAATGTTACAGGTACATTATGGAGCATTACCCTTGATGTGAAGAGCCAGTGGTAAAGAAGGGAGTAAGAAACTACCAAAAAGACAAAAAAGTGATTGCAAATCCTTTCATTTACCTTTTCTATTTTCTAATCCCATTATTGTTTGAAGATTCTTCTTGATCCTTCTCGCTGTTCTCAATCAGTCGTGTCTTTAACCTATGATCAATGTTAGCATTAATCTCCCAATCTTAAGATCTAGTGGTGCTAGTTTTTCATATGGTCTACGCTGTGCATATGCATTACAACAAGCACTCTAACTTAGGCTCAACTATCTATTAGCACAAGAACCAACAATCACAAATTCCAGGCTTTAAAGGAACAGCCTTTCGGATCACATCTTCCCAGTAAAGATTTTAATTACATAGAGACGAAAACCAATCTATCTTACCCGATATCATCCCGTAGCAATAATAGCCCAATGCCCCGACAATTCTCAAAATCGTAATAACAGTGATTTATTGGTGACAATCCTTAGTGATCAATAGCTCTATCCATATCAACACCTAATAATAAACCACATAAAACAAAACTCAAATTGAAATAGAAAGCATTGACTTAATTTTGTTGTCAATATATCCTCCGTAGCGACACAAAAGACTTGACATGTGGATTTTGAATATTTAAACCCGTGAGTGCATATGTGGTCGTCTAGTAGCATATTGAGAAGGATTATAGTTTAGATACCATGCCCAGGGGGCTTATAACGGAGAGTATTAAGTCCTAATATCATCCACTTTATCCAGTAAGTAAAGATTTACAGAGTAATTATAACTACTAAGAATTCAAAGAAGAAAACAACAAGAATTCACCAATAACAATATAAGACAGGAGTTCATAACTTTGTGTAATTGCTTTGCCTAAATGGCCATAAAGAGTTTCAATCACTCACTTACCTATTGACTAATCCCTCTAGGAAATTAGCCAACTTAGCTAGTAATTCAACATTCCAACTCTGTTGAGCATTGCCAATTACAAAAATACGTTAAGAACACCTTTGAAGGTCATTGTATTGTGGCAAGGGCGGACATAGAGTTGTACTATTGGGAGGCTGCTTGGGGGAGGGGAGGATTGTGGGGTTGTGCTTTGTTGGAGATTTACAGTATTAAAATTAATATTATAATTATTCATAAAAAAATTCTCTTATCATTATAATTATAATGTATCTTATATGTATAAGAATAAATATATTCTTAATATAATATAATACTGAAGAGAAAAATAAATTTAGTATTTCATTGAATACATATATTAATCATAATGTTATTGTCAATTTATAAAAAATAGAATCAAGACATAAAAACTCATATAAGTTTTATTATGAACAAAAATAAATCATAAGTATTTAAACAAAAAATTACAAATAGAATGAAAATGAAAACATAATATAAATAATATAGTATTTTATAATTTCTTTATAATAACTTTGTAAGATTACTTCATTAACAATATCATAATATATGTATATATATATACATATATTTTTTTAATATAAATGATTATACAATTAATTGTTTTTTAATACTTAACTTTTTTTCATACTATTAATAGTGAAAGAAAATATTAGTAGTTTAAGTAATATAACCTTTATTATTTACTAATATTTTATGTAATATGATCAAAACACTTATAGTATTGAATATAATTACTATTTATCGTAAAACTACAAAAAAAATAGATAGTATCTATTGAGAATTTATTTAAATAATTATCATTTTTTTATTAATGAAATTCAATTTTACTAGTTATAGAAAGAAAAAAGAGAATGGAAGTTATTTATTAAGAGATAAATAATAAATGTAATTTAAAAAAGTAAAAGAAACTCTAATGAGAATTGAACTTATGAACTTGAATATATAAAATTAAACTTTTAACCATTAAACCATATTAAACTTTATAGTAATTTTTACACCTAAATATATATATATAATATACCCCCACACCTTAGGTCCACCCTTGTACATTGTTATTCTCATCCAAAATAAAATGATGTTACTAAAACTAGCACTAAACTTGTAACTCACCCTTGGATATCGTTACTAGTTTGCTAACCATTTATTGAGATCAAACGACTCAAGAAAAAAATGATAGGAATCAAAATCTTACAAGACCTATCATTAGGGCAAGAGCCAAAGGATTTCAAATCTTGGCAATTTGAGCAAATCGACCCCGGAATTATTTGTTTGCTAACCTCTTTTCTATTACTCATGTATTGTATATTTCAACAGGTACACTTATCATGCTTTATAGGGCGGTGGACAAACTCACTAAGACTCAGCTTGTGGGTTATTTATAGACCGACCTAAACCGGTGATGAGTTGGACCAACGAATCCCATTGAAGAGATAGCTTGTTGAAGATTATTTTGTACTTGTAATTTATTTCTTGGAACCATTTATGTTGTAAGTTTTTGGGAAATTTTTATTTGGTTGTAATTTCTGTTTTAGGATTGGCCACCCTAAAGTGGCATAGTTGTAATTTTGTGGATATTTTAACCCTAAAGGGAGCAAGTATAAATACTTGCTTAAGTAGGGTTTTAGAGGATAGACTTGAAATTTGCACCAAACACATTTCGTGTGAGAGATTAAGGTTTCCCTAAGATTTCATAAGCTCTTATCGATTTCAATCCAAAATTGGAATTGTGGTAAGTTGCAACATAGAGAATTGTGAGTTATATCAATTCCCTACGTTGTTTTTTTCCTTTTCATCACTAGTGAGTATTATCTAGGGTTAATTAGGTTGGTTCTTTTGATCTGATTTTGGCGTCACTTGTGATCCAAAATCCTTTCATGTAATGTGATCTAATTGATTGGTTTTATCACTTGTTATTGCCATCAAATTTACTTTACATTGTGTTGCGTGGAATGGCATTGTTGTGAGGAGGGGTTCACGGTTTTTTTTGTGTTGATGTTTTGATTGGGATTAGATTGGAAAATGAGTTGAATTCTTGATTCAATTGAGAGATATCATCATTGTGGTTTTAATCTCATTGATTTTGTAATTTGGATCACATTCCAAAAATTAGGGTTCATGCAATTTTGCTACAATTTGAACTTGTTTGATCTTGTCATTTAAGAGTTGTTTAATTGGTTCATTTGCATGTGCTTAAACCCCCTTTTTAGGCACATCATCTTTTTGGTATCAGAGCTAAACATATTTGGTTTATTCAATCTTGATCACATTAGCGTTATGGAATTGGTTTAATAGTAGAAGAAGTTCACGTGATTGGAAGCTAGTTTGATTGACATTGTGTGATTGTCTATCAAATTGGTTTTGCATGTGCTTAAACTTAGTTTCAGGCATATCATCTTTTTGGTATCAGAGCTTGAGGTTTTGAGAAGGGGTTGATTGAATTTGGAATTCGGAAATTAGGGGTTGTTGAATTAGCACATTGATCCGAATTGTGAAGTGGAGTTGCGTTTTATTCCTTGTGTTGTTGAAGTGCTATCTTGTTGTTTAGTTATTGTACACTTACAGACTTGTAACATTCTTGGCTTCCTTTGATCATTGGTCGTGACTCGTGAGTGTGTAGTGTCTTGAAGTGGATGTGAGGAGTAAGAGTATTGATCCTTTGTGATCAATTGGAGGAGTGTGAATTGTCTTGTGCATTTTCGGAAATTGGAGGAGTAGCAATTGTGATTTCAGATTTGAATTTTTAGAATTGAAGAGTGAGTTAAGGAAGCAATTTAAATTTCAAAACACACATTAAGTGATTGTTTAATGGTGTGTTCATTTGAATTTGAAATAGCTCCTTACCATTTGTGGAATTTTGCAATTATTGAACTCAATTTGAATTTGAAATTTTAGCTGCTTTGTTGTTGTAGTTACGGTTTGATATATTATGTGGAAGTGGGGAAGTGCACCGTGACTTGAAGAGGTGTGTGTGTGTAGAGTTGTGTTTTTGTAAATTTAGTGAAGGTTGTGTATATTTAGCATTGGTTGTTGTGCGTGTTGTATAAATAATTGTCATTGGTGGTGTGAACATTGTGGAACCGTGGACAAAGGGGAGTTTTCTGGTAGTGAAGTTATGCATTTGTGCTTGTATTAAGGTGTTGTCCATTGTGAAGTTAATTAGTGGGAAATTAAAACAAGAAAAGGAAAGTTGAGTAGTAGAATTTGAATTCAAACAAGTCATTAAAGTGTGAAAGTAATTGAATTCATTACTTAAACACTTGTAGTTAAATTTAATTCTAAACTACTTAGAAGTAATTGTGTGTACTTCATTTATTTAACTTTACTTGGAGTACTAAGAATTATTTCATTGTGCTTCAATTATTTCACTTGACTTTGCTTGAAGTAACAATAAACATTTCTTGTATTAGTTAAAGTGTGAGCATCGTGGGTGTGTAAGGGTGTGTTGTTGTGGTACTAGTAGTGAAGTGTGTTATTAACTTGTTGAAGTTAGTTAATAACCATGTCAAAGGATGTGCATACTTCTACTACTTTGGTACATCAAGTAGTAACTTCCTATCTAACCATTGATGATGGACAAAGAGAAAACTTGTTCCATACTTCTTATAAGATAGAAGGAAATTTGTGCGTAATTATTATTGATAGTGGTAGTTGTACTAATGTTGTAGCTACATCATTAGTATCAAAGTTGAAACTTGAAACTATTTTGCATCTCGAACCCTATGCATTACATTGGCTAAATGATCAGGATAGTCTTTGTGTGACCCAAAAGGCTAGGGTACCCTTCAGTATAGGGGACAAGTACTGTGATGAACTTGAATGTAATATTATTCCTATGCGTACATCCCATATATTGCTTGGCAAGCTATGGTTGTATGACAGGATGGTATTATATGATGGGTATAGAAATACTTATATGTTCTAATAGGATGGTAAATGTATAGTATTGAACCTTATATTGCCATCAAAGGTTCAAAAGATGCAAAGACAGATAAGACAACCATCATAGATTCCTGAGGATCATAACCACATAATCAAATCTTCAGAGGTTCTTGAGGTTTCTAGTTACATGAGCCAACGTATAGAGCACAAAACTTGTCAAACACAGATGTGCCAACCTTTAGAGGATCTCGATGATCAAAGTCAGATGAGCAGACCACTAGAGGATGAAACTATTTAGGGGTAGTTGTGTTTAGCTTCAAAGGTACTAAAGGCTCATGAGCAGTTGAGTAAACCATTAGAGGATTTTGAAGGTTAGAGTCAGATGAGCACATCATCAGAGGGCTAGACTATTCAGAGACAATTGTGTCCACCTTTAGAGGTTTTAGAGGGCCGTGAGCAATTAAGCCAACCATTAGAGGGCCATGAGGGTCAACGACATATAGATGAGTTAGCAAATGAGGAAACAATATTAATGGAACGGGTTGAGATAGGGGAGACTTTAGTGGATGATGGGGCATTATTTGTGTTGCAGATGAAATACATCTTAGAAATGGAGGAGAGAAAGTAATCACCCCCTATGGTATTTCAGATATTGAGATTCTGCAGTGATGCTTCTTCAGATGGCTTGCTAAAAGGATATAGAGTCTCTATTGCATTTGTTATGTCAGATTTGAGGACAATTCTTTTTGAGTCCCAAGGAGATGATAGGAATCAAAATCCTACAAGACCTATCATTAAAGTAGGAGCCAAAGGATTTTAAATCTTGGCGATAGGGGTCCTTTTTGAGCAAATCGACCCTAGAATTATTTGTTTGCTAACCTCTTTTCTATTACTCATGTATTGTATATTCCAACAGGCACACTTATCATGCTTTACAAGTCGGTAGACAAACTCATTAAGACTTAACTTCTGGGTTATTCATGGATTGACTAAAATCGACGATGAGTTGGACTAACGAATCCTATTGAAGAGATAGCTTGTTGAAGATTATTTTGTACTTGTAATTTATTTCTTGAAACCATTTGTGTTGTAAGTTTTTAGGAAATTTTTATTTGGTTGTAATTTGTGCTTTAGGACCAGCCACCTTAAAGTGGCATAGTTGTAATTTTGTGGATAGTTTAACCCTAAAGGGAGCAAGTATAAATACTTGTTTAAGTAAGGTTTTCGAGAATAGACTTGAAATTTGTAGCAAGCACATTTCGTGTGAGAGATTAGGGTTTCCCTAAGATTTCATAAGCTCTTATCATTTTCAATCCAAAATTGGAATTGTGGCGAGTTGCAACATAGAGAATTGTGAGTTGTATCAATTCCATATGTTGTTTTTTTCCTTTTCATCACTAATGAGTAATATCTAAGGTTGATTAGGTTGGTTCTTTTGATTTGATTTTAGCATCACTTATGATCCAAAATCCTTTCATGTAATGTGATCTAATTGATTGGTTTTATCACTTGTTATTGCCATCAAATTCACTTTACATTGTGTTGCGTGGAATGGCATTGTTGTGAGGAGGGGTTCACGGTTTTTTTGTGTTGATGTTTTGATTAGGATTAGATTGGAAATTGAGTTGAATTCTTGATTCAATTGAGAGATATCATCATTGTGGTTTTAATCTCATTGATTTTGTAATTCGGATCACATTCCAAAAATTAAGGTTTGAGCAATTTTGCTACAATTTGAACCGGTTTAATCTTGTCATTTAGGAGTTGTTTAATTGGTTCATTTGCATGTGATTAAATCCCCTTTTTAGGAACATCATCTTTTTGGTGTCAGAGCTAAACATATTTGGTTCATTGAATCTTGATCACATTGGTGTTATGGAATTGGTTTAATAGTAGAAGTTCATGTGATTGGAAGCTAGTTTGATTGACATTGTATGATTGTCTTTCAAATTGATTTTGTATGTGCTTAAACTTGGTTTTAGGCACATCAAAAAATGTCTTTCTAATACAAGCTTTAGCAAAAATTCTCTTGGCTTAGAAACCCATTTATCTAGACTTTATACCGATATAACTTTTATGATTACACTATATAATGAACCTTTAAAGTCATCTTAGCCACTCGTTATATCGATGAAACAATTAAAAAATTAACTTAAACACTTTTGATTTTCCATTTTCGTTAAGAATTTAGAATAGCCTGAACAAGTAAATACAAGTAATAAGGATACATAAAACTTAAGATAAAAGAGACTAATATATAGGAAAAATGATCTAAAACGGCTACAAAATTACAGATAATTGCTAATTTAATTGATGGGGTGGAAATAATAGCAAACAAATGCATGGTTAAATTTAGCAAAAACGGGCTAGTCGCAATTTTTTAAATTCTGAACCTTATTTCGAAGAAAATGAGCTAACTCGAAGAAGTTAGTATCTTTGTTGCTAAGCTACGTCATTTTTAGGGCAAATTCCGTCGTTTAGTCTTTTGAATAGAAAATTTTACTAATTTTGGTAATTTTTAGATTTCTTATAACTTTTTTTATAGATATTTCTATTTTAGATGCCATTTGTCGCATTTTCTTTATCATCTAAGGTATGTTGTATCCTTAAGTTTTAGGAATTTCTATTTTCGGCTATTTTTAGACATTTTTTTTAGTAAATTTTTTATATCTATTTTTGGCACTTTGCACTTATTATTATTTGTATGCCCTAGGGCAAAGGGATAGATCATTATTGAATGTAAAAAATTGTTGTGAGTGGTTTTGCTCTGTTTCTTTTCCCAAATTTGTGAATTTTATACAATTCTTGAATTTAGATGCCAAATCCCTAGGAATTATTAGAATCAATAAGTATTTGAAGATTACACTCTGGGTATTCGTAAAATTAACAATTTGTGATAATCTCAACACAATTCACACGTGTTACGCTGCGTTAGTTGGTATTGGAGTCGAGTTCATTCTTGGTAACATTGGCACCCCTGAGATAAACTTACCAATGTCGTGTTGTAGTGGATCAAACCTACGATCGTGATGATCTAGAGCGAAGAATTGGGCAGATGATTGATGAAAGGCTAGATGTGGTGTTGGAACGTCATTTGGATGTGGTTGTAGGTCGATTAGCAGAGAGAATGGGTACGTTGATGGGTAATCAAAATCAAAATATCAACCTTAGGCATGTGAGAAACCTTAACTCGATGCCAGTTGTAGAAGAGGTGCAAGATGACTCCTCTTCTCTTGAGGAAGATGAACAGTATGATGTAGTATCGTGTAGGCGTGTTAGGCCTCGTGCAGAGGAAGACCAGAGGCATTGGGAACTAGGTATGAGAATGGAGATATCAGAGTTTCATGGAAGCCTCCAACAAGAAGAATTCTTGGATTGGTTAACCACGATTGAAGAGATTTTGGATTTCAAAGGAATCCCTGAGGATAAACAGTTGCAATTGGTAGCAACTAGATTGCATGGTAGGGCCACAATATGGTGGCAGCAATTAAAATTGACTTAAAATAGGTTGGGAAAATAAAAAGTCACATCATGGGAAAAGATGAAGAAACATCTACGAACAAAGTTTTTACCTTATAATTTCCAACGCATTATGTACCAGAGACTACAAAATCTTAAATAGGGTAACAGGTCAGTAGATGATTACACTTATGAATTTTACCAATTGATAGTTAGGAATGAACTTCAAGAAATGGATGATTAGTTGGTTGCTAGATACATTGGGGGTTTGAGGATGCAGATTTAGGATACAATCAATTTATTTAACCCCGTTAGTGTATCAATAGCACACCAAAGAGCGTTGATTGTTGAAAAACAATAGAAGCAATATGGGAGTAGTGGTGTAATGGGTAGTGGAGGTGGCATTAACAGTAGTGGTGTGAATCGTACCGGAAGTAGAACCTCAAGTAGTAACACTACTGGGCATTTTAGTAGGCTTAACATGAGTGGCCCTAGCACTAGTAGGGTGAAGTGCTTTAAATGTGGTGAGGCTGGTCATCGATAGTTTAAATGTAGGAAAATGGAAAAGAAGGCACTTTTTATTGAAAACAAAGAAGAGGACGGTGACGAATTTGTGTTTGAAGCGGTTGGTGATGGTGAACCTATCTTTGATATTGAATATACTAAGGAGGAGCTTGTGACAGGCAATGGTAAGGAAAATTTAGTAGTTAGGAGATCCTGTATGACCCCTAGAGTAGTAGAGGAAGAGTGGCTCAGAAACAATATTTTCTAATCCACTTGTACTATTTTAGGCAAAGTTTGTCGGTTTATGATCGACTTAGGGAGCTGTGAGAACATTGTGTCCACAGAAGCTGTGCAAAAGCTAGGCATTAAGCTAGAACAGCATCTTAAACCTTACAAGTTAGCTTGGCTAAAGAAAGGTGGCGAGGTAAGTGTCTCTGAACGAATGCTAGTTACATTCTCTATTGATTATAAATATAGAGACTCTGTCTAGTGTGATGTTGTGACATTTAATGCTTGTCATTTGTTGTTGGGGAAGCCTTGGTAATTTGATAGGGGTGTGACTCATGATCGTAGAGCTAATACTTACAGTTTTGTATGTAAAGGTGTGAAGATCGTGTTGGTTCCTAATAAAAGCACTACTGAGTCCAAAATTGTTAAGCAGGGTAATAGTTCCAACATGCTGTCTTTAGCTAGGTTTGAAGAAGAATTACAAGACTCTGAAGTTGTCTTTGCTCTGGTGGGTAAAGAGGTTAAAAGGGAAGTGGAAGTACTTGAGGTGACAGTTTCGGTGGTAGTTGAGTTCCAAGGTGTATTTCCTGTTGAGTTGTCGGATGGGTTACCACCACTACGTGATATCCAACACCAAATTGATCTTGAGCCTGGTGCAGCCCTTCCTAACAGACCACATTATGAAATGAGCACTACAGAACATGAGGAGTTGAGGAGGTAGGTTAAAGAATTGCTTGTGAAGGGTTTTATTAAGGAGAGTTTGGGTCCATGCGCAATTCCCGCTCTTCTGACTCCCAAGAAGGATGGCACCTGGCATATGTGTATGGATAGCCGAGCCATTAATAAGATTACTGTTAGGTATTGTTTTCTTATTCCTCACTTAGATAATTTACTAGACACCTGGCATATGTGTATGGATAGCCGAGACATTAATAAGATTACTTTTAGGTATTGTTTTCCTATTCCTCACTTAGATAATTTACTATACTAGTTGAGTGGAGCTAAGGTATTCTCAAAGTTAGACTTGAAGAGTGGGTATCACCAGATTCGCATTCAAGTGGGTGATGAGTGGAAGACAACCTTCAAGATAAGAGAGGGGTTGTATGAGTGGTTGGTTATGCCGTTTGGATTTTCTAATGCACTTAACACTTTTATGAGAGTGATGAATAAGGTTTTGTGGCCATTCATTGGCAAGTGTGTTGTCGTATATTTTGACAACATATTAATTTATAGTATTGATCTAGAGCAGCATCTCCAGCACTTAATGGATGTTCTTAATGTGTTGCGTAGGGAAAATTTTTATGCTACCTTGAAAAAGTGTGTATTCATGACCATAGAGGTACTTTTTCTTGGCTACATAATTTCCGCTAATGGTTTGCAAGTTTCTAAGTCTAAAGTGGAAGCCATTAGACAGTGGCCTAGACCTACTACATTGGCTACAATTCGAAGATTCCATGGCTTGGCATCATTTTACAGACGATTTATACTCCATTTCAGCAGTATCATGGTTCCTACCACTGACTATATGAAGGGTGGTAAGTTTCTATGGACAGATGAAGCAGAGATAGCTTTTTAGCATATTCAAGTGCGTCTTACAACAACCCTAATTCTAGTGTTACCATATTTTCATCAACCTTTTGAGCTACATGCAGATGCCTCTAAAGTGAGGATTGGAGCTATTTTGACTTAGAATAGTAGGCTGATAGCTTATTTTAGTGAGAAGCTAACAAGGGCAAAGCTGTGATATAGTACCTATTGTCGAGTCTAATTTTTGGATTTTCCATTCCTAATCCGATCTATACTAGACCCTATGCTCATCTAATGTAGACTCTCGATTTAAGTTAGAATTTCGTTTTATTTTGGAGTTGCCACCCAACTGTGGTTGGGAAAGATTAAATTAGGACTAATTGAGCAGATCATTCTTAATTTGGACCACTGGTCAGCGTAATTTCCTCTTCTCATTTTTTGTGAAAAGAGGAAAGGGAAAACCAAAGTTTCTGGATTCAGAAGCTAATCTATTAAAACCCTAAGGTTACCACCTTAATCACCCAAAATCTAAACCTTATCCGAAATTTCTTTTATTTATTTTTTTGTTGTCTCTTTATTGTGTTTTTGAGTAACCGATTATAAGAAAATGATTTTTTTGTTTTTTTTAGAGTTGCCCCAAATGGGTGCCTACGTACCTGCTATTCAGGATCAAATGTGCCGTAGTTCTTTTTTCTTGAAAAACCTTAATGTGTTGGTGATTTTTAATTATGAAATTTCTTTTGATTTACGTTTTTACCATCTTAGTATTTTTCTAAAAAATATAAGCCTAAACTTGATAATTTGATTTTTTGAAAAAATAATAACTTTTTAGGAAAAAACCAAATTTGGATTTATTTAAGAAAAATGATTTTTCTAAGTGATAAAAGTTTCATTTCTCTATTTTTCAACCCATTTCTAATATTATAAATTCTTATTATTTTTATTAATTTTTTATAATTTTTATTGATTTTTATTAATTTTTTTATAATTTTTATTGAAACATTTTCCCCTATATTATTTATCTATTATAAAATAAAATCTAAATTTTCACTATTTTTTTCTAATATAGATTTTTATCATTTTCTTTATATATATTTTTATATTTTTATTATTTATTATTATAATTATTTATTCTTATTATTATTCATCCTAAATTAATTCATAAAAAAAAAAACTAATCTAAATTCTAATATTTTTGAATCATACATAAAAATAAATAACTAAAGAAATTAAAAAAAAATAAAATAACTAATTAAATAAATAAAAAATAAAAAAATTCGACTTACCTGGATCTGGGTCGATGTGCGGGTCAGGTCAATCGGGGGTTTGAAATGTGGGGGAGGCAGAATCCGCATTTTGCAATTTTTTTTCATCGCTTGGGACATGTGTCGGCAACTGATTAGCTGAAGTGGACGCACGCGCCGGGCACGTGATCATCTTCAACCTTCATCCGAGATTGCCGGCGAGGAGGAAAAATCGAATTTCGGTCGTTTTGATTTGATTTTTTATACAAATCCAGCAGATCTTCAACAGAAATAAGATAAACATCATCCAATTAGAATCAAATCGCAACAAATTGATGGATTTGCACAAATCAGAGGGAGGTTTTAACCGCAAATCCGATTTGCTTCAATTGGCGGAAATCCGAGCTTATCCAACTCGATTCCTTATGACTATAAATAGAGGATGAAGGCAAGAAGCAAGGGCACAGATCAAAAGTGAGGAAAAGAGAGAGAATCGAAGTCTCGCCGGAGTTGCCTAGCCGCGACCATCGAGCTACCTCCAGGAGGCATTTTTGGAGAAATCCACCGCTATGGTTGAGTTCCCCACCCCCGAAAACCTAGGAACCGACACTTCAGTTGCTTCGAAAGGCCGCTGGAATGCCGTCAACGAGCACTCCCAGCTGCCATGACCAATCAACCCGATTGACCCAACCCGCGCACCGACCAGGATCCAAGTAAGTCGGATTTTTTTATTATTTATTTATTTATTTAGTTATTTTATTTATTTTTTTAATTTCTTTAGTTATTTATTTGTTATGTATAATTCAAAAATATAAAAATATTAAAATTTAGATTAGTTTTTTTTTAGGAATTAATTTTGGATGAATAATAATAAGAATAAATAATTATAATAATAAATAATAAAATATGAAAATATATAAAGAAAATAATAAAAATATATATTAGAAAAAATAGTAAAAATTTAGATTTTAGTTTAGGATAGATAAATAATATAGGTGAAAATTTTTCAATAGAAATTAATAAAAATTATAAAAATTAATAAAGATTACAAAAATCAATAAAAATTAATAAAAATCAATAAAAAATTATAATAATAGAAATGGGTCAAAAATAGAGAAATGAAATTTTTATCACTTAGAAAAATCATTTTCTTAAATAAATCCAAAGTTGGTTTTTTCCTAAAAAATTATTATTTTTTCAAAAAAATCAAATTATCAAGTTTAGGCTTAGATTTTTTAGAAAAATACTAAGATGGTAAAAACGTAAATAAAAAGAAATTTCATAATTAAAAATCACCAACACATTAAGGTTTTTTAGGAAAAGCGAACTATGGCACGTTTGATTCTGAATAGCAGATACGTAGGCACTCATTTGGGGCAATTCTAAAAAGAACAAAAAAATCATTTTCTCAGAATTGGTTATTAAAAAACACAATAAAAAGACAACAAAAAAATAAATAAAAGACATTTCAGATAAGGTTTAGATTTTGGGAGATTAAGGTGGTAACCTTAGGGTTTTAATAGGTTAGCCTCCGAATCCAGAAACTTTGGTTTTCCCTTTCCTCTTTTCACAAAAAACGAAAAGAGGAAATTACGCTGACCAGTGGTCCAAATTAGGATTGATTTGCTCAATTAGTCCTAATTCAATCTTTCCCAATCACAGTTGGGTAGCGACTCCAACATAAAACGAAATTCCTAACTCAAGTCGAGGGTCTACATTAGATGAGCATAGGGTCTAGTATAGATCGGATTAGGAATGGAAAATCCAAAAATTAGACTCGACAGTATGGCGACTCCACTAGGGACTTCTCTTTAGTAGGCTAGCCACCTGAATCTCCTCAAATCACTCCTTTCTAAGAAATGTCTTTTAATTGTTATACTATTGCTAACCTTTCAAGGATTTAACTAAATTTAGGATTCACTTATTTACTTTCGCTGTTGAGTCTGCATGCATGTAACTGTGTGAATAGATACGGTCAAACCCGGGCCGTCTTAGGACCCTAAGACAGGGGGCCATTGTGTAGGTTTCGGGCGAAGTGATATAATCACCATTCGGGATTGATTAGGCTACCCCACCCAATGCTTCGATATGGCCTGAGATCCATTTCTCCGAGAATGCAGGAAGCCATAGAGCTCGGGGACCTATTAGAACCTACCTATTTGCATACACGACGTCATGGGCTGACAACTGATTGATGATGTGATACTTTTGTTCTGTTCATGGAGTTCAGATACATTTCCCTATAATGCTCTCATTGTAACATAGTTCTTGTTGTAATTAGAAATTTCTGTTGTAATAGATGGCTAATTCCACAATTGACCGCCTCCTTCGCAAAGAAATCCGAGTATGCAAACCTCTGGACCCGAAATTGGTACTGGACCACTGGTTCACTCTGTATAACCTAGAAGAGTAGGCCTTCATTCAGTAGAAAATAGAGCCCATCCTCTCACTGATGAAGTTGGAGATGAGCTTACCCTTGGTATGGGCCATCTATGGGAAATAGAGCTCGCGACTTTCTTCATTGGGCCACGCGAGATCACTCCCACTCAAGACCCGAGCTAGAGTCAAAGAGTTAGAAGCTATCATCAACGGAAAATCGGCGTCTACACAGCAGAAGACCAAGAGAATTAGAAAATATATCTATTGTACTTTTTCATTTTTTTAAGTATCGAACTCCAAAGTTTCCAATATTAATAAAATAAAGTTTCAGTATTATATCATCAATCAATTGTTGGTCCCTTTATTTTAGCATCCGTGTGACACATGCATCACATGCATACATCATATTAAAGAAAAATGCGCGCCAGGTATCAAAAATAGCTCCCAAACAACCAAACCCTCCCAGAAGCCCAATCTGCACTCGTTTGAGAACCAAGATGGCAAACAGTGGCGACAGCTGCAACAACACAAGTACTGACGCTGTCTCAGACCCTAGGATCGTATCCTTGGAACAAACGGTCTAGCAGCTAGTTGCACAAGTCTACCTCCTGACTGAAAGCATTGGCCTCCTTCGCACCACCCAACTGACTCAAGAAAAACACTCAGGGGCCAGGAAAGGGAAAGCAGTGGAGGGTCAGCCTCCAGAGTATGAAGAAATCAATTCCCACCTCAACCCGACCTTTGAGTATTAACTGAGAGCCAACCAAGGTCCGACCTCTGAGGACTTGAAGAAAGAAATGGAGGACAGACAAAAAGAGATGGAAAAGAGACTCTTTCAACAACTGGCCAACAAAATGAAAACAATAGAGGGGCCTGACAGTTTCGAACAGGCCGGGATCACTAACTTGCCAGCATATGGGGAGGAAGTATACCTCGATAAATTCAAGACCCTAGAATTTGAAAAGTATGATGGCACTGGATGCCCCAAGATGCACACAAGGCTATACGCCTGGAAGATGAGCAAATATGCTCAATATGACCAACTTATGATCCAGACCTTCCAAGATAACCTTACAAGGCCTGCTCTAGTCTGGTATGCCCACCTGAATTTCAATCAGGTCAATACCTTAGAAAGGCTCGCTCAGTATTCTATGACCAATACAAGTTCAACATCGAAGTTGCCCCTTCAGTGATTGATCTAGGAAGTCTTCGAAAGAGATACGCTGAGTCTTTCAAAGAGTATGCTCAGCGATGGAGAGCTCAAGCTGCTAGGATAGTAGCCCCGATTTTTGAAAAAGAGTTGACATTCATATTCGTCAACACTCTGGACAAGACCTACTTCTCACATCTGGTGGGCATCTAGTTTTGCAGAAGTAGTGGCAGCAGGGTGCCGGATTGAGAATGCCATCACAACAGGCAGACTCCAAACAATGGATCCTCCCAGGTCACATCATCATAAAGGCCCTTGGGAGGTAACAAAGCCAAGGAGTCTACCATCAGCACAGTTAATTCCAATAAAGCAGAAAAGGCTGGGACTCGTGTGACGTTCCAAACTATGAGTACCCCAGGCCAGCACTCCCCAGCAAATCATGCCTAGGCCACCAGAGTCCCGAGACAGTTCACTCCAATCCCGATCCCGCTTAGCCAGGTCTTTGCTTGGCTGCGGGCAGATAATTTGATTAGCTTTGAGATCCCGAATGATCGGTATAAGCCCAGAAACTTCGACCCAAGCCTTAAATGTGACTATCATATGGGCCAAGAGTGGTATTCTAGAGATAGATGCTGGAGGCTTCGAAACAAAATCCAGGATCTGATTGACGCTGGGATTGTGCAGCTGGACTTTGTTAACACCCCGACGCCTAATGTCAACACTAATCTGCTGCCTAACCATAAGCCCACCGTCAATATGATTACGTCCGAAGAGTCGGCTCCCAAAGAATCCTCCAAGCAAAAGGCGACAGATCAGCAGAAAAGGCATTGTTGTCAAACTCCAGAGAAAACCCCCAAATCACATATAAAAAAGAGATGGTTAGTTGGAAACCCAATAGTCGGTACATTGGGAGAATCACATGAGAGATTCGAGTGCTTGGTAAACTATTCTTACACCCCAACTGTGTATGGGCTGCCTACTGGATGGGGGCCCAAGTTTGAGAAAGAGGAAAACCCACCAAAAGAAGGGGAGAAGTCTGTGAACATGATCAAGTCAAAGCAAAAGCCGATGGTCATAAAGTGCTATAAAGGACAGTTAACCGAGATACAAATTCCAAAAAAGAGATATGTGTTCAATGTCCCAATACCGGCAGAGAGGTATAAGGCCGCACCGTTTGACTATCAGACCCTTGATCAAGAACGACCCCCTATGGTAGGAGGAATCACCCGCTCTGGGAGAGTTTATGACCCGAAATATAAAATCTCAACCGAGGAGCCCAACACGGAGATAGGAAAGGAAGAAGAAGAGGGGCTCGCTGCATTTACAAAAATGGTGAAAGTGAGTGGATATAGATCATGGAACAACTGAACAAGGTTCCAGCCTAAATATCACTTATGGGTCTCCTTACAACCTCCAAGCCCCACAGGGAAGCACTCTTCAAAGTGCTCAAACAGATCAAGGTACCAGAAGGCATCGTTACAGACAAATTAAGTCATGTGGCAGATTTTATCTTCACCATGGACCAGATATCTTTCTCCCCCGAAGAGTTAGGAGAAGATGGAGACCAACATATAAAACCACTTTTCATAGTGGTAAAATGCAACGACATGATTGTCTCCCGAGTACTCATTGACAACGGGTCGTCCCTCAATGTTTGCCCATTGGCTACCCTCGACTTATTGAGGGTCGATCTAAGCAATATTAAACCTAACTCGATGGTGGTCAGGGCTTTCGATGGGTCAAAAAGAGACATAGTAGGGGAAATAAGCTTGTTGGTAGAGATTGGTCCACAAGTGTTCTACATCTCCTTCCAAGTCCTTGACATCCCAAGATCTTTTAATCTACTTTTGGGAAGGCCATGGATACATACCACTGGAGCAATACCCTCAAGCCTCCATCAGAAGGTCAAATTCATCGCAAATGGGCAGATTGTCACAGTATTGGGAGAGCAAGATTATGCCATCTACAAAGAAACCGCCATACCTTACATTGGGGAGGATGGTTCTGAACACCTTGGTCTCCAGATATTCAATGAGGTGAATGTGGTGACTAGCAAGGAAGACCATCAGTTTAAGGAGGGGCAGCAAGGGACATTTGGACTAGGGTATGTTCCTATAGCCCAGGAAGAAGCATAAGCCAAAGGTGTTAGAGGTAGGAAGAAAGAGAAGCCAAGCCACACCCAGATGCACATTCTACCCCTCTAACAATCATTCAAACAAACAACTACCATTCAAGAGCCAAGGAAAAGAGAAAATGACATCAGTAATGGGAGCCCAACCCTTCGCACGTCCAAACAGCATCCAGCTCTCAATAATTGGTTCTATTATCCTATTGATAGCGCTAGGTCAGCTCAAGGATAGGGAACAATTGTTAAACAATTTTTATTGAGACTTCTTTACATAATTCAATAAATTACAATTTGTCTTACTTATATATATCTGCTTTCGTTTTACTTCACCCAGATCTCCTACCATCGAACGTCAGGGACATTTCGCACAGGTAAAAAATGAAAACACTGATATCATTTCCAACACTGCTGGGTCAGTTGTTGGAGGCGATATCCTTGACCACGAAATAATACAAGAAAATTGGCAAAAACATGAACAAAGCGGAATCTCAATTGACGAGCCAGTGGAGATAGTAAATCTAGGAAGTGTTGAGAAACCTAAAAACCTCAAGATCGGGACTAGTTTAAGTGTCGAGCAAAAACGTGAGATGACTAAGCTATTAACTGAATATGCAGATGTGTTCGCCTGGTCATATGGCAACATGCCAGGATTAGACCCATCAATAGTAGTTCATAAGCTTCCCACAAGGGAAGATGTCAAACCTAAAAAACAGAAATTGAGAAGATTTAAGCTTGACATCTTACTAAAGATTAAAGAGGAAGTCAAGAAACTGCTAGAAGTAGGGTTCATTAAAGTATCCAACTACTCAGAATGGGTAGCAAATATAGTCCCCGTTCTAAAAAAGAATGGAAAAGTACGCGTATGCGTAGACTTCCGGGACTTAAACCAAGCTATACCAAAGGATAACTTCGCCCTGCCTCACATCGATGTTTTGGTAGAGAACACTGCAGGGAACCATCTTTTCTCATATATGGATGGTTTCTCAGGATATAATAAAATAAAAATGGCTGAAGAAGATAAAACTAAGGCGACTTTCATCACAACATGGGGGACTTTCTATTACAAAGTCATGCCTTTCGGCTTGAAAAACACTGGGGCAACATATCAGAGAGCTATGGTCGCGATACTTCATGACATGATGCATCGAGAAGTCGAAGTATACGTCGACGACATGATAGCCAAGTCCAAAGAAGAAGAAAGCCATACAGATATCCTGAGAAAGTTGTTTAAGCGATTGAGAAAGTTCCAGCTCAAGTTAAATCCGGAGAAGTACACTTTCGGGGTCACAACCGGCAAGTTGTTAGGGTTTGTCATAAGCCGAGAAGGCATTAAAATCGACCCTAACAAAGTAAAGTCTATATTAGAGCTACCTTCCCCACGCACTGTTAAAGAGGTAAGAGGTTTGCTGGGAAGGTTGAATTACATAGCTTGTTTTATCTCACTGCTCACAGATAAGTGCCGTCCACTATTCCGTCTGTTAAAAAAGAATGCTGTAGTAGAATAGGACGACGAATGTGAAGAAGCATTTAGGACGATCAAAGACTATCTCATAAAGCCTCCAGTCTTGATAGTCCCAAAGCAAGGGAAGCCCTTATTCTTATACCTCACGATACTCCCTGAATCTATAGGGTGTGTGTTGGGACAAACAGATGAAGAGGGAAGAGAGTGTTCCATATATTATCTAAGCAAGAAATTTACAGACGGGGAACAGAGGTATTCAGAAGTAGAGAGGACTTGCTATGCTTTGATTTGGGTCATGCACTGATTGAGGCAATACACCCTTTACTATCATATTGAGCTACTGACAAGACATGATCCTCTAAAGTACTTGGTAGAGAAGCTCGTTTTAATAGGGAGAATCTCTAAATGGCAAATGCTCTTATCGGAGTTTAATATCACATACATAAATCAAAGCTCGATGAAAGGGTAATCTTTAGCCGACCAATTGGCAAAACACCCTATCGAGGGAGATTCCCAAGAGCCACAGCCCAATTCCCTGATGAAAATATATTAACAGTGAAAGGCATACCAGTAGAAGATTGTGGGATAGAGCGAAACCCTAAGTGGAAAATGTTCTTCGACGGAGCTGCTAATGTATTCGGTTGTGGGATTGGGGCAGTGTTGATATCCCTAGATGGCACACAATTCCCTTTAGCAACAAGGTTCACATTTCCATATACCAATAATATCGCGGAATATGAGGCATGCATCATCGACCTCAAAATGGCTTGCTACATGGAAATCCGTGAATTAGAAGTGTACGGAGATTCTTCACTTATCATATTACAGACAAGAGGGGAATACAAGACTAAAGACCCCAAACTGGTACCATACCATCAGCATTTGACAGGGCTAATCGAAGAATTCGAGGCAATCACTTTCACATACATCCCAAGAACTCAAAATTAGTTTGCAAATGCACTCGCCACACTAGTATCTATGATTCAGATAACAGGGGGAGTCGAGGTCCAACAGTTGAAAATAGACATCGAAAATCGGCTCGCCTACTGTTTAGCAATTGAAAAAGCACAAGATGACAAACCTTGGTATTACGACATCAAAACTTTTCTCCAAGAAAGCAAATACCCTGAAATGGCTAGCAGAAATGACCAAAGAACACTCAGAAGGTTAGCAAGTCATTTCTTATTAAGTGGGTCTATACTTTACAAAAAATCGCCTGATACCACCTTGCTAAGATGTGTAGATAGAAATGAAGCATGTGAACTGATGAAAGAAGTACACGAAGGGTTATGTGGACCTCATATGAACGGCTACATGTTGGCCCAAAAAATCATGAGGTTGGGATACTATTGGCTAACCATGGAATTAGATTGCATAAAATATGTCAAGCACTGTCATTTGTGTCAAGTGTACGCAAACCGGATAAATGCTCTGCCCAACGAGTTGCACTCATTGTCAGCACCATGGCCTTTCTCCATGTGGGGAATCGACATAATCGGCCCAATCACTCCGACAACATCCAATGGCCATAGGTTCATATTAGTGGCAATTGATTACTTCACTAAGTGGGTAGAAGCTTCATCACATACCAATGTCACCAAAGGGGTAATAGTCTGATTTTTGAAGAGGGACATAATAGCTCGATACGGAGTTCCTGAGTCAATCATCACCGACAACGGTACCAATCTTAATAACAAATCGATGACAGGTTGATGTCAACAATTCCACATAAACTGATACGAAATCGGTTTGCTCGAATTCCTAACTGATACGAACCACGTCAACGTGTGACGAAACCCAATACCAATACGTTCGGAATTCGCTACCTAAGATGCCAAACACACTCAAGTGGAAACCGCGACCCGTTGTCTATAAGCGAGACAAAAACCTTGGTATAATATGAAGACGCCACAATCGGGATGAAAGACCGATTGATAAGTCGGGATGAATGCCATGGAAGAAAAATCTGATAAGTTCTAGATTAGTTCTTTAAAGAACCAGGAGAGGAATTCTCTCAAAAGTGTTTTTCAAACTTTAATGTTATATGTTCTATATTCTAGTTGTTCTAAACCCTAGGAGTTTTATAGTAGGGTTTACAATTAGTAACAATAAAGCCCTAAAACGACATCACTTTAATAAGTTGCATAAAAATAACAAAACAAGACATGAAGGCCGGGAGCATGGGAATGAAGGCCGGCGGCCGTGGAGCCGGCGTTGGAGAAGTACACGACCAGCGTTAGAGATGTACACGACTGTGTACTTCTAGTCGTGTATCTTTCTGTGGAAATCTTAACAATGTACACGACCATGTACTTCTAGTCGTGTATCTTTCTGTGGAAATCTTGACAACATACACAGCCGTGTACTTTTAGTTGTGTATCTTTCAGTGGAAATTCTTGACACCATACACGGCCGTGTCTTTGAACCGTGTATACGACCGTATATGATTCTATGTAATCTCCAGACTCCTACACGGTCGTGCCTTGTAAAGACACGTCCTCTTCACCCCGTATCCGGTATAGCTTGTACAAGAGCAAGGGCATTCCCATGGTTGTTCCAATCCATTCCAGCTTCATGATTGCTCCAATCCTTTCTGACTTCGTGGACATCCTTTATCAACCCGTTAAGTGTTTCATTGAATCGTTTTGCTCGAGTTCTTGTGATAGGTCCAGGTGGCACTTCAAGAGGATCCACATTCCATCTTTTGGCTTGGCTCCCATCATGGCTCTCATCATTCCCCTCCTCTTGAAAAGGATTTGTCCTCAAATCATCGCCTGCATCAAAAGGACTCAAATGAGTAACATTAAATGTAGCACTTACTTAATACTCACCAGGTAAATCTATCTTGTATGCATTATCATTGATGCGCTCAAGAATTTGAAATGGTCCATCGCCTCTAGGAAGTAGTTTAGATTGACGCTGCACAGGAAACCGCTCTTTGCGCATGTGAACCCAAACCCAGTCTCCAGGTTCAAAGACAACTTGTCGAAGACCCTTGTTGGCTTGTTTCACATACTGCTCTGTTCTTCGCTCAATGTTTAGCCTTGCCTTCTCATGGATCTGTTTAACAAATTCTGCTTTCTTCTTGCCATCTAGATTAACATACTCAGAAATAGGCAAAGGTGATAAATCCAAAGGAGTTAGTGGATTAAAACCATACATAATTTCAAAAGGAGTAAACTTAGTAGCAGAATGCCTTGTGCGATTATAGGTAAATTCAACATGCGGCAAACAATCCTCCCAACTTTTAATGTTCTTTTTAATGACAGCCCTCAACAAAGTAGATAAAGTTTAATTTACTACCTCAGTTTAACCATCAGTCTGTGGATGACAAGTAGTAGAAAACAATAACTTAGTTCCTAACTTAGCCCACAATGTTTTCCAGAAGTAGCTCAAGAACTTAGCATCTTTATCCGATACGATTGTTCTAGGCATACCATGTAATCTCATAACTTCCCTAAAGAACAAATTAGCAATATTGCAAGCATCATCTGTTTTGTGACAAGGAATGAAATGTGCCATTTTAGAGAATCTATCTACGACTACAAAAATAGAATCTCGACCATGTCTAGACCTAGGTAATCCTAACATAAAATCCATGGAAATATCTACCCAAGGCTCATGAAGAATGACACTAGACCCATATAACCCATATAATAAGTCATCTAAGTGAGGAATGGGATGACAATACTTTACCGTAATGTTGTTGATGGCGCGGCCATCAACACACATTCTCCATGAACCATCCTTCTTAGGCACCAAAATCACAGGCACTGCACATGGGCTCATGCTTTCTCTCATGTACCCCTTCTCTATTAATTCATCAACTTGCCTTTGGAGTTCCTTTGTCTCCTCTGGATTGCTCCTATAAGCCGGTTTGTTTGGAATCGATGCTCCAGGTACTAGGTCAATCTGGTGCTCAATACCACGAATAGGTGGTAATCCCTTTGGAATCTCCTCAGGGAAGACATCTTCAAAGTCTTGCACAATAGACACAACCACACTAGGCAAAGAGTTAAATAGTTCATTAGTATTCAAACAAATTTGCTTAAAAACCAGCAACAACATAGGTTGCTTCATCACTAACGCTCTCCTCACTACACTCGCTCTTGCCACACAACTCTCCTTTTGCAAGGCTGCACTCTCCTTTTCACTCATAACCAAAGTTGATCCCCCTTCAACTTGGTCTTTCACACTCTTTCCAGCCTTCCTCTCTTTTTCCTTTTGATATCGACTTTTGTGTTCCGTTTCTTTCTCGCTATCTTTTGCTCTATCACTCTCCCTCTATTTTTCACTCACCTTATATTTTGCAAAAGACTGTTGTAGCTGCAACTGATCCTCATACACCTGTTTAGGTGTTAAAGGTTTAAGATTAAAGCTTTTCCCTTGGTGAACAAGCGTATACTTGTTAGAAAAGCCATCATGAACAACCTTCCTATCAAATTGCCATGGCCTCCCCAACAACACATGACACGCTTGCATTGGCACTACATTGCATAACACCTCATCCTCATACCTACCAATGCGAAAAGCAATCAAGGCTTGCTTACTCACCTTAGTCTCGCCACTATCATTCAGCCACTGCAATTTATATGGACTAGCGTGTTTAGTAATCTTGAGTCCCAGCCTCTCGACAATAAAATTACTCACCACATTAGTGCAACTTCCTCCATCAATGATCAAACTGCAAATATGATCACCTAAATAACATCTAGTATGAAAGATATTCTCTCGTTGCACCTCCTCTTCTTCCTTCACCTGCACATTCAAAGCTCTCTTCACTACTGCCACTAACTTCCCTATTGCAGGCTCCTCATCATTAGTAGCGTCCTCTAATGGAGGCATATCATCCTCTTCACTATCCCCCTCAGTTTCATACTCACCATCATCACGCAAAATCATAACATGCCTATTCGGACATTGACTAGCAATATGGCCTCTACCTTAGCATTTAAAACATCTATTGTCACGATTTCTACGAGTAGAAGAATCAGGTTTACCTTGGTTACCAGGAGTAGAACCCGCTTGCCTCTGCTCTCCTTTTGGTTTGGTGGGTAAAGGCTTTTCTTCCTTCTTCCATTGGTTAGTCTTCCAAGCGGATAAACCAATACCCTGTTGAAACCGTGCATTACTGCTACCTTTCCTCCTGTGCTGGTTCTCAACCTTTATAGTCATATGAACCATATCTTCCGATCGTTGCCAATCGTAGTTTCAATAAATTGAATTCTTGTTCTTAATCCTACTACGAAGCAATAGGCAAGTGCACCTATCGTAGCGTAATATAGCGAGTAAGCATAAGGTCGTCCCTTAGAGATACACCAACTACTAGTACTAACTCCGTTCCTATTATCTAACCGCCGCTTAATAATGTTGGTTGAAACTTAATTACTTTAATCTTAAAACTAATAACTCACTAACAACAATGGTTCTGAAGATTTATCAATTAACAAAAGCAACTTAAATCTTATTCTACTCCTTCTCTATAATGTAATTGATTAGATTTCTGAAGATTGTCGTAATTGACTTCTTATACTGTCGAATTCTCTAGTCAAGTTAACTATTTTCTCAAGTATATTAACCTATCTAATCCTAGGTTTATCAAATAGGATCTCTCCTTAGTTAATAGCAACCTAGAATTGCATAAAGCACATGAATTCGCATCAAAATAATCGATGTAAACAGAAGACTCTTGTTTCCTATCTCTAAAAGAACAATCAAATCTCATTAATTGCATTAGATCTAATCATATGAGCAATTTCTCAATTAACTAATATGATATCATGCATAAATTCATATTCCGGATCTATGAATCTAAGAAACAATTGAAGAGCATGCAATTAATCATAAGAAAGTCAACAACTTCGCATTAATGACCAAATCTTCATCACATGACAGAGAAGTTTCAAATAAAATCTAGATCTAGGGTCTACTCCTCCATAAATTGGACAAAAGAAATGCAATTACTAGAAGAACAGATAAAATTCATGGTCACAACCCTTAAAGATAGAATCTTCTTCTTCATGGGTCTTCAATCTCCCTTGGAATCGACAGAATCTTCTTTCCCTTGCTGTTATGAGAGTGAGAGAAAATAAAAAATTCGTAACCTCCGGTTCTAGGGCAAACTAACGGTCTATTTATACATGTACCCCAGTTGGATATATACACGAGCGGATACACAAGTAGTGTATCTCGTTCGTGCATCTCATGCTTGCTTCCAAGTGTCCTTATGTGAATATACACGAGCAAGTACATGGGAGTGTACATTGGTCGTGTATTTGAAACATAATTGAACAGAAGCAAAACTTAGATACATAAGCAAAGTACATAGGTGTGTACTTTGCTCGTGTACTTTCCAGACATCCGCTTTAGTATACACAAGCAAAGTACATGGGCGTTTATCTCGCTTGTGTACTTTCCAGAATTCTTTCTCTTCACATGTAATGTATCTAATTCCTTCCAAACTTGATCCGACTCTTCAAAACTCCTTCCCTTAGCTCCAAAATACTCTAGAAGATCCTGAAATTAACATTCATTCCATTAAGCATCCTTTTCTTCAACAAATCATCTAAAAATTCAACAATAAAGCACAATTTCATTACTCTAGATAAGGTTATTTTGCGACTTATCAAACTTCCCCACACTTAAGTCTTTGCTTGTCCTCAAGCAAAATAAAACACTAATCAAACTTCTCATTAATCATGATTGTCGTTACCAAATAATACTACTCACACATTAACATTTATGAATTTTAATCTTTAAAGCTCAATGCAATCCCTCAATCTAATGAGTGTGCTTCTCACCTTGTCGTGAAAGTATTGTAACAAAGATACTTTAGTCAAATTTCTAGGATAAATCAGAGTAGACCAATCTTTACCCTTGTCATTTAACAATGGCTTTCATGATCAAAATTAGACACAAGATCAATTAGAGCAAAAGGAAACGTGGTACATTTTAACCACCACTAAAGAGTCTATAATCTTCTCAATTATCTCTCTTAGTAAAGCAATCAATAATGAAAATACATTGCATCTATGTTTCCCCTGGATTCCTCCTCCTTTTTGGTTGATCTCTTCAAAGATTTTATTCATTGTAATAGTTCACTGGTTTCATCCCTTCTTTTTTTTTTTGTTTAGGATCTTGCAACCCATGTAACGAGTTTTCAGCCGATAATCCTAGGCTCGTCACCCAAGTTAACGAACGTTATCCCCTCAATTGAGGGTGTTCCTATGGGCTTAATTACTCGAGTTACAGGACCCTCTCAACTTTTTCCTTCATGGTATTTCATTTTATTACGGTAATTTCCTCGGTCGGCCGATCCCAGGCTAGACGACCTTAGGTGACCGGGTTTTAAAGGAACCCCATCGAACCTCTATTACCTTAACTTATTATTTTGACTAGTTAGTAGCGCAGTCAAACTTCGCTCTTCTAAGGGACCAAAGCCTGCCCATACTAACCAATCCTTTATTTTTCAAGTATAACATGCTTTCATTAAATTATTACTTTAAAGAGATCTTCTAAGAAGGATCACCAAGAGAATCATTTCATTTGCCCTTTCATGAAAGATTAAATGGCTCTCAAGATCTTTGAGTTTCACAGCGATTTTATCCCATAACTTTGACTAAGTATCAATGTTCCAAAGAAGACAAAGGTGACATGCATAGCACTCTTTTAGAGGAATTCATTCACTAAATGCTAATATACTACGTGATTTGCAATCATGATTTCAAAATTCGATTATCAAGCAAAAAGAAAAAAAATAGGGGAAAACTTTGAATGACTTATACAATTCAGCACAACCTTTATCAAATTTCTTTAGTATCCCCTTCCCCACACTTAGATTGAGACATTGTCCCCAATGTCTTTATCATTCAAGAATACAATGGTCTCAAAATGAGTTAGGGTCGTCAATTACACAAAGAAAATGATAGGACTTGCATTGGGTTTATGAAATAAGGAGGAAGATAGCGCAGTTGAGATACACAACCAAAGTACACGATTGTGTATCTACCCATCTCATACATGCACAAATTACCATAGGAACGCTCAAAATCAGGTCTTGTGGCTTTAGTATATTATCAATCTACCTTCCTGAAGGCAAAAAATGCAACTACAACACACCCAAAGCATCCTTAAACGATAAAGTTTGAATCTTGATTCTAAGAAGCTAGGTGCGATAGTTTAGTGATCATAGAAAAGATGGCCTCATAACTTGGTTTCTAAGAAGAGGATTGGGAAAGAAACACAACAACATTGTTCTAGAAACCCACAAAATCAAAGTCCCAAATATTCATGTTCAAACCCTAACTGTTGATTCACTTGTTTGGTAGCCACTCATGACATCAATCAAACATACATTCACATGAGTTCAAAATGTCTACAGATCTATCAACAATTGACTTCTAAACTGCGAAATCACTCATCATACCATCATCATAGATGTAAGCATGTATGGTAGTCGTAAAAGAAAACCGAGCAACAACCGTATTGTAATAAGTATTGAAGAAGAAGAAGAGAAAACTTACTTACCTTGAGTCCTTGAAACGGAAGAAATTTATGGTGTGGAAAGAACAACCACGGTATGGAGGAGTAGAGTGGGAGTGAGTGGGTCAAATACACGAATGGAGAATGGGTCGTGTAAATGGCAGAGTGAAGTGAGGAGTCCTTTTATAGTACGAGCAGAAAAATTAGATACACGACCAAGTACACGGTCATGTACTTTGGTCGTGTACTTTGGATTCCTTTCTGTGCGTTAGATACATGACCAGGTACACGAGCGTGTACCTTGTTCGTGTATCGTGGGAGAGCATTCTGTGGGTTAGATACACGACTAGGTACACGAGCGTGTACCTTGTTCGTGTATCATGGGAGAGCATTCTGTGAGTCAAATACACGACCAGGTACACGAGCATGTACCTTGTTCGTGTATATAAAGGGGGTGTTATGTGGGTTAGATACACGACCAGGTAAACCAGCGTGTACCTTGTTCGTGTATCGAATTGTGCCTTATGTGGGTCAGATACACGACCAAGTACACGAGCGTGTACCTTTTTCGTGTATCTCTGATATGTACACAATGAGCATTTTTTGAAGTGCACGGGAGGCCACACCATGACGTATTCCCCCTTTGTATTGCAAAGTCAATTTAGACACCCTCTGGCATGTGTGAGAAACCGGATACACCACTAGTGTACCCGGTTGTGCAGATCAAAGTACATACCTGTCATCACTTCATCTTGCATTCCCTTGAAAAGGTCTCCCATCTTGAATTTCCCCACACTTAGAGCTTAAAAGAAGCTCTATTAAGGTGACTTTCATAGAATCCAAACTTGGTTAGCCCCTCTGTAGCTTGCTGTCCTACAAAAGTTACTCCAAAACAACGGATGATAATAAAGAAAATAAAAAGAAAAAAAAAACTTACCTAAGCAACATGGGTTACCTCCCAAGAAGCGCTGTTGTTTAACGTCGTTAGCTTGACGTAATGAACCGGTGGAGCTCAAATGGAGATGAGAATGAGGTTCAGCTCCTCCTTTTCTTCCAAAACTGTTTTGTCCCCAAAGTAATGCTTAAGCCTTTGGCCATTCACCTTGAAAATGCCTTTCTCCAGGTGTTCCAACTCAACTGTGCCGTAGGGAAAAACCTTTTTTACCTGGAATGGACCGGACCATCTTGATTTAAGCTTCCCAGGGAACAATTTCAACCTAGAGTTGAAAAGTAATACAAAGTCCCCTTCATTAAACTGTCCATTCCGTGGTAGCCGAGCATCATGAAACTTCTTGGCTTTCTCTTTGTATATATATGAATTGTCATATGCCATGAGCCTCCATTCATCTAGCTCATTAAGTTGCATCCTTCGATGTGCTCCAGACCAGTTGAGATCTAAATTGGTAGATTTGATCGCCCAAAATGCCTTGTGCTGAATCTCAACTGGTAAATGGCAAGCTTTCCCGTAGACCAATCGATATGGAGTAGTATCAAGGGGGGTTTTGTAAGCTATCCGATATGCCCACAAAGCATCATCTAACTTCTTGGCCTAATCTCGTCTATGGTGAGACACGGACTTCATTAAGATACGCTTTAGGTCCCTGTTTGAAACCTCCACTTGCCCACTAGTTTGGGGGTAATACGGTGCATCAAGACGGTGAGTCACCCCATATCGCTTAAGAATCTTTTCAACTTGCAAATTACGGAAGTGTGTACCTCTGTCACTTATGAGTGCCCGTGGGACCCTAAATCTACAGAAGAGCTTCTTCAAGAATTTAACAACCATCGGAGAGTCATTAGTCGACAAGGCTTGTGCTTCTACTCATTTAGAGATGTAATCCACAGCTACCAATATGTATTTATTTCCGAAGGAAGGAGGAAAGGGCCCCATAAAGTCAATGCCCCACACATCGAATACTTCACACTCTAATATGAAGTGTTGTGGCATTTCATTCCTTTTTGATATGTTACCATCCCTCTGGCATTGGTCACATCGAGCTATATATCTCTGAGCATCCCTAAACAATGACGGCCAGTAAAATCCTACTTCTAATACTTTGTGCGTCGTCCTATTAGCACTATGATGTCCTCCCGTTGGCCCACTGTGACAGTGGAATAAGATTTTCCATCCTTCTTCATGGGAAATAGACCTTCAAATCATCTGATCAACACAAATTCTGAATAAATGTGGATCCTCCCAGTAGTAGTGCTTTAATTCGATGAAAATTTCTTCTTCTGCCGCTTGTTCATATCCTTAGGAAGGGCCCTTGCCACTAGGTAATTGGCAATATCAGCAAACCATGAGATGATATCATCTTCAACGCTCTTGATGGCATACAATCGTTCCTCAGGGAACTCATCGTTGATCTCAACTTCGTTCGGTCTTTCTAAACAGGGATTCTCCAAACGTGACAGGTGGTCGGCTGCTAGATTTTCGGTACCTTTTTTATCTCTTATCTCAAGATCAAACTCTTGAAGAAGTAAAATCCACCGAATGAGGCGTGGCTTTGCATCCTGTTTTGTCAGCAAGCATTTCAAGGCGGAATGATCTGTGTATACGATGACCTTAGATAAGATGAGATATGGTTTGAACTTGTCAAAGGTAAAGACAACTGCCTGCAACTCCTTCTCAATGGTTGTATAGTTTTCTTGTGTAGGAGTGAGTGTTTTGCTAGCATAATGAATGGGTTGAAAGTATTTGTCCTTTCGCTGACCTATAACAGCTCCCACAGCCGAGTCACTAGCATCACACATAATCTCAAAGGGAACGTCCCATGTTGGTGTGACCATGATAGGTGCAGTGATGAGTTTTTGCTTGAGGAGTTCAAATGCATCAATGCATTCCTGGTTGAAGTCAAAGGAGGTATCCTTCTCCAAGAGTTTTGTCATCGGCCTAGCAATTTTTGAAAAATCTTTAATGAATCGTCGATAGAACCCTGCATGGCCAAGAAAACTTTGTATTACCTTAACTGAAGATGGTGGGGGCAATTTAGAAATTGCTTCGATCTTTGCCTCATCCACTTCTATGCCTTTCTTGGAGATTTTATGACCCAAAACAAAACCTTCTTTTGCTATAAAATGACACTTCTCCCAATTTAGGACCAGGTTAGTGTCTTCACAACGTTGCAACACTAACTCAAGATGGTGTAGACACTCATCAAAAGAATTCTCGAAAACAGAAAAATCATCCATGTATACTTCCATCTTGTCTCCTACCATATCCTCAAAAATAGGCATCATGCATCGCTGAAAGGTGGCTGGAGCGTTGCATAATCCGAAAGGCATGCGTCGATAAGCGAAGGTCCCAAAAGGGCATGTGAATGTCGTCTTTTCCTGGTCTTTAGGTGCGATAGGAATCTGAAAATATCCAGACATCCCATCGAGGAAACAGTAATATGCATGACCAGCTAACCTTTCAAGCATTTGGTCCACAAATGGAAGAGAAAAATGATCCTTTCGAGTTGCATCATTTAGCTTGCGGTAATCTATATAAACTCTCCATCTAGTGACAGTTCTCATCGGGATGAGTTCATTTTTTCATTCGGTACCACTGTCATACCGCCTTTCTTCGGAACTACTTGAATGGGGCTCACCCATGAGCTATCAGAAATCGGGTAGATCATTCTTGCATCAAGCAATTTGATGACTTCCTTTTTTACAACATCTCTCATATTTGGATTAAGTCAGCGCTGCGGTTGTACCACTAGCTTGACACAATCTTCCATCAAAATTTTGTGTGTACAAAACGATGGGCTAATCCCCTTTATATCTACAATTTTCCATGCAATTGCTTTCTTGTGTTGCCCCAAGACATGCAATAACCTTTCCTGCTGATCTCGATCCAGATTTGATGCAATTATGACTGGAAGTTTAGAATCTTCTTCCAAAAATGCATATTGAAGGTAGTCTGGCAGTTGTTTCAATTCTAGCTCAAGTGGTTCCTCAATTGAAGGTTTCGATCTCTGAATGGTGGATCTATTCATACCTTCAAAGCTTCTTTCTTCTCTCAACTCAGGATTATTATTAAGCTAATTGACAACTGCTCTAATCGCCAGATTTTCAGGTTGCTCTTTCTCCCCATTCATCAAACACAATCCCAATGCATCACCAATCAACATTTCTTGCAATGAATCCGAAACTGCGAAGTCGAGGTAGTCGATTGCATAGCATGTATCATCATGGTGCAGGCTTTGTTTAAGGATGTCAGGCATTTTCACTATGACCTCTTCATTTCCCACTCTTAACACTAACTTCCCATCCCCAACATCAATTATGGCTCTAGCAGTAGCCAAAAATGGCCTCCCCAATATAAGAGGGACCTCCACATCTGCTTCCATGTCAAGGATGATGAAATCCGCCGAGAAGATGAAGTCCTGCACCTTCACTAATACATCTTCAACTACTCCTCTTGAGAATTTGACTGATCGATCGGCTAACTGAAGACTCATTTTAGTCGGTTTCGGCTCTCCAATACCCAATTTCTGGAACATCTTGTATGGCATCAAATTAATGCTGGCTCCCAAATCAGCCAATGCCCGTTCTTCAGATAAATTCCCTATCAGGCAAGGGATGGTAAAGCTCCCAGGATCTTTTAACTTCTTTGGGAGTTTGTTCTGAATTACCGTAGAGCATTCTCCTCCTAAAGTTACAGTGGAGAACTCTTCAAGCTTCCTTTTGTTCGATAGCAACTCTTTCAAAAATTTTGCATATCGTGGCATTTGTGATAATGCCTCAACCAGTGGAAGGTTGATATGCAATTGCTTGAATATCTCTAAAAATCTGCCATAGTACTCATATGTTCTGTCCTTCTTGAGTCGTGTTGGATAAGGAACATTGGGCTTGTATTCTGGGATTAATGGAGGTGATGATTTCTCTTTAGGTGATTTTTCTGAATGCTTTCCCCCATCTTTGAGAACTACTTTTTCTTTTGCTGGTTCAGTCACCCGACTCTCTTCTTCTTGAACCTTTGGTTGTAGTTCCTTACCACTTCGTAATGTGACAGCTTTAACATGTTCTCTAGGGTTGGTTTCCGTGTTTCCCGGTAGTGAACCTTGAGATCTCTCTGATAGAAGCTTAGCTATCTAACCGACTTGGTTTTCAAGATTATGTATTGATGCCTCATGATTCCTCAAAGCCGAGTCTTGATTTTTCAGAATCAAATCTAAGGACTTCTGTCTGTCTTCTGAATCCTTGATGAATTTTGTGAGGAGATCTTCAAGTGGCGGTTTGGAACTCTGGACCATTGGCCTCTGATAACCTGGTGGAGGATTCGGATTGTCCTTCTGAATATTACTGTTGTTAGTCCAAGAAAAATTTGGGTGATTTCTCCATCCTGGGTTATAAGTATTGTTGTATGGATTGTTCTGGGGCCGAATTGGGTTTCCCAAATAATCCACTTGCTCTGTTTGCCCTTCCTCACCACCTGAGGGTTCCATAATAGCCAGCTGATGTTGTGAGATAGCCAACCCGTCGATCTTTCTAGATAAAGCCTCAACTTTGGACATGATAGAAGTAGCCACATCCACTTCAAGAATGCCCGCCACCTTCTTTTCTCTACCCCTACCATGTGACCATTCATAATTATTTGTGGCCATGTCTTCAAAAAGAGTCAAACTTTCTTCAGGAGTTTTATGGTTCAAGGTGCCACCAGTTGCAGCATCTACTGTTTATCTCGTTTGATAGTTCAACCCATTATAAAATATCTGAACTTGAAGCCACTCTGGGATCCCACGGTGTGGGCATTTCCGCATTGAGTCCTTGAATCTCTCCCAGGTTTCATACAACGTCTCCATGTCATATTGATGATAAGATTGAATCTCAGCTCGAAGTTTAGCGGTCTTTGAAGGAGGGAAGAATTTGTCCATAAACTTCTTAATCAGACCTTGCCATGTAGTAATGGAGTTCTTCGGTAAAGAATTTAGCCACTGCTTAGCCTTGCCTTTCAAAGAGAATGGGAAGAGCCTGAGGCGGATCGCATCATCACTAACTCCATTAAATTTGAAGGTATCGCATATCTCCAGAAAGAGTTGGATATGTGCATTTGGATCTTCATCCTATAAACCATCAAATTGAGTATATTGCTGCACCATTTGAATCATGGCAGGCTTAAGTTCAAAATTATTTGCCTCCACTCGAGGACGGACTATGCTAGAGCTAACGCCTATCAAGTTTGGCCTGGCAAAATCAGAATTGGTTTTAGGTGACTCATTAACTCGACCATCTCTATTATCAACCAGTTGATGATTTGGGGGATCTACAACAACATTTCCTTGATTCAGCTCTTGAGCACGATTATTGACTTGATCAGCCATTTCTTCCTTCAGTGATTCTCCTTAAATACCAAATGATGTTGACTTAGTTGAGTGTTGCTTTTTTTGATAACGACGAATAATTTTCTCTGGCTCAAGATTAAAAACAGCAAGTTCCTTGGAGCGACTTCTGGTTATGCATTGTAAACGTAATACAAATCAATTATGAGCTCCAAATTCTTCGGAAGAAAAGGGAGAAAAGATAAGAAAGAAATAAATTGGTTAAATTAATAAGTAAAAAGTGTTTCTAATATTGGCGTATCCCCGGCAATGGCGCCAAAAACTTGATCGTTGCCAATCGTAGTTTTAATAAATTGAATTCTTGTTCTTAATCCTACTACGAAGTAATAGGCAAGTGCACCTATCGTAGCGTAATATAGCGAGTAAGCACAAGGTCGTCCCTCAGAGATACACCAACTACTAGTACTAACTCCGTTCCTATTATCTAACCGCCGCTTAATAATGTTGGTTGAAACTTAATTACTCTAATCTTAAAACTAATAACTCACTAACAACAATGGTTCTGAAGATTTATCAATTAACAAAAGAAACCTAGATCTTATTCTACTCCTTCTCTATCATGTAATTCATTAGATTTCTGAAGATTGTCGTAATTGACTTCTTATACTGTCGAATTCTCTAGTCAAGTTAACTACTTTCTCAAGTATATTAACCTATCTAATCCTAGGTTTATCAAATAGGATCTCTCCTTAGTTAATAGCAACCTAGAATTGCATAAAGCACATGAATTCGCATCAAAATAATCGATGTAAACAGAAGACTCTTGTTTCCTATCTCTAAAAGAACAATCAAATCTCATTAATTGCATTAGATCTAATCATATGAGCAATTTCTCAATTAACTAATATGATATCATGCATAAATTCATATTCCGGATCTATGAATCTAAGAAACAATTGAAGAGCATGCAATTAATCATAAGAAAGTCAACAACTTCGCATTAATGACCAAATCTTCATCACATGACAGAGAAGTTTCAAATAAAATCTAGATCTAGGGTCTACTCCTCCATAAATTGGACAAAAGAAATGCAATTACTAGAAGAATAGATAAAATTCATGGTCACAACCCTTAAAGATAGAATCTTCTTCTTCATGGGTCTTCAATCTCCCTTGGAATCGACAGAATCTTCTTTCCCTTGCTGTTATGAGAGTGAGAGAAAATAAAAAATTCGTAACCTCCGGTTCTAAGGCAAACTAACGGTCTATTTATACATGTACCCCAGTTGGATATATACACGAGCGGATACACAAGTAGTGTATCTCGTTCGTGCATCTCATGCTTGCTTTCAAGTGTCCTTATGTGAATATACACGAGCAAGTACATGGGAGTGTACATTGGTCGTGTATTTGAAACATAATCGAACAGAAGAAAAACTTTGATACATGATGAGATCCATGATGAGAGCCAAGCCAGAAGAAGAAATGTGGATCCTCTTGAAGTGCCGCCTGGACTGATCACAAGAAATCAAGCGAAACGATTCAAGGAAGCACTTAACGGGTTGATAAAGGTTGTCCATGAAGCCGGAAAGGATTGGAGCAATCATGAAGTTGGAACGGATTGGAAAAACCATGGGAAGACCTTTGCTTTTATACAAGTCACATTGGACACGGGTTGAAGAGGGTGTGTATGTTCAAGGCACGGCCGTGTAGGAATTCCAAGATTGCATAGAATCATACACGGCTAAAAGGCACGGCCGTGTATGGAGTCAAGCAAATCCACAAAAAGATACATGACTAGAAGTACACGGTTGTGTATGTGACCCGAATGTGCACAGAAAAGTACACGGTCGTGTACACGGCCGTGTATCCTCTGCCGGCCAGCTTGTTCTGTTTTCGTGTTTTTACGCAACTTATCTAAGCTACGTCGTTTTGGACTTGTTTTTCACGAATTGTAACCTTAGTATAAAAGCTCCTAGGGTTTAGAGCAACATAGAATTTACATCTTTGAACATTAAACACTTTTGAGAGGCACCTTTCTTGGTTCTTCAAGAACTAAATCGAACTTATCGGATTAATTTCTGTGGCGTTCATCCCGACTTATCAATCAGTCTTTCATCCCCGATTGTGGCATCTTCATTTTATACCAAGGTTCTTGTCTCGCTTATAAGCAACGGGTCGCGGTTTCCACTTTAGGCATTTGGGCGTCTTAGGCAACGAATTCCGAACGTATTGGTATTAGGTTTCATCACGGGTTGGCGTGGTTCGTATCAATACACAAGCAAAGTACATGGGCGTGTACTTTCCAGACATCCGCTTTAGTATACACAAGCAAAGTACATGGGCGTGTATCTCGCTTGTGTACTTTCCAAAATTCTTTCTCTTCACATGTAATGTATCCAATTCCTTCCAAACTTGATCCGACTCTTCAAAACTCCTTCCCTTAGCTTCAAAACACTCTAGAAGATCCTGAAATTAACATTTATTCCATTAAGCATCCTTTTCTTCAACAAATCATCTAAAAATTCAACAATAAAGCACAATTTCATTACTCTAGATAAGGGTATTTTGCGACTTATCATCTTCCAATTTTACATAATGTTGTAATTCTACGATGTTTTGAATTTCTCTATTCAATCCAGCAAGAAACCTAGCCATGGTAGCCTCTCTATCCTCCTCTACATTCGCCCTAATCATAGTAACTTCCATCTTCTTGAAATACTCATCCACACTTCGACTTCCCTGCCTAAGAGTTTGCAATTTGTTGTGTAACTCACGATAGTAATACGCAGGCACAAACCGCTTCTTCATCACCCTCTTCTTCTCTTCCCACGACTCAATAGGTGGTTCGCCATTCCTTATTCAATTCAACATTAGTTGATCCCACCACACAATGGCATAATCCGAAAATTCAATGGCAGCAAGTTTCACTTTCTTTCTCCCACTATAGTTGTGACAATCAAACACCATCTCTACCTTCGTCTCCCACTCTAAGTACGCTTCGGGATCATTCTTCCCTTGGAAAGGAGGAATTTTCATCTTTATACTACTCAGTTGATTATCCTCTCTATTCCTATCTCCTCTATCTTCCCAATCCCTAGTTCCTCTGTTCCTATCACTATAACCTCTATAACTCCCGACAGAAGGTTCATCAAATTCATCATCAGACATTTCATCTCCATCCCTTTATACTCTCCTAGAACAACTCTCTCTCTTACGCCCTTGGAAGACGTTTTTAGATTGCTCTAGTCTTTGTTCCACCGTCTCATGAATTTGTTCCATGCCTTCTTGAAACATTCTCTTCATCTCACCCCTCAACGCCTCAATCACTAACCTAGCATCAAACCTTCCCCTCTCACCTTTAGGAGAATGTTGCCTCGACATAGTTCCTGCAGAAAGGATTAGTACTAACACAAATATATATATATGATTAAGCCTCATGATACACTCCCTTACGTGTTTCGCTCAAAGGATGATATCACACAGTTACTCGTGTATTCTCACAAGCAATGATGATATCAACTCACCAATTCCTCTTCTCAATTCTCTTGGAACTAACCCAAAACTACACCAAATCCCTTCCGTAGAATTCAAAACAACTTTAGGGCTCGAAATTTTTCCTCTTTTTCTTTCAGATTTTTTTTTTGTTGCCTTTGTTTTGTTGCTCTTGATCACGTTCCTTTTTTTTTTTTGTAACAAAATTGAATAGTAGGTACTACACTTTCAATAGACAATTAACACTATGAAATTGAATACGAACAATTGATATGAACGATTGGAGTTAGGGTTTTTGATGTTACCTTCCTCAAACCGAACTGATGTTTAACAAACCTAGGCTCTGATACCAAATTGATACGAAATCGGTTTGCTTGGATTCCTAATTGATACGAACCACGCCAACGTGTGACAAAACCCAATACCAATATGTTCGGAATTCGCTACCTAAGATGCAAAACACACTCAAGTGGAAACCGTGACCCGTTGTCTATAAGCGAGACATAAACCTTGGTATAATATGAAAACGCCACAATCGGGATGAAAGTCCGATTGATAAGTTGGGATGAACGCCATGGAAGAAAAATCCGATAAGTTCTAAATTAGTTCTTTAAAGAACCAAGAGAGGAATTCTCTCAAAAGTGTTTTTCAAACTTTAATGTTTTATATTCTATATTCTAGCTATTCTAAACCCTAGGAGTTTTATAGTAAGGTTTATAATTCGTAACAATAAAGCCCCAAAACGACATCAGTTCAGTAAGTTGCGTAAAAATAACAAAACAAGACATGAAGGCCGGTAGCGTGGGAATGAAGGCCGGCGACCTTGGAGCCGGTGTTAGAGAAGTACACGACCGGCGTTGGAGATGTACACGACTGTGTACTTCTAGTCGTGTATCTTTCTGTGGAAATCTTGACAACATACACGACCGTGTACTTCTAGTCGTGTATCTTTCTATGGAAATTCTTGACACCATACACGGCCATGCCTTTGAACCGTGTATACGATCGTGTATGATTTTGTGTAACCTCCAGACTCCTACACGACCGTGCCTTGTAAAGACACGCCCTCTTCACCCCGTATCCGGTATGACTTGTGCAAGAGCAAGGCCATTCCCTTGGTTGTTCCAATCCATTCCAGCTTCATGATTGCTCCAATCCTTTCTAACTTCATGGACATCCTTTATCAACCCGTTAAGTGCTTCCTTGAATCATTTTGCTCGAGTTCTTGTGATAGGTCCAGGTGGCACTTCAAGATGATCCACATTCCATCTTCTGGCTTGGCTCCCATCATAGCTCTCATCATAAACCATAGAAATTCAACTCTCTACCAACCTCAAATGAGCGGGGCAGTAGAAGTAGCCAATAAGAATATAAAAAGGATCATCGAAAAAATGACAACCACTTACAAAGATTGGCACGAGATATTGCCATTCGCCCTCATGGCTTACAAGACCTCAATTAGAACATCTACTGGAGTTATCCCATATTCTCTGGTATATGGTACTGAGGCAGTGCTACTAGTAGAGGTCGAAATACCGTCATTCAGAGTTTTGTCAGAAACGCAGTTAACTGAATTAGACTGGGTAAAGAAGAGGCTTGATCAGCTGAATCTGATTGATGAAAAAAGACTCACTGCATTATGTCATGGCTAGTGTCATCAAAAAAGGATGGCCCGAGCATTTAACAAGAAAATGAGGCCTCGATGCTTCAGAGAAGGAGATCTGGTGCTAAAGAAAGTTCTCCAGAATGCCTAAGATTCCAGAGGGAAATTTACCCCAAACTATGAGGGTCCATATATGGTGAAGAAGGTATTGTCAGGAGGTGCTCTGATATTGACTCAAATGGATGGTCTAGAATTGAGAGACCCCATTAATGCAGATGCTGTTAAGATATACTATCCTTAAGCAAGGGAATTGAAATTTTGCCAATGTTTATGAAAGCCAATATTCAATACAAGTTTCGTTGAGTCCATTTTTCATTTTTTACAAGCAAAGTTAATGTCTCTGAATGGTCGATAATTCCAACCAATTCTCATTAAAACAAACATTCCTAAACACATTACCCATCACTTCACCAATGAATGATAAACATTGAAATGATAATGAATCTCAATAAATTTTTTGATATAATTCTATCTACTTTTGAGCATTAAAACCTGGTGCATTAGTAGGGTAATACTACCGTCAAAAGAGCCATGCGCACAAGAAAGGAAGCACATCAAGACCTTCAATCCTGTTTTAAAGCAAGAGTAAGTAAAGGAGAAGCAAACCAGCACGAAGGTTCGGTTGTTTGGTTGCTATCCGCGATAAATTGGTAAGCATATTAGAATAAATAACTATCATCCGCATCCTTTATTAAGTCATTCAGTAGGAGCATTTTCAAAAAAGCATAAGGTTAGTCAGCCCACAATAGGGCACTTGTCTAAACATCCCCTTGAAAATGTTAGCCCACATTGGGGCACTTCCCTAAACATTCTTTCGTAGGGTCAGCACATTGAGGCACCTTTCGAGACATGTCTCCCCACCGTAGGTTAGTCAGCCCATGATGGGGCACTTCCCTAAATATCTCTTCTTAAGGTCAACCTGTAGGGGTACCTTTCGAAACATTTCTCCCCCAGGGTCGCGAGTCTAAGAAAACGCTTCCCACTGTAGGTTAGTCAGCCCACAATGGGGCACTTTCCCAAAAATCCCTTCAGAATGTCAGCCTATAGGGGGTACCTTTTGAGGCATGTCCTCTCGCTATAGGTTAGTTAGCCCGTAAAATGGCACTTTCCTAAACACCCTTTCTTGAAGTTAACTCACACGAGCACTTTTCGAGTCTATCGATTAGTTATCTCATAGGAGTACTTTCAAATCCATCGATTAGTTAGCTCAGAGGAGCACTTTTCAACTCTATCAATTAGTTATCTCATAGGAGAGCTTTCCAAATGTGTCGATAACCAATTAGTCAGCTCATAAGAGCGCTCTTCGAAGATGTTTTCCCCAAACAGTCGCTAGTCTAGCCAGATACTTCTGTTGACAGGTAGCCAGCTCGTAAGAACGCTTCCTAAGACATTCTTCTCTTCAAGGTTGCTAGTCCGATAAGACGCTTCCTATCATCAACTATTACATACTCCTAAATAATCCTCAAGATGTTTCATATCGCCAATTAGTTAGCCCATAGAGCACTTTTTGGAGGATACATTACTTTAGATTGTTAGGTTGTTTAAGACCATTTCCTAAGCAATACCAACCGTCACAAAATACTCGTGGGCTTATTAGCTCATGGAGCATTTTCCTACTAGAGACCCAATTCCAGATAACCAGCCAAACCAAAGCGTTATCCATTCAGTCGGGAGGCTAAAAATGACGTCTTTCTTGTCTTTGTAGTTAAGTTTTTCAAACCTTACTATAAAGAGGGGTAGCTGTAAACACCCCATTTTTGCCCCTAATGATCAATAATAATCAACAATAAACAATTTCCATTTTTTTCAATTTTTTCTCTAATTTAGCAAAAATACGAAAAATATTCAAAAAATAAAATAAATAGGAAAAATACATCAATTTTGGAAAATGATTGTAGAAATGGCAATAAAAGGGACTAAATGATTTTTACAAATTTTTGAAATTAAAAAAAATACAAAAATTTAAAAAATCGCATTGCATATATGCAAATTGCGAAAATAAAAAAATCGCGAAAGTGGGCTAGCCTAGTTGGTCCAAACCATGGTTTGAGGCGAGGGGAAAGGGGCTCGGTCATGGGTTCGAAACGCGGGGGAGGCAGAATCTGCGTTTTGCAAATTTTTTTCATCGCCTAGGACATGTGTCGGCAGCTGATTGGCTGGAGTGGACGCACGCGCCGGGCGCGTGATCATCTTCAACCTTCGTCCGAGATCACTGGTGAGGAGGAAAAATCGAATTTCGGCCGTTTTGATTTGATTTTTTATACAAATCCAGTAGATCTTCAATAGAAATAAGATAAACATCATCCAATTAGAATCAAATCGCAACAAATTGATGGATTTGCACAAATCGAAGGGAGGTTTTAACCGCAAATCCGATTTTCTTCAATCGAAGGAAATCCGAGCTTATCCAGCTCGATTCCTTGTGGCTATAAATAGAGGATGAAGGTAGGAAGCAAGGCACAGATCAAAAGTGAGGAAAAGCGAGAGAATCGAAGCCTTGCCGGAGTTGCCAAGCCATGACCACCAATCAAGCATCGAGCTGCCACCAAGAGGCATTTTTGGAGAAATCCATCGCTACGGTTGAGTTCTCCACCTTCGAAAACCTAAGAAACGACATCTCAGTTGCTTCGTAAGGCCGCCGGAACGCCGTCAACGAGCACTCCTAGCCACCGTAACCGTTTGACTCGACTCGACCCGCGCACTAACCTGGATCCAGGTAAGTTGGATTTTTCGATTTTTTTATTTATTTCTTATTTTTTTTTTAATTTCTTTAGTTATTTATTTGTTATGTATAATTCAAAAATATAAAAATATTAGAATTTAGATTTTTTTTTTTTAGGAATTAATTTAGGATGAATAATAATAAGAATAAACAATTATAATAATAAATAATAAATAATATGAAAATATATAAAGAAAATAGTAAAAAATATATATTAGAAAAAATAGTAAAAATTTAGATTTAATTTAGGATAGTTAAATAATATAGGAGAAAATTTTTCAATAGAAATTAATAAAAATTAATAAAGATTACAAAAGTCAATAAAAATTATAAAAATTAATAAAAATCAATAAAAAATTATAATAATAGAAATGGGTCAAAAAATAAAGAAATGAAATTTTTATCACTTAGAAAAATCATTTTCTTAAATAAATCCAAATTGGTTTTTTCCTAAAAAATTATTATTTTTTCAAAAAATCAAATTATTAAGTTTAGGCTTAGATTTTTTTAGAAAAATACTAAGTTGGTAAAAACATAAATCAAAAGAAATTTCATAATTAAAAATCACAACACATTAAGGTTTTTCAGGAAAAGCAAACTATGGCACGTTTGATCCTGAATAGCAGGTACGTAGGCACCCATTTGGGGCAACTCTAAAATGAACAAAAAAATCATTTTCTCAGAATCGATTATTAAAAAACACAATAAAAAGACAACAAAAAAATAAATAAAAGACATTTCGGATAAAGATTAGATATTGGGAGATTAGGGTGGTAACCTTAGGGTTTTAATAGGTTAGCCTCCGAATCTAGAAACTTTGGTTTTTCCTTTCCTCTTTTCACAAAAAATGAGAAGAGGAAATTACACTGACCAGTGGTCCAAATTAGGATTGATTTGCTCAATTAGTCCTAATTCAATCTTTCTTAACCACAGTTGGGTGGCGACTCCAAAATAAAACGAAATTCCTAACTCAAGTCGAGGGTCTACATTAGATGAGTATAGGGTCTGGTATAGATCGGATTAGGAATGAAAAATCCAAAAATTAGACTCGACACCTATGATGTGGAATTCTATGCTATGGTGCAAGTTGTGAAGCATTGGCGTCATTATCTATTCCATAGAGAATTCATATTATATATTGACCATAAAGCTTTGAAGCATTTACATAGTCAGGATAAAGTGTCATCTCGACATGCTTCATGGGTAGCTTATCTGGAGCGTTTCACTTGTGTTGTGAAACACAAGAGTGGTGTCACAAACTAGGTTGCTGATACACTAAGTAGGTGTAGGAGTCTTTTGAGCTGATTGTAAGTAGAAGTACCTACTTCTAATTCGTTTGCTGAGTTACTTGAATATGATCCCTATTTTTTTGTTATTCTAGCAAAAGTTAGAGTTGGTGACAGAATAGAGTACTTGTTGCAAGATGGGTTTTTGTTCAGGGATAATCAGCTGTGCATTCCAAATTGTAGTTGAAGGGATCGGATTATTCTAGAGCTGCATGGTGAAGGTCATGTGGGACGAGACAGGACTTTGCAGCTGGTGTATGCATCATATTTTTGGCCAACTATTCATAAGGAAGTGGAGAAATATGTACGGAGATGTAGAGTCTGCCAAGTATCCAAGGGGACAGCCACGAATGCAGGATTGTATATGCCGCTTCCAATTTCTTCTCAACCTTGGATTGATGTGAGTATGGATTTTGTTATAGGGTTGTCACGAACTCAGCAAAGTGATGACTTTATCTTTGTGGTAGTTGATAGATTTTCTAAAATGGTGTATTTTATTCCTTGTAAGAAGACCACAGATGCTGTCCGTGTTGCATAGTTATACTTTAAGGAAGTATATAGGTTACATGGGTTGCCTGAAACTATTGTTTCTAATAGAGATATAAGGTTTCTTAGTTATTTTTGGCGAAGTTTGTGGAAGATGGTCAATACTCAGCTAAATTTTAGTAGTGCCTATCACCCACAAATAGATGGGCAAACTGAGTTAGTCAATAGATCTCTAGGAAATCTACTGAGGAGCTTAGTGGGGGAACATGTGAAGAGTTGGAATCAAAAGCTGAATCAAGCAAAGTTTGCACATAATCATGTAATCAATTGTGGTACAGGGCTTAGTCCATTTCAAGTTGTTTACTCTGTTGTTCTTAGGACTCCACTTGATTTGCTACTACTACTTGATAATCTCAACACAATTCACACGTGTTACGTTGTGTCAATATCACATCCAACATATAAATGAAGAGAAAAATGACACATAAAGGAGAATAATTGTCATACCCCAAAATTAAGAAACTTGAGCAATCTATTACATATTCATACCGCAACATAAATATGTTAAGACACAGAATAACTAATGATGTAGTGTGTAAGCATCAAGAATAAGAAACCAATTCAATGATTAATTTTAAGGATAATACAAAGCTTGTAAGAATGTAACTTTCAAAGAATTAATTCTCCAAATATACTTTCCAAGACAAATAATATGAAAAAAACTCCTAACAAAAGGCCCTAATCAATATATATTGTCTCAAAAATAAAGAAAAAAGTCAACACAAGCAACTAACACACATGGGATATAGGTTAGTAATTAAGGCCGGCTAAAAGCCATTAGTGTAAGTGTTAAGGCCAGTTATAAAAGCCAACGACGTAAAATCCCAAAGCCAGTAGCTTTGGTTAATCAAGGCTAGCAGCTTTTGGTTTTGAAATGCTAGCAGATTTTGTTGCTCAAGTCCGCATCATTCTCTCCCACCTACAAAGAACTCGACCTCGAGTTCTCATTTAGATATAAAGGACAATCATCTAGATGGAAGGGAAGTAAATCGGCAACATTGAATGTTTTAGAGATGTTCATGCTGTTAGGAAGTCTAACCACTTACTCATTGTCATTGATCTTTCTCATAATCTCATAAGGACCATACTTCTTTGGCTGCAACTTGCTATACTGACCCGTTCTTTCCTCAAAAAGACCATCACTTGATCCCTAATTTCAAACACCCACTTCCTACTGTGTTTGTCTACAACTTCCTTGTACTTTGCATTGGCCTTCTCAATCCTCCCTCTAACTTCATCTATGATGGCCTAACACTACTCTACCACATTCTCAGCAACTGTACCAAGCTTAGCCCCCTTAGGTAACTTCATCAAATCTAATGCATGTTGTGGTGTCTTGGTATAAACTATTGAGAATAGAGATCCCCCTGTAGTTCTATGGACATAGCTATTGTAAGCAAACTTAACCTACGCTAAAGCCTGATCCCACTACCTTAGCTTCTCACCCCAAATACTCTTGATCAAATTCCCAAGAGTCTTGTTGGTCACCTTCATCTACCTATCGGTCTAAGGGTAAGTCATACTACTAAAGTTCAATGATGAGTCGAACATATATTGGAGCGTCTTCTAGAAGTAACTAAGGAATTTGCTATCTTTGTCGAATGTGATGGACTTAGGAACTCCATGTAATCTAACAACTTCCTTGGACAACAATCTGGTAATAGCTGAGGCATGTGCAATCTTCCTACAAGGAATAAAGTGAGCTATCTTGAAAAACCTGTCAATAATAACAAACATTGAGTTAGCACCTCATTGGGTATGAGGCAAACCTAATACGAAGTCAATGGATAGGTCTTCCTAAACATTCTCAAGAACTAGTAAAGGTGTGTACAACCCACTATTCTGATATCGCCCCTTAGATGTTTAGCACATATAACACCTCTGCACAATCCTACTGACATCCTTCCTCAATTGAGGTTAATAGTGCCTATCATCCACTATTGCAATGGTTATATCTCTACCCAAGTGTCCTACTAATCCTCCCCTTTTGCAGGTCTTTAATCAACTTCTCCTTCGAAGAGGATTCAAGAATACAAAGATGATTATCCTTCATCAAATACCCCTTAAGGATATAATAGTCATCATAATGTTCTTTTGTAATGCACTTCCTCCATATATCACTAAATTCATCATTACCTTTATATAACTCCTTCACTCTTTCAAAACCTACAACTTTAGTGCTCATGGTAACTAACAAATCAACTCTCCTACTCAAGGCATCAGTTACCTTATTTTGTACCCTAGATTTATGCATCAGTCTAAAAGGAAATCTCTGTAAAAATTGAATCCACCTAGCATGCATATTCTTACTAATCCTGGTTTGATTACTCAAATGCTTTAAAGCCCTACAATCTAAATATAAAATAAATTCCTTCCGTACTAAGTAATGTTCCTAAACTCTCAAAGCTCTCACCATAGAGTAGAACTCCTTATCATAGGTTGACTAGCTCCTCCTAGCCTCACACAACTTCTCACTATAAAAAGTTACCAATCTCTTCTCTTGGGATAACACAACCCCAATTGCTACTCCACTGGCATCACAGTCAACCTCAAACAATTTATCAAAATTAGTTAGTGTTAACACTGGATTACTACATAACTTCTCTTTCAGCACTACAAAACTAGTCTCAGCCTCTTCTCTCCACTGAAACTTCCCCTTCTTTAGACACTCAGTTAATGGAGCAGCAATCATGCTCAAGCGTCTAATGAATCACCTATAAAAACTAGATAACCCTAGAAAACTCCTCAACTCAGTCATGGTTCTAGGAATAGGCCATTATCTGATAACCCTTCACCTTCTCATCATCAACTATGATCCCTTCATTACTAACCACAAACCCTAGAAACAATAATATCTTTGACATAAAAATACACTTCTTCAGATTAGCATATAATTTATTTTCTTTCAACATAACCAAAACACTCCTCAAATGTTCTAAATGCTTATCTTCAGATTTACTATAAATTAATATGTTGTCAAAGTAGACTACTACAAAGTGACCAATGAAGGGTTTTAATACCTGATTCATGATATGCATGAAAGTTCTAGGTGCATTACTCAGGCCAAAAGGCATCACTAGCCATTCATATAGCCCCTACTTCATCTTGAACACCGTTTTCCACTCATCTCTAGGTTTGATTCTGATTTAGTGGTAACCACTCCTCAAATCAACTTTAGAAAACACAACAACCCTACTTAACCTGTCTAACATGTCTTCCAATCGAGGTATTGGGAATTTATACCCAATAGTGATCTTGTTGATAACTCTACTATCAACACACATCCTCTAGCTACCATCTTTCTTTGGAGTCAATAACGCAAGTACAACATATGGGCTCATACTATCTCTAATAAACCCCTTATTCAATAACCCTTGAACCTTCTCTTACAAAATCTTAGTTTCCTTATGACTCATCCTATAATGTGGCAAGTTAGGCAAACTCGCCTTAGGCACCAAATCAATTTGGTGTTGAATGCCTCTTAAGGGTGGTAGTCCTTATAGTAAATCATCTAGCAACACCTCCTTAAGCTCCTCTAGCACCTCTTTCACCCCCTTTGGAACATCACCATTACTTTCTTCATCCACAACATTCTTCACTATAAGAGCATGTACAACCTTAGACTCCTTCAAATCTTTTACCAACTCTTTCTCAGACTGAGTGATTGTTAGGAAAGAGTGCCCCTCTATTTTGTGGGATTTAGAGCAATTCTCAACCTTTAAAGGCAATAAAGTATATTTCACACCCCCTTTCTCCAACCTGCATACATTCCCCTTTCCTACATGTTGAGCATTTACATCATACTACCAAGGTCTCCCAAACAACAAGTGATGTGCATCTATGTTTACAATGTCACAGTAGACATCATCTCAATATTTGTCTATGAAAAATGGCACTCTACACCTCTCCTTCACCTCTATTCGCTCAACAACTTTGATCCACCCAATAGTGTAAGGATTTTGATGCTTCTCTACTAGCAACTACCACCGGTTAACAACCTCATGCCCAATAATGTTCTCACAGCTCCCACTGTCAACAATTAAATCAAACACTCTCCCCCAAATAGTACACCTAGTACAAAACAACTAGTGTCATTAGGTGTTCTCTTTTTTGCATGGGTGTCAACATCAATCTTCTAATAACATAAGTCTACTAATAATCATCCACTCCATCGAGTTCACAATAAACTTTATCCTTTTCATCCCTTTCTACAATATTCACACTCTTCCTATTTGGAAATTCATTTGACCTATGCCTTGGTTGATTACAACAATAGCACTTACCCAAGATAGGCTTGGCATATGGGTTGTTCTACCTCTAGGTTCCTTTAGACTCAAAAGGTCTTTTTCCATTTGCCTTATCACTCTTCTTCTCACCATCCTCTCCAGACTTCCCCCACAACACCTTTACTTTTCTCAACTATCGCTTTACTACTAGTAGCAACCTCAACACAATACCATTTTCGATGAATCTATTATTCTACTCCCTAACAAAAGGCCTTAATCAATATATATATCATCTCAAAAATAAAGAAACAAGTCAACACAAGTAACCAACACACACGAGATATAAGCTGGCAATCAAGGTTGACCAAAAGCCGGCAGTGTATGTGTCAAGGCTGGCTATAAAAGCCGACCGCATAAAATCCAAAAAACTGGCAACTTTGGCTAATCAAGGCCAACAACTTTTGGTTTTGAAACATCATCATCTTTTGTTCCTCAAGTCTACATAAACTAAATATCCACAAAAATATAAAAACTATGTACTTCGAATTCTCATAATAATGTCTCCTCTTTTTACTAATGTACATCTCTATAAATATACACAACTATATCTCTAACTAATCAAACCATATTAAAATAACCTAAAGATTCAAGTTCCTCTAGCACATTAACGCTAATCCCAAACCTAGGTCTGTAGTCAAAATCGACCTTTATCTGTTGTTCTTAAAAAAAAAAAGTCTTTAATGAGGGGTGAGCTCATGCCCTATACATAATTATACAAACAACATGCATGCCATGCAATCAATCTCACATACACACATCCTACATTAATGCAACAAACAACAAATCACTAGTTTGTGAATTAGTCCACTCTAGCCTATGACTCCAACACACACATAGATACATATATATGGAACTGCAACCAAAATCAAAACACTGATCATATCGTCCTAAAGCAATAGTGAATTAGCTATTCGTATGTCAATCTACTATAAGCATTCATAAGGGTAAACTATAAATACTAGGATGATCTAACTGTAGCTTCTTCTCAGCATACTAACTCAGTTCTTGATATTATAACTTTAGCAACCCATTAGGAGCATTAATGCCTTTGCCTAACTACTAAGTCATTTTGATGTGAAGCTACTTGAAAGCCAATCATATCATATTGATCACTAGGCGATTTAGCCTCTCTAAGTCTATCTTGCATCAATCCAAGCACAAGCGACAAGCAATCTTAGGGTTTCACTTTTCGTTAAGTTTATTTTGCTTCTAAATCTAATAAGCACAAATAATAATTAAAGTTAGCAATTTGTGTCAACCCATCATGCATTGTGTTTGTATCTAAACAGGTTTGTGACTTAAAAACCCCAACCTATAATCTAACTCGTTGATTAATTGTGTACGAAAGTATAAACCTATAAGCTAACCCATTTAATGATCGTGTTTTAGGTTAAGGTTTGGCTCATTTTTTAATTAAAAAGTTATAAATAAGTTTATAAAATAATTATAAATATAAAAAAAGTAATCATAAAATTAACATTTATAAATAGAAATAATATAATCTTAACACTTAAATATATAATTACAATATAACAAGAATTTAGTAAAATAAAGTTATATAATTTATAACATAGTATATGTGTGTGTATATGTATATATATATATATTAATGCGTGATATAATTTATGTATATCTTTATGTATTTTATATATATTATATACAATTATATATATATATATATGTGTGTGTGTGTGTTACATATAGTCAAACTTGGGACTTATTTATGGGATTTATTTAATAAAAGGTTAAACTCAAACGCGAACACAGATTTTACTTTGTTCAAATGGGTTTGACTTGTTTGTGTTTCATATCAATTTTTAAACATGCACAAATCCATTTACAATCATATCATGTTGTGTTCAGGTTCGCAGATCGTATCTTAAATTGCTAACCCTAAATAATCAAGTGATCATGTACATAACTCGTGGGCTACCATATTTAAGGAATCTCAATCAATGTTAAAACCCAATAGAAAATATATATAAATGTACTCATTACACGTCAACACTTAGATAAGACTATTATCACAACTTAAATCTACGATATTGAATAAATATTTAAGGGTTTATTTTTTTGGTGGGGGGTAGGGAGCAACTACATTTATAATTGGGAAAGGGAGGAGTTAAATCTAGTTCATCTTACTAAGAGATCAATGTTTATACTATTAGACAATAAGGCCATTAACAAATATTTAACGGTTTAAACCAAGGGAAAACTTTTAGATAGAACTAAAACCAATTTAAAGCTGTTGGTTTATGGTATAAATAAGAACCCAAATAAACAATAACTATAACTAAAGTTGTTTCAACCCTTACACATGACACCTATGCCACAGCTCAAAACATAGCCCATGGTTGAGTTAGTTGACTAGCTTTTTTCAATTCAATTAACCATCCATTAAATATTTATTTTTCTCTCTCTATTTCCACTTAAACTCCAACTTTAATTTACTAGTTTCCAAAAACATTTTTCTAGTGCTAATAACTTCAATGCTTAGCTCAAAACCACTAGCAAAATTCCTTTTATAATTCTTTTCTTAATATTGATTCATAACTCCTTTATCCTATGTACTCTTTTTATAACTTAAATAAAAAAAATAAGAAACTACTGCTTTAGTCGTACACTGCATCAATATTGAGAATTTTACAATTTGGTTTCTAATCCAACAACTCCAAAGCAATTTAATCCAATAATCTTAAATTATCCATAATCCATCCCTATAACAACAACAAACTAAGATCGATGAATTGATGGATAAACTTGGTTCCTCTCCTTATTCCAATTTAGATTTAATTACATGACATCATGCAATCCCTTTATCTAATTACAAAGATCAAGGTTTAATATTTTTCCTAAATGCCTTATCAATCCGTAATTGCTAGAATCTCCATAATCGAGAATTTGTGACAAAGCAAATAGGCTTTGACCTCAATTTGACACACTCAATTGTACTATCACCTTATGTGCCAACAAGAACTAATTAATGATCAAGGAATATAATAGCTATTCCTTTGTTGCAAAGTTATTATTAGGCTTGGTAAATAGATATCTATTCAGTGAAATTTCTATTGTTGTCAAATAAAAAAAACTATAATTCTTTCTCAAGACTAGAGAAATAACCTTTTTTATTTATCTTCTCTTGCAAATTTTCATACTATACATATAAGATTCTAGCCAACAATCAATCCATGGATTGGAGCAATATTAAATTGTTATTTTAAATATATTTCTAATAAATTACGAATTTTATTTCAATCACAACTAAATAAAATAATAACTACTATTTATTTATTCTATTTTTTTTTTAAATACAATTTTATTCTAACCCTATTCCATTTCATCTACCAAATGTGCCATTAAAGAATTGTAGAGAAATCACTCATTTCAAGTTCGTCCAAGTGTAACTTCATTCAACAAAAGTAATCAGAAGCCAACAAGAGTCTCGAGCAACCAACTTCAGTTTAACAAAGTCCCACTTCATCAAAGTAAAGATATCCCCTAAAGATGGCCTAGCCCCCAGTTTTGTCTTCGATTCAACGGAGTCTTCTGTTAGTCAGCTTAAGAATAACACCTAGAGCAATCAGAAGTTACTGATTCGACTTAACGAATTGCCACTACAATCAGCCGAAGCAAGTCCACTAAAGCATATGAATTGAAGCCCCTTCTTTTGCCCTAAAATTACAGCTGATACAAATGCTTCTCTTAATGTAAACCCAACAATAGTACTTTTTTGTCTTTACCGAATTTAGCATTATGAAACTCACACTTATAAGGTTAGTGACACAGTGTAACATGTATGAATTGTATTGAGATTATCACAAATCGTTAATTTTGTGAATATCTAGAGTGTAATTTTCAAATACCTATTGATTATAAGAATTCCTAAGGATTTAGCATCCAAATTCAAGAATCGTATAAAATTCAGAAATTTGAGAAAAGAAACAGAGCAAAACCGCTCACAACAATTTTTCACATTCAATAATGATCTGTCCCTTTGCCCTAAGGCATACAAATAATAATAAGTGCAAATTACCAAAAATAGATATAAAAAATTTATCAAAAAAAGAAACGTCTAAAAATAGCCAAAAATAAAAATTCCTAAAACTTAAGGATATGACATACCTTAGATGATAAAGACAACGCCACAAATGGCATCTAAAATAGAAATATTTATAAAAAAAGTTATAAGAAATCTAAAAATTATCAAAATTAGTAAAATTGTCTATTTAAAAGACTAAACGACAGAATTTGCCTAAAAAAGGGCATAGCTCAGCACCAAAGGTACTGACTTCTTCGAGTTAGCTCATTTTCTTCGAAATAAGGTTTAGAAATTAAAAAATCATGATTGGCTTGTTTTTGCCAAATTTAGCCATGCATTTGTTTGCTATTATTTCCACATCATCATCCTCTCCAGTGTGGACAAAATTCGCCCTCGAATTATCATCATCTGAACTATTGCCGGTGTAGGGAATAAGATGCTTCACGTTAAATACATTTGCAATTCAAATGTGGCTAGGTAGCTTCAACTTATATGCATATGGGTTGATTTTCTCTTTGATCTCTACTAGCCCAATTTTCTTAGGTGATAATTTGTTGTACTCCCCAGTAGAAAATCTATCCTTAGTAAGGACAGCCCAAACATAATCTCCTACATCAAACTCCACATGTTGTCCTTTTCGATCAACAATTTCCTTATATTTACTTGCAGCTTTTTGTAAATTATTCTGAACAGTCTTGTGAATTTCTTGTAGGTTATGGATAAAGTCTTCTACCTTTCCATGAATCCTGGTCTTATCACATAGTGGTAGCAAATCAAGTGGACTCTTAAGAACTACAGAGTAAACAACTTGGAATGACTTAAGCCTTATACTGCGATTGACTACATGATTATGTGCAAACTTTGCTTAACTTAGCTTTTGATCCCAACTCTTCACATTTCCCCCACTAACTCCTCAGTAGATTTCCTAGGGATCTATTGACTACCACAGTTTGCCTATTTGTTTGTGGGTGATAGGTACTACTAAAATTTAGCTGAGTATTGACCATCTTCCACAAACTTCACCAAAAATGGCTAAGAAACCTTGTATCTCTATCAGATACAATGGTTTAAAGCAACCCATGCAACCTATATACTTCCCTGAAGTACAACTGTGCAACATGGACAACATTTGTGGTCTTCTTACAAGGAATAAAATGCACCATTTTAGAAAATCTATCAATTACCACAAAGATGGAGTCATTACCTTGTTGAGTTTGTGGCAACCCTAGAACAAAATCCAGGCTCATATCAATCCAAGGTTGAGAAGGAATTGGAAGTAACATATACAATCCTGCATTCGTAGCTATCCCCTTGGATACTTGACAGACTCTACATCTTTGAACATATTTCTCCACTTCCTTATGAATAGTTGGCTAAAAATTGGATGCATGCACCAGTTGTAAAGTCCTATCTTGTCCCACATGACCTTCACCATGAAGCTCCTGAATAATCTGATCCCTTAAACTACAATCTAGAATCTATAGCTGATTACCCCTGAACAAAAACCCATCTTGCAACAAATACTCTATTCTATCACTAGCTCTAACTTTTTCTAGAATAGCAGAAAAATAGGGATCACATTCAAGTAACTCAGCAAATGAATTAAAACTAGGTACCTCTACTTTCATTCGGCTCATAAGACTCCTATGCCTACTTAGTGCATCAGCAACTCGATTTATGACACCACTCCTGCGTTTCACAACAAAAGTGAAATGCTCCAAATAAGCTACCCATGAAGCATGTCAAGATGACACTTTATCCTGACTATTTAAATGCTTCAAAGCTTCATGGTCAGTATATAATATGAATTCTCTATGAAATAGATAGTGACGCCAATGCTTCACAGCTTACACAACAACATAGAATTCTACATCATAGGTACTATATCGCAACTTTGCCCCTGTTAGCTTCTCACTAAAATAAGCTACTGACCTACTATTCTGACTAAAAACAGCTCCAATCCCCATTTTAGAGGCATTTGCATGTAGCTCAAAAGTTTGATGAAAATCTGGTAACACTAGAATCAAGGTTATTGTAAGATGCACTTCAATTTGCTCAAAAGCCATCTTTGCTTCATCAGTCTATAGAAACTTACCACCCTTCATACAGTCAGTGATAGGAGCCATGATACTGTTGAAATGGGGAATGAATTGTCTATAAAATGATGCCAAGCCATGGAAGCTTCGAATTTTAGTTAGTGTAGTAGGTTTAGGCCACTGTTTAACGGCTTCCACTTTAGACTTATCAACCTACAAACCATCAGCAGAAATTTTGTAGCCAAGAAAAAGTACCTTTGTGGTCATGAATACACACTTTTTCAAGGCAGCATTGAAATTTTCCCTACGCAACACATTAAGAACATCTCATTAGTGTTGGAGATGCTGCTCTTGACCAATACTGTAAATTAGTATGTCGTCAAAATATACGACAACACACTTGCTAATGAATGGCCTAAAAACCCGATTCATCACTCTCATAAAAGTGCTAGGTGCATTAGACAATCCAAACGGCATAACCAACCACTCATACAACCTTTCTCTTGTCTTGAAGGCTATCTTCCATTCATCACCCACTCGAATGTAAATCTGGTGATACCCACTCTTCAAGTCTAACTTTGAGAATACCTTAGCTCCACTCAACTAGTTAAGTAAATCATCTAAGTAGGGAATAGGAAAACGATACCTGACAGTAATCTTATTAATGGCGCGGTTATCTACACACATATGCCAGGTGCCATCTTGCTTGGGAGTCAGAAGAGCGACAACTGTGCATGGACTCAAACTCTCTCGAGTAAAACCCTTTGCAAGCAATTCTTCAACCTACCTCCTCAAATCCTCATGTTCTGTAGGGCTCATTCAATAATGCGATCTGTTAGGAAGGGTTGCACTAGGCTTAAGATCAATCTGGTGCTAGATATCACGTAGTAGTGGTAACCCATTTGATAACTCATCAAGAAATACATCTTGGAACTCGACCACCACTGAAACTGCCACCTCAGGTACTTCGACTTCCCTTTCAACCTCTTTACCCACCAGAGCAAAGACAACTTCAGAGTCTTGTAATTCTTCCTCCAACCTAGCTAAAGACAGCATGTTGGAACTATTACCCTGCTTAACAGTTTTGGACTCAATAGTGCTTCTATTAGGAACTAACACAATCTTCACACCTTTATATACAAAACTGTAAGTATTAGTTCTACCATCATGAGTCACACCCCTATCAAATTGCTAAGGCCTACCCAACTACAAATGACAAGCATCAATTGTCACAACATCACACCATATAGAGTCTCTATATTTAGAATCAATAGAGAATGTAACTAGCGCTCGTTTAGAGACACTTACCTCACTACCCTTCTTTAGCTAAGCTAACTTGTAAGGCTTAGGATGTTGTTTTGGCTTAATGCCCAGCTTTTGCACAGCTTCTATGGACACAATGTTCTCACGGCTCCTTGAGTCAATCATAAACCGACAAACTTTGCCTATAATAGTACAAGTGGATTAGAAAATATTGTTTCTGAGCCACTCTTCCGCTACTACTCTAGGGGTCATACAGGATCTCCTAACTACTAAATTTTCCTTACCATCGCTTATCACAAGCTCCTCCTTAGTATATTTAGTATCAAGTCACCCACCGCTTTAAACACAAATTCGTCATCTTCCTCTTCTTCGTTTTCGACAAAAAAGTGCCTTCTTTTCCATTCTCTTACATTCAGACTGTCGGTGACTAGCCTCACCACATTTAAAGCACTTCACCTCGCTAGTGCTAGGGCCACTCATGTTAGGCCTACTAAAACGCCTAGTAGTGTTACTACTTGAAGTTCCACCTCTGTACAATTCACACCACTACTGCTAATGCCACCTCCACTATCTATTACACTACTACTCCCAGATTGCTTCTGTTGTTTTTTAACAATCAATGCTCTTTGGTGTACTAACAGGGTCAAATAAATTGTCTATATCCTAAATCTACATCCTCAAAACCTCAATGTATCTAGCAACCAACTGATCATCTGTTTCTTGAAGTTCATTCCTAATTATCAATTGGTAAAATTCAAAAGTGTAATCATCTACTAACTTGCTACCCTGTTTAAGATTTTGTAGTCTCTAGTACATAATGCGTTGGAAATTATAAGGTAAAAATGTTGTTTGCAGATGCTTCTTCATCTTTTCCCATGATGCGATTTTTTATTTTCCCAACCTATTCCAAGTCAATTTTAATTACTACCACCATGTTGTAGCCCTACCACGTAATTTGGTTGCTACCAATTGCACCCGTTTATCCTCAAGGACTCCTTTAAAATCCAAAATCTCTTTAACTGTGGTCAACCAATCCAAGAATTCTTCTGGTTAAAGGCTTCCATGAAACTTCGGTATCTCCATTCTCATACCTAGTTCCCAACACCTCTAGTCTTCCTCTGCACGAGGCCTAACACGCCTACGCGGTACTACATCATACTATTCATCTTCCACCTCTTCTGCAATTGGCATTGGGTTAAGGTTTCTCACACGCCTAGGGTTGATATTTTGATTTTGATTACCCATCAACGTACCCATTCTCTCTGCTAATTGATTTACAACCACATCCAAATGACATTCCAACACCACATCTAGCCTTTCATCAATCATCTGCCCAATTCTTCACTCTAGATCATCATGATCGTAGGTTTCATCCACTATAGCACGACGTTGGTTAGTTTGTCTATGGGGTGCCATTGTTACCAAGAATGAACCTGGCTCTGATACCAACTAACATAGCATAACACGTGTGAATTGTGTTGAGATTATCACAAATCGTTGATTCGGCGAATACTTGGAGTTTAATATTTTAATACCTATTGATTCTAAGAATTCCTAGGGATTTGGCATCCAAATTCAAGAATTGTATAAAATTCGCAAATTTGAGAAAAGAAACAAAGCAAAACCACTCACAACAATTTTTCACATTCAATAATGATTTGTCGTTTTGGCTTAGGGCGTACAAATACTAATAAGTGCAAACTGCGAAAAATAGATATAAAAATATACTAAAAAAAGAAACGTCTAAAAATAGTAAAAAATAGAAATTCCCAAAAATTAAAGGTACAACATACCTTAGACGACAAAGACAATGCTATAAATGGCATTTAAAACAGAAATATCTATAAAATGTTATAAGAAATCTAAAAATTATCAAAACTAGTAAAATTATCTAAAAGATGGAATTTTCCTAAAAAATGGTGTAGATACCAAAATTACTGACTTTTTCAAGTTAGTTCGTTTTCTTTAAAATAAGGTTCAGATATTAAAAAATCACAACAGGCTCATTTTTATTAAATTTAGCCATGTATTTGTTTGTTATTATTTTCATCTCATCAGAATGGAAACATCTAAGCATTGTCTTTTCTTATATAAGCTGCTAAGTGTATATTTATATTAGTAAACCAACGAAGATTTCTAGCCTAGACAACAATCAAACGGGGAATCGAATGGTGTTTGATTTTATTATCCCCTATCCATTGCGAAGCCAATCCCAGAGATATGAAGCTTTTAAATCGTCAGTTTGTAAATAATTGCTCTTGTCCATGCTAAAAGGAATTACACGGTAGACTTTGCTAACAAGTATACAGAACTAGAGGTCACATATACGTGGTACATTGAATACTAACTCGGTCTAAAATCGTGGCGGAAGGGGAACCTCTCCATCATCAGTCTGAACAAGCTGAGAAGAAACTCAAACAAGTTGAAGACAGCTATACAGTTGGTGCTGGTCAATAATGCATAGAATAGATAAGATAAATTATTGCTTCTTTTGTTCATTGCTTGTTGAAAGTTTAGAGACTACGACTGGGATGGTCAGATGTGTGGTTAATGGTGTCTTCAAAGAAGCGAATGGAAGTTTACACGAATTTTTCTACTGCATCGCAACTTCATCGCATATATTAAGATTAATCAAGCATTATTTTCTATATCTATTGAGTGTTTATATCTCCATGATTTTCCTAGATTATCTATAGAAAATGAGATAATGTCAAAATCAAATCAGTACTAAACCTTGAGATTTTTTTTTATATTTTTTAAAATTTAATTTATGGTCTGAACTCCAAAGTTGTTATATTAACTTACACTTCTATCTTATGTTTCATCATTTATGCTTATATTCCTTCACTAATGAGTATTTGTTATGTTACTTTTTACAGATAATGAATATTGTCAATTTGATGAATAAAAATAAATTAAGTATACAGTATTTAGCAATATAAGTTTGATATGTAGAAATTTGATTAAATATAATATTTAATAATTTTGAATATTTCCTTAATAATGATGTAGACAAATTAAAACTTTAAGTCATGGTTGGAACAATATGATCATCAGAAGCATCAAAAGAACTAGAAGAATTAGTAACATCAAAATAGAGGGTCACAATTAGAAGTTGGAAGCGAGAAGTTATTTAGAAATAGTGCTACTCAAGTTCTGGTCAAGTTAGAAGCTGTTGGAAGGTATCAAAAAGGATAGAAAAAACTACTAAATCTATAATTATTTTTGAAAGCTCAATTTTGAAACCTTATAAAAGGTTGATAGAACTCGTAATATATTAATAAAAAAGGATTTAAGTTTATTTTTAATTGATGCAAATCACTTTACTATTTGAGTCCATTTTTGGTGTTAAATTCATGCATTTTTATTGTATGTCAAAACATCAAAAAAATTATCTAGATTAAAAAAAAATTATTTTGATTGATTTAGTTTTTTATTATATTTTATTTAATTTTTTTTAAATTATTTTTTTTGGCTTATAAATACTTATTAAGCATTGTCACTGAGGATATTATTATGGACTATTACAAACTTATTATACCCTCATATTTTTATATTATCGCTTTACTCTACATTAAATTAAGGCAAAGAAGAGTTTCAGATTGGTTATTTATGCCACGTCTTATGTAAGGAACATGAAATGTAAGATCGGCATCTATGGTCCCACGTGAGAAAAGAAGAGCATATAAGTTAATATATGTTCTCCTACTCCAAGTTGGCAACTTGGGCATAGGCTGACTCGGAATCTATGAAGCCTAGATATAGGTTGGAATAGTCAACGCAACAAGTATGGGTGATGTATATGTATTTATTTACACCTATCTTGGAAGTGAATGATATAAAATTCATAGATATTCTGGTACCCTAATAAGCAAATAATTGATGTGTGGCACCTTCTCTATCCATGAACATGAGCACAGGCATGCACGACAAAAAATATTTAAACGTAGATGATTGCACCACTCGTCGCGAGGCATTATTGAAATATATATATATATATATAATATATATTAGAGAGAGAGAAGACGCGCAAGTCCAAAATGCTGCAGTAAAATGCGACATTTTGAATGAATAATTTATGGTGTGTCTGTTGGGCCCCTTTCTGTGACTTAGGCCCGGTTCGTCATGCACCCCATATTCTGACCTAACTATCTCAATTCGTATCTTTCCCTACTAGAATAAGGTACGTCACATTATCTCTTCCTTTCTCGTGTTTATCGTTCTTGAAGGTTAGGACTCCTACGATTTGTTTGCTAGGTGTTGGATTTGGGACTACTTCAAGTGAGTCCACAACTCCTAAAGCATCAAAATTGGAAAAATATCTCTTTTTCTATAGTTGATGTATAGTTGCAATCTAACTCTTTCTTGTTATAATCTCTACTATTGTTTTACCACTTGCATCCTATATCTATCTATGCTTTGACAATATCAATTTGGTGAGATCTTTGTATTTACAACTCTACCATATTAGTGGGTAATGTAATCCTTATGCCACTTTGGTATGCTTGGCTATCGTTTAGAACATGTTGTAATAATTTCTCCCTTGTCTAGAAAAACAACATTGTCCTTAAGGTTGAAATGGGAAAACTATAGCTTGTTGTGGTTCCAATCTTCCTAAGAAGATTCCTCTGGTAGTAACCTACACCATTGGATCAAAATTTGGTGAACTAGCTATTTTGTCCTTATAATTTCTCTAGTACCCACAATAGAAAGAGGCTCAATAAGAGGATGACTCTTAACAGCATCAATAGGTAATTCCAAATTAGGAACTCGAGAGCCAAAAGCTTTCTTAGGTACTGAGATGTGAAAAACATTGTGAACTTTACTATAAGGGGGTAACTCCACTTCATAAGCACATGCACCAATCTTGCATAAAATCTTATAAGGCACATAAAATCTTTTGGATAACTTGTGAAATCCATTATGACACAAGGAAACTTGTTTGTGTGAGTGGAGTTTCACAAAAACAAGATCTCCTGATTAAAAATCAACCTTAATGCAATGCCTATCAGCCAATGTCTTCATCCTTTGTTGGGTAGCATGTAATCGTTCTTTTAACAGGCGTAATGCCTCATCTTTATCCAATAAGTCCCTATCAACAACATCTAATTGAGATGTCCCTTGAACATAAGAAGCAATAGTAGGAGGTGATCTATCATATACTATTTTCAATGGAGTAGTATTGGCACCTCATGAAAAGAGGTGTTATAGGCAAACTTTACCTAAGGAAGAAATTTAACTAAATCCTTAAGACACTCCATCACATAACTATGCAAGTATTAATGGATAGTATGACTCAAAACTTTCGTCTACCCATAGGACTAGGGATGATAAGCACTGTTGTAATTCAAATGGGTCCTACTTAAGTGAAATAGCTCCATTAAAAAATGACTCATAAAAATTGCATCCTAATTAGACACGATAGATTTAGAAAACCATGCAATTTAATGATCATATGTAAAATTAAAGATTCCACTTTGTTGTTGTAAATGAGTCTCTAATGTCCTTAGATGACAATACTTGGACAATCTGTCTGTTAACCACTACAAGAATAATTGTATACCCTTGAGATTTACAGAGATAAGTAATGAAGTCCATTAAAATATCTTCCCAAATTTTGTTGGGTATAGGCAATGGGGCTAAAAGGCTAACAAGTGCTCGAGTTAAATACTTAAGTTGTTAACATAAAACATAAGCTCGAACATACTCTTCCACCTGTGATCGTATCCCCTCCTAGTAAAAATCAGCTACAATTCTCTTAAGTCTTCAAAACTCCAAAATGGCCTACACTAGGAGCACCATGAAATTCTTTCAAAATATAAGGGATAAGAGAAGACTATAGGATATGAAATAATCAATAATGGAAATACAAAGTTCATTCTTCCAAGCAAGCTACCGCTTCATGGTATTTATGCTGCCAAGTCATTAATAATGGTCTGAAACTCATGTAAGTGAGTATATTTCTATTTTAGAGAATAAAATAGGGATACAGGAAAAGAAGAAAAAGGCAAACAAGTAAAATCAACCTCATGTTGCCTATAAATACAATATTATTTGTACCCTTCTTGTAGACAATAGAATAGTTATAACCAAGAAGTTTAGTTAAATACTTCTATTGCTCTAATGTTTGAATAACTTGACTTAAAGGTTCCTTAATACTACGATGATTAGTACAAATGAGAAAATGAGACCCCAACAAATATTACCTCCACTTATGAACCAATTCAACAGTACCATGTAGTTCTCAAACATAAGTGGAGACTTTACACAAATGAGCTAGAAACTTCTTGCTAAAGAAAGCAACTGGTTGATTCCCTTGTAACAAAATAGCTCCCATACATGAACTAAAAGCAATAGTCTCAATAACAAATTGCTTAGAAAAATCAGGTAACACTAATATTAGAGCAAAAAGTAAAGTTGCTTTAAGTTGTCCAAAAGCAACAATTGCCAACTTCAACTAATGAAATCTTTTTTTTTAAGAGGTCAACTAAGGGTGCAACAATAGAAGCATATCCCTTAACAAAGCGGCGATAGCAACCTGATAGGCCCAAAAATGCCCTCAACTATTTTGGTATTGGTGGGATTGACTAAGTTGGTATAGCAGCAACCTTAGACAAATTTAGATGAACCCCGTCCTTAGAAACAATGTAGCCTAGGTAGTCGATAGATGTTTAATTGAAAGAACACTTAGTCTCCTTTAAGAAGAAAGTGTTATTAGCTAACACTTATAACACTTGCGAAAGATGCTCCACATGAGAGTCTATAGTATTATTGTAAACAAGACTGTCATAAAAAAATACAATGACAAACCTTCATAGAAAAAGGTTTTGAAAATTCCATTCATAATAGCTTGGAATGTGATAGGGGCATAGTCTTACTGTGACACTTGTGAAAGATGCTCCACATGAGAGTCCATAGTCTGACTATATACAAGATTGTCATAAAAAAATACGATGACAAACCTTCATAAAAAAAGGTTTGAAAATTCTATTCATAATAGCATAGAATGTGATAGGGGCATTGCCTAAGCCAAAGGGCATAACCAAGAACTCGTAGTGTCCCTCATGTGTTCAAAAAGTAGTCTTTGGCACATCATCTTGATGCATACGGATCTAATGGTACCTTGAGCGAAGATCCAATTAAGAAAAAACATGAGCACCAAAAAGCTCATCTAATAGTTCATCAATAGTGGGAATGGGAAATTCATCCTTTATGGTAATCTGATTGAGTGCCCTATAATCTATACAAAAATGCTAACTACCATCTTTTTTTCTTCACAAGCAATACTGGTGAAGAAAATAGACTATTGCTTTATTGTATGATCCCTTGAGTAAGCATGTCTTGAACTTGCTTCTCAATCTCATTTTTCTAAAAATGAGGATAATGATAAGGCTTGAAATTGATGGGAGAAGTTCCCAATACAAGGTGGATATGATGTTGAATATTACATTGTGGTGGTAATGATGAGGGTGGTTCAAAAACTCAATGGAATCTACCTAATACTTTTGATAAAGGAGTATTGTCGACAGTATCCATGATGATAGAACAGGGACACACTTCCTGAACCATCAAGTGACAATAAGAGGCAATCACATTTTTCTAAAAAAGCCGACGCAACAAATGGTGTGAAACTTTGCTTGTAGTAGGGGAAGTTTCACCTCGTAATGTAACAGCAATCCCATTCCTCATAAATTGCATCAAGATAGTAGAATAGTCAATAGTGATAGGCCCTAAACTCTGCAACCACTGCACCTCCAAAACTACCCCTACACCATGAATTGGTAGAATATAGAAGGTTTCACAAAAATCTACACCTTAGATCATCATTGACACATCAAAACATTGGCCTATACACAACAACTTACTACCATTCCCAATCATCACTTAAAAACTAGGAGATGGTGAAATAGTTAAGCCCATATTTTTAACTAATTGAGCTTGAATGAAATTATGTGTACTACTCGAATCTACTAAAATAGACACCTCTTTATGATTGATTATCGGGTTAAAGTAGATGCTATGGGGTAAGGAAGCACCAGAGCATGATAACTAATAGCCACTGAGTCATCAATAACCAAAGTAGAATCTGGTGAGGGGTTTAGTGCAACTAAATCGAGATCTGCACTTTGAAAATCATCTGCAACATCCTGGTCCACACAAAGCAAAGATAAAAATTTAGCTTTGCATTTGTGATTCCAATGAAACTTCTCATAGCAATTAAACTACAAGCCCTTCTCTTATCTAAGCTATATCTCATGAGTAGTAAGTTTTTGGATAGGAGTGGGTGGAGAAGTAAAAGAGAATTAGAAGGGGTAGAAGAAAGAGAATGAGTAAGGTGCGGTTTAGAAAATTGCAGGGTAGAGGGTTTAATAGGCACGAGTGAAGAAGGAACATTAGGATGGAAAAGAAATTGCTCATGAAATTTAGCTCATACTGTTAATCTACCAAACCGCATGCATGAGAGAACTAGGTTTAGCAATTAGCATAACTCATTGAATAGTGGTCTTCAAACTAGAAACAAAACAGCTAGTTAAAAAGGATTCATGCACTCTAATAATCCGATTATAAAGAGACTCAAATTTAGATTGATACTTAGAATGTGATCTTCATTGCACCAACTTTGACAAAAACCCTTGGATATCTTCATATTCGGATGGTCCAAAATAAATTTCCAATGCTTTCGTAAAGGCGGTCTAGGAAGAAAGTTGATTATTGCTAAACATCCATTTATACCATTGCAAAGTAAGGCCTTCCAATGGAAATGAAGTACTGGTAAGATGTTGACTATTCGAAATCTTATGAAAGTTGAAAAATTGCTAGGATTGAAAAATCCAACCAAGAGGATCATGATCAGAAAACTTAGGAATTTCCAATTTGATACCTTTTAATGAAGTGTCACTAATAGAAAAATTATGATTTGTAGGAAATGAAGAATCATAAAGATTAGTGGAAGCAGACAATAAAGTGGAAGGATTTGGAGGTTGATGCTATGAAAGTTCAAGATTATTAACCCTTGTAATTGAAAAGTAATAACTAATAAGGAATGCTCTATCCCTTGAGTACTCTGTTGCATGGTAATAAACATACTCTTAATAGCATTCATGTCAGTGGTTTGAGAGGATGAATGCAATTTTAGCACCATGATACAGATGAGAGCACCAAATTGTTGGGCCTCTTTCCATGACTCAGGCCCAGCTTATCATGCACCTTATATTTTGACCTGACTACCCCAATTCGTATCTTTGCCTACTCTCCTATTTCACGTCTGTCACACTATCTCTTCCTCTCTCATGTTTACTATTCTTGAAGATTAAGGTTCCTACGATTTGCGAGTACTAATTGTTGTATGTTGAACTCATTTGCTAGGTGTTGGTTTCGCGACTACTTTGAGTGAATCCTCAACTCCTAAAGCACCAGAATTGGAGAAATAATAGGGATGTCCCTTTTCTATTTATTCCCCCTATTTATATGTTGTTACATGCATGTAGTTGATGTATAACTACAATCTAACTGTTTCTTGTTACAATCCCTACTATTGTTTTCCCGATTGCATCCTACATTTATCTATGCTTTGACAATATCAATTCGGTGAGATCTTTGTATTTACAACTATGCCATATTAGTTAGTAATGTAATCCTTATGCTACTTTAGTATTCTTAGCTATCATCTAGAATGTGTTGTAACAATGTCACGACTATTTATATTAATACCAGTCTTCCAACAATCAAGGACACTGGCACTTATCCTACACATTGCAGTTCTCTTCAAATTAGTTAACTTTCATCTTATGTAAAATGAATATTAATAACCCTTTAATAAAGTAAGTTTTATAAAAAAGAATTGAGAATTTGTATTTTGATTAGAGAAAATATCTCATATGGGTAGAAATCTAAACTAAAAGAAAAAACAAAAGAAAAAACTCTATATTGAAACCAAGATGGAGACTATGCAATGAGATTGGTGATTATGCTCGGATAGGCGATGGCCTCTTATGATGAACTAATAAACTTATTGAGGAGATATATATGGCTTTGGAGATGGTATGGGTACACAAATGGGAATACATATAAGTATGCAAAATCAACAAGTTTAAAGGAAGGTAAAAAGGATTTGATTAAGTGTATAAAAGATGGACTTATTGTGATAAGGATGGATGGGAGTGGTGGGGGCGACCGATAAAGGGCAACCACCCTTAGGGTGTGCAAAATTATGTTTTTCTTTTAGTGCTGGGGAAAGAGAGAAGAATAGAGAGATTAGTAAGTAGAGGGCAAAGTGATCACTTTAGTAGCTAGAAAATTTAGGTTTTACTGTAAATAATGTAAGTATTAGTTATATTTATTAAGGCTCTACATATATTAAATAACTTTCCAAATAGTAATTTCTTACTATTAGATTTTTAGTAAAATAAAATAATAATAATAAAAAAGAATAAAGAAAATAAACGCTCAATATTTAGTGGGGTTTAGACCTACCTTTCTACTCCCTAAGGGGTGAGTGCTATTATTTTCATATTTAAATCAAAATTACAATATACATATCATATATAGAGAGAGAGAGATTTTGTAAGTGATATAACACTTTCTATATTTAATAAGAATTGTTACAACAGAGATATAATATAAAAATATTAAATAAAAAAATTATATATATAGTTAAAAGAGTAACATGATATAGTATAAGTATTCTTTGATTTCTTTTTCTTTTTCTTTTTTGTAACAATAGCTCTACAAAATTATATCATTAATAATACTATAAAAATTATCATTTCATATAATTAATTACGTAATCAATCAAAATGTGTTAATCAACAAACGGTTACAACTCAAAACAGTAAACTGAGATCAAAGTCAAAGTTAAAAGTTGAAGTTTCAACCGTATAAATGGGGGCTGTATGAAAAAAAATAAAGTATTCTGCAAGCAAAGTGAAAGTGAAAATGCAACTATAAAAATTGAAGTGCATATTCAAGAGCGTTTGGTTGTCTTCAAATGCACGCGAGTTCCTCCTAATTATATAGACATTATAGGTGAATAATGTCTTATCAAATGATGAATACAGGCCTAACAAATGTATAAATGAAGCCCCAATGTAAGGCCTCGTAAATAAATAAATAAAAAAAAGGGTCCAACTCCAATACTATGAAATTTTAAGACATAAGCCTTAGTATCAATAACACTATAACGGCAAATTAATTTGTCAATCCAATTTAAATTAATGACGGATTTTATTAAATCGTAAAAAGTTTAATCTCTCAAATAATTTTCTGTGAGTTACATAACCTTAATCAAAATTATCATTACTATGGATGTTCTAAGAGGGACCCGAAGGTGCCGAGACCTTCTAGAAATTTTTTGTGTAGGGTTATACCATAAAGTACTTAGTGAAATTTATTTGTTTTACTTATTATATATATATATATAATTTCAAAGTATTAGTCTTAATCAATCATTTTCACCTTTACAGGGCACTTTACAACTCTCGAGGCATTTATTTAGAAATAATTTTTCACATTTACAATTCACTCAATCAGTTTTACCTTTATGGGACACTTTATGACATTGCAAGTATTATTTTTTACATTAATGTGAATAACATTTTTGTCTTTTTTAATGATAACCCTCAAAACAAGTCCTATTTACAACTTTATATGATCATCTTAATGGGTGGTCCAGGCACCCACTAAAATTACAATTTTATATATAAAGAATGGTTTTCTTTAATTGCATTAGGTGTCTTACTTTGTTAAAATTTTAATAAATAAAATGTCTTGTAACACGTAATATCATAAATGAATTTATTATGCAGATAACTCCAATGACTGACGCAGCGAGAAAAGCGTAAAACCGAGACCAATTCTAAGATTGAAACTTTAGAATAAACAAAGACAAATTAGAGTTTATTCTAGAATTAAATCAATTGCGCCCAATTGAGGATTAAAGAGAAAACTGTCTCTCAAAATATGTTTCAATGATAAAAATAAAGCGTACCCCTAAAAATGACCTAATAACTATTTATACATCTCAGTAAAACATGTAAAAAAAGAAATAAATATGTACACGTGGAAATAAATATAAGCATACACGTCTCTAGTTTGAAAAGTACACGGCCGTGCATATAGGCCGTGTATGCTTCTGAGAGAAATCCTGACCGAGTACACGGCCGTACCTCTGGCCGTGTATAGAGACCGTGTATGCTTCCGGGAGAATTCCTGACCGAGTACACGGTCGTGCCTCTGGCCGTGTATGAAGCCGTGTATCTTTCTGGAAGTTGCCCTGACATGTTACATGACTGTGTATCCACCCGTGTATCAACCCGTGCTTCAACCTGTGTCTGCCAAGATGTCCGCATCATTCTCTCCCACCAATGAAGAACTCGACTCCGAGTTCTTTTCTAGATAAAGGGGTTCATCATCCGAGTAGAATGGGGAGAAGTCAGCTACATTGAAGGTCTTGGAGATTTTCATGCTTTCCGGGAGCCCAACCACATAGGCGTTGTCATTGATCTTGGCGACAATATGGTAAGGCTCATATTTCTTCGGTTGCCACTTGCTATACGTTCCCACGGGAAAGCGTTCTTTCCTTAAAAACACCATCACTTGATCTCCCACCTCGAACAGCTTCTTCCTCCGATGTTTGTCGGCGGATTTCTTATATTGCTCATTTACCTTCTCAATTTGCTCCTTCACGTCCGATGCCACCGTGTGGTACTGTTTCGCCAGGTGTTTCGCAGCAACATTGGTCTCCACACCCTTGGGTAAAGAAGCTAAATCCAAGGTGTGAGAAGGCACCTTGGTATAGACCACTGAAAAGGGTGACCTTCCAGTAGTTCTATGGATGGAATTGTTGTAGGCGAACTCGGCTTGAGACAGTGCCAGGTCCCATTGCTTCGGCTTCTCTCCACAGATGCTTCGTATTAGATTTCCAAGGGTCCTGTTCGTCACTTCGGTTTGCCCATCGGTTTGGGGGTGGGCTGTGCTACTGAAGTTAAGGGACGAATTAAACATATACCAGAGCGTCCTCCAGAAATGGCTAAGGAATCAGGTGTCCCTATCAGAAGTGATGGACTTGGGAACCCCATGTAACCTGACCACCTCCTTAAAGAATAGCTTGGCCACGCTTTGTGCATCCGTCGTCTTTCTATAAGGGATGAAGTGAGCCATCTTGGAAAACCTGTCTACAACTACAAAAACAGTCTCAGCACCTCGTTGGGTACGAGGTAAACCTAACACGAAATCCATGAATAGATCCTCCCAGATATTCTCAGGTACGGGTAACGGAGTGTACAACCCAGTATTCTAAGAATTCCTCTTTGATGTCTGACGGATGTAACATCGTTGCACTATTCGCCTTACGTCCCTTCACAACTAAGGCCAATGGTATCTTGCAGCCACTGCTGCTAGTGTTTTGTCATGCCCCAAATGCCTGGCTAACCCTCTTCCATGGAGGTCTCTGATCACTTTCTCTCTCAAGGAGGATTTAGGAATGCAAAGCTGGTTACCCCTCATTAAGTAACCATCCAGAATGTAATAACTATCATTGGGTTCCTTATTGGTGCATTTCCTCCAAGTAACTTCGAAATCTTCATCCGTTTCATACAACTCCTTCAACTGCTCAAATCCGACGACTTCAGCCCTCATGGTAACTAACAAATCTGCTCTTCGGCTTAACGCGTCGGCCACCTTGTTCTGGACCCCAGATTTATGCATAAGACGAAACGGGAATTTTTGCAGAAATTGTATCCATCTAGCATGCATGTCTTTGCAGATGCGGGTCTGATTACTCAGGTGTTTCAGGGCGACACAATCTGAGTATAAGATAAACTCTTTGCTGACCAAATAGTGCTCCCACATCCTCAGGGCTCTGACTACTGAATAAAATTCTTTATCGTATGTAGACCATTTTCTCCTAGCTTCGCAGAGCTTCTCACTATGGAAGGCCATGGGTCTTTCTCCTAAGAGAGCACGGCGCCGATACTTACACCACTGGCATCACAGTCGACTTCGAATAGTTTGTCGAAGTCCGGTAAGGCCAACACTGGCGCACTAATAATCTCTCTTTGAGCACCGCGAATCCCGACTCCGCTTCCCTATCCTAGTGAAACTTTCCTTTCTTCAAGCACTCAGTCAATGGGGCAACAACCATGCTAAAATGTCGTATGAAACCTGTAGAATCCCGCCAACCCTAGAAAACTTCTTAACTCGGTAATGGTCTTAGGCGTAGGCCAATCTCTAATGGCTTTCACCTTATCCTCATCCACCGTGATCCCTTCACCACTTATTATGAAGCCTAAAACAGCAGCCTCGGTGACATGAATACACACTTCTTGAGATTAGCATATAGCTTATTTTCTTTCAGTACAGTCAGAACATCCTTCAAGTGCACGAGATGCTCATCCCGAGTCTTACTATATATTAGGATATCATAAAAATATACAACAATGAACCGACCTATAAATGGTTTAAGTACCTGGTTCATCACGCGCATGAAGATACTCGGTGTATTGTTGAGACCGAATGGCATAACCAACCATTTGTACAACCCCTCCTTTGTTTGAAGGCGGTCTTCCACTCATCCCCAGTCTGACCTGAATTTGATGATACCCACTTCTGAGATCTACTTTGGAGAATATTATCGCTCCACTCAATCGGTCCAACGTATCCTCAATGCGAGGTATTGGGAATTTATACCCAATTGTGATCTTGTTGATCGCCCGGCTGTCCACACACATCCTCCAACTCTCATCCTTCTTGGGTGTTAATAGCACTGGTACGACACATGGACTCATGCTATCTCGGATGAATCCTTTGTCTAGTAAGTCTTGGACCTTCTCCTATAAGACCTCCGTTTCTTTGGGACTCATTCGATAGTGAGGGAGGTTAGGGAGACTAGCTCCAGGCACCAAGTCGATGTGGTGCTGGATGTCTCGCAATGGAGGCAGTCCTTTCGGTAAGTCTTCCGGCACTACCTCTTTAAATTCCTCTAATAACCCTTTCACTTCCTCTGGAGCCTCTGCACTATCCATGTCTTCTCCTGCATTCTTCACCACGAGAGCATGCATCAAACGAGACTCCTTAATATTTTCGGTCATTTCCTTTTCTAACTGAGTGATTGTCAGAAAAGACTTTCCTTCCGCCCTCTAGGTCTTGGGTCGCTTATCTATCAATGGTAATAGTGCATACTTCATCCCCTCCTTCTCCAACCTATATTTGTTTTCTTTCCCGGCGTGTTGGGCATCTACGTCAAATTGCCAAGGCTATCCGAATAACAAAATGACATGCATCCATATCGACGATGTCGCAGTATACCTCATCCCGATATTTGCCTATCGAAAAGGGAACCCGACACCCCTCTTTCACCTCGATTCGCTCTGCCGCTTTAATCCATCATATGGTGTAAGGACTCGAATGTTTCTCTATCAGTAATTGGAGTTTCTTCACAACCTCCTTTCCAATGATGTTCTCGCAGCTCCCACTATCAACAATTAGGTCAAACACTCTCCCACCAATCGTGCACCTAGTGCGAAATAGTTGGTGTCGTTGCGAACTACTCTCCTATTTCGGTGCTAACATCATCCTCCTAATTACATAGTAAGGCATCACCGCATCATCATCCTCCTCATAGTAATCATCACCACCATCTGGCTCACAACATACCTCCTCCTCCTCTTCCCTTTCAACAATGTTTACAGCTCGTCGATTCGGGCATTCATTGGATCGATGTCCCGACTGATTACATCTATAGCACTTTCCCAATATCGGCTTGGCATATGAGTTACTTTCCCTTGGGGCTTCTTTGCTCTCAAATGGCTTCTTCCCCTCAACTTTATCTTCTTGTCTTTCTGTGCTTCCTATTGGCTTTTCAACAACTCCTCTAGGCCTTTCGCCAATCACCCTGCTACTACTGCCAAGATTATCGTAAGCATAGCTTCTCTTACTTCCTCCTAACCTTGCACTCTGCTCTTGGATCATCATTTCAGCTCGGAGGGCCAAATTCTTGGCTTCATTGACGGTTCTGAACACCGTCACCCCTATCTTGTCTCTAATTTAGGGTTTCAATCCGTCTACAAACCGTTCCACCTATTGACCCTCAGTCTCCCTCAGATCATTCCTTTCCGCTAACCTCATGAATTCAGCGGTGTACTATGTACCGTCCTCTGCTGTTGACGGCATCGTTGATACTGTTAGAAAAGGATTTGCTCGTAGTCGGGTGGTAGGAAATCTCTCTGCAACAGATTTCTCATGCGGTACCATGTTCTAATAGGTTGCCTTCCTTCCCTTTGCCTACGGTTCTGCAATCGATCCCACCATGCAGACGCCCCGCCTTTCAGCATACAAGCAACCAACCTTACCCTCCTATCCTCAGGAACCTCCATGTAATCGAAGAATCTATCGACCTCTACAAGCCAGTCTAAAAATTCCTCTATATTGAGATTACCTGTAAATGAAGGAATGTCTACCTTAAGACGGAAGTCACTGCCATCAGCATGATCGAATCCCTGGTAGTTTCGTCGATACCCACCACCATACGCCTGATCAATCCGGTCATCCACTCCGCGGTTCCTGCCACCACCAACGCCACCCCTTCTCGGTGGTTGTCCTCTCCTCTGCATAAATTCTTCCTCTTCCTCAGAAGAGCTTTCATCAATCCTTTTGTTCCATTGATTTCCGGCAGCAAGTTCATTGATAAGACCACCGTGAACGACTACTACTCCTAGTCGATTCCCAACAACACCCCTGTTCCTGTTGTGGCCCATCACTATAGCGTAGAAACGCACCTCCAGATCTTCCAGACACTGTTCTGCACGTCCAAGCCGTTGTTCCATGGTTTCGACCACCGCCCTTGGAGCCCATTGATTGACTCCTTGGACTTCCGCATCCCAATCAAGGCCGAGAATGCGACCGCCATCAACACCATCGTTAGCTGACATCTCCGCAGGAATTTGCCTTGCTCTGATACCAACTGATGCAGCGAGGAAAGCGTAAAACCGAGACCAATTCTAGGATGGAACTCTAGAATAAACAAAGACAAATTAGAGTTTATTCTAGGATTAAATCAATTGCACACAATTGAGGATTAAAGAGAAAACCGTCTCTCAAAATGTGTTTCAATGATAAAAATAAAGCGTACCCCTAAAAATGACTTAATAACTATTTATACATCTTAGTAAAATATGTAAAAAAGGAAATAAATATGTACACGTGGAAATAAATATAAGTATATACGTCTGTCGTCTGGAAAGTATACGGCCGTATATGCTTCTGAGAGAAATCCTGACTGAGTACACGACCGTGCCTCTAGCCGTGTATGCTTCTGGGAGAATTTCTGACCGAGTACACGGCCGTGCCTCTGGCCGTGTATGAAGCCGTATATCTTTCTGGAAGTTCCCCTGACATGTTACACGGTCGTGTATCTACTCGTGTATCAACCCGTGCCTCAACTTGTGTCCGCCACGATGTTCACATCAATGACTTAATCAATGGAAAGCTCCCACTCTCCAGTGTGATGGTCCTACATTCATCCTAGTTTTTATTATAATTAAATACATTCAAAAACCTAATATAATCGAAATCATGTCGTAGACTCTACAAGCCATGTAGGTGTTCTTATCCATATTGAAGAATGCGTCTGCCTCATCCATGGGTTATTTCATTCCGATTTACGCGCGTTTTCCTTTTGGAATGGATAGGGGCTTCATTTCAATTGAACTTCGGGCCTTGTTTTGCATTTGAAAATGAGAATTGGTTTCACATGGACTTCGCTTTGGCAACCATTTACTTAGCTCTAATGGAACTTTGACTTGTAAATTTACTCATTTGCTTCACGTTAGAAAACGTGAAATTGGTAAGTCGACTCTTTGGGCCAATTGGGGTTCATTATCCCGTGCATTTTGTGCTTGAAATAAATTGTGTCTGTATCTTCTATTACAAATATAAGAATTCACACAGAAAAAATAATACGAAATTAGGCTGAAAAGTATGTAACCACAATATAAACCTCCATTTTATTTTCTCAATATTTGTGAAATTAATCCGATGATGTGCAATTTATTACTTTTGTTATATAGGGATTAGATTTCAACATAATCAAGAGTTGATCGAACTAATTTAATATTTATGTGTTTTTAGATTTGAGGATGATATCAACAATTTCCATGGATATGATATAGCAAAAAAATGAACTGTGATGTTCTTGATTTAATATGATTCATAAATCAGTAATATTAAAATGTTTGATACAAGTAAAAATTGATAAGAACGGATGAACTGAGAAATAAACTTAATCATAATGTATTCAAAAGATTCAACATATGTCAAATACATCAAAATAACCCTCTAATAGTTTGTAGGGAAATTAAGGCAAAACTACAAATGAGGAAATATAAAACTATGCGTAATAAGCTAGGCGCTCAAATGCCTTGCATAAGCACTGAGAGAAAAAGCTATAGCCTTTGTTGTTGGTAGAATGGCAATGGGCTTCATTCAGAAGACAATTAGCATCATTCGAACAAAGATTGAAGAAAACTCATTGCCTAATATCTAATTTTATTTGAATGGCATCAGGGAGTTGTTCGAATGATATGGATAGAAGTTTATTTTTTGTTCACTTAGCCACTTCATTTGAATAACTTAAGGTAGTGTTAAAAAATGTGGTCTAAGAATCCAATGTGACCCTTTTTGTTCAAGTTCATTTGAATACCAGTATAGGGTCATTTGGATGTTGTGTCCCTATAGCTCTTTATCAACTGCAACATCTAACCTTTTTTGGTCTTGTGCGTGCACTATGAAATACTTCCCATTGGCTTCGCATGAGACTCATAAGCTATAATGAGACTCGAGCTTTGGTAATAGGATGGATAAGGATTTGATTCACATCACTTTCTCTTATCACCAGGCGCAGAGGATGCTCTAAGCATAGGGAGTGGATGCAAACTTGATTGATGCATGTAGAAATGGTTGTATTTTTAGGGAAAGAATTTTAGAATCTAGATTGTTGCCCATGGCGCTGTAAAATCAAAATTGCAAGTACAAATTCGAGACTGAGAAAGAATATTGCAATTAAGGTTGGAAGGCATTTTTATCTAATACTGGTGCCTATATATGCGTAGGAAAATAGTGTTTGACATAAGGTGGCATAAATGATGACATGTCTTAAGGAAAGTTTTCTCAGTTACTCTAAATCATGATAGATCTTCAATTGCATGTCCTTTGATTTCAAAAAGTTTAAAGCAATTTGGTATTACCATTGATGGCCGCAATTGTGTTTACTTATAATGTTCCACCATGGAAATGCATGAAAGAGCCGTGTTTACCAATATCACCATTGATTATAGCATTAAGATCGCTAAGAGAGATACTGATGTCTACCTACGGCCTCCTATTGGTGAGTTAAAGGAACTATAAATAGGGGATTCACACATTCGGTGTAATTGTGGAAGGATCTTCTCGTATGATGCAATAGTGCTATAGGTAATTCAAAAATTTTCTAGAGTTTCATGACATATCAAGCTGGACTATGAAAGAGTAATAAGCTTATCCCATTTTTAATGTGATTGTGAATTGTAGACACACCTACTGTGAATCTCATTACATAAGTCATGGATATTTTCTACCAATGAGACATTGGTGGCATTGTGATGCCATAAAGTTTAATTGAGCCATAGAGAGCCAATTGACTCCATGGAATTTTTTAAGGATAAAAATTCTCCGTTGGATATGATATAGTAAAGAAAGATCAAACTATGTTTATACTATCGGATATGATGCATAAACATAACAAATGTTTGTGTTTGCCACAATCATAAAAAGATTGATAAGAATGGGTATTAAAAGAAAGGAACTCTATCAATAGGGAAAAATATCAATATCATTCATCAAAAGTTGTTTTCCCCATAGGGTAACATTCAATATATATAATAGTATAGTTATTAATATGGAATAACCGCTTAAAAGAAAAGTACATAAATTAAAAAGAAAAACACAATAATTGCTCATAACTGCATTTGGATATATAGGAAATATTATCAATAACTTTTATATCAAATAAAAGGAAATATTGTCTGACTATACTAGTTTCCTTATTGCCTAATCTTCTAGGTTAGAACCTTCTTTCGAGTTAGAACTACTATTTCCTTTAGAACTAGCTTTGGTTGTCTCAATATTGGAAGCAAAACCACTTTGAATAGAATTGGAAGCACAAACAACCTTTTAATCAAAACCTAATATCCTTAATGCTTCTATTGTTACTAAAATTATCCCTAAAATGATGTTATGAACCAAGAATCCTTCTAAGTAGACTTGCTCAACTTCCATCATTAAACCAGCTAAGAACCTTCGAACTAAATTGTTCAATCCTTTATTTTAGCTTGAGTCTTCAGTTAACCTTGTACCAAAGCTTGATTCCCATAATTTCTTTAAGGCTGATAAAGATTTTTCCTCAAATTTGATGAGTCTTCTTTTAAGTCTTCATCTTGCTCAGTGGCATAAGCCGATAAATCTATAACATTGAATGTAGTGGAAACACCATTATAATCATTGGGCAATTTCAATTGATAAGCATTATCATTAATCTTCTTAGGGATTCTGAATGTTTCATCTACTCTAAGCACTAGCTTCTACTGCGTTTGATTAGGAAACCTCTTCTTCCTCAATGTATTCACACCAAGTCCTTTGGTTGACAACTCTTATGCTTTCTACCCCTATCCCCATAAGACAATTGTTTAGCAACAGTCTTAAATTGCTCGACTACCTTTTGATGGATCTTTTAAATTTTCTTAACCTTGTCAACTACACTAAGATTTTCTTCCCTGGAATTTGGTATAGGTATCATATCTAAAGGAATAGCAAAATTGTACCCATGAACTACTTTAAATAATAATCTTCTTGTGGAACTATGGGTAGATCTATTCCAACCAAGCTCCACAATAGGAAAACTTTCATCTCAATTGGAAAAGTTCTTGCTAATGGCAATTATTAGCAAAGCTTCAAGATTACAATAGACAACTTCTATTTATCCATCAGCTTGTGGATGACATGAAATTACCAATTTTGTTTCTAACCTCTTCCATAGTGTCTTTCAAAAGAAACTTAGGAATTCAATATCTTTGTTAGAAACAATGTTGTATGGAACTCCATGTAGTCTTAGAACTTCCTACAAATAGAGATTAGTAGTATACAAGGAATTATGACCCTTTTGCTAAAATTATTTGCTACCACCAAGATTAACTCCCTTTTGTGAGTTAATTTCAATAATCCTAACACAAAGTCCATGCTTATGTCTATCCATGGTTGTGATGGCACGGGTAAAGGTATATAAGCACCAAAAGCCTCCCTTTCGCTCTTAGCTCTCTAATAGAGCACACAATTCTCCACTACATTATGTGCATCTTTCATGATATTGGGTTAATGAAAATGTTCTTTTAACAATTTGCAAGTATGAATTTCCTAGAAATGACCAAACAAACCTCCACAATGTGATTCCTTCACCAACAATTCTCTCATAGAACCAAACGAAACACATAATTTTGCCTTAAAAAAAAAATAATAATCATCCTCCAAGTGATAATCATCTATAGAAATTCCAACCTTACATCTTGCTACAATTGGACCAAAGAAGACATGTCTAGCATACTATCCCTTCAACAAACTAAAACTAAGTAATTTAGATTGAATAGTAGTAATCGAAGCATACCTCCAAGATAAAGCATCTGTAAACATATTTGCACTGGCCTTATTACATTTAATAACATAGGAAAAACTCAAGGAATTCTACCCATTTAGCTTGCCTTCTGAATAGCTTCAGCTAACCCTTTAAGTACTTTAGTGATCTATGATTAGTATAGATAATAATCTCTTTTGGAAGTAAGTAATGTTGCCAAATAGTAAGTGCTCTAATAAGAGAGTAGAGTTTCTTATCATATATCGAATAGTTCAGTGTTACTCCATTGAACTTCTCACTAAAGTATGCAATTAGATGTTACTCTTGCATTAGAACAACTAGAACATTAACACTAGATGCATTACATTAAGCTTAAAATTTCTTCTCAAAATTGAGCAGAATCAACACAGAAGCAAAAGTAAGTCTCTTATTGTTCTCATCGAAACTTTTATTTTTCTTCTTCTTCTTAATTTCATTTGAATTCCATATTCTTCTTCGTAAGCTTTATCAATGGAGCTACAATAGTGTCAAAATTTCCCACAAATCTCCTATAAAAAGTTTTTAGCTTAGTGAAAGCTTTTGACATTATTTGTGTACTATGGAGTTAGCCACTCCAAAATCACCTTCATTTTTTTAGATCTACTCTAACTCCTCCTTCTAATACATCAAATCCCATAAATACCACCTTTGATTGGTAAGACATGCATTTCTCAAATTTCCATCCAACTTTTTGACTCTTAGAACCAAAAGTGCTAACCTCAAAAGTTTCACATGGCTATCTAAATCTCAACTATAAACTATTAAAAACTTATAAATGAATTCCTTCAAAACATGGTTCATGAGCTTTATAAAAAGTATTAGTTGCATTTGTTAAACAAAATAGTATGACCATCCACTCATAAAGATCATACTTCATTTTAAGAGCAGTTGTTTACTCATTTTCAAGTCTCATACTTATCTAATGATAGCAACTCTTCACACTAATCTTTGAAAATACCATAGACCATGCATTTCACTCAACATATCATCTAAATGAGGGATAGAATATCTATATTTGATAATGATCTTGTTTATGACTATATTATCCACACACATTTTACATGAACCATCTTTCTTCAAATCAATAAAAATAGGTATAGCATAAGGATTCATGCCTTCCCTAACATGACCTTTGTCAATAAATTCATTCACTTGCCTCTTGAGTTCATTCACTTCTTCTAAATTCACATAGTAAGTCGGTTTAAGTTAATATTGCCCCCAGTGCAAGACTAATACTGTGCTCTACACCTCTTATAGGAGGTAACCTTAGGTAACTCCTCCAAGAATACATTTGCAAACTCCTTTAATAACTTTTGAACTAGTTCTAAAATTAGAACTTGAGCTTTTGAACTCCTTCTTATTCCTAACCAAAGCCAACTGAGTATTCCTTACTTCAACTAGACACATAGGCAACAAAGGTATTTTCCTTCCATCCTTAATGAACACATAGGTATTACGATATCCATCATTTACCACTCTCCTATCAAACAACCATGTCCTCCCTAACAAACTATAAGAGGCACTTATGGGTATAACATAACACTCTACCTCATCCCTAAAATGATTTGGATTAAAGATAGGAACCTTCATGCACTTAGTAATGTATACAACTCCTTTATCACTAAGCCAATGAAGTTTGTAAGGTTTAAGATGGTAAGAAGTTGGTAACTTCAATCTATCCACTATGGAAGTAACAGTCACATTGGTACAATTTTCTTTACGAATAATAATGACACATGTATGATTTGGAACATAATGCTTGATATAATACAAAATTTCCCTTTAGTTTACCTTTGGAAAAACTTCCATACTTAAGGTTCTCCTCACTACAAGTGACATAATGTCTCCTTTAGTGCCCTTAACACCATTCTCTTCATAATCATATTGTTTAAGAACTACTTCAGAATTGTTAAGTATCTCATCTTTATCTTCTTCACTATTTACTTCTTCTCCTATCATCACCATCACCCTACACCTAAGGCTAAGATATTTAAAACACTTAAGCTGACTCTACACCCCTTAACCAACTTTTGGTTGCTTCCTCTAGCTTCTAAAGTAGCAAAAGCCTTTCTTCTAACATCTTCCTTCCTATCTATTTGTCTTTCTTCACCCCTACTCATGCTACCCTTTTCATTGTTTCTCTCTTCTTCCCTTTCAAACCTACTTTGAAACAAATGGGTGCTTTTGAGGATTTTTGATCAACTACTTCTCTATCTATATGATTGTTTGAATAGCTTCTTCTAGAGTGTTGCACTTCTAGAGTTTAATGACTTTTGTTGTGTTGTGTTTTAAGCAAGCCATAAAATAAGCAATGGTTTGTTTCCTGCATCTAATCATGAGCATCTCAAATTTCTTGATATAACACATCACGTTCAATCCTAGCTACTTTAAGGTTTGAAACTTCATATACATCTCCTATTTATAATAATCAAGAAAGAATTACCTGTGCATAAATTGTTTCATCTCTTCCTACGTCTTCATTTCACCTTCTCCTCATTGTAATCACTAGGCTCTAAGATTCTTACACCATAATGTAGCATAACTTGTAAAATCTAACCTTCGTTACCTCATCATAATTATAACATTCAAAGATCTTTTCAACCTTATGTTTTTCAGTCAAAGAATGTCTTTGCATATTCAAGCCCTTTAAAAGGTGGAATCTTCATCTTTATTCTCTTCAAGTCTTGGTTATGTTGATGGGCACTAATGTTCCTTTCAATATCAAAATTATCTTCATCACTTTCATCATGCTCTACTAGTCTTCTACCAATGTGTTATCCTCCTCATGTTGTGCCTCCAAAGTGCTAAGCCTTATGTTCATGGTCCTAATACATTTAGCTAAGTGACGTAGATCATCCTTAAGCATGACTTTTGGAGCATTTTTCGCTCTTCCACACCCTTTACCATCTTCAACATGTTGTATAGTGTCTCTAGATATCTTCAATTTCAACTACATTCCAATCATATAATGTTTACTTTAATACCAAAATATGATGTACCTAGGAGGGAAATCACTATATTAGTTTAAACATGGAGCAAGCACTAACTCGAGTTTAGGGAATACAACCACTAAATCACATAAACAAGAACTATTTTATGGTTTTTCTTTATAAGATTGCAGTAAAGTGAAGGATATGAATGGCTGACCTTTTGGGTATGATGCACTAAAAGGAAGATCGAACTACATTTACTCTATCTGATATGATGCATAGACAAAGCAAACAGTGTGTTCACCAAAATCACAAAAGAATAGATAAGAATAAGTATTGAAAGAGAAGAACTCTATCAATAGCAAAAAAAAAAAAAAAAAAAATCAATATCATTTGTCAAGAGTTGTTCTCCTCGTAGGGTTACATTCAATATATATAATATTACACTTATAGGGAATATTATCAATAACTACTATATTTGAATAAAAGAAGATATTGTCTTACTAAGCTAATTTTCTTGTAGCCTACTCTTCTGGATTAGAATAACCCTTTAAGTCAAAATCACTATTTCCTTTAAAACTAGCTTTAGTCTTTTTGATATCAAAAATAGAATCACTTTGAACATAATTTGAAGCACAAAAAGCCTTTTGATTACAACTTGATATCTTTGATGCTTTTGATTTTAACCAACTCTTCCCTAAATGATGTTATAAACCAATAATCCTTCTAAGTAGACATGCTCATCTTCCATCACTGAACTAACCAGACCCTTTGAATCAGATTGTTCAATCCTCTCATTCTAGCTTGAGTTATTGGTCTACCTTGAATTGGTGCATGATTTACATCACTCTAGAGGGATGCACATGGCTTGCTAATTTGCCTTATTGAAGATGCAATACAACATTGTAATTATGTACTCCATCGTGTAATTAGTTCACATGTCACTAAAGCCTAGCTCAAGAAGAACTGTCCTAAGGAATTCCTATTATAGTTTTTTTTTTTTTTCATGTTTAGTTATTTGATGTTCTTAGTTTTCAAGAAGTTAAAGGTGTCATGTACAATTGTGCAACCATAAAAGCAAAAGTACTTTGAGATTTAAAGACTATAAGTTTCTGTGGTAAAGAGCCCTTGACTAATTCAAAACAAAAATAAATAGGAACATAATTCCAATAAAAGGAACCTATGGACTTTCTATAGGGCCTATTTTACGGACAGGATTTGTTGCCATTTTATCTATTTTAGAGGTTTGGCTAGTTACTTGAGATTCCTAATTATACCATTTCCTGATGTTATTACTGTACAACAGTCAGATAGGATCAGTTCTTTTTTTTTAGACCTTTTACTTTCTTTCATCATGTAAAAATTAGAAGTGATTTTTCCATTCTTATTTGAGGCAAATTTAAATTGTTTGAATTGTATAATCATCAATTATTAATATTGGTAAACGACACAAAGCAATTTGATTATAGGTATTTATTGGATAATGGGTAGTTTTGAATTTCAAAATTTGATCGAAATATTAAATAACTTGATTTATACTAATGAGGTTAAGTTTTTAGTTTTTTACTTTATAAGCCTTTCCTTTTATTTGCCGGTGCAGACCGCATACGTTGATTGGTTGGAAGTGACTGGCATTTTATTTTTTGCCTTACTTTGGGGGTTGGGGGTTTGGAGAAGCCAAGCTTGGGATATAAACAATCTGAGTAAGAGTTACAAAGGGAGAAAGATTACTTGAAGAGATGAAAGATTGGATAACCTCCGGCATGCCAATAGGATCAATAGAAGAAGCCCAAAAAGCCATTTGAAATGGTACTGAGGGTTCACAACTAAAAAATTGCTGTTTTTTTGTGTTCCTCTGTTACTACCAAGCACAAAATCCCGTCCACATCCTTAAGGATTACATTTGGAATTGAATCTAATATATTTTCCTAACTTGTACTTCTGTTAGAAGTGAAGTGATTCTAGTAGAAGCTATGAAAAGTGTGCATAATTGAGCCTCATCTTCCATCCAGTACCCACCGGCCACCATCATCTTTAATTCCAAAGATCTTATCACTTTACTGTGCAACAAGATAGATTGGTGGAAGAATTATGCATTTATATCCCCTACTATTGAGATAACTGCCTCTTTATCTTTATTGCCAGAACAGTTCTGTCTTTTCCAATGCATCTCAGACTTATTAATCAATTTAATATTAATGGCGGGATTCACGCCAATAAATTAGAATATGAACACTAATATCAAGTTATCGTGTGTGGGTGGGTGTGGGGCTTGGTGGGGTTTGGTGGGGGTGGGTTGGGGCGGTAGGAGTTGTGGTGGGGTTGGGTTTGGGAACGCAATGGAATTCACAGCCAAGATTAAGGTTTTCGACAATGAGTTTTGTAAAATTTTTCAATAATATGATTCAACACTAATAATGCACTCATTTGGAAACTTAGCTTTAAAGATGGAGAATATTAGATAAATGGAAATGGAGAGGGAATGAGAGACAAAACAAATCGACAAACACTAAGAATTTTTTATTTCTTATGAAATTTATTGCTTGTAGATTACAATTTTTTGCTTATATAGAATTATGGAATTTATAATATATAAAAAAAACATTGATTTAAGTTCATTATAATTGAGACCAAATCATGTTGCTATTTGATTTTTTTATAAAGGTTAAATTCTTATATTGTTATGGTAAAAAAAAAAATAATAAAGTTATGACGAAATAGATTCAGTTTTTTTTTTTTTGTATATTATAAGATAAAGCATAAAGAGATACAAATAATTAAAAAAAGTTTCTATTGAAGGTGTAGATCGTGTATACATTTTTAAGCAATTTATTTGAGGATGTAGAGACGGTCAGTACCTTCACAACCTATCTTTTTAAATAAGTTTTATAGGTATATTATTTTGTAATTTTTTTAAAAAATAATATTATTTTAATATATTACCTTAATTTGGCATCTACCTATAATAAAATAAACCCAAATGCACACATTCTGAAATTTGAAGGGCAAGATTTATTGCAGATCTTATCGACAGTAATAATGCTTCAAACCAGGGGCCATGGATGACCGCAGGATGCTGCTGATATAATTGCAAAACAAAAAGAAAGATAAATGGCAACATGTTTTCTGAGCTACTGGTTAAACCATAAACATCTTAATCAATGTAAATCGGATCATAGTCCTTCCATATCTTCCAAAGTGCAGATCAGAGATCTGTTTCTCATGGATGTAGTTAAACCATCTTGCTCCAGAACGAGAACCTACTGATAAAGGAGGAGATTTTATTTGGCATAAATAATCCAGGTTTAAAATGCTTCGAACTCGTGATAACGGATATAACAGCACAGTTTTTCCAGCCTATTTGTAGACATAGAAAGACCATGTCAAAAGTTAATATATCAAAATCGAGCAAGGGCAGATGGAAAATAAATTCCTTGTTTTAGGTTGGTTAAGTTAAGGGATATCTAGGAATACTTCTTAAATACCTAAAAATAAAAACACTTTTATACTTTCTAATTTTGGTTGCACTTATTACAGAAAAAGAAGCTACATCAAAAAATGAATTTCTTTTCATATTTGATGTTTTCACAGGTGTTTTGAAAGTGTCTATTAACTAGGAAAAGAAAAAAGAAAGAGAGTAATTATTAACATTTTCGTCTCCAGTTCTAATATCTTCTTTTTCCCAGAAAAAAAAAAGAAAAAAAAAAAGACAACGAGCTAAGGAATCCTCAGTGGTTGTGGCCTGCTGTTACGGTGGATGGTTCTGTCCATTTCAAGCATAGCAGTGTTAGACGCGGTTTTATCCTTTAAAGATGGATTCAATCTCTCGCCCAGAGAGGTTTGCTACTAGTTTCTGCATCGCTTGTTGGGATGTGATGATCCATTCATAGACTATACACTTCCAATCCAACAACAAAGTTATATCTCGCCTCGTTAGTATGTGCAACAATGCGCCATCTAAAAGTCATTTCAAGATTATGGTTGATCGGTCCAATGCTTTTGATGCTAATTTATTATCGGTAAATCAATTTTGGTTTGTAAGAGGGTATGAAAATGAACTAGGGCCAATTGAATTGCGCATTTTCTAATCAAGTTTCGGACATGCTAGGCATTATTTTGATCTAAAAAATATTGTCGAACAGTCCTTTAATCCACGCTTGGTTTTCTTTATAGATAAATGAGAGATAGGGGCTGCTTTTAGACTATTATAGGCGCTCAATGGGTAAGCTTCACATAGGATTGTACACAAGCCCAATTTAGATGATAAAGTGTTGTGGTTGAGCTCAATCTTAAACTTAGCATGAAATTTCAAAGTTTGAGCTTGAGTTGAGCTTGATCAGCCTAGAATTTTAGACTTGAGTTCAACTCGAAGTGATACTTAATAAGCTTGGTTCAACTAGACTTGATTGTACTTTAAAATCAATTTATGTAAAAAAAAAGAAAAGATTTTTCTTCTCACAAAATAATATTAATATCTAAATTAGAATCAAACTTAACTAATGTTTAAATTTGATTCGAGCTCAAATAGGTGTACTAAGGAGATGAGCTAAAAATTATAGCAAGTATTTGTCAAGTGCAATATTTCTTCATGAACATGCAGTGTAGTGTGAACTTGTACCCTTGATGCAATGAGAAAGGAGTGATGCTTCTTGGAATGAAACTTCAAATGGTACAAGAAAAGAGGGATTAGGGAGAAGAAATAAGTAGTCTCAAGCTCTCAACAAGTTTGTGCACTTGTGCGATATCTCTAATACTCAAAGCTTGGGATGATGCTTCAAGAGCTTGAATGCTTCACTTCGCAAAATTCTCGATTGTTTTAATAGAAGCAACTTATGTAAGAGGCTTTCAACTTTTGATCTTGAATCTAATATTTGAAACTTGGAAGCTTGAGAGTTAATTTTTTTTTTTTTTTAAACTGAGAAGCTAAATAGTATCTGTAGTGTTTGAAAATCAACATCCACCATCAAATTGTCTCAACAACAAACATGTGAGATCATTAGGGCTTGCCAGAGTCATTCATAGGCTTATAGAGGATACTTGTTCATGCCTTGTATCTATGGAAGATCCTATTAGTACATGAGTCTATTGAGAAAGGTTGAGATTGGTTAGAACAATCTTAATAGGCCTTATTTCAAACCCACTTAGCCATCCTAAAGACGGTCTTAATTGATTGGATGCTGTCACTATTCCAATTAATTATATGTTGAAATATTATTGGCCTTAGCCTCTTGGACCAAATTTCTTTAAGTAGAATATATGGATTCAAGGCATTTAATAAGTGCTTTCGAGCATTCAAACCACTACCTAGCATTCACGTGCTCTATAAAACTGCTACATAATATAACTTATTGGAATTTTCTATGGTCTCATTTATGTTTTTTATTGGATTAGTCCAACTTTTAATTTCATTTTTAATTTATATATCAATGGTGGAAATTTAATGATAATCAAGAGTTGAGATTTAATATACATAAACTAGTGATGAGATTGAAAACTAGACTAGTCTCATTAAAATAGTGAACTACTAAATAACCGGCATTTTAGAAGTGACTATACAGATCTAAACCATAGAAAAACACACTAGCTAGAATGAAATAACTTGACTTATAAAACATTTATCAGCCACAATTTTAAATAAGGAAAAATTTAAAGTTAGTTTTGTTTTGATTCACAAAATTGGACTTATTTTTTCTATTGAAATTATTGAGAAATGAGGAGAAAACTTATGACCAATTAAATAAGAAAAGTTGTTTAACATTTCTCTTATCAAAATATATTATCTAAATATACTTGGTGGTGAAAATAGGATTTTCTAACATAGATTTGCCAAATTCTCCTTATTTCTCATGTCAACGCTTAATGAACATTTTAAAAGAATAATAAGTTTTATTTTAAAACCAAGATATTCGCAATAGGATTGCAAATTAGCTAAGCTACTTGTGAACTACTTGAGCTTGGTTCGCTTTAAACTTGGCTCAACCTGAGCTTGATTGGTAAATGAGCCAAGCTTAAGCTTAAAATAATGTTTGCTTATTTAAATGAGTTGAGCTCAAGCTTAAACTCAATCTTCTATTTAGGCTTATGAACTAAGTTGGGAGTAAATTTTTTTATATTGCTAACAAGTTAGCTTATAAATAGGCTTATGAGTAAGTTCGTTTATATTTTTAATAAGCTGACTTGTGAATAAGCTCGTAAATAGATTTGTTTATATTATTATTGAGTTAGTTTATGTATAGGCTTGTTAACATGCTCACAAACAAGCCCACCAGTAGGTTCTAGTTTATATTATTAACAAATTAGATTGTAAATAGGTTCAAGAGTAGGCTCACAAATTAATATTTTATTTTAGAAATCATATCATATTAGAAAATATAATACAAGAGGGGATCACTATGATACTATTACTTAAAACCCATGTTTTGAACCTTTATTTTTTTGTGCATTCATATGAATGAGTAGTAGACATTGAAATATAATATGCTTGAATAATGCATGATTTTGTGTAGATGCAGTTATTTATTGTTATCATATTAATTTATGTTTAAAATACTAAAATTTGAAATAAATTTCAATAAAAAATGAAAAGGTAAATTCTAAAGTTTTGAAATAATTTAGAGCTTTAATTAGAATTCAAGCTTGCTTTTAGCTTACTTATTTAAATGAACTTAGGCTTGAGTTCAAGCTCATGTAGGCTTATTTATTTAAATGAGCTTGAGCTCAAACTCAGGCTTATTTAAATAAACTTGAGCTTGGTTCATTTAGATAAATGAGTTCTAGCTCGAGCTTATACTTTTCAGCCTTGATAAAAGCTTGGTTTAGTTTGAATTTGATAATTTTTTTAATAAGTCAAGTTTAAACCTTTAAAAGTTTGGCTTAATTTGACTTGTTTGTAGCCTTAATTCACAATATTAATTATATGTGATATAATTCAAATTGCTATATGTATTTGTAAATTGTGATTTTCATTTCAAGTAATAAACTTAAGATATAATAGGAGTGGGAGGGAGTTGGTATTTGACGAGGAGGTGTGATGTCCGCGGTATAGAGGGACACTAAGATTAATATGTATGTCCATGTATGGGTGGTTTTATTCAGGGGGGTAGGGTGGGCAAAGGGAGATTCGGCTCCTTCAAGCTTAAGCATAAGAAAAATTAATTGTGAAATATTTTTGAAGAATAAAAATTATATATATGATATGTATATTTTAAGAGTAATTATTAGAAAAATATGGTATATGACTTAGTGGTAAATATAAAAGTTTACATAATAGAGGTCATGGATTTAATTCTTATGATAATTATTTTGGTTTTTTTAAAGTTATATTTATTACTTTAATGACATTTTCTTTTACTTCTTTCTTTTGTTTTTTTCTTCACAATAACTAATAGTATTAATGCATATTATAATTAAAGACATCATAGAGAAGAAGGAGGAACTTTCTCCTAGTTTAGGTGAAAAAAAGCCCTAGCCATGCAGGAGTCTTCTTCTCATGCACATCTTCCCCCTCAATTGCATGAATCAAACACACGTCCTTAGACAAAATCCTTTGCATCCCTTTTCAAAGAGGATGTTGTTCAACCACCAATCAAAAAACCAACTTTATATAAAGGAGAATCAATGCTTTTTTTTTATTAGACTAAGATAAAGAAAAATTGGCTAGTCCTTTGAGGCTTGCATTAATTGGTAAATTTTCAATAGGTAGACCCCCCTTAGTGGAAATTATGGCTTTCTCCGTATTGTTACATCAGGTAGGGCTGATTAATGAATGCCATGTTCTTATTCGATTTAATCCGGAGGAGGATTACACACGTGTTTGGAAAAAGCCTATTAGGATGATTGGGAAATTTCCAATGAGGCTTTTGAAGTAGACTACTGAGTTTTCATCAGATGTAGAGTGCCCTACTGTTTTGGTATAGATTGCACTACCACAATTGAAACTCCACTTATTTGACAAAGCAATCCTATTTTCCATAGCATTGACCTTTGGGAAACCATTAAAAATTGATGAAGCTACATAAACTTAACTAGACCATTAGTTGCACGTGTTTTAATAGAAGTAGATGTTTCCCAGGCTTTGAAACAAAGGATTTTGATTGGCGGAGAATGAAGAGGATATTATCAAGAAGTGATTTATGAAAATGTTCCAAGCTATTGTAATCATTATTTCAAATTAGGACACAAAATGGAAAGTTGCATCAACAAGAATCCATTACTAAACAGAAACGAGAATTGGAACCACGGAGAGGAGACAAAGGAATATAGGGTGAAAAAAATAAATCTATCAAAAGATAATACAAGAGATGAGGGCAATGGTATTAAAGAGAAAGAACAAGGTGCTATTTTGCAAGGTGTGATAAATTTAGAAAGAGGGAAGGAGCATAGCAAAGATGATGTTAATTTAGAGAAGCATGGGACTTAAGAATTGAAAGCAATGTCAACTGAAAACATAGAAGAAATAGTGCAGCGAGAAAGAATCAAAAACCAAAGGGACTCAAAGCAAGAAGGAGAATTTGTAGCCTAGAGAAAGTCCATGATTCAAGATGTATTAATAAGGCAAGGAGGGAAATGTATTAAGATTATGCAATCTTCGATAGGCAACAATCAAGTTCAAGATCAAGGTGGGAAAAAGACATATAATAGACTAGGATCAAGTACTTGAAAAGGAAGAACAAATTTAGAACAACATTAAAACAGTCACATAGCCCCATCTTATAACAAAAGAGATAAGAGATGTTTTAGAAGGAGAAAGTAGCCCATTGTAAAAATGTTCAAGGGAATAAGGTTATGTTGGTGATAATCTCATAAAGGAAATGGAAGAAAAATCAAAGGAAGACAAAGAGTGAACAAGATGAAGGAAGTATTTGGAAGTAGATACACTGCAGGAAGAAAAGAGGAAGTAAGAAAAATTTGCAATGTGTCATGATTTTGCGAGTATCAAGAAATTGTTCGAGAAGGATTATAAGCGATAAATCTAATTTTCAATGAATTTTGTATATTGGAACATTCGAGGTATTGGGAATAGTAGATTGATAAAGGGATTAAATAAGTTAAGTAGGATTCATTCTTTGAAAATCATTGCGATGATTGAGCTAATGTTAAAACAAGACATCCTACTAAAGCTTGTGCAAAAGTTGGGTTTTGAAGAAGGGGTTGCAAATGTAAATGGAAAATTGTGGGTTTTGTGGAAGGATCTAGTAAATATTCGTATTGTATGGAATAGTGAACAAAAACTCTCTTTTACGTTCCAAAATTTGGTGTTGAACGAAACATGTTGCTTTTTTGCCGTGTATGCCAAATGCAGTAGAAGGGAGAGCTCAACTTTAGGAAGAACTAACCAATTAGGTTACTACCAATAGGGTTCCATGGCTAATTGGGGGTGATTTCAACTATACATGATGGTCTCATGAGCGAAAGGGAGAAATGAACCAAATAGCAATGCCATGGTGGATTTTAATAACATGGTAGCTTGAACAAATCTAGAAGAAGTGAAATCCACAAGTTCCACTTTCACATGGCAAAGAGGTCAAATGTGGCAAAGACTTCATAGATTCATGGCTAACACCATATAGTTCAAGAAAGAAAGGTTTGAGTTGATTCATTTGAATAGATTATGCTTTGATCACTATCCATTGCTAATAAAAACTAAGCATCTTGGTATGATACCACCTTGCTCCTTTTGTTTCCTAAATGCTTGGATAAAGCATCCTAAGTTCCTAGAGATAGTAACAAGTTGTTGAAATTTAGAATGTCATGAATAAGGATTAGAGAAGTTGGTGTGCAACCTACAAAGACTAAATAAGACTTGAAAAAGATGGAATGTCGACATTTTTGGTAATGTTTTTTATAAAGTATGGGCAATGGAGGACAGGTTAGATATGCTAGAAAAGGAATTTCGTGATGCACCCTCAGATTTCAAGAGAATTGAGTTGTAAAAAGCAAGAGCTAATCTCTCCCATTGTTTATCATATGAAGAAGCTTATCTCAAAAAAAAAAAAAATTGCTACTCAATAGGTCAAGGAAGGTTAAAGAAGTAAATACTACTTTCATGCTTTGTTAAAGCAAAAAAGATGGAGGTCAAGAATTAATAGAATAAAAGACTTAAATGGGATTTAGATTGAAGGTGAATAAGCAATTGGAAAATCTGTAGCAGACTATTACTAGGCCTTTTTCCAAAGCGAAGCAACAGATAACTTTGCCAAACTAAACTGGTTGCCAAATCTAGTGACTAATAAAGACAACAAGATGCTCATGAAGATGCCAATTGAGAAAGAGGTCTGAGAAGCGATTAGTGACAAATGAAAATTCTATTGTAGGATTAGATGGGTATAATAGTTTATTCTATAGAAATTGTTGGTAGATCATTAAAGAGGATCTAATGGATGCTATACACAATTTTTTCAAGGGAAATACACTCCCATGATTGGAAAGAGTTTAGGCTAATAAGCCTTTGTAATTTGTTCACAAAAATCATTTCAAAGATCATAGTGGCCAGATTATATAACTTCCTCCCTTTGGTTCTAATGGCCAATCAAATGGAATTCATAAAAGGGCGAAATATCATGGAGAGCATCTTCATAGCTTAGGACCTTATCTCATCTATGACAACGAAAGATATGAAGAAAGTGTATGATAGAGTTGAATGGAGTTTTCTAGTGAATAAGCTTGAAGCTTTAGGATTCTAGCCTAATTTTTGAGCTTTGATTACAAAGTTATTCTTCAATCACTAGTTTTTTGTACCCATGGACGGAATTTCATATGGCTTTTTGAAGTTTTCTAGAGGTTTATGACAAGGTGATCCAATATCGCCAATTTTGTTTGTCATTTTCTCTAAATACTTATCGAATGGTCTTAACCACTTGATGACATCTTATCTTTATACGACTTTTCAATTTGGAAGTAAGAGGCTAATATCACATTTGGCATTTGTCAATGATTCCATCATCTTCGTGGACAGTAATGCTAACTCTCTAAAATGTTTGAAGTCATTTCTTAATACTTATGAAAGAGTTTCTAGTTAAAGAATTAATTAAACCTAGAGTTCTTTCTACTTAGCAAAAAAGAATGAACCGAGAAGAGCCACAAAGGTGAGAAAATTACTAAACTTTACTAAAAGTGATTTACCCATCACTTACTTAGGATGTCCCATTACGGTGGGTAAATAAAAGAAAGTCTTGTTTCATCATATGACGGATAAAATCAAGAGCAAAGTAGAGAATTAGGCAAATAAGTGACCATAAGAGGGAAGAAGATTGATACTGTCGAAGAGTGTTCTAAAGTCTGTACCTTTGTACCTAATGCAAGCTATGAAACCTCCAATGAACATTATCAAAGAATTAGAAAGTTATTTTGCAAAGTTCTTTTGGGGTTCATTGGAAAACAAAAATGCTTTCCACTAGGTGAAATGGAATAAAATCTATGACTCAGTTGATAGGGGAGGTTTGGGTGTGAGACAATTATAAGACATTCCAAAGGTTCATGATATGAAGATGTCGTAGATTTTTAGAATAGGAAGTCACTATTTGCTGACTATTTCTATGACAAATATATAAAGAACTTTCACCCATGTGTGATTAAGCTTAAAGCAAAAGACTCTATGGTATGGAAAAGGATTATTAGAGCTCGTGATTCAGTAGAAAAGCATATCTACTTCAATGTGCATCAAGGAAATTCCAACTTTTGTTTGACAACTGGTTAATGGATGCAACTTTATTGACTCGAGTTTCAAATACACACTCCCACCAAGAAAAAATCGCAAACTATATGTGTGAAGATGGCTAGAATGTTGATAAATTGCAATAGAAAGTCCTTGAGTTAGTGGAAAAAATTCAAAAAATTCCTATGAATAAAAGTAAACCTAATATGCCTTTTTGGAAGCTAGAAACAAATGGCAAATTCTCTAGTATTAGTGCTTGAAACTCAATTTGCTCACAGCAATCCCTAGGTTACAACATCTCTTGCTTCTAGAATAAATGAACACCAACAAAGTTGTCTGTATTTATGTGGAAAATTTTTCAAAAAGCACTTCTATTTGATGAATTCATACAACATAGAGGAATTTCATTAGCTTCAAGATGTTAGCTTTGTCAAAAGAATGAAAACTCCCTTAAACATTGTTTTTTCAACTATGTGAAAACAAAAAGAATTTGGAAGCAACTTCTACAACAATTCAATCTACCCAAGCTAGAGAAATTTAGAGGAATAAACCATCTCCTTCATTAGTGGATGTCAAATCACAAGAAAATGGATGAGGTTAAATCAACCATGTTAGCCCTTACACTTTGGAATATCTAGAAAGCTTGAATAGAAGCTAAACATGAAGGGTATTGGAAAATTAACAAGGTGATTCGATAGGTTGCTTTTAACATAATATCTATAGTTATGCCTTGTTTATGTCTCAACGGAATAAAATCCCACTAGCTCTTGAAGTCTTAGTGAAACAAAAAAGAAGTAAGAAGCCACGTATAGCAAGCTGGGTGAAACCATCATTAGCTACATATAAATTGAACACAAATGGCTCCTTATCAAACAATATAGCTATTGGAGGGAATTTAGTTGAGATCATGAAGGGAAACTAATATAGGCATTTAGAAAACCACTAAAAGGCTGCACAATAGAAACTATTGAACTCTTAATTATAGAAATTGGTTTGCAATACTGTATTACACATAAGATGTAGAATGTGGATATTGAAACTGACTCCTCATTAGTCTTCCACTAGATATCTAATCTCAATTCACCAAGATGGGACGTAGCTTATGTGGTACAAAAGATATAAAATCTTAGGTTAGATCTTAATGCTACAATATCTCATGTTTTTAGAGAAGCAAACAGGGTTGCCAACTATCTAGTGAAAAAATCAAGAGAAAGCCAAGTAGAATTTTTTATATATAATTTTTTCATGTGAGATGACCTTTTTAGAGGTCTCATTTATTAGATAAGAGCTCTATCCCTTCAATAGGGCCTTGATGTAAACTTTTTTTGGGATATGAATAAAATAATTTGTTTTGCCAAAAGAAAAAAAATAATAGCATTAAACTCTATTTATTATAAAATTATAGTAAATTGAATAAATCATCTTAAATTACTATTTATTTATTAGTAGATATCATAAATAATAATTACATTAATACTATAAATATTTTGATCTTATTACACAAAATATTAGTAAATAATAACAATAATATTATTTGATGTTTTTTTTAACAATTAATATTAGGAAAATAAATATAAAATTTTAAATTATTAATTATCTAATTAGTCATATGAAATTAATAATTTTTATAGCATTTTAATGATACACTTTTACAGAGTCATTACTCAAAAAAAGAAATAAAAAAATATTTCTTTTTACATCATGTGATCTGATCTTGTGATAGTTACATAATTTAACACGCAAGATGTTATCATTTTCCTAGTAAACTCGGTGAATTCTTGTGAAATGACAAGCCAACTTGCATTAGCAAAGGAAAATAATCTCGACAAAGATTATGGCATTTAATAACGAAAACCGGCGCCATTGACTTTACTTCTCGAGAAACCAAACTACCGCCATAATTTGTGTCGGGACGATAGAAATGCTAACGTAAAAGAGTTCATGAATATGCGCACCGGGAGCGCTTATTAGGAGTTTTAACAAATAGACTTTTTTAACTTTTCATTTTAATTATATATTTTATGAAAACTAAATGGATAGAAAAGTGATATTTTTTATTTGATTTTATAACAAATTAAAATACTAAGTGTATGGAAAAGTGAAATTTTTATTTATTTGATTTGTTAGCAAGCCCTTTTTGCAACCATTAACATTTTCCAAAACACAACGTGCATTGACTTGTTGTAATATGATTGTTTTCTGACGGAGCGTAGAAAGCGTAAAAACACGAGACCAATTCTAGGATTAGACCTCACCGATAAACAAAGAACAATCTTAGTTTATTCCTTGAAATTCTTAATTGCGCACAATTGAGGAAACAGAAAAAAATCTTCTCCAAGTGTCTTCAAAAGAACAACAAGGTTAAATCCATAACCTTAGGATAACACAGAGGAGACACCTCTAAAAGGGTTTTCAATTCATTAATATCTTAAAAGTCCCCTTTACAATGGAATAAGATGTATTTATAAAGATGCTAGACTAACCTTAAGACTAGTTACCTAAAATAAACAAGATACTATAAATAATAAAAAATTAAAATAATAAAATATGAAATAAATATAAGCTGGTGCAAAGCTACCAGCTTTGGTGCATATACGTCGGTGGCGTATATTTCTACGCCAGCACTAAGTCGACAGCGTAGGGCCGGCTTTGGTCCTTTTCGCTCGTCATCATTCTCTCCCACCTGCAAAGAACTCGACCTGAGTTCTCTTCTTGTGAATATGCTTTCCATGTCATTCCTCTCTTTGAATCGTCTTGATTTATCCCATTTATCTCGTCGCTTGATCGTGAGTCGCACTACATCATCCACCTCATCCAGAGTAACACTTGTCATCGAATTTGCTATTAAATTCATTTGTGCACAATCCGGATGGATTTGAGTGTTAATGGGATAATCACCTTCTATGTTGATAGGAAGCAATAGAAAATTACACTTATTATCCCTAGCGCTTCCTCTGGGTTGGAATATAAGTTTTTGGGCAAAGCATTGAACTCTACATCCTTAATCTCCTTCGTTGGTGCAATGAATCTGCTCGGAGTATCTCCATCTTCAACTCTTCAGTAACCATCATCACCTATCGTCATTCAACAAAGGCTCCTCCACAATAGCTTCCTCACCAACACAATTTTTGTAGGCTTCAACTGCTTTACCACTGCCCCCACCATTATCAATCAAAGTATTATGATCGTTAAGGGTTGAGTTTTCCTCTTGTTCTACCATCTCCTCCTTAAGCACTTCTGGAATTAAGTTTCACTAGCTTAAGTGCCTGTAGAATTTTCTAAGGAAGGATTTTTTCATAATCTAGGGGAAAGAACTCTCGTTCTAGCAAGCATTGCATCATAAACCAAGTCCTTACTGGATCTTTACCCTCAAGGCGTCTTACTCCCCGAAGTTGTTCCCACCAATACAATGCATCACCCCACAAACGACTCTCCACTAACTCTATCTTCATTCCCTCAGAAATCCTCATACGGTCAAAGAATCTTTCAACGTCCTCAACCCAAACCCAAAACTCATTCAAACTCCCAGTACCATCGAACTCAAATACAACATATTTAAATTGAGAAAAGATTTCATCTTTATACCTGCAATTAAAGTTGTTGTATCGTCTTATGCTATCATAGCCTCTTCTCCTAGCTAGATCTTTAAAAATCTCATCTTCATCATCCGTATCATAAGTAACAGAACTGATCCTTGGATCGCCTTTCGGTGTCTCCAATAAACCTGCCTGCTACCGTTGGTATTGGATCGATAGATCAGGGCTTCACGATGCTGTTCCTTTCGTTGGATTTTCTGACCCATGGTCTCCTCTACCGCCCTTCGTACTGGTTGCCCGTAACGTAGGACTTTCATACCCCGAACACCGTCAAGAATACGACGCCTCCTATTCTATAGTCTCTTGACATCTCCATAGGATTCAACCTGACTCTGATACCAAACCGACGCAGTGTAGAAAGCGTAAAAATACGAGACCAATTTTAGGATTGGACCTCACGGATAAACAAAGAAAAATCTTAGTTTATTCCTTGAAATTCTCAATTGTGCACAATTGAGGAAACAAGAAAATTCTTCTCCAAGTGTCTTTAAAAGAACAACAAGGTTAAATCCATAACCTTAGGATAACACAGAGGATACACCTCTAAAAGGGTTTTCAATTCATTATTATCTTAAAAGTCCCCCTTTACAATGGAATAAGATGTATTTATAAAGATGCTAGACTAATCCAAAGACTAGTTACCTAAAATAAACAAGATACTATAAATAAAACAAAATTAAAATAATAAAATACGAAATAAATATAAGCTGGTGCAAAGCTGCCAGCTTTGGTGCATATACGCTGGTAGCTTAGTCTTCAACGCCGGCGGCGTATATTTCTATGCCAGCACTAAGCTGATGGCGTAGGGCCGGCTTTGGTCCTTTTCGCTTGTCATCATTTTCCTAGAAGCAAATAGCTTTTTATGTTCATATAGGTAGTGTTTAGTTCAAAGTACTAGACAGTACAAAATAAGAAAAACAGGACAAAAATGATTTTTGTACCATGTTTGGGTACTTGAGTACTAGACAATGATTTTTGTACCATCCATTGTTTGGAATTGCAAAATACTAAACCGAGCATTGTAATTTTGATAATTATACCCTTTATAGAATATGAAGGTTTTTAGTTACATAAAAAATTTGAAAAGATTATTAAATTCATATAATTGAACGAATTATATTGGTTAATAAATGTAAATCAATTGATTGAAAAGATTAATAATCCATATTACAAATTACAATAATTTGTGTTATATTTAATAATTCAATTCCAATTGAATTATAATTTTAATCACCATAGAACAACCTTAAGACCTCCAACATCGGACAATTACAAGCAACAGCCCTAGTATATTCAAAAACTAATGGTTAGTTAATCTATGAAGCTACGTTATATGGGTAAAAGTAGGACACAAGAGTAACGACAACAACAAGAAGAGAAACGATAGCAACAGGCAACAACAGGAACGACTAGCAACAAGAATGATAGCAACAGGAACAATAGTAATAGGAATGACAACAAACGCACATACCTACCATCGGACGCTTGTAGATCGCCATGGACAAATACCAAGCAATAGAGGAAGAAGGGTGGTGATAAGAAAACATACTTGTCACAGTTGCTAGAGTGGAGCGTCGAACAAAAATTGATGATGGGCTTGGTGAATGTGAAGACGACGTGCGTGCGGATCACGATAGAAGACGAGTTGCATGCGGTTGGAGTGGATTAGTTATTGATTTCGTCTAGTACTTATGAACTAGGTCTCTGATTTAGGTATTTTTGGAATGTTGGCAATAATTGTCATTTTGTGCTGTTCTTCAAAATTTGTCCCTTATTTATCATGGTACAATTTTTGATTAGTTTGTCCAGTACTTGAAGCAATTTTGCAAACCAAACAAGGGATAAATATTTTTGTCCTGTCCAGTATCACTTTTTATGCGCAACCAAATGCACCTATATGTAGCGTTTGGTTATTGGTAATTGAATACAAAACAAGAAAAACTGGACAATTTTTTTTTTGTTCCATGTTTGGTTTGTTCAGTACTGGACAAGGATTTTTATACTGTCCATTGTTTAGATTTGCGAAGTACTGCACTAAATATAGTAAATTTGACAATTATACCCTTTTTAATGATATCATAATTGTTTTTATATATTTGATATTATTATAAGAAAATACTATTTGAAAAGATTATAAATTATATAAAATAATTCATGCAAATCCATTGATTGAAAAAAATTAATAATTCATATTATAAATTACAATAATTTTTGTTATATTTAATATTATAACACGTTTTAAAAATTATATTAGTAATTTTTAAAAATTTTCATAAAAAATTATAAATTATATTTAATATTAATTATATTAATATTATAACAAATCAATATATATTGCATTATAATAATTTGCTGATACTTTTGTGTAACTATAATTGTATTTAAATTACAATACTTTGATGCATTTTGTAAATTCCAATATTAAATAGCCCTTACACCATTCCAGCAAGCTAAAACAGGTGCACACACACTTTGCTGCTATGATTCCACACTACACTAGCCCCTACACCATTCCATCACACACACACGACACTAGCCCCTACACCATTCCAGCAAGCTAAAACACGTGCACCCCACAACCGGACACAAGGTTATGACACAGAGCAAAGCAACAGAGAAGACGTGCACCCCACAACCAGACGGAGAGCATGCGAGGAAGACAGAAAAGCAAGCAAGGGAGAAACAACGCAAGCAGATGAACCTGATGGCGACCTGTGGTGTGAAGACGTCGACAACCGAATGGCGATTGATTGCACGACAAAGCCTATAGTTGGAGCGGCGCGGATGGAAGCTAGGTTACATACTGCTCTTGAAAGGGTTTTATGTTTATCTGATGCAAAGGAAAAGAAATGGAAGGACAATTTGGGAAATTTGAAAAAATTAACTATTTGTCTAGTACCACGAATTTTGTACTGAATTACACATGGTACAAAATTTAGTCTTTTTGTCCAATACCATATTCCTTTTATGTCAATTACTTTTTTCATTTTTGTCAATTAAACGCAGAATAAAAAAATTTGTTTAATTTAGTACCATATTTTTATGGCAATCAAACGCTGTCATATAGTTTTTAGAGGCACAAGCACTTCGAGAATTAATGGGTAAATGAAACCCCGAAACTCCAATGGATCAATAATAAGTTGAGCTTTATTTGAAAAGAGTTCGTTTATGCTATTTGTTTTTTTAAAGCATAATAGCAAGTAATAAGTTCTCTTATTAACAATAGTTGTGGAACACAGTTGCCCAATGAAGCTGTGAATATTCATTTAAAGGCTTTAATGCCCTCCTGCGGTTTTGACTTCTGCAATAGTCCTTTACTCATTTAACTTGAAATACTACCTTCTTCACAGTTAGTGATTATAATCTTCAGTAGACATAGCGAAAACTATGAAGAATCCTAATAAATTACGTAAGTGTGGGTTTTACTTACCTATTTTAGGGTGATTATAGTATACCTTCGTGTGTGAATAAGCTCGGTAGATGTTAGGGTTTACTGGACATGTCAAGTAATGAAGTGCGTAAATCATATATATGTAATAAGAGTGAGATAGTATGCATGTACCACTACGTGAACACACACCTGAATAATGGTTCTTAACAAGATGGGGGATGCGGCAAGAGTTAGGAGAAGATGACCATGCAGTCTGGTAAATTTACGTATCAATACTATAAAAGGTGATAGACATGAGAGTAAGTATTTTATTGCCACTCAAAGTCAAGCCTCAATTTTGGAGGTAAATGTTCTTGAATCTCATAAATAAAAAAGATGGAAAGTAGTCAAGTACGGCAATATAAACCGAAAACCCATCACAAGTTGTACGGCCATGTCTAAGTGACTGAGACAATTGTACTTATGCTATATTAGCTTAATAGCATAAAGGCATGTATTGGTCAAGGAATTACTTTCGCCATGGGTTTGGTTATATTTCTCTATGTCGGCAGAGAATTAAGAATTCTAAAGATACGAATTTGCAGCTCGAGAAAAGATTCGTTTTCATTCATATTTATATTGTTTGAATAATGTGAAAGATGCAAAAATAAGAAAAGATAACTCTAAAGAAAAAAAGATAAACTTAAACTTTAACAAACCAAATTTTCTTAAAAGTGTGTTGTCTTAAATTATTTTGAATCATTCATTTAACACTTCCCTTGATTTAAATTCACGTACTCCTAACTTCATTGTGAAATATTGATGCTTGGCTTTGAAAAGTGATTTTGTTAATATGTCAACCACTTGGTCATTCGTGCTACAAAACGTAAGAGTAATTTTTCCATCAGCTACAAGCTTGCGAATGAAGTGATGTTGAACATCTATGTGCTTTGTTCTTCCATGGAATGTTAGGTTCTTTAACATGGCAATAGCAGGTCTATTGTCACACATTATTTCCATTGCTTTGTCTTGCTCAAAATGAAAATTTACAAGGAGTTTTCTTAGCCAAAGTGCTTGACGTGCTGCTGTAGTTGCTGTTACATACTCTGCCTCCGAGGATGAAAGTGCTACAGTCTCTTGTTTTTTCGAACACCAAGTTATTGCTCTTGATCCGAAGCTAAATACACTTCCTGAAGTGCTCTTTCGATCATCTAAGGTTGCTACCCAATCACTGCCAGAGTATCTATACAAATTAAAATCAAATACCTTAGCATATTAAATGCCATAGTTCACAGTTCCAGCTACATATCTAAGTATCCTCTTTGCTGCACCAAAATGTTGCTTTGTTGGACTTTGCATAAATCTAGATACTACACTTACTGAATAAGCAATATTAGGTCTTGTGTTTGTCAAGTAATTCAAACCTCCAACTAAGCTTTGAAATGTTCTTGCATCGGTCTTGTCTGTCCCATCTTCTTGCTGCAACTTCTCATTGATGTTCATCGATGTATCAGATGTTTCACATGAGCTCATTTTGAATCTTTTAAGTAAATTTGCTTGCATACTTCTTTTGACATATGTATATTCCATCTTCACATTGCTTCACTTCAAGACCCAAAAAATTACTTTAACAATCCCAAGTCAGTCATTTCAAAGCTCTCCATCATGCTTAATTTGAATCTTTCAATCAGTGACTTTGAAGTACCCATATAGATCATATCATTTGGTTGTTGCGAGTACCCTTTCACAACTAGTCTAGCTTTGTGCTTTTGAATGCTTCCATCAGCATTGAACTTGGTCCTAATCACCCTCTTTAATCCAATGATGTTTTTGTCTTCAGGAGCATCAACAAGTTCCCATGTTGAGTTCTTTTCAATAGCTTCCAACTCATCATTCATCGCATTTTTCCACTTTGCCTTTGCTGCAGCTTCTTCAAAGCAAGTCGGATACGAAACATATAACACAAAATTGCAAGTTTCATAAACATCTCTTATAGATTTGAATTTCCTTATAGGTGACTCACTTGAAGAACAAGATATTAGATATTGATAATCACTTGAGTATGAGCTATTTCGTGTTGGTGTGGATTCTGCAGATGGAGTCATTTCATCCATCGCTGCTACTACATCTTCATTCGTCAGGTTTGTCAAGTGAGCTGGACGACTGCTGCATCACTTGTGTTCCAATTCCACATGCCTTCTTAATTAAATTGGACATCTTTACTTATAATAACTTTCCCACTTATAGGATTATACAACCGATAAGCTTTAGATTGCAAACTATATCCAATAAAAATGCACTTTTCGAATTTGTCATCTAATTTAGAATGAGAATGCATAAGTACATATGCTAAACATCCAAAAATTTTCAGATGACTTACCCGGGGCTTCCTTCCTGTCCATGCTTCATATGGAGTGCAATTTGAAACAGCCTTGGTAGTGGAGATGTTCAACAAATACACAATTGTTGCAACTGCGTCACTCCAAAAAACGATTAGGAATTTCCTTTATCTTCAACATACTCCTAACATTTCAACCACTGTCCTATTCTTTCTTTCAGCCATCACCATTTTGTTGTGGTGTGTATGGAGCATGAACTCCCTTCGGATTCCTTGACTCATCATAAAAGTTTGTGAACTCTTTGGATAGGAATTTACCTCCTCTATCTGTTCGCAATACCTTTATGCTCCTTCCACTTTGTTTTTCCACCAGAGCTTTAAATTTTCTAAAGTTCTCAAATGCTTGATTTATACTTTAGGAAATACACCTAGCTCATGGATGTATAGTCATCTATCATAGTAGAAAGTATCGACTTCCTCCTAATGACATTGTGTTCATAGGTCCACATAAGTCGGCATGAATCAGATCAAGGCACCCTGATGCTCGCCATGATCTCCTAATTGGAAAAGATCCTTGTCTTTGCTTCCCATAAACACATCCCTCACAAAATGCAAGGTCACCTATTTTAGGTAAGCCAAGGACCATATCTTTTGCATTCAAGAATTTTAGTCCATTTACATTTAGATGTCCATACCGTAGGTGCCATAACCTTGCTTCATCACCGCCTTTAACCATGATTGCTCTACTCACATCATTTAAGACATTTAGAGGGAACACACGATTTTAGGTCATGCGAACAATTGAGATCACTTGTCTTGATCTTTTGTCACGGATTACGCATGAATCACCATAAAAAACCGCTGTGTAACCACTAAACATTAGCTGACCGACACTAACAAGTTGTGAGCCAAGCTGGGCATGAATTGCACATCATGGAGAAGTTTGACGTCTCCTTAAATAGTCTTGATTGCAATTGTGCCTTTCCCTTCTACCTAGACTTGCTTATCATCACCAAGACGCACTTCACTCTTTGCGATTCATCAAGTTCTTTGACAAGAAGTGTGAATTTGTCATATGGTTTGAGCATCCATTGTCAACAAACCAACGTGGTGTGCTGTAGTTGGAGCAACAGATTGAGCCATGAATAGCTTGCTCTCATCTTCCACTTTCTTCGTGAAGTTTGCAACCTTTTGCTTGTTCCAACACTTAACTTCTTTGTGTCATATTTTTTGCATAGTGACATTGAATCATGCTTTTGGATTGACGCCAATCACCATACTGACTGCATCCTCTGTTGCCTCCTCTTCCAGCACCATGGAATCCTCCCCTGCTATGGCCTCTACCTTTGCCTACATACTCCTCAAACTTTCCTCTATAGTTGGACTCCCCCTTCACTTGAAACGCCTTTTCATCACCCTTTTTAGTAGGCCTATTCAATCTGTCCTCATGAGCAATCAGTGAGCTCATTAGTTCATCGAAGGTGTAAGTTAATAGGTTCTTCGATTCCTCAATTGCAGTAACAACATGATCAAAGTTCTTTGTCAAACTCCTCAGAACTTTGCTCACTATGGTTTCATTGCTAATTTCTTCACCATACATTTTCATCTGACTCATAATCTCAAATACTCTAGCCAGATATGCTTGCATGGACTCCTTCTCAAGCATGGTCAGAAGTTCGAAGTTGCGACGAAGAAATTACAACTTTACTTGGATTACCTCTTTATTACCTAAGTACTCTTGTTTTAGTATTTCCCATGCGTCTTTGGATGTGTTTGCTGCTGCAATTCATGGAAAGATTTCATCATCTAGAGCTTGTTGTATGAAGAACATGGCCTTTGCATCTTTCTTGCGATTTTCACACAATTGTGCATCAGGTTCACCATTCACCTCTACATATCCATTCTCCACAAAATCCCACAACTCTTGGGACTTAAATAACTTCTTCATCTTCAAGCTCCAGAACTGGTAATTTTTGTCCTTTGAAGATCGGAATCAAAGGTTGAGAATTCCCTCCTGATCCATTGCTTCCTACCATGACTATTTGCTTGTCGTTCCTTTACTTTTCTTTTGTTTCTGTAGATGTAGGATCGAACCTGGAGCTGTTTCTGATTTTTTTTTTTTTTTACAAGCTTTGATATCAATTTTGTTAGTAGAGAATTAAGAATTCTAAAGATACGAATTTGCAGCTCAAGAAAAGATTTGTTTTCATTCATATTTATATTGTTTAAACAATGTGAAAGAAGCAAAAATAAGAAAAGATAACTCTGAAGCAAAAAAAAAATAGACTTAAACTTTAACAAACCAAATCTTCCTAAAAGTGTATTGTCCTGAATTATTTTGAAACATTCATTTAACACTTTATGCCATTAATCAGAACTCTATAGAAAATAAATAGGGGTGACAGTAATTTCGAGATCGAACCGAGATCAATTTGGCATAAGGTAGACACTAGACAATGTTATTGGAATTATGAAAGGGGAACATAGACCGACAATATTGTATGGGACGATAATCAAAAGCCTGTTTTGGAGCAGCTAAGTAGAAATATTATCAATTGTAAAGAGACCCACAATTGTAATTATTTCACACCTAACTAGATTGTTAGGTTTAGCTTATTCTGTTGAAAAACCCGGGTGCCAAGTCAGATCTGTCTCTAAATGCTCGTACAGATAAGAGGTTGAAGTTAATGCTATTATATATAGAAATGGAAGTGGCGCAAGTACTAGATGGGGAAGTGACCTTTAATATAATTATCCCACAATAATTCACATATATACACTGGAACTGCGTCAGCATGGAAAAATCAGATGGATTCAGCATCTTTGATGGCTAACTTCCACCAAATTTTCTGTCTATCTGATGTCGGCGTTTTCCAAATATATGGAACATACGGAGCCCTAGACGAGAAAAGATGAATGTTCAATTTTGGAAGCCATTGTTAAGTGACTAAAACTCCATCCTCAGCCACTAGGATAATACTTCTTGACAAACGCTTTTGCAATATGGGTAGTACGAGTGACCTCCTGATGGAATGACGAGAGGAACACATTATGGTAGGATGTTTTCTTCTGAAGGAAAACACTATCTCATTCTTTCTTTATTCCTTATTGAAGGGTTATTACTGCATTCGGTCCCACGAGTAATACAATAGCATTTCAACACGGGGTAGAAAAGTCTCCTGCCTAGCAATAAATTCCAATCTAAGATATTGAAAAGGAAAATACACTGTTAGAGAGCCTCTACGTCTATTCTTAAGTCAATCTAAGCACTATAAGTCTATGCTAAAAATCAACTAAATCCTTTTATATTTTTAATTAAGTCATATAAATCATTTGCTTTTGTGTTGTTGTACCAATTAAAGTTCATCTTTTAGTAATTCTTATGTTTTATTACTATATACATAGATAAATAATATAATGAGATGTTTCCGCTTAATCCAATAAATTCCTCATTTTTTATCATTTGAGCCCCAAAAGAACTTTATACAGCTTGTTCTTTAACAACACACTTTAATGGATTTTGAGATTGGAAAGCATAAATTTCCTTCATAAAAAAATTAAGTTTACTTATATAAAGAAGAATGAAATTTTTTATTGTGGTGGGGGGGGGGTGGGTTTGGTTGTGGGTATAATTATAATCGACTAGTCGAAGTGAGGGAGATGGACGCCATAAAAGAATTCAACTGTAAGAAATCCATTTTAATAATTCTCCAACAAGACTTAAAAAATGTACTTCCATAAGCATTAGACCCAGCTACCGAGCAGTCGTTAGTAGATGTAATATCTTTCCACACCTTTCAGAAGGACAAGAAGTAAGAATGGAATTATAATCTTGAGTGATACAAGTTTTTAACCAATCCGGCCTTCTAAATTCTATCACATCCTCTCTATAAAGTAACTTCTGAAAAAAAAAAAAAAACTCTTTTAAGTGCCAGTAGAGCCAATAATTTTTAACCAAACTCAATGATCCTCCTTAATTCTATTAATTCTCAATTTCCAAATTTTGCTTTTAATTGTGCATGGAAAAATTTTGTATTACGATCCCCTCTTTAATCCATTTTACTGCTACTCGTTGACTTAAGAAATCATCTTAACAAGCCAGATAGAAAGCTGATTGACTCATGGAGTTTACATCTATTAGAAACTTGATTTCCAAAGGATTAAATCAAATTCATTTTCTTATCTCTAGTCATTTTCTCTTTCAAGTGTTTTTACCTACTCAAACATATTTACCACCTCTAAAAAATTCCTTTCTCTTCAGTGTCTTTTTTAGTATTTGTAACTTCACTTGGAATTTAACTAAGCCCCTAGCAGCTAACTCTTGGGACCAATTCTCTTCAATCACATTAAAAAAGCTAAGATGTTCTATCCACATATTAAGAAATATGAAAGAACCTAGTGGTTTAGTTTCCAAATGTTTCATCTTAACTAACAGCAGACAATGACCAGAGAGCATTTGATTAACATGAATAACTTCCAATTTCTCCTTTTTTTCTAAACATTGGTTAATCACCAAAGCTCATCACGCCTTTGCGACGATGTACCTCTTGCTCAGCAGGAATGTTTGGAGTGTTTCCTCCTTTACATTCATCGACAGCTTTAATACAATTAAAATTTTCATACGCAATCCAAGGACAAGAACTATCCGAACCTTGGACTACATTTGACCATAAACTAGCTCTCTCCATTCTGCAAACTCCGCTGCTAACCAACAGCTTTCCTTCGAATCGGGATTCCATAATTGAATAGTTAACAACTGTTGCTTATCACCAATCACATTAATTTTTAAACGGTTGCTCCAAAACAACTACATTTTTGAAGAGAAATTGAAGACTCCTTCATTAAAGGCTATCTTTTTGTTGTTAAAGAATGTTTAGAAGGATTTACTAAAGGTTTTAATGAAATAATTAACTGCAAATTCTTCAAGTAGATATATTTTTTAGTCTGTGAATCGATCTCTTATTTCCCACACCTCTTTATATTCCAGCAAAGAGCGTTCATTTTGTAATACTGAGATTTGATTGACCCTTTTGAATGGTGCTTTTAGTGAATCTTTTTAAATTAGGTACAATAACTTTTTTTCGCCCTTTTTTCTTCTTTATGTAACAGTGATCCATGTCATATCACACTCTGTATCTATAATTCCTTTATACTCCTCATTTGAAATGTTGGATGAAGAAAGCAAATGCTCAATGTCATATCCTCTTTCTTCTATTTTATGACCACCAAGGCTGCCACGATCATTCAAATTAGAACTCCTTAAAACTCTAATCTTGCAATATTTATTCTGATTCTCCACCTTTTGCAGTCTAATAACCATATCCATACTCTCTACTATTTCTCTTCCTTTCAACATCCTAGGAAGTGTTTTCAACATATGATTTCAACTCCATGGCCATTATTGTAGCAATGTGAACAATATTTTGGTCATCTCTCGTTTGTATCATGGCTTCTCGCTCCCAATCCAAATATGATTTTTCAACACTTTCGGGATGTCTACCTCCACTAAGATTCTTGCCACAGAAGGGCACACCAAAGAAAGTATTGCCCCATCAACCTTCGATGGCCGCTCAAAAAAATTGAGCAAATTGAACAAAGAATCGATTTATTGATTAAATACAACTTTAAGAACGGCAGTGCAATCCAAATAGGAATTAGTGGACACTCATAGATGAGAAGTAGGTTCTTGATGAGACTGATATTGGAATATAAAATTTTGATAAGTGGGTATTTTGATATGGGATTTTAGCTGAAACTGGATTTAGTTAGATGGGGTTACATAGTAATACTGATATAGCTTTTAAAATACTAATGTTTGAAATTGGGGATGGCTCTATATTTTGCAAAAATTTTGTGGGGTAATAATAATAATAATAATAATAATAATGGAGCTCGCAATTACAAGCTATCTTGTCAATGAAGAATAGGAATCGGACAAGTACAGTTGTCCTTTTACTGGTGTATTATTTTAAAATTAAGAAGAGGATTGTGGGGGATCGTGGACACTTAGATTGTGTGATACTGTGTACAGTGTCCGATGTCCCAAAATTTTAGGCAAAACTTTCCCGTTACGAACTTCATATGACGTATATCCACATTTACGATGAGACTCAAACTTACAAAAACAACGAACAACAACATGCTGATATAAATTAGCCAACTACACCATTTAATTATGCTTATGCATTGATATGCCTGCTACTGCTATCCACCTATTTTTGAAGATTGGATGTAACCATTTTTCTACTAATCATATTAGTCTTGTTAATTAAAACAAATAAATAAATCGTATGATTTCTTTGCACGAGGTCAGAAGACTTTTCCTATAATTTTTTTAAAAAGTACGTGAAGGAACTTATCAGAAGTGGACGCGACTATAATAAATTGGATTAGGATGGCTTAACCCCCTCTTCTCCTCCCAACCATCTCATACAATTGCCAGGCCCCACCAAAAAGTTCAACCACCCTTTTTTTTTTTTGGGTAAGTACTTTTTTTTTTTTTAATTTAATTCCTTCTTTATAAACTAGTTTTTACTATTTTATTTTTGGTTGGCCATAGCTTTCTAAGTACTAATGTATCCTCTTTCGAACTAGCCAGTCCTTTAGGAATAGACAAGCCATATAGGTTATCACCTGTAAAGCTATTAGTGCAGATATTTTACTTCCTCATTTTTTACCGTGTTTTTTTTTTTTTTTTTGCTTTAAGTATTAGGGTTATATACTTAAATATAGTAATTTTTTTTTAAATTCCATAAATATTGTACTCATAATAATTATTCCTAAAATAGATTTTGAATATGCAAACAGTGCATGCGACTTTAGGCTAACGAAAAAAATTTTAATTGAAGGCGTAGACCTTGTCCTCGCCTTCAGTATATGTAATTTTTTTTTCATTGAAGGCGCGAAAGAGATCCGTGCTTTCAATATAATTTTTTTCCCTTAATGTTGCGAACGAAATTCGCACCTTCAATACATGTTTTATTATTACTATATTTTTAAATCTGCAGTTATATGCTTAACAAATGCATTTCGAGACTGTAGGACTATACTGCATTTAAGAGAATGTTTGTGGTCACCAGGTACCATCACGACTCTAGATGGGAATCATAACCTAGTCAAGATGTACCCTTGCTCCTAGGATTCTACTTTCCTTCGAGCTTGGTTGATATCTAGCAAGAAAACAAGAGCTATACCACCTGGCGACCACAAGCATTCTCTTCAATGTAGTCCACTCCCACGATCTTGAAATGCATTTGTTAAGCATATAGCTAGAGATTCCCATGCCTTCAAGGAAAAAAAAAAATTATATTGAAGGTGCGAACGAGGTCTATGCCTTTAATGGAAAAAAAAAAATTGTACTGAAGACATGGATGAGGTATGCGCCTTCAATGAAAAAAGTAATACATTTACTAAAGGTGCAAATTGGGTTTGTGCCATTAAGTAAAATTTTTTTCGTTAGCTTAAAGTGGCATATGTGGTCCACGTCTTCGAAACCTATTTTAAGAATAATTATTATGGGTATAATATTTACGATTTTTTTTCAAAAATTACTATATTTAAGTATGTAACCCTTAGGTATAGCAATGGAGAAAAAAAATCGATAGAATTATAAATTAGATTTAACTAAATCATAAATTAAGTTTGAATTGTATTTTTAGGTTTTAAAAAAATTACAAGTGGAACCGAACAAAACCGAATCACTTTTTCTTTTTTTTTTTACATTTTAAAAAATTATAAACCGAACCAAACCATTTTAAAAAGAATCAAACCATGAAAAATAAAATAAAAAATAAAAAATTTTAGTAAAAATCTAAAAACATATGAATAAAAAGGAAAAGATTGTAGGCTATTTATTCAATTCTTTCTTTTATTTGGTTTTCATCTAATAACATACTTTTTTTTGGTATTTTTACTTATGAACTAATATAAAAACCATAATTACTTAAAGAGAGACAATAAAATCTCCTTAAATATATTAAATAGGTATTAAAGATAGTAAATGATATTAGAGAAATAATAATAGATTGAATCTTTTTCATGTTAAGTTTAATTTTTCATAACTTGTTAACTTATATATAGAAAAAAATTAACACCATATGTGAAAATGATTCAAACCATGAATTGAATTAGACCAAACTGTTTTTTTTTTTTAGGTTTAAAAAAATTACCAATTGAACCATATGGTTATATTTGATTTACGAATTAAACCATATATTATGATTTAATTTGGTTCAAGGAACAAACTATACAAAACTGAATCGCTCCCACTTTAAATTGGTTTTATGGTTATGCTCGTGACTAGTACTATGATATTTATTTGAATATTTCAGTGTTTCTGGTCTTGATTCTATGGAGATCGAATGTTTTCGTGGGAAAACAAGTTTCGAATGATTGAGAGTACTAGTTAAAATATTAAAAAAAATTAGGAAAAAAAAAAACCACTTCTATAAGATTGATCACACACTTCATAAAAACTTAATTTATAGAAAGGTGAAAATTTTATTTTTGACATTTAGACAAGTAACTCAAGACATATGTCAACATTGTATAGAAGTTTTCTCATTATAGTTCTGCGATGAGTTTTAATCCAAGTTAGACAATAAATTTTTTTAACATGTTGTCTATGAGAAAAATATAAACTTCTACTCCAGTGCCACTTGGTAATAGCAATAAAGAATAAAATTTTTCGATTTTCTGTGTACCTCCTTTTTATCAAATACATAATCAATCTTTAAAATAAAATATCTTTGTTAAACCTATTAACTATAGTGAAAGAGAGGGCTCATTAAGAAAATAGATAGATCACCTGATGCACAATTTAACTTATGTTTCGTGTTTACTAATATTTACCTCCATGTGATATGATATATCACATTGCAACCTGCTTTCATTGCTTTTCTAATCATATGGACTTGTTTAACTCACTTAGAAACGTAAATAATTTTTGTTCAACTTAACCTCTAGCATTAATGATCCATTGACATTATCTTGATTGGACATCATACCTTCCTTACGGGTCCATAGCTACAGTATAGATAATTAACTCTCTCTCCATCTTGATACACATTGCATCATTCAAATAGTGATATAAAAAGAGAGAAACCTAGGAGCATTCTTCATCACACCAAAGTCAATACTACATAGTTAACTAACTCCTTTGATATGGCATTTCTAGTTTCTACAACAAAAGAATTGCTGAAGTTATGTGCTGAAAACATATCCTTTTGGGATATGTGTTTAGCATTATTTGGTCTATTTATATTTAGCTGCGTTGTGGAGAGACTAACCAACAAGGGTCCTATCTCATGGCCGGTTTTGGGCTTAATTCCATCAATATTGTACAATAAGGACCGGATATATGATTGGTCCACAAATGCTTTGATCAAATGTGGGGGTACTTTCCCTTACAGAGGATTGTGGATGGGAGGTGCATATGGTGTTGTGACAGTTGATCCTACAACTATTGAGTACATGGTTAAAACAAGGTTCAACAATTTCCCTAAAGGAAAATACTATAGAGAAAGGTTCCAGGATTTGCTTGGCAATGGTATTTTTAATGCTGATAATAATTTGTGGAAGGAGCAAAGGCGCCTAGCAACAGTTGAGATGCATTCAGCTCGGTTTATCGAGCACTCATACCGAACTGTGCAAGAGTTGGTGCATCATAAATTGTTGAGGCTGCTAGAGAAGAAGGGAAATTCAGGGGAAACAATTGATTTACAGGATGTGTTGCTTCGGTTCACATTTGACAACATTTGCACTACTGCTTTTGGAGTTGATCCAAATTGCTTAGCAATTGATATGCCGGAAGTTCCCTTTGCCACAGCTTTTGAAGAGGCCACGGAATTGACAATGTTCAGATTTTTGGTTCCACCTTTTGTGTGGAAGTCCATGAAAATTTTAGGAGTGGGACCAGAGAAGCAGCTCAAAAAGGCACTTAAAATTGTTCATGATTTTTCCCACATAACAGTTGCGAATCGTAGAGCTGAAAAGAGAAAAATCGGTAACTTAAGTGGATATTTTGATCTCTTATCTAAGCTTATCGATGGGCAAAATTATAATTTTTCTGATCAATTCCTTAAAGATTTTTGTGTTAGTTTTATTTTAGCCGGGCGTGATACAAGCTCTGTGGCATTAGCATGGTTCTTTTGGCTAGTGCATAATAATCCTGAAGTGGAAAGAAACGTTTTGTCCGAGCTCTATTCTATAATTTTACGTCACCGTGCTATCGACGATAAAACCTTGCCAAATTATGACGAAATAGTCTTCAATCAAGAAGAACTAAATGACATGGTCTATCTACAAGCAGCATTATCAGAATCACTACGCCTTTATCCAGCAGTGCCAATAGAAATGAAAGAGGCTCAAGAAGATGATATCTTTCCGGACGGTACTATTGTAAAGCAAGGGGCTAGGATTTTTTATTGCATCTTTTCGATGGCACGGATGGAATCGATTTGGGGGAAGGATTGCTTGTTGTTCAAGCCAGAAAGATGGATAAAGGATGGGAAATTTGTTAGTGAAAATCAATTTAAGTATGCTGTTTTTAATGCTGGTCCAAGGTTGTGCATTGGCAAAAAGTTTGCATACATGCAGATGAAAATGGTAGCTGCTTCAATCTTGTTAAGGTACAAAGTAAATGTAATTGAGGGTCATAAGGCAATTCCAAAAGTGACTACTACGCTGTATATGAAATACGGTCTTCCGGTTAATCTCAAGCCTAGATTCGTTTAACATCCTTTGTATAAGGTGTCAGGAGTTTGAATCGAAATTGTAAATTTAGGATGTAACAACTTTTAAGAGTATCGTTTGGTCATAGTCTGTTATTACGTGTGTATTTGTGTGTGTGTGCATGCACGAGCTTGCAAGAATAATGATGAAATAAGTCGCTATTGACATTTTCTGTAACGTAATCCTTCGGTGGGTTTGTCTAGAAGTGGCAACTTACAATTGAATTCGCATTTGGTTAATGCTCTTTATATTCCCTAACAGTAGAAGCGACTTCTTCGTGTGCGTTGGAAATTGATGGAAGTTAATTGTTGATACCAATGACCGCGTACCGCAATGAAGAAGGTACTGACGACGCTGCTGTGAGTCAGGAAAGGATGCTGTTCTTAAAGACGCTCGAAAGCTTGCTGTGCTTCTGCTTGGCTTCAATAATTATTTGAAATATGGTGCGCTGTATGATATGAAAATTCCCTGAATTAATAATGGTGTGTTTCTTCCCAGCACCAATATTTTCCAGCCATTGTCATGGTACGCAAAGGAAAAGGATTCCTTTTCTCCGTAGTGTTTTTATCTTATTCCGCATTTTATTTGACGCGACATTGAGTAGATAGAGTCAGATAATAAGGAACATATAGATAATATTAATTATGTTTAAATTTAGGGAAAGATTTATTTTTAATTCTTAAGGTTTATTTATTTATTTATTTTTAATTTGAATACTCCATGTATGTATTCGAGACTTACCAAAAAGACTTTTATTAAATTAATTAAGTTTTGTATCCATTTGTGATACGAATCAATCTTAAATTGATTTATAATAATTAAATTAATAAAATAATAATATTAAATTATTTTTTATATAATATAATAAAAAATTAAATATATATCATTATATAATATAATTAAAAAATAATAAAGATAATAAAATAATAATTAAAATTCAAAAAATGGAGTAAAAAAATTTATGCGTACTTTAGCTACCTTGGCTAACTAATCCAAGGTTAATTAAAAGCTAATATATGATCAAGATAAAATAAAAAATTTAATATATTTAATAAAAATCTTATTTTTGTAAAATTTTAAAAATATTAAATATTTTAAATATAAATATATATATATTAAAGATTCAAATAAAAAAATCAGTAAATATTAAGTTCCCTCAGATTCTTCTACCATTTTAAAGGGAGCTAGTTTAATGTTGGTTTCCTTGTGAGAATACCAGATTCTTCTACCATTTATACTTTAGTTTTGATGCATTTTAGTGTCTATTCATTAATTAATTAATCAAAAATTAATTTTTTATTTTCTTAATTGATATATTATTTTAAAAACTAAAAAAAATTATCTATGTTCAATAATTTCAATCATACATAACTTTTATATGTGATGTCCAATTTTAGCAAACCTTACATTGTTGAAAAGCTCATAACATATACTTTTATTTGAAAATATGATTTACAATTCTTTTTGGTACTCCATTGATTAGGTTTAATTTTAAAATGGCCATAACTTGTAATCAAGTAATGTTTGGCCTTATAACATGAAGTTACAAACTTATTAAATAATACATCTTTATATATTATAATATTTTGTTATATTTTCAATGGTTTCTAGATATTGATTTCTATAACTTTGCAATCTTATAACTTGCGAATCAAATGTCGCATGACTACAACCACATAGCCATTGGATAGATTGGTTATAAGCTATCTAAAAACTATTGTTATTAAAAAAATCAATTTTTAAGGTATACTAATCTTTTGTATTTTTTATATTTTAAAAATAATAAAATGTTAGTAGGGAAAGAAAAAGCAACTAATGGTGGACTTATTTGCAAATGCTAAGAACTAAAATAAAATAAAAAAATTAAATGTATGAGACTAAAATAAAAAATACAATAAATGTTAAAGATTAAATTTGTATATTTTTTAAAACAAAAAATATATTTAAAAAGTGGGTCAGGTTATAATAAATTGGGTTTGGATGGCTTAAGCCCCTCTTTTTCTCCCAACCATCTAATACAATTGCCAGCCCCCACAAGGCTTTAATAAGAAAACTTCAAACACGTTTTCCTATTCTTCATAGGCTTTAACCTCTCTTATTTTTAGCACGCCATAGCTTTCCAATACTAATATGAACCTCTCTTTCAAACTAGCTAGATAGTTTTTTAGGAATAGACAAGTCATATAGGTTATTGCCAGTAAAGGTAAAGCTATTAGTGTAGATATTTTACTTCCCTCTCTCTTTCTTACCCCTTTCTTTTCTGCATTAGGTATATGGTTATGCTTGTTACTAGTTTCTTAACATGATATTTATTTGGATGTTTCAGTGCGTCTGGGTCCTGATTCTATGGAGATCGAATGTTTTTGTAAGAAAACAAGTTTCCAGTAAACTCATAGCACTAGTTAAAATATATCAAGTTAAATATATATATATATATAGATATATCTTATAAAAGTTAAGTTATATTTTTCAGCTTTAGCCTATTTGACTAAAATATATATAATCGGTAAACTTGATTAAAAATATAAGATTTTACCGATTTTACATGTAGATTCGTGATTTTACCAATAGTCTATATGGAAACAATTTTATATTCGAGTCAATTCGAAAATGCCTCATAAAATCATAAACTTATAGAATCGTATAGGTGGAATCACAATTTTAACAGCTATGGGTTCATTAATTATAATCACAATCCAAACATGAATTCTACCTAAAACTTCATTCAATAAACTACTTTTTCTTCCAACAATTACTTTATTTCCTATGCAACTCATAATTTACTTCAAAACAAACCAAATTTCTAACCTTTTAGTTTAGCCCTCAAATTTTCAATAACATCTAATTATGAATGGTACGGAGACTTACCTAAATTAGTTTGCAATACACCACACACACACAACTTGACAAAACTGTAGAAAATATGAATTAAATTTGCTTTTCCTCAACAATTTCCAACAATCTACATTTTAGACATACTAAAACCATAACTTATTGATAAATCTTCTTTAAGGTGACCTTTTCTTGATTTTTCCTCAATTTTTTTATAGAAAAACGTTGTTATTTGGATCAAATTGAAGAGGACGAGAGGGAATTGCTTAGAGAAGGAAAGAAAACATGATGAGGATGGAAGAATTAGGGAGAGAAAAGAAAGGGAAAGAGAGGGGAGAGAGAGCGAACATGAGATATAAAATATGAGTAGAGTTTTAAACTTCTAAGAAGACAAAAAATCCTCAATTTTAAAATGATTTATATATTATATTTTCCGGATATTATAGTTAAGGATATTGAGATGCTTTGCATGAAATGTATATCATGTATCCTTAATATCCATGTGCGTCGATGGGTGTCAGAAATTAATGACGGTTGTCGTTGATGTCCATGTGCACCGTGCACATTCCATGATGAAGGTATTGACGATGCTCCGGGTCAGGATGATGCATTTAAGACACTCGAAAACTTGACTTTGATAATTTCTTGAATTCAGGTGCTCTTGAAATCTCCCGAAAAGGTATTTCTTCGCACAGCATAAAATTTTCCGGCCATTATGGTACACAAGGAACATTGCATGGACGTGAAGCAGAACACGTTACATAATACTTGTGGTGCATCTTTAGTCATATCATTTTTTTTCTTGTCATGCATGTGACACAAACTCGAGTAGATAGTCATATAAAAAGGAAGATAAAATAGCACATTATGATATTACGGGATATTTACTATCTCAATTTTGGATGACTTTATAGCTGCATATCTAAATTTATCGACTACTACTTTAAATACTCGGTTAAAATTGTAATCTTTATCTCTTATAACTTCGTTAAACACCATCATTCATTCTATCATTTTAAGGGAATAAGCATCCAACACGTGTTATTTTTGTATAAAAGCAAAAAGGAGAACCACTTAGAAAACAACATCACCATTTTATTTATTAAGATTAACTAAGTTTAAAAGAAAAACATAAAGGAAAACCCTCACTAATAGCAACTTAAGTTGCTCTAGTGATTATACCAATCAACCTTGGGGTGGACCATCACCATCACTTATGTTAGGTTGAGCATCCCACCTTAGCCCACCTCTCCAGTGATTGGTTAAGTAAGAAACAATTTTGGTGGGCCATGAATTGTCAATAAAGGTAGATGGGAAAGCCACATTAGGTAGGGAGGATTGTCCACCTCTATGGGTGTGTGTTAGTGGTATCAACAAGGCACTTTGTTCTATGGATTAGGTTCTTTGAAGGTGGATTTAGTCACTTATGAACAAATTGGTTGGGAGTTAATGCAGCTCTTCTAATGATGGCTATGGCAAGCCAAAATTAGTTGAGAAGGTTGATCCTCCAAAACATAAGAGGGACCATGGCAAAGCTAGGTTGAAAGTAATCTTAATGAGGGGTGGGCTTGAAATAGGCTTGCATAAAGAATAGGAAGAAAGGCCAATTCACCATTAAAAAATGAGCAAAAAGTGTGGGATAAAGAATGGTTAAACGCTGTATAAGATTTTAAGGAGGAGAGAACCTTTCATTCCATGACAAGTTGATACGAACCACGCTAACCCGTGACGAAACCCAATACCAATACGTTCGGAAATTCGTTGCCTAAGACGCCAAAACACCTAAAGTGGAAAATCGCGACCCGTTGTCTATAAGCAAGACAAGAACCTTGGTATAAAAGTGAAGACGCCACAATCGGGATGGAAAAACCGATTGATAAGTCGGGATGAACGCCACGGAAATCAATCCGATAAGTTCGAATTAAGTTCTTGAAGAACCAAGAGAGGTGCCTCTCAAAAGTGTTTTAATGTTCAATGATGTCTTATCTCCAATGTTCTAAACCCTATGAGCTTTTATACTAAGGTTACAATTCATGTAAAAACAAGTCCAAAACGACGTAGTTTAGTTAAGTGACATAAAAACGCGAAACAGAACAAGCTGGCCGACAGGGGATACACGGCCGTGTACACAACCGTGTACTTTGGCCGTGTACTTGTCTGTGCAACTTCTAGCAACATACACGCCCGTGTACTTTGACCGTGTATCTGTCTGTGCAACTTCTGGCAACATACACGCCCGTGTACTTTAGCCGTGTATCTTTCTGTGGATTTGCTTGACTCCATACACGGCCGTGCCTTTTAACCGTGTATCTAGCCGTGTATGATTTTAGGCAATCTTGAGAGTCCTACACGGTCGTGCCTTGAAAGTACACGCCCTCTTCAACCCGTGTCCGGTGTGACTTGTATAAGAGCAAGGGTCTTCCTATGGTTGTTCCAATCCATTCCAACTTCATGATTGCCCCAATCCTTCCCGGCTTCATGGACATCCTTTATCAACCCGTTAAGTGCTTCCTTGAGTCGTTTCGCTCGACTTCTTGTGACCGGTCCAGGCAGCACTTCAAGAGGATCTACATTCCTTCTTCCGGCTTGACTCTCATCATGGATCTCATCATTCCCCTCCTCTTGAAAAGGATTTGTCCTCAAATCGTCACCTACATCAAAAGGACTCAGATCAGTAACATTAAATGTGGCACTTACTTGATACTCACCAGGCAAATCTATCTTGTATGCATTGTCGTTGATGCGCTCAAGAACTTGAAATGGTCCATCGCCTCTAGGAAGTAGTTTAGATCGACGCTGCATGGGAAACCGCTCTTTGCGCATGTGCACCCAAACCCAATCGCCAGGTTCAAAAACAGCTTGTCGACGACCCTTGTTGGCTTGTTTCACATACTGCTCTGTTCGTCGCTCAATGTTCAGCCTTGCCTTTTCATGGATCTGTTGAACAAATTCAGCCTTCTTCTTGCCATCTAAATTAACATACTCAGAAATAGGCAAAGGTGGTAAATCTAAAGGAGTTAGTGGATTGAAACCATACACAATTTCGAAAGGAGAAAATTTAGTAGCAGAATGCACTGTACGGTTATAAGCAAATTCAACATGCAGCAAACAATCCTCCCAACTTTTAATATTCTTTTTAATTACAGCCCTCAACAAAGTAGATAAAGTTCGATTCACTACCTCAGTTTGACCATCAGTCTGTGGATGACAAGTAGTAGAAAACAATAACTTAGTTCCTAACTTAGCCCACAAAGTCTTCCAAAAGTAGCTTAAGAACTTAGCATCCCTATCTGATACAATTGTTCTAGGCATACCATGCAACCGCACAACTTCCCTAAAGAATAAATTAGCAATATTACAAGCATCATCCGTTTTGTGACAAGGAATGAAATGTGCCATTTTAGAAAACCTATCAACAATTACAAAAACAGAATCCCGGCCATGTCTAGACCTGGGTAATCCTAACACAAAATCCATAGAAATATCTACCCAAGGCTCATGAGGAATGGGAAGTGGGGTGTAAAGTCCTTGAGGTTGGACTCTAGATTTCGCTTGCTTACATGTGACACATCGCTCACAAATTCTCTCAACATCGCGTTTCATGTGAGGCCAATAGAAGTGTTCCTGCAATATCCCTAATGTTTTTGCTACTCCAAAGTGTCCTATTAAACCTCCTCCATGAGACTTCCTGACAAGTAATTCTCTTAAAGAACACATTGGAATGCATAGTTTACTCTCCCTAAACAAGAATCTATCATGTTTATAAAATTTTCCATGCCCACTCTTCTCACATTGCACATACTCCTCACAAAAATCTCGATCAACAGCATATAATTCCTTAATGTGCTCAAAACCAAGCAGTCTAGAACTAAGAGTAGAGATAAGAGTATACCTTCTTGAAAGTGCATCAGCAACTACATTCTCTTTACCTTGCTTGTAGTGGATGACATATGGAAATGTTTCAATAAACTCCACCCAACGAGCATGCCTTTTGTTCAGCTTGTGTTGCCCCTTCAAATACTTCAAGGATTCATGATCAGTGTGGATCACAAACTCTTTTGGCCAAAGGTGGTGTTGCCACGTCTCCAAGGCTCGAACCAATGCATATAGCTCTTTGTCGTAAGTAGGGTAATTCAAGGTTGCCCCACTTAGCTTCTCACTAAAGAATGCAATCGGTCTTCTCTCCTGCATAAGCACTGCCCCAATACCTAATCCTGAAGCATCACATTCAATTTCAAACGTTTTAGTAAAGTTAGGTAAAGCAAGTAATGGTGCTTGAGTCAACTTATTTTTAAGCGTCTGAAAGGCCTTCTCTTGTTGCTCTCCCCAACTGAACCCCACGTTCTTCTTAATCACCTCAGTAAGTGGTGCTGCAATGGTGCTAAAATCCTTCACAAATCTCCTGTAAAAGCTCGCTAGTCCATGGAAACTCCGCACATTACTTACATTGGTTGGACTAGGCCATTCTTGGATCGCACGCACCTTTTCTTCATCAACCTGTATTCCCTGCACACTAACAGCAAAACCAAGAAACACAAGTTTGTCTGTGCAAAAAGTGCACTTCTTGAGGTTAGCATATAATTGTTCCTGTCGAAGCACTTCTAAAACATCCCTCAAGTGTGACATATGATCTTCCAAATTTTTGCTGTAAATAAGAATGTCATCAAAATAGACAACCACAAATTTTCCAATAAATGTCCTCAGAACATGGTTCATAAGTCTCATAAACGTACTAGGTGCATTAGTTAACCCGAAAGGCATTACTAACCACTCATACAATCCATATTTTGTCTTAAATGCAGTCTTCCATTCATCACCTTCTTTCATTCTAATTTGGTGATATCCACTTTTCAGATCAAATTTAGAAAAGACACTAGACCCATGTAACTCATCTAACATATCATCTAAGCGAGGAATGGGATGACGATACTTTACCGTGATGTTGTTGATGGCGCGACAATCAACACACATTCTCCATGTCCCATCCTTCTTAGGCACCAAAATCACTAGCACTGCACATGGACTCATGCTCTCTCTCACGTACCCCTTCTCCATTAATTCATCGACCTGCCTTTGGAGTTCCTTTGTCTCCTCCGGATTGCTCCTGTAAGCTGGCTTGTTTGGAATTGATGCTCCGGGTACAAGGTCAATCTAGTGCTCAATACCTCGAACAGGTGGTAATCCCTTTGGAATCTCCTCAGGAAAGACATCTTCAAAGTCCTGCACAAGAGACACAACCACACTAGGCAAAGCATTAGATAATTCGTTAGTAATCAAATATGTTTCCTTGAAAACCAGCAACAACATAGGTTGCCTCATCACTAACGCTCTCCTTACTACACTCGCTCTTGCCACACAACTCTCCTTTTGCAAGGCTGCCTTCTCCTTTTCACTCACCACCAAAGTTCATCCCCCTTCAACTTGGCCTCTCACACTCTTTCCAGCCTTCCTCTCCTTTTCCTTTTGATCTTGACTTTTATATTCCTTTTTCTTCTCATTGTCTTTTGTTCTCTCACTCTCACTCTGCTTTTCACTCACCTTGTGTTTTGCAAATGACTGTTGTAGCTGCAATTGGTCCTCATACACTTGTTTAGGTGTTAAAGGTTTAAGGTTAAAAGTTTTTCCTTGGTGAACAAGCGTATACTTGTTAGAAAAGCCATCATGAACAACCTTCCTATCAAATTGCCATGGTCTCCCCAACAACACATGACATGCTTGCATTGGCACTACATCGCATAACACCTCATCCTCATACCTACCAATGCGAAAACCAATCAAGGCTTGCTTACTCACCTTAGTCTCACCACTATCATTCAACCACTGCAATTTATATGGACTAGGGTGTCTAACAGTTTTGAGCCCCAGCCTCTCAACAATAAAATTGCTCACTACATTGGTGCAACTCCCTCCATCAATGATCAAACTATAAATGTGATCTCCTAAATAACATCTAGTATGAAATATATTTTCTCTTTGCACCTCCTCTTCTTCCTTCACCTGCACATTCAGCGCTCGCTTCACTACTGCCACTAGCCTTCCCATTGTAGGCTCCTCATCATCACTAACATCCTCTAATGGTGGCATATCATCTTCTTCACTATCCCCCTCAGTCTCATACTCACCATCATCACGCAAAATCATCACACGCCTATTTGGACATTGACTAGCAATATGGCCTCTACCTTGACATTTAAAGCATCTAATGTCACGATTTCTAGGAGTAGAAGATTCAGGGTTACCTTGATTACCAGGAGTAGAACCCGCTTGCCTCAGCTCCCCTTTTGGTTTGGTAGGTAAAGGCTTTTCTTCCTTCTTCCATTGATTAGTCTTCCAAGTGGATGAACCATTACCCTATTGAAATCGTGCACTACTACTACCCTTCCGCTTGTGCTGGTTCTCAACCTTTATAGCCATGTGAACCATATCCTCCAATTCTACATAATGCTGCAATTCAACCACATTTTGGATTTCTCTATTCAACCCAGCAAGGAATTTAGCCATTGTAGCTTCTCTATCCTCTTCTACATTCGCCCTAATCATAGTGACTTCCATCTCCTTGAAGTACTCATTTACACTTCGGCTTCCCTGCCTCAGAGTTTGCAACTTGTTGTGCAATTCACGATAGTAATACGCAGGTATAAACCGCTTTCTCATCACTCTTTTCATCTCTTCCCAAGACTCAATAGGTGGCTCGCCACTCCTTCTTCTATTCAACATTAATTGATCCCACCACACTATAGCATAATCTGAAAATTCAATGGCAGCAAGTTTCACCTTCTTTCTCCCACTATAGTTGTGACAATCAAACACCATCTCCACCTTTTTCTCCCATTCTAAATACGCCTCGGGATCATTCTTCCCTTGAAAGGAGGAATCTTCATCTTTATGTTACTCAATTGATCATCCTCTCTATTCCTATCTCCTCTATCTTCCCAATCTCTAGTCCCTCTATTCCGACCACTATAACCTCTATAACTCCCAACAGAAGGCTCATCAAAGTCATCACCCGACATTTCATCTCCACCCCTCGGTACTCTCCTAGAACAACTCTCCCTCTTATGCCCTTGGAATACGTTTGTGGATTGCTCTAGTCTTTGCTCCACCGTCTCATGAATTTGTTCCATTCCTTCTTGGAACATCCTCTTCATTTCTCCCCTTAATGCCTCAATTACTAACCTAGCATCAAACCTTCCCCTCTCACCTTCCGGAGAATGTTGTCTCGACATAGTTCCTGCAGAAAAGATTAGTACAACAAAAATATATATATGATCAAACCTCACGATACACTCCCTTACGTGTTTCGCTCAAATGATGATATCACACAGTCACTCGTGTATTCTCACAAACAACGATGATATCACTCACCAATTTCCTCTTCTCAATTCTCTTGGAACTAACCCGAACTACATCAATTTCCTTCCGTAGAATTCAAAACCAACTCTAGGGTTCGTAAAATTTTCCTCTATTTTTCTATCCGATTTTTTTTTTTTGTCTCTGTTTTTTTTTTTTTTTTTTGGCTTTTGATCACGTTTCTCTTTTCTTTTCTTTTCCCTTCTTTTTTTTTTTTTTGGTCGTGATTTTTACTCTTTTTTTTTTTTTAACAATCGACTAGTAAATACTACACTATCAAAAGACAATTAATATTGCGGAATTGAACACGATAATTGATATGAACGATTGGAGTTAGGGTTTTTGATATTACCTTCCTCAACCGAACTTGATGTTTTGACAAACCTAAGCTCTGATACCAAACTGATATGAACCACGCCAACCCGTGACGAAACCCAATACCAATACGTTCGGAAATTCGTTGCCTAAGACGCCCAAACACCTAAAGTGGAAAACCGCGACCCGTTGTCTATAAGCGAGACAAGAACCTTGGTATAAAAGTGAAGACGCCACAATCGGGATGGAAAAACCGATTGATAAGTCGGGATGAACGCCACGGAAATCAATCCGATAAGTTCGAATTAAGTTCTTGAAGAACCAAGAGAGGTGCCTCTCAAAAGTGTTTTAATGTTCAATGATGTCTTATCTCCAATGTTCTAAACCCTAGGAGCTTTTATACTAGGGTTACAATTCGTGTAAAAACAAGTCCAAAACGACGTAGTTTAGTTAAGTGACATAAAAACGCGAAACAGAACAAGCTGGCCGACAGGGGATACACGGCCGTGTACACAACCGTGTACTTTGGCCGTGTACTTGTCTGTGCAACTTCTAGCAACATACACGCCCGTGTACTTTGACCGTGTATCTGTTTGTGCAACTTCTGGCAACATACACGCCCGTGTACTTTAGCCGTGTATCTTTCTGTGGATTTGCTTGACTCCATACACGGCCGTGCCTTTTAACCGTGTATCTAGCCGTGTATGATTCTAGGCAATCTTGAGAGTCCTACACGGCCGTGCCTTGAAAGTACACGCCCTCTTCAACCCGTGTCCGGTGTGACTTGTATAAGAGCAAGGGTCTTCTTATGGTTGTTCTAATCCATTCCAACTTCATGATTGCCCCAATCCTTCCCGGCTTCATGGACATCCTTTATCAACCCGTTAAGTGCTTCCTTGAGTCGTTTCGCTCGACTTCTTGTGATCGGTCTAGGCGACACTTCAAGAGGATCTACATTCCTTCTTCCGGCTTGACTCTCATCATGGATCTCATCACAAGTGGTATTAGACTAGAAAGTTCCAACCACATCAAGCCACCTAAATACTACCCAAGTGAAATCAATGTGTGGGTAAACTTGTTGAAAAAAAGGGCTCTTGTAGGAGACACTTGAGAAAGGCAGTAACCACTAGGTAGTAGACACCATTGTGAGGAGAAATAACTATATCGCGAGTTAAGACTTTTGTAATAAGAGTTGCCTAAGTCATTAAGAAGAAGAAGAAGAAGAAGAAAAGTACTCCAGTATGTCACTCTACTATTGGGCAACTCAATAAAAGGTGATATGAGAAGATGTGGAAAGGGGCAAGGCTAAGAGAGAGGAGCTACGGAAGCTTGAAAGTCTTAATTGAGATGATCTTGGGGTAGAGTTTGACAACAAGTGAAGATGGGCAATAATCATTTTGGGGAAGTACAATAGTGAACCACCCTACCATTGAGCAACTTAGTAAGAGCAAATCTCATAGGATGAAGAGAAGGGTAGGGGCAAGAGATTGGTCTCATGATGAGGACATCACAAATTTAGGTAAAGGTGAATGTTACAGTCCATGACAAAGGAGCAGACTTAGTGAGTTCAAAAGAGCGGACTTAGTGAGTTCAACTTGAGCTTAATACGAAGTAACTATCATTAGCAAAATAGTTTATTCTAGGAGTTAGGTTCTCTAAATATGGGTTTAGCCACCTATGAACAAACTAGTTAAGAGTTAATGTCGCTCTCTTGATGATAGCCATGATAGGCTAAAACCAATTAATGAGATTGGTCCCTTAAAACATAAGTGGTATTGTGATAAAGCTCAATTGAGGGCATTCTAATTAAGGGTAGGCTTGGAACAAGCCTAAATAAAAAACAGGAAGAAAGGCTAGCTTACCATATGGGATTGAGTAAAAAAGTATGGGATAAAAGACAATCAAGCACTGCACATGATCTCCAAAAGGAAAGAACCTCCCGTCCGATGACATGTGACACAACTTACTAAGGATGGTGGAGCTACCACCTATAAAAAGAAGTCTATCTGAGTTGTGTTGTTATTATTTGTTAAATTCTTCTTTTCTATAGGTTTAGGTGATAGGCTAGGACTTAGAAGGTTCACATTGCACACCCTTAGAGGTAGATCTTCCATCTAGTTTAGATCGCACATGGTAGGTCACAAAGCATGAAAGTTTCATGGCCTCATAGCAACCATTAGTGAATTTATAATAGTTTTGCATATTTGGCTTTTCTTCATTTCCTTTTAATTTTTTTTTTGTTATACCATGTAATATACCATTTATGCACTACATGGCATGCAAGTTAGTAGCTACATGGCTTAAATATCTTTAAAATACCTATTTGATAAAACATGTACTTATCTCATCTTTGTTCTTATAAAGATAGCTGATTTAATGGGATTAACCAAAGTATTAATGCCTTATATCAATGATATACTATAGATAGCCATTTGTTTTTTCATTGATAGTGATGTCACACCATGAATTCTTACAATCCATCTGGGACTTCAATACCTAAGATATCATAATCTCTCCCCCAAAATAAATGACATCCTTATTGCATCACCATACAATTATGACTAGTTCCTCCCCTTTTTAAGTTCATGATTCAGTTCATTCATGGCACTCCCTTCACCATACAGATCTCTTTATCTTAGAAGCCTTAAACTACTCTTTAATTTTGCATTAGGTTCAAATAAGTACACCAACTTCTTGTTGCTTAACCATAAAATTATGCTTAGTTCCACCCCTTTTTAGTACATGATTCAGTTTATTCCCAGCAATCCTTTTACCATAAAGGCCTCTTCATCTTAGAAGCCTTGGACGGCTCTTTAATTTTGCATTGGGTCCAAACAAGTGCACCAACTTCTGATAGGAATCAAAATCTGACAAGACCTATCATTAGGGCAAAAACTAAAGGATTTCGAATCTTGGTGATTAGGGCCCATTTTGAGCAAATCGACCCTGGAATTATTCGTTTACTAACCTCTTTTATCTTATTCATGTATTTTATATTCCAATAGGAATACTTATCATGCTTTACAGGGCGATGGACAAACTCACTCAAACTCAATTTGTGGGTTATCCATGAACCGACCTGAACCGGCGATGAGCTAGGCCGACGAATCCTATGGAAGAGCTTGCATGATGAAGACTATTTTATTTTATTTTGTAATTTTTATTTGGACTATTTTATGTTGTATTTTCTTTTGGGACACTTTCATTTATTATTGTAATTTCCATTTAGGACCGATCACCTTAAAAGTGGCATATTTGTAATTTTTGTCCATTTTCTAACTCTAGGAGTAGCAAGTATAAATACTTGCTTATAGTAGGGTTTGAGGAGGCCAAAATTTGTAGAATTGAGATACACTTTGCGTGAGGATTAAGGTTCTCCTAATTTTCATTAGACTCTTATCAATTTTAATCCTAAGAGTTGAGATTGTGGCAAGTGCAACACTTTGAAATTGTGAGTAATATCAATTTCATTTTGTTGTGATTTCTTTTCTTCTCTAATGTGTAATAACTAGGGGTGAATTGAGATAGTTCTTTGTCAGATCTTTGATTGCATTTGTGATCAATTATCTTGTTTATGATTGATTACTTTAGTACTTGATATTATCATCTCATAGGTGGCGTAAATTGTGCTTATTGGAAGAGGATAAATAACGGTTTTGGTTCTTTCCTTTCTCATATATTTCACATGGAATTCGCTTGATTTTATTTTTATTTAGTGAAGTTTATCATTATTGGATTGTGATTGCATCATTGGAACTTTGGATTTCACCAAAATTCTAATAGGGTTTATGCAATTTCCATTCCAATTGGATCAGTTTTGTATGTGAGTTGAGGCTTGTTTCTTGGAATCATTTGCATGTGCTTAGACTTTGGTTTTAGGCACATCATCTTTTGGTATTAGAGCATAAGTTAAGAGAAGGGATTTAGTGGTGGTTGAATTCTTGATCATCACACTCAATTAGGGTTCTTCATATTGTGATCCAAAATTGTGTGTTGTGAATTGGGTTGCGTAATTGTCTTTATTGAGAAGTGAATTTGCTGCTTGTTGAAGTTGAATTGAAAGGTTTGTTGTAGCTTCTTGTGGTTGATCATTCTCGTGGAAGGGAAGAGGAGTAGAAGTGTTTTATTGATTCAAATTTTCGAATTTGAAATTTACCTCATCTATACCGTGATTGATTTGTTGTTTGAAGAAGCTTGTGGAGTGTGTTATGTGATTTCTTGTGCAATTCGGAAGTGGAAGTTTGCAATTTTCCAGATTTACATTGTGTGAGATAATAGGGAATTTATTTGAATTCAAACACATCTATTAAGTTGAGGAGTTAATGAGTGTTTGTTTGAATTTGAAAATCATTTCTTACCAATTGTGGAAGGGTTGCAATTAGTGAAGTGGTTAGATTTTCAAATTTGAATTGCTGCCTATTTGTATAAAGTTACGGTTAGAAATTGTGTTGGAAGTGGAGTACTTTTTGTTGTTGTTGCCATGGAAGTGGAGTATTACACTGTGAGTGAAGGAAGTGTGTGTGTGGCATTAATTTTGTGTGTTAGTGAAGGGTATGTATGTGTAGCGTTATGTGTATATGTTGATTGAAGGAATTGCAACGTGGTGTCTTTGAGATTGCCGTGAGGAAGAGTAGTGTTCCTTTGTGATCACTTAGAAAAAGTGGAAAATTAAAAAAAAAAAAAGAAAAAAAAGAAGAGCAAATGGAGAGTTGATGAATTCGGAATTGTAGTTTGAATTTTGAAAGCAAAGAAGAGTGAATGGAGTGTTGATGATTTTGGAATTGTGGTTATCTTTTACCATTTCTAGATTTGAAGAGTGTGGAGAAAAGGAAATTATTTCAAATTCAAACACCATTTTTAAGTTGAAAGAAGTTATTGTGTGATAGTTGAGTAAATGATTATTTGAATTTGAATTTGCTTCTTACTATTTATAGAAGAGGTTGCATTTAAAGTGGACTTTGAATTTGTTGATGCCTTGTTTATAAGTGGCGGTGTGAAGTGAGTTGTTGTGAGTTGCCAATTGGAGTTGTATTGTGAAGGAGTGTTGCAATGTGAAGTAAATTGTGGTGAAGATAGTGCACCATAAGTAAATTGTTGATTGTGTGTGTATATGTGGCGGAGTGAATGTGTAAGTAAGGGAATTGCCACTTGTGAATTTGTGCACTTGTGTGTAGTGTAAGGTGTTGCACATTGTGGTTATTTGAAATGTGAAATCAAGGCAAGAAAAGAGAGGTTGAGTAGTGGAATTTAAAATTCAAACAAATCATTAAAGTGTAAAAGTAATTGAACTAGTTACTTAAACACTTGTTGTTGAATTTAATTCTATCTTCTTGAAAGTAGTTGAGTGTACTTCATTTGTGGCTTGGTTGTGTAATTGAACCTTGGAAGTGTGAACATAATTATTGTATTGTTGGATTTGAGCATAATCATGTCTAGTGAAATGTTTCATTATGCTAATGTATTGCGCCAGACATTGACTACATTTACTACTAAGGATGACAAATAGAGAGAAAACTTGTTCCATACTTCTTGTAGGGTACAAGGAAATTTATCTGCCCTTATAGTTGATGGTGGTAGTTGTACCAATGTGGTAGCAGCATCGTTAGTGTCGAAACTAAAACTTGAATACTACTCCACATCCTTAACCGTATATGATATGAACCACGCCAACCCATGACGAAACCTAATACCAATACGTTCAGAATTCGTTGCCTAAGACGCCCAAACACCTAAAGTGGAAACCGCGACCCGTTGTTTATAAGCGAGACAAGAACCTTGGTATAAAATGAAGACGCCACAACCGGGATGAAAGACCGATTGATAAGTCGGGATGAACGCCACGGAAATCAATCTGATAAGTTCAAATTAGTTCTTGAAGAACCAAGAGAGGTGCCTCTCAAAAGTGTTTAATGTTCAAAGATGTAAAATTCTTATTGTTCTAAACCCTAGGTGCTTTTATACTAGGGTTACAATTCGTGAAAAACAAGTCCAAAACAATGTAGCTTAGATAAGTTGCGTAAAAACACGAAACAGGAAAAAGCTGGCCGGCAGAGGATACACGGCCGTATACTTTGGCCGTGTACTTTTCTGTGCACATTCCGGTCACATACACGACCGTGTACTTCTGGTTATGTACCTTCCTGTGGATTTGCTTGACTCCATACACGGCCGTGCCTTTTAGCCGTGTATCTAGCCGTGTATGATTCTATGCAATCTTGGAATTCCTACACGGCCGTGCCTTGAACATACATGCCCTCTTCAACCCGTGTCCGGTGTGACTTGTATAAAAGCAAGGGTCTTCCCATGGTTGTTCCAATCCGTTCCAACTTCATGATTGCTCCAATCCTTTCTAGCTTCATGGACAACCTTTATCAACCCGTTAAGTGCTTCCTTGAATCGTTTCGCTTGATTTCTTGTGATCGGTCCGGGCGGCACTTCAAGAGGATCCATATTTCTTCTTTCAGCTTGGCTCTCATCATGGATCTCATCATTCCCCTCCTCTTGAAAAGGATTTGTCCTCAAATCATTGCCTGCATCAAATGGACTCAGATCAGTAACATAAAATGTGACACTTACTGGATACTCACCTGGTAAATTTTTCTTGTAGGCATTATCATTGATTTTCTCAAGCATCGGAAATAGACCGTCTCCCCTAGGGTTCAACTTGGATCTCCTTTGCAATGGAAAACTCTCCTTGCGAAAATGCACCCAAACCCAATCTCCAGGCTGAAAAATCTTGGGTCTCCTGTCCTTATTCACCCTTGAAGCGACCCTAGCAATTTGTTTTACAATCCTAATCTTTACATGTGCATGTAGCTTTCTCACGAAATCTGCCTTAGAATCAGCATCAAAACTCACAGACTTGTTAAGTGGCAATGACAATAAATAATTAGGATTCAGTGAGTTAAAACCAAACACAATCTTAAATGGTGAACAATGAATAATGCTATTTAAAGCCTTATTACATGCAAACTCCACAAATGGTAGGCAATCCTTCCAAGTCCTAATGTTCTTCTCTATGATTGCCCCTAACAATTGAATTAAAGTCCTATTAACCACCTCAATTTGCCCATCAGTTTGTGGGTGACAGGTAGTCAAAAACAATAACTTAGTTCCTAACTTAGCCCACAATACTCTCCAAAAATGACTAAAAAATTTGACATCCCGATCACTAACAATGCTCCAAGGTATACCATATGGATGCACTACCTCTCTAAAGAACAAATTAACAATGTGTATAGCATCATCAGTTTTATGACAAGGATTGAAATGAACCATTTTAGAAATCCTATCCACAACCGCAACAATAAAATCTCGACCATGCGTAGGCCTAGATAATCCTAACACAAAATCTGTGGAAGTGTCTATCCAAGGCTCATGAGGAATGACACTATACTCAAATAACCAATCTAAGAAGTCATCTAAACGATGAATGGGATGACGATACTTTACCGTAATGTTGTTGATGGCGCGGTAGTCAATACACATTCTCCATGTCCCATCCTTCTTAGGCACCAAAATCACAGGCACTACACATGAACTCATGCCTTATCTCACGTATCCCTTCTCCATTAACTCATCAAACTGCCTTTGGAGTTCCTTTGGAAAGACATTTTCAAAGTCCTGCACAATAGACACAACCACACTAGGCAAAGAGTTAGATAATTCGTTAGTAGTCAAGCATGTCTCCTTAAAAACCAGAAACAACATAGGTTGCCTCATCACTAACGCTCTCCTCACTACACTTGCTCTTACCACACAACTCTCCTTTTATAAGGCTACCCTCTCCTTTTCACTCACCACTAAAGTTGACCCCCCTTCAACTTGGCCTCTCACACTCTTTCCAGCCTTCCTCTCTTTTTCCTTTTGATCTTGACTTTTATATTCCTTTTTCTTCTCATTGTCTTTTGCTCTCTCACTCTCACTCTGCTTTTCACTCACCTCATCTTTTGCAAAGGACTGTTGTAGCTGCAACTGGTCCTCATACACTTGTTTAGGTGTTAATGGTTTAAGGTTAAAACTTTTCCCTTGGTGAACAAGCGTATACTTGTTAGAAAAGCCATCATGAACAACCTTCCTATCAAATTGCCACAGCCTCCCCAACAACACATGACATGCTTGCATTGGCACTACATCACATAACACCTCATCCTCATACCTACCAATCCGGAAACCAATCAATGCTTGCTTACTCACCTTAGTCTCTCCATTATCATTCAACCACTGCAATTTATATGGACTAGGGTGTCTAACAGTTTTGAGCCCCAGCCTCTCAACAATAAAGTTACTCACTACATTGGTGCAACTCCCTCCATCAATGATCAAACTACAAATGTGATCTCCTAGATAACATCTAGTATGAAATATATTCTCTCTTTGCACCTCTTCTTCTTCCGTGACCTGCACATTCAAAGCTCGCTTCACTACTGCCACTAGCCTTCCCATTGCAGGCTCCTCATCATCACTAGCATCCTCTAATGGAGGCATATCATCTTCTTCACTATCCCCCTCAGTCTCATACTCACCATCATCACGCAAAATCATCACACGCCTATTTGGACATTGACTAGCAATATGGCCTCTTCCTTGGCATTTAAAGCATCTAATGTCACGATTTCTAACAGTAGAAGATTCAGGGTTACCTTGATTACCAGGAGTAGAACCCGCTTGCCTCAACTCCCCTTTCGGTTTGGTGGGTAAAGGCTTTTCTTCTTTCTTCCATTGGTTGGTCTTCCAAGTAGATGAACCATTACCCTGTGGAAACCGTGCATTACTACTACCTTTCCTCTTGTGCTGGTTCTCAACCTTTATAACCATGTGAACCATGATGAGAGCCAAGCCGGAAGAAGAAATGTGGATCCTCTTGAAGTACCGCCTGGACCGATCACAAGAAATCAAGCGAAACGATTCAAGGAAGCACTTAACGGGTTGATAAAGGTTGTCCATGAAGCCGGAAAGGATTGGAGCAATCATGAAGTTGGAACGGATTGAAACAACCATGGGAAGACCCTTGCTTTTATACAAGTCACACTGGACACGGGTTGAAGAGGGCGTGTACTTCAAAGGCACGGCCGTGTAGGAATTCCAAGATTGCACAGAATCATACACGGCTAGATACACGGCTAAAAGGCACGGCCGTGTATGGAGACAAGCAAATCTACAGAAAGATACACAACCAGAAGTACACGGTCGTGTATGTGACCGGAATGTGCACAGAAAAGTACACGGCCAAAGTACACGATTGTGTATGTTGCCAGAAGTTGTACAGAAAGGTACATGGCCAACGTACACGGCCGTGTATCCCCTGCCGACCAGCTTATTCTGTTTTCACGTTTTTACGCCACTTATCTAAACTACGTCGTTTTGGACCTGTTTTACACGAATTGTAACCCTAGTATAAAAGCTCCTAGGGTTTAGAACAATAGGGAATATACATCTTTGAACATTAAACACTTTTGAGAGGCACCTCTCTTGGTTCTTCAAGAACTAAATCGAACTTATCGGATTGATTTCCGTGGCGTTCATCCTGACTTATCAATCGGTCTTTCATCCCGATTGTGGCGTCTTCATTTTATACCAAGGTTCTTGTCTCACTTATAGACAACGGGTCGCGGTTTCCACTTTAGGTGTTTGGGCGTCTTAGGCAACGAATTTCCGAATGTATTGGTATTGGGTTTCGTCACGGGTTAGCATGGTTCGTATCAGTTTGGTATCAGAGCTTAGGTTTGTCAAAACATCAAGTTCGATTGAGGAAGGTAATATCAAAAACCCTAACTCCAATCGTTCATATCAATTATCGTATTCAATTTCGTAGTATTGATTGTCTTTTGATAGTGTAATATCGCCTAAGAGATTTTTTTTTTAAAAAAAAGAGAGTAAAAATCACGACAAAAAAAAAGAAGAGAAAAGAAAAGAAAAGAAAAACGTGATCAAAAGCAAAACAGAGACAAAAAAAAATTCGGATAAAAAAAAATAGAGGAAAATTTACGAACCTAAAAGTTGTTTTGAATTCTATGGAAGGAAATTGGTGTAGTTCGGGTTAGTTCCAAGAGAATTGAGAAGAGGAAATTGGCGAGTTGATATCATCATTATTTGTGAGAATACACGAGTGACTGTGTGATATCGTCAGTTGAGCGAAACACGTAAAGGAGTGTATCGTGAGGTTTAATTATATATATATTTGTGTTAGTACTAATCTTTTCTGCAAGGACTATGTCGAGACAACATTCTCCTGAAGGTGAGAGGGGAAGGTTTGATGCTAGGTTAGTAATTGAGGCATTGAGGGGAGAAATGAAGAGGATGTTCCAAGAAGGAATGGAACAAATTCATGAGACGGTAGAGCAAAGACTGGAGCAATCCACAAACGTATTCCAACGGCGCAAGAGGGAGAGTCGTTCTAGGAGAGTACCGAGTGGTGGAGATAAAATGTCGGATGATGATTTTTATGAGCCTTCTGTTGGGAGTTATAGAGGTTATAGTGGTCGGAATAGAGGAACTAGGGATTGGGAAGATAGAGGAGATAGGAAAAGAGAGAATATATTTCATACTAGATGTTATCTAGGAGATCACATTTGTAGTTTGATTATTGATGGGGGAAGTTGCACCAATGTAGTGAGTAATTTTATTGTTGAGAGGCTGGGGCTCAAAACTGTTAGACACCCTAGTCCATATAAATTGCAGTGGTTGAATGATAGTGGTGAGACTAACGTGAGTAAGCAAGCCTTGATTGGTTTTTGCATTGGTAGATATGAGGATGAGGTGTTATGCGATGTAGTGCCAATGCAAGCATGTCATGTGTTGTTGGGGAGGCCATGGCAATTTGATAGGAAGGCTGTTCATGATGGCTTTACTAACAAGTATATGCTTGTTCACCAAGGGAAAAGTTTTAACCTTAAACCTTTAACACCTAAACAAGTGTATGAGGACTAGTTGCAACTACAACAGTCTTTTGCAAAACATAAGGTGAGTGAAAAGCAGAGTGAGAGTGAGAGAGCAAAAGACAATGAGAAGAAAAAGGAATATAAAAGTCAGGATCAAAAGGAAAAGGAGAGGAAGGTTGGAAAGAGTGTGAGAGGCCAGGTTGAAGGGGGATCAACTTTGGTGGTGAGTGAAAAGGAGAGGGCAGCCTTGTAAAAGGAGAGTTATGTGGCAAGAGCGAGTGTAGTAAGGAGAGCGTTAGTGATGAGGCAACCTATGTTGTTGCTGGTTTTTAAAGAAACATGTTTGACTACTAACGAATTGTCTAACTCTTTGCCTAGTATAGTTGTGTCTCTTGTGCAGGACTTTGAAGATGTCTTTCTTGAGGACATTCCAAAGGGATTACCACCTATTCATGGTATTGAGCACTAGATTGACCTTGTACCCGGAGCATCGATTCCAAACAAGCCAGCTTATAGGAGCAATCCGGAGGAGACCAAGAAACTCCAAAGGCAAGTCGATGAACTAATGGAGAAGGGGTACGTGAGAGAAAGCATGAGTCCATGTGCAGTGCCTGTGATTTTGGTGCCTAAGAAGGATAGGACATGGAGGATGTGTGTTGACTGCCGCGCCATCAACAACATCACGGTAAAGTATCGTCATCCCATTCATCGTTTAGATGACTTCTTAGATTGGTTATATGAGTATAGTGTCATTCCTCATGAGTCTTGGATAGACATGTCCATAGATTTTGTGTTAGGATTATTTAAGCCTAGGCATGGTCGAGATTCTATTTTTGTGGTTGTGGATAGGAATTCTAAAATGGTTCATTTCAGTCCTTGTCAAAAAAATGATGATGCTATACACATTGTTGATTTGTTCTTTAGAGAGGTAGTGCGTTCGCATGGTATACCTAGAAGCATTGTTAGTGATCGAGATGAGAAATTTTTGAGTCATTTTTGGAGAGTATTGTGGGAAAAGTTGGGAACTAAACGGATCTTTTCAACTATCTGTCACCCACAAATTGATGGGCAAATTGATGTGGTTGACGGGACTTTAATTCAATTGTTAGGGGCAATCATAGAGAAGAACATTGGGACTTGGAAGGATTGTCTACCATTTGTGGAGTTTGCATATAACAGGGCTTTATATAGCACTACTCATTGTTCACCATTTGAGATTGTGTATGGTTTTAACCCATTGGTTCCTATTTATTTATTGCCATTGCCACTTAACAAGTCTGTGAGTTTTGATGCTGATTCTAAGGCAGATTTCGTGAAAAACTACATGCACAGGTAAAGATTAGGATTGTAAAACAAAATGCCAGGGTCGCTTCAAGGGTGAACAAGGACAGGAGACCCAAGATTTTTCAGCCTGGAGATTGGGTTTGGGTGCATTTTCGCAAGGAGAGGGTTCTATTGCAGAGGAAATCCAAGTTGAACCCTAGGGGAGACGGTCTATTTCCGAGGCTTGAGAGAATCAATGATAATGCATACAAGAAAGATTTACCTGGTGAGTATCCAGTAGGTGTCACATTTTATGTTACTGATCTGAGTCCATTTGATGCAGGCAATGATTTGAGGACAAATCCTTTTCAAGAGGAGGGGAATGATGAGATCTATGATGAGAGCCAAGCCGGAAGAAGAAATGTGGATCCTCTTGAAGTGCCGCCTAGAACGATCACAAGAAATCAAGCGAAACGATTCAAGGAAGCACTTAACGGGTTGATAAAGGTTGTCCATGAAGCTGAAAAAGATTGGAGCAATCATGAAGTTGGAACGGATTGGAACAACCATGGGAAGACCCTTGCTTTTATACAAGTCACACTAGACACGGGTTGAAGAGGGCGTGTACTTTCAAGGCACGACCGTGTAGGAATTCCAAGATTGCACAGAATCATACACGGCTAGATACATGGCTAAAAGGCACGGCCGTGTCTGTTGCCAGAAGTTGTACAGAAAGGTACACGGCCAAAGTACACGGCCGTGTATCCCCTGCCGGCCAGCTTGTTCTGTTTTCACGTTTTTACGCCACTTATCTAAACTACGTCGTTTTGGACCTGTTTTACACGAATTATAACCCTAGTATAAAAGCTCCTAGGGTTTAGAACAATAGGGAATATAAATCTTTGAACATTAAACACTTTTGAGAGGCACCTCTCTTGGTTCTTCAAGAACTAAATCGAACTTATCGGATTGATTTCCGTGGCGTTCATCCCGACTTATCAATCAGTCTTTCATCCCGATTGTGGTGTCTTCATTTTATACCAAGGTTCTTGTCTCGCTTATAGACAACGGGTCGTGGTTTCCACTTTAGGTGTTTGGGCGTCTTAGGAAACGAATTTCCGAATGTATTGGTATTGGGTTTCGTCACGGGTTAGCGTGGTTCGTATCAAACCATATCCTCCAATTCTACATAATGCTGCAATTAAACCACATTTTGGATTTCTCTATTCAACCCAGTAAGAAACCTAGCCATTGTAGCCTCTCTATCCTCCTCTACATTCGCCCTAATCATAGTGACTTCCATCTCCTTGAAATACTCATCTACACTTCGGCTTCCCTGCCTTAGAGTTTGCAACTTGTTGTGCAATTCACGATAGTAATACGTAGGCACAAATCACTTTCCCATCACTCTTTTCATCTCTTCCCAAGACTCAATAGGTGGCTCCCCACTCCTTCTCCTATTCAACATTAGTTGATCCCACCACACTATAGCATAATCCGAAAATTCAATGGCAGCAAGTTTTACCTTCTTCTCCCACTATAGTTGTGAAAATCAAATACCATCTCTACCTTTTTCTCCCACTCTAAGTACGCCTCGGGATCATTCTTCCCTTAGAAAGGAGGAATCTTTATCATTATGCTACTCAATTGATCATCCTCTCTATTCCTATCTCTTCTATCTTCCCAATCTCTAGTTCCTCTATTCCGACCACTATATCCTCTATAACTCCCAACAGAAGGCTCATCAAAGTCATCACCCGACATTTCATCTCCACCCCTCGGTACTCTCCTAGAACGACTCTCCCTCTTACACCCTTGGAATACGTTTGTGGATTGCTCTAGTCTTTGCTCTACCGTCTCATGAATTTGTTCCATTCCCTCTTGGAACATCCTCTTCATTTCTCCCCTCAACGCCTCAATTACTAACCTAGCATCAAACCTTCCCCTCTCACCTTTAGGAGAATGTTGTCTCGAAATAGTCCTTGCAGAAAAGATTAGTACTAACACAAATATATATATAATTAAACCTCACGATACACTCCCTTACGTGTTTCGCTTAAATGATGATATCACACAGTCACTCGTGTATTCTCACAAATAATGATGATATCAACTCGCCAATTTCCTCTTCTCAATTCTCTTGGAACTAACCCGAACTACACCAATTTCCTTCCGTAGAATTCAAAACAACTCTTGGGTTTGTAAATTTTCCTTTATTTTTCTATCCGATTTTTTTTTTTGTCTTGGTTGTTGCTCTTGATCACGCTTTTTTTTCTTTTCTTTTCTTTTCTCTTCTTTTTTTTTTGTCGTGATTTTTACTCTCTTTTTTTTTTTTTTTAACAATTGCCTAGTTGATATTGCACTATCAAAAGACAATCAATACTACGAAATTGAATACGATAATTGATATGAACGATTGGAGTTAGGGTTTTTGATATTACCTTCCTCAACCAAACTTGATGTTTTGACAAACCTAAGCTCTGATACCAAACTGATACGAACCACGCCAACCCGTGACGAAACCCAATACCAATACGTTTGGAATTCATTGCCTAAGACGCCCAAACACCTAAAGTGGAAACCGCGACCCGTTGTCTATAAGCGAGACAAGAACCTTGGTATAATGAAGACGCCACAACCGGGATGAAAGACCGATTGATAAGTTGGGATGAACGCCACAAAAATCAATCCGATTAGTTCAAATTAGTTCTTGAAGAACCAAAAGAGGTGCCTCTCAAAAGTGTTTAATGTTCAAAGATGTAAAATTCTTATTGTTCTAAACCCTAGGAGCTTTTATACTAGGGTTACAATTCGTGAAAAACAAGTCTAAAACGACGTAGCTTAGATAAGTTGCGTAAAAACACGAAACAGGAAAAAGTTGGCCAGCAGGGGATACACGGCCGTGTACACGACCGTGTACTTTGGCCGTGTACTTTTCTGTGCACATTCCGGTCACATACACGACCGTGTACTTCTAGTCGTTTACCTTCCTGTGGATTTGCTTGACTCCATACACGGCCGTGCCTTTTAGCCGTGTATCTAGCTGTGTATGATTCTGTGCAATCTTGGAATTCCTACACGGCCGTGCCTTGAACATACACGCCCTCTTCAACCCGTGTCCGGTGTGACTTGTATAAAAGCAAGGGTCTTCCCATGGTTGTTCCAATCCGTTCCAACTTCATGATTGCTCCAATCCTTTCCGGCTTCATGGACATCCTTTATCAACCCATTAAGTGCTTCCTTGAATCATTTCGCTTGATTTCTTGTGATCGGTCCAGGCAGCACTTTAAGAGGATCCACATTTCGTCTTCCAGCTTGGCTCTCATCATGGATCTCATCAGTATATATTGCATTGGCTTAGTGATCAAGGGAGTTTGCATGTGACCTAAAGAGCTAGGGTACCATTTAGTGTAGGGGATAAATACTTTGATGAGATTGAGTGTGATATTTTGCCTATGTATGCGTCCCACATATTTCTTTGTAAACCATGGTTATATGACGGGATGGTATTACATGATGGGTGTAGAAATACTTATATGTTCAAAAAGGATGGTAAACTTATAGTATTGAACCCTATGTCGCCATTAGAGGCCTAGAACATGCAAAGACAGATGAGACAACCATCACAAATACCTAAGGGTCATGGCTACATGATCAACTCTTTAGAGGTACCTGAGGTTTCTAGTAACATGAGCCAACCTTTAGAGCACAAAATTTGTCAAACACAGATGTGCAAACCATTAGAGGATCCTAATGATCATAGTCAGATGAGCATACTACTAGAGGACCAAACTATTCAAAGGCAGTTGTGTTTACCTTCAGAGGTACTAGAAGCTCATGAGCAGTTGAGTAAACCATTGGAGGATTCTGAGGGTCAGAGTCAGATGAGCCTATCATCAGAGAGCCAGACTGTTCAGAGACAGTTGTGTTCACCTTCAGAGATTTTAAAAGGTAGTGAGCAGTTGGGCTAACCATTAGAGAGCCATAAAGATCAACGACATACAGATGAGTTAGAAAAGGAGAAAATGGTTTCAATGGAATGGGTTAATACAAGGGCAACTTTAGTGGATAATGGAGCATTATTTATGTTATAGATGAGATACATCCTAGAAATGGAAGAGAGAAAACAATCACCACCTGTAGTATTTCAAATATTGGGATTTTGCAAAGATACTTCTTTAGATAGATTGCTAGGAGAAAACAAAGTCTCTATTGCATTTAATCTACCAGATTTAAAGACAAATCTTTTTGAGGCTCGAGGAGGTGATAGGAATCAAAATCCGATAAGACCTATCATTAGGGCAAGAACTAAAGGATTTTGAATCTTTACGATGAAGGCCCATTTTAAGCAAATCGACCCTGGAATTATTCGTTTACTAACCTCTTTTATTTTATTCATGTATTTTATATTCCAACAGGAATACTTATCATGCTTTATAGGGCGATGGATAAACTCACTCAGACTCAGTTTGTCGGTTATCCATGGACCGACCTGAACCGGCGATGAGTTGGGCCGGCGAATCCTATAGAAGAGCTTGCATGATGAAGACTATTTTCTTTTATTTTGTAATTGTTATTTGGACTATTTTATGTTGTATTTTCTTTTGGGAAACTTTCATTTATTATTGTAATTTCCATTTAGGACCGGCCACCTTAAAAGTGGCATATTTGTAAGTTTTTTCCATTTTTTAACCCCAAGAGTAGCAAGTATAAATACTTGCTTATAGTAGGTTTTGAGGAGGCCAAAATTTGTGTGAGGATTAGGGTTCTCCTAATTGTCATTAGACTCTTATTAATTTCAATCCCAAGAGTTGAGATTGTAGCGAGTGCAACACTTTGAAATTGTGAGTAATATCAATTTCATTTTGTTGTGATTTCTTTTCTTCCCTAGTGTGTAATATCTAGGGGTGAATTGAGATAGTTCTTGGTTAGATCTTTGATTGCATTTGTGATCAATTATCTTGTTTAAGATTGATTACTTTAGTACTTGATATTATCATCTCATAGGTGGCGTGAATTGTGCTTGTTGGAAGAGGATAAATCACGGTTTTGGTTCTTTTCTTCCTCATATATTTCACGTGGAATTCACTTGATTTTATTGTTATTTAGTGAAGTTTATCATTATTGGATTGTGATTGCATCATTGGACCTTTAGATTTCACCAAAATTCCAATAGAGTTTACGCAATTTCCATTCCAATTAGACCGGTTTTGTATGTAAGTTGGGGCTTGTTTCTTGGAATCATTTGCATGTGCTTAGACCTTGGTTTTGAGCACATCAACTTCTATCTTGGTTCATTCTTGAATTGTACACCTATTGGCAAGTTGACTTTAATATTATTTGTAGTTCCTCAACACAATAATAGTTAATAGTCAAACCAATAGGTAATTAATGCCCATTTTCAATCATTTCACCTAAATGGTCTTAGCAATTGTTGGCTTAGAATTTGCCACCTTACCCTATAAAACACTACTAATACTTCCCTACAATCAATGTGAGACTTCAATACTTATAATAACATAAGGGGAAGCACAAAGCAAGGAGGACATCATTATGTGCTGTAAGATGAGGAGAAATGGTTTGAGAAGGAAAAGTGATAAAGTGAATACAAGCTATTCTAGTACTACAATGATGAAAATTGTACCATTTTAGAACAATGATGACACTTCTATGTCTAATAAAAGGTGTAGAAAAGCAAAGAGAGAGAGAGAGAGAGTTAGCTTCTACATCCAATTTAACTTCGTTGTTAGTGTAAATTGTTTAATGTGTCTAGGATGTAAAGGATAATGTAGTATCAAAAGCATGATCACATTTGCTACAAATTTATGAATGATTTTGAATGGAAAGTTCCTAAAAAAATTATTAAAATTTGATATTTTAAATGTTAGCATAAACTGAACAAATTAGGTGATTTGCCACAATATATCAAATTAGATGAGATTGATAAGATTTGGAGTCCCTAGAACAAGTTGGTCAAACACAATAAGCTAATGGGCACTATGCACATAAACAAGAAGGAAAATATGCCACAATTTGTTGGACAATGTCTAGTTGATAAGAGTTCATCCTACTAGTTACTACACTAAGAAATAAAGCAATGACTAGAAAAGTATTTTGAGTGAAAATCACTTAAGAGGGACTTTCTTCCCCTCTCTTTTATGAAATTTTTGCAAGTATAGCTTAATTATATTGACCTTTTGATCCTCTTACATATGCCATGTGGGATATTTATAGGTCCTACATATGACTTTTCACGAAACAACACAACTATTAGAAGACATACCACTTTAACAAAAATACATGAATCATAATGAAATCTTACAACTCTTTATAAACGAAAAGACATGATTCGAATAATAAAAATAACTAATAAAAAAATAATTGATAGATTTTGACCTACATCTTGAAGTTAGCATAATCATTAACTCATTAGTGCCTCTTCATTCAATGCAAACTTCAACTTTGCTCTTCACACTTCTAGATCAATAGGAAAATTTACTTTCCATAAAAAAATATGTTCTTTGAGCTCTTCTATCCCCCTAGCTTTCCTAGTAATATCTACATACTCTATATGTGATAAAGGATTGAACAATCTTACTGGAAGTCATTGTTGAATTCAAAATAAGGAGATGTTGAAATTGGTGATTGATAAAGCCATTGTCAAGTTAAAAGATTCCTTTTTAACTTACTTGATTTCTTTCAAGTATATGAAATTAAAGGGTATGTTGTTAATAATAAACCCTCTAAACTTTTAAACTATGACTACGCCTTGCCACAATATTTGGAAATATGCACATGCACCTTAAAGTGTTACTAAAATCCTGAAAGTGTCACTATTTATGATCCTTTTAGCAATGCCTTTGAGTTTTAGTGACACAATGTGATGTATGTGTATATTTTCTAAAATTATGGGGAAGTAAATGTTTAAGGATTTAACCACACTTAATCATTAGTTTCAAGAGTATATTTCCAAATATCCCTAACGATAAAATATTAAAGCATCAAGATGCCTTTCTATTAAATGAACAGTACTTTAGATGGATTACTTTATCATATAGTCTAACTTTTAGCTATGGTATAGAGAAAGCCCCCCTTGATGAATAGTTTTCATGTGTCTAAAAGATATGTAACAAGTTACATGCTCTTGTTGAACTTGTACTTAATGAGGAAACCATCACACATACATATATATTATCTCTTAAGTTTCCAATTTTTACTCTCTTTTTTCCAAGTTATACACTTGGTTTTCTTCATCCGAATCAATCAAACAAGATAGAATAGAAAAATTAACCAAAGATAATGTCATACAACTAAATAGAGAGTGTCTTCTTATCTTGTCATCTACATAAAGTAACATAGGATGAAAGGTTAAAATGTGAATGTTCCAAACACAATGGGCTAAAAAGAGGCTAATCATCACATTCTATATTTTACTCTTATGAATTGCAAAATGATACAATGATAATTACATTTTGAGGCATTTTTATTTCAAATAAAGCTTAAATAAGCTATTTTATACTTTAATGGGTCAAATGAGTCATATATGTCCTCCTTTGTCACACTTTCACAAATGCCCGTAACTCATATGATTAACTTAAAACCTCTAGTTGATGTAGTATAACACACTATAACTTGTTTTTGATATTTTCCTAACTTTATTGACTTGTTTAGCTCACTTAAAAACATATATATATTAGTTCATTCGGACCTCCAACATTAAAGATTTGTTACAATTATCTTGATACAACATCATACCTATCATTTAGGTCTATAGATACTCCACAATTAATTAGCTCTCCATCTATCTTAATTTATATTGCATAATTCAAATAGCTATATAAAAGAGAGAATCCTATCAACATTCTCCAATGAATTAAGGTCGATATCACATAGTATATTAAATCCCACAATATAGCATTTCTTGTTTCTACTACAAAAGAATTATTGAAACTATGTGTTAAAAACACGTCCTATGGGTATAGAATTACTTAGTCTATTTGTGTTTATCACCATTGTAGAGATATTAACTAACAAGGGTCCAATGTTATGGCCGGTTGTAGGCATAATGCTATCAGTTCCAATCAACCAAGATAGGATATATGATTGGTCCACAAATGCATTAATCAAATGTTAAGGTCCTTTCTCCTATAGTAGAATGTCAAGGGAGGTATCTATGGTGTTATTACGGTTGATGCTACTAACATTGAGTACACGGTTAAAATAAGGCTCATGAATTTCCCTAAGGGCAAGTACAAAAGAGAAAGATTTTAAGATTTTCTTATATTGATTTATGGAAGAAGCAAAGATGCCTAGCAGCATTTGGATGGCAAGAACTATAATTTTTCATAGCAATTCCTTAAAGAATTTTGCATTAGTTTTATTTTAGCTAGGCATGACACTATGGCATTAGCTTGGTTCTTATGGGTAATTCACAATAATACTCTAGTAGAAAGATACACTTTATTGGAACTCTATTGTGTAATATTGTGCCACGATGGTATCAAAGGTAAAACCTTGCTATATTAAGATCAAATATTCTTTGCCTAAGATGGACTAGATAACATAGTCTACCTATAAGTAGCTTTATCAAGCTCACTACATCTTTACCTAGTAGTGCCAATGGAAATGATAGGCTAAAAAAGATGATATATTCCTCAACAATACTGCTATAAAGAGAGGTTGATGTGCTTAACCTACAAATCAGATCTAAGCATAATAGGTTTACACTAGTATCTCACTAAAGGATAAGCTTAGGATGAATAATCACTAAGTAATAAGAACCAGAGATAAAAACTATTCGATCTAAGGAGAATTTAGCCACTAGACTCGTAACTAAAAGAATGATAGCATTTATGTAATATTCAAAAACAATAAAACAAAGGATATGAATGACTTCTTCAATGGATAAAATGTACTAAGGGAAGATCGAACTACATACAAACTACTTTGATATAATGCATAAGCAGATTATATGGCTTGCTCACTATAATTTAAGGAGAATGATAAAAGTAGAATATTGAGTGAGAACTCATGCAATACATAAAAAAGAAATAATATTATTCAACTTAATTTTAAAAGGTTACATGAGATCATATATATGTGATAGCAGTTACATTTAAGGAAGTAACTATAAAAGGAAAGTAAATATGTCTAAAACAAGAAATAGAATAACTACTATTTCTATTTAAATTAATTCCTCCAAATCCTTTGGTGTATTAAAATTAACTTATAAAACTATCTTAGGAATATGCCATATTCAAACTTGACTCTAGTGCCTTCAATATTTCTCTAGCTTTTAGAATAGAATCTTTGAATTATGCTTGGAAATAGGTTCAAAATCATATATTCCTTCCTCATCAAAACCCATTGAGTTAAAAACAACACTAATGCTATAGTTGGAGCTAGCAAGACCCTTGTGCTCAAAACCAACCTCTCCCCCTTCTTTCGATAGTAATAAGCTCCTTCTTCATGTGCAATTATGTATTGGGTACCCTTCAAAATAAGTTTGCCCTTTTACTAACATAGTTCCTTAAAACATCCTCTTAACTAGTTGCTTAAATCATTCACCATAACTTGAGTCATTGGCCCTCTATGTGTCAAAATTTAGTTTGGAACTTGATTTCCATCAAAGGGGTTGGGTTTTTTTACTGCATCTTTTTATATGTGCAAATGGAATCAATTTTAGAGAAGAATTGCTTGGAGTTCAAGCTAAAAAGATGGATAAAATTTTGAAGATTTATGAGCGAAAATTAGTTGAAGTATGCAATTTTCAAAGCAAGTCCAAGGTTATGTATTAGCAAAATGTTCATATACATGCAAATGAAAATGGCAGCCGCTTCAATCCTATTAAGGTATAAAGTAAATGTAATTGGTGATCATGAGGCAATTCCAAAGTGATTACTACAATGTATATGAAGTATGGTCTACTAGTTAATCTTAAGCCCTAGGATGGCTAAAGATTCACATCCTTTGCATAAGTTGGCAAAAGTTTAAGTAGAAAACATAAATTAGGGATATAATAACTTTCAAGAGCCCAAGAAAGGTCTTATGTTGAGGTTGGGTTTAGCCATAATGCCATCTGTACCAATCAATCAGGATATATGATTGGTCCATAAATTCTTTAATAAAATGTGGAGGTACTTTTCCCTATAGAGGAATGTAGATAGGAGGTGTTTACAATGTTGTTATAGTTGATCTTGCCAACACTAAGTACATGGTTAAAACAAGGTTCAAGAATTTCCTTAAAGGTAGGTATTATAGAGAAATATTTTAGGTCAATGCTAATAATGATTTGTGGAAGAAGTAAAGACACTTAGCAATAGTTGAGATGCATTTGACATGATTTATCAAGAACTTATACCTAACTATGCAAGAGTTGGTGCATCATAAGTTGTTAAGGTTGCTAAAGAAGAAGGGGAAGTTAAGGGAAGCAATTGATTTTCGACATGTGCTTCTTCGGTTAACATATGCAAACAATTGAACTATTGTTTTACATTAGTAATCTTTTAAATCAATCCCTTAAAGATTTTTACATTAGTTTTATTTTAGTGGGGCGTAACACAAGCTCCATGGTATTAGCTTAGTTCTTTTGGCTAATTCATAATAATACTCAAGTAGAAAGAAACATTGTCAAAGCTCTACTATGTAATTTTACACTGTTATGGTATCAAGGATATAGCCCTGCTAAATTATGGTTAAATAATCTTCACCCAAAATGAACTTAATGACATGGTCTACCTATAAGTAACATTATTAAAATCACTATGTCTTTACCGAGTGGTGCCTATGGAAATGAAAGAGTTTAAAGATGATGATATCTTCCCTAATGGTACTGTTGTAAAGAGAGGGGTTAAGATTCGTTATCTTTTCAAAGATGCGGATGGAATCAATTTGGGAAAGGATTGCTTGGAGTTGAAGCTAGAAAGAAAGATAAAGAAAATGAAATTTGTGAGTGAATTAGCTCAAGTATGTTGTTTTCATTGCTAGTCTAAGGTTGTGTACTGGCAAAAAGTTTGCATACATGTAGATGAAAATGGTAGCTACCTCAATCCTATTAAGGTATAAAGTAAATGTAATTGGCAATCATAAGGTAGTTCCAAAAATGATTACTATACTATATATGAAATATGGCTTGCTAGTTAACCTAAAGCTTATGTTAGCTTAAGATTCACATCCTTTGCATAAGATGTTAGAAGCTTGAATAAAAATGTAAGTTTGGGATATAAAAACTTTCAAGAGCATAGTATGGTCTTAAGCTATTGCTGGTGTCAAAAAGTAAGTACATCATATTGTATTGTTTTGTTGTATGACAATTTAAGATATTGAGTTAGCAAAAAATGATGTAAGTGTAGGAAAAGCACAATGTTTGGTGTAATTTTGAAGTGATAAAATCATATGTGCATTTTTCTGTTTGCTAAGTTTGTTTAAGTTTTCGAATAAGTAAGCTTAAGATTCTTAATTTAAGTTTAGAGGACTAATATAGTATGATAAAGAACTAAGATAAAAAAAAATGTCCAACAAAGGTTAGAGCTCTTACTCTTTCAAAAGTTTAGGGGTGTATTTCTAAATATCCCAAAAAATGAAATATTGAACCATCCAAATGCCTTTCCATTAATGAATAGTCTAGATGGATTACATCATCACATAGTTTAACTTTTAGTTATTGTATAGTGAAATCCCCCCTTGAATGAATGGTTTAAACGTGTCTATAAGATATGTAACAAGGTATATGCTCTTGTTGGGCTTGTACTTAATGAGGAAACCATCATAGATTTCATGTTTTTATTTTTTTTTTTCTTATGAGTTTCCAATTTTTTCAAACTTATACATCTTGTTTTCTCCATCTTAAATAATTAAACAAGAAAGAATAGAAGCATTAGCTAAAGATAATCTCATACAACTAAATGGAGATTGTCCTCTTAACTTGTCTTCTAGTAGCACAGGATGAAAAGTTAAAATGTGAATGTTCCAAATGCGATGGGCCAAAAAGAGGTTGATTGTTAGATTTTAAATTTTTACATTTATGAATTGTAAAACGATATAATGTTTGATAACTACATTTTGAAGCATCTTTGTTTTAAACAAAGATTACATAAGTTGTTTTATTTTTTAATGAGTCAAATGAGTCATATATGTCCTCCTTTGTAACACTTTCACAAATGTCCATAACTCATTTGATTAACTTAAAATCTCTAGTTGATGTTAACACATTATAACTTGTTTTTGGTGTTCTCCTAACTTTATTAGCTTGTTTAACTCACTTGAAAATAGATATATTTTAGTTCATGTGGACTTCTAACATTAGCAATTCATTACAATTATCTCAATACGACATCATACCTACCTTTCAAATCCATGGCTATTCTATAGTTAATTGACACTCCATCCATCTTGATTTGCATTGCATCATTCAAATAGCAATATAACAAAGAGAATCCTAGCTGCATTCTTCAGTGGACTAACATCAATATTGCATAGAATATTAACTCCTGCAATATGGCATTTCTTGTTTCCACTATAGAAGAATTGCTGAAACTATGTGCTAAAAACATATCCTTTTAGGACATAGGTTTAGCATTATTTAGTATATTTGTGTGTAATTGCATTGTTGAGAGACTAACCAATAAGGTTCCTATGTTATGGACAGTTTTGTGCATAACGCCAACAATACCAATCAACCAAGACAAGATATGATCAATCTACAAATACTTTAATCAAATGTAGAGATACTTTCTCCTATAGAGGAATGTGGATTTGAGGTGACTATAGTGTTGTTATAGCTGATCTTGCTAACATTGAGTACCTAGTTAAAATAAGTTCCAAAAATTTATTTAAAGGTAGGTACTACAGAGAAAGATTTCAAGATTTGCTTGGTATTGGTATTTTTAATGCTGATAATGATTTGTGGAAGGAGCAAAGATGCTTAACAACAATCAAGATGCATTTAGCATGGTTTATCTACCACTTATATTGAACTATGCAAGAGTTGGTGCATCATAAGCCATTGAGGCTGCTAGTGAAGAAGAGGAATTTAGGGAAACAATTCATTTCCAAGATTTGCTTCTTCAATTCACATTTGACAACATTTACACTGCTACTTTTGGATTTGATCCAACTTGCTTGCCAATTGATCTAGCAAAAGTTCCCTTTGCTACAACTTTTGAAGAGGCTACAAAATTGATATGGTTTAAAATTTAGTTCCACCCATTGTATAGAAGTCCATGTAGATTTTGAGAGAAGGACTAGAGAAGTGGCTCAAAAAGGCACTTGAAATTAGTCATGATTTTTCCTAAACAACAATTGCAAAATGTAGAGCTAAGAAGAGAAAAATCAATAAATTAAATGGATATTTTGATCTTTTATCTAGACTTATGGATGGTAAGAACTATAATTTTTCAAAGCAATTCCTTAAAGATTGTTGCATTAGTTTTATTTTAGTGAGGCATGAAACAAGTTCTATGGCATTAGCTTGGTTCTTTTAGCTAATTCACAATAATCCTCAAGTAGAAAGAAACATTTTTTCATGACTCTATTCCATAATTTTGTGTCACCGTTGTATCAAGGATAAAGCCATGCTAAACTATGATCAAATAGTTTTCAATCTTCACCTAAGAAGAACTAAATGACATGGTCTATTTACAAGCGACTTTATTAGGATCACTACATCTTTAGCCAACAATGCCAATGGAAATGAGAGAGCCTTAAGAAGATGATATCTTCCTCGACAATATTGTTGTAAAGAGAGGGGCTAGGATTCTTTATTGCATCTTTGTGATGTTGCAAATGGAATCAATTTTGGGTAAGGACTTCTTAGAGTCCAAGTTAGAAAGATGGATAAGGATAGGAAGTTTGTGAGTGAATATCAATTCAGTTGTGTTGTTTTCAATGCTAGTTTATGGTTGTGTATTGGCAAAAATTCACGTACTTACAAATGAAAATGGTAGTTGCTTCAATCTTATTAAGGTATAAAATAAGTGTCATTGGCCATCATAAGGCAATTCAAAAAGTGACCACTACATTAGGAAATGCATTCTTTGCATAAAGTATCGAAAGTTTGAATAGAAAACATAAATTTGGGATGTATCAAGAGTGCTAATTTGGTCTTAATCTACTATTGGCTTCAAAAAGTAAGTACATCTAAATTCTAATCATATATCTTCATGGTATGGGTAATTGAAGTGTTGAGTTAGCAAAAAAATGATGCAAATTTGAGTTTTTTTTTGTAATCACTATAATTATAGTAAATTTAATGAGAGTTTTAGTTGAATCATTAATTCTATTTCTAAATCTCTTCATACGCTTAATGAGCAAAGTATACATTTATTTCTTAATGTTTATCTACTTTTTTATTTAAAATTTTAACCTTTTATTTTTTCTATGTAAGTTTATAACATTTTGCAACTTTTACAAAATAATTTTTTTCTTAAATCCATTAAATTTTCTCTTAATCCTTAACATATCAACTTCTTATTAGTCTCTAATAATTAATTTAATAAAATAATGATATTAAATACATCTAGTTACATAGTATAGCAATAAAAATATTAACACATACAAAAAATAAAAAAAATTTAAAAAGGGTTGAAAAATTTTGCAAACCCTAGCCACTTTGATTGGTTACCTCAAGACTAAGGAATGAACGCCTCCATCAGGGGACTAAAAAAAATTAATTGAATAATGAGCTATAAACCATTGGGTAGTTGTGGTTTTATGAATGATCTTATAGACTCAAATTAGCATCACTAAGGAAGTATCAGACACTTTGCATAAAATGAAAGATATAGACTTAAGTGCTAATTTGAAAAATCAAACCTTGCTAAAATGACATTTTTATCAAACCCTATAAAACCTAATTTGAAGTTACAAATATATCCAACATCAAAGGCTAGCATTCACCCTTTTGGAAGGGTTTCTCTCTCTCTCCATCTCTCTCTCTATTGATATTCTAAGTGAAATGAGTAAAAAGTCTTGATCTTTATTTCCATGCTATTGTGATTTTATAGTGAAGAAGTATTCAAATTTCTACTACAAGCATCATTAAGATAAGGTGACTTTAGTTCGTTTAATTTTGTATTTTTAGTTATTTCCTAAATATTAAATAATTAAATATATTTATTATCATTATCTTATTAAATTAATTACTTTGAAATAATAAGAAAATGACATGTAGAAGGATTTTTTTTAATCGGTAAGATCAAAAGATGTGCATTATAAAATAAAACATAAGGAAGTCTAAGTACATGAGTTAAATATAATGTCTGAAAACATTCTTCACAACTTAGTCAGAGTCTACACTTAGATCAACAAAAGCTTCATTGGTGCTATCCCTTTCCCTATCATGCTCTAGTAGTTCCACAACAATGGAGAAGATAGTTGATTTTAAAAAGTATAGTCTTCAACCCTTATCATTTTGTCTTTCATCAGCATATCTTCTACCTTATTTACTTCATGAGAAACCTTACTTTAACTTCATCAAAGAAATTCATAAACATACAAAAATGACTTAGGATTGGATTACATATGTCCTCATTAATGTTTTTGCAAGTTAGCCACTAAATAGCTTGTTGCGAGTTTTCTTCTATGATGAGCTTTTGACAACTAACTCCTCTTACTAGTTTTAATCCTTGTTCCAATGCATATAGCTTAGTTTCTAAAGGTGTCTCCCCACTTATCTTTTTCGAGAACTGATGCAAAGCAGATTGCAGTATAGTTTTTGGATAAATTAAACAAATCTAAAAAGACCAAGAAGAAATAAAGTGTCTAACAACAAAAGAGCAATCGTACAAGATGGCATAGGCACAAACACGCTCATGCTGGTGGGGTATGTTGAAAAAGAAATTTCACATAATGGTATATGGGCGTCTACATGCATATGTTGTGGTTGTGTTGAATCGTGTCACCAAGCCAGTAAGGAAGCCTAGGGTTTTCCTTTTTAGAGGCGATATATAATTGTCCCTTTCTTATTATAGAGGAATTTTTAACACATAATAATATTCAAACTTCCTTAACTTGAGATTTTTATTTTTTTTAATTTCGTTTTGATTTCTAAGATCAATCATTGATTGATCTTGTCTTTTATACTACTTGTTGCGTCAATTGGTATTAAAGTAGGAATTTCTCGTAATGATGTCAAGAGACGACAATTTAGGAGGTAGTTATGTTCCAAACGTTGCTTAAGATGTGGAAGCCTTGCGAACTAAAGTGTAGGCTCAAGGAGCAGTGTTAGATAACATGGATAAGAGATTTCAACATTTAGAACAACACTTTGATTACCTAATCAAATGTTTCGATGTAATGGGATATGATGCCAATAGAGACAAGAAAGGTGGTAAGATGTGACTAAAGGTAAAGAATGCGCACGACTATCCTATTGTCAGGCATGTAGCTACAAATCGTGGGTTACATATGTATAAAGATGATTTTGAGGAGGAAGGTAACATGTTGTTTGAAGAGGAACAGCCACATAGAAGAGGTGGTGGTGGTGGTGGTAGATACAAGAGAAACAATTATGGTTTTGACTATGTAGATAGCGGAGAATTCAAACTAAAGGTGGATGTTTCTAATTTTAATAGGAATTTAAACATTGAAGATTTTCTTAATTGGATAGTAGAAATTGACAGGTTCTTCAAATATATGGAGATTCTTGAGGGAAGGAAGGTGAAGTTGGTAGTGTGTCGATTGAAGGGGAGTATGTCGAGTTAGTAGGAGAGGCTTTAAAGAAGGAGGTACCATGAGGGTAAACAACTAGTGAAAACCTGGTATAAGGTGAAGCAATTGTTGTAGTGGGATTTCCTACCTGCCAATTATGAGCAAATCCTCTTTCAATAATATCAGTGGTGGTACTAGAGGTAGAGGATTGTATATGAATATACCACAGAATTCATGCGGTTGGTAGAGAAGGATGACTTGAGGGATAGTGAGGATCAGCAAGTGGCTAGATGCTTCAATGGATTAAAACTACAGATTCGGGATAAAATTGGATTCTATGTTCTATGAAGTTTGAATGAGGCTAAGAACATGGCTCTTATGGAAAAACTGATGTTATAAGAGAAAAGTAGTAGATTTGATCATGGTAGTAAGAGATTTGGGGCTGGAAGTTTGAGTAAATCTATGGTTGAGAAGAGTAAGACCACCATAGAGACACAAGGAGGAGTTAATGATAAAAAGGAAAATAAAGCCATGGGCAAGAAACTAGTTGAGATGAAGGATACACAAAAACAAAACAATCCCTATGAGAAGCCAATATTAGGGAATTGTTACCATTGTAATTAACTAGGCCATTGGCTTGATGATTGCCCCAATAGAAGAGGAATTAACATAGTAGAGAGAGATGAAAAGGGTGAAATTCATTGTGAATCTAATGGGGGTGATGAATACTATGAGGATGAAGATGAGGATGATGAGTAGGCCTACGTAATTAAGAAGTTGATGCTGGCACTAAAGTGAGAGGAAAAGACTCGACAACATTAGTTAATCTACACCAAATGTACAATTAGTGGACAAATCTTTGAGTTGATAGTAGATAGTAGTAGTTATGAGAACATCATAGGCAAGGAAATGATGCAAATGTTGCAATTATGGATAGAGAAGCATCTTAATCCATATACTACTGAGTGGATTAAGGTGGCAAAGAAGATTAAGGTTAAATAACTTTGAAAAGTACCTTTCTCAAATGGTAAATATTGAGATGAGGTGAATTGTGATGTAGCGGATAGGATACCTGTCATTTGTTGTTTGGTAGTCCTTGGTAGTACGATATCAATGCCTGGTATGCAGGTAGGAGATTGTGTACAAATTAGAAAAAGATGGAGTAAAGATTAGTCTCTTAACTTTAAAGTTAGCAAATCATTTTATACCTTTTAAGGTGAAGGGATGTTCCTTCCTCACAATTACGTAGTTAGAAAAGGAGATGGAGGATACTATAAGGGAGTCCCAAACTGTACATGCACTAATTATGTAACAAGTATTGATAGTTGATAGGGAGGAGAAGATTGAAGGGGTTCTAAATAATATCAAGGGACTATTGGATGAATTCATTGAAGTGTTATTCGACAACTTACCAGATGGTTTGCCTCCCATAAGGGACATACAACACCATATTGATTTAACTCCTAATGTAGGTTTGCCAAATCTTTTACATTACAGGATGGGTCTAAAGGAGACGGAAGTGTTGCAAGAGAAAGTACAAGAGTTGCTCCAAAAGGGATTCATTAGAGAGAGTATGAGTCCATGTGATGTACTCGCATTATTGACTTCAAAGAAAGATGGGAGTTGGTGGATATACGCGGACAGTAAGGCCATCAACAAAATTACCATCGGGTATAAGCTCTTAATCCCTAGACTAAAGGATATACTAGATCGATTGAGTGGAGTAGTGGTATTTTTTAAGATTGATTTGAGAAGCGGCTATCACCATATTAGAATTAGACTAGCGGATGAGTAGAAGACAACCTTCAAGATGAAAGAGGGCCTTTATGAGTAGTTGGTCATGCTTTTTGGCCTAAGCAAGGCACTAAGCACTTTCATACCTGTCATGAACCAGGTATTGAAACCTTTTATTGGTCATTTTGTTGTAGTTTACTTCAATTATATTTTAGTATATAGTAAATCTGAGGAGGAGCATGTTGTACATTTGAGGGCGGTGCTAACAGTTTTGAAAGAGAGTAAGCTTTATGTGAATATGAAAAAGTGCATCTTCCTATCTAGAAAGTTTTTATTTATGGGCTTTGCAGTTAGAATTGATGGGATTTAGGTAGATGAATAGAAGGTGAAGGCAATTAGAGAATGGCCTATTCTACGAATCATCACTAAGTTACAAAGTTTCCTTAGGTTGGTTAACTTTTACAAGAGATTCATAAGCACTTTATCATTGTTGCAACTACTTTGACTGAGTGCTTAAAGAATGGGAAGTTTCAGTGGAATGAGGAAGTTGAGATCAACTTTGTTATTCTGAAAGCAAAGTTATGTAGTGTACCTATCCTAGCATTACTTAACTTTGACAAGTTGTTTGAAGTGGACTGTGATATAAGTGGAGTTGGTATAGGGGCTATCTTGTCTTAAGAAAAGAAGCCAATTGCACTCTTTAGTGAGAAATTACGTGATTTTAGGAGGAGTTATTCCACATATGATAAGTATTTTTATTCAATTGTGTATACCTTGAAGACTTAGGAGCATTATTTAGTTTGTAATGAGTTTGTGTAGTACTTAGATTGTGGTGCACTCAAGCATTTGAATAACCAAACCAAGATTAGCAAAGACATGCATGCAAGGTGGATTTAGTTTTTGTAGAAGTTTCCTTTTAAGTCGAAACATAAGTTAGGGGTGTAGAATAAAGTAGCTAATGCTTTGAGTAGGAGGGCCAATCTTCTGGTGACTTTGAATGTTAAGGTCATAAGGTTTGAGCACTTGAAAGAATTGTATGAGGTTGATGCTGATTTCAAAGAGACTTAGGAGAAGTGTGTGACTAAGTAGCCTTGTGGTGATTATCATATCCATGATGGATATTTAATGAGGGGAAATCAACTTTATATTCTCGAGTCTTCCTTGAGAGAGAAGTTGATTCGTGACCTGCATGGTGGTAGATTAGCTAGTCATCTAGGGAGAGACAAAACAATTGCTACGATTAGTAATAGACTTTACTAGCCCCATTTGAGGAGGGATGTTAGCAGGATAATGTAGCATTATTATGTGTGCCAAAAAGTTAAGGGTCAATATGAAAACTCTAGCTTGTATATGCCATTATCTATCCTTGAGAATATATTGGAAGACTTATCAATGGACTTTGTACTTAGATTACCTCGTACTCAATGAGGTGTGTATTCTGTTTTTATTGTAGTTGATAGGTTTTCCAAGATGGCACACTTCATCCCATGTTAGAAAGTAGCAGATGCATAAGCCATTGCAAAATTGTTTTTTAGAGAGGTCATTTACCTCCATAAAGTACCTAAGTCCATCACATTAGATATAGATAATAAGTTCATAAGCCATTTCTAGAGAACTTTGTGGTAAATGTTTGACTCATCCTTGAACTATAATAGCATAAGTCACCCTTAGATGGATGGGCAAACTGAAAATACAAATAGGACACTTGGTAATTTGATCAGGAGCATTTGTGGAGAGAAGCCGAAGTAATGGGATGTTGTGTTAGCTTAGGCAGAGTTTGCTTACAACAGTGCGATTCACAAGATAATAGGGAAATCTCCATTTTTTTTTTTTGTGGTTTACACCAAGATTCCCTAACATGCTTTAGATTTGATCAAGCTTCTTAGGAATTTAGAGTTTAGTATTGTAGCAAAGAATTTAGTAGAGAATTGGTAGAATGTGACAATAGAGGTGTAAGGGAAGATAGAGAAAGCTAATGCCAAGTATGAAGTAGTAGCAAATAAACATTGTAGAAAGAAATTGTTCTTATTAGGTGATCAAGTGATGGTGCTCCTATAAAGAGAGAGGTTTCTAGTTGGAAAGTATAACAAGCTACAGCTCAAGAAGTATGGCTCATACCATATTTCGTAGAAGATTAATGATAATGCATATGTAGTTAGACTACTCAATAGTATAGGCATTTTAAAGACATTCAATGTGACTAATATATTCCCTTTTTACCCAAACTATGAACCCTTGTATCCAGAAGAGAACTCGGGGTTGAGTTCTTCTCAAGTGGGAGAGAATGATGCAGAGCATATTATAGGCTAGTTTTTAGATAAATTAGACAAATCTTAAAAGCCCAAGAAGAAATAAAGCGTCCAACAATGAAAGAGCAACCATGCAAGACAACATAGGCACAAACATGCTTGTATTAGTGGGCGTGTCAAAAAAAATTTGCACAAAATGGTACACGGGTGTCTATACGCCCATGTTGTAGCTATACTAGACTATGTCACCAAGTTAGTGGGGAGGCTTAGGGTTTTTTTTTTAGAGACGTGTTACAAAGGATTTTTTAACATATAATAATATTGAAACTTCCTTGAGTGAAGTTTTTTTTTTAATTTTTTTATTTCTAAGATTAATCGTTGATTGATCTTATCTTTTATGCTACTTGCTGCATCAAGAGCCCCCCTAGTACTTCCCCTTTATGTTTCCTACATATTCCTCCTATCCCCCCTCTCTTTCCATCACTACATAGTGCGCTATTGCAATATATCTTCAACCATCCTTTTATTGGTCTCTCCTAATGATATTCTATATTCATTTGCTTTGCTTTACCCTTGCTCTTCCTTTGGTTGGCCTAACACTTTGTTGCCTCCATTTTAACATGCGTTTTTTAGTCTTCCATTGTTTGGTCGCCTCCAAACATTCTTCTATTTCATTCCCTCGAAAATGGCTCTTATCAAGAAAAGGCTTCCCACTTCCAGTGGTATTGCTATTCTTATCCATTAGACTCTCTTAGTGTGTGTCTTTTGTTTTAACTAGTGTTAATAATGCTCATGTCTTCCTATTGTAGTATCTTTCTTATTCCAATTCTATGCCGCCATGCTTCCTGCACTATGTTAGAGATCAGGAACAAATGTAAAGTGGCTTCTTCTACATCCTTACATAGTGGACATGAAGGATCAATTGGTACTTGATACAAACCACGCCCACATGTGATGAAACCCAATACCAATACGTTCGGAATTGCAACCCAAGATGCCAAACAATCAAAGGGGAACCGCGACCCGTTGCCTATAGACGAGGCAAGAACCTTGGTATGCTCTGTTGACGCCACAATCGAGATGGAAGACCAATTAATAAGTCTGGTTGAACGCTACGGAAGAAACCCGATAAGTTCAAGAGAAGTTCTTTAGAGAACCAAGAGATGAATTCTCTCAAAATGTGTTATTCAATGTTGTATAAATGTTCTATCTTCTGTTTTCCAACCCTAGCAGCTTATATTAGGGTTTACAACTCGTAATAACAAAAGCCCAAAACGACATAACATTATAAAGTCGCGGAAAAATAAGAAACAAGCAATGAAAGCCGGCGTAGTAGCTGGCATAGGATGTACGCCGGGTATATAGGCCGGCGGCGTAGTATGCCGGCATAGTATGCCGGCGTAGTCCCTCTGTCGCACGCGAATTGCAACGCTGGTTTAAGGCCGGCAGCATTTAAGCCAGCATTGTCAAGGCTGACAGCTTTGATCTTCTATGCTTTGCTCTCCTTGAATGATTTGAACAAATGCAAGGTCATTATTATGGTTGCTCCACTCTTTTCCGGCTTCTTGGATATCCTTTATCAGCTCGTTTAGTGCTTCTTTGAATCTTTTTGCTCGAGTTCTTGTGATCGGTCCAAGTGGCACTTCAAGAGGATCCACATTCCACCTTCTAACTTGGCTCCCATCATGGCTCTCATCATTTCCCTCCTCTTGAAAAGGATTTGTCCTCAAATCGTCGCCTACAACAAAAGGACTCAGATTAGTAACATTAAAAGTAGCACTTACTTAATACTCACTTGGCAAATCTAACTTGTAGGCATTATCATTGATGCACTCAAGAATTTGAAATGGTCCATCACCTCTAGGAAGTAATTTAGATCGACGCTGCACAGGAAACTGCTTTTTGCGCATGTGAACCCAAACCCAGTCTCCAGGTTCAAAGATAGCTTGTCGACGACCCTTGTTGGCTTGTTTCACATACTGCTCTGTTCTTCGCTCAATGTTTAGCCTTGCCTTCTCATGGATCTATTTAACAAATTCTACTTTCTTCTTACCATCTAGATTAACATACTCAGAAATAGGCAGATGTGATAAATCCAAAGGAGTTAGTGGATTAAAACCATACACAATTTCAAAAGGAGTAAACTTAGTAGCAGAATGCATTGTGCGATTATAGGCAAATTCAACATGCGGCAAACAATCCTCCCAACTTTTAATGTTCTTTTTAATTACTGCCCTTAACAAAGTAGATAAAGTTCGATTTACTACCTCAGTTTGATTTACTACCTCAGTTTGACCATCAGTCTGTGGATGATAAGTAGTAGAAAACAATAGCTTAATTCCTAACTTAGCCTATAGGGTCTTCCAAAAGTAGCTCAAGAACTTAGCATCTCGATCCAATACGATTGTTTTAGGCATACCATGCAATCTCACAACTTCCCTAAAGAACAAATTAGCAATATTGCAAGCATCATCTGTTTTGTGACAAGGAATGAAATGTGCCATCTTAGAAAACCTATCCATGACTACAAAAATAGAGTCTCGACCATATTTAGACCTGGATAATCCTAACACAAAATCCATTGAAATATCTACCCAAGGCTCATGAGGAATGGGAAGTGGGGTATAAAGTCCATGAGGTTGGACTCTAGATTTTGCTTGCTTATAAGTGACACATCGCTCATAAACCCTCTCAACATCTCGTTTCATGTGAGGCCAATAGAAGTGTTCCTACAAAACCCCTAAGGTTTTAGCTACTCTAAAATGCCCCATTAAACCTCCTCCATGAGACTCCCTATTTAATAATTCTCTTAAAGAACAATTTGGAATGCAAAGTTTATTCTCCCTAAACAAGAATCCTTCATGCTTATAAAATTTACCATGACCACTCTTCTCATAGCGCACATACTCTTCACAAAAATCATGATCAGCAGCATACAATTCTTTAATATGCTCAAAACCAAGCAATCTAGAACTAAGAGTAGAGATAAGAGCATACCTTCTAGAAAGTGCATCAGCAACAACATTTTCTTTACCTTGCTTGTAGTGGATGACATAGGGAAATGTTTCGATAAACTCCACCCAACGAGCATGTTTTTTGTTTAGCTTATGTTGTCCCTTCAAGTACTTTAAGGATTCATGATCAATGTGTGTCACGAACTCTTTTGGCCAAAGATAGTGTTGCCAAGTCTCCAGCACTTGAACCAATGAATATAGCTCCTTGTCATAAGTAGGGTAGTTCAAGGTTGCCCCACTTAACTTCTCACTAAAGAATGCAATTGGTCTCCTCTCCTGCATGAGAACTGCTCCAATACCTATTCCTGAAGCATCACACACAATTTCAAAGGTTTTAGAGAAATCAGGTAAAGCAAGTAATGGCACATGAGTCAGCTTATTTTTAAGCGTCTGAAAGGCCTTCTCTTGTTGCTCTCCCCATCTGAACCCTACGTTCTTCTTGATTACTTCAGTAAGTGGTGCTGCAATGGTGCTGAAATCCTTCACAAACCTCTTGTAAAAGCTTGCTAGTCCATGGAAACTCCGCACATTACTTACATTAGTTAGACTAGGCCATTCTTGGATCGCACGAATCTTCTCTTCATCAACCTGTATTCCCTGTGCACTAACAATAAAACCAAGAAACATAAGTTTGTCTGTGCAAAAAGTGCACTTTTTGAGGTTAGCATATAATTGCTCCTTTTGTAGCACTTCCAAAACATCCCTCAAGTGAGATATATGGTCATCCAAACTCTTGCTGTAAATGAGGATATCATCAAAATAGACAACCATAAATTTGCCAATAAAAGTCCTCAAAACATGGTTCATAAGTCTCATGAAAGTACTAGGTGCGTTAGTTAAACCGAAAAGCATTACTAACTACTTATATAATCCATATTTTGTCTTAAATGCAGTTTTTCATTCATCACCTTCTTTCATTATAATTTGGTGATATCCGCTTTTCAAATCAATTTTGGAAAAGACACTAAACCCATGTAACTTATCTAACATGTCATCTAAGCGAGGAATGGGATGACGATACTTTACCGTGATGTTGTTGATGGCGCGGCAATCAACACACATTCTCTATGACCCATCCTTCTTAGGCACTAAAATCACAGGCATTGCACATGGGCTCATGCTTTCTCTCACGTACCCATTCTCCATTAATTCATTGACCTGCCTTTGGAGTTCCTTTGTCTCCTCTAGATTACTCCTATAAGCTGGTTTGTTTAGAATAGATGCTCCGGGTACAAGGTCAATCTGGTGCTCAATACCACGAATAGGTGGTTACCCTTTTGGAATCTCCTCAGGGAAGACATCTTCAAAGTCCTGCACAATAGACACAACCACACTAGGCAAAGAGTTAAAAGTTTGTTAGTATTCAAACAAGTTTCCTTAAAAACCAGCAACAACATAGGTTGCTTCATCACTAACGCTCTCCTCATGACACTCGCTCTTGCTACACAATTCTCCTTTTGCAAGGCTGCACTCTCCTTTTCACTCACCACCAAAGTTGATCTCCCCTCAACTTGGCCTCTCACACTCTTTCCAGCCTTCCTCTCTTTTTTCTTTTGATATTGACTTTTGTGTTCTTTTTCTTTTTCTATGTCTTTTACTCTCTCACTCTCCCTCTGTTTTTCACTCACCTTGTATTTTGCAAAAGATTGTTGTAGCTGCAACTGATCCTCATACACCTGTTTAGGTGTTAAGGGTTTAAGATTATAGCTTTTGCCACGGTGAACAAGTGTATACTTGTTAGAAAAGCCATCATGCACAACCTTCCAGTCAAACTGCCATGGCCTCCCCAACAACATATGACACACCTGCATTGGCACTACATTGCATAACACCTCATCCTCATACCTACCGATGCGAAAAGCAATTAAGGCTTGCTTACTCACCTTAGTCTCGCCACTATCATTCAACCACTGCAATTTATATGGGCTAGGGTGTTTAGTAGTCTTGAGTCCCAACCTCTCAACAATAAAAGTACTCACCACATTAGTGCAATTCCCCCCATCAATGATCAAACTGCAAACATGATCACTTAGATAACATCTAGTATGAAAGATATTCTCTCGTTGCACCTCTTCTTCTTCCTTCACCTGCACATTTAAAGCTCGCTTCACTACTACCACTAACTTCCCTGCTGCAGGCTCCTCGTCATCACTAACGTCCTCCAATGGAGGCATATCATCATCTTCACTATCCCTGTCAGTCTCATACTTACCATCATCATGCAAAATCATAACACGTCTATTCGAACATTGACTAGCAATATGACCTCTGCCTTGGTATTTAAAACATTTAATGTCACGATTTCTAGGAGTAGAAGAATCAGGTTTATCTTGAGTACCAGGAGTAGAACCCGCTTGCTTCTGCTCTCCTTTTGGCTTGGTGGGTAAAGACTTTTCTTCCTTCTTCCATTGGTTAGTCTTCTAAGTAGATGAACCAACACCCTATTGAAATCGTACAGTACTACTACCTTTCCTCCTGTGTTGGTTCTCAACCTTTATAGCCATGTGAACCATATCTTCCAATTCCACATAATGCTGCAATTCTACGACATTTTAAATCTCTCTATTCAACCCAGCAAGGAACCTAGCCATGGTAGCCTCTCTATCTTCCTCAACATTCGCTCTAATCATAGTAACCTCCATCTCCTTGAAATACTCATCCACACTTCGGCTTCCCTGCTTAAGAGTTTGCAATTTTTTGTGCAACTCACGATAGTAATAAGCAGGAACAAACCGCTTCTTCATCACCCTCTTCATCTCTTCCCAACACTCAATAGGTGGTTCGCCATTCCTTCTTCTATTCAACATCAATTGATCCCACCACACTATGGCATAATCTGAAAACTCAATGGCAGCAAGCTTCACTTTCTTTCTCCCACTATAATTGTGACAATCAAACACCATCTCTACCTTCTTCTCTCACTCTAAGTATGCCTTGGGATCATTCTTCCCTTGGAAAGGAGAAATCTTCATCTTTATACTACTCAATTGATTATCCTCTCTATTCCTATCTCCTCTATCTTTCCAATCCCTAGTTCCTCTATTCCTACCACCATAACCTCTATAACTCCCGATAGAAGGTTCATCAAATTCATCATCAGAAAGTTCATCTCCACCCCTTTGTCCTCTCTTAGAACAACTCTCCCTCTTACGCCCTTGAAAGACGTTTTTAGATTGCTCTAGTTTTTGCTCCACCATCTCATGAATTTGTTCCATGCCCTCCTGAAACATCCTCTTCATCTCACTCCTCAATGACTCAATCACTAACCTAACATCAAACCTCCCCCTCTCACCTTCAGGAGAATGTTGCCTCGACATAGTTCCTGCAATAAAGGTTAGTACTAACATAAATATATATAAAATTAAGCCTCACGATTCACTCCCTTACGTGTTTTACTCAAAGGATGATATCCCACAATCACTTGTGTATTCTCACAAGTAAGGACGATATCAACTCACCAATCCCTCTTCTCAATTCTCTTGGAACTAACCCAAACTATACCAATCCCTTTCGTAGAATTCAAGAACAACTCTAGGGGCTTGAATTTTCCTCTTTTTCTTTCCTTTTGTTGCCTTTGTTCACTTTTTTTTTTTGTCGTGAATTTTTTTTTTTATAACAAGATTAATAGGATGCACTACACTACCCAAGAAACAATTAACACTATGGACTTGAGTACGAAGCTATGACAACACGAAACTTGATATGAACGATTGGAGTTAGGGTTTTGATGTTACCTTCCTCAAACCGAACTGATGTTTAACAAACTAAGGCTCTGATACCAAAGTGATACGAACCACACCCATGTGTGACGAAACCCAATACCAATACATTCGGAATTGCAACCCAAAATGCCAAACAATCAAAGGGGAATCGCGACCCGTTGCCTATAGACGAGGCAAGAACCTTGGTATGTTCTGTTGACGCCATAATCGGGATGAAAGACCGATTGATAAGTCTGGTTGAACGCCACGAAAGAAACCTGATAAGTTCAAGAGAAGTTCTTTAGAGAACCAAGAGAGGAATTCTCTCAAAATGTGTTATTCAATGTTGTATAAATGTTCTATCTTTTGTTTTCCAACCCTAGCAGCTTATATTAGGGTTTACAACTCGTAATAACAAAAGCCTAAAATGACATAACATCATAAAGTCGCGGAAAAATAACAAACAAGCAATGAAAGCCGACGTAGGATGTACGTCGGGTATATAGGCTAGCGGCATAGTATGCCGACGTAGTCCCTCTGTCGCGCGCGAATTGCAACGCCAGTTCAAGGCCGTCAGCGTTTAAGCCAGCGTTGTTAAGGCTAGTAGCTTTGATCTCCTATGCTTTGCTCTCCTTGAATGATTTGAACAAATGCAAGGTCATTCTCATGGTTGCTCCACTCTTTTTCGGCTTCTTGGATATCCTTTATCAGCCCGTTCAGTGCTTCCTTGAATCGTTTTGCTCGAGTTCTTGTGATCGGTCCAAACGGCACTTCAAGAGGATCCACATTCCACCTTCTAGCTTGGCTCCCATGATAGCTCTCATCAGTACTCCTCTCTTTCTCATGTTGTCACTCATTGGAAGTCCATTATATAGAATCCTCCAAATTACTATTTGGATTTGAGGGTGAGTTGGTGTCTTCCAAATCCATTCCTAACTCTCTGTATTTTCCTTCTCTTTCTTCTCTTTACCTAGTAGTTCATATGCCTTTTTTTGCTACCATATCTCCATATATATCATATATCCACCTTAAACTTTCTCTACCTATTGCTTCATTTCTCAGAGCCATGGTTCCTAGCTTTCCCTCTATCATTTCATCAATTGGATAACCTATCTTTTCTTAATTCCATTTCCCTCGACCTAGTCAAACTCTTACCACTAAAGTTCAGTCCATATCTAGTGTGATAGGTCCTTTTAGCCAGGTTCTCACACATCCTTCAATTTTCCATTTATCATGCCAAAAGCTCATCTTGGATCCATCTCTTAAGTTCACGAAAAGCTTTTGATCCACCCACCCCCTTGTTTCCTTTAATTTCTTTAAGAATCTTAGGCCTCCTTTTACTCCAAACTTATTATAGTTGTACTTATATTTACTTTTCAGCAACTTGGCATACAATAGTTTGCTCCTCTTCACTATCTATACCAACTTTACGAATTTTGCGTTGCTCCTCTTTCTTAAGTCCAATAAACCTATTCCTCCTAGTTCCTTCGATTTTGTTACTTGTTTCTAGGAGATCCAATGCATTTTCTTCTTGCTTTTAGTTGATCCCTACAAGAAATATCTATTTAACCTTTTTAATTACAAAAGAATCACATTGGGCATTGGAATTGCTTGCATATAGTAATTTCCAATGTTTTCCAATATTGATGTAATTGACACCTTTTTGCCTACCATACTGAGCAAATTTGCCTTCCACTTCACTAGCTTTCTTCTAGCTTTTCCTAGGATGAATATTAGGTCTAAACCCTTTAATTTACCACCCTCTTTGATTAGTATTGCTAAACACTTCCCCATCTATACTCTTGGACTTATACCAAATACCTCATGATTTTTTTTTTCTTTTTAGCTCCTCTCCATGTTTCTTGCAAACACCATGCACACTTTCCTATAATTGACTCTTTTCCATGACATTTTAGCAAATGTTTCCATTAATTTCATCGTGAACCTTACATTGTCTACTAAAGCTTCCCCCATGAGTAAGATGTCATCTGTAAACATAAGTTGTGAGCTTTCTAGATCCTCTCCTCTAATCTTAATTGGTTTCCATATGCCTTCTCTTACCAGTTCATGTATGGCTTTACTCAACATTTCCATCACTAACATGAATAAGTAAGAGGATAGGGGGGGGTCACCTTACCGTAATCCTCTACTTGATTTGAAAGACTCTAGTATGGCTCCATTTAAGATCACTTGGTAGCTTATCGTTGACAAGCATGAGCCAATGAGCTTCACCCATTTTTCCAAAAAATTAAAGCTCTTAAAGGTATGTCTCACAAAGTCTCATTCTACTCTATTATAAGCCTTCTCTAAGTTTAACTTCACAATCATCCAACTTCGTTCTCCTTTTTTCCTATCTAATGATTGTAGTAGTTCTTGGAAAATTATAATGCTATCGCTAGTCTTTCATCCTAACACAAAGCTCAATTGTTTTGAGGTCCTAGTTTGTGGACTAACATCCTATTAATCACCTTATAAATCATGGTGCGTAAGCTAATAGGGTGAAAGTCTTTGATTTTGTTAGCTCTAAGCACCTCTAGTACCAACACATTTGAAGTCTAGTTTAGCTCCTTTGGTATAACCCCTTTCCTCTATATCTCTTTATTCATGTCTTGTATTGTGGTTCCCATGATCCACCAACATTCTTTAAAGAAGCTTGCATGGTATCCATCCACTCCAAGTGTTTTTCTATTCTGAATGCTCCAAAGAACTTTTCTAATTTCTTCTCCCATGCAAGCCTTTTCTAATTCTTTCCTCTCCTCTTCTTTTAGACCTAGTTGCATCTTTCATTCTGGTAGTTCACTTCTACTATATATTCTTTTATATGCAAATAGGCCCATAAAGTATCTATTTACAATGTTTTGGATATCATTAAAGTCTATTTTCCAATTCCCTATTGAATCAAAAAGCCTTATAACTCTCGACTTAGTTCTTGCTATAGTAACAAAGTTAATAGAATTCTTATTTTGTAACAACTGGACTTTGAGAACTCAAATAAAAAATAGTTAGATATTCTAAATAAATCCTCGTAAATTTTTATCTATTATTTAAATGATGAATATCGTTGATGACCTATAATTTGTGATGAGCTTCATAACTAGCAAGAATGTGTGGTGGGTATATTGAGGTAAAAAATTGCCACCATCCATATTTAGGAATTGATAAAAAGTTTTGATTTATGCTTGTAAAATTGTTGTAAATTAATTTTTTATTCTTAACTAACCTATGCATATTATATTTTATATATATATATATATATATATATATATTTTCAGAAATATATTCTAAATTTGTAATTTACCTCTACATGTTGCTCAAAAATCATTCTTTTTTAGTTTATAACTTACCTGTAGAATTGCTATTAATCCACATAAAATAATATTACTCATTGTTGGAAAATCATTCCGTAGTTAATAACTTATCCATAAAATTTGAATTTCACTTTAACCTCCATAATGACTTTTGTTATAAATATATACTAAATAAATTACTTTGTAACTACAGGGCAAAAAATAATTACTCAATAACCATCCATAAAAGTTTGTAATTTTTCTTATTTTCATCGATTTCTAATTTTTCTTTTATTGCATTTTCCCTTAAAAGTTGGTAATACAGCATAAAACTATGTAAGTTGTAACTAAACCATTATCCTTGAGTGACTTTCACTCAACGAGACTTTAATCTCACTAAATTTGCTAGAACGATCTAAAAAAAAGAAAAATGGCTTTGAACCACCTACATCATCATTATTGAAAGCATCCAAAGCACATTGTCTTATTGATTGCTTTAGATAGCAGTCAAAAGACTAATGTATGACAAATTCCTCTGTGTTCGAGGCCAATCATGGAGCTGGACCTGCACATTGCATGGATAAACATCATCAGCTAATCCATACTTTGCTGTGTAACGAAAATTACTGAAAATATTATAATGGCAACCTAATTTGATCGTAGCATTTATGAAAATAAAATCAATCATAATAGATGTACTCTGTATTTTTGCATTAATGATCTATTAAATGATTCTAGTATTATATTTATGCTATATATACATTATATGAATACATAAATATGTTTGTATGTTATATATAATAACAACATATAAGTATATACGATAGACATATATTAGGTATCTTGCCAATATCATCCTTAAAAATATGAAAACTATGCTTTCAGCTTATCCTCCAAATCAACACATCCACCAAGTGGACGTGTGTTCCATGTGAGGTAACATTTTCAGTTCTATGCTCTTGGAAAATCGTTGTCAACCTGTTCGCTTAGATTATGACATGTATGGATAGTCAGAATCCATCATTTATTTATTACTTCAACATTTGTTTATTTTATATGTATAAATTCGCTACATCTTTGAGCTAGTATTGATCAAATATTTTATAGTTGTATTTTTATTTTAGCTTTTTTTTTATAGGGAAGAAAAAGTAGGAATTAGATGCCTATTCCAGTTGTATGAGAGACCACGGTCTACATATTTTGATATAGGAGTGCCTCGGCATTTAATAATTGTATTAGAATATAAAATTTTCATAAATATATAGTTAACAAGAAGTTAATAGATTTTCCCTGTATATTCAATGACTTAATTTGAATAAAATGAAACAGAAAATGCCACTCGTATGACATTGATGTGGAAGTGGTGAGATCCAGGCCTCTAATACCTTTTAGTCTTGGTAAGTTAACTTTGTCAGTGGCTCAAACTCATTGTGGTATTGTTTTCGACACTTGTTTGGGTTTATGGGACCTCTCGTGAGCCAGATTTTAAACATTTCGATTTATGTTTTGTCGACCAACATTCACTTGAAGGAAGAGTGGTCAAGCATATATATGTCCAATGGACAAGCCATAATCAATCCAAACAAAGCATAGCTAGATCTTGTTGAGGCTCTACGTAATTTTTAAGGAAGTGAATCTCTCTGTTTTCATTTCTTTAATCATCATAAATGATTCAGATTGTAAAAATAAATAATAAAAAAAAATTCCAATGATGTCACAAAGTAAAGCACTTAAATAATAGACAATTTTAACTGTTTATGTTGAAATTGATAAAAATTGAGAAAATGAAAACGGAATGCATCCATTTCCAATCCCTTTTGTTATAAATTCAGTGCTGGTGTTCAATGCATATTAAGTAAATCACATTTTGAAGAGCTTCCCAATTCCCGGTAGAATTTAGGTAATAAAATGAAGGGTAATAAACCAAACATTACTCTACCTTGAGATGGACGTTGGATAGCAGAGATCCTTTGCAAGAAGGTTGGATTTCTAACTGCTGAGAAGTCCTTAGTTAATAGCCCAAAAGTCTCTTCAACTCCAGTTTTCCCTTCTCTAGTGTAATAGCTCCCCATAAGCGTCCACAAGGCCCAATCAAAATCAAGCTTAGCTGCAGTTGGAAGAAAGCAGTCCAAATACCTATCGTCAGCTTCACTGGCACCAGTAAGGTCACCTCCAAATTCACTCACAAACAATGGCCACCCTTGCTGCATCAAAAATCCAGCTCTGTTCATCAGAATGTTTTCTGCCTTTGCACACACCTGGCTCGCGCCGCCACCTGTCCATTCGCCCTGGCTAAAGTATGACCACGAGTACCAGTGAGCTTCGAAGACTAGCTTTCCGGTGAATGATAGCTTCACAGATTGTTTCGTAAGGAATGATAAATCTGTGTCGAAGCTTAGGCCTGAAAGGACTATGAGAAGATCTGGGTTTGCTGAGTGCACTGCTTCAGCTCCTTGTTGCATATACCTTTTTCAGTAATATAAAACAAAACAAATTTAGTCTCTCCTAATCAACAACAAATCAAAATGAGCCAAATTGTTTTGCTATCTGCACTGTGTTTCCTTATTGATATGTATTGAAAATGACTTCTTCTTTTTTTTTCATATCTTTGGTTGTTCTTCATAAGAAAATGTCAAAAAAAAAAAAATCATCAGTGTTTAACACATATATATAATGTGATTTGTAGTCGTACCTAAATAAATCAATGTCAACATATTATTGCTTATTTATAGTTGATTTTTACAATTTTTTAATGAGTCTTTATTTTATCGCATAATTTTTTTTCCTTTTCAAGATTTAATTTACAAGACAAATGCAATAAAAGTCAAATAAATATCGTTATTCTGAAGTTGGAATGCTTACAGTGATTAATTTGGAAAAATATTTTTTATACTAAAAAATGTAAAATTGTTTTCCTACAAAAGAATAAAATTTTTCTTTTAATGTGAGAAAAAAAAGTTTTATTTAAGAGATCTTTTTCAATATAACAAGTAAAGAAAAATATAAAAAAATATTTATAACAAATAATTCATTTGAAAAAAACCAATATATATTTAAATTTTATTCATATTTACATACCACCGTATATATAATATGTGATATATAATATATCCAATGAATATTTCTTCAGAATCTATAATAAAATTCACTATTGAATACTTCCTTTAAAAAAGAAAGACAAACACTATGGAAAGTCAGTTTATTTCCTCTTGAAAAATCCACATTCATACAATTTGATTAAAGTACTTTAAATATTATTTAACAGATGCAATATATGAGATCATAATAAATAACGAGATAAAGTACAAAAAGTTTGCGGTGAAGCAAACGCATCCTAACATCACGGGTACCTGAACCAATCATCGACATTTTGCCTAGGGCCTCGAAGCTCGTTTCTGAGACTCATGCCGATCACATTGGGTAGACCGCGGAACATAGTTGCCACCCGAGTGAGGCCATTGATCCACTGATTGGGATCGAAGTATTTGTCCCCGAAAAATCCATCGCCATCATTGCTGCTGCAACACCAACCAGGCTTGCTAATATGGTTGTCTAATATTATCATCAAACCATTTCTTCCAATGCTGGACACGACTTCCTAATATCCGCAAGTCAACTGTTACTGTTAGTAGTAAATCCAAAAATTTTGGTGGATGCCGTTCATTTTCAGTATAAAGCGTGTACAACTCGTAAGGATTTATCTTAATTGTTAAAGCATGGACCTGCATTGTTTAAACAATCCAGATCCGGTCCTAACAAAAAAAATAAAAAGCTGGATTAATTACCTTGAAGGCATCAAGAAGGGTCAAATCCAAGAAAGATGGATTTTTATTTTGAAGGCCATTTAGGGAGTCGTGCAGACCAAGGCTATCAAAGGATTTCCTCACAGACATGGAGGCCAATGAGTCATCGGTGACCAGAAAGAGAGGCCAAGTGAATCTGACGCAGTTGAAACCCATGGATGTGATCTGTTTCGAGATCACATCGATTGGTTGCACGCTAAGGCCCTCCGTGAATGCGGTGTCCATGTGCGATGCCCAGTTGACACAGGCCAGCTTCACTCTTTTGCCATTTTCGTCAACTATCCATCTAGAGTTGGTCTGAAGAGGAAGCGCGGTCACAGAGTCGCCATGTGGTGTTAACCATTGTTGGACCAGCACAGGACAAAGAGTGAAAAGCAATGAGCAGGAGAAGCACTTCATGGTGATGATGGTAGAGAAAAACAGATGTGAACAAAATTCAGAAGAGATATTGACTCATATAAAAGCTAAGCACGCCCAAACATCACGCAAAGAATACGAAGTCAAACAGCTTATGAATGTAAGAAGTACAAAAGACAATTAAATTTCATTCATTTGTAAACACTGGTCAGATTATTATATATAGGCGAATCTTCCTATATGGAATATGGGACCGTGCTTTTTTAAATTGAAAGGAAAGGTGAGTTGGTGAGCGTAAGATATAATAAGTCTTAAATCGGTAGGCCATTTTCCAGTAATAATGATTCTTTCATTTATTTGAGTTTACGATATGATGTAGTAAATTATGGCCTAAATCTAAATACCATGCAGATATATTTTGATGTGGCCTTCCCGTCTAATTGTTACAAATCCTTTAAGAAGGAAATAAGGGATAATGTAAAATATTTCCGTCAACAAAGAAGACTAAACATGAGTTGGTAAACCTTAGACATGGAAGGTAAATAGTTTGGCATATTATAACATTACTAAATTCCAAAATCAACTTGCAATCCTATTACCACCAATTTTTTATTTTTACATTTTACGTTATGCTTTAAAACTTCCACTTAACTGCTACACCATAATAATTAGTCTTTATTCAATTTTAATTAGTAGATATCCTTCATCAATTTTATTTGGATAAAATATTTCACTAAAAAGTATATAAAGATGATACTATAAAAATTTAAGGTCTACAAAGTCCATATACAATAGTACAATATCTAAAATAGGTAATAGCGAACTAACTAAGCATGAGCAACAATCCTGCTAATGTTAACCCAGTCCCTCATATAGAAGTTGCATCATACAGATCATAGGCATACATATTAAACCTAAAATATTAAATCTAAAAGGAGTAATGAGTCACAAAACATAGTTTATAGCATGATAGGAATCAAAATCCTACCAAACTTATCATTAGGACAAGAACCAAAGGATTTCGAATCTTGGCGATAAGGATCCTCTTTAAACAAACTGACCTCAGAATTATTTGTATATTAACCTCTTTTCTATTACTTATGTGTTGTGTATTCCAACAGGCATACTTGTCGGGTTTTATAAGGCGATGGACAAACTCACTAAGACTCAGCTTGTGGATTATTCATGGACCGACTTAAACCGAAGATGAGCTGGACTAACAAATTCAATTGACTTGAAGAATCGGCTCTTTAAAGACTATCTTTGTATTTGTTATTTTTTTTAACCGGTTATCTTGTAATTATTTTGGGACATTTTATTTGGTTGTATTTGTTAAATTTAGGACCGACCACACTAGTGGCATAGACATAATTTTATTGACATTTTAACCCTAATTGGAGCAAGTATAAATGCTTGCTAAAGTAGGGTTTGTGGGAGCTTTTTGGACCCATATTTTTTAGATTGGAAAACGTGAGGGTTGCCTCCATTTTCACATACTCTTATCATTTCTTGAGTGAAGTGTGCCGAGTGGGGATTTGATCCTTGTTGTGTGTAGTATCAACAATATCAAATCCATCCTAATTCCCTACTAGTGAGTCATATCTAGTGAGAAATTAGTTTATCTTTTATTGTAATTTTCACGCAATTTTTAGGGTTAGATTCAATTGATTTCATATCCTTTTGATCGTGTATAGTGTAATCCATTTCGGAAGTTAAAAAATGTGAATTGTCATTATCATTGTTACTTGCGTGATTATCATTGGACATTTAGGATTTTGAAGTTTGTTCTTCATGCCATTTTTTTTTTTGGTTTTATTGAAGTGATTCTTCAATTGGTTTCATGTGCTTGAATTTGATCATTTAGGCACATCATAATTTTGGTATCAGAGCTTAGGTTGTGAGAAGGGGTTTTACAATTGAGATTTTGGAATTTTAGGATTCTTAACATCTTGATCTGAAATTGTGAAGTGGTGATTGAGTTGTTTAATTGTGTTGTTGAGGAGTTGTAGTTGCTGCTTGTTGTTGTAGACGTAGAGCAATTCTGATTTCCTTATCATCTTTTTGTTGCCGTGATCTTTGACGGGAAAGTAAGAGGTGTATTTCCTAGTGTTTGTTGTGGAATTGGAAATACAATATTTTTGGGTAAAAGGAAAGTGTAATCCTTGTGTGATTTCGGAATTAAGTGTTGTTGCTTGTAAATTCCAGATTTGAACTTGTGTAGGGAAAAAGGAAATCATTTGAATTCAAACACCTTCTTTAAGTTTGTAGCAATTCATTGAGTAGCATTAAATAAGTGTTATTTGAATTTGAATTGTTCTTACCATTTGTGGAGGAGGTTGCATTTAGTGGAGAAATTTGAATTTGAATATTGTTGTTGCCTTTATTTGTGAATTGCGATGTGAATTGAGTTGTGTGAGTGGCAAATTGGAGTTATGTAGTGGCAAGGAATTGTATACTTTGAAGTGTTGTATGTGTGTTAAGGTGAAGGTGTTGCAGCATGAATTGGTGTTGTGGTGAAGTGAGTGCACCGTGATTGTGTATGTGTGGCGGTGTAAGGGTGTTTTAAATTGAAGAGTTGCAATGTGTAGTATTGAGTGTGTTGAGGCAAGAAGTTGCTACACTTGAAGTGTTGATGTTGTGGATAGAAGTGAGCGCACCGTATGTGTATGTAGAGCAAGTGACGGTGTGGATTTTGAAGGATTGTGTGTAGTGTAAGGTGTAGCACATTAACACTAATTTGTGAGTGTGAAATCGTGACCAAGAAAGTAATAGGAATCAAAATCCTACAAGACCTATCATTAGGGTAAGAATCAAAGGATTTCAAATCTTGGCAATGAGGGTCCTTTTTTAGTAAATTAACCCCGTAATTATTTGTTTACTAACCTCTTTTCTATTATTCATGTATTGTATATTCCAACAGGCACACTTATCATGCTTTACAGGGCGGTGGACAAACTCACTATGACTCAGCTTATAGGTTATTCATCGACTGACCTAAACCGAAAATGAGTTGGACCGACGAGTTGATTTAAAGACCCGACATGTTGAGGAGTATTTTTATTAGTTTGTTATTTATTTGGAACCATTTATGTTGTAAGTTTTTGGGACACTTTTATTTGGTTGTAATTTGTGTTTTAGGATCGACCACCCCATAATAGCATAGTTGTAATTTTTTTAGTGTTTTTACCTTAATAGGAGCAAGTATAAATACTTGCTAACTAGGGTTTTAGAGGGGCATTATTACATTTGACATTAAAATATACACTTTGTGGCCGAAAGAGACATCTCTTGCAAGCTTCTACTCTTATCAATTTCAATTGTGGAATTGTGGCAAGTTGGCTTAGGAATCCTTGTGAGTTATATCAAGGTTATTTCTAAGTTGCATCCAATTATATCTAATGAGTAATATCTAGTTTGTGATTGGATTGGTTCATTTTGTTTTATTTCAAGCAATTAGGTTCCTTGTTCATTATATGGTTCACGTCATTTGTAATTGAAAATTGGAATTACTTGGGTTGTTTATTGAATTGGTTTGTCTAATTTAGCACACACCATTTGTGGAGTTGTTTGTTCCCTATTTTGCACACTATTTTTGGGAATCGTTCATCAATTTGTTACACCATATTTATGGAGTTAACTAGTTGATTCATCAATTGGAAAGTGTACTTTATGCTTTGGAATTTAGGCACATCAGAAAGGGAAGTAAGTAGTGAAATTTGAATTAAAAAACAAGCATTTAAGTGTGAATGTTAATGAGACTCATTACTTAAACACTTGCTAGTTGAATTTAATAGCTTAACTACTTGGAAGTATTTATTTGTGCTTCATTTGTTTTACTATACTTGAAGTGACAAGAAGTATTTATTGTCTTGGTTGCTTGATTGAACCGTGGGTGTTAAGTGTGTTGTGGCATATTGAAGTTAGTGATCAATCATGTCAAATGATTTGTATACTTGTACTAATTTAGTACATCAAGTATTAACTTCTCCAACCATTGATGATGGGTAAAGAGAAAATTTGTTCCATACTTTTTGTAGGGTACAAGAAAACTTGTGTTTCATTATTGTTGATGATGGTAGTTGTACTAATGTGGTAGTTGCCTCATTAGTATCGAAATTGAAACTTATAACTACCCCACATCCTAAACCCTATACATTACATTGGTTGAATGATCAAGGGAGTCTTCATGTAACCTAAAGGGCTAGGGTACCTTTCAGTATATGGGATAAATACTGTGATGAGATTGAATAATTCTTCCTATGTGTGCATCCCATATATTGCTTGGTAGGCCATGGTTGTATGATAGGATGGTATTACATGATGGGTATAGAAATACTTATATGTTCCAACAGGATGGTAAACGTATAGTATTGAACCTTATGTCGTCATTAGAGGTCTAAAAGATGCAAAGACAGATGAGTCAACCATCAGAAGATCAAACTGTCCAAAAATAGATATGCCAGCCTTTAGAGGTTCCTAAGGTTCACAGTCAGCTGAGTAAACCATCAGAGGGCTAAGAGGGTCAAAGACATATAGGTGAAATAGGAAAGAAGAAGACAATATCAGTGGGACAGTTTGAGATAGGAGAGGTCTTAGTGGATGATGAACCATTATGTGTGTTGCGGATAAGGTATATTCTAGAAATGTAGGAGAGAAAGCAATCACCCTCTATGGTATTTCAGATACTGGGATACTATAGTGATAATTCTTCAGATAACTTGCTAGGAGGATATAGAGTCTCTACTGCACTTGATCTATTAGATTTGAGGACAAATCTTTTTGAGGCCTGAGGAGATGATAGGAATCAAAATCCTACAAGATCTATCATTAGAGCAAGAGCCAAAGGATTTCGAATCTTGGCGATGAAGGTCCTCTTTGAACAAACCGATCATAGAATTATTTATATACTAACCTCTTTTCTATTACTTATATGTTGTGTACTCCAACAGGCATACTTGTCGAGTCTTACAGGGCGATTGACAAACTCATTAAGACTTAGCTTATGGGTTATTTATAGATTGAGCTAAACCGAAGATGAGCTAGACCAATGAATTCAATTGACTTGAAGAACCGGCTCTTTGAAGACTATCTTTGTATTTGTTATTTTTCTTTGAACCGGTTATCTTGTAATCATTTTGGAACATTTTATTTAGTTATATTTGTTGAATTTAGGACCGGCCACACTAGTAGTATAGACGTAATTTTTTTGACCTTTTAACCTTAATTGGAGTAAGTATAAATACTTGCTAAAATAAGGTTTTGGGAGCTTTTTGGAACCATGTTTTTCATATTGGAAAACATAAGGGTTGCCTCCATTTTCACATACTCTTATCATTTCTTGAGTGAAGTGTGGTGAGTGGGGATTTGATTCTTGTTGTGTGTAGTATTAACAATATCAAATCCATCTTAATTCCCTACTAGTGAGTCATATTTAGTGAGAAATTAGTTTTTCTTTTATTGTAATTTTCACGCAATTTTTAGGGTTGGATTCAATTGATTTCATATCCTTTTGATTGTGTTTAGTGTAATCCATTCCGGAAGTTGCCAATTGTGAATTGTCATTATCATTGTTACTTGCGTGATTATCATTTGACATTTAGGGTTTTGAAGTTTGTTATTCACGCCATTCTTTTTAAGATTTGTTGAAGTGGTTCTTCAATTGGTTTCATGTGCCCGAATTTGATCATTTAGGCACATCATAGTAGCCACATAAACACACTCTTTATCACATCACATGCATTCCTAATTCTAATACAACAATAGGGATTCATTAAAGTTAATTATTTAGTAATAACAAATAACGTGATTCCATCATTTTGAAATGTGGAGTAGCTCACACCTTTGAACAAACACAACTAGGAAATATAGAAGTTGCATCATACAAATCATAGTTATACATATTAACACTTGAAATATTAAATCTAAGAGTAATGAGTTGCAAAACATAGTCTATAGCAGCCACACAAACATACATTATATCACATTGCATGCATTCCTAATTTTAATATGACATTAGGGATTCATTAAAGTTAATTATTTAGAAATAACATATAGCACGATTCTAGCATTTTGAAATGTGGAGTAGCTCACAAATCTGAACAAACACAATTGGGAAATATAGAAGTTGCATCATACAGATCATAGGCATACATATAAACACCTGAAATATTTAATCTAGAAGGAGTAATTAGTCACAAAACATAGTCTATAGTAGCCACACAAACACACACTATATGACCTCTCATGCATTCCCAATTTTAATATGACAATAAGTATTCATTAAAGTTAATTATTTAGTAATAACAAATAGCACGATTCTAGCATTTTGAAATGTAGAGTAGCTCATAACTTTAAACAAACATGACTAGGAAAGAAAGGGTCCAATCTATAATAAGCATTTGGGTGATTTCAAGTGATAGTTAGACCACCACGTAGAAATATCAACCACATCAAGATAGTAAACCGTAAACCATAATAGTCTTATATGATGATCAATGCCACATTGGCCATTGACAAACCGCATTCCATTTATATCATATAGTTCATTAGGTTCCATAATCCTAAATAACTATTGCTCTAACTTCCTCCCTTGCTCATTGATCCATTAACAATCAAGGTTCCTTTTTATTGACTACCCGCCAAGCCACATCGTGAGCTTAAGTACATAACTATTGTATCATCCTAGTACTATACCAAAATGTAGCCTAGTCCAAGGTTCTCACTTGCTAACCTAGAATAACCATGCACAAGCAAATCACACATTTACTTAGGTAAAGCTTATGTTAATTCCATTTAACTAAAATTATGTTTGGCTCACAATAATGAAATTGTCATTATACCTTTATTACTATTAAATAGATATTCTCTTATTTAGTTTGCAAAAAGTTATACATATGAAATGCTTATTCCATATAATGTAGAATAAATTAAGAATTCTAGTTCCTTTTCCTTACTAGAGGAATTGTTATTCCTTACAAAAAGTAACTTTCATTTCAAAAATACCCCCATCATAAAATAAAATAACATCAAAAGAATTACTATTCTATTTCAACTCTATTATGTTCTAGTAAAACAAACATAATGTAAATTCACAAGCATGCACAATATGCAATAGCTACCATGTACATGGAAGTCTATGTGATCACAAACCAAGAAAATTAGCTAACTCCAAACTCAATTATTGATATTGATATGCAACAAAAAGTAAGCATTAGCATCCAATTAACATATGATTCAATAATATATTTTACTTAGTTCTATAATTGGTTTGACACTTAGTATTTTAAAGAGTATTTTCAATTAAGGAAAACCACTTAGTCACTCAAGAAAACAAAAGTTATATTTAATGTTTGCTCTATAACTAGGCTCACCCAATCTAATTTTAAAATAAAACCAACTTAACTTAAATTAATTAAATAAGTTTTATTGCTTTTATAAAAGGTTAAGTCCAAGTGAATGATAACCAATTCATTAAATCAAATCGTTTCAATTCAAAATGAATCAATCTAAACTAGTTCAACTAGTTCACCTACTTCCTCTCTTTCTCTTTTATTTTATTTTACTTTATTATTTTATTATTTATTTATATTTTTAGAATACTTAATATTTATTATTATCAAATTTTGATTATTTTCTTTTTTTTACCCAAAAACACAGTTTTTCATGGCTTATCTACTCTTAAAAGATCAAAATAGCTTTCATCTAGGACTTTGATTTAAGAACACATGTTATCATAACGTAAGTAAAATACACCTTAAGAATAATTATTAAAATTGACCAAACACCCACTTCAACTAATTTCCTATTCATGGTTGGCAACTTGAATTGAGCAACATCAAGAGCCCTAAACTATAGGGAACAAATAACAAAATTGCTAAGACAAAACCTAAGTCGTGCATGTAGGCACTATCCCCAAGAATTTATTCAATAACCCCCTAAGAGAGAACAAGTCTTCTATTTATATAGGAAGCAAGCATTAGTAGTAAAGGTATAAATATGTTAAGATACCCAACCAAAAAAGAATATGCCAATGCATTCAATTGTAATGAATGTGTAAAGATAAACTGCTAAAAGAATATGACAAAGTATTTAATTTTAATAAATATAGAAAGATACCATAGTAAAAATATTATGCAAAGTTTTTAATTTTGATTTTAAAGTAATAATTGCCTACCTTTTATTTTGACAATTATAAACATTGAATAATTTTTTACCAAAATTCAAATTCAAATTTATTACTTTTTACAAGATAAAAATTTTGTGAGATGTTGGAAAAAGGCTTTTGAAATAGTTATTATGTACAAATAAACAACCAACCACCTAAATTAATTGAAATAAACTATTGGAAGTGACAATTTCATAGTTTAACAAAACAAAGTTAGGACAAGCCCTATGCCTTTATTGGACTGACAAATTCTTCAAGCAGTAGGTGATAAGGTATAGCTCATCAAATGTGGAACTAAAGCAAAACAAAATTAAGTGAACACATGCCAATAAAATAGATAGATAAAGTATGTTATTGAATTTGGTAAAAAATAGTTTTAATTGAAAACACACCTAAAAAATTGTAATATCTTACTAGATACATATGGTGATTGACATATGTACACATACCTTTGTCTTATAATTATTAAATATAGGTGAAAATACACCCCTAAATCCTTATATTCAATAAATTGACGTAAAGCTATAACATAAAGTATAAGGGAGAAAAATAATCCATATTATTGATAATAGTTTATAATAATCCTTAGTTACATTGTCTATCAAGTATTTATAAATTAGAAATCTTAAAACTAATAAGGAAACTAAATTAAATAAGATGTACTTTCCTAAACTACACAAGATTCTTTAACTCTTCAATATACAATAAAAACATGCAAATTTGACATAGAAAATAGACCCAAACAACATAGTGGTTTATTTTAGTTTAAAGTAGACTTAAATCAATCTTCATTGATATATTATAAGTTTTATAGCTCTTCATAAGAAAAAAAGTAATGAGCCTTCAAAGTTGAATTTTCAAAACTAAGCCTCCTCTCCTAAAATAATAGCTTCTAACTCTTTTCAATGGTTTTTGACAGTTTCTAACTTGTTCAAAACCTATCATACACTATTTCCAAATGATTCTTGGTTCTTGACTTCTGATTTTAACTATCTCTTCTTATACTTCTAATTCTTCTACTTTTGATGCTTCTAATGATCATATTGCTCCATAACTTATATTCTTAACTCACCAAAAAAAAATTAATTAAATTAAATTGTTAAAGTACAATTTTTATTAGCATTGCAAAACAAAGGTAACTTTAAAGAGGACAATAGTAGCAAACCCATCTAGAAACACATACAAAGGCATGAGTAGCTTAAAGTGTGCCTTGTTTAGAGAATAGACATCTAGACTCCACTAACCATACCCCTCCACTAATTGGTAAGTTGGGAATTTAAGTAGGAAATCGATGCATTTCATGAAGAATTAAGACAAATGCCACAACTGAAGGAAATAGGAAACATGTATATTGAAGCATGGGTATTACGATGGAAAATTTTAGGAGAGCAAAGAGGAAACAAATTAGCTCCATTTTTTGTGATAGATGATTTAGTAATGGATTCTAAATTAAATTAAAATGGCAACACCAATTTTAAACTTAGGCCATCCTCTACACTCACCTATAACTTAGACACTTTGATTTTATAGCAATTGTTGACAAGTCACAAGCGAGTGTGAATCAATAGAAGTTGATTTTATTGCATATACAAGTAAATTAGAGTTTCTTTATCAAAGAGGATTGCAAAGCCTGTCTAAGAATCTACTGTCTATTGTTTTTATAATATGTAATAGATGCGATAGCATATGACCATTCATTTGTTGTTTGTACATCTCTATACATTCACTTACTTTGAATGCCACATAAAAAGTCATGGCTAAGCTACTGAACAGAAGTGGAGATTAATGATTGAGAATAATGCTCATTGATTTTTTTATTAATTTTAATGCTTGAATATAGATATAGGGGAAGTTTACTAGTGATAGGCTATAAGCAACACTAGTATGTGGAGCCAATGTGGCAATTGTATTCATGGCTCAATATAGTTTATTTGGGTTTATGATTGATTTTATTCCTAATCATGCATCATATTGCATATGCATTCGATTGAGATATATGACAAGTCTCAAAGTACAGGTATCTATTGACTTTAGAGTCATCAACAAACATGCAAGCAAGAGGGCTTACTTAAATCCACCTAATTAGAGCTAGTCCTTGTCACTACTAGTTAAATTTTGTGACACAAATCTTGTAGTTAGCTAAAAAATAGTTTGAGGCATGGTTTTTATACTAGTTCAATCAAATGTATGGCAACCAAAGAGATTACATAGTTAAGTTTGTGGTAACATCATAGGTTACCTAATAAAGTTTGTGGCTAGTGAATGGCTCACAAAAATATTACTACTAAAGGTAAGCATCATGACAAATTCTTGGTTGATTAGGTTCCTCGTTAACGTTTAGTGAATTGACAGATACATAATTAAATATATATATATATGATGCGCCTTACAATTCCAATTGCATACACATCAAAACAAAATGTGTGATCAACAACTCTCCTTTGATCCCTAATTTACATGGAACCAATTGACAATGATACTAAATTGTGTTGATGGACAATGCAATTGTATAAGAAACATTGGATAACAATATAAATGAATTAGAATTCCACTCAAATTGACGTGATACAAATCTGAAATTGATGAACCCTAATTCACTTGTAGAACAACAAGTAACTAAACAAATTGCACCTAGATATAATGCACTAAATACAATTTGAAACAACTTGAGAAAGATTGATATTACTCACAATCTCCTCAAGCTAATCTCGCCACAATTTCACAAGTGAAATTAATAAGAGAAGTTTACATGCAAGGACCCTTTCCTCACGGCATAAGTGTATACTTTTTAAGTGTTCAAAAAGCTCCCTCTAAACCCTACTTAGCAAGTATTTATACTTGCTACAATTAGGGTAAAAACAACAAAACAAATTACAAATAAGCCACTCCAAATGTCCAGTTCTAAAACATAAAAATACAAGTACAAATAAGTCTTCAAATGGCTAGTACTTCACTTCAATAGAACACTTGTGAACCAGTGCTTCTTTGATTTATGTAAGTTCATAAATAACCAAAAACTAAGCTTTAGCGAGTTTATCCATCGTCATGTAAAAACCGACAAGTGTACCTACTGGAATAAACAACAAATATGTAATAGAAAAGAAGATACTAAACAAATATTATCGGGGTTTGATTGTTCAAAGCGGACCCTCATCGCTAAATTTTGTAACCCTTTAGCTCTTGCTCTTATGATAGGTCTTGTAGGAATTTGATTTCTATCATCTCCTTGAGACTCAAGGAGTTTGCCCTCAAATCCAATAGGTCTTCATGAAGATCATCGAGTAAATAGAGTAATAAGTCTATAACATTAAATGTAGCAGAGACCCTGTATCCTCTAGGCAATTTATTTGTTAAAAGATCACTATAGTCATCCAATACATGTGATACCACAGGGGGTAGATGCTCTAGCCCCTCCCTTTCTAGGATATACCTCATCTACAATAAATGTAATGGTCTATCATCTGCTATGGCCTTCCCTAACTCAAACTATTCCCCCAATAAGGTCTTCTTCTTCCTAGTTTTAATTATATGTCTCTGAACCTCTTGATCCTCTAAAGGTTTACTCATCTGCCTCTGAACTTCTTGGACCTCTAAAGGTTTATTTATCTACCTCTGAACCTCTTGGTCCTCTGAAGGTTGACTCATCTGCCTCTGAACCTCTTGGACCTCTGATGGTGACATTAGGTTTAACACTATACATTTACCCTCTTGCTGGAACATATAAGTATTTCTATAGCTATCACGCAAAACCCTCCTACCATATAACCAAAGCCTGCCAAGCAATATATGGGATGCACACATAGGAAGAATGTCACATAAAATTTCATCATGATATTTATTCCCTATATTGAAAGGTACCCTAGCCCTCTAGGTAACATGGAGACTCCTCTACTCATTCAACCAATGTAATTTATAGGGTTTTGAATGTGCGGTAATTACAAGTTTCAATTTCGATACTAATGATGCAGTCATGACTTTAGTACAACTATCGCCATAAATAATAATAGCACATAAATTACCTTGTACCCTACAAGAGGTGTGAAACAAGTTTTCTCTTTTCTCATCATCAATGGTAGGAAATGAAGTCAAAGTAGGACGTGGTATATTAGTAGATAAATACAAATCACCTCCCCCTCAGTTTATTAGCCTCATTGACAAATCCCCCATTCACAATAACATTAGACATAGTTGACGAATTGATTTGTTGAACTACAAAGACAATTCAAATTAGGCTATAAGCAACACTAGTATGTGGAGCCAATGTGGCAACTTTATTCATGGCTCAATATAGTTTATTTGGGTTTATGATTGATTTTATTCCTAATCATGCATCATATTGCATATGCATTCAATTGAGATATATGACAAGTCTTGTAGTACAGGTATGTATTGACTTTAGAGTCATCAACAAACATGCAAGCAAGAGGGCTTACTTAAATCCACCTAATTAGAGCTAGTCCTTGTTAATACTTGTCAAATTTTGTGACACAAATCTTGTAGTTAGCCAAAAAAATAGTTTAAGGCATGGTTTTTATACTAGTTCAATCAGATTTATGGCAACCAAAGAGATTACATAGTTATGTTTGTGGTAACATCATAGGTTACCTAATAAAGTTTGTGGCTAGTGAATGGCACACAAAAATATTACTACCAAAGGTAAGCATCATGACAAATTCTTGGTGATTCGATTAGGTTCCTCGTTAACGTTTAGTGAATTGATAGATACATAATTATATATATATATATATATATATATATATATATATATATATATATGAAGGGAGAATTAAAGTATTTTCCCCTAATTTTGATATGCTTTTTAAGATTTTGTTTTTTAATCAAGCAATATTTTGATTAGAGCCTTGATGAATTATTGAATTAAAAAGGAAGAAATGGAATCAAATTTTACTCAATTTGGAGCTAAATGGAAGAAGTTATGAATTTTTTAAAACATTCACAAGCAATAGGCATGACCATGCTAGAATCATGTTAAAATTGAAGTCTAAAGAAATAAATTACGAAATTTACATGGGAGTGAGATTGTATTAACTGCAAATTCTAGTTTCCAAAAATTTTTATTCGATGATTTCGACACAACCCAAAGCACAATCGTGTTGAATAGTGTATTGGCATAAAAATAGAGTTTTGGATGCTTGCTATATAAAGGAAAAGAGAGACTCAACTTCATAAATTAGAGAATACATGTTTCATAGGTTTTAGGGTCCTTTTGAAGGTAGAGAAGAACATATTCTTTACTTCAAGAATTAGGGTTTTTCTTTTGAGTTCTTCAACAATGTATGCTTTTTCATCATTGAAGAATTCCGATTTAACTATGATTATAGCTTAAACTTCCTAGGATCTAAACTTGTGAATTTTAGGATTATTATTTGACTGGATTTATTGCTATTTTGATAAAATCTTTAGTTTCATGATTTAATCATGATTAATATTTCTAGAGTATTATTCTAATTAATTGATATTATGCATTATGATTGAGAAATCTGATGTGTAATTAGATCTAACATGATTGAAAGGAATTTATGTAGTCTTAGAAATAAATTACATGATTCTTCTAGATTTGATTTAATTGTTTTTAGAGAATTCATTGTTCTTAATACAATCATGGAAATATATTGTTATAAAGATATTCAAATAAGTATTTTTGAGATTAGGGTTGATAAACTCGAAAAAGTTATTGATCTAATTTATAAATTCTTCCAATCAATGAAATTAAAGATGGATTAGAACAATTTTTGTTGATGTTACATAATAAGTCTTAGGGTAAGCAAAGTCCAAATACTTGTCTTGTCATCTTGAAATTAATTGCAATCTATTTTACTCTTCTTTCTTTCAATTGAGTCTTTAGTTTAGTAAATAATAATTAGTTATAGGTTTTAGATTAACTAATCTTTATAATTTATCAATTGGATAATAGGTTGTAGGTTAATATCGGTACTTATAATCTTTGTGGGATGACATCCATATTCTATTCACTATATTACAAAATTTGATAGGCATAATTGCCTTATATCAAGCTTTTGGAACCATTGTCGAGAATTGTAATATTAAGAATACTGATCACTTTATTAATTTAACCATTTTTTTTAGTTTCTTATTTTTCGTTTTCTTATGTATTGTATAACTCAAAGTACTCCATCGGATGAGCTAATATTTGACCTAGAGATAAAAAGGACAGCTAAGCGTTTAAGCAAGATAGTTTAGTAGATAGTGGAAGAAATAAATCAAGGTTCCCCTCTAAGAATTAAGACAGAAGAGGAAGAAAATGATTTGGAAATTATGGGTGATGAAAATTAGAATCAACAACAAACTATGTCCGATTACTCAAAACCTTCTTTGGTTAAAGCCGACTCCTATATTGTTAAGCCACATGTCGTTGCCAATAACTTTCAAATTCAACCATATATCATGCAAATGGTGTAATAGTTTATGTAGTTCAATAACCTATAAGATAAGGACCCCAATGTTCACATATCAAATTTTCTAGAGATCTGCAACAATTTTAAGATTAATGGGGCTTTTGATGATAAAATTAAGTTTCAACTCTTTCTTTTCTCATTAAGGCAAATTTTGCTAATCTTGAACCTGTAACTCCAACCTATATGTAATTTTATAAACATCCTGTAAAATGGCGTTAATAGCGCTATCATTTCAAATCCACATCATATCTAAACACATATACTTAAAATCTCCTGTCACATCATACATCATATATATATATATATGCCACCGGGATCTGCATTCCCGATAAGTAGGCACAGCCCATGATTAATCCTATAGCCTTAAGTGGCTCAAAAGATTACAAATCCAACTTTATACACACAAATATTTACATACAATATGAAGATTAACACCTATAGATCTTATTTACAAGCACTGCAACATTATGTACAGGACAATCTTATTACAAATAACAAAGGTTCCAAAATGGAACTAAGGGCCTCTTTGCCTCTATTGATGCTCTTAAAAAACCCGAGTCTTCAACAACTTATTCTTTAGTACTTGTACTTGAGGTTAGCAAAAACACTAACCCCTCAGCTTTTTAAGAAGCAAAGTGAGTACAAAATCAAGCAACCCAGTAAAAACAAACAACAAAATCACATAATAGTAATCAACAATATTATCATATACCTTGAAAGTGATTACTTAAGCAAGCAAGTTTTCAACTCAAAGTTATACTCGCAAGAAACCCAATTCAATTTATTACATTTTAACATTACTATGATCTTACTTAATGATATTTTCCCTGTAATTCCATTTTACTAAACTCATAACCTTTTCATTGGAGGCTATTTCAATCACTCCTATTTATTCATAGGTCACAAATATTTTTCAGTTAACCCAAGTAAAGCCTATCAACTGGTAGATAAACTACCCTCATGTACTTTTCAAAACTTAATGTCTTCTCAACCAATTAAGACATCCTTACGTACTCTTTTTAGTTAGAAACATTCAACTCGCCTTTCACCTGCCTCGAACAAAAGGGGTGACCAGATCCCCATAGGTCACTGAACTGGGCCAGTCCGTCATCGTGCCTCAAACCCATCTGGTTCGACTCAAAGGTCATACCACAAACTTACTAGGTAGGGAACGAGGCTTTTCTGACATTAAGTGTTTTGGGTTAGTAGGTACTTATAGCCTAAACCCCATTTTATTATTCATTTAGATATTTCATAGTAATTGAGACAACAATAGTATGAACTCAGCCAGTCATATAAACCCCATCCAATAAGCTAAAAATAACCTAGCATTACATCACAATCATGAAGCATTCAATAATTTAAGTTCATTACATCACATACAATCAGGAATAGTACAATCAATCCCGCACCTAACTCTTATTCTAGGATTTTCTAGAATGTTCCCTTTTTTTCTCATAATCCAACCATATCATGACACACAACCAGCCATTAGCAAACCAATGTAATTGAACAATCCTCCTACATCAATCACAGTAAGTGATCATACAGGGTAATTTTAGCCAATAACAAGTAGTCTACATTATTAACCACTTGTACCCAAGAGAGGAGTTAAGGGGGTACTCACCTGAAACAATATATGCCAATCCAAACAGTCGCATCGACCAAATTCCTTTGTCCTCCTTACTCAACAGAAATACCCGAATCATTAGTATACCAATCAATGTTACCTCATTCACTCTATTGAACCCTAAATTGCTAATTTAGTATTCCCAACTCCTAAATTCCATCTTAACCTCATATAATCCACCATTTTCCTACAATTTCTAATTCATATACATATGGGTATACTACGCTCTATTATGTATTAATGTAATTAAATTTCGATCTGATTCTATGTTGAATCATATAGTTCCAAATTATCACGATTTTGCACCGAACACTCCCGTTTTTGTTTTGTAACTAACCCAAGCTTCTTAAAATCATATTTTACTTCAATGAACCTCAACTGAACATCAAATTCAACTAATCAAATCAAATTCCCTAATTTTGCTAAGGATTTAATTCGGCCAGAACAAAGTAATTAGCTTGAAAAATTCACTAAAAATAGAAAATGACTCCAATTTGAACCATTATTCATTTGGTGATCTAATACATCATATAAGGATCTCATATACTAAAAATTACATCAAAAATACATCATTTGACCTATTCATTTTCCAATTTAATTTACGACCAAAATAGAGCATTTCTTAAGGATCACATATTTTTGAATCAAATTTTAGAAAAATAAAATTATCACATTAATATGAATACAAAATTATGCTAGAATACCAAAAAATCATAATTTTTCATCAACAAATGATTTTTTTAACAAAAATAGGAAGTTTTGGAAGTTACTGGGGGCTGCTCCGTTCACTGGTCTCTAGCCACCAATGCCAGCAACCACTATGTTGGATGGAATCCTCCCCCACCTAAAACCTTAACCCTAGCTTGTCCTAGCAGTAGCTTCACCCTAACCCCTTCGAACGAACAAACCAAATCCTCCCCTATTTAATTGGATTTTTTTCTTCAAATTCTTGTTGTATCGTACTTCAATCTTGTTCTTCTTCCTATCCTGATGATTGCATGTTGGAAATTTCAATTTCAATTTGCCTAAAAAATTCGGATGAAATGGAGAGAGTTGTGGTTTCTTTTCTTTCTTTTTTTTCTAATTTTTGATAATTTGTTTTTTCTTCTCTCTCTATTTTAATGTCTATATATATATATAGATATATATTATTACTTACTTAATTTTGCTAACATTGAGTGAGGGTGCTGTTCTGCATTTTTTTTCCTAATATAATATAATATAATGTGTACATTTTTTTTACATATATATATATATATATATATGTGCCCATATAATTCATATTATTATAATTATTATTATTATTATTATTATTATTATTATTATTATTATTATTATTATTATTATTATTATTATTATTATTATTATTTTATTTTATTTTTACCGTATAACATATATATACATTCATTTTACCTTACACACACACACATATATATATACTATTTTAATTTTAACATTATTGCTTAAGTTTAGGTCCTCATAGTATGGCTTCGAAATTCCTTGAAAAATATTTTCTACCTCCTAAAACAACTAAGCATCAAAACGATATATCATTATATGCTCAATTAGAGGACAAGACCTTGTATGATACTTGGGAAAGATATACTGAGCTATTGAGGCGATGCCCACATCGTAGCCTCCCTCATTAGATGCAAATTCAAACATTTTACAATGGTCTCAATTTGTTAACTAGGAAAATGATAGATGCTACTATTGAAGGGATATTGAACACTAAAACACCTGAAGAAGTCCAATCTTTGATTACGGATAAAGTAATGAATAGTTCTCAATGTGAAGGTGATATGGTAAGAAATAGGGCTACAAGTATCTACAAGTTAGATGCAGTGACAACTTTAGCTAATGAGGTTGATGCAATTACTAGGAAATTGAATGCACTCTCTATAAATCCTCAATATAATTTGGGAGAGGCAATTGTGGAGGGATTTGGGACACAAAACCAATAAGAACAAGCAGTGTATTTAGGAAATCCCACTAAAGGTTCCCGTCATGGTTGCACCTAACTGGAATTTTTCTTTTGAATTGATGTGCGATGTAAGTGACTTTGCAGTTAGCACAGTCCTTGGACAACAAAGGGACAAACACTTTCAACAAATTTACTACACTAGCAAGATTCTTACCGATGCACAAGAGAATTATATAACTATAAACAAAAAAGAGCTTTTGGCTATAGTTTTTGCATTTGATAAATTCCACTCTTATTCAATTCTTTCAAAGGTTATTGAGTATATTGACCATTCTGCTTTACGATTTTTTTAACTAAAACAAATGCCAAGCCATGACTAATTAGATGGATCCTCCTACTACAAGAATTTAACTTAGAAATTAAGGATAAAAATGGTGCCGAAAACTTAGTAGCAGACAATCTATTAAGACTGGAAAATCTTAACCTAGGGAAGTTAGAGGAACAAGATATCAATGATGAGTTCTCAAAGGAATGATTATATGCAATAACCTAAGTGAGGGAACAAGAAACTCCATGGTTCATAGATATTGCAAATTATCTCATGGCTAACATCCTTCCAAAAGGAATATCATGTCAACAAAAAAAAAAAGAAAGAAATTCTTTTTTTATATGAAATATTACTTTTGGGATGATTTGTTTTTGTTTAAGGTTTATGCTGATCGGGTTATTAGAAAATGTGTTTCTTATGGAGAAGGGTAGCAAATCTTGAGCCATTGTCATTCTAGACCTATTGGAGGACATCATGGTGCTAATAGGACTACTCATAAAGTCCTAAAGTCGAGATTCTAGTGACCTACACTTTTTAAAGATACCTAGAGGTATATGAAGCTTTGTGATAGTTGTCAACGAGCATGAAATACATCTTGTAAGGATGAAATACCACAAAACCCATCTTGGTATGTGAAGTATTTGATATCTAGGGCATAGATTTCAAAGGGCTATTTCCCAATTCTAATGGGAATAAATACATTTTAGTAGTCATTGATTATGGATCTAAATGGGTCAAGGCTCAAACTTTACCTACCAACGATGCCAAGGTAGTAAAAAAGTTCCTTAAGATTTTATTTTCAAAATTTTGCACCCCTAGAGCAGTTATTAATGATAAATGAACACATTTTTGCAATGTTCATCTTGAAAAAGTGTTTGAAAGCTATGACCTTACTCATAGATTAGTTATTTCCTATCATCCGCAAACAAGCGATTAGGTGGAAGTTGCCAATAGAGATCTTAGCGAATTCTAGAAAAAACTGTAAAGCATCATAGGAAGGATTGGTCCAATAAGTTGGATGATGCTCTATGAGCATATAGGACAACCTACAAGACACTTATAGGAATTATTCCCTATAGACTTGTTTATGGGGAAGCTTGCCATTTACTCATAGAAATTGAACATAAAGCCTTTTGGGCCATTAAATTAGCTAACCAAGATCTTGAGTGTGCAAGTACTAATAAGAAACTCCAACTAAATGAGCTTGAAGAATGGTGTGTGATAGCATATAGGAATTTCAAAATCTATAAGGAGAGAACTAAGAAATACCATGACCAAAGAATCAAGTAAGGGAGACAATTCAAAGAAGGTGACCATATCCTACTGTATAACTCTCACTTGTGTTTATTCCCAAGAAAACTAAAGTTCCAATGGTCTAATCCTTTTACAGTAAGTCGCATCTTCCTTATGGAGTGGTAGAATTCACACATCCCAAGAAAGTTACTTTTAAAGTAAATGGTCAGTGGTTAAAGCTTTACTTGGGAGGAGAAATTGCATCAACTAAAAGGGAGGAATTTCATCTCCACCCTATGTTAAGTTTATAAATTTAAGTGGAATTTTGTCAAGCTAACGACATAAAACAAAAGTGCTTTTAAGGAGGCAACTTAAGTATTAGGTAGCTTAGTGTAATTCTAATCAAATTAAAAAATAAAATAAAAATAAAAAGCAAGCCTAATTTTTGTGAACTTGACACAAACAATAGATATAGTCATGTTAATGCCATGATGAATGTAATGATGTTCTCTAGTTGTAGCATGACCATTCGACACAAGCATGTCAAAGTTATGTCAAGGATTTTTTTTAATTTTAAATTTTTACGAGAGTTACATGACTTTTTGACATGATTATGTTTAGGTCATATCTAATGAAATTTTGCATTTTAAATTTTTACAAGAGATACAGACCTATTGACACAATCATATCAAGGTCATGTCTAGAGCATCATGAGAATTTTAATTATTTTCCAAGAGTTACATGACCTTTAGACATGATCATGTCTAAAGTCTTACTGAGGGTGCCCTATTTTTAATTTCAGATGAGAGTTACACTAGCATTAGACATGTTCGTGTCTAGACTATGTTAACCTTAAATCCTTTATTTTATTTTTCTAAGCATGGACACAAGCTAGACATACTTGTGTCAACCCAGCATGTTACTCTTTATATAAAAAGGTTAGATACACACATAAGTATTACCCTCCACATTACATTCACACATTCCTTTTCCCTCTCAACACGAACACAATGCAATTAAGCATGTATGCTACAGTACACACCTTACACTTCATTTTTTTTTTATTTTCCACCAATCTCTTGCTCACATAAGGTACATCTCCTTCTCTTGCTACTCATGCATTTTTGTTTTCTCTCTTTTTGAACTTTTGGAACCCGTGTTGCATTAAGTTTTATGGTTTAGTTAGCTTTTTCATGTAAAACCTAAGTAGAAATCCTTAGTTGCATGTATAACAAAATCAGAATCACAAAACCCTTTTAATTGTGCACTTCCATTAAACACGAGGTAAGCATGACCGTGTCTATCTAAGATAGGTCGTGTTCTTCACTATGTCCAGCATTATTCAATAAATCCATTGCTTTCATGAAAATTCACCTCATGCAAGCTTAATGTACAACATATGATTATATTAAGGTTGAGTTAAGATTTGCATAATTAAGATAGTTAATCTTAGTATACTTAGAATTAACCTAAATTGAATCCTTTAGTACTGTTAATACTAGATAGTTGAACTATATCCATAAGTCTATTTCCTTATTTATTTAGTATTGCATGTGTATCATGAGAGAAATATTTTGACTAGTAAGTGCATTTTCATATGCTAAAGGGTTTCTTTTCTTTCCAAGAAAATGGCTCCTAAGCAAAGTCAAGCTAAACAACCAAGTGCAGTGTAAAAATTAGCTAAAAGAGTCTACCTCCTCAGTAAGGACTTCAACTTCAAATGCTCCAATAGCCTTACCACCATCTCTGAACCATCCTATGTTGGAGTTTACAAAACGACACATTTGGATAGATACAAGATGCTAAAGAAGAAGACATTTAGCTAGACACTTGGCATCGATTGGGATGTTATCTAAAGGCTTCAAATGGAAGAAGAGATACGAGGGTTGGTAGGAGTATGAGCATGGGAGATGCTATTTTCCTTAAAGGCTTCAATCTACAAGGAATTAACCCTAGACTTCTTGACTACATACAAAATGGATCATGAAGGACTATCTTGGGGGCTACAAAATTGCTTGAACTTCAAGATCAGAGGTCGACCTTACTTGATTTCTACAACCTAGTTTGGTATGTATCTAGGATCATATGATGTTAACTATGTGAACACTAAAGAGTTTGTAGCTTTACCTTACCAATTGCCAAGAGAGGGTTTCGTGTTGGTCTTATTGGGGAAGGATAAGCGATTAAGATATACATAATCCAAAGGCTTCAAAAGCTTCCCACCTACACAACCTTATGCATAGAGTAGTCAACTAGTTATTATCTTGCACTATCAGTGGAAGGGGAAAGAGCATAGGTGTGGTATCTACTTATGACATTCTCAATCTGTATAACATGATTGAGAAGTACCTAGTTAATTTGGCTATTCTATTAGCATTTTTTATATGTCGATAGGCTATAGATTCTAGAGTTAGGAATATCTGCTATGGACTTTGCATTATGATCTTAGCAAGGGCAATGAGAGTTTTTGAACAACCCCCCTCCTATGACCTCTCTAAAGAAGTAATTCCTATCAAATTGACTGCTTTTAGATAGATGCATATATTACCTAAAGCAAAGAAACATCAAGGAAAAGGGTTAAGCTGACCTACTAATGTTAGTAGAGGCTTAAGATCTCAATTGGATAGGACTAAATATAAAGTAGACAAAATGATCAAGAAGCTTGGAAAAGTTTTGGATCTACAATGTTGTCATCACACAAATCTTGCAAGGGTATTCAGAAGATAAAATAGGCAAGAAAGATTTACTTGTAATGCAACCAAGCAATTCAATATTGAATTTGCTGCTAACACGAATACAAGTGAGAAGATTTTAGGTTTACATGATGATTAAAGTGAAGAGACTAAGGGGGAAGAAAAGGAAGAGGGAGATGGAGATAATGAGGATGATGAAGAAATGGTTGATGCAAAAGAATGGAATGATGATGAGGGAGATGAAGAAGGAGAGGAGGAAGAGTCCAATCATGATTCCTTTTACTAATTTCTTTCCTATTTATTTTCTTTGATTTATCTAACAAGATTACTATGACTTACAAAACTAAACTATACTATTTCTTTTCTTTTAATTGATGCTTTAGATTTTCCTATTTGGTTTTCTTTTTTCCTTTTTGCATTTTTGTTGCCTTCTATAAGCTTAGAGCATCCAAGACCAAGAATAGGTCATATCAAAATTATTTTGAAATGGACAATAAAAAATGTTCAAGAGAGTACTAGTTTTTTCCCCCCTCTACCTTCCTCAATTTATGTTTTATTTGTTCTTATTTTTCTAGTTTTTCTCTTTATTCATACATTGAGGACAATGTACAATTCTAAGTGTGAAGAAGGGGTTATCAAATTTGTGGTTATTTAAGAAATCAAATTTGTTTGTTTAATCTAGAAATAATTAAATTAATTTGTAATTTGGCATATGATAACTCTTTGGATAGTATTAAATACTTGATCAATAAGTGTGATACCTTATCAAAATTAAATAATAAAATCTTTGTAAATTAGAGTTACGTATTATTTAGTTTTAGATTTTAAGATCTAGAATTAAAGTAATATCACTAGTTAAGAATTAGTTATGGACTTCTTTTAAACTTACTTTGATGTATGCTTTCTATCTTAAATGCTTTTAAAGCCCTGTAATCATTGTTAAATGAGCAATTGATACTTATCCTTTGAGAATTTCTTGAAAAATCAATATAGTTAGAGGTGAAATAAATAAAGAAAATAAATTAATTCAATCAAATTTTAGCTATAGGTCTCGTTGACTCAAGCAATTAAGCCTACAAGGTGCCTCTTTTATGTAGAATAACACCTATTAACTTGAGTGACAAGCTTGGGATTATCAATTAAAAGCTCGCTAAAAGGGTTAAGAGGAAAGTCCATGTAAAGGCTAAACTCCATTGAATAAACTCTATTAAATAAAAATAATTGATGGTTTAAAGAGGTATCCTAAAACCTAGTAACCTAAGATTGTCTAATCTGGGACTGACTAATTGATGAAACTACTTCTAAACTAAAAAAAGAAAAAAGAAAAAAGAAAACCTTCCAATGAAGAAATAAACTAAAGAAATGATTAAGGAATAAGTGGATGTATTATATATTTATCTTAGATTATGGTGCTTAGCGAGATTGAAGAGGGAGGTGTATACATCTTAGTCAAGTCAGTAAAGTTTTTATGACTTTTTTTTTAACTAAGAAGATGACAATTCAAGTTTTGAATCTTGGAAATCCTTTGTTAAATAATATGACTAGAATTTAATTTGTATTGATTAATTATTGAATTTGTGTTATTTGGTATCTTTAGAGCATTGAAAAATTGGTTAAGTGAAAAATATAAAAGTTGACCACAATTCATTTATTTTTATTTCGAAATTGCAAGTTAATTAAGAATTTGTCTCCTAAGTATTATCAAGTTGAATAAGATTTATTTTGAATGGATTGTTAAATAGTAATAAGATCAATTAAGTATTTCTTATTCAACTATTTGATTTAATTAATTTGCTTGAGGACAAGCAAGTACATAAATTTGGGGAACTTCGATAGATACATAATTAGATATATATATATATATTAAGTGAGAAGTAAAGTATTTTCCCCTAATTTTAGTGTGTTTGTGAAGAATTTGATTTTAAATTGAGTAATATTTTGATTTTAGGATCTTAATGAATTACTGAATTGAAAAAGAAGAAAAGGAATCAAATTTTACTCAATTTGGAGCTAAATGAAAGAAGTTATGAATTTTTGAAGATAGACACGAGCAGTAGACATGACCGTGCTAGAATCGTGTTGAAATTGAAGTCTAAAGAAATAAATTACGAAATTTATACAAGGGCAAGACATGACCATGTCTATTGGTCATGTATCTCTTAGAAATAATTATTTTCTAAGCATGACTTAGACACAACCTCTACACATGACTGCATCAACTATATATTCTAATTTCTAGAAATTTTTTTGATGATTTTGACACAACTCAAAGCATAACAATGTTGAACAGCGTGTTGGCATAAAAGTAGACTTTTGGACACTTTCTATACAAAGGAAAAGAGAGACCCAACTTCATAAATTAGAAAATACGTGTTTCATAGGTTTTAAAATTCTTTTGGAAGTAGAGAAGAGCATATTCTTTTACTTCAACAATTAAGGTTTTTCTTTTAAGTTCTTTAACAATGTATGCTTTTTCATCATTAAAGAGTTCTAATTTCACTATGATTAGAGCTTAAACTTTTTAGTATCTAGACTTGTGGCTCTTGAGATTATTATGTGACTAGGTTTATTGCTATTTCAATGAAATCTTTAGTTTCTTAATTCAATCATGTGTTCTTGATTTCGTTTAAATTAATATTTTTAGGTTATTATTCTGATTAATTGATATTATGTATTGTAATTGAGAAATCTAATGTGTATTTGGATCTAACATAATTGAAAGGAATCTATATAATATTAAAGATAAGTTACATGATTCTTTCGGATTTAATTCAATTGTTTTTAGAGAATTCATTGTTCTTAATGTAATATTGGAAATATACTTTTATGAAGATATTCAAATAGTTATTTTTTATATTAGGGATGATAAACTTGAAAAAGTTATTGATCTAATTTAGGAATTCTTCTAGTTAATGAAATTAAAGATGAATTTGAATAATTTTTATTGATGTTACATAATAAATCCTAGGGGAAGCAAAGTCTAGATACTTGTCTTGCCATCTTAAAGTTAATTACAATCTATTTTACTCTTCTTTCTTTTAATTGAGCCTTTAGTTTAGTAGATAATAGTTATCTTTACAATTTATTGATTAGATAATATGGTATATGTTAAATTAGTACTCATAATCTTTATGGGACAATATCTATACTCAATTCACCATATTAAAAAATTTGATAGGTATACTTACTTTACATCATGAACCACTGATATAAGGTTCTAACTTGTTTTTTATCATTGACTTATTAGTAAATATGGATTTCATACTGGTATGATCATGCCTCAATATGTTCAAAAACAATAGTCTTGGTAAGGATCTACTTTACGTATGTTACTATAGTGTTGATGAGGCTAAGAACTTTGTGGGTAAGCACTATGATAGCATTTGCTCCACTCATTTATTTGCATCATTGTATATAGTTTATAACATATGAATTATTCTTAACGTATTATTCTGTTATGTAATTCTTGTTTTAGTTTATAATCACTCAGCTTGAATATGTGGTAAGGCATAATTGTCTAAATTTAGGTATTGATGGTGGAACGACATAAGATTATAAAGGTGGGATGGGAAAAATGAGAGCGTTTATGAGTAAGCTTTTGTGCTAAGATCTTAAAAGTGACATGATCATCTTGTTATGTTTTGTTATCTAGGATATTATGTAAAGTTGAAAGTGTAAAGTGTCAACTAAAATATAAAGTTTAAGTTTGGTATGATGATATGTACATACCGTGCCTTACATGTTTAATAGAAGTTTGGTATGTAAGTTTTTACCATGGTAATTGATACTAGTAAAGGAAAGCTAATCGATATTGATGCTTCATTTGGATTTTTAGTTAAATGCTTGTTTGCAAGTCAACCTTATCCTCGCTTGGCGATGGCATAACAAATAGTCTCTTAAGCACTTAAGTCACTATACAAGTAAAGTAGACACTTAGAGAGGATGGGGCATTGCAATTATTTAGAATTAATAATTTAAATGTTTAGATCTAAAGATCATCATAACATGCTCATCACGTTAATGCATCATCAAAATTAATCAATTTCACAATCTTATCACTAAGTAGACCCTATAACAAAGCAAAGCCTTTAAGCCTTTACAACAAATACCTTGTACTCATAATCTCAATTTAAAAATTCTACATTGATTGTGCTTCCAACACTATATATAACTAACTATTCATACTTCATTCATTTGTCAAATTAATTAAAAAATGGATCAATTAATCATAATTCTATTCATACCTCATGACTAGGAAGAGATCACACATTAATCACCAACAACTCATTGATTTCCAATCAAAAACACATTCTATTAATCATTTTAGCTTAAATCTATCAATTTAACAAATGAAAAATCAAATTGACCTATAAATATTTTTCTATGAGTGGTGCAACATACACATGTACCATACCAAAATCCACCCCCCCACCTAGTCCTCCAATCTCAATCCAAAATTCACTTCAATTGACACTCAAAATCTTAATTACGTCATAGATCTACCTAAATAAACCTCTGATTAAAAAAAAAAACTACCTTAATTAGTAACTTCAAACCTATACTATGCTTAATTTGATCTTCACTCAACTAAATCCATTTAATTACATTAGATCTACACTTATAATCAATAAATCTAAGAAGAAATCACAACACTTTCCTAAACTTGGTGCTATACATGCAGAGCTCCTGTAAGGAATAAATTATGTATAAATCCCCCAATCAACTTCAATCTTAATCCAAAATTCACTTCAATTGACACTTAAAATCTTAATTAGATCATAGATCTACTTAATTAAACCTTTGATTAAAAATAAAATAAAAATAAAAAACCTACCTTAATTAGTAACTTCAAACCTATAATAATGGGAATTTTTCTAACAACCTAGATGGTTACAGAACTCGATTTAGATGATGATCCAAATCACTCATATTTTAACCTTATTTCTTTTATCTAATAAATATTTGAGCAATAATCTTATAGGTACAATAATATTTCTCCACAGGATGCCAAATGACTTTCATTTGTTGATCGCAAAGGGACATCATCAGATTCTCATCCAATGACCCGCTGTGATCGACATCGCCTCGATGCATAGGTTCTTTGAGGATTCTTAATATTTTTTTATTTTTAATTGTTTCTTTGGACTATTTATGTTGTAATCTTTCTTTCGGGACACTTCCATTTGCTTCTAATTGTCTTTTAGGACCGGCCATCCTAAAAGTGGCATAGTTGTAATTTTGTGAACTTTTTAACCCTAAAGGGAGCAAGTATAAATACTTGCTTAAGTAGGGTTTTGAGGGGTGAGCTAAAATTTTTAGAAATAGAAAACACTTCATGTGAGAGGTTAGGGTTTTTCCTGAAATCCAAATTGATTTTATCAATTTCAATACCAAGAATTGAAATTGTGGCGAGTTACAACAAAAAAAAAATTGTGAGTAATATCAATTCCTTTTTGTTATGTTTCATTTTCATCACTAGTGAGTTATATCTAGGGTTGATCAGGAGTGTTCTTGGGAAGAATTTGATTTCAATTGTAATCATTTTATCATGTTATATGATTGATCGGTTTTGACATTAGTTCTAACCATCAATTTTGCTTCATTTGAGTCGTTGATCATTTTGTTAGGAAAGGGGATCTCGGATTTGTTCCTTTTTTTTTTGTTGAATTCACGTGGCATTCAAGTTTGTTTAGTGTTGTTTTGAAGAATTTGATAATTGTGGATTATTAATTTGTAGGTTATAGCATTTGGATCTACTTACACCCCAATAGGAATTATGCCATTTCCAGTAGTTTTGAATCGAAATTGGACTAGTCATTGAGGTTTACAAATTGGTTTATTTGCATGTGCTTAATCTTGATTTCAGGCACATCATAATTTGGTATCAGAGCACAAGCTAAGAGAAGGGATTTAGTGTTGGTTGAATTCATGATCTTCATTGACAATTAGGGTTCTTCACTTTTGATCCGAAATTATGTATTGAAGAATTGAGTTGTTTGATTGTATTGTTGAAGAGATGTAATTGTTGTTTGTTGAAGTAGAAGTGGAGGTCTTGTTGTAGCTCCTTTTTTGTTGAATTCACCGTGAAGGGAAGGGAAGAAAGTAGTGCATTTCTTGAACTAAATTCGAAATTAGGAAGTATCTCAATTTGTGAAGAAAGGAGCAGTGTAATCTTTGCTTGTTTGTTTTGGGAATAAGGAGTGCAATTGAACATTTATAGATTTGAGTTGCATGGAATATTTGGAAATTATTTGATTTTCAAAACAAACATTAAGGTTAAGAAGTTATTGTGTGGTCATTTGAATTTGAAAATTGCTTCTTACCAATTGTGGAAAGGTTGCAATTAGTGAAGTAATTTGAAATTTGAATTGTTGCTATCTTTTTGTGTGTGAGTTACGGTTTGCATTGTGTTTTGTAATGGTGAAAGATTGTATATTTGGAAGTGTGTGTGTTTGCTGCACCTTGAGTGAAGGGTGTGTGTGTGTGGCAATGTTTATGTGTGTTGAAGTAAAGGGGATTGCAAGTGGTGTAAGTGGTGGTGGAGATTGTTTGCACCGTGAGCAAGGGAAAGAGTGGCAGTGTGAAATTGTACATTTGTGTTTGTGGTGAGGTGCTGCACATTGTGGTTATTTGTAGTTTGAAACCGTGGCAAGAGAAGGAAGGTTGAGTAATAGAATTTAAAATTCAAACAAATCATTAAAGTGTGAAAGTAATTTAAGTAATTACTTAAATACTTGTAGTTGAATTTAATTCTATCTACTTAGAATTAGTTGTGCTTGTACGTCATTTATTGAACTTTACTTGGAGTACTAAATTATTTCCTTGTGCCTTAAAGCTTTTGAGACGTGAGCTATTGTATTATTGTGGTTGTTAAAAGTGTGGGTTGGTGTTGTTGAAGGAGTGTGCTATAAATTGTGGGATTACTTCTTCAAATCATAACATGTCCAATGAAAATGTGAATGGGGGAATTGGCAATGAGGCCAATAGCCAGGTTGGTAGAGGTTAGGGTCATAATACTGCAAGTAGGAGGACTTTTGAAGAACAACTCCAGGACCTTACTACTATTATTGCTACTTTGGCAACTAGGATTTACAGGATGACATTATCACAACCACCAGTGGTGAACCCTCAAGCACCATATCGGGTAGCTCCACATAACTTCCAGAGAGAAAAGGGTAGTGGGAGAAGGAAATCTGGGTAGAAGGATGGTGGGAGATCATCACCCCTATAGGGAAGAGAGAGACAACAACTTTAGGGCTAATCTTTACCCAGATAGGGATTTCAGGCCACCCCGAGGACTGCAATATGTGAAGCTACAGGTGCCTTCTTTTGATGGCAGGGGTTCAACTGATAATTATCTAGATTGGGAGGACAAGGTTGAGAGTCTCTTTAAATGCTATGAGATCGATGATAACACTCGAGTCCAACTGGCCGCTGTTGAGTTTATAAGATATGATGCCTTATGGTGGAAAAATCTTATTATCAGCATGCGTAGGGATGGGGAGGTTGAGATATAGACATGGAGGGACATGAAGAGGGTTCTAAGAAAAATATGTATTCCTGAGCACTATAGGCAGGAACTATTCATACGTCTGTAGACATTGAGGCAGGGAGGCAAGACGGTTGATGATTATGTGTAGGAATTTGAAACCCTCATGATTAGATGTGGGTCAATCGAGCCTCTAGAACAAACCCTAGCATGCTTTGTTCCAAGGCTGAAATATGAGATAGCGTGTGTTATTGAGCTGCAGCGATATAGTACACTTGATGAGGCTATTCAGTTGGCCTTGAAAGTGGAGAGGTAAAGGCGATCCAACTTATTCAGGATTCCGAGTAGCAGGCCCAATACTACTACCAAGCCCGTGGCAGTTGATGGTTGATCAAGAGGGACAAAGGTAGTAGGTGAGACAGTGAGGGCAATGGACAAAGCTACCCCTAGCACTGATAGGGAAAATATACCCTCTGATAAGGGTAAAGAGGTAATAGCACCAAACATGAGACAGACTGTTCCAGGATCTACTAGTGGAAAGATACGCCAAATCAAATGCTTTAAATACATGGGATTTGGGCATATGGTAGCATAGTGTCTAAACAAGAGGGTTATGACTATTATGGAGGGCATTGGAGAGGATATTGAGGATAAGAAGGAACAGGCTGAGCCTACAGATCTGTTTGTAGCACTGTAGGAGTACTACGATGATTAGACTGCAAAAACACATGAGGAGGGTACAGGTGAACAGTATTTACCCATTAATGTGTTATGCAGGACTTTGACCTTATCTCTTGATGCTAAGAACATACAGAGGGAGAACATATTCCACACTTCTTGAAGAATCAGAGGTAACCTTTGTGTATTCATCATTGATAGTGGTAATTGCACAAATGTTATATTTGCTGCACTAGTAGACAAATTACAATTATCTACTAGTCCACATCCTAGCCCTTACAATTTGCATTGGTTGGATAATCGAGGTAGTATGCATGTTACGCTAAGGGCAAAAGTACCTGTGAGTGTTGGGCAGAAGTATCACGATGAGATTCTATGTAACATGATCTCTATGTATGTGTTCCATTTGCTATTAGGTAGGCCTTAGATGTTTGATCGGAAGGTGTTACATGATGGTTTTAGAAACACTTATATGTTTAGTATGGGAGGGTCTAGAATAGTACTATTGCCAATAACTCCATCTGAAGTGCACAAATTCCAGGAGCAGATCAGAACTACTTCCATTACATCTAGTAACCGGGAGAATAGGCCAACAGAGATATCGAGGTTCGGTTCCAGAAATGATCCTCTAGATTTAAGGGCAAATCTTTCAAAGGCTTGAGGAGATGGTGGGAATTTTTCTGGCAACCTAGATGAGTACAGAATTCGATTTGGATGATGATCCAAACCACTCATATTTTACCCATATTTCTTTTATCTAATAAATATTTGAGTAATAATCTTACAAGTACAATAATATTTCTCGATGGGATGCCAAATGACTTTCATTTGTTGATCGCAAAGGGACATCATCAGATTCTCATCCAATGACCCGCTATGATCGGCATCGCCTCGATGCATTGGTTCTATGTGGATTCTTAATATTTTTGTATTTGTAATTGTTTCATTGGACTATTTATGTTGTAATCTTTCTTTTGGGACACTTACATTTACTTGTAATTGTCTTTTAGGACCGACCACCCTAAAAGTGGCATAGTTGTAATTTTGTGAACTTTTTAACCCTAAAGGAAACAAGTATAAATACTTGCTTAAGTAGGGTTTTGAGGGGTGAGCCAAAATTTATAGAAATAGAAAACACTTCACATGTGAGGTTAGGTTTTTTCCTAAAATCCAAATTGCTCTTATCAATTTCAATACCAAGAATTAAAATTGTAGTGAGTTACAACAAAGAAAAATTGTGAGTAATAAAAATTCCTTTTTGTTATGTTTCCTTTTCATCACTAGTGAGTTATATCTAAGGTTGATTAGGAGTGTTCTTGGGAAGATTTTGATTTCAATTGTAATCATTTTATCATGTTATAAGATTGATTGGTTTTGACATTAGTTCTACCCATCAATTTTGCTTCATTTGAGCTGTTGATCATTTTGTTGGGAAAGGGGATCTCGGATTGGTTCTTGTTGTTTTTGTTGAATTCACGTGGCATTCAAGTTTGTTTAGTGTTGTTTTGAAGAATTTGATAATTGTGGACTATTAATTTGTAAGTTATAGCATTCAGATTTACTTGCAATCCAATAGGAATCACACCATTTCTAGTAGTTTTGAATCGAAATTGGACTAGTCATTGAGGTTTACAAATTGGTTAATTTGCATGTGCTCAATATTGATTTTAGGCACATCATATACTATGCTTAATTTGATCTTCAATCAACTAACTCCATTTGATTACATTAGATCTACACTTATAATCAATAAATCTAAGAAGAAATCACAACACTTTCCTAAACTTAATGCTATACATGCATAGCTCTTGTAAGGAATAAATTATGTATAGATCCCCCAATTAACTTCAATCTTAATCTAAAATTCACTTCAATTGACACTCAAAATCTTAATTAAATCATAGATCTACCTAATTAAACCTTAGATTAAAAATTAAAAAAATAAGAAACCTACCTTAATTAGTAACTTCAAACATATCCTAAGCTTGATTTGATCTTCAATAAACTAACTCCATTTGATTACATTAGATCTACACTTAGAATAAATAAATCTAAGAAGAAATCACATCACTCACCTAAACTTGGTGCTACACGTGCAGAGCTCTTGTAAGGATTAAATTACTTCAATAGTGATTGCACAAAGCTGACAAATGCATTATGCAATCCTACTATGGATGGCTTTATGTGAAGTTGTCAACAATTAGAGGGAAAAAAAATGCTACATTCATAGTCTACTCTTTGTTGAACATAAAAGCATTTGCATTTCAAATGCAACAAACAACTTTAATTTGTCTAATAGTTTAGGACTTTCTAAACATTATTAAGCAACATTTGCCAAATCAAAATATTTCATCCTACAATTAAAGCCTTGTACTTTATCATATAATCTAACTTTTAGTTATTGTGTAGTGAAAGCCTCCCTTTGACAAATGGTCTTCATGTGTCTAAAAGATAAATAACAAGTTATATGAACTTGTTAGACTAGAACTTAACATGGAAACCAACATAGATATTGTCTCTTTTTTCTTGTTAAGTTTCCAAATGTTTTCAACTTATACACCTTCTTGTCTCCATCTTAATTAATTAAAAAAGATAGAATAGAAACATTAACCAAAGATAATGTCTTAAAACTAAAAAGAGATCATCCTCTTATCTTATCATCTACATGAAGTAACATAGGAAAAAAGCTTGAAATGTGAATGTTCTAAATGCAAGGGGCTAAAAATAGGTTGATTGTCATATTTTACATTTTTACTTTTCTGAATTGCAAATCGATAAAATGTTAAAATAGGGAAAGTTCCAACAACATTCTATGTGCATAGGGAGAATCCTAGCAACATCCTTTATTAGACTGAAGTCAATATTGCATAGTATTCTAACTCCTACAATATGGCATTTCTTGTTTCCACTACAAAAGAACTACTAAAACTATTTGCTGAAAACATATCCTTTTGGGATGTGCTTTTAGCTTCTTCTTTTTTTTTTTTTTTTGTTTATTTGCGTTTAATTGCATTGTGGAGAGACTAACCAACAAGGATTCTATGTTATGGTTGGTCTTGGGCATAATGCCATCAGTACCAATCAATCAAGACATGATATATGATTTTTCCACAAATGCGTTAATCAAATGTGGAGGTAAATTCCACTATAGAGGAAAGTGCATGTGAGGTGCCTACAATGTTGTTATAGTTGATCCTACCAACATTATGTACAAAGTTAAAACAAGGTACAAGAATTTCCTTAAAGGCAAGTAATATTAAGAAAGATTTCAAGATTTGCTTGGTCATGATATCTTTCTTTTTTTTAATGATTTGAGGAAGGAACAATGATGACTGACAACAACCACGATGCATTCACCTAGTTAATGGAGTACTCATACTAAAGTATGCAAGAGTTGGTGGAGCATAAGCTATTGGGGCGACTAGAGAAGAACGGAAATTCAAGGAAAACAATTGATTTCCAAGGCATCTATGTGGATTTTAGGAGTAGAATCAAAGAAGTGGCTCAAAAAGGCACTCAAAGTTGTTCATGATTTTTTCCACACAATAGTTACAATAGATCATAGAAGAGAAAAATGGATATCTTAAATAGATGTTCTAATCTCTTATCTAGATTTATGGATGGCAAGAACTATAATTTTTCATATCAATTCCATAAAGTGTCGCATTAGTTTTATTTTAGTAGGAAGTAACACAAGCTCTATTAACAATAATCCTTAAATAGAAAGAAACATTGTTTTCAAAGCTTTATTCAATAGTTTTGCACCATCATGGTATCAAGGGTAAAGATCTACAAAATTATGATCTAATAGTCTTCACCTAAGATGAAATAAATGACATGGTCTACTTATAAGTAGCTTTACTAAAATCACTTCCAATGGAAATGAAAGTTGCGCAAATGGAGTCAATTTGGGGCAAGGGTTGCTTAGAGTTCAAGATGGAAAAATAGATAAAGGATGGGAAATTTTTGAGTGAAAATTAGTTTAAGTATGTAGTCTTTAATGCTATTTAGAGGTTGTGTATTGGCAAAGAGTTTGCAAATACTTGCAAATGAAAATGGTAGCCACTTCAATCCCATTAAGGTATAAAATAAATGTAATTGATAGTCATAAGATAGTTCGAAAAGTGACCACTACACTGTGTATGAAATATGGCATGCTCATTAAACTCAAGCCTAGGTTGGCTTAAGACTCACATCCTTTGCATAAGTTGTATGAAGTTGGACAAGAAAATGTAAATCTGGGATGAAAAAACTTTTAGGAGCATTGTTTGGTCTTAATCTATTGTTGGTGTCAAAATGTAAGTACATCGGATCATATTGTTTCATTGCATTACAATTTGAAATGTTGAGTAAGCAAAAAATGATGCTAGCACAAGAAGAGCACAATGTTTGACACAATTTTAAAGTGATAAAAGCATATGTGTGTTTTCTTGGTTATTGAGTTTGTTTGAGTTCTCAAACAAGTAAATTTAAGTTTAAAGTGATTGATATAGTTAGATAAGGAACTAAGAAAAAAATGTTTGTCCAACAAAACCTAAAGCTCTTACAATTTAGTGCTCTTATAGCAGTTTAGGGGTATATCTCCAAATATCCCAAGAAAAAAAATGAACAATCTAGATTCCTTTTTAATAAATGAACAGTTTAGATAGATTATTTTATCATATAGTCTAACTTTTAGTTACTGTATAGTGAAAGACCCCCCTAATGAATGGACTTGATGTGTCCTATAGATATATAACAAGTTATATACTCTTGTTAGACTTGTACCAAACGAGGAAAACATCATAGATGCTGCTTTTCTTTTTCTTTTGAGTTTCCAATTCCAATTTTTCCAAACTTACACAACTTATTTACTCCATCCTAATTAATTAAACAAGATAGAATAGAAACATTAACCAAAGATAATGTCATACAACAAAATAGAGATTGTCCTTTTATCTTATCATCTACACGAAGTAGCACTAGAAAAAGGTCAAAATGTGAATGTTCCAAATGCAATGGACCAATAAGTGGTTAATCGTCAGACTTTATGTTTTTACTTTTATGCATTATAAAGCAATATAATGTTTGATAATTACATTCTAAGGCATCTTTGTTTCTTATGAAGCTTGATAAGTTATTGTATATATTAATGAGTCGAATGAGTAATATATGTCCTCTTTTGTTACACTTTCAAAAATGCCCGTAACTCATTTGATTAACTCAAAACCTGCAATTGATATAACATAACACATGGTAACTTGGTTTCAATGTTTTCCTAACTCTATTGACTTGTTTAACTCACTTAAAAACGTATATATTTTAGTTCATCTAGGCTTGTAACATTAATGATTTATCATAATTATCTCAATACTCCGCCGTACTTACCTTTCAAGTCCACAGCCACTCTACGTAGTTAATCAACTCTCCATCCGTCTTGATTCACATTAAATCATTCAAATAGCAAGATAAATGAGAGAATCCTAGCCGCATTTTTCATCTAACTAAGGTCGACAATGCATAGTATATTAACTCCTACAATATGGCATTTCTTGTTTCCACTATAAATAAATTGTTGAAATTATGTGCTGAAAACATATCCTTTTAGGATGTGGCTTTAGCATTGTTTGCTCTATTTGTGTTTAGCTACATTGTGGAGAGACTAACTAATAAGCGTCCTATGTTGTGGCTGGTCTTGGGCATAATGCCATTAGCACCAATCAATCAAGATATACGATTGGTCCATAAATGCTTTAATCAAATTTAGAGGTACTTTCCCCTATAGATGAATGTGGATGGGAGGTGCTTATGATGTTGTTATAGTTGATCCTACCAACATTGAGCACATGGTTGAAATAAGGATTAAGAATTTCCTTAATGGTAGGTACCATAGAGAAAGATTTCAAGATTTGCTTGGTAATGGTATTTTTAATGTTGATAATGATTTGTGGAAGGGGCAAAGACACCTAGCAATAGCCAAGATGTATTCAACATGGTTTATCAAGCCCTCATATCCAAGGTTGTCAAACTCACAATTTTACTTAGAATCGCTAAAAGGTCTATAAAATTGAAATATAGAATCAAAACGTCAAAATATAAATTTCTACAACATATGTAAAATAGCTTTCAAAAGCTATAAATATGTTTACGATAGTCATAAAAAAATATAAAATATAAGATGAAATAAAGAAATTTAATATAAAGTTTAATTGCAATTTATAATAAAAATTATATACTTAGAGTACAAATAAATTGTATAAGTTGTTAAACTAATATATAAAACTATAATATAAATAACAATACCAATATGAAATGAATTACAACATAAATTATAATAATAAAATACAATACTAAAAAAATTCACCATCCCCTTTATCATCATCAAAAGTCAAAATTAGTACCAACTCTCTCTTCAACATCATAATAATCATTGTCATCTTTATCATCAATACTAACATCATTACTGGTACTACTATCAATATTACCTTATATTATAATTCTAATTCTTTTAAAGAACTAATAATATTCATGTCTTGTGAAAGTTAAATTGTATTTTTCAATTTTTAACCATTTAACTAAAATATGTAAAATTAGTAAATTTAGTTAAAAATGTAAGATTTTACTAATTTTACGTATAAACTCGTTATTCTACCATAAGTTTATATAAAACTGATTTTATACTCAAGTCAACTTGAAAAAGTTTTCTAAAATCATAAACTTGTAGAATCGTATAGTAGAATCGCGACTTTAACAACTATGTTCATACCAAACTATGCAAGAGTTGGTGCACCATAAGCTATTGAGGCTACTAGAGAAGAAGGGGAACTCAAGGACACAATAGATTTCCTCGATGTGCTTCTTCAGTTCACATTTGATAACAATTGCATAGCCACTTTTGGATTTAATCTAGGCTACTTGGCAATTGATATGCTAAAAGTTCCTTTTGCCACAACTTTTGAAGAGACCACATAATTTACACTATTCAAATTTTTAGGTCCACATGTTGTTAGTAGTCCATGTAGATTTTATGAGTAGGTCCGAGGAAGCGGCTCAAAAAGGCACTCAAAGTTTTTCATAATTTTTCCCACACAAAAGTTGCAAATCATAGAGCAAAGATGAGTAAAATTGGTAACTTAAATGGACGTTCTCATCTCTTATCTAGACTTATCGATGGCAAGAATTATAATTTTTCATTTCAATTCCTCAAAGATTTTTGCATTAGTTTTATTTAAGCAAGGTGTGACTCAAGCTTTGTGGCATTAGCTTGGTTGTTTTTGCTACTCACAATAATCCTCAAATAGAAAGAAACATTTTGCAGAGCTCTATTCTATAATTTTGCTCCACTGTGGTATCAAGTGTAAAGCCCTACTAAATTATGATATAATATTATTCACCCAAGATGAACAAAACAACACGGTCTATCTACAAGCAATTTAATTAGAATCACTACGTCTTTACTAAGTGGTTCCAATGGAAATGCAAGAGGCTCAAGAAGATGATAAAGGATGGAATGAATTTGGGGAAGGATAAAAAATGGATAAAGGATAAGAAGTGATAAAAGCAAAAAAAGATACAACTATGAGGAAAGCACAATGTTTGGTGTAATTTGAAGCGAGAAAAGCATATATGTGTTCATCTTGCTGTTAAGCTTGTCTAAGTTTTTGAATAAGTAAGCTTAAGATTCTAAATTTAAGTTTAGCCGAGCTGATATTGTTTAAGAAGGAACTATGAAAAAATTGATTGTCTAACAAAGGATAAAGCTCTTACAATTTAGTGCTCTTACAACAATTTAGGGTATTTCCAAATATCCCAAAAAATACAATATTGAACCATCTAAATGCATTTCCATTAAATAAACAATTTAGATGGATTACTTTATAATATAGTCAAACTTTTAGTTACTATATAGTGAAAGCCCCCCTTTGGTGAATGGTCTTGATGTGTTTAAAAGAAATATAACAAGTTATATGCTCTTGTTAAACTTGTACTTAATGAGAAAACTATCCTAGAAATCATTTTTTTTTTCCTCTTTGAGTTTCTAGTTTTTTTCAAACGGACACATCTTGTTTTCTCCTTCTTACAATGATAATGCCATACAGCTATAAAGAGATTATCTTCTTATCTTGTCATCTACACGAAGTAGCACAAGACGAAAGATTGAAATGTAAATGTTCCAAATGCAATCGGCCAAAAAGAAGCTAATCATCATATTTTACATTTTTGCTGTTATGAATTGCAAAACAATTCAAAGTTTGGTAATTACAAACTAAGGCATCTTGGTTTTGGGATAAAGCTTAAATGAGCTTATTTAAATTTTAATGGGACAAATGATTTATGTATATCCTCCTTTGTAACACTTTCGTAAGCACCATTAACTTATTTAGTTAACTTAAAACCTTCAATTGATGTAATATAACACATTGCAACTTGTTTTTGACGTTTTCCTAACTCTATTGACTTGTTTAACTCACTTAAAAACATATACATTTTAGTTCATTTGGACCAATAAAATTAATGATTCATTACAATTATCTCGATACAACATCATACCTCCGTTTCAGGTCCATAGCAGCTTTGCAATTAATTAACTCTCCATCCATCTTGATTTAGATTGCATCATTCAAATAACAATGTAAAGAGAGAATCCTAGTAGCGTTATCCCTCGAACTAAGGTCGATATTACATAGTATATCAACTCTAGCAATATGGCATTTCTTATTTCCACTGCAAATGAATTGTTGAAACTATGTGCTAAAGATAACCTTTTGGGACGTGGGTTTAACATTGTTTGGTGTATTTGTGTTTAACAGTATTATAGAGAGACTAACCAATAGGTTATGGACGATTTTGGGTATAAATGTCATCGGTACTAATTAATCAAGATAGGGTATATAATTGGTCCACAAATGCTTTAATCAAATGTTGAAGTAATTTATCTTATAGAGGAATGTAGATGGGTGGTGCCTACGGTGTTGTTACAATTGATCCTACCAATATTGAGTACATCAATAAAACAAGGTTCAAGAATTTCCCTAAAGGCATGTACTACAGAGAAAGATATCAGGATTTGCTCGGTAATGGTATTTTTAATACCAATAATGATTTGTAGAATGAGTAAAGACAGCTAGCAATAGCCAAGATGCATTAAACATGGTTTATCGAGCATTCATACTGAACTATGTAAGAGTTGGTGTATCATAGGCTATTGAGGCTACTAGAGAAGAAGGGGAAGTCAATGGAACGATTGATTTCTGGGATGTGCTTCTTCAGTTCACACTAGGCAATATTTGCACTGCTGCTTTTGGATTTGATCCAGGTTGCTTGGTAATTAATTTGCCAAAAGTTCCCTTTGGCATAGCTTTTGAAGAGGCTATAGAATTGACATTGTTTAGATTTTTGCTTCCACCAATTATAGGAAGTCCATGCAGATTTTGGGAGCAAAACCGAAGAAGATGATCAGAAAGACACTCAAAAGTTATTCATGATTTTTCCCACACAACAGTTGCAAATCCTAGAGCTAAGAAGAGAAAAATCGATAACTTAAATGCATGTTTTGATCTCTTATCTAAACTTATGAATGGAAAGAACTATAATTTTTTAGATCAATTCATTAAAGATTTTTGCACTTGTTTTGTTTTAGGAGGGCATAACACAAGTTCTATAGCACTCGCTTGGTTCTTTTGGCTAATTCACAATAATCCACAAGTAGAACGAAACTTTTTTTTTTTTTTTTGAAGCTCTATTCCATAATTTTGTGCCACCATTGTGTCAAGGATAAAGCCTTTCTAAATTATAATGAAATAGTCTTCACCTAAGATGAACTAAACGACATTGTCAACCTACAAGCAGATTTATCATAATCACTGTCTTTACCTAGGATGCCAATGGAAATGAAAGAGGCTTAAGAAGATGATATCTTCCCCAACGGCACTATAGTAAAGAGAGTAGCTAGGATTCTTTACTAAGTCTTTTCGATGGCACGGATGGAATCAACTTGGGGAAAGGATTGCTTGGAGTTTAAGCCAAAAAGACAAATGAAGGATGGGAAATTTGTGAGTGGAGATCAGTTCAAGTATGTTGTTTTCAATGCTGGTCCAAGGTTATGTAGTGCAAAAAGTTCGCATACATGTAGTTGAAAATGGTAACTCCTTAAATCTTATTAAACTATAAAGTAAATGTAATTGACAGTCATATGGCAGTTCCAAAAGTGACTACTATACTGTATATGAGATGGCGTATTGGTTAACCTCAAGCCCAATTGGCTTGGGATTCACATCCTTTGCGTAAGGTGTCAGAAGTCTGAATTGAAAATGCAAATTTAGGATGTATCAGGAGTGTTGCTTTGATCTTAATCTACTATTGGTATCATAAAGTAAGTACATCAAATCGCATATTTTCGTGGTATGTTTAATTGAAATGTTAAGGTAACAAAAAATAATGCAAATATGAGTTTTTATAGTCACTATGTTTATAGTAAATTCAAAAAGAGTTCTAGCTAGATCATTAATTCTGTGTATAAATCTCTTCATACATTTAACAAGAAAAGTGCACATTTAGTTTTTAATGTTCACCTACTTTTGTATTTAAGCTTTTAACCTTTTATTTTTTCTTATGTAAGTCTGCAACATTTTGCAACTTCTACAAAATAAAATTTTGCTTAATTCCATTAAATTTTCTCTTAATCCTTGGCACATATCAATCTCTTATCGGTTGCTAATAATTAATTTAATAATCTAATAATATTAAATACATCTAATTACATAATATAACAATAAAAATATTAATAAATACAAAATCTCACTCTACTTTATTAATAACCTTCTCCATGTCTAACTTCACAATCATCTAACCTTATTCTCCTTTTTCTTCCCATCTAATGAATGCAATAGTTCTTGAAAATTATAATGTTATCATTAGACTTTCGTCTTGGCACAAAGTTCGATTATTCTAAGGTCTCAGTCTGTGGACCAACATCTTGCTAATCACCTTATAAATCATGGTGCATAACTTGATAGGGCACAAGTCCTTAATTTTATTAACTCTAAGCACCTTTGGTACCAACACAATTAAAGTTTAGTTCAACTCCTCTAGTACAATTCCTTTCCTCCATCTAGGACCCACCAACGCTCATAAAAACCCAGGTCGGTCCTCCATTCATCCAACCGGAGGTGTGGATAACGAGGCCACCTTCACAACCTTTCCCTTCTGTCCTATGTTGTAGTAAGGTAGGGCGATTCGCTTGAGTTGCTCAACCGCCCCTTAGCCCGGTGCTCATGACGCACTACGGAACCTCCACCGTGTTGGGGGACCAAGCAAGGCATAGCTAGCGGCATAAGAGCTGACTTGGCGTTAGCAGCTTTGTGCCGCACTAGAGTAATCCAATATGTGGTTCCGTACATTCCACCACTTCTTCGTTCATTTCCAATACTAATCGTGAAACACCATGAGGAGCAGGATGTTAAGGTCCAAAACTTGAAGTGAAATTTTTTATTTGCCTATTCCTAGTCGTCATGGGAAAGAAATTAAAAAGAGATTATTCCCTAAGAGCTTGTATAGTACTACCAGTACCAGAAATGCATATCTCTTTAATCATGTCTTGTATTATGGTTCCCACAATCCACCAACATTCTTTAAAGAAGCTTGCATGGTATCCATCCACTCCTAGTGTTTTGCTATTTTAAATGCTCCTAAAAAGCTTTTCTAATTTCTTCTCCCATACAAGCCTTTTCTAATTCTTTTCTCTCCTCTTCTTTTAGACCATATTGCATCTTCAACCATTCCGGTGGTTCACTTCTACTATATATTCTTTCAAATTTGAATAGGTCAATAAAGTGTCTATAAAGGGCTAAAAATATTATGTAAATATATTGGGCTAACCCCATTGATTATTTGGTTTAACTCATTAGGCTAGGTGACAAGGGCTAATGAGTTCAATCCAATTATTGGGATGAGTTAGGGAGAACTGGCTTAGTAGGCTCGAAATAGGGATCGTTGGATTGGTCCATCTGCATCTAACCTTTCTTAGGTAGGCTTATGTGCTTATGAGGAAGGCTACTAGTCTTGGGCCTATGGCAAGCTCATTAGGATAACCTTAAAATGAGCAGTCTCCATCTTGTCCGTTGATTGCTAAAGTGATCCAACGGATGTCATCAAGCCCAAGAATTTATAAATACTCAATCATTCCTCTTCATTAAAGGACCTTTTCCCAAATTCCTGTGATTAGAGAAACAATGTTCCACCAAGAGTTCTCTACTCTCTAAGATCAAACAAAAGATCAGGCAAAGAACAATCTCCATTGCCCAAGAACTGTAAGGTTAATGCTTGAGGGTCCCTTAGCTCCCTTGTTTATTACTTGTGCATTTGAGATGCTTGAGATTACTTGTTCCTTCTCTCTGCCTCCCTCTCCCTAGTCATCCTATCATGTGCCATCTTTGAATCACTTGTCTTTAAATTCATGTGTAGTGTGGTACCCATGTGATACATACGTGACCACTCCTACCAAGACTCTCCATCTACATTTTGGCGACTCCACTAGGGATACAGTTAAGTGATAAAAGAGTAATGGCACCCCCTAAGAAGAGAGGACCATCTAACAATATCTATCAAGAACAAGATCCTAACTCTAAACTAATGGAGTAGAACCTATCTTAAATACCGCAGAATACTAGTTAAAGCAATTCATAGCTTGAGGCTCCCATAAATCCTGCACAAATGATGCAGACTATGCAAGAGAACACAAGGGCTCTAAATCAACTTATGACCATGTTTGCTCCACTAGTCACAGGGTCGGCTGCTACTGTTGCTGTGTAACAAGGTGTAGCTTTGCCAAACACCAACATTGCTACGCAACATGCAATTCATCCTATTAACCCTCCTATGGATGAGGAGAACATTCTTTAGGAGCAAACCACTTAACCTGATGTTCTACCTCCCAATGCTTTCGGTGGATTTAGCCGTCAGCCTACTCCCATACCTGCTTCCATGGTATTTGTCCTAAGGACTTCCTTTGTAACGAAGGAAGACTTAGATATATACTTAAAAGAATACAAACAAAGTAAACTATGGGGGTACTAGAGTTAAGACTCCCTTACCATCAGCACATCGCCGAAAAGTCGTATCCTAAGGACTATGTTAGTCCTAAGTTCATCTTGTTCAATGGTAAGAAAGGGAGCGCCAAAGAACATTTACTTAAGTTTATCGAGACCTTAGAAGTATATAAGCTAGATGATGACTTGATGCTGAAAGAATTTTCCAAATCACTGACTGAAAAGGCATACACTTGGTATGTCAACCTCCTTGTAAGGTCAGTTGATTCATGGGGATCTATGTGTAAGCTGTTCCTAGAGAAATTCTTCTCTATTCAAGAATGGGTCGCAATCGTAGACATGGGAAAACCACAGCAGTACCCCAAGGAAGACTTAATAGATTATATAGAACGCTTCAGAAAGCACACACTAGATATTCAAGACATATATAACGAGAGGGAGTTATTGAAGATTTGCAATCAAGGGATGTTCACTAAGTAGGCAGTCCACTTAGAAAATCTCAATCTAAGTTCCTTTTCTGCACTAGTCGAGACTATAAGGAGAATTAACGATTCTATTACAAGACATGATGCGAACCCCACCAACCCGTGACGAAACCTGATGATCTAGATTTGATACTCCTCACAACCTACAAATCTATCAAAAACAATGGAAATCGCGACCCATTGTCTATAGATAAGATAAGAACCTTGGTATAAGTGAAAACACCACAATTGATTATGGAGCGATCGATTGATAAGTTTGAGTGAACGCCACGGATTCAAAATCCAATAAGTTAGATAGTTCTATCAAGAACCAAAAGAGAAAACTCTCTAATTTGTGAATAAGCTTTGTTCAATGCTCCTCCTTACAATGATTCTATGACGACTATTTATAGTCTCACAAGAAGAGTAAACAAAATGACATAAGAAAACCTAATTTGAATAAAGGACAAACATTATACGCCAACAGCCTAAAATATTACAAAGCCGGTCTATATTTTATACAAACTCTACTCCAAAGCTGGCGGCTTTGAAATCAACCTAAGTCAGCCTTCATTGTAACTTACGTTAGCCACTTAGGCCAACAACCTTCTTTCCACGCCGGCCATTTAGGCCGGTAGCCTTCAGTGATTCTAAAGTTGTCGACCTTTGATCTCTTCCTCGATTTTCGCCTTCATGTTCCGCACTTCAAATAGGGTCGTGCTCCTTGATCCAATCTTCTTAGCTTGTCTTCGATCATCCTTAAACTAATCCTCTTAGTGTGATCTTCATCATTCCCCTCCTATTGAAAAGGATTTGTTCTCAAATCGTCACCTACATTAGAAGAACTCAAATTAGTAATATTAAAAATAGTACTAGTTTGATACTTACCTAGAAATTCTAATTTGTAAATGTTGTTGTTGATGCACTCGAAGACTCAAAATTGACGTTCACCTCTTGGAAGCCGCTTTGATTGCCTTTGTGCTAGGAATCACTTTTGATACTTGCGCACCCAAACCCAATCTCCAGGGTCAAAAAGTATTTGACAACGCCCTTTGTTGGCTTGTTTTGCATATTGCTTCTTTCGTCACTCAATATTAATCTTGTCCTTCTCATGAACCTTAGCAGATCTCTTTGTTCCTGAAAACAGAGCATTCTTAACCTCACTGACCTTTTCATAAAAATTTTCTTTCCACTCTGTTTTTCTCTCATCACTCAATGTTTTTCCTCTCTTTTCTCTTTCCTTTGACTCAGACTGTCTCTCCGTTTCTTCTACAATAGGGCTCAGTTTAATTTTTTTACTAACTCTCTTTCGTTCACTCTCACTCTGTAACCTTACTTGATCTTCATAAAAAATTTCTTTTCTCTCAACTTTTATCTTTATCTTCTCACAAGCCTCATCTTCCCTCTCTTTTCCTTTTAGACTCTCACTCACTGTCTCTTTTGCGCTCTCTTTCTTTTGACCACTCTCTTTTTGCAATTTCATCTAGTCCTTATAAACTTGCCTAAGCGTCAAAGGCACAAGAGTAACTAGCCTTTGATTGTGCTCAAAAGAATACTTATTAGTAAAGCTGTCATGCTTAACCCTCCTATCAAACTGCCATGGTTGTCCAAGCAACAAGTGAGTAGCTTGTATCAGAACTACATCACATAAAATGTCATCTTCATACTTTCCAATGTGAAAAGTAACTAGCACCTGCTTGTTCACCCTCACTTCTCCACTATCATTCAACCATTGCAATTTGTAAGGTCGAGGATGCTTACTAGTGGAAAGTTCTAATTTCTCCCATAGCTGCACTTGCTACATTAGTATAACTCCTACCATCTATAATCACACTACACACCTTGTTTTGAACTAGGCATCTAGTATGAAAAATATTCTCCCTCTGCACCTCTTCCTCTTCTATAACTTGTACATTCAAAGCTCTCTTAGCTACTAACAACTCTCCCCGAATAGCATACTCCTTACCATCAAAATTTTTAAGAGAATTTCTATTAGACATATTGCTGCACAATACAATGTTAGGAGTAATAAAATAAAAATCTCACGATTTCACTCGCTCACGTGTTTTCACTCAAATCGCTCTACTATTCTCACCAATCTTTACCCACTCAAAAAAATTCCTCTTTTTGATTCTTTTGGAACTAAAAATCCAATTGAATTTGTTCTTATAGAAATCCACCCAACTTTCTAAACAGCAATTTCATAACATGATTTGACAAGATTCAACGAAGCTAAGAAATTCTAATAAGGATCACCACAAACTCGAATTTCAACAATTTTCATGAAACTCTTTTTTTTTATATATGAATTTCTTTTTTCTTTTTCTTCTTCTCTTTTTTTTTTTTTGTACGAATTTTTCTTTTTGATTCTTGAGAAAGGAAGTTTGTACAATTCCCTTCAAACACTAACCACAATCAATCAAAATCTAATTGCATATCAAATTCAAAGAACAATTTTTTTTAATCCAAAACCCTAGATCTAAGAACAAGCAATTATAACAATAAGATAGGCGATCTTGACAAACCTAATTAATCTGATACCAAACTGATGCGAACCATGCCAACCCGTGATGAAACCTAACGATCTAGATTTGATAATCCTCACAACCTATGAATCTATCAAAAACGATGGAAACCGCGACCCATTATCTATAGATGAGACAAGAACCTTGGTATAAATGATAATGCCACAATTGATTATGGAGTGGTTGATTGATAAGTTTGAGTGAACGCCATAGATTCAAAATCCGATAAGTTCAATAGTTCTATCAAGAACCAAAAGAGAAAACTCTCTAATTTGTGAATAATCTTTGTTCAATGCTTCTCCTTACAATGATTCTATGACGACTATTTATAGTCTCACAAGAAAAGTAAACAAAATGACATAAGAAAACCTAATTTAAATAAAGGACAAACATGTGCCAGTAGCCTAAAATATTACAAAGCCAGCTTATATTTTATGCAAAGTCGGCTCCAAATTCGGCAACCTTGAAATCAACCCAAGTCGGCCTTCATTATATCTTACGCTGGCCACTTAAGCTGACGAACTTCTTTCTACACTAGCCATTTAGGATAGCAGCCTTCAATGATTATGAAGTTGTCGGCCTTTAATCTCTTCCTCAACTTTCGCCTTCATGTTTTGCACTTCAAATAAGGCTATGCTCCTTGATCCAATCTTCCTAGCTTGTCTTTGATCATCCTTGAACCAATCCTCCTAGTATAATCTTCATCAAGACAACAAGGAGAAAATGGGAGGTTTGGGAAACAAGCAACATCTGCTAGCTCGACCCAAGTTGAGACCATTAAGGACAATAAGAAGCTAAGGAATGATACATCCCAAGGATCTAAATCAATCCCCCCTTTCCCATGCCCAATGGGAAAAGTACATGCTTTATTTGATCAATGGTTATGAGATGAGAATATCAAGCTCTCAAGAGTGGATCGTCTACCAATACAAAATGAGAAGAATAATCCTTTTTTGCAAGTATCACAAGTTTGTAGGTCACCCTACGAAAGAGTGTTGGACTTTAAAGAAAATTTTCAATGATAGGGTCCGTAATGGGGAACTTATCATAGAAAATAATGATGTCTATAATAATTCACTTCCTGCACACAATAATCAACGGGGTACTGCAAGTGTCATAAGTCACAATCCTAGTACTAAAGAAGGAGATATGTCACATGCTGAGGTACATAATGTACAAGTAGCTATGACTAGGAATAATGAAGGTGTATGTATGCCTAAAGTAGCCGCTCGATGAAGAAGGCTAACTTCAGAAATTTTTTTAACTTACTTGGGTTTAACAAGGATATACGTCTTGCAGCAGCAACTGCCCTTACCGAAATCATAGAGAGACAATATAAGGAGTGTAGTCTGGCACAACCTGTATGAAGAATGGCAAAGGCACATAAGAATGCAATTCTCTTTACTTATGCGAACATGTGCACCAAGAACCCCAATCACAATCGTCCTCTTTATGTGGAAAGCATGCTAAATGGGCATCCCATGAAGAGGACATTCATAGATAATGGCTCTTCCATAAACATAATGCCATTTTCCACACTAAAGGCTATAGGAATAGACAACCAGTGCCTAGTGAGACAACCTATTGCCATCAATAGTTTCATTGACACATCTACAAAAACAGTAAGGTATGTTAATGTGAGCTTTAAAGTAGGCCCTATATAGAGCTCTACATGGTTCCATGTGATCGATGCGCCCGTATCCTTCTACCTACTAGCTAGAAGAAAGTAGCTACATGATCATAATCTCACACCCTTAACATGGCATCAATGCATTAAGTTCTATTGGAAGGGAAAGGACAAATTTATTCTTACTACAAACAATCCATTCGAGCATAACGAGGCATACTTTATTGAAGTTGTATTCTTTGATGAATATGCCAAAGAAGGAGAAACTACTATCGTAACACCCTCTAGCACACCACTACCTACATGGGAAGAGACTCAAGAGAAGCCTATGAGAAAGAAGAGAATGTGAAGCTCTCATAGGGGCCAAAAGAAGCAAAAGAGAAATGAGGTAATAGAAAGTTTCATTAGAGAAGATAGGTGAAGGGTGTACTATTTACGATGGTCCACAAGATTAGAAGGAGATAGACCCAAAGAAGCTTGTTCATCTTCTTTAGATCCCATACCAATACAAGAAACCCAACCACCCTACCCCCCCTAAAGATGCAGGATCAACCTAAGCCACATGTTGATGAAATTGAAGAGTTCGATCTAGCGAAACCAAGGGAGTCTCCCTGACCTATCTTCATTAGTAAGTGATACGAACCACGCCAACCCGTGACAAAACCCAATACCTATACGTTCGGAATTCGTTGCCTAGGACGCCCAAACACCTAAAGTGGAAACCGCGACCCATTGTGTATAAGCGAAACAAGAACCTTGGTATAATGTGAAGACGCCACAATCGGGATGAAAGACCGATTGATAAGTCGGGATAAATGCCACGAAAATTAATCCGATAAGTTCGATTTAGTTCTTGAAGAACCAAGAGAGGTGCCTCTCAAAAGTGTTTAATGTTCAAAGATGTAAATTCCATGTTGTTCTAAACCCTAGGAGCTTTTATACTAGGGTTACAATTCGTGAAAAACAAGTCCAAAACGACGTAGCTTAGATAAGTTGCGTAAAAAACACGAAAACAGAACAAGCTGGCCGGCAGGGGATACACGGCCGTGTACACGACCGTGTATTTTGGCCGTGTACTTTTCTGTGCACATTCCGGTCACATACACGACCGTATACTTCTGGTCGTGTATCTTTCTGTGGATTTGCTTGTCTCCATACACGGCCGTGCCTTTTAGCCGTGTATCTAGCCGTGTATGATTCTGTGCAATCTTGGAATTCCTACACGGTCGTGCCTTGAACATACACGCCCTCTTCAACCCGTGTCCGGTGTGACTTGTATAAAAGCAAGGGTCTTCCCATGGTTGTTCCAATCCGTTCCAACTTCATGATTGCTCCAATCCTTTCCTGCTTCATGGATAACCTTTATCAACCCGTTAAGTGCTTCCTTGAATCGTTTCGCTTGATTTCTTGTGATCGGTCCAGGCGGCACTTCAAGAGGATCCACAATTCTTCTTCCGGCTTGGCTCTCATCATGGATCTCATCATTCCCCTCCTCTTAAAAAGGATTTGTCCTCAAATCATTGCCTGCATTAAATGGACTCAGATCAGTAACATAAAATGTGACACTTACTGGATACTCACCTGGTAAATTTTTCACGTAGGCATTATCATTGATTTTCTCAAGCATCGGAAATGGACCATCTCCCCTAGGGTTCAACTTGGATCTCCTCTGCAATGGAAAACTCTCCTTGCGAAAATGCACCCAAACCCAATCTCCAGGCTGAAAAATCTTGGGTCTCCTGTCCTTGTTCACCCTTGAAGCGACCCTGGCATTTTGTTTTACAATCCTAATCTTTACCTATGCATGTAGCTTTCTCACGAAATCTACCTTAGAATCAGCATCAAAACTCACAGACTTGTTAAGTGGCAATGGCAATAAATAAATAGGAACCAATGGGTTAAAACGATACACAATCTCAAATGGTGAACAATGAGTAGTGCTATATAAAGCCCTGTTATATGCAAACTCCACAAATGGTAGACAATCCTTCTAAGTTCTAATGTTCTTCTCTATGATTGCCCCTAACAATTGAATTAAAGTCCTATTAACCACATCAATTTGTGGGTGACAGATAGTTGAAAACATCCGTTTAATTCCCAACTTTTCCCACAATACTCTCCAAAAATGACTCAAAAATTTCTCATCACGATCACTAACAATGCTTCTAGGTATACCATGCGGACGCACTACCTCTCTAAAGAACACATCAACAATGTGTATAGCATCATCAGTTTTATGACAAGGAATGAAATGAACCGTTTTAAAAATCCTATCCACAACCACAAAATTAGAATCCCGACCATGCCTAGGCCTAGATAATCCTAACACAAAATCTATGGAAATGTTTATCCATGGCTCACAAGGAATGACACTATACTCATATAACCAATCTAAGAAGTCATCTAAACAAGGAATGGGATGACGATACTTTACCGTAAAGTTGTTGATAGCGCGGCAATCAACACACATTCTTCATGACCCATCCTTCTTAGGCACTAAAATCACAGGCACTACACATGGACTCATGCTTTCTCTCACGTACCCCTTCTCCATTAATTCATCGACCTGCCTTTGGAGTTCCTTTATCTCCTCCGGATTGCTCCTATAAGCTGGCTTGTTTGGAATCGATGCTCCGGGTAAAAGGTCAATCTGGTGCTCAATACCACGAATAGGTGGTAATCCCTTTGGAATCTCTTTAGGGAAGACATCTTCAAAGTCCTGCACAAGAGACACAACCACACTAGGCAAAGAGTTAGATAGTTCATTAGTATTAAGACATGTTTCCTTAAAAACCAGCAACAACATAAGTTGCTTCATCACTAACGCTCTCCTCACTACACTCGCTCTTGCCACCCAACTCTCCTTTTGCAAGGCTACCCTCTCCTTTTCACTCACCACCAAAGTTGATTCCCCTTCAACTTGGCCTCTCACACTCTTTCCAGCCTTCCTCTCTTTTTCCTTTTGATCTTGACTTTTATATTCCTTTTCTTTCTCATTGTCTTTTGCTCTCTCACTCTCCCTCTGCTTTTCACTCACCTTATGTTTTGCAAAAGACTGTTGTAGCTACAACTGGTCCTCATACACTTGTTTAGGTGTTAACGATTTAAGATTAAAGCTTTTCCCCTGGTGAACAAGCGTATACTTGTTAGAAAAGCCATCATGAACAACCTTCCTATCAAATTGCCATGGCCTCCTCAACAACACATGACATGCTTGCATTGGCACTACATCACATAACACCTCATCCTCATACCTACCGATGCGGAAACCAATCAAGGCTTGCTTACTCACCTTAGTCTCACCACTATCATTCAACCACTGCAATTTATATGGACTAGGGTGTCTAACAGTTTTGAGCCCCAGCCTCTCAACAATAAAATTATTCACTACATTGGTGCAACTCCCTCCATCAATGATCAAGCTGCAAATATGATCTCCTAGATAACATCTAGTATGAAATATATTCTCCTTGAAATACTCATCTACACTTCGGCTTCCCTACCTCAGAGTTTGCAACTTGTTGTGCAATTCACGATAGTAATACGCAAGCACAAACCGCTTCTTCATCACTCTTTTCATCTCTTCCCAAGACTAAATAGGTGGCTCGCCATTCCTTCTTCGATTCAACAGTAGTTGATCCCACCACACTATAGCATAATCCGAAAACTCAATGGCAGCAAGTTTTACTTTCTTTCTCCCACTATAGTTGTGACAATAAACACCATCTCCACCTTTTTCTCCCACTGTAAATACGCCTCGGGATCATTCTTCCCTTGGAAAGGAGGAATCTTCATCTTTATGCTACTCAATTGATCATCCTCTCTATTCCTATCTCCTCTATCTTCCCAATCTCTAGTTCATCTATTCCGACCACTATAACTTCTATAACCCCCAACAGAAGGCTCATAAAAATCATCATCCGACATTTCATCTCCACTCCTCGGTACTCTCCTAGAACGACTCACCCTCTTACGCCCTTGGAATACGTTTGTGGATTGCTCTAGTCTTTGCTCTACCGTCTCATGAATTTGTTCCATTCCCTCTTGGAACATCCTCTTCATCTCACCCCTCAACGCCTCAATTACTAACCTAGCATCAAACCTTCCCCTCTCACCTTCAGGAGAATGTTGTCTCGACATAGTTCCTGCAGAAAAGATTAGTACTAACACAAATATATATAAAATTAAACCTCACGATACACTCCCTTACGTGTTTCGCTCAAATGATGATATCACACAGTCACTCGTGTAATCTCACAAATAATGATGATATCAACTCGCCAATTTCCTCTTCTCAATTCTCTTGGAACTAACTCGAACTACACAAATTTCCTTCCGTAGAATTCAAAACAACTCTAGGGTTCATAAATTTTCCTCTATTTTTCTATCCGAATTTCTTTTTTCTTTTTGTCTTGGTTGTTGCTCTTGATCACGTTTTTCTTTTCTTTTCTTTTCTCTTCTTTTTTTTTTGTCGTGATTTTTACTCTCTTTTTTTTTTTTTGTAACAATCGCCTAGTCGATATTACACTATCAAAAGACAATCAATACTACGAAATTGAATACGATAATTGATATGAACGATTGGAGTTAGGGTTTTTGATATTACCTTCCTCAACTGAACTTGATGTTTTGACAACCTAAGCTCTGATACCAAACTGATACGAACCACGCCAACCCGTGACGAAACCCAATACCAATACGTTCGGAATTCGTTGCCTAAGACGCCTAAACACCTAAAGTGGAAACCGCGACCCGTTGTCTATAAGCGAGACAAGAACCTTGGTATAATGTGAAGACGCCACAATCGGGATGAAAGACCGATTGATAAGTCGAGATGAATGCCACGGAAATTAATCCGATAAGTTCGATTTAGTTCTTGAAGAACCAAGAGAGGTGCCTTTCAAAAGTGTTTAATGTTCAAAGATGTAAATTCCATGTTGTTCTAAACCCTAGGAGCTTTTATACTAGGGTTACAATTCGTAAAAACAAGTCCAAAACGACGTAGCTTAGATAAGTTGCGTAAAAAACATGAAAACAAAACAAGCTGGTCGGCAGGGGATACACGGCCGTGTACACGACCGTGTATTTTGGCCGTGTACTTTTCTGTGCACATTCCAGTCACATACACGACCATGTACTTCTGGTCGTGTATCTTTCCGTGGATTTGCTTGTCTCCATACACGGCCGTGCCTTTTAGCCGTGTATGATTCTGTGCAATCTTGGAATTCCTACACGGCCGTGCTTTGAACATACACACCCTCTTCAACACGTGTCCGGTGTGACTTGTATAAAAGCAAGGGTCTTCCCATAGTTGTTCCAATCCGTTCCAACTTCATGATTGCTCCAATCCTTTCCGGCTTCATGGACAACCTTTATCAACCCGTTAAGTGCTTCCTTGAATCGTTTCGCTTGATTTCTTGTGATCAGTTCAGGCGGCACTTCAAGAGGATCCACATTTCTTCTTCCAGCTTGGCTCTCATCATGGATCTCATCAGTAAGCATCTTTTGCAAGAGCTAAACATCCACCTAGTAGAGTTGCTACAAAAGTATCGAGACGTATTTGCATGGATTTATAATGAAATGCCAAGATTGGACCTCACTCTAGTGGTACATAAGTTGAACATTATAGCCATGGTAAAGCCAATAAAATAAAGACAATGAATTTTTCACCCAAAAGTTGAGGTCCAAATCAAAGAAGAGATTGAGAAATTGGTTAAAGCTGGCTTCATCAAGCCAATTGAGTACCCATCATGGCTAGCTAATATCGTGCCTGTGAGGAAGAAAAATGGCCAAATACGAGTTTGTATAGATTTTCATGATCTCAACAAGGCTTGCCCAAAAGATAACTTCCCATTACTGAATATTTATATGTTAATAGATGCCACAACTGAGCATAAGTTGTTCTCATTTATAGATGGTTTTAGCAGCTACAATAAAATTAAAATGGCCACTACAGACACTGAGTGTACTACTTTTAGGATACCAGTCAGGAATTTGTACTATACAACCATGCCGTTCAGGCTTAAGAATGCAGGAGCTACTTACCAAAGAGTAATGACTGCCATTTTCCATGTTATGATGCATGACTTCATGGAAGACTATGTGGATGACATTGTTATCAAGTTAAGGCGAGCACCATATCACCTGATATACCTGCAGAAGGTTTTTGAGAAATGTCGGTTGTATAAACTACACATGAACCCTCTAAAGTGCATTTTTAGCATAGCGTCTGGCCAATTCCTTAGATTTGTAGTTCATAGAAAAGGGATTGATGTTGAACCAACAAAGGTGTAGGCTATATAATCTATGCCTTCACCCATTAACCGAAGGAATTAAAAATGTTCATGGGGAAAGTCTCTTATATCAGGCGATCCATCCAAGCATTAGTAAAGTTGACAATGTGGGGTGGGCTAGCGAGCTAGCTCGTAGAGCCAGCAAAAATTTTGCAAGGCAGGTGGAAAATTTTGGCCTAGGAAAGTAGCGAGTCATTTTAGCCCATGCTCGCATGGCCCACAAGTCAGGGCAGACTAACTCACTGCAGGCATGGGTTCGCCCACACGGCCCGCAAAAAAAAAAAAAAAAAAACTTAAATTAGCTCACTAAGCTATCCAATACCAATAGTAAAACTAAAAGTAAAGTAAGTAAATAAACTAAAAGGCAAAAGTAACAACTAAAAAAGAGATGCAACACACAAACATAACTCAAAACTTCTATACTCAGATCGTGATTTCATGCTCAGTCACCGCCACTAGAATATGAAAGAAAAAAAATGATATTGCCTTAGAGTTAAACAAATTAAATAGTTGTGAAAAGAAAATGAAAAACGATAAATAAAAAAAGAGTTGATAATGAAAATAATTTTTTATTTTGTAAAAAAAGAACTCTATGCGGGGTAGGTCGGCCGGCATCAACCCGTAGGCAGAGTCGGGCAAAATTTTTAGACCCGCAACATGTACGGGCTAACACGGGCTAGCCCGCTTCAACCCGTAGGCCGGTGCAGGTTAGAGCAAGCTAGCTTGCTTTCCTAGCTCTAAGCACTAGCTAAGATCTCTTATCCCCTACAACAGCTCATGAAGAAAGAGCACTGTTCAAGTGGGGGCAACTACAAGAGGAAGCCATTTATGAGGTAAAAGATATACTCATGTCTCCATAGACGATGACAAGCTAGTCAAGGGTTTACCAATGATTCTCTACTTGACATCCACTGATAAGTCCACTGGTGCTTTACTTGCACAAGAACTTGAGGGGAGGGAGTGACTTATTTATTACTTAAGTTGATCCCTCCAAGAGAGTGAATTCAGTTATTCAACTTATGAGAAGCATTGTCTTGCATTGATATTTACTACACAAAAGTTGTGTCATTACTTCTTGGCACATAAAGTCAATCTTGTCACTCACTTCGACTTGATAAAGTACTTGCTATCATGGTCGGCACTATCTAGACGAATCGCAAAATGGTTACTTCTCCTATCAAAGTTTGATATTACAGTAATGCCACCTAAGGCTATCAAGTCTCAAGCTTTAGAAGACCTCTTAGCTCGTTTTCCTATGGCAAATGAGACTCACACCACAAATACAATCCCAGTAGAATTTCATGAGGATTCCATGAGGATGGAATTAGGTGAGGAATGGCAATTACAGTTTGATGGCTCATCTACTAGTACCAAGAAAGAAGCTAGGGTAGTATTGATAACCCTTAAAGGCAAAGAGATACCACTAGCATTTAAGTTAGATTTCCATTGCACCAATAATGAGTCTAAGTACAAGGCTCTACTCCTTGGACTCATTTCAGCGCAAAGTGCTGGGGCATCTCACTTGTGCAATCATAATGAATCAAACCTGATTATCAAACAGGCTAATGGTAAATTTTCTCTCAAAGAACCAACACTAGTGCCTTATAGGGCTGCAATACAACCTTTGGTTAGAAAATTCAATTCAGTGAGACATAAACATATCAAATGATTGGCCAACCGTTATGCGGACGCACTTGCAACTTTAGCATCCAAAGTTCCTATTCAAGCCAAAGAAGATGGTTTAAATATTCAAATCATTAAGAAATTGATTCTGTGCACAACTCTGCAGTTGCTAGATGAGGAAGAAGAAACGTCAGATGACTAGCGAACCCCCATCAAGGGTCAACTAGTGCATCCCAATGTAGCTTCTCTGGTAACTTCAAAAACCTTCCTCTTCATTAATGGCATCATGTACTTCAAAGGTTTAGAAGGCATCCTATTACGATGTATTTATGCAAAGAAAGTGTGCCTGATGTTGGGCAAGTATCACAAAATCTGGTGTGGAGAGATGGCCCATCCATATATCGCCGCATACAACGTACGGGGTATTACTAGCTAACTATAGCCAAAGATGCTTCTCAAATGGAAAGGAGTTGCCTAAAAAGCTCCGAGATTCCTTATCAAGGAGAATGGCATCTTACCTATGAATGGCATTGATGCTCATAAAGTAAAACACAAGGCAAGGAGGTATATCATGCATGAAGATTGGTTATATAGGGTATCATTCATGGGACAACCCCTTAGATGTGTCACACCACTCGAAATGGAGACTATACTAGCTGAAGCCCACTTTAGAGATGGTGGAGAACATCAAGGAGGAAGGAAGTTGTATTACCACCTATTGAGGTTGGGGTATTACTAGCCTACAATGGAAAATGATGTATTCAACTTTGATAGGAGATGTGTCGCATGCCAGCAACATAGGAATGCCATCCATGCTCCCGCCATTACATTGCATAGCTTGACTACTTCGTAGCCTTTCTATACGTAGGCATTTGACTTGATTAACCCAATACATCTACCATCTAGGGGATGTATTTAGATCTTGGTAGGTACCAAATGCTTTACCAAGTGAGTGGAGGCAAACCCATTAATGAAAGCTACAACACAAGTAGTGGCAAGCTTCATGAAAGAACATGTCATCTGCCGCTTTGGAATCCCAAAGCGCATTCCTTCAAACAGTGGTACACCCATTATCAACTTACAAGTACGACAACTATTGGCCTCCTATGGAATCGATCACGTGAAGTCCACACCTTACTAACCAAAAGGAAATGGCCAAGTATAAGCAATAAATAAGACTCTTTTAAAAGTACTTAGTCGTATGGTGCATGAAAATCACAAAGAATGGCATGATAAACTACTATTAGCACTATAGGCATATAGGACATCTAAACAAAGCCCCACTCAAGCTACCCCCTTTTCTTTAGTTTATGGATGCGGGGTGATAATGCCCATAGAAGTTTTGGTCCTATTTGCAAGATTGGCAATTAATGCTGAAATCAAACCAGATACTTTATGTATGCTCGATCTCGAAGCCTTAAAAGAGAGACAAGCTACCACCAAACATTACCTTGCCAACTATCACCAGTGGTTAAGTGCGGCTTATGATCATTTAGTCAAGAAGCAGTCCTTTCAGGAAGGTGACATTATACTTCGTGCAATAGAGCATGTGTGGCGAAGCATTCTAGCACCAAAGTTCACACCAAAGTAGAAAGGCCCCTTCATCGTTCATGAGGTTTATGGCAATGGTTACTGCAAGCTTCTGAACTCAACAACTGATAAAGTTACTGCACTTATAAATTTTCAATACATTAAAAAATCTCACATGTAAAATGAATGATGTATTTGCAAATTATCATAAATCATATGTACGACTCATAATGTTTGAGCCTTTTCAATGTTTTTTCTTTTTAATACTTGCTTATTTTATTGCCGCAAAGTTAGAGAGTTATCTCCTTAGTGCACAAACATGATTCACTATCACCTCTTATGTTGTTGTCACATAGTCAAAGCACATGCTCCCAAGTGTGCAATGAAATATTTAGCCCGCAAAAACATATCTACAACTTTTGAAATAAAGATTACATGGTTATGTATTGGGTAATACCCTCTTAGCCATCAATGCTAGCATGTTGAGCTATGCAATAAACACCACTATCATTGTTGAAGCGCGATTGATCATTTCAAACCATTTAATGTATTGTTGCTAACAAGTGAAAGCTTTGCTTCAATGCTCAACGCAATAACTTAACTAAATAATGTGATTGTGACTAGCATCACTCATGGTAAGTACATGCAAATAAGTCATGATCACACATATATAAAAAAAATAAAAAAAAAACTACTTTATTGATTTCAATGTAATGCTTTAGAGTGAAAACAAAAGCATAATCATGTCAAATTATGGCAAACAATCTAGGCCTACTGAAGACTTAAGATCTAAGTCTCCTAAAAGTGCCTTCATCTCAAGATCGAATGCTTTAACTGATTCTTGCAATTCTTGCACTTTGTTCATCAGTTCATCATGCCACCTCTTGATAGTATAGTAATTCAACACCCTCTTGGCTTTAGCAGCAATAAGCTTTAAGCTATTAATTTTGAACCTTAGAAGGCTAGCCCCCTCAATGCATTTAATCACCTACTCAAGTTCTGTCTCTAACAAGGAATTCCAAGGCCTGTTCAACAATAACGCAGTCTCCCCTAGCATCTTCACCATAGTGCAAGCTAGCTCAGTCCCTAACACAGGAGAATCAGCTCAAAAGTCTTTGTCCATGGCATCAAGAGTCTCCAACGAGTCCAATAACCGAGATGGCACGGTGAATCCTCAAAAGGATGTAGTCTCCTCCAGTGCAACATAAACCTTCAAAGTTGCTTCCTTGTCTCAAGGAGACATCGTAGCAATTGGGGGAGGAAGGATATCCACAGGAGATACATACAACCCATCTTCATATGTACTAGAACAAAGTAGCGCATTGGCATGGTCACCAGCATTAGTGTTATCATTATCCTTGTTTATCTCTATGACTGGCCCATCAGTATTAGTAGTAAGTGCTCTAACTCCAACAAAGTCATGCAACTCTTCAAAATCATCATCATCGCTTCTGCCGTCTTCAACTGGTGATTCCAAATAATTCACTAAGTCTTGATCATCGTCAACTTGAATTGAAATGTTTGCTAAATTAGTAGAAGTGCTAGAATGAACTTCAAAGCCCACCTCAACCTGCACAAATATAATAGACAAAGGTGGTTAGTAAAAAAGACTACATGTACATACATAACGATAAGAAAGGTACAAGGATGTTACCTCATGAATAAAGGTACGCTTGGCCTATCTATCATTTGTCAATGGAAGAATTGGGTGTTTATTCTTAAAGGATCTCCCTAATCCCACATCAGTAGGAGATGTTGATCGTTGATCTACTCGTTCAATAGTCTCTTAGGCATCACCAATAGGCTTAAGTGGTAATTTAAGGTAGAACTACCAATGGCATACAGTAAACACACGAAGTGTATCATCTACTAAAGCAAAAGAATACGCTTGAAAGTCTTGCAAGAAATTCGACCAATATGTTAGTCAGCCAAGAGAAGCAACCTCGGAGCGACTTATAGAAGGAAAGTATAACCGACGCACTTCTGGATGAATATTTCTGCAGTCACTAGGAGAGAGTGACCGACAACATAACTCAAAGTTGTTAGTATTATTATTCACATAGAGTACCCCTTGGTCAAACCCAAGCTAGCATGCAACCCTATGAGGAGAATATACTACAACCTTTTGCTCCAAATAACACTTAAAGGAGTCTTTGTTATTTAGGAGGGAGGGTAGACTTCCTGGAGTACACCATAGAATAAATATTGCCTCAGAATTGTGAAGGCCCTTATACCTATCTACTAAGGTCACTGATGCGGATTCGGATATGCTCGGATAGCTAATGATACGAATTCGGATTGGAATTCCTTCACACAAATCAAATCGTCAATAATAATCAAATGTCACAAAATTTTAGGGTTTTCTGGATTTTGGTACTAACGAATAAAATCAAAGATATGGATAAAATCACCAATCTATAGATGCCAAGATTGATAAAATTAAATCGATTCGCAATCAAATCATATAACGATAGAGGGCACATTCTATAAATCAATCACTGCGGTTAAAGAATTCCAAGAATTCAATAACAATGCTCGCCACAAATTCTATATGACCCAAGAATTTGATAAGAACAACAAGAATAAAGTGAAAATCAATTCTCAATATTCAAAGATCTCCAAAAAGGACTCACACACACTCAAAGTGTTTCTGTTTACAACCAAAATAACATTCTCTCTCGAAAAACCCTAAGGACGCCTATTTATATCATCCTAAAAAATTGTGCGAAACCATTCAAGGCCGGCACCCGAAGGCTGGCAGCCTTTATTTAGGCCGGCTCCAAGTTCAGCGGCGTTGAAGCTAACTCGGCCGGCCTTTATTCAAGGCCGGCTTAAGGCTGGCCGAACTTCGCCTTAGGTCCTCTCGATGCTTATGTCCTCCTTTTTTAGGCCCTGCACTGCCACCTAGAGCTCAGATTGACTTTGTTTTCTTTGGCACTCGTATCTTAGCTCTTGGAATCGTATCATTCCCTCCATGTTGAAAAAGATTCGACCTCGAATTTGTATCGTCCATCCTGCTAGGCCACATAAATAGACTCCTCTTTCCCTTGGGCTTCTTAAGGCAAATCAGCCTTGTTTGTTGTACTTCAATTGGACTCATAGGAGGAAGCTTGTATGCCTTGTCCTGTTGTTGAATGGTATACTCATTGTGTATCCATCATACTTGGCTCTGAGGTCATATTGCCAAGGTCTTCCAAGGATCAAATGTGTAGCTTCCATGGGAGCTACATCACAAACAATTTCATCAATATAATCACCAATAAGCAATGGAACACGAACCTGTTTGTGTAAATGAACAGCTCCCTGTGGACTCAACCAATGAAGTGCATAAGGTCTTGGATGCTGCTCCACCTGTAAACCCAACTTAGTAACCCAGTTTGCTGAAGCAACATTATTGCAACTGCCTGTGTCAACCACAATCAAACAAGTCTTCCCCTGCACCATGCCTTGGATATGAAATAAATTGGCTCTCTGATTAGGAACAGCTTCATCCTACTTAACCATTAGCAAGTCTCCCTGTACTAGATTCACTATAATGTCTTCATCTTCCTCTTCTGCCTCAGTACTCTTCTATTCTTCTTCCTAACTCTCAACTTTGTCCCCCTTGATGACCATAACCCTTTTATTAGGACATTGAGAAGCAATATGGCCAAGTCCTTAACACTTAAAACATTTGATATCCCTGGTCCTCTTTTGTCGTGTTTGGTCAACAACCTCACTAGTGACTGTCTTTCCCTTTTCCTTCCTTTCCTTCTCCCTCTCACCATCATCTGACTTATGGTGTTGATATGATTTCAGATCCCGCTTGCGTTGATGCCGCTCAACCCGACTGGCTAATTTAATCACATCCTCAAGAGTCTGATAATGCTGGAATTCCACTACACTAGCAATGTCCATCTTCAACCCATTGATGAAACGATATATGGATTCATCTTATGTTTCCCTAATATAACATCTTGCCACAAATGTCTCAAACTCCTTCACATACTCTTCTATGCTCTTCTTACCCTGCCTCAAGGATTGCAACTCCATCAGCATCTCCTGTTTATAGTAGTCTGACACAAATCTGCGTCTCATCAACCTTTTCATCAAAGCCCATGAACGCACTTTCTCCTCATCAGCCCTACATCTCTCAGTTTGTAATTTATCCCACCACAAGCTAGCATATTCAGAGAATGCTAGAGACGCCATTTTTACCTTCATGCGCTCATCCCACTCATAACAGTCAAAAACTTTCTCAACCCGTGGCACCCAGTCTAGGAATTCCTCTGGTTTACTACTACCAGTGAAAAGTGGAATTTTTAGCTTGAAGTTTTCAATCCCCTTACGCCTGTCAACATTGTTTCCTCTCCTACTCCTTCCACTACTAGCATCAGATTCACTACTAGAGTGTCTCCTCCTAATTTCTGCACCACTATGGCTTCTTCTATCCCTAACCTCCAATCTCTCCATAATCAATCTAAGATTTTCTTGGATTTGATTGAACTCAGCCCTAGTCACAACCTCACCCCCATTATCAGCATCATTCCTATTGTTGTTGTTTTGAACACTTCCATGCGACGACATCTCTACCAATCAAAATTTCAACAAATATATTCACAAGAACACAATCCTCAACAACAGCCCCAAGCACCAATTCACAGCAATTCAACACCCAACAATTGAATTCGGTAAAGATATTCACAAAACCCCCAATTCTCAACAACAGACCAATCACCAATTCAATGCCCAACAATCGAATTCACAGCAATACAATTCACAAAATAACTTCCCAAATTTCCCAACCAACAGCAGTATTGAATTAAAACTACAATTGAGTTGAGATTAAACAGCCTTACCGATTTAACCCACGATCTGATCGAATCCTTCGCTCTGATACCAAATGATGCGGATTTGGATATGCTCGGATACCCAATGATACGAATTCGGATTCGAATTCCTTCACACAAATCAAATCATCAATAACAATCAAATGTCACAAAATTTTAGGGTTTTCTGGATTTCGGTACTAATGAATAAAATCAAAGATATAGATAAAATCACCAATCTATAGATGCTAAGATTAATAAAATTAAATCGATTCGCAATCAAATCATATAACGATAGAGGCCACGTTCTATAAATCAATCACTACGGTTAAAGAATTCCAAGAATTCAATAACAATGCTCGCCACAAATTCTATATGACCCAAGAATTTGATAAGAACAACAAAAATAAAGTGAAAATCAATTCTCAATATTCAAAGATCTCCAAAGAGGATTCACATACACTCAAAGTGTTTCTGTTTACAACCAAAATAACATTCTCTCTCGAAAAACCCTAAGGACGCCTATTTATATCATCCTAAAAAATTGTGTGAAACCATTCAAGGCCTGCCAAAGGCCAGTGGCCTAAATACATAGGCCGGCACCCAAAGGCCAACGGCCTTTATTTAGGCCGGCACCAAGGCCAGCAGCCTTCATTTAGGCCGGCTCCAAGGTCGGCGGCCTTGAAGCTAACTCGGTCAGCCTTTATTCAAGGCCGGCTTAAGGCTGGCTGAACTTCACCTTGAGTCCTCCCGAAGCTTATGTCCTCCTTTTTTGGACCCCGCACTGCCACCTAGCGCTCAAATTGACTTTGTTTTCTTTGGCGCTCGTATCTTAGCTCTTGGAATCGTATCAGTCACCTCATCCTTTAAGCTTGGAAGATATAATTCCACCTTGTCTTCATAACCAGCAAGCCATTTCACATAAGGACAAAATGTGAATTCTGACTCAACGTCGATAAGCTGCAAAAGTGCCTGCTCAATAGTTCCTTCAACCCAAGCCCATGCTCTAAGAAGAGCAAGGTTGGATTTAGCACTATTGAGAGGAGATGTAAAGTGTTTTCGGAATTGTTCACAAAAGAAAAGTTGGAGAAATACCAAGTTTACATGCAACACGTTCACATAGCGGCCCTTTAAACAAACAAAAGCCTCGTGGTATAGATCCAAGCGTTGATACAAAGAGCCTAGGTTAAAGGGACCTAGTGCAAAGCACTAACCTTGAGCAATTCATATGGTCAAAGGAAACAGCCAAGGGCTCACACCTTCTTCTAGTCCACCAAGGAACACAAACAAAAAGAGTCAATACGCTATAAAAGCTGCAAGCTCATACCTGCAAAATGACCCCAAAAAAAAGTGAGAAAGGTATCAGTACAAAATTATAAAAGTATAATTGAAAATGAATGGGAGTACTTACTTTTATCCATGACCCAGGCCAGAAACTCGAGGTTTGTCCTTCTTTTGCTCCTTAAAGAAGTATGCGAGCCAGGAAGAGAAACAAGACTTTCTCTTGCTATTGCAAGTAGCTTTCAAGGCACCTAGTAAAGACATTTGAAAACTATGCTCCTTATAAGACACTTTAGTAGAGATAATGTTAGTCTACCCAAAACTAGTCATGTTCAGGAGAAAGACCATATCCTCAAGTGCCAGAGTGATTTCTCCCTAAGAAGTAACAAATGTATGAATCTGAATACTCCAGCGATAGATGATCACTCGCCATACTTCCGACCTGCTTATATGTGGGAACCCAAGTGGGTGGAAGTAGCAATGGCACGAAAGATGCCAACTTTCTCCAAAAGAGTCACATAGTTTGACTTTGAAATTATATGTTCTATCCAAAATTTCCACCCAAAAGGTAGCTGCTTAAGGAATGCAAACTGGGTAGCTAAGAAGGGAAGATCCTTCCTTTCATTCCTAAAGCACAAAATCAAACTCGTGTTAATAGCATCTCTCAAGGAGTGTAGGGCTCGCATCCAATAAAGCGAAGCATACCATCAATGCAAGCCATTGCATAAAGCTCTCGACATTTGATTTTATCCCAAAAGGCATCTTCAGAGATACTTTCATCTAACCACGCATCCCAAAGACTCGAGATTGGTGGTGGATGTCCATTTGAGTGCACCAACAAGTCTTTTTGCTTTATCACTTCTGTGTTTTTTTTTTTCCATTAATGAACAATATTACCAACGTCGAGACAAAACCTAAAATTAAAAAAAAAAAAAGAGGGGGTAAAGAAGATTAAAAATAATAATAATAATAATTAAATATATATATATACATATATATATATATACTATATACAGGGAAAAGAAGATTAAAAATAATAATAATAATTAAATATATATATACATATATATATATATATATATATACTATATACATAAGAGGCATGAGCCGATAGCTTGTTTGGTAAATGCATGCACACTACCTATGAAAAAAAAAAAACTGAATTTATCAACAACTTGGAAAAGGAATCAAGATCGAAGCTAGAAATATTTTCATGGAGCTCCAAAATATTCTACAATGCTATTAATCAATAGTGTAGTAGGCAACAAAATCATTACTAGGAGCAATATGAAGCATATAAAGAAGTGAATTTCACAAAGAAGATTGCTAGAGATATTATTACTTGCCAAAAGAAAAAAGAATAAAGGGGGAAGATAAGTATGATCTTCCATCAAAGATTTGAAATGGTTTAAGAAATATATATATATATATATATATATATATATTATTTAGTTCAATAATATATCAAAGATATATGATACGCTAAGGTGGCGTCAAACAAGAAATTGCTATTATTATCCAAAACTTCTACTCCTATCAAAATTAATGTGCGCATAATATGTGGATTTACTGATGCATTTCCATAGAGTAGAATCAGTAAGTCAATTGAAGTCATTAACAAAGAATAGAGATATTGAAGATAACTTAACGAGCTAAATACTCCATAATATATATATATATATATTAAAGAAAATTTATGCATATGTTGTTTTAAGAGCAAAGTCATTTCAATGAGCTTAAAGGAGACAGGGGCAATTAAATGGTGTTACAAGCTTGCACATTAAAAAAAAAAAAAACAAAAACAAAATTATATGCAGCATTGACTCCAAGCTCTTGTCATATGAATCACGCAAGACATGTTTGTGGCAGTGGTGCAGCTATTTAACAAGTGCACATATGCCAAACAATTTCATAGTCAATAAAAAAGGGTTATCTAATACCTAAACCCCTTTGACCTTATTTGAAGAATTTTGGTTAGGGGGCAAAATATAGAGGGCTAAAAATATTATGTAAATATATTGGGCTAAACCTATTGATTATTTAGCTTGACTCATTGGGATAGGTGATAGGGCCTAATGAGTCCGGTCCAATTATTGGGATGACTTAGGGAGAATTAGCTAGGTAGGCTCAGAACAGGGATCGTTGGATTGGTCCATCCACATCCAACACTTCTTAGACAGGCTCATGTACTTATGAGGAAGGCCATTGGTCTTAGGCCTATAGTAAGCTCATTAGGATAACCTTAAAATAAGCAGTCTCCATCTCAACCATTGATCGCTAAAGTGATCCAATGAATGTCATCAAGCCCAAGAGTCTATAAATACTCAATCATTCCTCCTCATTAAAGGACCTTTTCCCAAATTCCTGGGATTAAAGAAATAGTGTTCTACCAAAAGTTCTCTACTTTCCAAGATCAAACAAGAGATCAAGCAAAAAACGATCTCCATTGCCCAAGAATTGCAAGGTTGACACTTGAGATCTACTTAGCTCTCTTGTCTATCACTTGTGCATTCGAAACGCTTGAGATTGCCTATTCCTCCTCCCTGCCTTCCTCTCCCTAGTCATCTCATCACATGCCATCTCTAAATTCACATGTAGTGCGGTACCTACATGATACACACGTGACCACTCTTACTAGAACCCCCCCTCCCTTTACAGTGTCTATTTACAATGTTTTAGATATCACTAAAGTCTAGTTTCCAATTTCCTATTGAATCAAAAGGCCCTATCACTCTCGACTTAGATCTTCTTGCTATAGTAACAAAGTTAATAGAAGTCTTATTTTGTAAAAACTAAACATTGAGAATTCGATTAAAAAAATAGTTAGATATTCTAGACTAAGCATATACTTTACTCTACATATAAATAAATCCTTATAAATTGTTGTCTATTATTTAAATGATGAATATCATGGCTGATGACCTATAATCTGTGAAGAGCTTCATAACTAGCAAGAGTGTATGGTGAGTATATTGAGAAGGGTAAAAAATTCCACCATCATATTTAGGAATTGACAAAAAGTTTTGATATATGCTTGTAAAATTGTTGTAAATTAATTTTTTATTCTTAACTAACCTACACATATTTTATATATATATATATATTCCTTTACATGTTCCTCGAAAATCATTCTTTTTAGTTTATAGCTTACTTATAAAATTGCTATTAATCCACGTAAAATAATATTACTCATTGTTGGAAAATCATTCTGTAGTTAATAACTTATCCATAACATTCGAATTTCACTTTAACCTCCATAATGACTTTTGTTATAAATATATACTAAATAAATTGCTTTGTAACTATATGGCAAAAAAATAATTATTCAATAACCATCCATAAAACTTTGTGATTTTTCTTATTTTCATCGATTTCTAATTTTCCTTTTTGGCATTTTCCCTTAAAAGTTGGTAATACATCATAAAACTTTGTAAGTTGTAACTAAACCATTATCCGTTGAGTGATTTTCACTCAACGTGACTTCAATCTCACTAAATTTGCTAGAACGATCTCAACCAAAAAAAGAAAAAAACCTGGCTTGAACCACCTTCATCATCATCATTGAAAGCATCCAAAGCACATTGTCTTATCGATCGAAAAATTCCTATGTGCATGTAGCTGGACCTGCACATTGCATGGATAAACATCATCAGCTAAGTCAAAACCCATACTTTGCTGTGTTAATGAAATCTAACAAACAAAATTTAGTAATAGATAATGCTGTATTTTTGCATCAATGATCTAATAAATGACTCTAGTATTATATTATGCTTCTATATATACATTATATGAATACATAAAAATGTTTGTATGTTGTACGTAATAATAACAACATATAACTATATGCGATAGACATATATATTAGGTATCTTGCAAATATCGTCCTTAAAAATATGAAAACTATACTCTCAGCTTATTTTCCAAATCAACACATCCACCAAATAAACCAGTGATTCATGTGAGGTGACATTTTCTATTCTATGCCCATTGAAAATCATTGCCAACCCGTTAGCTTAATTAGTTTATAACATGGATAGTTAGTCAACATCCATAATTTATTTATTACTTCAGCATTTTTTTTATTTTATACGTATAAAATCGCTACATCTTTGAGCTAGATCGATCAAACATTTAATAGTTGTATTTTATTTTGGCTAGTTTCATATTAAAGGGAAGAAAAGGTAGGAATTAGATGGTTACTCCATTTGTATGAGAGACGACAGTCCATATATATATTTTGATATTGGAGTACCTTAGCATTTAAAAATTGTGTTAGATAATGAAATTTTCATAAATATATTATAGTAAACTAGTAGATAATAGATTTTGCCTATATATTCGATTGCTTAATTTGCTATTGATTTTGAATGACATGAAACAGAAAATGCCACTTCATATGACATAGATGTGGAAGTGGTGAGATCCAGGCCTCTAATATTAGAGAGGTATGTTGATTTTAAAAATGTTCAATTGGATACCCCATTTTTATACCTTTTAGTCTTGGTAAGTCAACTATTGTCAGTGGCTCAAATTCATTGTGGTATTGCTTCGACACATGTTTTGAGTTTACAGGACTTCTCGTGAGCCGGATTATTATTATAAACATTTCGATTTGGGAAGAGTGGTTAACCAGATGTGCAATGGAGAACCCATAACTAATCCACACAAAGCCATTACCTAGATCTTCATATTCTACGTAATTTTTAAGGAAGTGGATCTCTCCATTTTCATTTCTTTAATTATCATAATGATTCAGATTGTTAAAATAAATAAATAAAAAAAAGACTTTATAATGATGTTACAAGGTAAGGCACTTGAATAATATAAACAATTTTAATTATTTATTTTGAAATTAATAAAAATTGAGGAAATAAAGATGGAGCACATTCATTTTTGCTCGTTTTTAGCTATAAGTTCAATATTTGTGTCCCATGTATAGTAAGTAAATCATATTTTAAAGACCTTCCATATAATTTCTCCTAGAGTACATTGCATTTTTCACTCATTCATTATCAAGCGTATGAAATGGACTTCTTTAAGTGGACATTGAATAGCAGAGATCCTTTGCAAGCAGGTTGGATTTCTAACTGCTGAGAAGTCCTTAGTTAATAGCCCAAAAATCTCTTCAACTCTAGTTTTCCCTTCTCTAGTGTAATAGCTCCCCATAAGCGTCCACAAGGCCCAATCAAAATCAAGCTTAGCTGCAGTTGGACCACGAGTACCAGTGAGCTTCGAAGACTAGCTTTCCGGTGAATGATAGCTTCGCAGATTGTTTCGTAAGGAATGATAAATCTGTGTCGAAGCTTAGGCCTGAAAGGACTGAGAAGACCTGGGTTCGCTGAGTGCACTGCTTCAGCTCCTTGTTGCATATACTTTTTCAGTAATATAAAACAAAACAAATTTAGTCTCTTCTAATCAATAACAAATAAAAATGAGCCAAATTGTTTTGCTATCTGCACTGTGTTTCCTTATTTATGTGTATTGAAAATGACATTTTTTTTTTCATATCTTTGGTTGTTCTTCATAAGAAAATGTCAAAAAAAAAAAAATAGTGTTTAACACATATATATAATGTGATTTGCAGTCGTACCTAAATAAATCAATGTCAACATATTATTGCTTATTTATAGTTGATTTTTACAATTTTTTAATGAGTCTTTATTTTATCGCATAATTTTTTTTTTCATTTTTAAGATATAATTTACAAGCCAAATGCAATAAAAGTCAAATAAATATAGTTTTTCTGAAGTTGGAATGCTTGCAAGATTAATTTAGAAAAATAATTTTTATACCAAAAACTGTAAATTTGTTTTCCTAGAAAAGAATAATTTTTTTCCTTTAATGTGGGAAAAAAAGTTTTATTTAAGAGATCTTTTTCAATATAACAAATAAGAAAAAATAGAAAAAAATATTTATAAAAAATAATTCTTTTAAAAAATACCGATATATATTTAAATTTTATTGATATTTATATACTATTATATACATAATACAAGGCATATAATATATTCAATGAATATTTCTTCTATAATCTGTAATAAAATTTACTATTGAATACTTCCTAAAAAAACAAAAAAACAAAAAAAATTCACCATGGAAAGTCAATTTATTTCCTCTTGAAAAATCAAGATTCATACAATTTGATTAAAATACTTTAAATATTTAACAGATGCAATATAAGAGATCATAATAAATAACGAGATAAAGTACAAAAAGTTTGCGGTGAAGCAAACGCATCCTAACATCACAAGTACCTGAACCAATCATCGACATTTTGCCTAGGGCCTCGAAGCTCGTTTCTGAGACTCATGCCGACCACATTGGGTAGACCGCGGAACATAGTTGCCCCCTGAGTGAGGCCATTGATCCACTGATTGGGATCGAAGTATTTGTCCCCGAAAAATCCATTGCCATCATTGCTGCTGCAACACCAACCAGGCTTGCTAATATGGTTGTCTAATATTATCATCAAACCATTTCTTCCAATACTGGACACGACTTCCTAATATTCACAAGTCAACAGTTATTTTTAGTGGTAAATCCAAACATCTTGATGCATGTTGTTCATTTTCAATCTAAAGAGCGTGCAACTTGTAAAGATTTGCCTTAAAGGTTAGAGCATGTGCCTACTAAGTCTGAGAAACTACCGTTAATGCATTATTACATTTGATTTACGGTTGTGGGTTGGTATTAATTACCCTGAAGACATCTAGAAGGGTCAAATCCAAGAAAGATGGATTTTTATTTTGGATGCCATGTTAAACTAGCATATAGAAACTTAATCATATGCTGCAGCGGAAGTAAAATAAATCCTTTACATACCTCCAGCCATTGCAAAGCAAATAGGTGTCCTGTTCGGTGGAGAATAATATTACGTCTCGGTTACGTTTGGTGCTTCTAAACCTTAACTCACTCTATATAGATGGTGTATTTCTGTAGTTGTGAGCAGGATTAGGGACCCCGTAGTACTCCTATTTATAACTCATTCCATCAATGAGTTGTTCCACAAAATTAGGATTTATTTGACACATATCTTTCCTGATATAGTGAGATTTATTATTCCCAATTTAGTGGGATTTATTATTCCTGATTTAGTAGGATAATATTGTTCCTTTATTATGGGATTCATGGATCATATCTAGAGGTTATTTGTTTCCAATAAAAAAGGAAAGAGAATAACCAACATAGTGGGATTTATTATTCCCGATTTAATAGGATAATATTGTTCCTTTATTATGGGATTCATGGACCATATCTAGAGGTTATTTGTTTCCAATAAAAAGGGAAAGAGAATAACCAACATTCTCCCACTTGGTCCATGTATTCCATAATTTATCTTAATGAGAAACAAAATTCATGAATCATGGTGATAGGTCCTCTAATGACGAGTATTATCTCCCATGTATTACAATGCATTGTGCTTCTCAATCTTATAGAACTTGATGAATAAACCCAATGTTTATTCTAGGTCCAGACTTAATGATATTTCTCAAAATAAATGAATAAACAAATGTGTACACAAGGCTAAATGAGAAAACATCAACTGAATAAGAGTTTTATTAAAATTAAACATAATAAAAATTACATTATGGAACCAAGTCCCATTCTCATCACATGATCCTTAAAACTCTTTAGTTGCATGCCTTTAGTTAAAGGATCAGCTATCATTAACTCAGTGCTAATGTGCTCGATGACCACTTTCTTTTCCTTAACACGTTCTCTTATGGCTAAGTACTTGATGTCGATATGTTTACTTCGACTACCACTCTTATTGTTCTTAGCCATAAATACAGCAGCTGAATTATCACAGTACAATCTTAATGGCCTAGAAATAGAGTCGCCAATACTAAGCCTAGATATAAAACTCTTTAACCATACACCATGTGAGGTAGCCTCAAAACAAGATATGAACTCGGCCTCCATCGTGGAAGTAGCAGTCAAGGTCTGCTTTGCACTTCTCCAAGATACGGCCCCACTGGCAAACATGAAAACATAACCAGATGTTGATTTACGTGAATCAACACAGCCAGCAAAATCCGCATCGGAGTACCCAACAACCTCCAGATTATCGGTTCGTCTATATATGAGCATATAACTCTTTGTCCCTTGAAGGTACCTCATTACCTTCTTTGCAGCTCTCCAGTGGTCAATACCTGGGTTACTCTGATATCTTCCTAGTATCCCAACAGCAAATGCAATGTCAAGTCTGGTACAGACCTGAGCATACATCAGGCTTCCAACAGCTGAAGCATATGGGATGTTTCTCATTTGTTCCTGCTCAAGCTCATTTTTGGGACACTGACTTAAGCTGAATTTATCACCCTTTATAATGGGTGCTACACTTGGTGAACAATCTTTCATCTGAAATCTCTCTAAAACTTTATTGATATAGGTTTCTTGAGACAAGCCTAAAATGCCTTGAGATCTATCCCTATGGATCTTAATGCCAATGACATAAGATGCCTCACCCATATCCTTCATATCAAAGTTCTTTGAGAGAAATTGTTTCACCTCATATAGCAACCCCTTATTATTAGTTGCAAGTAAAATATCATCCACATATAGCACAAGAAAACAAATTTTACTCCCACTGACCTTTTGGTATATACATTGATCCATCATGTTTTCTTCAAAGCCAAATGAAGTGATGATATCATGGAATTTCAAATACCATTGACGGGAGGCTTGTTTTAATCCATATATGGATTTATTAAGCTTGCAAACCAAGTGCTCACCTTCACTAGAAGAGAATCCTTCAGGTTGTTTCATGTAAACCTCTTCCTCTAGATCTCCATTAAGGAAAGCCGTTTTCACATCCATTTGGTGTAACTCCAAATCAAAGTGTGCAACTAAAGCCATCATTATAGGAAGGGAATCTTTCTTAGACACAGGAGAAAATGTCTCTGTATAATCAATTCCTTCCCTTTGAGTGAATCCTTTAGCAACGAGTCTTGCTTTATATCTCTCAATGTTGCCTTGTGAGTCTTTCTTAGTTTTGAAGACCCATTTACATCCAATGGCTTTTACACCATCAGGCAACTTGACGAGATTCCAGACTCCGTTAGATGCCATCGAATCCATCTCATCTTTCATGGCATTATGCCACAAGTTCGAATCCTTAGAACTCATGGCCTGTGAAAACGACTCAGGATCATTTTCGGCTCCAATATTGTAGTCACATTCTTGTAGATATACAACATAGTCACTAGGAATTGCTGATTTCCTTACTCTAGTAGATCTTCTCAATGCTAGATCAACATTCTCCTGAAGGGCAGGATCATATCGTTCAGCAGGCTGTTCAACAACTTCGGGTATCTGTTGAACTTCAACATCTACTGAATCAGGATTGACAGCTTGTGGTACCTCGGGGACTGAATTTTCAACACGCATTTGTGCTGGAGGTGTGTTGTTAACAACAATCAGTCCACTGCCCGAGGCGTCATATTGGGCATCTGAATGGTCTTTCTCAAAACCAATGTCTTGAGATCGAACGCTCCTACTGATCAAGTCATTCTCAAGAAATTTTGCATTTCTTGATTCCACAAACCTAGTACTATGAGATGGACAATAAAATCTGTATCCCTTAGACCTTTCGGCATATCCTACAAAATACCCACTAATAGTCCTTGGGTCCAACTTCTTCTCATGTGGATTGTAGACTCTTACTTCAGACGGACATCCCCAAACGCGTACATGTCACAAACTCGGTTTCCACCCTTTGAATAATTCAAATGGTGTCCCTTGGACAGCTTTGGTTGGAACTCGGTTTAATATGTACACAGCCGTTTTAAGAGCTTCATTCCACAAGAAGTTAGGAAGCTTAGAGTTTGCAAGCATACTCCGTACCATGTCCAATAATGTTCGGTTTCTCCTTTCAACTACTCTATTCTGGTCTGGAGAGCCAGGTAAACTGTATTGGGCAACAATCCCATTTTCTTGAAGAAACCTCGCAATTGGACCAGTCGCTTGTCCATTCTCTGTGTATCTACCATAGTATTCTCCGCCTCTATCAGATCTCACGATTTTAATATGTTTTCCACATTGTTTTTCTACTTCTGCTCTAAATACCTTAAAAGCATCTAATGCTTCATTCTTGTTATTAAGCAAGTAGAGATACATATATCGTGAGTAATCATCTATAAAAGAAACAAAATACTTGTTACGGTACGCATCCATGTCTGGACTACAAATGTCTGTATGTATGATTTCCAATAATTCAGAACTCCTTTTGGCACCCTTTTTCGACTTGTTAGTTTGTTTTCCCTTAATACAACTTATACAAGTCTCAAAATCAGTAAAATCTAAAGCACTAAGTACCCCATCATTTACTAACCTCTTAATTCTATTAATGGAGATATGACCTAATCTCCGATGCCATAACATAGAGGATTCCTCATCCATAACACATCGTTTAGTGCCAATCCTTTCATGAACATGCATAATAGTATGGTTATCATCATTTTGTAAACTAAGAAGAAAAAGACCATCAGACAAAGTACCACATCCAATAACATCAGATTTATAAAACAAATTAAATCCTGAGTCCGAAAAGTTAAAGGAATAACCATCTGATACAAGTCTTGAAACTGAAATTAAATTCCTAGAGTACCCAGGAATATAAAATGTCCTTTTCAATTGCAAAATGTAACCATTACTTAAAACTAAGCTGCACGTCCCAACAGCTTCCACATGTGAGGACATCTTATTGCCTGAATAGATGCTACGCTCACTTCCCACTGGATTCCGCAGGTTTCTTAAATCCTGCAATGAATTGATCACATGGATTGTAGAACCAAAATCAATCCACCATGTGTTATGATTAACATCAATCATATTGGTTTCATAACAAACAAGTGAAAGTTGAGTACCTTTCTTATCAAGCCACTGCATGAACTTGGTGCACTGTTTCTTCATGTGCCCTTTCTTTTTACAGAAAAAGCACACAGCTTCCTTCTTAATGTCCTTTTGCTCTTCCCATAAGTAGTAAAGTTCACATTCTCTTTTTCCTTTTCCTCCATAATTAGTCTGCCCTCTTCCTGAACACACATGGTCAATAATTCATTGATTGACCATTTATCCTTATGTGTGTTATAGGATATCTTAAATGGGCCATACTATTGAGGTAAAGTGCAAAGAATGTAGTGAACAAGGAAGGATTCTGATAACTCAACCTCCAATGCCTTCAATTAGGCCGCAATATCCCTCATGCGCATGATATGATCACATACACCCTTAACATTGGTGAGTCTTAGAGTTGAAAGCTCTATAATTAGGGTGCTGGCCATTGCCTTGTCTGAAGTAGCAAATTGCTCATCAATGGCCTTCAGCAAATCTTGGACCCTTTGATATTGCTCGACAGAGCCCCTGATACCAGCATAAATTTTAGTCTTTATGAACATAACTGATAAGCGATTGGATCGCTCCCATTTTTCATAAAGACTTATCGCATCTAGAGTGCTAGTTTCTGTTACTGTAGGGGGCTCTTCTTTCCTTATAGCATAATCAATGTCCATCCATCCCAAATGAAGGAGAACCCTCTCCTTCCAAACCTTATAGTTATCCCCTTTGAGCTCGGGAACATCACATCGCATATTAGAAAAATTGACAGGTTGAATTGCTGCAATAATTAAATGAACATGCTCAAAATTCGAGGCTAATCAATATATAACATGCTTTTACCAATGTAAAATCATGAAAAATTATGAATCTAGTGACATAAAACTTGCCTGTGGGTTAAAGTTTTAATTCAATTAGATTCTACTTAAGACTTATTATCATGATAGAATGTGAATCTAGTGACATAAAACTTTTCTGTGGGCTAAAGTTCTAATTCAATTAGATTCTACTTAAGACTTATTATCATGATAGAATGTGAATCTAGTGACATAAAACTTGTCTGTGGGCTAAAGTTCTAATTCAATTAGATTCTTCTTAAGCCTTACAATAAAACTATCAAATTATGTTTCCTTTTCTAATTCTTGTGGGTAAATTAGAAAATATAATTTGATATTTTGTCTACACAATATTTATTATCAATATGTGATCCTAATTAATCCTTATAATTTTAATCAATTAAGGATGTTGTGGCTATTCCCTAATCATTTAAAATTATATGGATCACTTAATCATTAACTAAATCCATAGGCTAAGAGGCACGGCCAGGAGGCACGGCCGTGTCTCCAGTCAGATTCTCTCCCAAAAACACACATGGTTCAAGGCACGGCTCAAGGCATGGCCGTGTGTTACAACAAATATGTTTCCAGAAGCTCACATGGCCAAAGGCACGGTTCCAAGCACGGCTGTGTTACAACAGTTATGCTTCCAGAAGCTCACACGGCAAGTGGCACGTCTCCAGGCACGGCCGTGTTACAACAGTTATGCTTCCAGAAGCTGACACGGCCAGAGGCACGGCTCCAGGCACGAGCGTGTTACAATAGTTATGCTTCCAGAAGCTGACACGGCCAGAGGCACGGCCGTGTTACAACAGTTATGCTTCCAGAAGCTGACACGGCCAGAGGCACGGTCGTGTTACAACAATTATGCTTCTAGAAGCTGACACGGCCAGAGGCACGGCCCCAGGCACGGCCGTGTTACAACAGATATTCCACGTGTATATCAAAAAACCATAAGCAATATATTATGAATATATTTCTAACATTCTTATATTGTCTAATCAACATTTCAAGTATAATGGCAAACCATAAATACAACATGAGCATGCAACATCACAAATTAAGTTCATAGCATGCTAAAGGAATTAATTCCCTTTAATAAATTTTATTCATTGACAAATGCAAATAATTTTAATATAAAATTATTCTGCTAAACGTCATACTTACACTTTGCAACAATAAGTACATGAGAAATAAAATTTCATCACTTAACGATTTCTAATCATCAGAAAATTAAAAACACCGCTAAGCAGACAAATAAAAAACCAAAGCCAAACTCCACAGAATTCAATAGGGCAAGGCAGAGGCGTTAAGGGCTCTAATACCAAATGTTAAACTAGCATATAGAAACTTAATCATATGCGGCAACGGAAGTGAAATAAATCATTTACATACCTCCAGCCATTGCAAAGCAAATAGGTGTCCTGATCGGTGGAGAATAATGTTACGCCTCGGTTACGGTTGGTACTTCTAAACCTTAACTTACTCAATATAGATGGTGTATTTCTGTAGTTGTGAGCAGGATTAGGGACCCCGTAGTACTCCTATTTATAACTCATTCCATCAATGAGTTGTTCCACAAAATTAGGATTTATTTGGAACATATCTTTCCTGATATAGTGGGATTTATTATTCTCGATTTAGTAGGATAATATTGTTCCTTTATTATGGGATTCATGGACCATATCTAGAGGTTATTTGTTTCCAATAAAAAAGGAAAGAGAATAACCAACATAGTGAGATTTATTATTCCCGATTTAGTGGGATTTATTATTCCCGATTTAGTAGGATAATATTGTTCCTTTATTATGGGATTTATAAATCATATCTAAAGGTTATTTGTTTTCAATAAAAAAGGAAAGAGAATAACCAACATGCAATTGAGGGAATCGTGCAGACCAAGGCTCTCAAAGGATTTCCTCACATACATGGAGGCCAATGAGTCATGGGTGACCGAAAAGAGAGGCCAAGTGAATCTGACGCAGTTGAAACCCATGGATGTGACCTGTTTCGAGATCGCATCGATTGGTTGCATGCTAAGGCCCTCCGCGAATGCGGTGTCCACGTGAGATGCCCAGTTGACACAGGCCAGCTTCACTCTTTTGCCATTTTCATCAACTATCCATCTAGAGTTTGTCTGAAGAGGAAGAGCGGTCACAGAGTTTCCATGCTGTGTTAAGCATTGTTGGACTAGCACAGTACAAAGAGTGAAAAGCAATGAGCCGGGGAAGCACTTCATGGTGATGATGGTAGGGAAAAACAAATGTGAATATATATATGTCAGAAGTGATTGTGACTTACATAAAAGCTAATCACGCCCGAACATCACGCAAAAAAGACCAAGTCAAATAGCCCGTGAATGAGAAAAGTGCAAAAGAAAACAATGATATCTCATTCATATATAAACGCACAAGTTGGTCAGATTTATATGTGAGTCTTCCTATATGGAATATGGGACGGCACTTTTCTAAATTGTAACGAAAGATGAGTTGGTATATAATAAGTCTTAAATCGGTCGGCCCTTTTCTAGTAATAATGATCCTTATTACAATAATTTGAGTTTATGGTATGAATCCGAATGATGTAAATCGTGCCATATACCATGCAAATATACATTGGCTGCATAGAAGGTAAATAGCTTTGCCTATTATAATATTACTGTCAAGCCTAAATTTCGATTTATTTTTTTAATTTAATTTATATTAAATTTTATATTTATTTAATATAAATTTTTGATTAAGATTAAGAAAGTTTTGATTTATTTTATCTAATTTGAAAAAAAAAAGTCACTACTTTATTGAGATAAAATAAAATAAAATAATAAATTAAAACTAATTGAACTAATTAATCTTAATTTAATTATTAATCTACAAAGAATTTTTAAATAAAAATTAAAAATTTTGAAATTCAAAGGTTGTTTTATTAAAAGTTTACGATTATTATCTTAATTTTTTAAGTTTAAATTTATTTTTTGAAAAAATAAGAGAAAGAAAAAAATTAAAAAATTATTAAATTAAAATGAACTTGTTTACTGTTGAGATGAGATCTTGAGTGAAGGCGCGGATCAGACTTCGAGTTCGGGTCGGTTTGTCGGGATTGGATCCAGACTGTGGGATGGGTTGAGCGCGCAAAGAAGGCAGAAGTGGCTAGTGGGTGCGGCGGTCTTCGATGGCCATTGGGGTTTGAGGTTGTGTCGGTCCAAACTTGTGGATGATGGCGAGCGCAATGGTGGTGGTGGGTGAGCAGCAGGTCGTCGGAGATCGGCGGCTCGTGATGGGCAGCGGTGGCCGGAGATTGGAGCCCTTAATCCGGTGGACTTCTAGCGATTTCAAACTGCAAGTTCTGGGCTTTTTGAAACTAGAGATCACCTGGAGTTCGTTGGGATTGATTTCAAGCTCTGAAGATGGGTAAGGGAAGAGAAATGCTAGAGAGAAGATTGGGGTTTCATTGCCTAAAGTTTAGAGAGAGAAAGTGCTTGATTAAGCTTGAATGAAAGAGTTCGAGTGATGCTTTCTTATCAAAATGTTACCTCAGACGCCTTTTTATACTACACGACTTTGATTAAGTTTGGTAAGCCTAAAAACACCATGAATGCAGAGATGGGATTTGTGCGAGAAGAGATTTTTTTTCATTTTTGACGTGGAGAACGCTGGGAATGTGGAGAGCAGGAAAGAAGATGATGAACACTATGACGTCAACCGATCATAGCTGGCACGTGGCAGAGCTTTTCTTAAGAAGAATACAGGTACGTTGTGTGTTCTGAGCTTACACCCACATGGCTCTCACCAACAAAACCAACCTGCTTCCGCAACATAAATTGCACTATAATTTTATAACCCCTTTTAATTTATCTAAACCGATTTTAAATCCAATCAATTGGTCCTCGGAGAACTGTTAATGCAATATTATTGAAAAATAAGTCTAGCACACACTTGTAAAAAAAATATTTTTAATTTGAATATAATTTTATGAGCTTTAATATATTACTTCTTTAATTGATTTTATTATAAATAAGTCAATTTAAGTTTAATTGAGATGCCATTTAAAGTCATAATTAATTTAAATTAACTTCATATTTACTAAAAAATAGGAAAGAAAATGATAAACTGAGATTAATGTTAGAATATTAAATTTAAAAAAAAATTAATATTCTCATGTAAACTTAAAATTGTCAAATCGTATGTGTACTATGACTTCATGAAGCCACTAAAACCGATTCAACCCTTAAAATAAAACTAATGACCACTAATTGACCGAAAATATTTACTTTCCTAATTTCCTTTTTTCTTTTTGTCAAAATTTCTCGTTTTTTATTCTTTTCTTTTCAAAATTTTTTCTCTTTTTTTATTTTTCCAATTTTCTCTTTTTTTTCATTTTTTAATTAGTAATTTTTCCTTATTAAATTAAAAAAACTTAAAAACTAGAGAGCAAAAAATGGAGCATTTACAATTAAAAAAATCCAAAATCAACTAACAATTTTATCACAACTAACTTTTGATTTTTTTATATTTTGGGTCACATTTCTAAACTCCCAAGTAAAACATGTTAAAACTACCAAAACCGCTATGCCATACTAATTAGTCTTTATTCAATTTTAATTATTAGAAATCCTTCATTAATTTTATTTGGATAAAACATTTTACTAAAAAGTATATGAAGATAATATCATAAAAATCTAAAGTCTATAAAGTCCATATACAATAGTCCAATATCTAAAATAGGTAGTAGCGAAATAACTAAGCATCAATAGCAATCCTAATAATTTTAACCCGATCCCTCACATAGAAGTTGCATCATACAAATCATAAGCATACTATTAACACCTAAAATATTAAATCTAGGAGTAATGAGTCACAAAACACGATATATAGCAACCACACAAACACACACTATATCACATCACATGCATACCTAATTTTAATGCAACAACATTAAAGATAAATATTTAGTAATAACAAATAGCACTATTCCAGCATTTTGAAATCTAAAGTAGTAACTCACAACTCTAAACAAACACAACTAAGAAAGAAGGGGTTCAGTTAGTTCGCAGTAAGCATTTAAGTGATTTTAGTGATAGTTAAACCACCATGTTGAAACAACAACCACATCAAGATAGCAAACCGAAAACCATAATAGTCTTATACAGTGATCACCACCATATTAGCCACCAACAAACCGCATTCCATTTATGTCATACTATTCATTAAGCTCCATAACCCTATATAACTCCAACTATAACTTCCTCTCTTACTCATTGGGATAATAACAATCGAGGTTTCTTTTTATTAACTACCCACTGAGCCACATTGTGGGCTTAAGTGGTTAACTATCTTATCGTCCCAATATTATATTCGTAAATATAACCTAGTCTATGGTCATTACCCACTAACCTAAAACAACCATACATTAGCAAATCACACATTTATTTTGGCAAGCTTACGTTAATTTTGATTAATTACATTGTGTTTGATTTACTAGAATAAAATTATCATTCTATCTTTATTACTATGGAATAGTTATTCCCTTATTTAGTTTATAAAAAGTTATATCATAACGAATGCTTATTTCATATAATATGGAAAAGATTGAGAATTTTGGTTCCTTCCCTTTACTAGTGGAATTGCTATTCCTTATAAAATGTAACTTTCACTCCAAAAATACTCCCATCATAAAATGATAGGAATCAAAATCCTACGGGATCTATCACTAGAGTAAGAGCTAAAGAGTTACAAAATTTGGCGATGGGAGTCATCTTTAAACAAACCGACCTTAAAAATATTTGTAGATTAACTTCTTTTCTATTATTTATTTGTTGTGCATTTCAGTAGGTATACTTGTTGGTTTTTATAGACCGACATAAACCAAAGAAGAATTGGTCTAACAAATTGTTCACTTAAATTGAAAAATCGGCCACTTGAAGACCATTTGAATATGTAATTTTTGCTATGAGAACCGGCCATTTTGTTTATTTTGTACTTGTAATTTTGATTTTTAAAATTGGCCACTTAGTGGTAACTTTGTAATTTTTTTGTTTGTTTTACCTTAATAAGAGCAAGTATAAATACTTGCTAACTAGGGTTTTTAGGAAGCTTTTTTTGATAATTTGATAAACTATACACTTTTGTGCCATGTGAGAGAGTCTCCTCTTGCTAGCATCTACTCTTATCAATTTCTTTGGAAATTGTGGCGAGTTTGGCTTTGAATTTTTGTGAGTAATATCAAGATTTTCTAAGTTGCATCCTATTATTACTAGTGTGTAATATCTACTGATAGTTGGTTGATTTTTTCTACTTGTTCTTTCATGCTAAATTAGGGTTCATATTTCTAGAATTACAAGCCAATTTTAGAGATTAGAATTGCATTGCTATATGTAATTGATTGGTATTAGAATTCCATTGTAATACATCTAATTTGGTTCACACCATTGAGATTGTTCATCCTTTGATTCACGCCAATTTTCAGTCCAATTGATTATTTGTGGATTGATTAATCGTTTGTATCTTGTGCTTGTTAATTTGGAATTCTTAAGCACATCATAATTTGGCATCAGAGTAAGTTGTTTCTTACAATTAGGGTTCGCGTGGCCATTGTTCATCACGCCATTTTTGTGAATTTAGTTTGGTTGACTTCTTCAATTGGTTTGTGTTCATGTGCTTAGAATATTTAAGCATATCATAATTTGGTATCAAAGCATGGGAATTGAGGAAGGGAATTACGTAAGCTTCATTTGACAATTAGGGTTCTTGAAGTTGATTTCTTGATCCAAAATTGTTGAAGCGATTTGTAGTAGTGATTGTGGATTTTGTTGCATTCTTGTTGTTCTTGATTGAAGTGGACATGGAATACTTGAGATAGCATTGTTTTCCTTGAGCTTATCGTGAGGGAGGAGTAGTTTTCTTTTGTAATCATTTGGGAAAAGTGGAAATTGAAACAAAAAGGAGTGGATTTCTTGTTATGATTTCGGATTTTGAGATTATCATTTACAATTTCAAGAATTTCATTACGTAGAGATTAGGAAGTTATTTAAAAATATAAACACATTCATTAAAGTTTGAAGAAAATCATTAAATAACATTGAATGAATGTTATTTGAACCATTTGTGGAGAAGGTTGCATTAAGAGTGTATTTTGAATTTGTTGCCATGAAGTGTTGAGGTGAAGAAGTGTTGCACATGAAGTGGTGTTGTGGTTTGAAAGGGAGTTGCACCGTGATTGTGTTGTGTATGTGTGATGATGTGAGTGTGTAGTAAAGGGAATTGCAACTTATTGTAAGTTTGTGTTGTGAAGAAGGTGTTGCACGTGGAAGTAGGTGTATGTTTGTGCCATGATTAGAAAGGGAATCATAGTGGTAAAATTTGAATCTCAAAACAAACATTAAAGTGTGGAAGTTATTGAGTATTGATGCTTAAACACTTGCTTAGTTGAATTCATTAACTTACCATTTAGAAGTGTTTAATTATTGTTCCACTTGTTGTTGCCATAATTAAAGTGTGGGAAAGTATGTGTTACATTGGTTGCTCAATTTCACCGTGAGTGTGTAAGAGTGTGTTGCTGTAGTGTGTGTGGTGTAGTTTATTATTGGCTTGTTTAAGTTAGTAAGTAACAATGTTAAGTTTGTTTACTAATGTACTGCGTTGGGCCTTGACCTCTTTTACAACTATTGATGATGAGTAAAGGGAAAACTTGTTTCACACTTCTTGTAGGGTGTAAGGTAACTTGTGTGTCATTATTATTGATGGTGGTAGTTATACTAATATTGTGGCTACCTCATTAGTATCAAAATTGAAACTTGTAACTACCCCGTATCCTAAACCCTACAAATTACATTGGTTAAGTAAACAGGGGAGTCTCCATGTGACCTAGAGAGCTAAGTTATCTTTCAGTATAGGAGATAAATATCATGACGAAATTGAATGTGATATTCTTCCTATGTGTACATCCCATATATTACTTAGTAGGCCTTGGTTATATGATAGGAGGGTCTTACATAATGGCTTCAGAAATACATATGTATTCTAAAAGAGGATAAACGTATAGTGTTGAACCCTATGTCACCATCAGAGATCCAAGAAGTGTAAAGACAGATAAGACAACCATCAAAGGTCCATGAGGTTCATAGTCAGATGAGTTGACCTTCAGAGGACCAAGTGATTCAGAAGCAGATGTGTTAACAATCAGAGGTCCAAAAGGTTCAAAGGCATATGAGTAAACCATCAGAGGGCATATAAGTGAAACAGGGAAGAAGAAAACATTATTGGTGGGATAGTTTGAGTTAGGGGAGGCCATAGCGGATGATAGACCATTATATGTGTTGCAAATGAGATATATCCTAGAGATAGAGGGGTGAGAGCAACTACCCCCTGTGATATCTTAGGTATTGGGAGACTATAGTGATATTTTTACAGATAACTTACTTGGAGGATACAAAGTCTCTACTGCATTTGACCTATTAGATTTGAGAACAAATATTCCCGAGGCTCGAGGAGATGATAGGAATCAAAATCCTACAAGACCTATCATTAAGGCAAAAACTAAAAGGTTACAAAATTTGGCAATGAGGGTCCTCTTTGAACAAACCGACCCCAAAAATTGTAGATTAACTTTTTTTTTCTATTACTTATTTGTTATGCATTCCAGCAAGTATACTTGTCGATTTTTACAAGGTGATGGATAAACTCGCTAAAGCTCAACTTGTGGGTTATTTATAGACCAACATAAACCAAAAAAGAATCGGTCCAACAAATTGTTTACTTAAATTGAAGAACCAGCCACTTGAAGACCATTTGAATATGTAATTTTTTCTATGAGAACCAACCATTTTGTTTATTTTGTACTTGTAATTTTGATTCTTGGAATCGGCCACCTAGTGGCATTTTTTGGTTTGTTTTACCCTAATAAGAGCAAATATAAATACTTGCTAACTAAGGTTTTTAGAAAGCTTTTTTGGTAATTTGATAAACTATACACTTTGTGCCGTGCGAGAGAGTCTCCTCTTGCTAGCATCTACTCTTATCAATTTCTTTGGAAATTGTGGCGAGTTTGGCTTTGGATTCTTGTGAGTAATATCAAGATTTTCTAAGTTACATCCTATTATTACTAGTATGTAATATCTAGTGATAGTTGGTTGATTTTTTCTACTTGTTCTTTCATGCCAAATTAGGGTTCATATTGCTAGAATTACAAGCCAATTTTAGAGATTGGAATTACATTGTTATATGTAATTAATTGGTATTGGAATTCCATTGTAATACATCTAATTTGGTTCACACCATTGAGATTGTTCTTCCTTTTATTCACGCCAATTTTGAGTCTAATTGATTATTTGTGGATTGATTAATCATTTGTATTTTATGCTTGTTAATTTGGAATTCTTAAGCACATCATAATTTGGTATCAGAGCAAGTTATTTCTTACAATTAGAGTTCACATGGCCATTGTTCATCATGTCATTTTTGTGAACTTGGTTTGGTTGAATTCTTCAATTGGTTTGTGTTCGTTTGCTTGGAATATTTAAGCACATCATAAAATAAACTAACATAAAAGAAATTACTATTCTATTCTAGCCTTATATTGTTCTAATGAACCAAACATAATGTAAATTCACAAGCATGCGTAATATGTAGTAGCTACCATGTAAATAGAAGTCCTCATAGCTAACTCCAAACTCAATTATCAATATAGATGTGCAACAAGAAGTAATCACTAGTATTTAATTAACATATGATTCGATAATATATTTTATTTAATTGTATAATTGATTTGAAACTTAGTATTTTATAAAGTACTTTCAATTAAGGAAAACCACTTAGCCACTTAAGAAAATTGAAGTTATATTTTATGTCCATCCCATAACTAGGCTCACCCAATCTAATTTTAAAATAAAGCCAACTTGACTTAAATTAATTAAATAAGTTTTATTTCTTTTATAAAAGGTCAAGTCCAAGTGAGCAATAACCAATGGGAAAATTATAAGTAAGGAAATCAACGTTTAGGGTCAAGTTTAAATAAATTATCAAACTTTCAAATTGTTAAATAGATGATAAACAGTATACTAAATAATTAAAATAGAATATCAAACATTTGAGTAGTTAAAATAAAAAATTAACATTATATTAAGTGATTCAAATAGAGGATCAGTTATTATCTCATAAACATGTTAAGTAATTTAAATAGAGGATTTCTTTACTATCCGTACTGATGCTATAATAGGATTTCCTATTTGAACTATTTAGAAAAATGTTATTATCTATTTTAACCATTAAAAAATTTAATTTTCTATTTAAACTTAACCCAAACATTGATCCCTTCACTGGTAATTTTCTTTTATTCATTAAATCAAATTGTTTCAACTCAAAATGAACCAATTTGAATTGGTTTAGCCGATTCACCTACTTCCTTTCTCTCTCTTTTATTTTACTTTAATTTATTATTTTATTATTATTTATACTTTTAGAATACTTAATATTTATTATTATCAAACTATGATTATTTTCTTATTTTTACCTTAAAAACACAACTTTCAAGGCTTATCTACTCTTAAAGGATCAAAATAGCTTTCATCCAAGAATTTGGTACAAGATTTCAATTTATGATTTCTAACATGATGATTTTGAATTGATAATTGGTATAAACATGACAACAATCAATAAACAATTTAAAATCAAATTACAAAATTTGGAATAAATCAATCAAAAATATGTTTTTCATTATAATTAGCTATAATAAAAGATTAAACATGCATATTCCTCAAGAACACTTTGAATATCTTCAACTACATTCAATCTCATATTCAAACATTCTAGAAAAAATTCATAAGTAATAACGTGTTATTTATCATTTTATTAACTTGACAAGATCAAACAAGAGCTAATCCAATAACACTTTAAATTCCATTATGAACATCACCAAAAACACATGAACATTCAAATTCACATTAAAGTTTATCTTCTAATTTTCTAGAAAAATAATATATACCAAACTACTTATTAACTTAACTTATTTAACATGATTATTCATGAATTGATCACAAGAGCAACTAGAATTTCAATTACATGCTAACAAGAACATCAAGAGTACTCAAATATACATTTATCCATAATGGAATTCATTCACTCTTATTCACCATTTTCAATGCAAAATTCATTCCTAATTTAACTTTTTCTAGAAAACTTTCAAAGAAATCGCAAAACATCAAACTACACCAAAACTATCATAAACTTCATTTTACCAAATCAAAACCATAAATATCTATTCAACCCAGTAAAAAAAAAATCTTAATTATTATAATTATTGTGATATTCTAGGGTTTTGAGCTACTAGATTTAGGAAAATAGGAAACTTCTTCCCTTTTAATTTGAATTTTATAATTTGGCCACGAAAGTTGGACGAAGTGTGTAAAGTTGATTTCTTAAAATAAAGTTTATAGAAGCTTTACTTTGATATAAATATAAGTTTAATGATATAGGTCAATATCCATCTGAATGTTGAAATTCGAGTTTCAAAATATAACAAGACCTCATAGATAAATTACTTAGCATGTAAAATTAATAATTTGGAATATGAAGGTATCCAAAGAGTATGTAAATTCAGTATATATACATAGAAATTAACATGTGGACACATGTTATCATACCATATTTAAAATATACCTTAAGATTGATTATCAAAATTGACTAAACTACCGACTTCACCTAATTTCCTACACATGGCTAGCAACTTGAATTGAGCAGCATCAAGACCACTAAACAACCAATCACCTAAATTAATTGAAGTTAACTTTTGGAAGTGACAATTTCATAGATCAACAACAAAGCTAGGACAAGGTGATGTGCTTAATTGGCTAAAGCACATACAAAGATCAAATGGAAGCAATTCAATCTCCAATTTACACAAATGGCGTGAATCCCTTAAGTATAAAAGGCTTCCACGTAAATGACAATCCAATAGCAATTGAGTAATCACAAATAACAACACATTTTAAGATCTAATTCTACTAAAATGGCATGAATCCAATAATAGAAATGAACCCTAAAAATGGTGTGATAATAAGAACAAACCAATTTGTACTAGATATGACTCACTAGTATGAATTGGAATCAACTTAAGGGATTTTATATTGCTCACAAATTCTTAAGCCTCCACTCACTATAGCCCTTGAAGGAGTTGATAAGAGCCTTATGAAATTAAAGCAAGAATCCTAGATCTCATGTGAAAAGGGGCAGAAATTTTCTCTAAAAAAAAGCTCCCTACAAACCCTACTTTTGCAAATATTTATACTTGCTCCACTTAGGGTTAAAATGGCAAAATAATTACAACTATGCCACTAATGTGGCCGGTCCTAAATCCTACAAATACAACCAAATAAAATTTCCTAAAAGCTTACAAAAAAATCGGTTCAAAGATAAATTCCAAGTACAAAAATAATGGTCTTCAAAGAGTCGGTTCGTCAAGTCAATTGTGATCACGGCGGGCTATTGGATGTGAGTCCGATGATGTCCCCAATTTGATCAACAGTGTAGGTCATGTGGCATCTTATGAAGATTGATCATTGTACCTGCTATATTACTATTCAAACTTTATTAGATAAAGAAAAATGTATACATGCAAGTGATTTGGATCATCATCCAAATCAAGTTCCCTAACTATCGGAATCGCAGGGTAGATTCCCATCATCTCCTCGAGCCTTTGAAAGATTTGCCCTCAAATCTAGAGGGTCACTTCTTGGACTAAACCCAAATGCCTTTGTTCCCTTGTTTGCCCGATTGTTAGAAGAAACAAAAGTAGTCCTAACCTGCTCTTGGAAATCGTGTACCTTTGATGGAGACATAGGTGTCAATACTATTTAAGACCCTCCCTTCTGAAACATGTTGATGTTTTTGAATCCATCATGTAACACCTTCCTATCAAACATCCAAGGTCTACCCAAAAGTAAATGAAAGGTACACATGGGAATCATATCACACAGGATCTCATCATGATATTTCTTTCCAACACTTACTAGCACCTTTGCCCTTTGTGTAATACACATGTTAGCCCCATTGTCCAACCAATGCAAATTACAAGAACTAAGATGTGGACTAGTAGATAGTTGTAATTTCTCTATCAATGCAGCAGATATGACATTAGTGTAACTACCACTATCAATGATCAGTACACAAAGGTTACCTCTGATTCTGCAAAAACTGTGGAATCTGTTCTCCCTCTATTTGTCCCTAGCGTCAGGAGAGATAGTCAGAACCCTGTGCAACACATTAATTGGTAAATATTGTTCACCTATTCCCTCCTTATGTGTCTCAGCATTCTGATCATCATAGTATTGCTACAATGCCATAGATGGGTCTATAATCTCCACTGGTTCTTTTTCATCCTCATCCTCTTCTCCAATATCCTCCATAACTGTCATAACTCTCTTATTAGGACACTGTATTGCCATATGCCCAAATCTCATGCATTTAAAACATTTAATTTTGTGCAATTTCCCACTGGTTGTTCCTGGTACAATCTACCTAACATCAGGTCCTATTACCTCTTTACCCTTTCCAAAAGTCATTCTCTCCTTGTCTATGTTGGGGTTAGCTTTATCCATTGCCTTGACTGGTTTACCTACTACCTTTGGTCCTCTTGATTGACCATCAGCTCCCATGGGCCTGGTAGTAGTACTAGGCCTGCTACTAGTAACCCTGAATGGGTTGGATCGCCTCTACCTCTCCACTTTCAAGGCTAGCTGTATATAGCCTCATCAAATGTATTATATCTCTATAGCTCAACTACATATGCAATCTCATGTTTCAATCTGGATACAAAGCATGCTAGGTTTTGCTTTAGAGGCTCTACTGACCTACACCTGATCATTAAGTTTTCAAATTCCTGTACATAATCATCTACTATTTTGCCTCCCCGCCTCAAAGTCTGAAGACGCATAAACAGTTCCTGCTTGTAGTGTTCAAGAATGAACCTCTTCCTTAAAACCCTCTTCATATCCCTCCATGTATGAATTTCAGCCTCTCTATCCTTATGCCAACTAATCACCAAATTCTTCCACCATAAGGCGGTATATCTTATGAACTCAACAATAGTAAGTCAAACTCAGGTGTTATCATTGATTTCATAGCACTCAAAAAGGCTTTCAACCTTATCCTCCTAGTCTAGATAGTCATTTGCTAAGCCCCTACCATCAAAGGAAGGCATCTACAGTTTCACATACTCTAAACCGCTAGGTGGCCTGAAATCCCTATTTGGGTAAGGATTAACCCCAAAGTTATCATCCCTCTCTTCCCTGTAAGGATGATGATCTCCCTCCATTTTCTTCCCAAGTTTCTTCCTTCCATTGTTCCTTTCCTCTGGATATTTTGTAGAGCTACTCTTGGTAGTGCTTGAGGATTTACCACTGGTGGTTGTGTCATTACCATTCTATCAATCCTTGTTGCTAGTGTAGTAACAATGGTAGTAAGGTCCTGAAGTTGATCTTCCAAGGTTCTTCTACCTGCAATTTGATGACCCTGTCCTCCACCAACCTGGCTATTGGCCTCATTGCCAATTCCCCCATTTACACTGTCATTTGACATGCTTGTGATTTATTGAAGTACAATCTCACAATTTGCAGCACACTCCTTTAACAACACCAAGTCACAATAGCACGTTTAGATAACCAACACTCATACACAATTATATATCTACGGTGCAAGAAGTTAATAACACAACTAAATAGTTCTTGGTACTTCAAGTATAGTTAAATAAATGAAGCAAAAATAATCACTCCCAAGTAGTTAAGTTATTAAATTCAACTAGCAAGTTCTTAAGTAATGAGTTTCAATTACTTTCACACTTTAATGTTTGTTTTTGAATTCAAACTTCACTACTTCAACTTTCCTTTCTTGCCACAGTTTCACACCCACAATTAACCTTAATGTGCAGCACCTTACACTACATACAAATTCACAATTCACACCGCTACTTACACCTCTCAATCATTGTGCAATTAACTCATCACCACTACATACACCATGTTGCAATTCCTTCACTCAACACATATACAACGCCACACATACACACCCTTCACTCATGGTGCAACACACACACACACTTCCAAATATTCAATCTCTCACCACTACAAAACACAATGCACACCGCAACTCACACACAAAAGGTAGCAACAATTCAAATTCAAATTACTCCATTAATTGCAACCTTTCCACAATTGGTAAAAAGTAATTTCAAATTCAACCAACTAATACACAATAACTTCTTCAGCTTAATGATTGTTTTGAAAATCAAATAATTTCCAAATCCTCCATGCAGCTTAAATTTGGAAATGACCAATTGTACTCCCTAATTCCAAAACAAACAAGCAAGGATTACACTCCTCCTTTCTTCACAAAATGAGGTACTTCCCAATTCCGAATTTAGATCAAGAAATGCATTACTTTCTTCCCTTCCCTTCACGGTAAATTCAACAACAAAGGAGCTACAACAAGACCTCCACTTCTACTTCAACAAGCAGCAATTACAAATCCTCAACAATATAATCAAACAACTCAATTTCCAATACATAATTTCGTATCAAGAAGTTAAGAACCCTAAAAAAAAAATTCTGAAATCAACCAACACTAAATAAATCCCTTCTCTTAACTTGAGCTCTGATATGAAATTATAATGTGCTTAATTGGCTAAAGCACATACAAAGATCAAATGGAAGCAATTCATCTCCAATTTACACAAATGGCGTGAATCCCTTAAGTACAAAAGGCTTCCACGTAAATGACAATCAATAGCAATTGAGTAATCACAAATAACAACACACTTTAGGATCTAATTCCACTAAAATGGCATGAATCCAATAATAGAAATGAACCTTAAAAATGGCGTGATAATAAAAACAAACCAATTTGTACTAGATATGACTCACTAGTATGAATTGGAATCAACTTAAGGGATTTGATATTACTCACAAATTCTTAAGCCTCCACTCGCTATAACCCTTGAAGGAGTTGATAAGAGCCTTATGAAATTAGAGCAAGAACCTTAGATTTCACCTGAAAAGGGGCAAAAATTTTCTCTCAAAAAAAGCTCCCTACAAACCCTACTTTAGCAAGTATTTATACTTGCTCCACTTAAGGTTAAAATGACAAACAATTACATCTATGCCACCAATGTGGCCGGTCCTAAATCCCACAAATACAACTAAATAAAATGTCCAAAAAGCTTACAAAACAATTGGTCCAAAGATAAACTACAAGTACAAAAATAATAGTCTTTAAAGAGCCGGTTTGTCAAGTCAATTATGATCATAGTGGGTCATTGGATGTGAGTTCGATGATGTCCCCAATTTGATCAACAGTGTAGGTCATATGGCATCTTATGAAGACTGATCACTGTACCTACTATATTACCATTCAAACTTTATTAGATAAAGAAAAATGTATACATGCAAGTGATTTAGATCATCATCCAAATCAAGTTCCCTAACTATTGGAATCGCAGGCATATTCCCATCACAAGCCCTATGCCCTTATTGGACCGACTAGTTCTTTAAGTAGTAGATGGTGAGGTATAATTTGACAAATGTGGAATTAAAGCAAAGCTAAATTAAGTGAGCGCAAGTGAATAAAATAGAAAGATATATTATGTTATTGAGTTAGGTAATCAATAATTTTAATTGAAAACACACTTGAAAAATTGTAATATCTTACTAGATACATATGGTAAATAATATATGTACACATACCTTTGTTTTATAATTATTAAATATAGGTAAAAATGCACCCCTAAATCCTTATATTCAATAAATTGATATAGTGTAAAGCTATAACACAAAGTATAAGAGACAGATAATTCATATTATTGATAATAACTGATAATAATCCTTAGTTACATTGTCTATCAAGTATTTATAGACTAGAAACCATAAAACTAATAAGAAAACTAGATGAAAATGTAATAGGAAACTAAATTAGACAAGATATGCTTTCCTAAACTAAACAAGATTCTTTAACACTTTGGTATGCAATGAAAACACATAAATTTGACATAAAAAATAGACCCCAAATGGCATAGCAATTTGTTTTAGCTCAAAATAGACTAAAATCAATCTTTATTAACATATTATAAGTTCTATAACTCTTAATAAGAAAAAAGTTATAAACCTTCAAAGTTAAATTTTCAAAACCAGGCCTCCAATCTGGAAATGTTAGCTTAAGACTCTTTTCAATGGTCTATCCTACTTTATTTCCAATTGAATTTTGGTTCTCAACTTCTAATAACTGTCTCTTTTTATGCTTCTAATTCTTCCACTTTTCATGCTTCCAATGACCATACTGCTCCATAATTGTAATCCTAACCCACTCAAAAAAAAAAAAAAAAAACTAAATTAAATTGTCAATGTACAATTGTTGTTGGCATTGCAAAAATAAAGGTAACTTTAAAGAGGACAATAGTAGAAAACCTATCTAGAAACATAATATAAAGGCATGAGTAGCTTAAAGTGTGGCTTATTTAGAGAATAGACATCTAGACACCACTAACCATACCCCTCCACTAATCGGTAAGATGAGAATTTAACTAGGAAATTGATGCATTTCATGAAGAATTGAGAGAAATGCCACAATTGAAGACAATAGGAAACATGTATATTGAAGCATGGGGATTACAATAGAAAATTTTGGGAGAGTAAAGAGGAAATAAATTAGTTCCATTTCTATGATAGATAATTCAGCAATGAATTCTAAATTAAATTGAAATGGAAACACTAATTTTGAACTTAGGCCTTCCTCTACACTCACCTACACCTTAGACACTCTTTGATTTCATAAAAATTGTTAATAGGTCATGAGCAAGTTTAAATCAAGAGAAGTTGATTTTATTGCATATATGGGTGAATTAGCATTTCTTGGTTAAAGAGGATTGCAAAGCCTAGGTAAGAATCTACACTCTGCTATTTTATAATATGTAGTAGTTACAATTGCATGTAACCATTTGCTTGTTATTTGTATATCTCTATGCATTCACTTACTTTGAATACCTTGGAAAGATCCTTAGTTAAGCTACTAAATAGAAGTGAAGATTAGTGGTTGAGAATAATGCTCATTGATGTTTTATTGATTTTAATGATTGAATATAGATATAAGGGAAGCCTACTAGTGATAGGCTACAAGCAACACTAATGTGTGGAGCAAATGTGGCAACTACATTCATGGCTTCGTAGAGTTTATTTGGGTTTATTCTTGATATCGTGCATCATATTGCATATGCATTTGGTCGAAATATATGATAGGTCTTGCAGTATAAGTAGCTATCGACTTAAGAGTTGTTAGCAAACATGCAAGCAAGAGGGCTAACTTAATCTACCTAATTAAAGCAAGACCTTGTCACTACTTGTTCAATTTTGTGGCACAAATCTTGCAATTGACTGAAAAATAGTTTGCAGCATGATCTTTATAGTGGCATAGTCAAATTTATGGCAACCAAAGAGCTTACATGGTTAAGTTTGTGGCAACCTTAGTGGTTACACGGTAAAGTTTGTGGCAAGACCAAAGGTAAGCATCATGATGGATTCTTGGTGTTTCATCGATTAGGTTCCTAACTAATGCTTAGCAAGCCATTGATATGAGGTTCTTGCTTGTTTCTAATCGGTGACTTATCGGTAAATATGGATGTCATGTTGGTATCATCTTGCCTCAATATGATTAAAATGAGCAGTCCTAATAAGGATCTATTTTACGCATATTACTATAGTGTTGATGAGGATAAGAACTTAGTAGGTAAGTGCTATCATAGCATTTGCGTTACTACTTTATTCGCACAGCATTGTATATAGTTTGTAACATATGAATTATTCTTGTTAATATATTATTATGTTATGTATTTCTTGTTTTAGTTTATAATCACTTAGCTTGAGTATGAGGTAAAGCATAATTGTCTAAACTAAGGTACTAAAGGTAGAACAACATAAGATTACAAAGTTGGGATGGGAAATGAGAGCGTTTATGAGCAAGCTTTTACACCAGGATCTTAGAAGCAACAAGATCATTATGTTATGTTTTGTTATCTAAGATATCATTTAAAGTTGAAAGTGTCAATTGAAATATAAAATTCAATTGGTATGATGATATGTGAATATCAATTGTGCTATGACATGTTTAATAGAAGTTTGGTTTGTAAGATTTTACTATAGTAATTGATATTGGTAAAGGAAAGTTAATTGATATTGATGGTTCTTTTAGAGTTTGGTTAAATGCCTATTTACAAGTTAGCCTTATCCTCACTTAGGAATGGTTTACCAAACAATCTCTCAAGCACCAAAGTTATTTTACAAGTAAAGTAAACACCTAGAGAGGTGGAGCATTACATTTATTTAGAATCAACAATTTACATGTTTAGATCTAATGATCATCATAACATGCTCATCACTTTAATGCGTCATCAAATTCATCAATTTCACAATCTTATCACTAACTAGACCATATAACAAGCTAAGCCTTTAAGTCATAACAACAAACACCTTATACTCATAATCTCTATCTAACAATTTTATATTAATTACACTTGCAACACTACATATAACTATTCATACTTCATTAATTTATCAAATTAATTAATAAATGAATCAAATAATCATAATTCTATTCATACCACATGACTAAGAAGAGATCATACACTACTCATCAACAACTTATTGATTTCTAATCAAAAACACATTCTATTACTCATTTTAGCTTAGATCTATCAATTTAATACATGAAAAATCAAATTGAACTCCAAATATTTTTCTATGAGTGGTGTAACATGCACATGTACGCCTACCTCCAATCAACTTCAATCTCAATCCAAAGCTCACATTAATCGACACTCAAAATCCTAATTAGATAATAATAATAATACCTTAATTAGTGACTTCAAACCTTTCCTAAGCTTGATTTGATCTTCAATCAACTAACTTTATCATATTACATTAGATTTACACTTAGAATCAATAGATCTATGAAGAAATCACATCACTTACCTAAACTTGGTACTATATGTGTAGATCTCCTTAAGGATTAAAATGCTTCTAGATTTCCTTCAATCACCTAAGATTTAATAATCAAAAGTTACTAATATTAAATCTAGAACTTGGATTAAACTTAAGGATTAATAGATTACTAAATTTGATAGTTCACTTGATTTAGATTATACACTTGAATTCTCCAAAGGAATATTGAATAGATCAAATTGTGAAGAAGTTGGATCTCCTTTTCCTCCTAATAAAGTTTATACCATGATTTAGGGAGAGTTTGAATTTCTAAAGTATTCTATCCCTTTAAAATCAACTTTAGTAGTTATTTAATTCAAATTCCTTTTTACATATACTTAAGCAAGGTGAATTACTAAACTATCCTTAGTAAACATAAATACTAGCTAAGGTTATTTTAGAAATTTTGAAATTTCCTAATTACCTTTGCTTACTTAATCTCATAAATTTCCCATATAACTTACTTTATTAAATGCCAAAACTACCCTTCCTTACTTTGTTACTTAAATTACTTTTACTTTTTTTATAATTTTACTTAATCTCATAAAATTTCCATATAACTTACTTTATTAAATGCCCAAACTACCCTTCCTTACTTAGTTACTTAAATTACTTTTACTTTTTTTATAATTTTACTCCTTGACGTAAGATATTTTTTTTTGAAATACATAGCTTTGCAATGGGCAAAGCCTGCCAGTGTGGCAGTTCAACTCTTGGCAATTGATGTGTTTGAACCTTCTCAGAATTGAAAGGAAAAATGAGATAGTGAGCTCAAAATGTAGTATAAGTCTTAAATCAATATCCCATTGTCTAGTAATATTGATTCCTTTAATTATTTTATTTTATGGTATATTAGAGTACATTATGGCCTAAGTTTAATAGCATGCAGATATGTCTTAGCTTTTTTTACCTTTCAATCTAATTGCCATACATCCTTTAAGAAGTAAATGAGGGATAATGTGAAAATCTATATATAAAAAAGTAACCATGAGTTGAAAAGCTTAGACATTGAACGTAGATAATTTGGCATATTATACTATTACAAAAATCCAAAGTCAACAAGCAATTCTAAAACGGCCAACTTTTGAGTTTTATTTTTAATTTTTGAAATACATAGCTATTCTAGTTAAAGATGTTACTATGGCTCAATCACGAGCTTTAGACCAAAGCCCAAGGCCACCTATACTGGGGCATCTTTTGTCACAAATGGTAGGCCACGTGGCCACATATCCAGTGGATAGATGTACATGAACTCTTCTATTCACACCTCTCCCCCCCTTTTCTCTGGACCAATTGATATTTTCCAAAATTTTTCCACATAGTTTAGTCTCTTTTTTCTCTAGTCGGAAAAAAAAAAAAAAATCTTTTTTTCTCTTATCTACTTTTTTTTTCCCCTTTGATACTTTGTGTTTCAATTTTTCTAATTTAAATACGGCCCGTAAATTTTCACTTAAAAATTTAATTTTAAAACTAAACCCAAAAATAATAACTGATTTAGACTTTTTTTTTTTTTTTTTGTATTAAGCTACATTAGCAATGTATTTCACTTAAAGATGTCAGTGGGGTAAACCCCCACCTTTTAGCCCTCTAAAAGAAATGAGTTTGCTTTAGTAGGGTTATGTGGTGAAGAGATACGTCGTTTATCTTGCTACATAACATATGTATTGTAGTGAGTTATATGGCATGTCTCTTAAAAATCTTTTTTTTTTTAAAATTTTCAATTTTGATAATTTAATAATATTAAGTTATTTTTCTATTTAAAAAAGTGTA